>CAWUPB010001195.1:4011951-5349268 GCA_963924115.1 Dovyalis caffra
AGTTGGTGACCTAGTCTCGAAAAAAAAGACCTTAGTTTTATTTCATTTAATCCCGAATTAATTTTAGCTTTATTTCATGTAATCTCGAATTAATTTTTTCTTTGTTTTTATTTTTTTGTTTAATTGTTATTTGAATGTTTACTTTATTTAATTAATGTAATTATGGATTTTTATTTGTTTAATAATTAGATTAAGTAATCAATATATGGATAATTGTCAAGTCTTTTATTTTTAGAGACCGATGACGAATCTCCATTGATTAAAAAAACAACAACATCCATGAAAGGCGAGATAGAGGGGAAGAAGAAGAAGAAAGAAAAAGGAAGAGAGAGAGAGAGAGGGAGAGAAAGGGGGGAGAGAGAACGATCGGATGAGGAAGAGGGAAAAACGAAAAAAGGAATGAGTTTGATCCAAAAAAGAAAAAGAAAGGGTTTTGTTTGTGTTTTTGGGTTGGGCTAAGCCTGAGTTCATGTGTAACTGGGCTGGAATCGATCCCTAAAAAAAAAAAAAAAAAAGAGTTGGATTCCAATCCAATTTCGAAAAAGAAGAAGAAAAAGAAAGTTGAGCTAAGCTGACCTAGTCCGAAAAAAAAGAGCTTAGTTTTATTTCATTTAATCCTCGAATTAATTTTAGCTTTATTTCATGTAATCCCGAATTAATTTTTTCTTTGTTTTTATTTTTTGTTTAATTGTTATTTGAATGTTTACTTTATTTAATTAATGTAATTGTGGATTTTTATTTGTTTAATAATTATATTAAGTAATCAATAGGTGGATAATTGTCAAGTCTTTTATTTTTTAGAGGTCGATGATGAATCTCCATTGATTAAAAAAACAACAAAAAGATAAAAATAATAAATGAAAAAAGGCATATTAATTAATTTTAATCTTAGGATTTTGTTTCCATAATTAGTTTAGATAACTAAATGGTAGACGAATTGTCGAGTCTTCTAATTTTTAGGGACCGATGATAATTCTCCATCAATAAAGAAAAAAGAAAGTAAAATTCCGAATAAAGTCTCATATCCGATAGAGATCGTCATTAAATGATATATATATATATATAAAGATTAAAAGTATTTTTTAAATAATTTTTCTTAGATTTTTTTGAAAAAAAAATATAAGAAATTTTTTTAGTAAAGAGTCCATGAATTTTAGAATTTTTATTAAAAGTTATCGGTTAAGAATTTGGATATAAAAGAATAAATTGTGTTCTTTTTTAGTAAAAAAATAAAATAAAAAAACATAATAAATATTTTATTAAACACATAATTAAAAAAAATAATAGTTTTTTTAACCTTTTATTTGATATATTTTAATAACCAACAATATAACACATATTATTAAATTAAAATTATTTTTTAAATAAAATTTATAAGTTTTAAAGCAGGTATAAAACTATATATATATATATATCACCACCCTTCTACGTAATCTCACATCTATTGTGGCAGCATGGGTCTCGATATATGGTAGAATAGACATGACCATGAACATGAATGGATCTCCTTTACTCTATTCCTTTGAAATCATATCTCTTGCAAGAAGACGAATATATGGTAAGCTTTAAAAGTTAAAAGAGTGAGGGGATGGAGATGGATTTGAGAGGCTATAGGTTTGTACGATAACACTGTAAGTGAAAAGGCAATGAGTTTTTGTTTCCTTACTGTTCGTGCACGAAGACACACAGTTCTGTCCCCTTTGATTTAGGAGAATGGGCAGGACAGAAACAAATACTGTTCATGATATACAATCTAAAATACGGATTTTTTAAAAGTGAAGGTCCTTGTGATTTGATGTTTAGGTCATGTTAAGCCTTGTGGTTTCAAATATGACAATTGGATCCTTCACATTTTGGATTTGAGATAAAGTCGGTCATTTTTTTCCTATTTGGGGCGAAAATTTTAATGAAAGTCAAAACTATTAACTTAGGAAAAACTGACACATAATACATATTGATTGTCTGAAATTTTGATCAAAGTTTGACAATTGATCGATTATAAAAGTGGATGAAGGAATTAAAACTATCCCAAATTACGGACCTTAAGAATCGAATTATATGATGCAACATTGAGAGAGGATGAAATGTAAGAAATATTCAAACCCTACGTACAAATGTAGGGGAGGAGTGACGAGTGAGGGACAAGTTTTGCTGTTTTAGGAGCCTAAAACTACAGTTGCAATTCCAGCTTACAGTCGGCCATTAATTACATGTGGGACCAAACACAACCTAACCACAAGAAAAGATGACATAACATAACCTTTCCCTAACTTTATAATCTTTAATCTTTAATCCTTCTCTGCTTCTGCTCCATTTCCTTTTTCCTTCTCTTTTTTTTTTCCATCATAAGACCCATTCAAAGTTTTTTATCCAGCTTTTACATTTCCTCAACTTTCTGCTTCCAGCATTACTTCTACTTGTAGAAGCATCTGATTTCTTTCTTTTAACATCATTTTATCTCTCCTTTTATCTTCTATGTGCTCTCTGCCAACACTTCACACGCAAACACACATACCAAGCCAACGGCTTAATCTAATATACACAATTCTTCATTGAATTGCCCATGTTTCTTGCTCTTGACACCTTTTGCTCGTCGAAGTTATACCCGAAAAAACAAGCCACGCCCCTTATTACCTCTTCTATCTTTCTGTCTCTTTATCGCTTGTAGTTTTGCATGATGGTTGCATGTAGAAGATCTCTAACTCTACTTCTTTGCCTCTTCTTCTTGCTCATCATTTTCTTCGTTGGTTACTCTCATGGTTCAAGGTCCACCAATGTTTTTAAGTTCAAGCCAAAGACTCAGTACAAAGGCCATTTCTTCAATTTCTTGCCAAAACATCTACCTATACCAACTTCTGGCCCTTCAAGAAGACACAATGACATTGGCTTACAAAGCTGGAGATCACCATAAAGATTAAATAGAGTTCTTGAAGAAAAGGTGACTTTTTTTATTTTTTTTTCTTGAAAACACTTGGAGGGTACTGTATATGGGGTTGCTGGGTAGTATAATTCTTTTTGTCTTTTTTGTTTTAATTTTTATTAATGGAAGGTTTGTTGACAATGTTTGCTAAGAAAAATGTAATGAGTATGTATTGTTTCTCCTTTACTCTCAAGGAGAAACTGGTTGGTAATTTTGGTGTGTATCAAATGTAGACAAAATCTCTAGTTTGATGACAGAAGTCTAATAATTAGACTTTTTTTTGTTCTTTATAAAAATTTTCCGTTTGTGGGGTTAATTACAGATAAAAAATATTACATGAGTTGATGAAAAGAAGTTAATTTCCTTCTTCCTTGCAAATTTCCAATTTGAATTTACTAGGTATATATATATATATATAATTTAATTAGGATCCATAATTTGAAATACTTGATTAATTAAATGTTCCTTATGATCCATAAGGGTGGAAATTCAGAAGTCATGTGACATTAATTTCTTTCTTTATTTTCTAGTCATGCAACCTGACAATTTCTTTCATTGTTAAGCAAGAAATTCAACAATACCAATTAATGAATTTTAATTATTCTTAATTACAATAGCTCTAATTCAACCAAACTTTAATTAGATCTGCTCCACCGATTATATATATATATAAAGTTACATTCAAATCAATCGAAAGGGTTGAGTAGGGTTTAACTTTAGGATAATTATGTTTCTTACAATTTCTTGATTTAAGAAGTAATTGTGACAACAAAAAATATAATGGTAAGCCTCATTCAACAAACCTTCTTCGATCAGTACTGCCTTTGAATTTAAGGCAGAGGAAATCTCATGTGCCATGTGATGCGGTTGTTAATTTGTACTTTGATACGCACGTATAAATCAATGCTTTCTTGTCCCTTTACCTAGTCAAAAAAATTACATGATTTTCCACCATTAAAATACTTGTGTTCCTTTTTTTTTTTTTTTAATTTGCCATACCAAACAATAATTCACTCCATCAAGTATTTCTGTCTTGACAACATGAAGTACAAATTATTCATGTGTACGTATATCCATAATATATTAAGTTGTAGATTCACTCATATATATTCATCGTCAATCAACCCAATTTTCAAGTAATGATGAGAGAAGTGGACTTTTTTGGAGTGTCAATCTTTTTCTTTTCTGTTTTTTTTATTCCAATGGATACATATAGTGAAATAAGTTTGCGGAATTATGGGCTTTATTTTTTGTATTTGTGGCATTTATCATAACATGTTATCATAACAGATAGCAAAGGGCTCGAAAAGCCTCTATCAACTCAAAGCTTTCCACTTTGATCATGACCAACCAAGGGAAGTGGTGTTGATGGATCCACTTGTTTGGTTATTATTTGCAACTCCATTGGATTCCAAAGAAATTGAATTTTGGAATAATGAGAGGACATTTATAAGTGGAGAATGATGTATCAAGATTTTTTTATTTTATTTATTTTTTAGTTATTATTATTATTTTTAAATCTATCACGGTTTCGTTGCTGGCAGATTATGATTAGAAGTATTTTTCATTATTACTCTCTTAATTTCAAGCATGTAAGTGTTGCTTATCCTTTCAATAAATCCAATTAAGTTAACTATGAGTGTATGATTTTGTTTAAAAGTTCCATTTTATGCTAATTAGAGACTCGAATTCAAGATCTAATCCCGCTTTCTTTGCTCAATTTGCAAAGCTGCCGTAGATGGAGTAATAAAATTAACCTAGCATGCTACTCGTGTAATTTTAAATCACAATGTTGATGTCAACTTAATTGAATAATTTGATAGTATATTTTTCCCTTTTTCCATTATGATGTCTTCTGCGAATTGTATGCAGTCACTTTTTTATATTCTTTCAAATTAATTTAAAAGTTTATATAAATTAAGTGCAGTGTTTGGGTACATTGAAAGGGCAGACTGTAGACTACACAACAACGCATCTACTATCCAGCTTATTCATCCCGAGAGCCCCACCTCTCATTCCTAAAAATAAAATTATAATTCTAAATCAGAAAAGAGAGAACTCAAACTCAAACTACATTATAATTAATATAGTTTGTGGTCACCAGGGTTGTGGGTTTTTTCAGATTTCACTCCGGTTGTTTCAGCTATTTAATTTGTTATACAGTAGTTAATTACAATTTATTTATTTATTTGTTTTGATAATTAAGTCGATATAAATTTTATTAATATTAACGGCAGGTGTGACCAATTATTACAACAAGCACCCATATCAAAATGAGATCGAAACATATATAAAAAATAGCAAGTGAATAAAACTACTATGACAAAACAATCGAAACAATCCGAAGTGAAACCTGAAAAAACTACAACCTTAATGACCACAAACTATATGACACACTGGCTTAATTTAATGATTATATATCTGATATTTTCTTTTAATAAAACAGTCAAACATATTGGAATTATGAAAACAATAATTTTTATTGATTTAACAAGGGAGAGCTTGTAATGTGATTAAAATAAAATTCTATTATGTCTATCTATGCTTGTATCTATACTTTACAATCTATATATATACACGTTAATACAGAAAACACAAGAACGTTGAATTCACCAGGTAACAAAAAACTTCGATGCTAATGTACTGTAGAGATTTTTATTAAGCTACGTGTATCTTAATGTTGTCATTCTCATGCACACACATGATTTTACATTTAAGTTTGAAAACCATACGCAATTTAGTGGTTAGCAATTAAGTTACAGTGAAAGGTGTTGAAATACAAAATATCCAATTTCTTCATGCAATTAAAACTGGATAGCCTATCACATTCTTCATTGAAAATTTGGGCACTTTGCGTTGAATTTTGCTGGCCTGTTGTATGTATGTCAAAGAAATATTAATTTGCTTGTCTGTCAGCAAGAAATATTGCTTCCATCTAACTATATTTTTCACTTCAGAAATGTCTCTATAAAGTTAGGTATGTCATGCTAAACTAGGAGAAGTATGATATGAGTTTTAGAAACAGGAGAAAACTACTCCATATTATATATTAATAGCCCAAAATCAATTAAGTCTTCGTTGGGAAAAAAAAAGTTTTAAACTTATAATTTTCTTTTTCTTTTTTAATCCTCTAGATTATTTTGTGTATAATGGTCAGGCACTCTCGACATTTTTACTTATACTTCAGAAGCTTGATGTAAGGGGCCCTTTATTGAATATTTTTATCGATAATTTTGCATTTTTTCAGGACTCCTTTGACTGTGGCTTAAATAATACTCCAATTCTTTTCCCTGTTTCATGGAAAAAAGAAATTTAAAAAAGCAGCCAAAAGGTTTTCCAAATAAACAAAGAGTTAGAAGTACAATGATGGGCAATGCACCAAAACAACATATGTGGCCCATGAGCAACTTAAAAAAAAAAAAAGGAATAGAAGAATCCCCATGAATTATGTGTTACAAGAAATAATGCTAATCATTAGTTTCTATCCCATAACCTAAGACGCTTGCTTTTACCACGTTTTGTCGCTTAAAGGTGGCAAATGATGGAATTTTGCTTATGGTAAGACTGCTGCTACTTGCTGTCAAAAAATTCTTTAGCTTTCATCCCTTTCAAGAACTTTACAAAGATGATGTGTAAGTAATATCCAAAGCATTGTAGGTGAATAGGGTTTTCGTTAATCCATCGCAAAAAGGGAGGCCCATTTGATGTAACAAACTCAATTCAATTACCATGCATGATTACAGCAATTTTGTGTGCTTTAGGGCCCATAGTAGCTTCTAATAACATAAATTAGTTCCTTTCTCAGAAAAAAAGGATAAGTTTCTTTTATTATATTTTAATTTCTTAGTTGCACTTTCTTTCGGCAAAATTATTGACCAGTTTTTATATACATATAATTTTTCTTGTTACAAAATTAACCTTTCGAAACCGAAAATGATCAAAATACTATATATTCTTATTTAAAAATTTCAATATGAGAAAGGTATCGACATATCATTGCATATATACAAAAATAGAGATCCATTTTTATATAATAAGACCAACCTCTTACCAATCTTCCTATCTCTAATTGTGTCTATCTAAACTTTAAATAAAAATCTACTAACCCTTTCATTAAAATACTTTAGATCTTAACAAAAAAAAAAAATAATAAATAAATAATGATACTAATAAAATAAACACTTAGGTAAAGCATAAATGATTTTTCAATAGTTGAGGAGGTGAGAGATTGAGATGTAGACGTTCCAACAACTATTGAATTAATTGGTTCAAGGTCTTTCATATCATACAAGTTATTCATGGGCGAGCATAAATGATTGAAAATATATATATATATAAAATCGGTATGTCTATTATTTATTTATTTATATGTATTTTAAAATAATTTCTTAAATTTTAAGTGACGTATTTTTTTTAAATACTCATAATTAGTATTGGTTTAATGTTATACGTGATTAAATTTAATAATGAACAATTTTTAAAAAATATATATGAAAAAAAATTCTAATATAAACTAACAATAAATAACATCATTAATGTATGTAAAAACAATTAAAAAAAAATCTCTTTGGAAAATTTTTTTTTTTACAATACTAAGTGTTTACATACAGAGAGGAAATTACAATCATGAGATACTCTATTATATATTCTTTTTTGAGATACTCTATAATTATCCGGAATCAAAATGAAATGAAAATGATATTGTGGGTTAATAGTATTGTTGGTTGACAGGCAGGATGTTATAATTTAGGTTTCTGATATAGAAATTATTGAAACTAAGAGTTGACAAGTGTACAATAATATGATGTGAAATCATGAATGCTAAAATGTAAAAGAAAGATAAGACATGTGAGGTATGAGTGATCTTTGTGAAATTGGTTCTACTCGATCGATCGCATGCTTCATTATCAATCTGATCCCTCCATTGAATGTTTTACAATTATTACCATGGATTGCTTTAAAGATTTATTGAAGAAGGGAAAAAGAAAATAGAAATGGATTACGTAATTTGAACCATCTAATATTATTGTATCAATTCCTTTTCATTTACTTATTTTTTTACATAATTCGATCTAATCCCTGAATTCTAATTTTTCCTTTCCATAGGAAATTTAACTTAAACGGTATATGTGCAACTCTTGCATCCATATTGCTTTTAACTATAGTCTTTATTTTTAGGATCGTGATCAGACGTTTTTTTTTAATCAACTTATACGATTAACTAAAATTAATTTTTTTCGAGTTTTTACAAGGTATGCAAACGCACCTTATATGTATTAGACTTACCTGAACATTCTTTTTTATATGTGATTTTTTGAGATGTTGGACTACACAACGTATGATAGACCATCCTTGCATTATAACTGAGAAAATTGGAATCACAATGACATTCTTCCTTTATTTTGTTTTTCCATAGTCAACAGAAAGTTGAATAAGCTTCAGGCTACCCAATTAAAAATATAGATATTCTATAATCTTTAAACCTCTATCCCATCTTTTCAGATTCTAAAGTTTAGATCTTCTAATAAAAGTACTAAATTTTAACTCCTAAATTGTTTTGGAAAATATTCTCTTTTTTTTTTTAATATTAAAAAATTAACTTTAAAACACCTGTAAGGTAGCAATAAATTGTAGCTTAATTGACATTACTATTTTTCATATCTATAAAAGATTTATCGAATTGGAATTTCTTCTATGTCACAAAAAAAAAAAAAAAAAAAAATGGAAGGTAAGAATGAGTGTCTGGTAGAACAGTCTTTTCTTTTAGTTGTCATCACTCCAACTTAAAAAATCTCCAATCACCTGAAAATGGTCTCTTTCAACTTGCAATGTCAGGTGATATTAATAATGCACGTAAGTTCATGACAATTTCCATAATTAGGTGACTCCAAAAATAGTGCTTTGATTGAAATACATTGCCTATAAAAGTCGTTTTGTAATCTTATTTTTGATTCTTTCTAATCTTCCGATATGCCTTAGAGAGCCCATCACATTGAATGTGACCCCTCTTTTGGTTCATTTATTGAACTCTTTAATCATCATGAATGGAAGATCTCTCTTGATTTTATAGAAAATCAAGAAAAAAGAAAAAAATTGAAGCAAAGTACACTATTTTTAAAATACAAAAGGGAATATGAAAAAAAAAGGTTATCTTTCTGCTTAGATTTTCTTTGAATTGACCAGTCAACATGTCTCCTGTTCTAAAGCAACAGTTCAATTCAATTAAAAAACCAAGAAGTATCCTTTATTAGCTCGTTGAAATTTTAACACATTTCTTAATCGTTTAAATAATTTGATATATATATATATATATATATATAAACTAAATGATTGCTTATATATCAATCCTTATCAATGCTCAGAGTTGCCCCATTTTTTAAGAGATCCTAATCCCATTTTGAAAATACTTTTTCAATTATTTATTTTCCTTCTCCCTTGCAATGCATTTAAACCAAATGGGCAAGCAAATACGTCAATATGTCAAGTTTATTTATTACCCGGATAATAGTAGATTTTTTTAAAAAAACTTGGCCGGCCAAAAGGAATGATCAAACCACGTTAATTGTCTTCTTCTTTTCTTTTCTTTTCTTTTTTCTTTTTTTAAAAAAACGTGGTCATCCAAAGAGAATGATCAAGCCACGTTAATTGTCTTTTTTTTTAAAAAAAAAATTCATTTTCACTAGTTACATTTAATCAAGATGCAAACCATAAGATGGTAGTCCGTTGATACGTAAACATTAACTTATAAGTCAGATTTAGAATTCGATCCTTATGATCAACATTCTTGAGAATTTATTTTTAGAATACCTAAAACCGTATGTTGGAAAATGCCCATTAGCTACGATTGGAAAAGAATTAGTCTCGATGTATATAAAAACTAGTTTGAAGATACCTTTATCGCTTGTCATTATCCCATTTTTACCCCACATAAAAATAAAAAAAAATACAAAAATAAAAAAGGTTGCGCATCAAACCGGACATGCTAGGTCTAGTGGGTACATTCAGCCCAAATATCCACTAAAACAGGAAAAAACCTAAATTGACCTAGGTAGCATTATAAATAGATCATACCCTACCCAAACTCAAACACACACTAACCATTAGAGAAAAAAAACCTAGTAGCCTAAAGAAAGAGCCAAAGATAGTAGCTGAAAAAGTTGCCTCTCGCTCCTAACCAAACAACTTCCAACCACCATGCACCAGCCCTTCTACATCTTTTGATAGAGATGATTCCGAGTGTCATAAAAACCGCTCACTTCCAATGAAGGATCAGCCCTCACGGGTTGCCTAAAGATTTGCCACTCGCGGTTGTTCACAAATCCGATTTGGTCTCCGAACTTTTGATTTGGTAATCATACCTATACGTTTTAATATTTTTTTGTTTAATTTTCATTCAAATTTTTGTGGATTGCATGATTATATTATTGATTTATATTATGTAAAATCAATCATGTGATTAACATAAGATTGAGATGATTAATTGAGTTAAATTATTTAATTGAAAAGATTTGAATTGAGAGTTATTGATGTTATTTGATAGATTTAAAAGGATTCCAATTGAATTTTTTTAAATGTTTATGTGTGGTTTTATTGAAGTAGAGAATATTAAGCGAGCTTTTAGGGTTTTTCTTATTTTTATTTTTTTAATATATATATATTTATTATTATTATTATTAAAAAATAAGGAGTTTAAGGGTTTGTCTCGCTCAATAATCCGTGATCACAATGGAAGTATATCAATAGAGCATGATTGGTTTACTTGAGAGTGAAGACATTCAAAGATCGAGAAAAACTTGTATGATCATAATTGAGCAAACAACATACCAAGTTCGAGATCACACTATGATAAATTGACATCAAGATTGAGTTGTATGAAAACCATACTAGTGAAAGGTTATTGCGATTAAGTAATTTTTTCAATAGTCGTGATGTCTTCGATAGAGACCAATTTTGATTTATGTATCAAGAGATAAAAGATGAGTCTTTTACTTCTCGATACATTGTCGGCATATCAATCTTGAGTCACACACAAAAGTTTAAACATTGACACGAATAAAGAGAAGCAAAGATTTTGAAAAACGTTTACACGTATAAAGTTAAACATTGATATGAATAAAGAGAAACAAAGAATTTGAAAAAAGTTTTTTAATTTAGAAATAAGTTTTCTAATTTAAAAATCAGTTTCTTAAAATAAAAGTTAATTTTCTTGTTTGAAAATTAGTTTCCTAAATTAAAAATCGGTTTCTGAAATGGGAATTAGTTTTCTAATTTAGGTTCAATAAAGTGTAAGGATAATTTAGGTAATTGTTTTCTAATATGGACCTCCCTAAAATACCCGACCAAGCTTATTTGGATAGTCCAATTAATTGCTGAGTTTTTGGGTAAAAGGAATTAGGGTATTTTTGAGAACTTTCGGTAAAAATTCATCAAACATAATTTAGGGTTTATAAAGATAAGATGATGCATCAAGCTACATAACTCTCGGACAAAAAAGGAGGGGTTGAAATTTCCATAGAGAGGGAGAGAGAAAGGCATAACTTCTATAAAAAGAAATTGTGCTAGCTTCTTAAGAAAGAATTATGCCATCTTCCCGAAAAAAAGATTTCTTATGAGAAACACTACATAACAAATAGAATTAGAGCTATAACTCTAGCCCTTCTATCGCTTCTTGTGTTGATATTTAGTTATGTAGATTATCACTAGAGATCGGATGCTTAGACGATTCAATCCATAAACTTGAATACCGCACTTCAAGAGGTAACATTTAATCCATCTTTATTAATGTAGTTAATTGGTTCAATAATTGATCTTGGGACTTTAGATGAAGAATAATTTTTTTATTATTTCATGCCTCGATTAGATGCATGATCCTTCAATAAGCTCATTATGAGGAGACACTAGGGTTACCGAAGTCTTCTCTAGTTGTGTAATTAACCTCCTTATTTAGGACTCTTAAGACGAGTGCTAGATTTTTTTTTTAATTTTTATATTTTGAAAATTGAGTGATGACTCTATACTCATACATTTTTTTTATTTTTTACAATCGTTAAGAGGTCACAATATGACGGAATGATGACTCTACTAAGAAATTAGGAGTTAAACCTATGATATTTCTTGCTTTTAGGAATTATCTTTGTTCTATCTTGATATGCTTGTATTCTTGTGCATTTTGCTTTGATGTTTGAGCTTGTATATGAAGTGTGATTCCTTTGGACAAACTAGCACATACATAAGAATGATCTTTGAGCTTGCATACACTTTGATCCCTTAACTTAAGATTAGGAGGAGAAAGGTGGCATTCGAGGGACTATGGTCCCAAAGCTCATATAACTCACCCGTCTACTCACGTAAGAAATTTATCCTTGTGTACGAGGCTATAAAAGGGTAACCTTATAACCCTAATGCTTAAGAATAGAGTTTCAAGTATCTTTTATTATGGTTGAACTTGAGCTCACGATGGGAGCCTTTGAAGAAGTTAGTCTAGTCAACCTTACCTAATTACGTATAGATGAATCTAAAAACTATCCCCGAGCTACCCTCAATATAAGGGTGAATACATTATTTGTTTTCTTATGTAGAATATTCATAACATTGTCTTATGATACTTTAGAAGCACCATGACCATCAAGATTACCATTAATGGTGATTGGTTATATATAATGCTTATGATTGGTTATATATAATGCTATCTTGGATCAAGATACCATGGCCTTGTTAGCATAGTTTGGAATAGAAATGACAGCAATAATAAGCACCATCTTGATGTATAACTTGCTATTGGCTTTAAAGTCGGATTGATAGCCAAGATGCCCTTTTTAGTTAAATCTCACTTCATAATCACACCCGATCATGAGTTCTCATATGGAACCACTTTATTTTTCTAAGTCTTATATTTTATACATTCATTTTAGGAAAAATATAGGTCATACTGCAAAAGCTTAACCTTCACCAAAGATCCACAATACCGTAATTAAGAGAAGGATAGAGAACGAATAAAGAAATCGGTTAGATCAAAAGTACACCGATAAGGTTAAAGCTCTTAAGGGAGATATGGCTCGACTAATTGGTTTGCTAGAGTAACTACCGTAAGAAAAAAAAATTGAATATGGGAACCTCAAAGTGGGCTAGCTTCCATATGCTACTAGTTATCGATGAACCTTTCACCTTTCCCACATCAAGCATCGGGGCAACAACATAATTATCCTTTATGTTCGATAATCCTTTAACCATCACTATTGAATTTTTTTTTTAGAAACGAGTACTTATAACCGTTGCTAAAACCATGAAATAGCAATGGTTTTAATTATTCCATCACTAATTCCTTATGAAACATGAGTTTTTAGTGATGGTTTGTAAACCTTCGCTAATATGGTTAACTTAGACCGTTTTTAGCGTCGGCTTTAAAAAAACCATCTCCAAAAATCAAAATATTTTTGGGTTTAACTAAATTATTGCTAATTCTAAAAAACATATGGTTATTTGTGATGGTTTTTAATAATCCATCACAAAAAACCCTTTATTACTAGTGGATTTAGCGATAGTATATTAAAACTATTGCTAAATCCATTTAGCTAAAAAGCCATATAAAAAGGGCCTTTAGCGATGTTTTTCTAGATTAAATCCATCACGAAACACTAAAATCGGTGATGGTTTCTTAAAACCGTTGGTAATTTGTTACCATTAGAGGGAAAAAAATTTGAATAAAAAATGCTTTTAACAACGAGTTTCTAAAAACTAGAATCCCTAAAACCCGATGTCCGAAATTTGTTTCTTATTTCTTTATCTTCATCTTTTTCTTCTTCTTTCTAGCAGTTCGTAACTCCGCTTCCTTCCCCATTTCCACTCAAATCACAACCGTAACTCCCTCCAAATCTCCCATTTCTCTTTTTTTCTTCTTCCCCTCCATCTCTTTCCTTTTTCTCCTCTCTTTTCTTCTTTTTTCTCTCCTTCCCTCCTCATCTCCGATCATTGTGCAATGGCATAATTCCTCTACCTCTTCACCATGAGTTGCCAGCAACTCCTAGCTCCTACTCTACTCCATTTGTGTAATTGGTAACTAATTAGGCTCTTTTTTTTCCCACTTATTTCATTAATTTTATATTTGTTGGTTAATTAATTATTTGTTAGTTAGTTTAATTTAGTTTGTTTTTATAATTAATTTTATAATTGTTAATTAAATTAATTATGTGTTAACAAATTAATTAAGAGTTAGTTTATTTAATTATGTGTTAATTACTATTGTTAAAGTTGTTAATTACTTGTTTTTAATTAAATATTTTTTAATTGTTAGTTAGTTTAATTTAGTTAATTTTTAAAGTTAATTTGTTAGTTGTTAATTAAATTAATTATTTGTTTTAAAATTTAATTAAGTGTTAATTTATTTAATAATATGTTAATTAATATTGTTAAAGTTGTTTATTATATTAAGTTTATTTGTTGGTAATTAAATAATTTAATTGTTTTTAAAAATTTAATAGGTGTTAGTTTAATTATTTATTTGTTAATTAAGTGATTTACTAGTTAATTATATTAATATTATTTATGGATAGTAAAATTATTTATTTTTTAAAAAATTTTATTATTTGTAAGTTTAATTAAATCGATGTTAATTAAGTTTTGAATATGTTAAATTAACTCAATTAGTTGTTAATTAAATTTTTTTAAATATTGTTTAAAAATATTGAGTTTGTTTTAGTTTAATTAATTTGGTAGTTAATTAAGTTTTTTAGTTTTTAAAATAAGTAAAATTAAATTATTTAATTTTTTTAAATTTTTTTTAGTTAGATAGTTTAAAAAATTTGGTCTTTAATTAAGTTTTTTATTTGTTAAAATAAGTAAATTAGTTGTTAGTTAAATAAATTAAATTTAGTTTAAAAAGAATATTTATGTGTTAGTTTAATTAATTCAATAGTTAATTAAGCTTTTAATTTGTTAAAATAAGTATATTAGTTGTTCATTAAATTAATTAAATTTAGTTTAAAATATTCAATTGCATGTTAGTTTAATTAATTTAGCGAGTTAATTAAGTTTTTAATTTGTTAAAATAAGTAAATTAGTTTTTTTATTAAATTAAATTAATTTAATTTAAAATCTATAATTATGTGTTAGTTTAATTAATTTAATAGTTAATTAAATTTTTAATTTATGAAAATAAGTTAATTATTTTTTAATTAAATTAATTAAATTTAGTCTAAAATTAACAAATATGTGTTCGTTTAATTAATTTAGCAGTTGATATGTATAATTTATATGCATATTTTTTGTAAACTTGGAGCTCAAATTTATTAATTAAGCGTGTAATTTATGTTTCATTTGATATAAATTAATTCATATATGCTTTGAATTTGTAGGTACAAAGAATCAAGAGAAGACTAAAGAGGTAAGTCAAAAAAAGGATCGAAATGAAAATAAAAATCAAAAGCAAGGATTAAAGAGCGACGAAGAGAAAAGTCTGTTTGACTTGGACACTTTAAAAAATGCAATTCATCACATTTTGGAGGAGACTTACGTGAGTGTCTAGTAAAAGGAGTCTATGGGCTATAAAAGGTAAATGTTAGGCATAATGGGAAGGAATTGGAGACGAAGAGAGAGAGAGAGAGAGCAAAATAAAGAAACAAAAAGTTTGTACCAACAAAGCAAAGAAAACAAATAGAGAGGTTGGTACGGAAGAGGAGAAAAAGAATAGCGAGGCTTGGACCGACTACTAAGAAATTAAAGGGAGAAGAAAACAATGTGCAAGCGGACAAATTCCATAAACAAGTAATTGAGTTTCTTTTAATTATACTCGATAGATTGCCAATGTAATATTTTATTTTTAGATCCAAGTAAATTCCCTTATGCGGAAATAAACTCTTAAGCTAGGGATAAATGGTTTTAATTCTTATTCTATGTTATTAATTATTTTTCTCAACTCAAAACTTGATTCTTGATGTATGATGAATTTATATTATTGCATTTAATGATTTATGAGAGTGATCATCTCATATTGATTTAATGGCATGTGCTTGAGCTCGAGAGAGAATTGTATGTGTTAGATCATAGGAATATAAATCGCTAGTTTACCATTAATCGAAAGACAACTAATTCCAGTGTGATAATGGAAGAGAGAAATACGTGATGGCACGCTTATTTGAATTTAGAGGATTCCATTGATTCTAATGCATTTAGATATTAATTTAAGTCATATAGAAATATGGATGATTTGTTAGGTGAAGAATAGGTTTAATCTGTTTAGAGATAGCTTATATTAAGATAGACTTTAAGGTGGTTTGTGAGTTAAGTTAATATAGTTGATTGCTTAAATTACAATTAAATGAATCTATCCCTAGCTTGTTTTCATATCATCATATTGGTAATTTTTAACTCGTAAATTTAGAATAGAGTACTAATTTAATTTTTATTCCTATAATTGTTTCGATTAATTCAACTTATTCTATGTTAGATAATTTTAGTAATGCAATTTAATTTCTCATGGGAATGATACTTACCTTTTATTGCATGATTTGATTGGATTTATTGCTTATCTGATTGAGTTAAAAAGTAGTAACAATAGTTCATTAAGTTTTTATTTGTTAAAATAAATAAATTAGTTGTTAATTAAATTAATAAAATTTAGTTTAAAAATAACATTTGCATGTTAGTTTAATTAATTTAGTAGTTAATTAAGTTTTTAATTTGTTAAAATAAGTAAATTAGTTGTTAATTAAATTTAGTTCAAAATCTACAATTATGTGTTAGTTTAACTAATTTAGTAGTTAATTAAGTTTTTAATTTGTTAAAATAAGTAAATTAGTTGTTAATTAAATTTAGTTCAAAATCTACAATTATGTGTTAGTTTAACTAATTTAGTAGTTAATTAAGTTTTTAATTTATTAAAATAATTTAATTATTTATGAATTAAATTAATTGAATTTAGTTTAAAATTAACAAATCTGTGTTAGTTTAATTAATTTAGTTTAATTAATTAAATTTTTTATTTGCTAAAATAAGTTTATTAGTTCTAAATTAAATTAATTAAATTTTGTATAAAATTAATAATTACAATTTAGTTTAATTAATTTAGTAGTTAATTAAGCTTTTTATTTGTTAAAATAAGTAAATTAGCTTTTTATTAAATTAATTAATTTTAGTTTAAAATGTATTCGGATCTTTTATGGATTGACTATAGATTTATCGATTGTCTTTTAAATCAATGTTTCGTAGATGAGATTAATAAATTTATTAATTTTATCAATAGTCATCTAAAATGTATGGATGAAAATAAGGTAAGATGTCTTTGTAAACTTAAAAAGTGTTAGAGCCGTAATTATAAATATACCGATACGAGTTAGGTTCCATTTGATGAGATATGATTTTATGTCGTGGACTATGCATGGAGAAGTCATGGAGAAAGGGATTTGATTATTTATAATGACAACTCGATAATTTTTTTTCAAAGTAAATAAATATTTGATGAAGCTCCGGCCAATCCATATCACACAAAGGTGATGGATGCAATCAATCCATCATTTAATTCCTCTAACATCACCGAAGTCCGAACTTTGATGCCCGTGTATTTTATAGTTTGTTAAATGTATCCAATAGAGAGATCTCGGTCCAGCTTTAGGAAATCACTCACGGTTATTCATAATGACACATTTGTTACACTTGAAGTCCGAATATTATTTTTCGGAGAGGTGTTACGATGACTTATGTAAATTTATGAAAGAGTTTATGTTTGTTGATAATCGCATACTAGAAGAATTTTACAATATGAAAAAATTAGAAGAGCCGTTTACCGGTTCAACGGATCCACAACTATATAAATAGTTGCATGATTTATTGGGTGAAGATAAAAAGAGAATTACTTATACAATTTATGACCATCCTCGTTATCGAAGTCCTAGGCGGGATTAGTTAGAGATACGTATGTCTTGTATAAAAAAATATATTATTTTTACCTAACCTTATCGTTACGGAGTATGTATGCTTCGATTGTCATAGCTACTCACATGATATGGCATGCCAAACATAAAGTTAAGGAAGACGTCATACATCATTGCTCGACTCCTTTGCATGGTGACATTTCAATCAAACACATCCTTCTTTTGCATAAAAAATTAAAAATGTCATTTTGGGAGTCTACACTAATAGGTTTTTGCTTTTTGATCAATCTAGATAATAATATTCTTCATAGATCGTAATTGTAATGTCTTATAGTTTACCACCATGGAAGTGTATGAAGAAAGAATATATGTTTTTAACTCGTAATTATTTCAGGACCTAAAAACCCAAAGATCAACCTAAACGTGTACTTATAGCCTTTTATTAAAGATTTGGTTGAAATGTGAAAAGTTAGTGTGCTTACCTATGATGTGTCCCATAAGTAGAATTTTCATATATGAGTCGTAGTCCCGTGGACAATCAATAACTTCCTCGCATATTCTATGTTGTCAAGTTGGAGTACCGTAGGTAAAACAACATGTTTGTATTGCGTAGAAAAATTTGATGCTTTCGATCTTTGCAATGGCGAAAAGGCTTCTTGGTTTGACTATTGTTGTAAGTTTATGCCATAAAGTAATCCTTTTAGGAGGAGCATGAACGTGTTAAAAAAAATACATTTATCATAGACAATGCTCCTTCGATCATATCCGGAATAGAAATCTTGCACAAAGTACAAAAATAGGAGGTTGTTAAAAGTAATGAAAGAGGGTTTCGAAGAGTGTAACAATAGTATATCTAGAGTTTATGGTGGTTAGAAATAGAGTATATTCTAGGATCTTCCTTATTAGAGTTCTAATTTAATTTAGCATAATTTTGATGTGATGTACATTGAAAAACACATATCTTCGATAATGTGTTTAGTATAATTATAAGTGTGTAAAAAAAAAAACAATGCAAACTCTAGAGAAGACTTTAAACTTTATTGTTGACAATGAGAATTAGAAAAAGATGAAAACTCTAACAAATACCTAAAGTGTGTTACATCCTAGACAAACAACAAAAAGTATAATTGTTTAAATGGATTAGACAACTCCGATTTCTTAATAGATATGTATCGAACTTGGCTAGGTGTGTCGACATGAATAACCTCGGTTTATAAGGTATGAAAAGTCATGACTCGTCATGTATTTAGAGTTTGTGGTTGGAAGATGCGAGTATATTCTAAGATCTTCCTTATTGGAGCTCTTAATTCGACATAATTTAGATGTGATGCACATTGAAAAAAATATTTTCAACAAAGAGTTTAATACATTTATGAGTGTGTCAAGAAAAACAAAGACAATGCAAACTCTAGAGAAGACTTGAAACTTTATTATCGATGGCCGGAATTAGAAAAAGGTGAAAACCGTAAAAAAAATACCCTAAAATGTGTTACACCCTAGACAAATAGTAAAAAATACAATTGCTTGAATGGATTAAACAACTTAGGTTTTTTGATGAATATGTATCGAACTTGGCTAGGTGTGTCGATATGAATAATCTCAATTTGCATGGCATGAAAAGTTATGATTGTCATGTATTTATGTAGAGGTCAATACTCGTCACATTTCTTGACCTATTATCGAGAAATGTTTAGCAAGAACTAATTAAGTTGAGTTTATTCTTTATGGAATCGACTTCTACTATCATTAAGATTGAAGATATGAGTCATTTGGAGATAGAGATACCTTTAATTTTATGTAAACTTGAGCGTATATTTCCATAAAGTTTTTTTTGACTCAATGGAAGATCTTCCAGCCCACTTGGCATATGAAGTAAAATATCGGGACCAATACAATATCGGTGGACGTATTCATTTAAAAGATAAATAGATTGATTTTGAACCCTTGATTAATTTTGTTTTTAAAAATATTTCGTAACTAACATAGGTATATCATGCATGTATCTTCAAAAATTGAAAAATAATGCATAGAACAAAATGAGAGTTGAAGGGTCAATATGTAATGTATATTTAGTTAAAGAAGCGTCAATGCTATATTCATATTACTTTAAACCTCATGTGCATGCCAAGCATTGAAAAGTTCCATGTAACTTTGAGTGTGCTAGAGAACCAAGTGATGACATTGAAGAGATGCTTGCCGTATTCAAATTGAAAGATCAATCTCTTGGTTGAGCAAAATCAAATATATTGATAGATAAAAAAAGCTTGCACCTTATACCTATATTTTATTAAACTCGTGATGGGGTGACACCTTACACTTAGTAAATGCTAAAATTAGCAAAATTTTCAATATCAAACTTCATTAATTATCAATTATTTATATTAAAGATATTAAAAATCTTATAATTTTTTTTACTTCTATATATATTTTATGAGCTAAATTTATCAAAGTAATCCCGATATATCGAAGCACGAGGTTGATGTTGGGCTTAAAAATGATTTTGCATCATGTTTGGTCGATATGTAAGTATTATAAATTTTGAATTGGTTTTGTTATTAAGATGAAATGTTAAAATTTAATACTAATAGTAAGTAATGGATCTAGACTTTACAAGCAAGTAATGCACAACCCAATAGGATAACCGATCATTATATCAAAGATGTTGCAAAAGGTTCATTGTGAATAGCCAATTCGTATATAGAATACATTATGAATGGGTATGAATTTCGCATTAAAGGTCATGATTCATATAGAGCAACAATTTGTAGTGGAGTATGTTTAAAAAGAGTTAGTGTAATGTGGAGGAAAATGACTATCGGTAGGTTGATTAATATACTCGAAACTTGAGTATCATATATTACTAATCAAGAGAACCACATTGTATAAATATTATTGATATGAAACTACACCTAGTATTTATACTAGAGTTTACAATTAGTATGGACTAGTAAAAGTAAAAAGATATGATCCCTTTATCCTAGCAACACAAGCACATAAGGTGTATTATATAACAAATCCTACATCCAAGCACATCGGGTACAATTGATTGGTCGTATGTAAGGTAAAACCCTAGTCGACGGTGGATGTGTCGAATCATCTCATTATCGTCTAAATAATTTCAAAACCATTTTAGAAAAGTGAAATGGAAGCCCAAAACAATGTCATCCAAGTTGATGGAAATGAGGTTTAGTCGTTGAATAATCTAACTGGATCATTAATAGATTTAGAAGGGGTGAAATTAATGAAGAGAATAATGTTGAATTTAAAACGAGATGTTGAGAAAGACTTAGATGAAGACTATAACAACGATGACGAGGATAATGATTAGCAGTGAGGTTTGATTGTCCTTCATAGTTGACTTAAAATTATTAAGGTAACATATAAATATATTTATATATGTGTGTGTGGATGTTTTAATTTAATTATGAAATTATTTGTTCATCACAAAATAAATACATTTTAACGTATTTATGTTAATATAAATGTTTTATGGTTGTTATATTTTATTAATTAATTAATGTGATAATGTGTAGATTAGGCCTCATGGTAGGGGACAGTCCCGCATATAATGGCTCGTGTCATATCGTAAGGGTCGTGGTTTAGACACCAATGATAGTATTGACCATGGAAGTGGGTGTAGTCTTGTTTTCATGCTAGGTCGGATGGCCCCCTTTGACATGTCTACATACCACCCTTCCCTTACCACCACGTTATGCCCATCATTGCTTGACATGTCTTAGCTCGATCCACATTATTATGGATTTTCACGTCTTCATCCATTCGAACCTTCATCATCATTAGGGCCCTTGCCCCAACAAGATGGCCGTTAGATTTTTACACATGGCTCATTGTCGAATGTTCCTTCCAATTTAGCTTCGCACCTATTGGATCTATGCTCAATGCTTGGATTGTGATTACTATCTCTCGTTGACAAGGAGTATGTATTATGTATATTTTTAAAAAAATTTTTTGGTTTATTATTATATTTATGCATTCATTTAACTATTAATTCATGTCTTATTTGACAACTTGTATGCTTTTGATATTTGTACTCATCGTATCTTTAAGACATTCCCTAAGCATGTTGACATATTTGGATCGACGTGGAAGTCAATTAGTGAGCAAACTATAGAGTTATATTAGGGGAGTTTAAGGTAGTTTCTACCTTAATTTATTACGTGACTATATTTTTCAATTAAGAAACTTTAATATTTATTTAAATATACTAATGAACATTTTTAACATTCTTAAAGAAGTCCTTTTTAAGTTGGAGCGAAGATTAAACTAAGCATAACAAAACTATGGTTAAGTCTAGCATGAAAGTGATATTTTGACTTCCTTTATTAGGTAAAGAAAAAATCCAAACCAACATATATATCATAGGAGATATGAAATGCATGGCATAAGGAATAAAAAACTCGAATCTAGTGCTCAATCCGAGCCGATAACCTAAAATCGCAAAGGGTGCAATCGAAGCCGACCCATCTAGACTTATGGGGGGGTTCGATCATCCACGAGAGCATGCAATATATATATATATATATATATATATATATATATATATATTACTTATAATTATTGAAACAATAATAAATATTTAAGTATATTTATTTCAACATAATGACTTAGGTTGTGAACGCGATGCTCAAGAGATTTTCTTGAGGACTCAAAAAAAAAAAATGGTTGATGATAAGTACATATTCATCAATCGGTGAGAAAGAATTCTTAGAGTAAGTAATTTGTAAGGTTATTTTATATAATGTCACTTTTATAAAACTTATTAAGATAACTACTTAATATTAAAATTTGTGCAATTACGTAGGAGACTATTGAAAAAAATATTAAAGGAGGAGGTTCCTAGCCGAGAGGTGAGGGTACTCCATCACTCAACATCGATATGAATTAGATTTTTAAGAACGCTATTGGAAAAAGAGATAGTAAGAGAAAAAAGTATGAACTCGAGTCACAAGCCTCTCATTCTTACTCTAGTGTTAAGCACATCCTCTAATTTGGCCTCATCACGATTTCATATTGATGTTGAGGCATAGTGATAGGAAATAAAAGCTCATTCTTCTAGACAAATAGAAAAGATCAAGAAACTAGAGAGTATTACTACATTATGCTTAACTATTACTAATCGATTCGAGTAGTATACTTAGGAGTAGCATGCAATGATATAGCGAGATATTGCTAAATATGTAAAATGGAGTTCATCCACTCGATCCCCTAACCGACCATCATACATCCAATGAAAATGATAACATGTCATGATATGTATCCCATTCATTACAAGTATAATTTTTTATTACTTTTTTTTTGAAATATTAATAAACTTTAAAATTATTTAGTGTTTAAATCTATATTTCATTTTATATATTAGAAAGGTTTCATAATATTTATAAATCTGTTTCATAGCGTTATTGTAGTTGTTAAATTGGAATGGATTTTATTTTCTTATTAACGATGAAATAAATAAGTGAATATATATACATAAAAAATAAAATAAAAAGAAAAAAATCACTAAAAGTGTCACCGATTAGAGATGGATGTAGCGACAGTTTAAAAAAAATGATAGCTGTATTATCCATAGTTATTGACGGATTTAGAGATAGTTTAACAAAACCGTTCCTAAATCCATGACCTTAGTTCATTTTTAAGTGACAAATAATGGATGTTTTAGTGATAGTATAGAATAATTTATTGCTAATGATTTAACGACAAGTGGTTTTTCGGATGGTTTTGAACCATCGTTTAACCGTCGTTAATATTTATTAGTGATAGTTTTTTAGGTTTTAGTGATGATTCAAACCGTGGCTAAATCCTCTTATTTTGGTAGTGCATGCTCGCGCTCTAGAAGGCATCTACCCATCTTCGACCATTGTTATATTCTAACGCTTCATGCCCCTTTTTGTACTTTCAAATAGACCCACTAGTCGACCAATTCCGACTATCGATACTACTATTAGAGATCCAATAATAAAAAAAGCTATTAAGAATGATTAACCTAATAAAATTCAATCTATTGAGGGGCGTCTAAGGATAATCGAGGGTAGGGATATATATGACTCAACGAAAGCTCGCTAAAATATGTTTAATGCTTGATGTTATCATTTCGAGAAAATTTAAGGTGTTTGAATTCATAAAGTACGGTGGTACCCAATGCCTAAAAACTCACCTTCGACTCAATTGTAGTAGATGACGGAGTTTATGCATGATAAAAAGCTTATAATTCACTTCTTTCATAAAAGTTTAGACGGTGCTTGCTCTCAAGTGGTGTATATATCTTGATAAAGCTAAAATCTAAAGATGGAAAGATCTAATAGATGCCTTCATTCATCAATAAATGTTCAATTTGGAGGTACCTTTGGATAGAACCATATGCCATGACATAGAAAAGATAGTTAAAGAGTCCGTTGAGGAGTATGCTCGAGCTAATCTCTATGTTCATCAACTTCTTCAAGGATGCCTATCGTGAGTATCTTATCGGCGATTCACCACCTAACTTGGTTGATGCAATCGTTATTACAAAGAGGGTAGAATGAGTTATAAAAATAAAAAAGATTTCAAATTCTAGTTTAAAAAAGAACAATTTTAGCAATAGGAAAGATAACGATGTTCGTCCACTAAAGTCTATCAATTTTAACCCAAAAGGCGATGGAACAATTAATGGCACCCAAACTATCCATCTTTCCGGATGAAAAATATAACTAATCAAACACCACCTTTTAATTAAACACTTTTTATGGCAACATATGCAATGTATACATATCTCCTTCGAACTATCAACAACCTTTCAATTATCAATCAAGGCGTTCACCTAAAAGCAATCAAAGCACAAGATACCAAGACATATTTCCCTCTTCCTATTTCTCTAGATGAGTTTCTCATACATCTCAATAATATAGGTTAGGTCATCCCTATCTCTCGTAGATTTGATTCATCCACCATATCTATATTGGTACAAGCTTGATAACAAATGTGATTACCACTTTAATATAGTAGGGCATCATATCGAGAGTTACATGACTTTTAAAAGAAACATTTGGTCTTTGATTGACCATGATTGGATCTTTCGAACAATAATTCAAACATATTAAACACCATCAGCAATCCACTATTGAGCCATACGATTGCTAACACAAGAGATGAATATATTGATTGAGCATATTCAAGATCATAGAAGGCTGACATAGGTTGTATTTTACAAATTGAATTCTTTTTTTGGTTTCTAAGTATCGTTTATCGAAACATTTTATTTGAGTTTTGCTAAGCAAAGTGGCACATTTTAAAGGTATTAAATTTTCTTCTTACATGACTTTATTATTGAATTGAAATCTAAAAACATATATTGAAAAGTATCATTTAGCATTGTATTTCATCCTCAAAAGGGAGGGAATATAATGATAAATGCATTCTCTAAATACCTCTAAGAGTGATCAAATTCTAAAACATGTCATGTAATTACTTAAGGGCAATCGTTCTTCTCAAAACCCAACGGACAACCTTTTCACCTTAAATGATACTCATGTAAATAAAATTTTATCATTAGTGATTTGATGTTCTAAATGATAATGAAACGCATACAAAGAGGTCATGAACTCAATTTTCTCAAAACATTAACATACAAAATAGTTAGAACTTATCGGTAATAGTAAATTGGTTTAGAGATGAGAAAATGCCTTACTTGGAATATCCATTCCAAATAATCATCATACAAATCCCTTCCGATCTATTTGTAAGCCTTAGTAATTTTTTGTAATGATAACCCAAGACTAGGTTCACCCCCACAATGGGGTAGAAAGTGCTTGAAATATGAAGTTGAACAACTCCTCAAACAAAAAAAAGACAATCATCATAAAAAGCTCACATAATTTTTATCCCTAAAAAAGAAGAGATAATTGTGAATTTGCCAAAACCATTATTTTGAAAAGGTAGCTAAATATACTTTTCAAGATCTGGAAGGAGAAAAATTGATGGAGCTAGATATATATATATATATATATATATATATATATATAAGACTCTAGCATGAGCTAACCGAGACAATCCAAAAGAAGCAAAAGGTAGAAGATGATTATGGACACCTGGTCACCACATAAAAAGATATGAGGAATCAAATTGAGCTACTCCGATTGGAAAATTAATTATTAAAACAAAAAATTTGAAGCTAAAAAAGTAAAAGAGAAAAATAAGAAGTTATCTAACGGGATAGTTTTATTCCATCAAGAAATGAACTAGATGTTAGCTCATTTGGCAATTTGAGAGAAACGTAAGTCATAGCTCATGTATTCGAAGAACACATAATCAAAGACTCCATTCAAGTACTCGCTAGAGAAGTCAATAACAATTACAAAGATTCTGTAAGAGCAATCACACCAAGAGGAAAGGTCTAGATAGTTAAATTGATCTTTGGTCTTCAAACCTTTAAACACACCTCGAGCCTTTACATCTTTTTTCTTCGAGACCCCAACACTAACTTACATTACATGCTTTTTTTTTTTTAATCAAAATGAGTTTTTCAAACTAATAAGTTATCTCTTTTCATGACCCCGGGAGTGGGCCATGATCTATGTGAGGTTCTAGGGAACCGTAAGGCCTACTTGAACCCAAACAAGCCTAAAATAATACTCTAAAATCCTCAAAACATTATCGGACTTATAATACAATCCTCAATTATTAATATCCCTTTAAATATCATTCAATTAACATTAACCCAACTTAATAACCATTTATTACAACTCAATATAATTTATAATTCAATATTCATAATCAATTTTTAACACAATACCTACAAGCTATAATTGTAGAGCTTTTAAGAATGCAACTTGGATGAAAAGTAAGTTTTAGGAATTATAATTAAAGCAAGTTGTATGATCAATATGCTTACTTCAAACAAGCAATCGAATGAGAGCAAATGAAGCAATCCCTCAATATCCTACAAAACTAAAATAATGAGGGGTAAGCAACCAAAAGCTCGATGAGTAGATATTATATAACGGACTAGGGGAGGGAAACGGACTAGGGATGATACTTTTAAATATATCTCAAAATGCAATGTTTGTTTCTTCAAAACACATACATATCATAAAACACATCGTACATCACAATTTAAATGGTTCAAAACTATTTCGAATCAAGTCATCAAAACATTTATATATACATATATCATAATCATACAAAATCACATATATAGGTTTTTATATACCCATGGGGTAAATAATGTATCATTGGGTACAAATACCTAAAGCTAACCCTCTTCGTGACTAGGTTTACGTATATTGGTCAATACATGGGCTAGCACTACACCTCTCCTACTAGCTAGAACCTTGTATCATTAAGGTAAAAGGCTATGTCCCCGTAGCTAGGTTCCTTAAGGTCTCAAAAATATTTTTTAAAAACTCGTATAACTTATACTTATTTCAAATCAGCATTTCAAACATAATACATACTCAAAACTAAATTGATATATCAAATAAGCATTCATAAAAATATATAGATATTTAAAATAAAAATTTAAAACACATTCGTATTTGAATTCATAAACACATATCAAATCAAATCAAATCATATTTGATACGAAACCATTTTAAATGTTCATAAAGTCCATTCCCATCTAAGGTGTAATGGAATGCTTTTAAATCATACTTAAATCGATGATGCATGATGGATACAATCAAAGGAATTTACAACACACTATGCTATATGATATCTACCCACGAGTACAATTTGAAGAACCAAACAAAATCAAAGTTGTGATGGAGTCACTCACTCCGAAGAATCTAACTTTACAAAATGATGGAACATCCATCAATATCACATACCAAAGAATAATCTAAACAATGAATTATTCTATAATTAAAGATACAAGATTATCGAATAACATGGAACTAATTGGAAAGACTCGAGCTGAACTCCTAACTAAATTCTATAATTTATCAATTGATTCTAAACGATTGCTTCACTAAATCCCACCATCAATTCTTAGTCCAACTATCACTTTCCAATTCAAATCTTAAACAATCAGCTTTCAATTCAACGATCAATGCTCTCCTAATTCATCCAAGGCTCATTTCATTAACCTTCAATTGCATCTATATTGCTCAATTTCTCATTTTCTCTAAATTCTTTTAAATTAAAACCTAAATTTTAATTTTTTCACTATTCATCATCTTCAACTTCTCGGTTACTTAAATTCACTTTAAATTAACTTCATAAACTATTTACCTAAGATAATTAAGCATCATTCAAGTCATTATAATCACTTAGAATCGAGTTTTTCCTAAATGGGTCTCAAAAACGCTAACCTTATTCTAATCAATTCTTCAAGAAAATCATAATCCAATGTAATTTCATTTAAATGTCATCATTATCTACACACAAACATTAAAATTCAAAGATCAATTGATCCAAAATCTTACCTTTGGGCATTTGTCCTTCAATTCCTAATTTCTTACTAGTTTTCCAAGCTTTCTAAGCTCTAATCTAGTTAAGCTCTAGTTAAATCTTCTTGTTTAAGGCTTTCCTAAGCTAATTTAACAATGACATAGCCGAGGAATCAAAGAAGTGAATTTGAGAGAAAATAGGAGAGAAAAATACGTGAAAGAGAGGAGGAAAAAAAATTCTTGAAAAGAGAGGGTAGCTATTGCCTTTTTATACTTGCTTAAAAATTTAATTTGTTTTTCAATTTCTTACATCTCTTTAATAAGAAAAAAAAGGGAATATTTTTGATCTATTTGCATATTCCACATCACTATTTATGGCATCAAATCATAAAAAAAGACAACGCAAGGTTGTCAATTTAAAAACCACATTTTGAGCTCGCTCTATTCCAAATACGACCTAATATTTTACAAAAGTATCATTCAAGCCTTTCACTTTCAACATAGCCAAACTTTTGATCACTTTGCAAGGAGCACCAAATGATATCCATTTATAAAATCTCTTTTACAACCTAAACATGATTGCAACCTAGTATTTGAACGATATATTTTAGGTTATGATCAATCAACCAAATAATTCACGAATGGAAATACTTTCTAATGCACATTTCTAAGATTTCTTTATAATAATCATGACCGATAAGGAAAATTCAATGAAAGTTTGCTACTTGGTTCAAAATAAAATAATTTGTTTCATAACGAGTGTCATTAAATTGAACTAAATTTATAAGTACAAGCTAAAGAAATTGAAAAAAAGAATCATCAAGGATGACATTGATTGCAATCAATTGGTTAAGTAAGACCATAATTTAGGAGCCATGACTAGTAATATATCAGCTAAACCAAGAGGTAGGTGGATGGTATAAAAATAATTAGATCCATGATATAATGGTTGAATAAGAGGGTAACGAGTTGACATTATGTTTTCCTTTATGGTAAAATAAATAGAATCTAAAATATATGAGAATATCAAAACATGACCCGAGAGCAAGCAAGTGAGACCCATCTTGTGGGCAAACATAGTTCAACACATATCAATATCTTTTTATAGAGTCAACAATAAGTAAAAGACATAGGTATGATTTAAAAACCATGGCTATGATTAAGGGCGATATGAGGATGGGATTACATTTTTAGAGGCGAAGCAAAATAATAGCAAATCGAAATAATATTTTTTCCAAAAGCTTTTGTAGTCTAGACATAAGATCCGAGCTGATTTTATAAATTTGAGACGAGGAGTGAAGTTTTATAAGGTGTGACCTAGACTTGTCTTGAAGGTACTATCTTTAAGAAACTCATAATCTGTCGGTGTAATAGATAAAGAGAATTCAAACATGGGAACGAACTAATCTTTCCTTTTAAGGCTATTCATCATAAG
This sequence comes from Dovyalis caffra, assembly GCA_963924115.1. Taxonomy (NCBI): domain Eukaryota; kingdom Viridiplantae; phylum Streptophyta; class Magnoliopsida; order Malpighiales; family Salicaceae; genus Dovyalis; species Dovyalis caffra. The sequence goes on from CAWUPB010001195.1 coordinate 4,041,553, forward strand.
CTAAATTTTAAAAATGTTCATGTGGTCACCCTATCAAGATGATCCAATTTTAAAAAGTTCAAGCGGTCACCATGTTGATATTACCAAAGTATAAAAACATCAAAGTGGTCACTTTATCGAGATGACCAAATTCTAAAATTGCTAGGAGGCCACCATTTCATTGTGAACTAGTTGTTAGAAGGTCATCCTTTAATAGTGAACCATTTTTCAAGAGGTCATCTTGAAATAGTGAACCATTTGTTAGGAGTTCACCCTATCTTAGTGAACCAATTACCAAGAGGTCATCCTATCTTAATGAACCATTTGTTAGAAGGTCACCCTATCTTAGTGAACCATTTACTAGAAGTCACCCCGTTATAGTGAACCATTTTTCAGGAGGTCACTCTGTAATGGTGAACCATTAACTAGGAGGTAACCCCGTCTTAGTGAACCATTTGTTAGGAGGTCAGCCTATCTTAGTGAACCATTTGCTAGGAGGTCATCCCGTAACGGTGAACTATTTTCTAAGAGGTTACCATGTCATAGTTAATCATTTATCAAAAGGTCATCTAGTTATAGTAAATCATTTGCCAAGAGGTCACCTTGTAATAACCGACCAATTTGTCTATTTTCAATCATATTTCTTCTCTATAAGTCATTTATTCATAAATGTCTAAATGGTCATCCTATTGATTGATTTGATGAATTTGTTTCACCTTATGAGAGTTCGTATATTTAATCAATTTTTTTCACCTCGCGAGGGTTCGTATATTTGATGGATTTACTTCACCTTATGAGGGTTTGTATATTTGATGACCTTCATACACCCCGAGAGGGTTCTTATATTTGTTCCACCTTCTTTACCACATAAGGGTTCATATATTTGAGTCATTTTTAAGATCAAATCTCTCTAAGAGGGATCATATATTTGATTGCTCTTATTTTTAAAATCAAATCACCTCCGAGAAGGTTCATATATTTGATTGATTTTCTTTTAATTCAAGTCTCATCAAGAAGGATCATACATTTGATTGCTTTTTTTCAAGAGAGTTTATATATTTGATTGATTTTTTTAAAATCGAGTCTCCCCAAGAGGAATTGTATATTTGATTGCTTTACCCCAAAGATAGTTCATATATTTGATTTATTTCTAAAATCAAATCACTTATAAGAGATTCATTCTTCAATTTTGTCATTTATTCTTTTTTAAGTCATATTTCTTCTTTACAAGCTCACTAAGTCAAAATGTACAAAGACTTGTCTTTTTAGATCTTCGATGTATAAGCGTTATAAAGATGGGGCAATTGTCATCACACCATTTTTACCTCCAAAAAATAAAAAAATAAAAAAACAAGAGAGAAGGGTTAGATAGCCCAACCCACGCTAGGTCATGCACTTGGCCCAAACATGCATAGCCTAACAAGCACTAAGCCTAGAGGGTTGTCTCGCTTGAATATCCACTAAAATAGAAAAAAAGACCTAGGTAGCATTATAAATAGATCCTACCCCGCTCACACTTAGACACACATTGACACTTAGAAAAAAAACCTAGTAGCCTAAAGAAAGAGCCAAAGATAATAGTCGAACGAAGCCACTTTCGTTCCCGACTAGACTACTTCCAACAACCACGTACCGATCTTTCTAGATCTTCTAACGAGACGATTCTAGCATCGTAAAAACTACTCACTTTCGATAAAGGATCAGCCCCCATGCGTTGCATAAAGATATGCCATCGTTATTGTTCATCGATCCGATTTGGTCCTCAAACTTTTGATTTTGTAATCATATCTTGTGCTTCAACATTTTTTTATTTAATTTTCATTTGAATTTTAATGGATTGTATGATTATATTATTAATTTATATTTTGTAATATCAATTATATGATTAACATGGGATTGAGATGATTAATTGAATTAAAATTATTTAATTTAGGCTTAATTGAAAAAATTTGAATTGAGAGTTATTGATGTTATTTGATAGATTCAAAAGGATTCCAATTCAATTTTTTTGATGTTTATGTGTGGTTTTATTGGAGTAGAGAATATTTAGAATTTTTTTAGAGTTTTTCTTGTTGCAATTTTTAATATATTTATTATTATTATTATTATTATTATTTAAAAAAAAGTGGTTTAATGGTTTGATATATTGCATATTATTTTTATTTTTCATATAAAAAACTTATGAGGAACTTACAGATCGATGATGAAGCTAGCAATACAATTTTTTTAAAAAAAATTAAAATTACCCAAATATGAATTAATAGGCCAATGATTTTGTAGATGTCTATTGGTTATTTTATTTTTCATGATATTGTCTTACGTGATTTGTGGCTTTTACATGTTAATCTGTCTTTGCACTTTATGTGTTTATTTTGTATGATGCCAATCTAGGTTAGTCTAGAAGGAGTAGGTTTAGGATCCGAGATCGACTTTGTTCCATTGATGAAGCTTTTTTTCATCAATTATTTTATTTCTTTTATTTTTATTGCTATTATTTATAGTTGATTTTAATTTATTTTTATGATGCTACTAATTTCTTCTTTAGCTTTGAATTTGGGTTTGGAAACCCAATTTAATATTTTAAAGTGGTATGGTAAGGTGATATCGGATTGAGGCCCATATCCCTTGTTAGGTTATCATGGACTTGTAATTTTTTTTTTCATGGTTTGACGAGTTGAATTTAGACCTATGGTGCTCATGTTATTTTTGTTTCTGCGTTTTTGTGAGATTATGATTTAATTGGCAACAAGTTTCAAGTCCTTATTTTAACCTTCCCAAATAGATTTAAATGGCCCAATGAAATTTTTGGTGAGAGATTGAATTTTCTTTTAGTCTCTCCAAATCACCTCTCTTAAGATTATTTAGAAAAAGACCCAAATAATTGAAAACATAAATCAAGATAAGAAGATAATTTACATGAATGAATTTTTATAAACTAGAGGTATAATGTAACCTCATTGCGAGGGCGCACTAGGGTTACTATGGGCTTTCTCAATTTTGTAATCAACCTCTTTACTTAGAATTCTAAATAGCAGTGCTAGGTTTTTCTTAGTTTTCATCTTTTTGAAAACCGAATAGCCACTCTACACTTTTACATTTTTTCATTTTTTGTGATTATCAAGAGCTCATAGTGTGACACCGTTGAACCTTAATGAAAAAAATTATAATCAACGCTATAAAAAAAAGGTTTTAGCAATGGTATAGAAAACCAATGCTAAAACTATAAAATAGCCATAGTTTTCATAAAACTGTCGCTATTCCCTTCTTAAAATTATGTATTTAGCGATGTTTTGTAAACTGTCACTAATTTGATAACTTATGACCATTTTTAGTATCGGTTTTAATCAAATCGTCACTAATTCCAAATATATATATATATATATATATTGCGATGGTTTGTTTGGAATCATCGCTACAACTCGTAATTACGAGTGGTTTTAGCGATTGTTAATAAAAATTATCGCTATATCCATGAAGTCGATAAGTCAATTGAAAAGAGGCATTTAGGGACAATCTTTTTGATGAAAACCATTGCTAAATAATGAAATTAGTGATGGTTAATAAAAATCGTCACTAATTGGTTATCGTTGGATTGAAAATGGGCAAATTTGAATAAAGTAATGTTTTTAGCGATGTTTCAAAACCGTCGCTAAAAACTTAAGTCCCTAAAGCTTACTTCTCAAAAACATTTCTCCGTTTCTTTTTTTTTCTCTTCTTCTTCTTCTTCCAAGCAATCTGCAGCTCTACTTCCTTCCCCATTTCCCCTCCAATCTTGGCTGCAACTCCCTCCAAGTCTCTCATTTTCTCTTCTTTACTTCCTCCCTTTCATCTCTTCCTTTTTGCTCTTCCCTTTTGTTCTTCTTTCTCTCCTTCCCTCCCCCTCCCCTCCCTTCTTATCTTCGATCCGTGTGTAGTGATAGTGGCAGCAGCTCCTTCACCTATTCACTCGTGAGTTAGCGAGTAGCTCTTACCTCCTTCTCTACTCCTCCATTTGTGTAATTGGTAACTAATTAATTTTTTTTTATTAATTTTATATTTGTTGTTTAATTAATTATTTATTAATGTTAGTTAGTTTAATTTAGTTTGTTTTTGTAGTTAATTTGTTAGTTGTTAATTAAATTAATTATGTGTTAAAAAATTAATTAAGTTTCAATTTTTTTAATTATGTTGTTTAATTAATTATTTGTTAATTGTAAGTTAGTTTAATTAATCTAAGTTTTTTTTTATAGTTAATTTGTTAGTTGTTGATTAAATTAAGTATATTTTTAGTATAATTAATTATTTGCTAATTGTTAGTTAGTTTAATAAATTTAGTTTGCTTCTATAATGAATTTGTTAGTTGTTGATTAAATTAAGTATATTTGTTGTTTAATTAATTATTCTTTAAATGTTTGTTAGTTTAATTTAGTTTGTTTTTATGGTAAATTTGTTAGTTGTTAATTAAATTAAATATTTGTTTCAAAAATTTAATTAAGTGTTAGTTTATTTAATAATGTGTTAATTAGTATTATTAAAGTTGTGAATTATATTAAGTTTGTTTGTTAGTAATTAAATACTTTAATTATTTTTAAAAATTGAATAGGTGCTCGTTTAATTATTTATGTGTTAATTAAGTGATTTACTAGTTAATTATATAAGTTTTATTTGTGGTTAGTAAAATTATTTAATTTTTTAAAAAAATTTAATTTTTTCTTACTTTAATTAAATAGGGCTGTTAATTAAGTTTTGTGCATGTTAAATTAATTAAATTAGTTGTTAATTAAATTATTTAAATATTATTTAAAAATATTGAGTTTGTTTTAGTTTAATTTGTTAGTTAATTAAGTTTTTTAGTTTTTAAAATAACTAAATTAGTTGTTAATTAAATTAATTATATTTTGTTAAAACAATTTTAATTATGTGTTAGTTTAAACAATTTGGTAGTTAATTAATTTTTTTAGCTATTGAAATAAGTAAATTAGTTGTTTGTTAAATAAATTAAATTTAGTTTAAAATAAAATTTATGTGTTAGTTTAATTAATTTAGTTTTTAATTAAGTTTTTAATTTATTAAAATAACTATTTTTTTTTAAATCTACAATTACGTTTTATTTTAATTAATTTAGTAGTTGACTAAGTTACTAATTTGTTAAAATAATGAAATTATTTTTTAATCTAATTACTTAAATTTAGTTTTAAATTTATAAATACATGCTATTTTAATTAATTTAGTAGTTAATTAAATTTTTTATTTGTTAAAATAAGCTTATTACGTGTTAGTTTAATTAATTTAGTGCCTAATTAAATTTTGTATTTCTTAAAATTAATAAATTAGTTGTTAATTAAATTTAGTTTAAAATTAGCAAATACATGTTAGTATAATTAATTTAGAAGTTAATTAAGTTTTTTATATGTTAAAATAAGTTAATTAGTTGTTAATTAAATTTAGTATAAAATTAACAATTATGTGATAGTTTAATTAATTAAGTATTTAATTTGTTAAAATAAGTAAATTAGCTATTTATTAGATTAATTAAATTTAGTTTAAAATGAATTTGAATCGTTCATGAAGTGACTATAGATTTCCCGATGGTCTTTTAAATCAATGTTTTATAGAAGAGATTAATTAAAATTTGTCATCAATTATCCGGAGTATATGCCCGAAAATAAGGTAAGATGTTCTTGTAAATTTAAAAAATGTCGTACCATAATTATGAATATCTTGATACAACTAAGTTCCATTTGATAAGATATAGTTTTGTGTCAAGATATTATGTGTGGAGACATCATGAAGAAAATGAATTGGTCATTAATGGTGGCAATTCGATAAATTTTGTTTAAGTTGAATAAATATTTGATGAACTTTCGATCAATCCATATCACCAAATGATAGTGGATGCGGTTAATTCATCGTTTAATCCGTCTAACACTAACGAAGTCTCAAACCTTGATGCCTAAGCATTTTATGATTTATTGAATGCATCGAATAGAGAGATCCGGCTCGGTTCGGAAAACCACTCATAGTTATCCATAATGGCATGCTTGTTACACCTCAAGTATGAACATCATTTTTCGGAGAGGTGTTACGACGATCGATGTCAATTTATAAAATAACCGATGCATGTTGATAAATATATGCCAAAGAACTTTTATGGTGCAAAAAAGTTGATGAAACTAATCGGTTTACCGAGTTCAATAAATGCACAATTGTATAAATGGTTGCATGATTTATTAGGACACGGACAACAAGAGAATTACTTGTAAAATCTATGACCATCCTCAAAATTGAAGCCCTAGGCGGAGATCGATTAGAGAAACATATTTATCATATAAAAATATATTATTTTGCCACAAACCCATAGATATAAAGGATGTATTGTGTCGACTACCACAGTGGTGACATGACATGGCACGCTAAACATGAAGTTGAGGTAAACTTCATGCATCATTGCTCCTATTCATTTGTGTGGTGGCATTTCAATCAAACACATCTTTCTTTTGCACTAGAAATTAGGAATATTAGATTGGGAGCCCGTATCGATGGATTTTAGTGTTTTGGTCTATTTGGATAACAATATTCTTTATGACTCGTAATTGTAACGCCTTATAATTTACCACTATAGAAGTATACGAAAGAAGAATATATGTTCTTAATTGTAATTATCCCGGAACCTAAAAGCCCAAAGATCAATCTAGATGTGTACTTATACTCCTTTATTAAAGAGTTCGTTGAATTGTGAAAGTTTATGTGCTTACTTATGATGTGTCCCGTAAGTAGAATTTCCATATGTAAGTTCTAGCCATGTGGACAATCGGTGACTTTCTCACATATTCGGTATTGTCAAATTGGAGTACTACGGATAAAATAACATGCTAATATTACACAAAAAAATCGATGCTTTTAGTCTCCGTAATAGCGAACGACTTCTTGGTTTGATTGTCACCATAAGTTTCTCGCCATAAAATCATCATTTTAGGAGGAACTGAAATGCATTTAAAAGAAATACGGTTGTCACATAGATTGCTCCCTCGGTCATGTCTAAAATATAAATTTTACATGAAATACAAAATTAGGGGTTGTTAAAGGTCATGAAAGAGGGCTTCGAAGAGTGAAACAACAATATATCTAGAGTTTGTGGTTGATAAAAATGAAGTATATTCCGTGATATTCCTTATTAAAGTTTCAATTTAATTCGACACAATTTGGATGTGATGCACATTAAAAAAATATCTTTGACAATATATTTAATACGAGTTATGAGTATGCCAAGAAAAACAAAAAAAAATACAAACTCTAGAAAAGACTTAAAACTTTATTGTACGTGGCCAAAATTAGAAAGAGATGAAAACTATGAAAAATACCCTAAAGCATGTTACACTTTAGACAAACAACAAAAAATACAATTGCTTGGATGGATTAAATTACTCGGGTTTCCTAACGGATATGTATCGAACTTGGCTAGGTTTGTCAATATGAATAACCTCAAATTGCATGACATAAAAAGTCATGAATATTATGTATTTATGTAAAGGTTAATACTTGTCGCATTTCGTGACCTATTACTAGGAAATGTTTGGCAATCACTTATTGAGTTATGCTTATTCTTTAAAGAATTGACTTCTACCGTAATTAAGGTTAAAGATATGAGCCATTTGGAGACAAAGATACCTTTAATTTTATGCAAACTTAAGTGCATATTTCCACCAAGTTTTTTCAATTCAAAGGAACATTTTCTAGTCCACTTGACATATGAAACAAAAATAGAAGGATCAGTATAGTATTGATGGATGTATCTATTTGAAAGGTGAATATATTGATTTTCAACCCTTTATTAAATTTTTTTAAAAAATATTTTTAACCAACATATGTTTATAATGCAAATATCTTTGAAAATTAAAAAACAATGTAAAAAACAAAGCTAGAATTGAAGGCTCAATATGTAATGCATATTTAGTTGAAGAAACGTTAATATTACGTTCATGTTACTTCAAGTCTCATGTCCATACCGTGTATCAAAAAGTGTCATGTAACTTTGAGTGTGTTCGATAACCAAGTGATGACATTAAATGGATGTTTGCTATATTTAAACCAAAAGGTCGATCTCTTGGTCGAGCAAATCACATGTGTTGATAGATGAAGAAAAATTTGCATCTTATACTTATATTTTATTGAACTATGATGAGGTGATACCTTACATTGAGTGAGTGCTAAAATTAGCAAAATTTTCAATACTGAACTTCATTAATTATCAATTATTTACATTAAAGACATGAAAAATCTTATAATTTTTTTTCTTCCAAAGATATTTAATGAGTCGAGTTTATTAAAGTAATCCTAACATATCGAAGAACAAAATGATGTTCGACTTGAAAATGATTTTGCATCATGGTTCCATCGATATTTGAGTATCATAAAATTTGAATTTGTTTTGTTATTAAGATGAAATTATGAAATTTAATACTAATAGTAAGTAATAGGTCCGGACTTTATAGGCAAGTAAGGTACAATCCAACATGATAACCGACCATCACATGCAAAAAGGCCATTGCGAACGGCTAAGTCGTATCCGAGATACATTATGATCGAGTACAAGTTTTATATCGAATATCATGATTTGGATAAAGTAACAATATATAGTGGAGTGTGAGTCAAATAAGTTAGTTATTGTGTGGAGAAAAATGACTGCTACGGTAGGTTGATCGATTTATCGAAACTTGAATATCCTACTTTACCAATCAAGAAAACTATATTATTTAAATGTGATTGGTATGACACTACACTTGAAATTAGTATAAGAGTTCATTATCAATACAAACTAGTAGAAGTAAATAGTCATAGGACAAATAACGGGTGTATTGTACAATATATCCAACATCGTATTATTACACACTATATCCTACATCGTATTGTTCAAATGTGAGGGTCATGATTCAATCGGTAATGATGGCGGTGATGGTGGATGTGGGCATAATCCTACTTTCATTCTAGGTCGGATCCCCTCCACATTACCACCCATTTGAACCTTCATCATCATCAAGGCCCTTGCTCCTGCAGGACGACCGTCACATTCCCGAACATGGCTCATCGCTAAACATCCCTTCTTTTTTGGTTTTTATACCTGTCGGATCTACGTTCGATCCTCATATTATGGTTACTATGATTGATGATAAGAAGTACGTATTTTACATATTTTTCAAAATTTGTTTTTGGTATATTATTATATTTATATGTTCATTTAACTTTTGATTCATGTCTTGTTCAATAGCTTATATCCTTTCAATATTTACACTCATCGTATATTTAAGATATTCCATAAGCATGTTGACATATTTGGATCGATATGAAAGTCAATTAGTGAGCAAACTAAAGAGTTATATGGGGAGAGTTTAAGGTAGTTTTTAGCTTAATTTGTGACGTAACTTTATATTTCAATTAAGAAACATTAATGTTAAAGTAAATGTACTAATAAACATTTTTAACATTTTTGTAGAAGTCCTTTAAGTAGGTGTGAGAGATTGAGATAAACATAAAGAAAGCATTGTAGAGTCGACACGAAAGTGATATTCGACTTCCTTTATTATGTCAAGAAACACCCCAAACCAACATATATCTCATATGAGATATGGGATGCATGGCATAAGGAATGGGCAAAACCCGAGTCGTATGCCCAATCCGAAGTCGGTAGCCTAGAATCACAAGAGCGAAATGGGTGGAATCAAAGCTAGCCCATCTAGACATATGAGGGGTTCAATCATGTGCGGGGAGTACGCAATACGTATCATAATCTTATTTTATATATATATATATATATATATATATATTACAATTATAGCAACCTCGGTAAATATTTAAGTATATTTGTTTTAGTAGAATGAGTTGGATTGTGAACTCGATACTCATAAGGTTTTCTTGAGGATTCATAGGAAGAAAGTTAATGATAAGTATGTATTCATCGATCAACGAACAAGAATTCTTAAAGTAAATAATTTATAAGGTTATTTTATGCGTATCTTACTTTTATATAACTTATTGAGATAATTATTTAATATTAAAATTTGTATAATTATGTAGGAGATCGTCGAAAAAATATTTGAGGAGGAGGTTGCTAATTGGGATATGAATGGTACTCCATCGCCCGACATCTTCATGAACGAGATTTTTAAGAAAGATGTTGAAGGAAAAGATAGTAAGAGAAAGAGGATGTACGGACTTAGGTCACCGGCCTCTCACTATTACTCTAATGTTAGTACATAAAATCTAGTTCGTCCATATCGCGATTCCATGTCTATATTGATGTACAACGAAAAGAAATAGAGGCTTATTCTTTTAGACAAGCAGAAAAGATCAAGAAACTAGAGCGTATCGTTACATCGCTCCTAACTACTACAAATCGGTTAGAGCGAGTATACTCGGGAGCGACATGTGATGATGTTGTAGATGCGATAGATGTTGTTGAATATGTAAAGAAGTAGTGTATCCACCAATCCTCCGACCGACCATCATGTGTTCTATTAAAATGATGATATGTCACAACATGTAATCCCCTTCATCGTAATATGATTTTTTATTGCTTTTATGTTTTCTTTTTTTCTGAAATATAAATAAACTTTAAAATAATTTGATGTTTGAATATATATATTTCATTTTATTGAATTTATATATTATAAAGGTTTCGTACTATTTATAAATTTTTTTATACCTTAATTGTAGTTATTAAATTGAAATGAATTTTATTTTTCTTATTAGTGATAAAATAAAAAAATATAAAAAATAAGAAAAAAATTGGAATGAATTTAGCGATGGTTTTTCAACCGTCGTTATTCTCACATTTAGCGATAGTTTTCCGAAATAGTCGCTAGAAGTATTGCTAATTAGAGATAGATTTAGCAATGGATTTAATAAATGGTTGCTAAATTTTCCATTTGATGACGGTTTAACAAAACCGTTGCTAAAACTACGACCTCATTTCACCGTTATGTGATGAATTATTGTTGTTTTAGTAACGGTTAATCCATCGCTATTTTACCGATGGTATTCAAAAAATCGTCGCTAATGATTTAACAATTAAGTTTTTTTAGACAGATTTATATTGTCATGAAACCGTAGCTAATAAATATTAGCGGCGGTTTTCTCTTATTTTGGTAGTGCAAGATGCATGTATATGGACTGATTTATAAACTCAAGTTAAGTTAAAGAATAGCCGAGATCTGATTTTGAAGTCCTGTCTTTATTAGATAGAATTCTTCTAATATTATACATTACACTAGGAATTAATATTGAGGGGTTGGCTTTATGATTAAGATCGGTTATAGTTTCTTTTCTCTCTTTTTTATCATTAGAGATTTAATCCTCAAGCTAATCAGTTATGAGAAGTAAAATTATTATGATTTTTTTTTATTCTTTTCTTTTGTATTGACATTTATTTTTTAAGTGATTGTTTCATAAAAAATGAATTCAATCAAATATATTTATGAATTTAAAATAATTTTTTATTACCCTCAACTGAAAAAACTATTAAGTAAGATAGAAAACTATATATAGGTTTTAATCATATATATATATATAATGTTAATTCAAGATATGATATCTATTAGTCATCGTAGAAAATGGGTGAACTAGACAATTCTTGTTCACATATCATGCATAATTTGAGGTTAATATACACCTATGTATTTATCATTCTGGCATAATTATATTTAGTAGTTTGTGATTTTATTTTAAATTTTGTTAAAGCAGAGTGAAGGTAGAGTGAAAGTAGATCAAAGGGCAGAAACAAAAAGTAGGTTTTGCCATGATGCAAAGGTATCTAGAGATATACTTGTGATAATTACAGCGGAACTTGGGCTCATAATTAGCTATAATGTAAACCAGATGACTCCAAAAATTATCTTCTTTACATTTAGTCCTTTCTGGCTAGTAGTAGTATTTGCTAAAGTTTTAAAACTTAAAGAAGAAGCATTGTATATAACACCTAATTTGCCAAATGATGGTGCATTGATATGCTGCAGTAATGTACAACAAAGCATCATTTAAAGCACAATTCTTAATAGTGATGGAATTATTGCTCAAACATTTCACAAAAAATAAAATAAATAAATAAATAAATAAAATAAAAGAAGAAGAAGAAGTTTTTAGAATTACATGCAATGATAAAAATCATGTGGAAGAAATTGAGGTTTATAATACCATTAATTAGTTGACCATGATCCCTTAAATGATTGATGAGGATGGCCCAACTCGAATAAAACAAATGATATTATAAAATTTTATACACAAGCTTTTGTTTTATACATAGGGTTAGAATCATGGCTTCTCTCTTTTGTATTTTATACACAACATGTTTCCTGTTCAATGACAAGAGCTCTATTAAATTATTGAACAACCAAACGTGTACTGAATATATATATATATATATATATATATATATAAACATGTTTCCTGTTCAATGACAAGAGCTCTATTAAATTATTAAACAACCAAACGTGTCCTGAATATATATATATATATATTGGACAAATTGCAATTAAAATTGTAACCAACATTCTTCCTCAATTTACTGTAACATGCATAAAACAAATGATATTATAAAATTTTATTTTCTTTTGTCTTCCCCTATTTCCCCTAAATAAAGGTTTCACGTGAATGTCATTAATTTTTTAAGTCTATAAAATTATTTATCCTACATTTGGCATCCTTAGCTTGTTATTTAAAGGGTAAAATATATTTTGTGCCCTTATATTGTACAATACTTTTTATTTCAATTTTTCTATTCAGATATGATGCAAAATAAACTTTATACCATTTAAATTGGACAAACTAATTTTTTTATCCATCTCTTTTTTATCACGTGTAATCATATGATTGGTTAGACATTAGATGAAAGAGCTGATTTGTTTCAATTTTAAATATTATAGAGTTTGTTCTATACCATACTTAAATATAAGAGTTAAAATAGAAAATACTAAATAGTATAAGAATACATATGCATTTGACCCGTTATATAATTTGTCAGTAAAAAAATTATCTTATTTGGTATTTATAATTAATGTAACATTCATGTGCTTGTGAATATAGTTATTAAAAAAAAAAAATCATAGTGTCAAATTATATATTTTAAGGTTTGGCGATAGAATAATAAATTTGTTTGAATTTCTCACGGATTTCCTAGTATAAACTAGATATAATAAAAATATATTATCAGAAATTTTTGATTTCAATCAAACACAAAAATCATATTTTCAACAATAACATTCTAAAAAAAATATCTAAAAATCTGCATGTCAAACATTCTCTGAAAATACTAGCTCGATCTTCATTATTTTACTTAATATATGAGACATTCAGGTTAATCCCAAACTTTTGGCTGAGGAAACAGCGTCCTTCATATAAAATAACTCAATTGCTTGTATTAAAATTAAAATACTTTTATAAACAGGTTTAACAAGGTGCAAATATGCCACCATTACCCTAAAAATTATTCCATAGCTCAAACTCAAATCTATTGGAGATGGACAAGCACATTAACCATTGAAGATGGAACCAATCTCAAAGAGCCTTGGGGGTGACCATCCTTCTCTCTCAATTCATGCATTTAGGGTATTGTGCTAGCTAACGAGCAGCCCTGCAGGCTATAAAGGAGAACCTACTTAATTACGCCTAGTTAAAAGAAATAAAATTCGATCTGACAATTAGAAATATCGTAAATTTCTATGAGAATGGACCCATTTCTGAAAAAACCAAGTTCTAATGGGACCATTTTTGCACACAATTCCGTAAATATTTAACTTCTTCAAATCTATCTTGTTTGGAACTCCATTGACTTGGACAGTCCAACATGTTTCCCGTTCAACTGCAAGAGTTGAATTCAAGTATCAAAAGATGCAAATATAGTGTCATCACAAGGCACCAACTTTCTTTGTTTCTAAGATACACAACAAGGATCATGCTATCGCATGAACGCAAATTCTAAACAATAGTTTCTGTTAAAGTGCCTTGAGCCCCTCACTAGCCTACTCCATTATCTATGGCTGAAGCATTGTCTAACTGATAGCTGCACACATCTCCTAAAGTAGAGTTCCAGTGCTTTACATCAAAACAATCTTACAGGTGACAAAGGTAAACATAAACTACAGCCCATTACATGTAATTCCAAATTTCAACAAAGTTGCAACCTCTGCATAGCCAAGAACAAAATCAACAGACATTCGAGAAATAAATAATGTGCCCATGTCAACTGCTTCATTTAATATTTCCATAACTAGGGTTATACACATATACCTTTGCTCTCATGTGAGATTTAGGTAAAGTTATAATAAACATAAATTAAAAGGATTAAGAAAAAAGGAACTCCATAACAAATTGCTGATATCTACAGTGGCAGTTGGCATAGCATCGAAAATCTCGAGAATGGCAATTGTGTTACCTATGATAAACTCCTTCTATTTGCTGCAAAAGTGCCTGATTATAACGTCCTGGAAGATACAGGGGAGTTCCAGAAAGAATGAATCAGTCTCTTCTGCAGCAGGGTTTGACCCTACAACATTTGTTTGTTTCCATTGAGAAATGGATCGTCGGATCCTTAATGTGTCTCCAAGCCAAATCATTTCCTAATCTAGATGACCATGCAGCACATAAAGCTTCTGCAACTTGTTCTGTGAAGCCATTATTGCTCAGGTCTATGAATTGCAGCTGCTTTGCCATGCTGATGGCAGTTGTAAGCTCTTGAATGAATTGGCACTCTAACAATGAATTCTTTTGGGATGAGCTTGTGCAGCTGTCATCAAAATCAGACGGAGCAGCTTCTGCCCTGATTGGACCATCTTCACTATCGGCCACTTCCAACTGATTACATTCAGTGTTCATAACACACATACCCTGCTTGTCAGTGTCAGTTTCCTTGGGCACACACAGTTTTGAAGATTCAGATATATTTAAGTCGGGCTGTAAAATGTCTGAGCTCCCTTTTGTCAACTCATACTGCAGCATGTATGTTTTCTCCAGGTTGGCATTATCAGCAAGATGGAGCTCTTCTAGAGAGTCATTTTCTGGACTCGTTAAAAAAAAAAAAAAAAAAAAAAAAAATTTATAGTAATTCATAAAATGAACATTTCAAGGACTAGTTTTGAAATTAATTTGGGTTTCTGGTAAGAACCTGCGAGTGCCTGAATCATTTGAAGAACTCCAGTAAGCCCCAGTTGACATTTGTTTAGCACCAAAACTTTCAGACAGCATTGTGGATTTGTAAGAAATGACACTACTGCATTTGTACCCTGCGTCCATAATTCATAATCAAGTTCACTCTAATTTACAGAACTTCAAATCAAGTATTTGCAGTTCAATTCCGCACAGGAAAAAAAGAGTGTAAAGAAAAGAAAAAACATGACAGCATAAAGCAGATAAAATTGGGCAATATTCTTCCTAAGAGCAGTTAATTATGAATAGCTCACATAATCTACTTCCTCTCTAGATCTCAATGCGTTGTGATTTGTCACCAGACACCATTTTCTTTCAAATTCATATTAGGTGACTAGAGTTCATGAGCAAAAGCAGAAGAGCTTTACATTGATGACAATTAGACACATTTGCTGTAAATCAGATGTGTGAGCACTAAGAGTCTAAGACTGCCTCATGTGGTAATTAAACCAAATGGCTTATAAAATTGGTTTAAGATATTTTGGCTATTTGCAAGAGAAACCAATGTCTTTAGGATGCCAATCACCAGTGAAATTGCTACTGCTGCAAGCAGGTGGAGGGCCAAAAGAGGTGTGGTTTCAGGTGGTGATACTTCAAACCAAACTAGACTTAAGATGATCTCAGATGGTGGATTGGCAACATGGAGCTGAACGCAGAAACTATATGCAACAGGTTTCTTGTTAGCAAAAAATACATGCACTAGCTGTATCTTTGTTGTACTTCCGCTCATAAGAGATCACTGGATTCAAGTCTACTTGGAACAGATTCTGAATTCATACTGAGAACCAGGAACTTTTAGGCAAGCAGGAAATATAAGGTTTAGACATGACTTTAAATAAAGAAAATTAAGAACAAGCCCAGTCGCCCACCTGAAATGCTTAAGCAAGAAACAAGGATCTCAATCAAATTGAGTTAATCATAATCATATATAATCAAACCACCAAAATCAAGTTCACCTCTAAGGAGTCAAAATTTTTAACAAAAGGGCATGTTTATAAGTAATATTAACTGTTCATACTGTGAAGACAGGGTATTGTGACACTGTTCACTACACATCAGGCGCCATGCTATTTACTTTCCACTCCAGAAACATGTTTCTCAAGAGGCAAACCAAGCTAAAGAATAAATATAGTAAGTTTAACGCCAGAAAAAATGTCATTATCATAAATTAAATTAAGAGCAAACCTCTTGCATGATGGGATTTCCAGCAAGGTTCAGCTCAAGAATGCCACAAATCAGAGTACCAGTACTGAGTATATGTGAATATGCAGGCATTAGTCCACAGTATGACAGGTCGAGTTTAACACACTCTTGAGACCCGTCGAACAATGATGCAGTTAATTGTAGTGCCGCATCCTACAATTAATATCAATTATAAGAGAAAACAGAGGTATAACCAAAAGTTGTACAGAATGTCAAACATTACTCACAGTTCCTATGCCGGTGCTTCCTAGCATTAACCGTGACAAGCATGATGTTTTAGCAAGTTGGCAGAGACTATCAACAACAGGCTTGGTTAGCTTTAACCCACTCAGGTTCAGTGCTGCAAAACTGCAGACAAGCAAAATTCAAGAGTTCGAGTCCTTATTCAGAAGTTGTATCTCACTCATGACCCATGCAGAAAAATATAAATGAAAAGAACTTCAGAATATTGAGTTGTATATAAACCTTTTCAAGGTGGCAAGTTTGGCTAGTAGATTAATGATAGCATTTCCAGATATAGGGTTATTGTATCCTGTTGAAGCACAAATTAAGTAGACAATAAATAAGAGATAGACTAAATGATATTATACACTAAATAAGCCAAAAAAGTGCACCTATAGAAAGCTGTGCCAAGACCAAGCCAGTATTTAGTGCATCAGCCACCTTTTGAATTGTTCTTGTTGTTATAGAACAACGCTCTATGTTCAAGCTGTATAGGGCTACAAAAGAAAAGGGGCACATAAGAAATAATGATATGTGAGGGAATGCAAATGCTAGCATCTTCAAGCATGCACAGTTGACATTAGACATAGATCAAGTCAACAAAGCCCTTGCTCAACCCCTGTACCCTCCAAGCCAAACTCTTGAAGGAAACCCATTAATAATCATTTAATAGAAGCACTGAAAGCCAGAAACTCACCTCTGCAATTTTCCAATATGGTTGCAAGGTAAGATCCACATGCATCAGTAAGACGGTTTCCAGAGATATTAAGGACTTCCAGTCGAGCAAAGAGCACAGGACATTCACAGATCTGACGATTTCAAATTTGAAGCATATCAAGAGCCAAAGGAAAAAAAAAAAAAAAAAGGGCATTGACCAATGTAGTTCCAGTCATCATGAAGTAGAGTATAATTCTTTGCATAGAATTTAAGAGTTCATATAAAAAAAAAAAAAGTTCGAGTTACTGCATTGTCTGGTATCAAGAATTTTTATGTCCCTCTTGGACTCACTTTCTCAGGAATCTGGATGCTGACAATACAATTCCTGGAATATATAATGATTTCATTTGGCTCTTAACTTGCACTTGGTTCATTCTGGCAATTCATATCATATAGAAATTGTCCAGAAAGCTCAAGGTTTATAAATTGCCTTTGAATCGTGTGAATATCTTTTCTAAATAAAATTTAACCTTATAAGGAAAAACAAAGGCATTGAATTCTTATATACTGAGAAGATGTATGGCTGCTTATCTATGCATGTTAAAAGCTTACAATAGAAGCTACATCAAATGTATCAAACCAACTTGAGCTTAACAAAACCAAAGTACACTATCAAATCCCTAAGAAAGAAATGAACTACATATCAAAAAACTTCCATAAACATGTAATATATTGAACTATTATTGTTTTTTCATGTCTTGACAATAGTTTAAATCACTGAAGCATAAAGTTTTTACCAGCTTAGTGGTGACGAACCAAGTTCAAAGAACACACCAGTCTAAAGATGTTAGACCAATGTCTAAATGTTTTGCTTGACAACCTATTAATTCGTTTTACAGAATGCAATTTCTCAGCTACTTAGATTGTTATAAAGACAGTGACCTTCCAACGGTAGATAAATTGATTATATATAAAATAATTTTTATTTAATTGCACTCTTTTGGTTCACGAATTCTCCATGCAATTTTTCCTCTGACTTTTAATGGCATTTAAGTCATTCTGCTTACTAGAAGTGCACTACTTAAGTTGTAAGTTTTACTTTCAATTGGTCAACATCAAATTTTCCAAACCTCCTGTCCTAAAATAATAACATCTAGAGTACTTGTAATAACCAAAAGTAATTGAAAACCATGGCCTTCGTACTGGTTAGCTATTTAATCTCCAAGATTGCAATATCCAAATGCCATGAATGTTGTTAAAATATAAATTTTTGGAATATGAAGTTTTAAAGCAACATCAGGTTGTAAAATTGCAATAGATCTGCATCACATATGGTCCAGTCATTTCTTTCGTAAGTATGGGTTTAGCTGGCCCTAAAACCGATGTCATTTTAAAAAAATAATTATTACTTGTGGCAGTGGAACATGCAGACTTTATATCCAACTTCTTAGTAGTCATCAACAATGTCCAGAGAAATTTAATCCAAATAACCAAAACATTGCAGCCATTCTGTGTCCAGATTTCCTAGTTCCACATTTGCAATTGGGTGAGAATGTGATTCCTTCCTCCAAATTTGAGAATCACAATGAATGCAAGAGAGCAACCAAGTGAGGAGCTAGAGTACTCTAAATCAATTTTAGGCTGAAAATTATTCAGAAAATTAGTTGTATTCATGCAGACATGACAAAAATTGCTGTGTAAGTTACATACCTGAAACAAAGCAGTTGGACCAAATCGATTGCAATGCAAATCCAAAGTCAAATCACCATATTTTTGCCCTGATATGAGACATTGTTGAATTTTCTCCATTGTTCCATTCCCTGAGAGAATAACCAATGGATAACTAATATTAGCTGAGGAGAAAATCCAGGACCACTCTTTCCTTTTAGAGATAATAACAGCTTCTGTTTTGAGAAGCATGCAAAGAAACAGTAAGCATGCCCTCTTTAATCCTGAAACAGATGCATATAAAAGGTATGATCAACAGCCAACTATCATTACCCAAAAAATTATGGGAAAGGTCTATCAAGGCAACTGTTTTGTGCGTATGCAGGGAATTCAACAGTGGAGTTACTGATATATCTTGTAATTCACATTCAGATCCAATAACTTCATCCTCCACCTGTTACACAAAAAATGAATAGCACCTAATCAAGATTTGGACATGTAGAACTCCAATGGATAAAATGAGATCCCCTATCATGTCACTACCAATAAGAGCAAGATTCCCCTTCAGTATTTAGAACCTAATCAGCCCCCATGCTTACCTCTGAAATGTATAGCTTTTTAAGCAACTTCATGTTAGGTGCCTCAGATAACTCCTCGCAGAAGTCAATGTACAGCTTCATCAAGCGCTTTTGAACCCAACCTGTTGTTTCATTGAATAAAGAACATGGCATTAGGAAAAACTTGAAATGAAAAGAACAAAGCAGCTGTAATGTACAAATTTAGCAGCAGCATCCGTTTTTGCTGGAAATGGTTATCCTGCCTATACCATATGTATGAGTACCTTCAGTAAGTTACCAGAGAATAAAAGAGCAAAGTTGAAGTTCGGTTCTAAAAAACCGTTCTGGTTAGATTCCCTTCCACACTAGTATCTCCTCAAGCATCGGCAGAAAATCATTTGAAAGCATGCATTTTAATTCAAGTCATTCTCATTCTACAGCTTATCTATATTTCAGTAGTAAAATTCCTCCATCAGGACCCCTGTTGACCAGAATCATGTTCAACACAATTTGAGCCAAGTTAAGTAAAATGTTTTCAGCAGCTACCTCTATTGTGAAGTACTTTGTTCCTGTCAACCCACTATGGAAACTGATCCTATCAAGATTGTTAACGAATGCCCAAAAAAGTCCCTCAAGACTGTCTAACAACAATGTCAATAAAACATCTAAGCAATCTTTTCCACTTACCGTTACAAGTACACAAGGCCCAAACTGACAAGTTAAAAATACTTGAATTGGGGAGAGCATGACAAACTACCTTCACCATAAGAGTATTCAAGATTCCAGGAAAATAAAGAAGGCTGGAAAAATTATATCATGGAAAGGAAATCAGAAGTTGTAACACATACCATCAATGGAAACTTCTATTAGGATGTTTCCTTGATCACCCTTGAGAATTTCAAATGCTTCTATGGAATCTAGAACTCTTCCATGACATTCCATCTGCTGAATGATGGGCAAGAGACCTAGTGAGATAAAATCCACGTATTAATAGACGTGATGTAACCAAGAAAGAAAAATAATACTGTTAGATAATAAACATGCAGGAGAGTTAAATTTCTTCTAGGATTAGGTTTTAGGATTAAGATAATAGACATGCAGGAAAGTGAATTCTCATCTAATTGCATGTTGTTCTTCACCATTTTTCAATGTTTGCATGACAACAGTAGGACTTGACCTAAGACCTCACTCCCTCTCCTCTGGGAGAGTACTGTTGGGCCAAACACCCAATCAAATAAAGGAGCAAAAAAGGAGTCCATGCACAGTTGAGACTTTGTGGCAAAACAAAAAGTCCATTGTCTTGCAATGTAGGCAAATGCACGTGCCATGTGTAACAAAGTAGCCTAAGCTTGATACGTCAGGCAGTAGAAAACTTCACTACGCATATAATGTAGAGCAAGTATTTGCAACTCTGCATTGGCACCATTGAAGCCCACCCTTGGGCCATTTAGACATAAAAATCAGCTTCACTGGAGCATCGCAACCTTCACAGAAAGAATTTATTTGCCGATTTGCTTTAGTAATACACATGGCATGATTTCCACTGCAATCCTGCCAACTGTATGTTGTTTTTTGAACAGAAAAAATAAAACAAAAAAGAGACTTGTGCTCGCTGCTCATTGTTAACCTTTCACAACAGTGCACAATCGTGTTGGAAGGAGCATTTAAGTCCTTTCTTGTTGCCATTAATATACAAACTCTTCCACTAGTAATTCAAATACAAATTGTTTCTTTATTGCTATTAGATTAATGTGGATTACAATTCATATGCCCAAAATTATGATTGTCAGAAAACAAATGCATGTAAAGTCCAACAGCCATGCCTACCTTTTGATCTCTTATCTGTAGGAAGCTGCAAATAGTACAAACAGGCCAGCTCAACAGTCATAGACTCAATGCTCAATTTATCAAAAGCCAAGTATGAAGCTGCATCGACGTGTATCAGGTCATTGTCAATTCTGAATATGATGCACTGCTGCATTCAGTACAAGAGATCACAAATTAGCAAATTACAGCAACAGCAACCAAAAAATTATAGTACAGGAAATACAGTGATAAATAAGCATTATTGATTATCTCTATCTCCTAAAAGATGACCTTTATCTAGTTCTACAATTTTCAGGCTTGAAACCAAAAGGTTGCAGATTCGAGACCTACTTCATGAAAAATTGACGAGGGACAGGAGTGTCTCTCAGCTCTCCCTTGCAAATTATAATGGTAATACAATTAATAGTTGCACTTGTAACACTCACATTATCATCATTCTCGGAATTATGCAACCTCAGATGGGCAGCATTGTTTTTATGCCTTGAGTTCTCAGAGACAACATCACATTTGGAACCACTAGCAGCAAGATCACATTCAAAAACAACTTTGTTATTGCTTGAAGATCTAAAAACTTTGCCTTTGGGAGTCACAGCTTTAGGGCTCTGAGATTTGTATGAAGAAGTGCTTTCTTCATTGTTATTGGGATTCCAGGAACTGGTAGCACATTTGGAAGCAGCTGTCTGCCAAATAAAGTGTAAAGCAATTAGCAATCAAATTCACAAGGGAAAAAATGTACTTCAGCTTTTGATCTACCTGTTTTCATACCTGAAATCCACTTTCAGAAATAGCCAGATTGCTTGCCCCCGTAACTGCAATTAAATAAGAAACACCTCAGTACTAATAGAAATGGAATTTTAGATCCTAAATAAGTTAATCATTCCTGATTAATAAAATCACTTAAACCCACATGCATTAGAAGTAGCAACATCCTCTACTGGGCAGCTATTGAGCCTTTCTCTGGAGCAGTCTACTTCATCATGCATTTCATCTTCATCATCTGAAAGGACTATTCTAATACGTTTACGACCAAGAACTGTCTGCTGATCACTAGCTGTTTTGGATAAACATTTTGGAGAAGCTTCAGTTGGCCTAGTAGAAGTATTATGCCTTTCTGCTTGAGTTGGCTTTCTTCTGGGAGAAGCTTTACGGGACTGAAGGAGTGAAATCAGAGGTAAATCATCAATCAACTCTTCAGCACCAGCTAATGATTTCAATCTTGCAGAATTAGATTTGCTAATTTCTTGGGAGCAGGATGCATTAGATCTACAATCTGACAAGTGATTATCCCCTTCGGTATCAGTCTCAGAGCAGCAATCCGTTGCCAAATTATGTTTTTCAAACTCCCTATTTTTGGACTTTGTCTTCTCAATTTCCTGCTGCAACCTCCTACAATAGAGAACCTTTCTTTGAGTAATAATACATGTTTATGCCTCTGCAAGAAAACCTTTAAACTTCAACTTACTGTAAAACTAGTACTTTGGTTATGAACTTCTGAAGTTCAAATTCCTATGCCATCAAAGCTAATTCCGAGTGGCTAGCCTAGATTGATGAAGGGACTTGCATAATCCAAATTTACCTGGCCTCTTCTTTGTTGTCAAATCTTATCATGTGGCTATAGTGCATGTTCTCTAATGCTGAAAGCTGAACAGAGGGAAGATTAGCTTTAACAGCAATCCTGCATAATAGGAAAACAAAATAAATGAGAATCATTATTATTATCCTAAGAATTAGGTACCAGTAGACAACCATTTTTCTAAAGAAGCTTGATCTCTATGCTAATGGAATGATTTCAGGTGACTCTCACAGGGAATAGTCTGAAATTTAATTTTCTTGTCCTTTTCTTTTCCTTTGTTGTAACTCTTGCAAGTTCAAACTACTAAGACAGCAATTGGGCATCAGATCAGGCCCATGTACTCTTCATATAAATAAAGGAAAAGGCATTACTTTTGAGCTGACTAGTGTATTTTGATCATAATGACAAGAATTAACAAATCAAATAAGGATGATATGAGAATGATAAGAGAAATAATCATATAACTGTTAAAAAATTCACAAACTTTGGAAATGATGCATTAAATTATTGCAGCTTATAGTGCACTGAAATGCAACATTTTAACAGGGTGTATCCTGGAGTACTCACCACCCTCCCTCAAAAAACCCCACATCCTAACATTAATAGAGGTTCAATCCAGTTTCCAAGAAGGAGAAATCCAGCATAAAAGAAGCTCTTTCATAATTTGTTTAAAACACATGATGCACGTGTCAAAGGCACCTCCGTAACCATATAGACTAGATGCACCAATGGCATTTGTTTTTGCTTGCATTTGTCAAAGACACATTCCTAACCGAATACTCCTAATGCTGCTTACCAACTAGCAAAACCTTGTTGCTAAATACTATCCTCTTATTGTATTGAAAACAGCAGTATCCACATGCACACTTTCCACTTTGCCCACATGGTCTGCATTTGAGTCGTGTATTAAAAAACAGGATGTACATTGTAAAAGCAGAAATGCCTAACACACCAATTCTGTCATGCTAGACGCTCCATGAATCTTCTAATTCAAACAGAAGAATTTCTGAGAAAAACAAGATGAAGAGAAAACTACCTATATCCTTCTTCAAATGCATTTAGTGCTCCCATCCAATCACCATCATAGTCCAGAACATCACCAATATTAATTTTTGCTAATGCTTGACCCTGAAATCAATAGTTGTTAGGAGTTAGAGCTTTGACTGTCAAACATATAGTGCACCTTGACTTGCATGTGTGCCAGCTCTGACACCAAGTAGCTCAAACTAAATTTAAGGGCTCCACTCAATCAATCATAAGTTATTAACAGGTATACAGGAGAATTAACATATGAAAGGATCATAGAACCTACAAAATTACCTCCAAGTTGCCGATTGACTTGTATGTCTCCCAACTCTTCATGAACCATTTACTGGCTTTCTTGAATTTTCTAAGCTTCTGGTATGATTCTCCAAGAAGTAGAAATGAATCGCCCAGCTTCTCTTTATCACAGAGTTCACTTGCTATTCTCTTCTTCCGTTTTGCAAATTCATGATGCTAGACATATAACATCACCGAATTTTTCAGCTTAAAATCACACAATAGCAATGAAAACATAGTTCCCAGTTACAATCATAAACTCCAAAGACCCCCTTTGACCTTTGTGACGATGGGGGGTGGGGGGTTGGGGTGGAATGCAGAGGCCAGAGACACATGCCAAGCTTAATCAATTTAGTTGAAAGTTTCTCTTTTGCCTCAAAACAACAGACAATAAAAAACAAAGCTATTTTAACAATTCAAAATATGTAAATGACAACATACAAAACTCTTCATATCAAAAAGGGAAACTGGCTTTCCAAAGTAAATCTGCAAAGTAACAAAGGCGAGGCAGCATCTATGGCTGAATGGGTTGGAGCCTGATTAATCCTAGCTCAAACAAGTGAATGAAATCTAACTAGATCTTTTTCAAAAACATCTCAGAAATTCCATTTCTGTTAAATTAGGACAGCACTAATGTGGAGTTTCTCTCTAATAAGAGCACAACGAGATGATCAAAGCTTGTAAGGGAACAAAAAATGAAATAAATCTCATGTAAACATGTTCCAAAAACTAAATGAAAAGTAACTATTAGAATTTGTTCTATGTATGAGCAGTTAGATATTACCAAGGCTATTAGAAGACTACAATATGTTTGGTAGAGCAGCTACCTTTGACCATGCAAGTATGATGCTCGACTTCTCAATGAGGCTATCAAGGGACGCATTCTGTTGCAGCAAACACTTCCGTTCATGATGTGTTCCCCTTGCAGTGACCATACTTCTAGTTAACTTTTTAAGATTCTGTTCTTCTTTCTTCAATTCATCCATCACCTCCATAGCTTCTTTTACAGTTCCAATATTATGACCAATTTCCTTGACCAAAGCATCTTCATCTTCCATGGATTTTGCCAGATCAAGTGCCTTCTGATAGCAAAGATTTGCTTCCTCATACTTTTGAGCCCTGTAATGCAGTTCACCAAGATTGATATATCCTTTTGCCTCCCCTTGGCAATGCCCTATTCTATTACAAATTCTGATATCTTTTTTAATGTGTTCCTGAGCCTTATCCCACACCCTCAGCTCCATGTAAACATTTCCAAGATTGTGATGGAGCCTGGTCCGACAATCATCATCTGCATTGACTTCTTCTTCATCACATATTTCTAGACCTCTAGTAAGGATTTTCTTGGCTTCTTCTAAGTTATCAAGATCCATTT
Organism: Dovyalis caffra; assembly: GCA_963924115.1. Taxonomy (NCBI): domain Eukaryota; kingdom Viridiplantae; phylum Streptophyta; class Magnoliopsida; order Malpighiales; family Salicaceae; genus Dovyalis; species Dovyalis caffra. The sequence goes on from CAWUPB010001195.1 coordinate 4,067,105, forward strand.
CAATCATTCCTATATTATTATGTGCATCTATGTATTCTTTGAGGAAGGAAGATTTATTAGTATGTGGATTTTCCTTGAGAGTCTGAGCTAGCTTCATGGCTGACTTGAAGTACTTCTTAGCATTTCGAATTGAGGAATGGTCATCATCAGATTTTAAAAACATTTCATGATACGTTCGACCAAGCTGGGTGCTGGCTCTTTGCTGTTCAACAAGATCATTGGCATCCTTGGCAAGATCCAAATGCTTTTTCTGCAATAATGAATCACCTTTTTTAATAATCCGTATACATACCAAATCTCACTTTCTTGCAACCTTTGTTTTTAAAACTGAAATCAACTCAAAGTTCACAATTAATTATATAATCGTTCTTTTATTATTATTATTAATTTATTTTTTCTTTTTGAAGTTTAACAAACCAACTTTACACATCTTATATCTTTTCTTGAGCCAAAGCTATAAACAAAAACCTTCTATATAGTTTAAAACACAAGAAGAAAAATGGATCACCAAATTAATTCAATCTAAACCTCTCAAATCAACAAATTATACAATTTTATTTTTTTCTTAAAAAAAAATATTCAAATTTCCTTTAATTCTAAACACCCAAACCCCAAAAACCAAAACAAATCTCATTTCTTTTCTCTCGGCAAAACCCAGTTCATAAATCTGATCTGAGTCATCAAGCCCTAATTTACATCACAAATTAAAACCAAACAAACCCCAAACTTTCCACCAATTCTCCACATCAAAATTCAAAACACAAAACCCACTTCTCATTTTCCACAAAAAAAACAAAACTCATCTTTCATATTCTCAAAAAATATCCAAAAAGCGACCCAATTCAAAAACTAACCTGATAAACCAAAGCATGCTTGAAATCATGAAGCCTGAGATAAACCTCTCCAATAGACTGACAAGTAGGCAGCAACTGCTTCTCAGGCAAGTACTTAATTGATATTTCATAATCAATACGCAACCATTTCAATGCTTTGACATACTCTCCTATGTTCTTATACATATCTCCTATCAAATTTGCCCATCTTGCTTCCTCTTGGTGATTCCCAATTTCACGCGCATTCAAATATGCACGATTCGCTGCCTGTATTCCTTGTTCTTCTTTTGTTATTGGCATGATGATGATGATGTGATCTGGTGTTTGTTGGTGTTAAGTACAGAAAAATGGGGGTTTTTAGGTTTTAGGGTTTTGATATTTTAGATTGGGGATTTTGGGTTTTTTGAAAGTTTATATTTGGGTGCCAAACCTGAATTTTCCCGCCAGAAGTAAAAGTGGATTTTCAATTTAAAAGCTTAAGGCCAGGTGCATGTTAGGGCACCTGGGCCCATTTTACAGATTGGTCTCCAAGAATTTCGGGTTTTTTTTTTTTTCCCACTCCTTATGGTAAAAGTTTGTAGCCTCGAGTTGTTTATTCTTCATTTAATGACATAGCTAACCCTGATCAAATTATTAGATTATGAAAAAATAAGATTTATACTATTAATTTAAATTATTTGAATTTTAAAAAATTATTTTTGGGTAAATTTATGTTTTTTTTTTCATTATATTTGATAGTTAAAATATTGACGGTTTATTGAAAATTTTAAAACGACATCTTTTTTTAACAATTTAGCTTGTTTAAATTAAAATTAATTTAAAAATATTTAATAATTTTAGATTTAAGAAATTTTAGATTATTTTGTTGTTTATAAATCTATCTTTTGTTATTGAATTGAATTTTTAATTTTTTAAAATTAATTTTAACTCTAAAAAAAATGCTTAAAACAACGTAATTTTAAGCATTTTAGTTAACAGTTCATACTTTAACATGCATAATAGAAAAAGATAAAATTTATCCAAAAATTAATAACTTGAGGTCTAAATAATCAAATTGATAGTATAGGTCTTATTTTATCATAGTTTCAATAATTTGTGGGTAAATTATGTCTTTAAAGTGTTTATATATTCTTGATCATTTTTTCTATGCATGAAACTAATAGCTAGGGTAAATTGTGGGTCTATAAAAACCATACTAAACGCTAGCATATGCATAAGCGAATGGTGAATTAAGATTGAATAGATGGTTAAGACATGAATTTATTTGCATTTAATGATTTAGGAATAAGCTGAGATCCCACTTTTTAAACAAACTTTTAACTATGAGGCAACTTCTCAAGGTATATTATATTCTCATGCAGTTTTGTAAGGAGAAATTTTATATTACTCCAAAAGTTATTAAGATAAACACCAAGATAAAGATGAGAGGATACTAGAAAAAAAAATTAAAAAAATTGAGTCTAAATGGAAATATTTTTTATTACTTGTGATGGATTTGGAAAAAGAAAATCTCCTTAAAAAAAAGCTTGTTGAATATTTTAAAAATTTCTATCTGTACAATTGCGTGAGAATTCAACATACCTTACCACGTGGTTTATATTTAAAAGTTTGTTTAAGAACGTGGGATTTAAGGGCATAATCTTGTATTTGGGATTTGCTGCCTTGCATATTCACTTGAGGGCTAGTAGAGTTTTTCTGAGAGAAGGATATGGAGGAACGATTTCCTATTGCAATTTTACAAGCAAGTTCCTTGTCCTCAGATTCAATAAAAAATAAATAAATAAAAAGGAAGAAGCAAATTCCTTATCATGCACCTAATAAAAAGTTAGAAGAAAAAAAATAATTTTGTTTTCTTAAACTAGAACAGAGCCGAATTAAGCATTTACAACAACAGCACAGAAACACACAAATCAATTGAAGAACGGATTGAACACGAATGTCTTCATCCTTGACATATGAAGCCTAAGCATGCTACATAAAATGTACATAAAAACTTGTGTTTAGCATTAAAAATTTGCTAAGCAATAATGTTATCCCAATCCATTCACTTTGACCTCTTTAAATATTCTCGAGGGATGAAAATTGGAATTTGGCCTGCCTATTTCAAGTTGGACTCCGGTGTGGGGAAACCAAAAAGGAAAAAAAAATGTTCCATTTACAATTGAATTTCTCCTCCAAAAGAAAGCATCTAAACTTTCAATAAAGGTTGAAAGAAGAAAAAAGAACTGTGCAAACAACTTGAAGTAAAGACTAGTGAAATGGCTGTACATTCTTCTGCGACAATCTTTTTGTTGTCTCCTGAATAGCTTCATGCCTTCTTTTGGAAATTTCTTTCATTGCCTCCTGATACTGTAGTTCAATCTTTTGCACCTCCCTTCTCAACTCCTCATTGTCATCCTTACAAGATGACGAGGAAACATCGGATGCATAACCAGAAGAGGTGGTATTATTCATACTTGCATCAAAAAATTTGACCTTGTCATCAGTTGATGTAACCATCTCCCTTTCAGTTAAAAAGTCCCGCAAGGTCCCTCGCAAGATATTCCCTTCAAAGTCCACAGGTCCTGAATCTGTGGACATGTATGAAGTGAAGGAGAGCTTTTTATCATTCCAGTCACTAGAGTTTGCTGAAACATATGACATTTCAGAACCCCGATCTTCAGCTGCAGGTGGATTATGGCTAACAAAATCATCAAGATTGAACATCAACTCATCAAGTTTCACTGTACTGGGGCTTTCCTGTACCGGTGGAATCCATCCACCATGAGAATTGCAGCAACTTGAACTCCTTGAATGATTGACAAGATCACGAGCATTTTGGAAAGAAGCCAAGACCACTTCTCCATTTCCAGATAAATGGAAGTCCTGCTGGACCCTAGGGGTTTGCACTCTACTTGGAGGTACTATATGCTCAACGTGAACACAAGGTTTCCAATTGGGTATTAATTTCAACAACAACAAATCAATCAACTCAGCTATGAATTTGACATTTTGATCTTCAAGTTCCAATTGCTCAACCATTTCACTTGAAACTGAGAGAGCAGTATCACCATCAAGGTAGAATAGGAAATGAATATTCCTTACACGAGCACCTGTATTTAAGGAACATTTCTGGAGTTCTGTTCTTATTGAAAAGCAATGGAGAAGATGAGACTGGATTAGTTACGATAAAAGTGAACTTACCATTCTGATCAGCCATTCGAAGTATTAACGATACAGAGTTTTCATCATTTCCTTCACCTCTTAACAGGAAAACATTGCCTCGTTTTGCCCTTCGAACCTCCAAGCACAAAGAATGGGAACCCCCATTAACAGAATTATTAAAAGAAGTGATTGTGGGCATCTCAGGATCATGACCCAAATCCATGGAGGGGGCCTTATTCCTTGTAGTTGCAGGCCCTTCCGACATCAAACAACGATCTCCAATAGCAGTCATCTTCGGCATAACAATATCAGAACGAGGCAAGGAAGAATTCCTTGCAAATCCATTCACATCAAGAAAAGGGTCCATCAGAAGCTCCTTCGCTGACAGTCTTTCAGATGCTGGGACTAGACACTTTTCAATAAATTGCTTTACGTCTGGATCTTTAACTTTAGAGAGGGAAGCAGGCTTTATTCCCTACAAAAACTTAGGAATGAGTTAACTGACAAAACTGGCAAGAGATGAGATTTACAGTTAAAGGAAACAAAAGTCTGTTTTTCATTACACTCACTGATGAAACTTTCTTATATATCTGAGCCGAGTTCCTACATTCACTGTAAGGATATTCAAAAGTAACCATCTCCAGCATGCACATTCCAAAAGAATATATATCAGCTAACTCATTGTAGTTCTCGTCATACAGCTCAGGTGCCATAAATTCAGGGGTTCCTAATAAGAATCATTGACAAATCCATTCAATAGGTCCACATCAAACTAGGAAAAGGTATGCCATGTACGAATACTAAAGATGGAAATTAAAGAGAAACCTCCAAAGGACATATCAAAATGAGAATGATGCTGGTTAAATCGGATATCTTATACACTATGATGATGCACCAAATCTATCATTTCGCATACAAGCAATAAATATCAAGGGACAAAAAAAATGAAATACCTATTACACTTTTGGCATTTGCCTGCTCCATGACAGTTGCCAAGCCAAGATCTCCAATTTTAACTTCTCCTTGATTACCATTGATAAATATGTTGTCACACTTTAGATCTCTATGTATAATCGGTGGATCATGATTGTGAAGATAGCTCAAACCATTCAAAATCTGTCTTGCCCAACCCTTCACAGCCTTCATGTCAACCTTCCTGTGTTTCTTACGGTATCTGCAACACAGATTAAATCAACTAATCACAGGGCTAACTTCACCATAAAATAAGAAATCAAACTTCAACATATACTTAAGAAAAAAAAATTAAACTTACTGTCTAAGGCTACCCGAGGAGAACAGCTCAGTTATAATGTTAACAGTCTTCTTTTTATCATCAATCCATGAATTGTAAAACCTTACAATATTGTTATGTTTCAATGATTTCAGGAGATGCACTTCGGAGTAAAGCCTCTCCAAGTCATCAGGTGACTGCAAAACCTCATCAATCCTAACTTGGTTCCATGCTACTTCAATCCCATTAACTTCATCAAATGCCTTGTAGCTAAATCGATGGTGAAAATTAAGGATAGAATCCAAAACAAGAAATGAAGAATAATTTGCATCATAAAGAGGTTTTCTTATTCTAACAATAATGTCACTAACTTGCTCCTCTGTTAGATTCATCAGTTAATTAACTTAGAGACAATTAAATGGCAAAAAGTTCATTGAGACAAAAGAAAAGGATACACTGTCTTGAAAGCACCCTTCCCTAGCACCTCCTTATACTGTTCGAAGCCAACAAGCAATCAATTAACAAAAAATAGAATAGAAACCACACCACACAGACAATCAATTTCATAAACATTAAAAGATCAGCGGAGCTAATAAGCTACATATTCTAATCATGCAAAAGCATTTAGACTTCAGTAATATAAGGGATCTCTTGGGGGGAAAAAAACCATATCACTTCTCATTTAAAACCAAAACAAACATAAGAATATTGAAGACTATATAACCAAATAACAGAGTAAGAAAACCAAAACATTACCCGAATGTATCGACAAGTTGGATCGATCTCGAGAACATCTGGATCAGGAGGTTCCGAATGGGAACCACCATCTTCTGAACTTTCCATAACAAAAAACCTTACAACGCTAAAAACTCCAAAAAAAAAAAAAAAAAAAACGACCAAAAGCAGATTCCCAGTATTAGTGATTCATAAAATCAAATTCAAATTAAACTCTCTTAAGCTTCTATTAAAGCATAAAATCAGCCAACAATAAACAAAAACCTACATTCATCCAAAATTAAATTCTCAACAGTAATTTAATGCATGAAATCCAAATTAAACTCCCTTCAGCTTTCCATAAAAGCACAAAATCATCAAAAATAGAAAAAAAAAAAAAATCAAACCTACATTCATTCAATAATGAGCACGCACCTGATATATACAATGCACTAACATCTATCCATAACTTCACATGATAATCAAAACCCACAATTTTAAGCTAAAATATTCACAACCCAAAATTAACATTAAATTCAAAAAAACAAAAAAGACCCACATAATAAATTGACAAATTTTCAGAAAAATAAACACAACCCAGATTCAGATATTAAAATTGAGCTTCTGGGTTTTTACCTGAATTTAAAAATCCCAACAAAGTCTCCTCCTTTGGCTCCTCTGCTTGATCAAAAGCACCCAATTTTTTTTTTTTTTTAAGTATTCCTTTTCTTATTCAGACAGAAAAAGAGACACCCTAACCCTAATTCAAACAAGTATTGTTTTGATGGAAAAAAAAAAAATCAACACCTTTTCCAATAAAAAAATTTCTCAAAAAAACCAACAGCGAAAGCTTGTCAGGTGATAAAGAACGTATATTTATACTTATCGATTTAACACTTCTGATTAAAATAAAATATCCTTTTTTTTTTTTTTAAGGTTTACAGCCTGTTATTTTTCAAGTGAAAATATTGCATACGCGGGGCTTAGTTATTGGTTATAATTTGGGCGCGTTGGTGAGGTGGAGTTTAAGGATTGCTCGTTGAGGGACTCTAATGGCAGGTTGGTTTGAATTGATTTATTTAATGAGTTTCTATTTAATTTGCATTGGTTAAACGCATTTAGATAAGGTAATGAATTGCTTTTCAAATCCTGGTCAGAATCTGTTAATGAAAATATATCCTAACTACAATTTAAAAACTCTCTCTCTCTCAACAGGTTATTGGTACCATATGAATTGATGGTTTTCAAACAAATTTTTTTATCCATATGTAAAGTTTTAATTTAATTTTTCTATCAAATATATATATTAGTATTTTTTTGGTAACTACGTATCTTTTTTTAGTCTTTTTTGTTTGTTTTTGTAAATTTGGTAAATTATCTGGCAGAGTGATATGATGCAATTTTTTTTTTTTTTTTTTGGCTTTTTTTGGTAACAAACTCTAAAGTATTAGTCGGTTAGTTAAAAAGATTTGCTCTATTTTTTGAATTTTTAGATCTAAATCTTAGAATTAATATTCAAAAAAATACAATAATAAATCAGGCTGATGTAGTGAATATGTCTTTAAAATTATATATATATATATATATATAAACCTAATCTGGATTAATAAAAAATTAATAGTAAATAATATTTGTTAAGTCGAATAAAAAAAGTGTACATGTTAAAATTCAACTTGAGCAAATAGTTTCTCATTTAGAAGAAAAAATAAAATTGTTTTCAATTAATCAATAAATGTGATTTCATGAAAAATTAATTTTTTTGTCATATTTAAACCTTTGATGATAATTTGAAAAATAAACCTATTTATTACAACGATACCCCTCCAATTATTGCATCAATAGATGGATTTGGTCTTACTACACTGTAATTGCCCAAAATGTTACTTCTATCTAATTATAACATGACAATATAAAACAATCAAAACAAAAATTTAAAAAAAAATTGGAAGTCATTGGACCTTATTCTGGGACTCAATTCTTAATGTTTAGCTCACTTTGTTTGTTTTTAATCATGTTTCGATTAGGGATAACTGGTGAACCAGATAGACTCTTCCCAGCTGGTCAAACTCAACAATGTACAGATTGGAAACTGAGAATGAAGAAAAAAATAACAATGCCTTTTCTATTCTTGTTTCAAAGTTTCTTTTACAGGCTTATCTAGATAATTAAAAGTTCTTTTTATTTATTATTTGTTTTCTTCTTTGAATAGAAGTATACGTACATATTGCAGCATGCAGCTATCGGGTACGTAAATAATCTCATAATGTATCAGATAATGTTTAGCATATACATAGATCATAATGTTTTTTTTTTTTTTTTCAGAAACACATTAATGGATATGATCTCTGATTATGCAAAATTTTATATATGCAAACTTATTTTTTTTAACCTTATCTCAATCATTGAGATCATATTTCTCAGGTTTTGTAAGAATAAAGATATACTGATATATAGTTATGCCACCCAACTTTAGATGATATTTCTTATTATTATTATTATTTAGGTATCTATTGGTTATATTTATTGAGATTGATCATGTTTTTATTTTTTTAGTTAATCATCAAATATAAAATTGGCAAAAAAAATTATAACAACAGCTAGCATTTTACGTATCCTCATGAGTCGATCAAATAATTAAAGGAATGTCCTGATTAAAATAATGCATTCAAAACTTAGATGAGGTTATGAAAAATAAAATTTTCATAAATTACCTAATATGAAAATATGATTCAAAAATAAAGAAAAATGATGATCATGATATTTATGGCAAAAAACCAAAAATTCTCACACGTATAGTAGTGAACTTCATTATATATTGAATTGTTGATAAAAAAAAAAAAAAAGTTATTATTGAACTTGAACCAACTCTCTTGTCAGCAACACTATATTTGATCCAATAAAATATATAATTTGCACTTCAATTGTTAGAAGATGAATTTGGTGGAGGAGGAAGTGGTGTAATTACGGTCCCATCCATCATCAAAATCACTTAAATCACTTGCTTCATTGTTGGCCTTAAGTCTATCTCTATTTGCAAACACCATAATCCAATCTTAACTCGCATTGTGTCTAATTCTTCCAAATTCACCTCTAGTTCACCTATCACCTTTTTCACCTCTCCGACTTCATAGCATCCATGAACCCAATCCATTAGTGTTATTCCATCATCGGAGCTGACAAGTCCATTTTCTTTCTACAACACACAATCTCGAGCAATAAGATGCCAAAGCTATAGACATCGGCTTTGGTTATGATAGGTCCGTTATTTTTGTGCCATTCAAGAGCTTCATACCCTCTTGTGCCTCTTGGAATGTGTATGTTCTTGTTTGGTCGAGTTTTAAGAGCTTGGACAATCCAAAATCGAATATTTTTGCGGACCAAGATTCATCCATGAGTACATTGTAAGGCTTAATGTCACAATGGATGATCTTGATGTCGCGTTCTTCGTGTAGATAATGAAGCCCTTTTGCTACCTCTAGAGCAATCTTGGTTCTCACTCTCTAACTTGGCTATTCCTTGACCTTGAAGATATTGTCATACGCATTATTCGCTACCTCAAAAGTGCTTCTAGTCGGAGGATTTTCTTTTCCTCCAATAGTTTACTTATCCTGTGCGGTTATTGGAATGTTAATTGGGCTGCTTATACAAGCACTCGATGTTCTAGTACTAGTTATCGCATTCTTTGTTACCTCAAAGGTGCTATTGATCGGGGATTTTCTTTCCCTCTAATAGTTTACTTTTTCTATGTGATTATTGTGATCCCGATTGGTCCGATTGTGTAACCACTTGACGTTCTATTATTGATTGCATCATCTTTCTCGACTTATTGTCAATTTTTTAAAGATCTAAACGATCCGTTGTTTATTGCTCTATGTCCGAAGCTGAATATAGAGCCATGACAACCATTGCAAGTGAAATTGTTTGGTTCTATCTCCTATTTTTTTATTTAGGCGTCCCTCATCTTGATCGTGTCCCTTTGTTTTGTGACAATCAACCAACACTTCATAGAACAATTAATCCAATCTTTCACGAGCGAGACTAAGCATATTAAGATTGATTGTCATATTGTTTGATAATATATTCAGTTTAAGCTTTTGTCACCATGATCGATTTCTTCTCGGTATTAATTGTTAGATATCTTCACCAAGGCTCTCGATTGAGATTGGTTTTTGTCGTTATTGGATAAATTGGGTATTTTCAATCTCGATGCTCCAACTTGAGGGGAGTAAAGATAATTATTTTAAAGAATGCTTGCATTAAAATATTTTATTTTAAAATTAGAGTATTTTATTTTTAATGGCTTCGTGTGTGTGTGTGTCCGTGTGTGTGAAAGGTAGATCATATCATGTATAGAATTATTGACATAAGATTAATGTCTTTAATGTTTAAGGATTTTGATTACTTTAATGTTTAGGGATTTTGATTCACATTAGATATATATATATATATATATATATATATATATATATATATATATATATTTTTTTTTCTCTTTTTTTTTTTTTTTAAGAAAAGAACTTATAGTGAAAGTATTTCACATTTTCAATGTTTTCCATTTGTTCTTATCTAATGTAGGTTTCCTAGTTATATGGTATCCGTTTTATAAGCTACAATAACGGACATACTTTTGTGCTTAAAAAGTAATGATGAAAAAGTAATTGATAAGGAAGAGTTGATTCATTCTATTTTGTAGTTGCATTACTAAAAAGATGAGTTTTTTTTTTTTTTTTTGGGATATCCAATAACGGACATACTTTTGAACGCCTTTGGCACACATAACCTCCAATGAAATCATAGAGTACCTCTACCAACTTATCCTCGACCTTGTTGTGCTTTACCACCAAACCTTGGATAAGCCTAGCCACCAAACCTACCACCATACTCACTTAAAGATAGGTTGGCCATAGGAGGAGACTATACCCCTTCTAAAGTATTAGCTCGTGCCATCTTATATCTAGGACAATCGAGTATCAAATGTTCCTATTGATGGTAAAAAAAACATGCTTCTATTCCCCAAGAGCATATATCCGGATGAGTCTTACCACATACCCGATAAAGAAAGTATCTTTTTTTAAAATCCTAATGAACTAAGCGAGATGATCCTTGACTCGTGCTCATTTATGATCCATCATGACCATTCTTTCCAAAAAAATCTTCTTTGAGAGTCTGGAGTAACTCCATATACTTATATCTCGACTAGATCCATTACTACAACCTTGTACCCATCGAATGATAAGACATCGCTCTTGGCCTTCTTTTTTTGATTTTAGTTGCTCTGCTCTCCATTCTTCTCATCTTGAGCTTACAAGCATAATCAACTACGAATAACTCGAAACCTTTGGGGAAATATCAACGTAAAGAGTGGTTCCACTAGTCCATTCACAAACCTTTTCATTCTCTTCGCCTCGGTCGATATTATTTTTAGGGTATATCGACTTAGTTTTGTAAATCTCCTCTCATACTTTATCACTTGTCATATCATAGGTTTGTACTAGCATTTCAAACTCCTTTGCCCTTTCTTCCCTAATACTCCCGGGTAGTTTCTCCTCTAGAAAAGCTTGCTTATTCCCAACACCAATTAAGTTTCATATCCGATTTACAACATTCAATGGCACCTCCTTCAAGCATGAATGCTACTAGTTCAACTTTTCTCTCCTCGGGACATCAAAGCATAACTAGCCTCTTTTCTATCTCATCGATGAAGTGTATTGGATCTTTATCATCCCTTTCACAAGAATAGGTTGGTGGCTTTAATTTTAAGAACTCTACCACATAAGGTTCAAAACCTGCTAATCTCAATCGAGTGCCGGTTGCGGAATTACCTACTTTACCCAATCCCTAATTAGTATACATTAACCCTACCATAGCTCGAAAGGTTTGTTGAATACCCTCATTCATTGTTTCTACAATGTACTACATAGCTCAAAACTTAGTTATGAAGTCAACTAGTGTCATCATATCAAAGTCTACTTCTTTTCTAACTCTAGACCTATCATAAGATTATGAAGGTCTAGATAATACCTCGATCTTGGCACCTCCTCTATGATCACTTGATCTAGTTCTCACCATGGCAGACCTATACAAAATGTAACTTAGTTTAGCACATTTTCAATGAGAAAATTCAAGAAGATAAGAGTAATCAATGCATGATTCATATAATCTTTGTTCCCTCTTTCATTAGGCTTGCTTATACTTAAGAATAAGATAATGATTTTGAGTTTACGAGAAGAAAATAGCAAATCAAATGAGTAAACCCAAGCCAAGGCACATGTAATTTCAAAAGCACGAAGGATAAAACGAAATCAACATAGAAAACCAAATTGAAAGATCACGGCTTGAAAAGTAATTTGAGATGCCTATGCGTGTATTTAGCATAAAAAGTCACACATGCAATAAGGGTAGACATGACTTACGTAGAAAAGTGACATACCTATACATGTTTTTGCCACAAAGAAAAGGACACGAGATAGAAAGATTAAACATGATTTACATAAAAAATTAACATGCTCATGCATATGTTTAGCACGAAGAGAGACATACGGATAGAAAGATCAAACACGGTTTGTTCAAAAAAGTGACATGTTCGTATGCATTTTAGCATAAAGAGAGACATGGACAGAAAGAATAAGCATGGTTTGTGCAACAAAATGGACACCTACATGTCTCACTAATAAGATTGCTATCCAATGAAGGAAGAAAAGCCGGATGGCCGGTAGCTAAGAGACACGGGATGAAGGACAAAAGTGACATGGTTGTGTGTCACCATAAAGTCATCCAAAGAAAAACGAAAAGCCACACGGGTAGTAACTAAGAGATATGTAATAAAAGGAAAAATTGACATGATCGTGTATCAAAATTAAGCAAACCATGTGAGGGATTTTATGTGAAAAAACCCTACTTCTCGCATAAAATTTAAGGCTATAAACATAGAAACTATGGCGAACACTAGCTTATTAATCAATGTAAATCAAGTAAAGAATATGGATTAGAATAAAACATATCCTCTATAGTTATTCTAGACTCTAAAAACCTATACTCTAATAAAAAAATTTGTTACGACCCTAAGAGTGGGCCATGATCGATATGAGAATCGAGGAAACCATGAGGCCCACCTTGATTCAACCAAACCTCAAATATTTATACTATAATTCTCAATCATCAATATCACTTCAAATATTATTTCAATTAACATTATCCTAACTTAATAAAAATTACTTACAACTTCAATACAATTCATAATTTAATACTATCTTTGCATTTCTCAAATCAATATTCATAATTAATCTCTAACACAAAACCCATAAGCTATAATTTTAGAGCTTCCAATAATACAATAAAATCAAACATAAGTTTTAGGAATTACAATTAAATTAGTCACATGATCAATGGCTCGAATTCAAAACAAGCGACCAAAAGGAAGCACTGGAGCAATCTCTTAATATCTTGCAAAACTAAAATAATGAGGGATGAACAATCAACGACTCGGTGAGTAAACATTATATAACACATCTAAATAAGGGAAATAGACTAAGGATGATAACTTAAAGTTTTGACTCAATATGTAATGCTAGTTTCTTCAAAACCAATGCATTTCGTAACACAAAATCATACATCACAAATTTAAATAGTTCAAAACCATTTTATATTAAATCATCGAATCATATATATATATCAAAACACATTTCTAGGCTTTTTTTTTTTACCCATGGGGTGAATAACATATCATTGGATGCAAACAACAAAAGTCACGCCCTTTGTTACTAGGTTTTCACATGTTGGTCGACACAAGGACTAGCACTCTACCTCTCCCGCTAGTTAGAGCCTCATATAATTGAGCTCAAAGGCTATGCCACCCGTAGCTAAGTTCCCAGAGTCTCAAAAACATTTCAAAAATAGCATATACTTATACATAATCCAAAACCAATATTTCAAATACAATGCATGCTCCAAATCGAATCGATGACTTAATCTTATATCAAATAAGCATTTACAAAAAATATAAAGATAATCAAAATAATAATTTAAAATACATTTGTATTCAATTTCATAATCAAGTACCAAATCAAGTAATGCATTTGCTCAAACACATATTCAAATTATTTTTTTATGCGAAATCATTTCAAATGCTCATGGAGTCCACTCTCATCTAAATTCTAATGGATGCATTTAAATCATATTTAAACCAATGATGCATGGTAGAATTATCAAAGAAATTCAAAAGCATAACATGTTATATAATATCTACTCATAGTATAATGAAGAATCAAATAGAGTTAGTATTGTTGAGATGGAGTCACTTGCTCGAGGAATCTAATAACACATAATGATGGAACAACCATCAATATCATATATCAAAGAATAATTCAAAATAATTGAATTATTCTAGAATTAAGAATACAAGATTTACTCATACGAATAGAATTGAGCTAGATTTTATAATCTCTCCAATAATCCCAAACAATTGCCTAGCCATTTCCCATTCTTAATTCAATCCTCTAAACAATAAATTTTCAATTAAATGACCAATTCCATTCTAATTCACTCAATACTTAATCCATTCATCTTCAATTACATTTATATAGCCTAATTCCTCATTTCTCCAAATTTCTTTCAATTAAGACCTAAATTTTAGATTTTTCACTATTCACCATCTTCAACCTCTCAACTACTCAAATTCACTTAATTTTACTTCAAATTCACTTCATAAATCACTTATCTAAAATAATTAAACACCATTCGAGTTAACTAGAATCACTTAATCAAGTTTTTTTTTCCCAAATGGGCCTAAAAAACCCTAAACTTAATCTAATCAATTCTTCAAGCAAACCATAACCTAATCTAATTTCACTTTAATATCATTAACTATAGATTAACATCGCAATTCAATGATCAATTGATAAAAAAAATTACCTTTGACACTTTACTCTTCAATCCCTAATTTCTTCCTAGTTCTCCAAGCTCTCTAAGCTCCAATCTAGCTAAGCTTCACTTAAATCTACTTGTTCAAGGCTTTTCTAAGCTAATTTAACCTAGTCTTAGCTTAGGATTTGAAGGATGAAGATGGGGGAGAATCTGGAAAAAAAAAAAATGGCTTGAGAGAGGAGAGGAGAAGAAGAAAGAAAATTTTGGAAAAAGGGAGTTATGTTGTTCGACAATATATTCGGTCTAAGCTTTTGTCCCCATGATCGATTTCTTTTCGGTATCAAGTGGTAGATATCTTTACCAAAGCTCTCGATCAAAATTGGTTTTTTCTGTTATTGGATAAATTGAGTATTTTCAATCTCTATGCTCCAATTTGAGAGAGTAAAGATAATTATTTTAGAGAATACTGCATTAAAATATTTTATTTTAATGGCTTCATATATATATATATTCTTTTCTCTCTTCTTTTTTTTTTTTTTTTTTTTTTTTTTTTTTTTTTTTAAGAAAAGAACGTATAGTGAAAGTATGTCACGTTTTCAATGTTTGCCATTTTTTCTTGTCTAATGTAGGGTTTCCTAGCTGTATGGTATCTGCGCAATAATTGACATACTTCTGTGCTTAAGAGGTAATGATGAAAAAGTAATTGATAAGGAAGAGTTGATTGATTCTATTCGCTTGTGCAATATTAAAAAGATGAGTATTTTTTGGGATATCCGTTAGGGACTTGGTCCTTGAATTAGATGCTGTAAATTTCAGGTTTAGCATGGAATTGGTGTCTTTTGAATGCTTTAAAAGACATCAGAAAAAGAACGATGGTTACTGCTTACGTAATCAATAATAAACACCCACCCAATCAAATGCTGAACATGAAATTTATTACTATTGAAAACAGGATTAAGAGAAAATAGAACAGAGAAAACAGAGCTCCAAGTCAGATGGTGACAGCATCCATGAACTCTAAATCATTTTCCATAGCTTTTAAAGTCTCAGGCAAAACACAGACTTCAATGTCCACACTGCCTTCTTCAAATCCAGGAAACAAAGTTATCTTCCCATCCAACTTGTTGCCAGGCCCGCTTCGTATTGCAACGGGCCTTCCCCAACCAAAATCAGTTCCATAAATATTGAACCTTGGTGAACTGCTGATAAACAAACAATGAGTAGGTGCAAGTTCGCCCATCGTTCTCGGATTAAGATTCTCTTTCAAAGACTCCAAAGTGCCTTTTACCTTGACTTCAGTGTACGAAGAAACCACCTTGTTAATCTGCAAAGCTACATACCCAAGTTGTTGCTCCTATCTCTCTTGCTTTCAGAGTTACTCCCCTCATACACTAGTGCATTTCCAAAATGTGTTCCTGGTAATGGCGTCTGTAATCGTGTCCTTACACCTACTATTACCTTTAAACCAACCTCTTTGTCAAGATCAATTACTTGTCCATTTCTATTTGTAGATTTCCAAATATGAGCCAAGAGTGACTGAAGAGAGGAGATCGACTTGGTGCCGGATTCGGCATTGGCTTTTGCTTTTAGTCTTGAAAGTTTTTGCTTGGCAATGAAGATGCCATCAACAAGTTCAGTGACTTGAACTGCTAGGAATGGTTTGGAAACACCCTCGTAGTTTAAGACCCCATTTAATGGGAAGAAAGAGTGGACAATTGGAGGAACATACACTGGCTTGAGGATGTTAGCCACGGTTACACCATCGGCCGCAGCATGAACAAATTGGGCTCCTGCATTGTTGCAGTCAATGAAATAGGAGACAGTGCTATCATCATGTTCAACCATGGCTAGTCGACCACCAAGAGGTGTGAAGAAATCTAGAGTGCGAGAAAGTGAGGTTTTCAAGTGTTGGATCAATAAGTTTTGATCTTCTGATGATTTTGGGTTTGAGGAAGAGAAGACCCTTTTGGATGGCACCTAGCAGAAGAAATTGTAGATCACGTTGAGTCAAGTCAAACCTCTCTATTATATTATTTGGTTGTAATCAAATCTTAAAAGATAACGTTCTATCATGAGGTGTTATTTAAATTACAAAAATTATGCATATCAAACTATAAATTTATTTTAAAGAAAAGTAGTATGATCTTATGGTGCTATAAACTTGTAACACGAGAACATAATTTATTACTTTTTATTTGTAAAGTACTAAGTAGCTAGATACATTACAAAAAAGGTTTTTAAATTACAAAAACATTTGTTTAAAAAACAACCCTTATTCCTTTCTACAAATGTTCTTTATGTATTTTAAACTATGTAGAAGGATTGTTAATTTGATATAAAAAGTTAAAAAGACTTATCCTCAAGCCACGTGAGATTTATTTACATAATTCTAGTTAATTTGGATGTTATTTTATATATATAAAAAACAACTTCAAAGATTTGTTTAAAAGTTAAGAACATTATAGATACAATTGAACATATACAAATATGTTGAAAATAAATTCAAAGATCTATTGGGATATTTTTGTTTTTATTAAACAACATAGTTGTTAAGTTACTTAACTAATTATTCATGGAGTTTGTTTTGCATAAAATATTTTAGACGTTAAATGCTTTCCTTTAAAATATTTTGGTCAAATCTCATATGAGCCCCTCAAATATTTACCAATTCTCGGCTAGGTGACCAAATTTTTTTAAAGGAAACCGAGTAGATTTTAAACAAAATAATCAATTTAAAAATTTATGATATTTTTAGGATTCGTATTTGAAAAAACAGTATAGTTGAACACCAAGTACATAGATCATTAATTGGTTTACGAGTTTGGAGATTAATTTGAGCTTTGCCCGAAACAATTTAAATAGAATATATTTGGATCACTTGAAATAACATGGTGGTGCTTGTGTAAGATAACGGTTATATAAGGTCATATCTTTGTATTTTGAATAAAAGTTTCTCATGCTTCAAATATATTGAAATGTGTATCGGTAACTTATTTATACATGATACAAACACTAAGTGAGTGTCATTAATTCAAACTCTAAACTTCTACATGGTATTAGAGTAATAATAGGCTTAATAACCAATAATTCATAATTTTTCCTCTATTCTTCAAAGAAAAAAATGTATGACACGTAAGGCACACAAAGAACCCTTGCTTCAACATCTTCGGTTGTTATTGTTTCCCATCAATGATTACATTCTTTTTCTTCACAAAGTATATATCTCTAATCAAACTTAATTCTAAAAATTTTCTTCTTTGGCAAACATAAATTCTTCCTCTTCTAAGAGGATAAAATCGTATTCATCACATTGATAGAACAAAAGAACCTCCCTCTTCTACCCTTACTAATAATATTCCTAATCTAGCCTATGAGGTTTGGTATTGTTAGGTTCAACTAGTTCTCGATTGGATTGTTTTCTCTTTGTCCGAAACTATCCCGACTCATGTAATTGGTGCAACTACTACCAAAAAAGCATGGCAAAAATTTATTGTTGCCTATGCTTTTGGTTTAGAGACCGAGGTTCATCAACTCAAGACTTAAGTTAGTTGATTTGAATGTGACAATGATGATTTTTCTAACCTACATGTAGAAAATAAAGGCTATTTTTGATCAATTTATTGTTCTTAGAAGTCTCATTTTAGAGGATGATGTGATTGAAGCAATTCTTTTAGGACTTGGCGGGGTGTATAAACTGTTTGTTCGATCTTTAGAGGCTCGTCTTGTTGTCGTCTCCTATGATGACCTCTACGGGCTCCTACTCAATGAGAAGTGATAACTCACTATGGATGCGGTTTCGGTGATATCACTACACCCTTTGCTTAATATTCGGCTCGTGGCGGTAATAATTTTTGTAGTTATGGGTAGAAAGGTCATGGTCAACGAATTGGTAACTCTAATTTTCATAATTTTTCATCCTTTCGTTATTCATCATACTTTGCTCCTACATTTAATTCCGCATCTATAAACACAAACACCGATTACTGTCATAATTGATGGGGGAGAGGTCATTTTGCTCACTAGTGTCCTTCATTAAAACCAAAGCTCAAACATCGCTAAGGTCATCGTTTTAAACCTACCAATCTTTTTGTCTCAACTGGTTCCTCTTTCCATTAATCTTAGATTGCTGATATAGGGGAAAAAGAAAACATCTCACAACAAATATGGATAATTTGTCTCTCTATTCTAAGTACATTGGGTCTAAAGAAGTTATTATTGGCAATGGTAACACTCTTTCAATCTCCTTTACTAATTCTTCTTTTATTTCTCTTAATGATCACATTTATGAGTTGCTAGATATTTTATATGTGCCTACTCGCTTGTCAAAATTTCCTCTCTGTTAACTCTTTTACAAAAGCTAATATAGTATCTATTGAATTCTTTCATGATTATTTTGTTATTATGCATATCCACAAGAAGGAGGCGCTTCACACCGGACAAAATAAGCAAGGTCTATACTTCTTGCCATTACATCGGGTTTCTTCCTCCCTTACTATTGATAACATTATTTTTTTAGCATGCTTGTTTGGGTCATGCATTTATCTAGACTATTCATCAAGTTTTTCAAGTAAATAATATCGGTGTTTCTATTTCGATTCTCCTCCTCTTTTTCATAGCTATAGTATTAGTAAAAGTTCAAAACTATCTTTTTTAAAATCTAAATTTAAGGCACAAACACCTCTTGAGTTAATTTGTTTAGATGTTCGAGGTTCATTCTCTATGGATTCTATAATTAGTTTAAGTATTATGTTTTTTTATTATTATTTAGCAAATATACTTGGATTTATTTTATTAAATACAAGTTTGAAGTACTCAATGCATTTATCAAGTTCATAAATGTAGTTGAAAAAAAAATTTTGGCTTCCAATTAAGTCTTTTCAAGCAAATTAGGGCATCGACACTATAAAAAAACTATTAAATAGTGACTAAAATCAATAATCAACAATAAGTTATTGGTATACAATGATAGATTTAAAAAGGAGTAACGATTGTTATCAATTTTTAGACATTTGGGGTCGATAGCGATGGAATACCGATAAATCACCAACAAAACTTCAACAATGGAACATTTCTATTGTCAAATAATGTGGTAAATTTTTGATAGTTATTTTAGTAATAGATTATCAACTAAATTACAACGGCATTCAACGATAGATTCGATTTCTATCACTAATGTTGGAGCTTTTTTTTCTTCTTATTAAAGATATAATTTTCCATTGCTAAACTTTTATTCTCTTACCAACTATCGATAGAATATTTTCATCGCTAAAAAAAAATCAATTTCGGTGACAAAATTGTTCGTCGTCGATAGGTGAAAAATTGACACAATTTTGAAAATTTCAAACAATGACAAAAATTATTTTCATCGCTTAAAAAATACAATTTAGCAATGGAATAGAGATAAAATCACGTATGTCGTTAATAAAGCTCCTAAATTGAACAAAATTTCCTTATTTCCCTATTTTCTTCTCCCTTCTCCTATCAAAACCCTTACCGCCACCTCCTTCAACCATACTACCCCTCTACACCACCTCATAAATCAATCTCTTTCGTACTCCAATAGTCGCCACTCTAACCATCTCCTTCCCTTAAACAATTATCATCTCCTCCCTCAAAAGAGTCTCCCTTACTACAAGGATCGCCGCCATCGACCCTACCTTCATACTCTAGCAATCGCCGACCACTCTAGTCACTGCGGCCATTTACTCCAACCTCCGTCTCCAAAAAGGTTAAAGTTTTTCAATTTTTATCTTACCTATTAGATTTGTTACCGATATATATATATATATATATATATATATATATATATATATATATATATATATATATATTTGTTAATAAAGAAACTTAAATTTATGTAATTTAAAACTTGATTGAGTACGTTTTTTTATACGGATGGATTTTCTAAATTTTTTTGAATAAGTCTCTTATGTAAATTGGATGTTTCCCAATTACCGAAACTCCATCCGTATGAAAAACTACACATCTAAAATACACAATTTGAGATAGATTTGCTTCATTTTCTTATATTTTAGTGGAAAAGAAAATCTAGATATGATTTTGACTTGGATTTTCTTCTTAGATCATGAGATTTGATAGAGATTTTATGAGAATTCAAGTGTATAAGAATTCAAATGAACATGTAATGATGATAAGAAAGAATTGAAATTTAACTTTAAAAATGGAAAAACTAAACTGGGTTTGCTAAGAATTTGAATTTGGAATATGGGATTTGAAGGATTTTGAAATCGAAACAAAAAAGATTGAAGAAGAGAAGAGATTTGGTGAAAACGAAGGTGTTTCTCTTTTATAAGATTTTACTATAGTAAAAGGAAGAATTGGGAAAAAAATCCATGTGGAATTCTACATGAAATTCATGTCATCTTGTCATCATACCAATCATGCCATGTCATATGAACTCGGAATTTTGAACAAAAACCACCTTTTGTGCTAATATGGTTATCGAAAGCTTAGTTTATGTATTTTCCATCCACTTTTGAAAGAACATAATAAAATAATTAAAAAGTGTTAAATTCATGATTTTATAGTTCAATAAGCCATTTTAAGAAAAAAATGGTAATTAAGTAATTATGTATTGGCTCGAATATATTGAAGAAAAAACTAAAGTGGGTTTACTAAAAATTTGAATTTGGAATATAGGATTTGAAGGATTTTGAAATGCGAAACAAAAAGATGAAGAAGAAAGGAGATTTGGTGAAAACGAAAATGTTTCTCTCTCTTAAGATTTTGCTATAAAAAAAGGAAGAATTGGGAAAAAATCTACATGGAATTCTACATGGAATTTATGTCATGTTTGTCATCATACTAATCATGCCACATCATATGAACTCGAAATTTTGGACGAAGAACACCTTTTATGCTAATATGGTTATTGGAAGCTTAGTTTATGTATTTTTCATCCACTTTTGAAAGAATGTGATAAAATAATTAAAATATGTTAAGTTCATGATTTTTATGGTATAATAAGCCATTTTTAGAAAAAAATAGTAATTAAGTAATTATTTGTTGGCTCGGATATACTAAAGAAAAAAATAAAGTCAAATCATGCATGTATAGACTTTAGGCTTATCGAAGGGATTTTAAAATGGAATTTTATGAATGGAGTTGAAGAATTTATTGCATTTACTATTAGTTATCCTGAAAATATAGACTCATGTAAGATAAGGTATCCTTGCAATCGTTGTAAGTATCAAAATTGCTTTGATGGTTTCTTTTACTCCGAGCGACACTTATAGGTCTAATGCTAACCGGACCATTAATATCGTTAACAACATGCAAGTATTATGCCCGTAGTTACAAATAGTATTTGTCTTTAGTTTATAGTTGGTAATTATTTTTATATTTTAGTATAATTATTTTGTTCATGAATTTACTTGTTGTTTTTTTATTTATTGTGTTTGATAGTTTTTATCCATTAAGTCGAAGTTTTATTTACTTTATAATTGGTAATTACTTTTATATTTTAGTATAATTATTTTGTTCACAAATTTACTTTTTTATTTATTTATTGTGTTCAATAGTTTTTATCCATTAAGTCGATGTTCTTAACGAATCATCATTATTTT
Organism: Dovyalis caffra; assembly: GCA_963924115.1. Classification (NCBI taxonomy): domain Eukaryota; kingdom Viridiplantae; phylum Streptophyta; class Magnoliopsida; order Malpighiales; family Salicaceae; genus Dovyalis; species Dovyalis caffra. The sequence goes on from CAWUPB010001195.1 coordinate 4,089,475, forward strand.
TAGAGAGCGATTGGACCCCTCCGACTCCACATAAAAGCCGGACTCCTAAGAGATAAAAGATTTCTATTGAAATGAGTTTAAAGTAACATATTAATTATTTATTTATATTAGATTTAAATTATTGTAGTAAATATAACATGAAATGTACTAATATTAATTTTTTTCTTCTTATAGAAATACTTTATATGGGAGGACACATTGGCTAAGGTAGTATGGGAGCATCGGGCGTGTAAGTGTTATGCTCGACATGTTGACTAGTAGGAAGAAAAAGGAGACCAAACTCAAGTATGTCTTAGAACAGGTGTTAGATGGATGGCAATGAGAATGGGCTACACCCGAGTTTCGAGCTCGTTCGCGCATGCAACTTGGAACTACATGAGCGAGATAGGTGATGCCGGTGCTAGCCCATCTAGATATATCGAGGGTTTCATCTCACTCGGTTGAATGCGCTGCATGAATGATAAAAATTATTATCCATGATATTATAAATTGTTATTTATAATTATTGGATCTTATATTTTTTGTGTTATGTCAATTTTTTAGACTAAGGAGTCGGGTTATGACCTAAATCCTCATGAGTTATTTGTGAGGACTCACGAGATGGATGGATAGGTCATTTGTCAATACGCAGATCCTAAATAGTTAGGGTAAGTATTTTTTATTTTTTAATTATACATATGCTAATTTAATCTAAAAATTAAATTTAATATTTAATATTATAATTTTTATAATGATGTAGGAGTGTGTGGACTCATTGTACGAGACGAGTTGCTAGCTAGACATTAGAGGGTGCTTCATCGTCGCTAAATGTCAACATGATCCGGATATATCTCGAGGCTGTAGGAAGGGAGAAGAAGTAGAGTGTATGGCCTCGAATCATATGTGTTCTAGTATACCAACTTCGATGTCGAGTTCATTCTCTGCCGCAACGTAGTTCCATGGTTGAATGCGACGGGATGATGAGCGAGTAAAAACATATTAATGATGGTTTTAGTGATAGATTTCATAATTATAAGATGATTTTTTACATCGAATTAGCGATGGAAATACTTCAATATAACGATAAAATTTATCTCTAATTAGAGATGAAATTTCATTTCCATCACTAAAAGAATTAGTAACAAGCATTTTACCGATGCTATTATTTCATCACAAGTCCATCGTTAAAACAAAATATTGAAAAACAAATACGAGTTTAGCAATAAAATTTTTCATTGCTAAACATTACTTTTTATAGTGTGAGTATCGAGACTTTGATAAAAACTACGAATGAAATAGTATTACACTAGAAAAGTTATCTTTATATTTTAAAACGAAAGGGTGTGTTGAGCGTAAACATTGCCAAGTTATCAATATTAGCTTGACTATGGTATATAATGTTAATGTTCCTTTAAAATATTAGACTTATGCTTTTGATGCAGTGATGTTTACAATTAATCTCCTTTCTACCCTAATTTTATCTTAACAGGTTACTCGTGAAATTTTATTTAAACAACCACTTAATTATTAAGCCTTTAATACCTTTATTTGTGTTTGTTATCTATAGATACGTCCTTACACTACACATAAATTAGAAATTAATTACAAGAGGATTGTTTACATCAAATTAGCGATGGAAATACGTCAATATAAGAATAAAATTTGTCTCTAATAAGAGATGAAATTTCATTTTTGTCACTAAAAGAATTAGCAACAAGCATTTTACTTATGCTATTATTTCATCACAACTTCATTGCTAAAACAAAATAGTGAAAAAAAATAGGTTTAGCAATAGAATTTTTCATTGCTAAACATTTCATTTTTTATAGTGTGAGTATCAAATTTTGATTAAAAAAAAAAGCTGATGGAAATAGTATTACATTGGAAAATTTCTTAACCTTATATTTCGGAACGGAATGGGTTTGTTGAGCATAAACATTTCCAAGTTATCAATATTGGTTTGAATATGGTATATAATGCTAATTTTCCTTTAAAATATTGAACTTACACTTTTGATGCAGTGGTGTTTATAATTCATCTCCTTTCTACCCTAATTTTATCTCAACGAGTTCCCTATGAAATTTTATTTAAACAACAACTTCATTATCAAGCTCGTAAGACCTTGAGTTATTTTTGTTATCCATAGTTATGTCCTTATGCTGCATATAAATTAAAACCTTTATTTTGACGAGTGCATTTTTTTTTTTTTGGGATATAGCAAGTTGGAAAAAGAATATTTTTGTTTGGATGTTACTATCCATAAAATTTATATCTCACGTCATGTGATTTTTTCTAAACAAGAGTTTTCATTTATCGAGTATAATGGTAGCTAGACTTCAATATTGTAAGCCCTTAGACCATTAGCTATGCATCATTCTATAATTTCTAGATTACCATCCTCTAGGCTATTCATTCTACACACTTCACCCTATTCTGGCCATGACTAGCCCATGGCTCAATAGGTCGGCAACTCATATGCTATCGGCCAAACTTGTCCTCTCAGCACCTAAACATCCAAGATCAAGTCTCAAACTAGCGAGTTTGAAACTACACAACCACCTATTGACCCTCGATCATATACTTAGGCTATTAAGAGTGCTTGACTAGAGCTAATCCATAGTTAAAGAAATTAAATATTTACTTGCCAATGACACTTAGGAATTAGTACCAATTGATCATTCTTAAAATGTTATAGGTTATAAATGGGTGTTTTACACTAAACAATGTACTCGATGGTAGTATTGAAAGCTATAAGGCCTTATTTATAGCTAAGGATTTTTATTAGCATCCCGATGTTGATTATATTAATGCATTTTCCCTCATTATTAAACCCATTATAGTGCATCTAATTCTCTTTTTAGTGGTTTATAAGCACTAGAGAGTTTGACAATTGGATGTAACTATTTCTTTTTACATGAAAAACTTGATGAACAAGTATTTATGACTCAAGTGCAAGGATTTATTCATCCAACCGGACCACATCATGTACGCCAACTTGAAAAGAGTCTTCATGGTTTGAAATAGACTCATCGCTCTTGGTTTAAATGTATGTTGATGCTTTAATAGCACTTGGTTTCATTGGGTCTAAAGCTGATAGTTAGTTATTTTAATATAACAAGGTGATAATCATGTATACTTGCTTAGTACATATTAATGATATTTTTATTTACGGCAGTTGCACATCCTTTTGAGTCGATTATTAATGCACTCCACTAACGTTTTGCTCTTAAGAATCTTGGTTTCGTTGTGTTATTTTTTTGGTATCGAAGCTATCTAGACTATTGATGATCTTTTTCTTATTAGATCGTTGATGGCCTTCTTACTCAATGTAAATATATTGAAGATATTACGCATCATTCCAAAACACAAGCTAGAAATTCCATTATTACTCTAACTTGTCACAAGCTAAAACTCACTTTCATCACTTGGTAATCAATTTTTAGATTTGTCTTTATACCACATTATAGCGGGTAGTTTGCAATATTTGACCTTTACTTGACTTGATGTCTCATATATAGTGAATAAAGCTTCCCGAGTTCATGTATTATCCAACCAATGATCATTTTTAAGCAATAAAGGAGATTTGTGTTATTTAAATTCAACTTTTGCACATGGCCTCATAATCGGATGATCTAAAACTATGCGGATGGCTACTTATAATCATGCTAACTAGGTTGAGAGTATTAATGATCGTAAATCTAAAATAGGCTATGTTATCTTTAAGGATGATAATATTATTTCTTATTGTTTTCATAAATAGCGAGACGATGTCTAAGTTTTCTACGAGGTCCAATAAAGGGACTTGTTTACCACAACTTCGAAGTTCTATGGTTACAATCATTACTTGGTGAATTATAATTGTTCCCATTAGTGCCTCTAATATTATGGTACGATAACTTGAGTGCCACATATTTAACAAAAAATTTGGTTTTTCACTCTAGGTCTAAACATTTGAAAATCAATTTCCATTTGTTCATGATCATGTCATTTAAGGAACCTTGTTGGTTCAATACATCTCCATTGTTAATCAAACTATTGACCGTCTTACTGAAGGCCTTTCAAAACATAACTTTCATTTTCTTAGTAACAAATTGACAACTGAATGTTTACATCGTCAAATTAAAGGAGGATGATAGTGTAACAATTATATTAATAAGATAATAGATTGCATTTTGAAAAGAAGTTTCTCATGCTTATCTATTAGTTTAAATATATTTAAATGTATACTTGTAACTTATATATACATGATAATGCAATAAATACTAAGTGAGTGTCATTGATTCAAACTCTAGACTTCTACGAGCATGAATAAGGGTGGAATGATGATATGGTGGCTTTATTATAAGTAAAAACAAAAAAAAAAAATTACTTGCTAAATAGAGAATGATATATAGTAGCATAAATAAATTGCCATATGTTTTATAAGGAAAAATGGTTGACTAAATATATACAACAATATTTGAATCATAAAATTATTAAGCAATAGGAAATTTGTCACCTTTTGGATCTTATATAGCACAATATTATTGTTGCTATTTATTTTTCCAACCATAGTTTATCTTAGACAAAAAAAAAAAAAAAAAAAAATTGTTTATGTTATGAAATAATGAATGTCTATGATCATTTCACATTTTCACTACTCATGTGATTCAATTCACCATTCAATATGAGAAATCAAAAGGATGATGCAATTCATTCAATTATTTATGCATCTTTTAATGGTTAATAGTCCTTTCTAATTCTCTTGTCACTTTTAAAGCATATAAATAGGCTTGATTATTTATTAGTTTGTGTACAAGTATTTTGTAAAGATTGAGAGATTATTTAGGGTTGTTATCTCTTGTATTTACTTTATTTTATAGTGAATTCATTTTTCTATCATATTTCTTTTCAATTTTACTATTGTTACCATTTTTTTTATAACATGTTATCGGCACGAAGCTCTAACCAAACGAGATAATAGATCATGAGGTATGTATCTACCAAAAGACTTAATCATTTATTTCAACCATTGGATTTTTTCTACACAAGTGCTCTATCAAAATATCTAAATTATTTAGATCATTAAGAATTATGTATCTAATTTATCATACACTTTAAATCGAATGATACTTAGAGTATGTATTTAAAAAACTTAAATTATCTAATATGTAGGTCTAATGATCTAATATATATAGTTTGAAAAGTTTAAATTTTGATATTATGTTTGTTTTTATTTCCTATTATTATTATTATACTTTGCATTATAAAATTTTTATAATATCAAGCCTCACAAAAGTTGATTTTGTGGCTCTTGACATTTTGAGAAAGTAAATATTCTTTAATTTTCATGTCTCGAATATGCTCCTATAGTAGCATATCAAGAAAAGAAATTTAAGAAATATTTTAAATGGATTTCATACTTATTCGTGGCTAAATAAAATAAAAAGTTATTGATAAAAAAGAATAAATCTCATCCAATCGGATCTACTCCATTCCTTGAATGAATGTGACAACTTATAATAATTTGGACATGGAAGAAGATGTGATCATAGCCATGGACATGGTCGAAATAATAATTATTATAATCATGATGACTATGATAATATATCTCACCACCGAGATGTGGATAAATTATATATATAAAAAAAGTAAGAAAAGAATAAAAATGGATCAAGTCGGTATTCTAAAAATGAATGTTATAGATGTAGCATAAATAGACATTGGTTGCGTATCTGCCATATACTAAAGCACCTCATTAAGCTTTATTAAGCCTCTTTGAAAAAGAAAGAGTAAAATATAGAGGCCAATTTTATACATCAAAACAGTGATAATTAAAATTAATAACTTGTTAGCTTTTTTATTTATAAATAAAATATTTTATATTTTCTTATAATTTCTATTGCATGAAAATAAATATAAATTTATTTTACTATTTATTTATTTATGTTTATGAAGAATATATTTATTTTGTGTCAATATTATATCTAGTAATATCAATTTAACTAAGACTCTAGAAGAATGAATTTATTATTACTTATAGTGACATAATTTAAAGGCTCTATAAGAGCAAATATCTTATTATCCGAAAGGATAAATTTTATTATAAATGATATTTTATTCTCTCTAAAGTCTCATAGAAATTTATTGAGTTCCAAAAATATTCATCTAAATTGATATCATATGAAGATAACAAATGTGAAAAATAATGAATACTTATATATTATAATTATTATATCGGATACAAAATATGTATTGAAAAATTTATCTATTTATTTCTTTTGTTCTTTATTACAAATATTGGAATAATTGAAATAAATACTATAGTAAACTAGAAGTTTAATAATTCAAATATTTTTATTACATGGCATGACCAGTTGTACTATCCTTGGTTTTTTATGATGTAAAAATTATTAAAAATTCATATGGATATCTATTGAAAAGCTAGAAGATTCTTCAATTTAATAAATTTTTATATTCTACATGCTCTCAAGGAAAATTGATTATTAAGCAATCACAAGTAAATTGAGATTGAATCTCCGGTATTTTTAAAATGTATTCAAAGTGATATATGTAGATTAATTCATCCACCATATGGATCATTTAAATATTTTATGATTTTAATAGATGCATCTACAAAATGGTCACATGCATATTTATTATCTATTCGGAACCTAGCATTTTTGAGATTGCCAAGACAAATAATTCAATTACAAGCATAATTTCTAAATTATATCATTAAAATAATTCACCTTGATAATAATAATGAATTTATCTTCTAAGCATTAAATGATTATTGATTGGCTATTAGAATAAATGTTGAACATCCTGTTGCTCATGTACATACTAAAAAACGTTTAGCAAAATCATTTATCAAAAGGCTCAAATTGATAGCTAAACCATTATTTAAAAATAAAACTCCCTGTTTATATTTGGGGATATGAAATCTTACATGTAGTAATACTTATTCACATCAAACCCATAAGTTATAAAAAATTCTCCCCTCTTTCAATTAGTTTATGGTCATGAGCTATATGTTTCTTATTTAAGAATTTTTAGCATTGCGAGTATATATCCGTAGTGCTCTTTCATAACGAACTAAAATGAGCACTTAAAGAATATTAAGAATATATGTTGGATTTGAATCTTCTTCAATAATTCAATATCTTGAACCATAAATAAGACATGTTTTTACGAACTTGATTTATTAACTCGTCATTTTGATGAAATAGTTTTTCCAACATTAGGGGAGAGAATAAGAAAAATAATTAGTTGGAAATATTGAAAAGAATATATTACATGGAGTACTCTATCCTATATTATCTTGATTCTCATACAAATTAACATGAAATAGAAGTATAAAAGATAATTCATTTACAAGGTATACCAAATCAATCGTTAGATGCATTCTCATATCCAAAATGACCAACTAAAATGCATGTTCCTAATGAGAATGCTCCTATTAGAATCGATATCCTAGATGGATAATATATTAATGTTATAATAAATGAATCTAAAGCATGCCTAAAGTATGAAAGATAGATTAATTCTAAAGATAAAAATCCCTAAAAGAAAAGGACAAATAATTAAAGGATCATGCATCCTATGAAGGTGCGAAACAAACAAAAATTTTCCTTCGTCTAAGAGCCCATGATCAAGCCATTGAATCTATTAACTATACATACATGAATTTAAAGTAATGAATAAAGAATTACCTCTTGTAGCATAGATCTAAATTCTTTTATCGGAAAAGCCATCCAAGTGTCCCATCTTTATTGATGATCCATATAGTCAAAGTATCCACAAAGGAACACTCAAAATCGATAGGGTGCTAGCTCCACCTTTTTTGATTTGTGTAGTGTTTCCTATATAAACCTATTCCAGGCAATTTTTACAATAAACTTAAAAGAGAAGGAAAGAGTATGATGTGTTAGGGTTTTGGAGAAAAGTATTTTCTCGTTTTTTTCTCTCTTTGCCTTGTGCCCTAGTGGTTTTTAGGGTCGGCTGAATTTCTCTTTTCCACCTTTTTTTCCTTGTGTTGTCGCACTTTTCCTCTCTCATATATTTATAGGAGAGTTTTCTTATCCTCCAAGGATAAGGAGAGGGGCGACATTGAGTCCCTTTAAGGACTCTAGTTTGTTGCTTCCTTATCCTCCAAGGATGAAGAATTATTTTACATGTGGACTTTTGATCATTATCTTTAAAACATTGATCCTTATCCAATAAGGTTGATGTTTATCCTCCTACCAAAATATATTAAGGCTTTTAATTAAACCTAATGGGTCAAAATCATTCTAGCCCAATTAATTTATTTGGACTATTCAAATAAATAATCTTAGATTATTTTAGGTAGGTCGACTTTAGGAAATAATTTCTCAAAATACCCCTTGACCTAAATTAGGAAACTCATTTATATTTTAGATTATTTATTTCTGAATTTGAAACTATCTTTCATATTATCAAAATTAGGAAATTGATTTCTAAAATGGGAAACTTTTCATTTTAGAAAACTTCCTAATTAAGGAAACTTTTCATTTTGGAAACCTTTTCCAAAGCGGAAACTTTCAAAATTGAAAACTTTTATCAATATTTTTGCTTCTTATTTATCATGTGAATACTTAAATTTATGCTTATTACTCAATAGGCTCCTAGATATGTTGACAATGTACCAAGAATAAAAGATTCCACTTTTATCTCTTGATACGTAAATCAAGATTGACCTTTAGCAAGGCATCATGATCACCAAATTCTCTAAGAGGATTAATTAATCCATTATTACCTTTTACGAGCATGGTGAAATTCATTTAGGGACACAATTGAAGTAATTAGTGGTGTAATCGAGTTAATTAAAAATTTAGGTCTTAAATTGCACCTCCAAGGACCTAATTGATGAGATTGTGCTGAAATTATTTCGCGAGAGGGCGTAATTACTGAAATTAAAATACGAGGACCAAACTAAAATTTTAGAGCGAATGACGGGATCGAAATGGAAAAGACGACCTATCGTTTCCTCCAAGGTAAATTCTCTTTGAAAATCTTTGAGAGAATCTGCCTAAATCTTCTATGAATTTCTTGTTTTTGATTGTGTATTAATCATGGATTTTATTGCTAAAACCAACACTAACGGAAGCAATGAAAATTTTCCGTTTCGATTTCACAATAATCATGAATTAAAGAGGAAAAATTTTGACGGAAAATTCGGGGATTTAGATTTGATTTTAGAAAATTTTTTGGCTATAAAATAAGTGGAATTTCGGAAGGAAAAGGGGGCGAATAATTCAGGTTGAGAGAGAGGAAAATCTAAGCAAAAAAAAAAAAAAAGACACAAAAGGTTGATTTTCAATTTTTTAGCACCTTAGTTTTACGGGTTTTGGGGAAAGGTGTTCATAATTACGGGTTGGTGTTCTTCAACTCTAAGCTAGTTTAAAGCATCATTAGCTTCGATACGAGAAGGATTTTGGTTCGATATGGTGAAGGAAAGGAAATCCAGTTTAAGATTTCAAGAAATTCGTGACAAACTAGCGTTATTGGTGCTCGCATTTCGGGTTTCGTTTTGAGTTTTACGGGTTCTTGCTTGATGTTCTTTAGACATTTTCCGAGTCGGCCTCGGATTTGATTCTCGACTTTGATTTTCATTGTTCGCTTTAATTCTAGATGCTTGCTTGCTATTTATTTTCTCGTCTTCAAGTGTGGTGTTTATGATTGAATTTGTCACATGAAATGAGTCTTTAATTTTCTAGAAAATGCGGGAAAAGTAGAGAGAGAACAAGAAGGTTAAGAAGAATAGGAGAGAGGGAGAGTTATTTTGGGTGTTTGATCCATTTTCTCGTTAAGGATGTTCACTCGAGCTCGTTTTTGGGCTAAAGGCCACCGAGAAAAGAAAGGACGCACGAAGCTAGACTATCTTCGATCCGACCCATTACCCTCCTAAAAAAAAAAAGAAATAAAACACGCGTGGGTTGGATCGAAATCCCTTACTCTAAACGAAACGAGTGGCGGGTTAGGTCATTAGCTGATCCGGCCCGTAACCTACCCTTCAAGAACCAAAAAAAAAAAAAAGGAAGGTCTAGCCGTGGCCCACCTTTCAAAAAACCAAAAAACAAAAGAGGGGTAATAAAGAAATAAAAAAATAGAATTAGGAAGAAAAAATAAGTAAAAGGAAAAAAGAAAAGAAAAAAAAAAGGAGGATGGGTAAAAAAAAAAATAGTAAAAGTTGTGGGTTAGTATTTTAGGTATAGGATGATTTTTTTTTCATTCATTTTTAACTTGTTTATATATGATGATTTTATTTTATTATTTTTTTATTATTATTCATTTAATTTTTTAGCTTGTTCATTTTATTTCTTATCGTTTTTTTTATTATTAATTTAGAATTTTTATTTCAATTTGTTTTCTTTTCTTTAATCTTTATTGCTAAAAAAAAAATCTTGATGAAGTCTCATATCCGATAGGGATCGATGTCATAAAAAAATACCTAAAAATTTGACGAAGCCTCCAACTTGGTAGGGACCGATGCAACACAAAAAAAAAGTGATAAATAAATTCGACGAAGTCTCCTATTTGATAGGGATCGACGTCATCAAAAATCACTTTTTAATTGAGATGTTCTTTGACACGCCGGTTATGTCAAGGCTTTTAGTGGATCCGATGTTTGAATCGACGTGTCACCCGATGAAGGGGACCGATGATCGTTTCAATTTGATGCCACGCCCAAAACTAAAAAATTCACTTAGTCTAAAAGAAAATAGGAGATTAAAATTTAGAAAAATAGATTGAAATGGATTTTAGGAGATAATTTAGAACTAAACCATACATGGTACCTTTTTTTCAAAAATGATGCTTTTAGGTGATTAAATATCTTCCTAAAAGCGTAACCAACTCCTTACCTTAGGAATCTCTAAACCGAGTGCTACTTTTAGGTTCCTAGTTCCTTAAATACTAGGTGGCAACTCCAAAACTCTATAAATACTTTCGTAAATAATTAACGACATACTTTTAATTTTTCTTTAGGGGTCTCGTCGACGTCGTGTAGCGACAAAATGGCGACTCCACTGGGGACTAGAGTTAGACCATAGGTTTAGTTTTTAATTTATCTCATATGTTTATTTTTGTCATTTTATTTTCTGAATTTTGTTTATTTATGTATGTATATATTTAAATTTTTTGTTTGCATGTTTATTTTTGAATTGGGTTGAACGCCTTTTCTTTTAACTATTGCACACACCACGAAGGAAACCTCTAAAAGCTCTAGACTCGAGCTAAACCCTAATAGGAATTAGATAGAGTGATTTGGAGGCAAGTATGACGAAAGTCTACCGATGCTCTTCCGGACTCTTGTTTGGACCGAAACTCACCCTATACATCAAAAATGGTGGAATAACCTTCCCCTACCTCTAGTGTATAAGGTTAGAGGTTGGATTACCCCACTGGTAATTTAGACAGTCTAGAAACTTGAAATATCTTTAGGACTAGTCAAGCTTTGCTCAACCATAGAAAAGCTAGATCTTATCTATTAGGGTTGACCCAATTAAGACGTAATCATTGTCAAATGATGTCAATACCGACCCTTGGTATTCCAAGGGTATTTTTGTAATTTTTAGTGAAGGTTGTCCTTCGTATTAAATCATGACCGAAGAAGTCGAAATAAGGTCGAGGATTTTAGATCGGATTTGAGCGAGCCCGAAATGATGAAGGAGATTGTCCGTCCTTAAATTTCCTGTCGAGACTACGAAAATGTTTTGCCCTTCGTGTGCTTATAATAAGAGTGGTTTCATCGTTCCAAAATCAAATCACGACTGAAATTGGAGGCATACATATCTCCCTATTCACCCAAGTATCCGTGGGGTAATTTTGCCCTCGGCGAGTACTAGCTCGGTCTAACCCATCCTCGACAGGATTTTATCATGATTTAATGTGCAACAAAATAAGGAAAGGTATCCAACCTAGTTCAAAATTATTCATTTACATTAAGTATTTATTTGTATATATTTCTTTTGCATTACTAGTGAAGTAAACATAAGTCGCTCCACTCAATCCCCTCGCGCGTCTACAACACTCAACTTCGGGCTCATCAAATGGAGAACGAAAAAAGACCACGATAAGAGCCAATTAGCCGACAAGAGTTTGACTCATTGAAAGAGAGTGTGGCTCGGATGACATCCCTATTAGAGCAAGCATTAAGAGGGGGAGGTAGCTTGAATCAAGGACAACTCGAAGTATCGCATGTTGTTCCATCACCTCATCGATTGAGGCTTTCCAATCACGTAATTGGTCATGTCGAAGGTTCACATCCTACGGGACCTTTGCTTATCCCATGAACCCGAGAGTCCCGCAAATGCCTCCGGTCGATCTTGCGAAGAGGAAGCTCATGGTCCTAAGGCGAGTTAAAGGCCCAAGTATGGACATACTCATCGTACTAGAAGAACGCCTAAGAGCGATAGAAGGGGAGGATGCCTATGATCCAATTAGGACCTTCGAAATATGTTTGGTGCCCAATATAGTGATTCCAAGAAAGTTCAAGGTGCCAAAATTTTCCAAGTACACTCGGAACCCGGTGTCCCATGACTCACTCGAGGGTTTACCGTAGGAAGATGACGAAGTGAGTCACGATGAAAAGCTCGTTAATCTATTTCTTTCATGAGAGCTTAGGAGGTTCGGCTTTGAGTCGGTACATGAGGTTAGAGGGATCGAAGATCCGAAGGTGAAAGGATCTAGCCGATGCTTTTCTCAAATAGTATAGGTTCAACATTGAGGTAGCACCAAATAGATTGGATCTCCAAGAAATGGAGAAGGGGCCAAGAGAAACGAGTTAAAGAATAAGCACAAAGGTGGCGCGAGGTGACGGCTCGGATTCATCCACTCGTTGCCCAAATCCGAATTGATCATGATTTTCTCAAATGCATTCAAAACATCATACTTTGAATATCCGATTGAGAATGCCTCAACCAACTTTACCGACATTATTATTATAGCTGAAAGGGCGAAGCAATCAATTAAAGTCTGGAAAGATTTCTAATAGCTTTAAAAAGAAAGGAGGCAATGGTAATAAAAGAACGAGATGAGGAGATACATGAGGTTGGGATTAGATCTTATCCATCAAAAAATCGAGGGAGTAATTAGAGACAAAATAAAAACCATAACGACTCCAAGTAACCCCCAAAAACCTTCATTCACCCAACATACCCCCAACCTAACAAACACCATGAACCAAACATATCCATCAAATCAATCGAACCCATCCCGTATACCTCACCAAACTTACCAAGTAAATCAATTCCCTCAAACTACTACACATTTTCAAAATCCACCAACTCACAACCAAGACTACAAAAAGAACTCAAACTACTACCACCCTTACCTATCTTATTGGGTGAGATGTTTGAACATCTAGTGAGTACTTGGATTGATTATCCTAATTCCCACCAAACTAAAGCTCCCTCCTTATCTTGTATGGTACCAGCAAAATGAATGTTGCGACTATCATTCCGATGCTACTCGGACATAATATCGATAACTATCCCGCTTTCAATAAGAGGCTTTTGGCTTTGATTAAGAAAGGATGGATCAACCTTGATAGCTTTTCAAATACTAATGATGTAAGCATGGATCAACCGCCAAGCCATACGATTACCAACGCATGGAATAAAGAAATATTGTGTGCTCGAAAGATATGGTGATGATGCATGCTCATCGATCCGCAAATGTCATCTTTTAATTTTATCGAGTTTTTGAAAACTATGTTTTGAATTTTATGCATGAGTTAAAATGTATATTTAAATGAAAGAATGCTTAAGTTTTTTTTTACAATTTTATATTATCCGATTTAAAATCAAGAGATGTTCATTTGAAAGTATTACTTGGCATGAGCATCTTTTTTCCATTAAAGAAGCATGATGGCAAATTCATTCAAAGAAACTTTTGCAAAAAATGATCAAATTTCAAAACGTGATAGATATATGCTAGAGATAATTTCTTCAAAGATATATCCTCATGATAGCCTTTTTGAGCGAGAAAGTAATTAGTGAAATAATTCATTTTTTTAAGGAAAAAAAGAAATCTTTTATCCTTTCTCAAACTTAACCTTTGAAGGAAAATTATTGCCTAAGAAAACATAGTGAAGCCCAAAGGAAAGACTCAATGATTGGTGCCTTAAATAGTGATGAACAACATTTATAATTAATCATCATTGTTTAAAAGAGATTAGTGTGTAACGACATAGGTGAATCGAGTCTTTGAGATAAGGAAAGATCATCTTTCATATGTCGTACATAAATTTTATCCTTTGTCATCCCACTTTGAGCCCGATGATTTTCTTTATAATAACCCAACTCGGGATCACCCCTCACACCGAGGGTAAAGTGTATAGTTCATGAATGGTCGATGAAACTCTCAAAAATTTCTATCAAAAGAATCCCATCAATTATCTTAAGAGGAAAAAGAAAAAGAGGGGAGACAAAAAAAAAAACTTCCCGAACATAAAAATTATAAGTCAAGATGGGAGTCAAAATTCAACAAACGAGACAAAGAGAGTTGAGGCAAGAAAACAAAGTCAAAATGACAAAATCCAGGTGGCAAACTTAGAAAAATTTTCTCAATGACATAGTAGCCCAACTAACGGCTAAAGTGATAAAGTCCGAGCGATGCGACCTAAAGAGATTTTCATGGACAACAAAGTGATTCTATGTCAAAAAAAACCTTCAAACACATTTTGAGCTTTTATATCCTTCTTTCATAAACCCAATGCCATAGCTGCATTACGTGCTTTTACAAGTCCTTTCGATCCAAGAAAGTTTACCTAGATTGTTGGATTCTAATCTCAAAAAAAAAAAAAAAATTATGATTGAGCAAAAGAAAATATGATGAGTCGGTATGTTGTTTGTCGTTGAATTATGAGTCTTCATCGACAAACCTTGGGGGAAAAATAAACAGAATCAAGATATTCTAAGGTAAAATTATCTTTCAAAACCACTTATTTTTCCAAATACATTCTCGCTCAAAACTTTTTTATTTACCCAAAATGAACTTATCTTGGATTAATTATCTTCAAATTCCTCAAATGTCAACTTTTATGCAAACTTTGCATGACCTAAACACTTTTTTGCTTGCTTAGCCCAACTTTCTTGAAGAAATTGCATCATAGCATTTGAATATCATGATTTGACTTTTGATCAATAAATTTAAATATCTTTATGAATGAAAGTACTTTCATCGGAACATCTCTACATTTCGTTCAAATAATCTGAATTGTTTTAAGAGAATCATTCAAATATACGACTCAATCCATAAGAGCCAAATGTTTATGATCTTTTTCAAAAAATGACAAAAATTTTAAGATCAATTTGCAAATTGTGATGCAAGCATCAAGAAACAAGCATTCGAACACAAATGGTGATTATGTCAAGAAAATGATAAGTGTCCGATCTCAACTAACACTTGGGGGCATCTCGTTGTCCAACCGAACGGCGTTTCATAGAGAATACTTAGGGGCAAGATCTAGAGTCTACAAAACTTTAATTGAGTTCAACAACTTGTCGGACAATGAAATCACTATGCTATGTTAACTAGAGGAATAGAGGTCGAAATAGTACGCTTTTGTGCTCAAATCAAAGCAATCAAAGTGATCAAGCCGGGGGCAAAGAGCGACCTTAAGGGAGGACAATGACTCGATCAAAATTTGACAAGTGGTCAAAGCAATCGAGCATGATTTTATAAGGATGGATTAAAACATATGGTGGTTTATCACTTTCCAGCAAATACTAAAAAAAAAACGAGAGAGAAAAGGCTCGAGTTCACTATGGATAGTGGTCCAAGCCTTGGGGGTAAGGAAATTTTGACGGTACCGCAAGATACAATCGGCATAAATTTCCAAAATGAGGTAAAGGGGAGATTGAGTACCGATAAGGCGGGGCGGCCTATGTTTCTCTCGGGTAAGATTGTTGCCAATTTCAACTAAAACAAACAAACAAACAAACGAGGATGTTCAATCAAACTTGAAATTAAAAAAAAATAGGTCACATTTCCCCACACATTCTTTCATAATAAATCATTTATTTAGGCGGGATCGCCTAATAATAGATCATTCACTTAGGTAGGGTCGCCTCTCAATAGACCATTCTTTCGAGCAGGATCACCTAATAATATATCATTCTTTCGGTAGGGTCACCTCACAATAGATCATTCGTTTAGGCGGGATCGCCTAATAATAGATCATTCGGGTAGGGTCACCTCACAATAGACCATTCTTTCGAGCGGGATCGCCTAATAATATACCATTCTTTCGGGTAGGGTCACCTCACAATAGACCATTTTTTCGAGCGGGATCGCCTAATAGTAGATAATTCACTTAGGTAGGGTCACCTCACTATAGACCATTCTTTTAGGCGGGAACGCCTAATAATAGATCATTTAGGTAGGGTCACCTCACAATAGACCATTCTTTCGAGCAAGATCACCTAATAATAGATCCTTCACTTAGGTAGGGTCACCTTACAATAGATCATTCTTTCGGGCGGGATCACCTAATAATAGATCATCTACTTAAGTAGGGTCACCTCACAATAGACCATTATTTTCGGGCGGAATCGCCTAATAATAGATCATTCAATTAGGTAGGGTCACCTCACAATAGGCCATTCTTTTAGTTAGGATCGCCTAATAATAGATCATTCTTTCGGGTAGGGTCACCTCATAATAGACCATTGCATATTTAATTTCTAGGGTAGGTCGCCTTTTACAATAAGGTCATGCATCGTATATTTAATTTCTAGGGTAGAGTCGCCCTTTACAATAAAGCCACACATTGCACGTTTAATTTTCGAGTAGGTTGCCCTTTACAACAAGGTCGCATATCGCACGTTTAATTTCCAAGGTAGGTCGCCCTTTATAATAAGGTTATGTATTGCATATTTAATTTCTAGGGTAGGTCGCCCTTTACGATAAGGCCATGTATTGCATATTTAATTTTTAGGGTAGATCGTCCTTTACAAAAAGGCCACGCATTGTAATTTAATTTTTAGGGTAGATCGCCCTTTACAATAAGACCACACATTATACGTTTAATTTCTAAGGTAGGTCTGCCCTTTACAATAAGGTCATGCACTTGTATTTTAATTTTAGTTTAATTTTAAAAAAAACCCTTTTCTTTACAAGCTTATTAAATAAAGTCGGTGAAAAGCAACCTTTTCACCGACTTTGCGCCATAAGCATTTTAAAGAGGAGCAATTGTAATAGCCTAAATTTTTCTTTTTTCTTTTTTTCTTTTTATTTTTATTTATGTTTATTATTTATTTATTTATTTATTTATTTTTTTAATTCGAAGTTTACTAAAAAAAAAAAAAAAGAAAGAAAGAAAATGATGAAAAAAAATTCATTTAGCGACACAATTGAAGTAATTAGGAGTGTAATCAAGTCAATTAAAAAGTTTAGGCCTTACATTGCACCTCCAGGGACCTAATTGATGAGATTGTGCTGAAATTATTTCGCGAGATGGGCGTAATTGCTGAAATTGAAATGCGAGGACCAAACCGAAATTTTAGATTGAACGACGGGACCGAAATGGAGAAGACGACTCGTCGTTCGCTCAAAGGCAAATTCTCTCTAAAAATCTTTGGGAGAATCGCCCAAATCTTTCATGAATTTCTTGTTTTTGATTGTGTATTAATCGTGAATTTTGTTGCTAAAACCAACACTAACAGGAAGTAATGAAAATTTCCTGTTTCGATTTCACATTAATCATGAATTAAAGAGGAAAAATTTTGATAGAAAATTCAGGAATTTAGATTTGATTTTAAAAATTTTTTTGGCTATAAAATAAGTGGAATTTCAAAAGGAAAAGGGGAGGGGGTGAATAATTCTAGGTTGAGAGAGAGGAAAATCTAAGCAAAAAAAAAAAAGACACAAAAGGTTGATTTTCAATTTTTTAGCGGCTTATTTTTTGGGTTTTAGGGGAAGGTGTTCATAATTCGGGTTGGTGTTCTTCAACCCCAAGCTAGTTTGAAGCATCATTAGCTTCGATTTGAGAAGGATTTTGGTTCGATAGGGTGAAGGAAAGGAAATCTAGGTTAAGATTTCAAGAAATTCATGAGAAACTAGCATTCTTGGTGTTGCGTTTCTAGGTTTCATTCGAGTTTTATGGTTTCTTGCTTGGTGTTCTTCGGACATTTTCCGGTTCGGCCACTTGGATTCGATTCTCGGTTTTGATTTTCGTTGTTCGCTTTAATTCTAGATACTTGCTTGCTATTTATTTCCTGTCTTCGAGTGTGTGTTTATGATTAAATTTGTCGCGTGAAATGAGTCTTTAATTTTCTAGAAAATTTGGAAAAAGTAGAGAGAGAACAAGAAGGTTGAGAAGAATAGGAGAGAGGGAGAGTTATTTTTGGTGTTTGATCCGTTTTACGTTAAGGATGTTCACTTGGGCTCGTTTTCGGGCTAAAGCCCGTTGAGAAAAGAAAGGACGCACGGGTTGGACTATCTTCGGTCCAGCCCATGGCCCTCCTAAATAAAAAATAAAAAAATAAAACACGCGTGGGCTGGACTCGAAATCCCCCTTACTCTAAATGAAACGATGGCGGGTTGGGTCGTTAGCGAGTCCGGACCCGTAGCCCACCCTTCAAGAACCAAAAAAAAAAAAAAAAGAGGTCTAGCTCATGGCCCACCTTTCAAAAAACCAAAAAAAAAAAAAAGAGAGGGGTAATAAAGAAATAAAAAAATATACAATTAGGAAGAAAAAATAAGTAAAAGGAAAAAGAAAAGAAGAAAAAGAAAAAAAAGGAGGATGGGTAAAAAAAAAAAAAAGAGTAAAAGTTGTGGGTTAGTATTTTAGGTATAGGATGATTTTTTTTTCATTCATTTTTAAGTCTGTTTATATAGGATGATTTTATTTTATTATTATTTTTATTATTATTCATTTAATTTTTTAGCTTGTTCATGTTATTTCTTATCATTTTTGTATTATTAATTTAGAATTTTTAATAGTAGATAGTTTATTTATGTTAGGCTATTCTAGCTCTTAGTCTTTGGTGGTTTCCTTATCATTAAGGTCTAAGGTTAGTGCTTTTTGCATTTATGGTTTTCACAAACCCATTGAATAAGCATAAGGCCTAGTAGGATAAGAAGCCTTTACATTGAATGTTGTTTTCCTAGGTTGGTGGGGTTTTATAGTGGATGGACTAGGATGTAAGTTGAGTATTGGAAGAGTGTATGGTATCTCATTCCGAGCATAAGCCTAATTTAGAATATTTCTCCCATTCAAAGCTTTTTCGAATAGGCTAGTCAAGTAAGCGACATATCCTTTTAGGGCTTCTAGGTTATATTGGTAAGCTTGTTCCAACCGTGCTTTTTTTTTTTTTTTTTTTGAGAGTGGTGGATGCAAATAGGGAGTTAAGATTTATTAAAGTGGCCTATATTTTAATTCCTAGAAAAAAAATTGAAGACATCTATATATAGGGAATATACAATGTATATATACATGATATGAATCGAATTGAATACGTCACTATGTTGTTGCGGACTTTAAATCATGAAAGAATTTGTAGTAAGGATAGGTTAGAGTAGATTTTAATACTCACTAAGGGTACAACTATATGGATATTTTAGATTATTTGTGAAGCATATCTACCGCAAATAAGATTCATCTTTGACAGCTTTTCTTTATCTTGTTGGGACCCTAGGTGATGAGCACATCTTGTGACAACATACAAATAAAAAAAATTCAACTACAAACTTCTAACACAATCTAAATGTGACTTAGAACCATTTTTCGTAAAAGGATAAAAAACTATATAGTCTTTTTTTAATAACTACTTGCTACAACCACTTATATTACAATGTTTATAAATTTACATTAAAAATGGGTTCCTATTTTACTCTTCATAATCTCGGACTCGAGCTTGAGACAATAGTGACTATGTGGTTTTTGAATCTAGTATGAGTTCATGTTCAAAGGTATACTCGTTGCTTAAGGGTCCCATCCTTTTTTTTTTTTTTTATAGTTTCAACATAAAATCTAAAGGCGAGAGAGTCTCCTTTCTAAACTTAGATTAAAATCACCATCTTCATTTTTTATTTTCTTTTTTATGACTGGTGTGAGTGATAGCTTATAAAATCTAAGGGTTAGAACAAACATCATTTGAAAATGATTTATGTCTTAATGGGTTAACCCTAATGGACATGATCTAGGTTTTCTATAGTTTAGGTAAATTTTATCTAGTCTTAAAGTCTTTTTAAGTTTTTGAAATGTTTAAATTACTAGTAGAGTAATCCAACATTTAACCTTATGCACCAAAAGGTAGGAGAAGGTTATTCCATCATTTTTTATACATAGGTCGGTTCTAGTCCAATCGAGAGTTCGAAAGAGTATAAGTAGAATTTCTTTATACTGACCTCTAAATCCCTATATCTAAATGCTAATAGGGTCTTAGTTCGAGTCCAAAGCTTTTGCAAGTTTCCTTGTTATGTGTGCAATAACACAAAGTTTACAATCCAATTTAAAATAAATATTTAAAACATATATAAGAAATAAATACCTCAAAATTAAATGAAAAAAAATAAATTACTTATAAAATAATTGAAAAAAATAAATATAGGAGATAAACTAAACAAACTAAACCTATGGTCTTACTCTAGTCCCCAACGAGTCACCATTTTATCGCTACCCGACATCTAACGGGACTTTCAAAAAATTTATCATTTTTATGATTTTAGAATCATTTATGATTTTATTCTAGAGATCTAAGTTATTATAGATTTTGGGAGGTGCGACCTATTATTATAGGAATAGAAACCTAAAAATATCATCGGTCTAGATATTCTAGGGTAAAGAATTTGTTACGTTTTTGAAAAGATATCGATCACCTAAAGCACCCTTCCTAAAGAAAGGTACCATGTCTAACTTAGTCCAAATATTTTTCTTTAAGGTGCTTTAGTTGTGCCAAATTATTTTTAATTTAAACTATAGGTTTTTTCTAAGCCAAGTTAAGTTTTTTAGTTTTATTTATAACATCATATTAAGCTAATTGTCGGACCTTTTCATTGAGAGACACGTTAGTCAAGCATCGAATCCACTTTAAGTCTTGATATAAAAAACATATCAAAGAACTTCCTAATTACTAAACTGATTTTTTTTTGCTAACAACAATCCTAATCCGATAGGAGACTTTGTTAATTTTGAAAGATCATGCATCCTATGAAGATGCAGTTTAAAAAAACAAAATTCCTCCATCTAAGCCTCCCAAGATCAAGGCATTGAATCAACTAATAATACATACATGAATTAAAGTATAAATTAAGGATTACCTCTTGTAGCATAAAATTAAGCCTTTGTAGAAAAGGAGTCGTCTAAATGTCTAGCCTTTATTGATAATCCATGTAGCTTAAACATCAATAAAGGAAGTCACGGAATTCATAGAATGCTAGCTCCAATTCTTTTGTATAGTTAATTTTACTCTTGAAATAAAATTAGGGTTTTATACGATAATTCGGGCTTTTTAAGAAAGGATGCGATAACTCGGCTTTTGAGGAGAGAAACTCTTTCTCTCTCTTTTCCTCTTTTACCCGTATCACTCTCTCCATGTTATCATTAATGTTGCCTCTCTTCTTTATTTATAATGGGGGTGGTGCTATATCTCTAAATAGGTTCGGGAGGTATTGCTTATGTGGGCTTTGTTTAACCTTATTCATGTAAACCTTAAGCCTTATTCAATAGGGCTCATGTTTATCCTCTCACAAAAATATCTTATAGACTTTTAAATTAAGTATAATTAGCCTAAAATCTTTTGGCTCAATTAATTACTAATTAATTTGGACTATCCTAATAAATTTGATTAGGTATTTTTAAAAGACTCACATTACAAAAAAATTTCCCAAATTACTTTTAAACTAAAATTAGAAAACTAATTTACTTTTTAGATAACTTACTTCCAAATTTGGAACTCGACTTTCAAATTAGAAAACTAATTTCTAAAATAAAAAACTTTTTATCATAGAAAACTTTTCATTTTCAAAAACTTTTTTCAAAATAAAAAACTTTCAAAATTGAAAACCTTTTCCAACATCTTTGCTTCTCTTTCTTTTATGTGAATGCTTAAACTTATTGTTGTGACTCAATAGGCTCTTAGATATGTTGGCAATGTATCAAGAATAAAAGAAACATCTTTTATCTCTTGATGTACAAAATCAAGATTGGCCTCTAGCAAGGAATCATGATTATTTAATTCTCTATGAGGATTAATTAATTTGTAATTACCTTTCATAAGCATGGTTCCTATATAATTCAGCCCTCATGTCAATTTATCATAGTGTGATCTCGAACTTGGTTATTGGTCCGTTCGATTATGATCACACAAGTTTTCTTCAATTCTTAGATGTCTTAGCTCTTAGAGTAAACCAACTATGTTCTATTGGCGTACTCTTACAATGGCCGAGAGATTTCTTGAGTAGACATTTATTAAAGTGCAATGTGATAACTCTTTTAGCATATAAGAAATGACATATCCTATTTTAGTCATCCACCTATCTCCATTAGATTCCTAGTGCACCCAACCAATTACCTACATGCAACCCTTTACTAGGTCCATTGAAGCGAGTATCAAAGTACATAAATTCTCTAATGAGATAAGCTGTGATAATTTCAAGTTAAAAGACTAGTTTTACCCATCTCATATGAGATTCCTATAAACTAAAACCAAATAGGTTCTCATGGTGAGTTAAGTCCAAGTGATATGTTCTCTAACATTAATCACCTAAGTGCTTATTTTGGCATCACCATGCCAATAAGTGTGAGATCTCTTACGGTTATCTTATAGCTTAAGTGTTGCACTCATAAGTCTAATCACATATAGTCAATATTCATTATTGACAATGCTATAACTTTGGACATTTAATGATATCATTTAAGTTCATTAATGTTTGACTCATATCTTTCGATTAATCATTAATGCAAATTCATATCATATGGACTTCTATCTAATTTATTATGGGCACACATCACTATGTGTTGAGAAAAGAAGAACTTATATTTTTTCTTTTGATGAACTCATTTTAGACTTATGAAATTCTTATGTATTTATTATGAGGGTAATTGCAATAC
Organism: Dovyalis caffra; assembly: GCA_963924115.1. Classification (NCBI taxonomy): domain Eukaryota; kingdom Viridiplantae; phylum Streptophyta; class Magnoliopsida; order Malpighiales; family Salicaceae; genus Dovyalis; species Dovyalis caffra. The sequence goes on from CAWUPB010001195.1 coordinate 4,112,516, forward strand.
TTTGTAACCTATCTACTTGGGGTTTCACTAGAGGAGTGTTAATTTATGAATTTACTCAAATCTCATTGAGTTCTAATTTTCTCTCATTATTTCTAGCTTTCATAAATTCCTTTCGAAGAAATATAACATGCCTAGTCATGAACAACACTTTGTTTAAGTGATAGGAAAATAATATCCTTTTTTTCTTTTCTATATCTCATAAATTTACACTTCGTTGATTTGGGCTTTACTTATCTTCATCAAACCATTTGAGATATATTTTAAAGCCCCAAATTTAAAAAAAATATAAATTCACTTTCTTTCCTTTCAATATCTTGTATGAAGTCTAATCAAATATACTTAATTAAAATCATATTCATGGTAAAAGTTGTAGTATGGAGTGTTTATCCCAAAATAAAATGGGGATATTAATTCGACTCATCATGTATCAAAACATATCTAACATGTGATGTCCATTAATAGAGAATCTCATTCTCTTTTAGGTAATCTAAAATTTCAATGTTTAAGTATTCATCACCTCGATGTAATTAAAATGCCTTAATACTTTTATTAGTTTGTCACTTGAGTTCAAGTCTAAACTTTTTAAACTTTTCAAATGTTTTGGACTTGTGTCTTATTTATATAACCATAACATGATCTAGTATGAGTGTGAAATAATGATGTCCTCCATTTATGTGGGTGAACATGAGCCTACATACATCTCTATACATAAGGCTTAGCTAATTAGTGGCATTTTCTCCTTTTTCACTAAAAGGGGATTCATGTCCATTTACTAAGTAAACAAGATTGATTAGATATCATCAAATGATTCTATGTATCCATTTATAAGTAGATTGGATATTAGACTCTTGTTTATATTGCTAAGTTGAAAATGCCATAAATGTATATTATTTTTAGATCGTTTGAGTCTTTTATCATTTATGTTATATATATGGGAGTTATTATCAATCAAAATATTTCCATGTAAAACTTTATCTTTAAAAAGAATAACCATTACTCTTAAATAAAATAAAAAACTTGTTCTAAACAAGAAAATGGAAATAATATCCTTAGTTTATACTAAGAATAACAATAATTAATAATAATAATAATTGAGTCTTAGAGCAAGCCTGTATGGGAGTGCTAGCTTATAAAAGCCTACAACTAATGGTCTAACTCTTTATCCATTACTCGTTGTGTAGGTCATGCTCCCTTGAAGCTATCTTCTTTATATTTCTAAGCTCCTACACATTTCAAAATATGAGCACCACATGTAGTATCATATACTAATGAGGTAGGATTAGAAATAAAGAGATTAGCTTTAATGATATAAATACCCGAGGCACTTGGTAGAACTCTTCTTTTGCAGCTCTACTAGGTACTCCTTATAGTTGTTGTTCCAATGCCCTTATTGATACAATGAAAATAAACTACTTCCTTTTCAATATATTAGGTCTCGGGATATTTCACCCCTCCTATAGGTGTAATAGAAGACTTCTTCTTCTTTTGGTGCTTGAGATTTTTCTTGCCCTTCACCATGCATTTTTCCTTATTAACAAAAAGTATAGAACTCACATTCTTCTTATTAATTTTAGGCTAAGCTTCCCTTAACATGGATAACAACACTTTAAGAGTCTTTTCCATTTACCTCAAGTTGAAGTTCATGATAAACTACCCAAAGCTATTGGGCAATGATTGCAATACTAGGTCAATGGATAATTCAGACATCCATTCCAACTTGAAACTTGGCTAGCCTATTCATATAGTCTACCATCTCGGTGTTATACTTTTTGATGTTGGATTCCTTATCTATTCTAGCTTTAAAAAGCTTTCTTGCTATTTCATAGTGCTCATACCTAGTATTCTCCTTAAACAAGATCTTAAGCTTCGTTATGATATCAAAAGCATTTATAACTTTATGTCGGCACCTATGCCCTAACATCATAGTAACCAGCATGAAACTTTAAGAGATGATTGCATCACCCTTATATTTGACACATGCTATATAAGCTTCGGTTTGATCTTTAGAAGGCTCGACTAGGAGAGGTGTCTCTATCGTATAGAAAATATTCTTATATTGAAGGATTATCCTCAAATTTATTTTCCAACCAAGGAAGTTTATGTAATAGAAGGTATTATTTTTATCAATAATCAATCGTATCCATTTTTGGTCGGTCATACTTGTGTAATCTGGTACGATAGAATAACATACAATTTAATTAATTGAATTGCATAAATAAACACAAAGAATAAATTGAAGAAGTAAAATTTATGTTCGCTCTTACTATTTTCTTCAAGTTCTATAACCTTTAATATAAGACTCGAGAAAATTTTTTGATTCATTTTCTTTATAGGGTTTTGGGATCCTATTTCTAACATGCATTTACCTTGAATTATCTCAAAAATTTATACATTAAGGATTAGGTAAGTAACTCCTTACCAATTGCATCTAATACAATTTCTAATCTCATTAGCATAACAACTCGTTGTCATCTCACGTCTTATGTGAATACCAATCTTTGCCTATAAGTTTATTGAACCTTAAGTTGTCTTAATAAATCTAATAATTGATTTCAAGTTGGACCCAAACATTAGGATCATCATATGGCCCATGATTTGATTCCTTAGAAGAAGAAGTGACCTTGAGTTATCTCAACAAGCCAATAATGACCAAGAGAGTTCTCTCCTCATAATATTGGAAGGCAATTAACTAGATATTTATTTTAAAAGGTTTATTATGGTAGGTCTCATATTAGTATGTATACTAATCATTAATCACATTAATCCTATCAAGCATGCTAAACATCATAAAATAGAAGCGCACATCTCATGTATGACTCAAGAACTGGTGAATAATAATGAATATCTACTACGAGCCCTCTCGAGCCAAAAGGAAACTAGTGGGTCAAATACCTTAGTGAAAAATTATTAAAAATTCTTCAAGATTGTCATCGCTTCTTAGCTTCTTCTCCTTACATCTATTATAATATCTATCTTTTACTTTTATAGTTATTTGAATAAAAAACCTCGAGTTATATTCGAGGGGAGTAAGATGAGAAGAGAAATACAATACAATGATAGAGAAGGCATAACACGTAGGCTTATATATCTAAAAAATTATAAACATTCATTCTTACGGACTAGGTCGACTCATCCATACCATTCACCATATTCAATCACTTTGATACATGACATACTAATGAAATATATTTTATTTTAATCACAATTATAAATCTATATACTCGGTCATTTTATAAAATTATCAAAAAAAATTTAAATTTAAATTTTAAGACTTTTTTGGGCTTTGGGTACGAGGGTCTAAGGGCTACGGCGCCTAAGCCACTAGCTCGGCTCACTTGCAAGAGCCTAGCCTCATGCTAGCCTCGAGCTCGATGTTCTTAGGCGCACTTGGCCTACCATGGCCACTAGCCTAGGGGAATCGTGTGTGTCTAGCTTGTTGTTGGGTGCTTACATGTCCTAGCTAGTCGCCTATTATGTTTGTATGCCTAGTGCTACTACCTAGTGTGAATGCGCCTAGCTTGCATGTGCACGGCCTACTGCGAGCCTTACCCATACGTGTACCCGAGCATGCACTTCTTATGTGTTAGGCATGTCTTAGCCGGCTTTAGGCCTAACACGCACCTAGTGCATGCCTTTCATGTCGCGCGCCCGATACGCAACTAGCCTTAACCGAGTAGGCTCGGGATATACGAGGCATGTCTAGCCTATCATGCGCCCCGTATGTAACTAGCCTATCATACCCATTGCACACCTAGTGGGTGAGTAGCTTGACTAGTTCTTGACTTATCGCGTGCCTAATCGCGACCGATCAACCTTCTTACTCGTGTGCGTGAGCGCTAACGTGCAACACTAGCTTTGTTCATCCCACTCTTTTAAAACCCAAAATTTCAATTTTAAGGCATATATAAAATACCAAAACATCAAATTTATAGTCAAAAATTGATAATTCATATAGTTAATCATAATTAATAAATCATATAATTAAAGATTTACTTGGAGGCTTTGTTACCAATTGAAGGGTCATGCATCCTATAGAGGTACAAAATAAAAAAGATTCCTTCATCTAAGGCTCCTAATATTATTCCATTGAATCAACTAATCATATATACATGAATTCTTATAGCATAAAATTTAACCTTTACAAAAAAAGAGTCGTTGAACTGTTCGACTTCTATTGATAATCCATGTAGTTTAAACGACCACAAAGCCAATGAATTCACAGAATGCTTGCTCCAATCTTTCTGTATGGTTAATTTTTCTCCAAAAATCAAATCAAGGTTTTATGTGATAACTCAAGCTATTTAAGAAAGGATGTGACAACTCCGAGCTTTTAGGGAGGAAAACTCTCTCCGTATTTTTTTTTCTTTTATGATGTATCACTTTCTCCTTGTTATCATTAATGCCACCTTTCTACTTCATTTATAAAGGGGGTTGGCAACATCTCCTAATAGGTTTAAAAGGTGTTGCATATGTGAGATTTATTTAACCTTATCCATGTAAATCTTGAGTCTTCTCCAATAGGGCTCATATTTATTGTCCCACTAAAATATTTTAAAGGCTTTTATATTAAGCCTATTGATCCAAATTGTTTTGGTCCAATTAATTATAAATTAATTATGATTATCTAAATAAATTAGGTTAGATATGTTTAGGAGACCCACATTAGGAAATAATTTTTTAAATTACCCTTAAACTTAAATTAGGAAACTGATTTTGTTTTTAAATAACTTAAAAATTGGAACTAACTTCTAAATTAGGAAACTAATTTCTAAAATAGAAAAATTTCCATTTTAAAAAAAATTTCATTTTAGGAAACTTTAAATTTTAGAAAACTTTCTATTTTCAGAAAATTTTTCCAAAATTGAAAAATTTTTCTAACATCCTTCGTCGCTCTTTCTTTTATGTGAATGCTTAAACTTATGCATGCAACTCAATAGGCTCCTAGATATATTGACAATGTATCAAAAATAAAAGACACCTCTTTTATCTCTTAATACACAAATCAAGATTGGCCTCTAGTAAGGCGTCATGACTACTCAATTCTCTAGAAGGATTAAATAATCCGTTATTAACTTTTATGAGCATGGTTACCATACAATTAGTCCTCATGTCAATTTATCATAGTGTGATCTCAAACTTAGTTATTAGACTGTTCGATATGGTCATCCAAGTTTTCTTTGATTCCCAAATGTCTTAGCTCTTAGAGTAAACCAACTATGCTCTATTGGTGTACTCCTACTATGGCCACATATTTCTTGAGTACAAATTTATCGAAGTGTGATGTAATAACTCCGGCATTTAAGGAATGACATGTCCTATCTTGTTTATCCACCTATCTCCATTAGATCCTTGTACACCCAATGAATTATCCACCTGTAACCCTTCACTAGATCCATCAAAATGAGTGTCAAAGTACATAAATCCTCTAATGAGATAACCATGATAACTTTAAGTCAAAGGACCAGTTATACCCATCTTGTATGAGATTTTCATAGACTAAACCAAATTGGTTCTCTTGGTGAGTCAAGTCTATTGATATGTTCTCTAAAATAAATCACCTATATGCTTTATTTGGCATCATCATGGCAATAGGTGTGAGATCTCTTGTTACTATCTTCTAGCATGAGCATAGCACTGACAAGCCTAACTACATATAGTCAATGTCTATTCTTGACAATGCTACAACTTGTGATATTTAATAATATCATTTAAGTGCATTAATGGATGTTTTTCTCATATCTTTTGATAAATTATTAATGCATATCATATGGACTTCTATATAATTCTATTCAATAAATAAATATAAATAATAAGAATTAATAGAAAGATTTTTTTATTATTAATAAAATAAATAATGCAATGTTACAATAACTCGGACCATCCAATTAAGGTTGGATTTTAGGCACTCGCACTAACAAATTTTTCTTAGCATTTTCTTCTTCTTCATCTTCTTCTTCTTTTTACTTCATTTTCTCTCTCTCTCTCTCTCTCTCTCTCTCTCTCTCTCTCTTTCTTTTTAGCATTTTATTTTCATTTTCTTAATATTCCTTTTTTTTTTTTGTCCATTTTTATTTTTATTTATTTTTTGTTTGTGAGGGATTGTCATCAATCCCTAAAAATTAAGAGACTTGACTATCCTTCCAACTATCAATTACTTAACCTAATGATTGAATAAATTCTAAAATTAACATTCTAAATAAATTCAAGAAAATTAAAAAGAAAAGCATTAAATATAAATTAAATAAGAAATATAGGTACATAAATAAAAGGCATTCGGGTTTAATTTATCTAAAAATTAAATTAAAACAATGGGCATTTTTTTGTTAATGGACCCTCGACCCATTGGGTTGGCCAATTAGGTAGGCCATCCCTTTATTTTTTTCCAACGAAGTCTATGCTTGGATCGAGGCCGACCTAGCCTTTTTCCTACATGGTTTAGGCTTAATCCAACCCATACTTTTTTTTCTTTCTATACTAGCCAAGTCCACTAACAAAATCCTATTTTTTTTCCTTTCATTTTCGATCAAAACTACCTCTATTCTTCTATCTCGCTCACCTCTCTTCTTTCTCTTTCAATAACCTACAAAGCTTGTCTCCCCTTCATCTTTTTCACTTATTCAAAACCAAATATATATATATATATATATATATATATATATATATATATATATATATATATTGAGATCGAGATGATCTAACCCTCTCGAACCAATTCTCTTCTTTTTTTTTCATCTCGGAATCAAACCCAAAACACTCAATCCCTCTCTTGTTCGGCTTTATTCATCCTCCATTTCTTTTACCCATAAAAACCTAGAAACTTCCTTTCTCTCTTCCTTCAATTGATTTCCCTCAAATTTACGAAAACAGGGGATTGCATGTTGTGTGATGATAGTGAATAAGTCAATGCTTTCATTGGCTTTTAAACGAACCGAGAGGTGGGGGGTTGATGAACTAAATCAAAATGAAAAAAGGAGTAAAAGATTTACCCGAGTCACTTGATTGAAAAAGAAACGATTATATTGACGAGGGTACCTTTCTACTTACTCTCTTCCAGCTTATTCTTCATCCAAACCCGAAACTCATATGAACCTAGAAAGTCCATTGAAACCTAAAAAAACTTCAAAACCCAAAAAGCCTTCGAAATTCTAAAATTTCCTAAAAATTCTCCTCTAAATTTCCTCCTCCCAAATTTCTCAAAATTCTCACAATTCCTTTTGTCAAATTGCTCGAAATTCTTCTATTAATTTTTCTCCAATCCTTCCTACTTATGTTTCCTCAATTCCCAACCTTTTGATAGGCAACCTAATGCCCTAAGATGCCTCATAGGCTTGAATTGTCTATTGGAAGAGCCAAAAACCTAATACTAGGTTTTTGGCACTATATGAATAGACAATTGAGATGGTTTATCTATGTGAGTGTAGTGAGGTATAATGCGATACGAGAGGTTAGTGGTGTAGTGGAGTAGAGTCAAGTGTAGTGAAGTAGGGTGATGGACGTGATTTTTGGCGAGTGCAATTGACACCGGTGAACCGGAAAAATGTTGAAGATGAACCCGGGAATTGTTTTGGGTTGGAGCGAATGATAGGCCATTCACTCAAACTTGGTCCTATCGTTTGCTCCAAAATTTTGATTTGGTCATTATAAATTTTAGTTGCCCGCAATCGTATCCTTTTGATATGTAATTTTAGTTCCTATGAATTGTAATTTTATCAATTAGGTCCTCATAAAGTGTAATTTAGGTTTTGAATTTTTTGATTGATTCGATTGCATCCCTAATTACATTAATTATATTTTTGTTTGATTCAATTGTACCCTTGGATGTAATTAATAAAATTTTTGTATTATATATATATATATTGTATTTTTTATTTTACTTCTTTTTTTTCGTGGTAAATTCCAAAAGTAAAGTAAAAAGGAAATAAACTAAAGTGAAGATAACACAAATAAATAAAACAAAAACAAATGGGTGAGATTTTTTCTAGGTTATGACATATATCATGAATTATGAAAAAGCTTGAGTTAGTCTAATTGATTTGGATGGTATTAGAGAAATAAAAATTATTATTTAATAAATATTTTAATAAAAAATACTAATACAAAAATAAATATATAAATTAAACAATAAACTTGTTTAATCAATTCATCTTATTCAATTCAGATTCATACTATCATTTACTCTAAATTAAAACTCCATGTTACCTTGTCTTCTTTTATATGGTTATCATTCTCACCTTTTTTATTGAGAATGAGAAAAGTTTGTTGTCTTGGCGAATAAAATCAGCCAAGATTTTTTTTTTTCAAGTTTTAATCATTTTCATGTAAGTAATTTGTTTGCCTCTTTTTTTTTTAAAAAAAAATTACGTAAAATCTTAAATATCTTATTGTTGTGTATATATATTTAAGGATGAGAATAGATTATTATTATTATTTGTTTTATTTTAATTTTTTGATTTTCTTTTCTAGTTGCTATGTGTCTTAAAAAGAAGCCACATGATTGTGACACATCAACTTAGAGTAACAAAGCCACTCAAATTAAAAGAAAAATTACAAACCGGTACACTTAAATAGAAAAAATTTAAAATTTATATATCCAAATAGAAAAAATTGACAAGTTTGTATACTTAATATAAAAATTATATTACATTTACACATCCAAATAGAAAAAAATTATTTACACTTAAATAATTGATTTGGATGGTATTAGAGAAATAAAAATTATTATTTAATAAATATTTGAATAAAAAATACTAATACAAAAATAAATATATAAATTAAATAATAAACTTGTTTAATCAATTCAGATTCATATTATCATTTACTCCAAATTAAAACTCCATATTACTTTGTCTTTTTATATATATATATAGTTATCATTCTCACCTTTTTTATTGAGGATGAGAAAAGTTTGTTGTCTTGATGAATAAAATCAGGCAAGATTTATTTTCTTCAAGTTTTTAATCATTTTCATGTAAGTAATTTGTTTGCCTTTTTTTTAAAAAAAAATTTATTTAAAATCTTAAATATCTTACTCGTTGTTATATAATTTATTTGTTTTTTTTTAAGGACAAGAATAGATTATTATTATTATTATTATTATTTTCTAGTTGCTATGTGTGTTAAAAAAAGAGCCACATGATTGTGACACATGTGTAGCTAAGTGACACATCAACTTAGAGTAACAAAGCCACTCAAATTAAAAGAAAAATTACAAGTCGGTACACTTAAATAGAAAAAAAAATTAAAATTTACATATCCAAATAGAAAGAAATTGACTAGTTTGTATACATAATATAACAATTATATTATATTTACACATCCAAATAGAAAAAAATTATTTACACTTAAATAATTGATTTGGATGGTAATAGAGAAATAAAAATTATTATTTAATAAATACTTGAATAAAAAAATACTACTACAAAAATAAATATATAAATTAAACAATAATTTATCATTTACTCCAAATTAAAACTCCATGTTACCTTGTCTTCTTTTATATAGTTATCATTCTCACCTTTTTTACCGAGAATGAGAAAAGTTTGTTGTCTTGGTGAATAAAATCAGTCAAGATTTTTTTTCTTCAAGTTTTTAATCATTTTCATGTAAGTAATTTTTTTGCTTTTTTTTAAAAAAAAATTTATGTAAAATCTTAAATATCTTATTGTTGTTCTATAATTTTTTTTTTTTTTAAGATCTAGAATAGATTATTATTATTATTTGCTTTATTTTCATTTTTTGATTTTTTTTTCTAGTTGCTATGTGTCTTAAAAAAATGCCACATGATTGTGACACATGTGTAGCTAAGTGACACATCAACTTACGAGTAACAAAGCCATTCAAATTAAAAGAAAAATTACAAGCCGGTACACTTAAATAGAAAAAAAATTAAAATTTACATATCCAAATAGAAAATAATTGACAAGTTTGTATACCTAATATAAAAATTATATTATATTTACACATCCAAATAGAAAAAAATTATTTACACTTAAATAATTTATTTGGATGGATTAGAGAAATAAAAATTATTATTTAATAAATATTTGAATAAAAAATATTACTACAAAAATAAATATATAAATTAAACAATAAACTTGTTTAATCAATTCAGATTCATACTATCATTTACTCCAAATTAAAACTCCATGTTACCTCGTCTTCTTTTATATAGTTATCATTCTCACCTTTTTTACTGGAGAATGAGAAAAGTTTGTTGTCTTGGTGAATAAACTCAGCTACGATTTTTATTTAAAGTTTTTAATCATTTTCGGGTAAGTAATTTGTTTGCCTTAAAAAAAAAGTAAAATCTTAAATATCTTATTATTGTTATATAATTTATTTGTTTTTTTTTTATTTGAGAACGAGAATAGATTATTATTCTAGTTTTTTTTTTCTAGTTGCTATGTTTATTTAAAAAAGAGCCACATGATTGTGGCACATGTGTAGCTAAGTGACACATCAACTTAGAGTAACAAAGCCACTCAAATTAAAAAAAAATTACAAGCCGATACACTTAAATAGAAAAAATTAAAATTTACATATCCAAATAGAAAAAAATTGGTAAGCTTGTATCCCTAATATCTAATATATATATATTTTTTCCTAGTTGCTACGTGTCTGATAGTGAGCCCATATGATGGTGTCAAGTGTTCTGTTAATGACCACATTAGTATAAAATTAAAAAAAAATTAATAGAACCACTAAAATAGAAAAAAAATTACAACTTGATATATTTAAATAATAAAAAAATTAATTCATTTAAATAGAAAAATTGATAACTCTATGTTAAAAAAAAAAAAGGAAGAAGAAGTAATTAACTCACTGAAACCATTGCAATGAGCCAATGTCAGAGTTTGCTTAGCATTAGCAAGCTAACCACAGCAGCCCAAAACTTAGATTGCCGGTGTATTCTTGAGACATGTATTTTAAGCTTTTTCTTTTTAATTTAGTAGTTCTCTCCTTTGACACAATTATTTGGGAGCAATTTAGATCGTTTTTTGGTGCAATTGAAATCAAACGAGGAGAAGAAGCAGTATACCGAAGACTATATACATGTACAATGGAGTTTAATGAAAATATTTGAGCATGTGTTAACAAGAACAAATCTTTTAATTGTTTGGGTGGACAGAAAGATGACATTATGTAATATCAATTACATTTTAGGCAACATTGATAAAGCAAGAAGGTTTGGGAATTCATTAATTATTGGGTAATATGTTAGGGGCTAAATTGAGATTTTTGCAGTAATTAAATAGAAAATTTAGGGGAAACCACAATTTAGTCCAAAATCTATCCATCCATTCTTAATTACATCCCAAATCTATAAATTTTAATAATTTAATCCAAAATGTTTCTTATGTTTCTCAATTGCATTAGTTTTGTCAATTCATTTTAATAGTATAAGTCCAATGTGCATATTTTATGCATTGAAAAGACATAGAGTTAAAGAAAATTTGTGGAAAATGTAATAAATATTAATATTCTTTGATCTAATGTGCATATTTCATGTATTAAAATGACATAATTTTGAAAAAAAAATGTTGATGAACATTAGTATAAAGAACTAATTGAGAATTTTTCGAATCACTGGGATTAAATTAATTGATACAATTAATAGGTTTGGAATTGAGAATGAGGGTATAACTTTGGAACTAAATTGAGCTTTTTGCAAAATTTACTCATGGTGAAAAATAAATATTTACTAATACAGAAAAACTGTGAACATGCTGTGTTAAGAAAAATAGATCAAATGCAAGGAGAAGTAGATCTCTGGTTAGTTTTTCGCTTGAGAATAAAATGAAGAACTTAATTAATTGAATTATGTAACATGAAATTCAGAAATTGGGAAACAAGCATATACCTTTAAAAGGCTTTCATGTAGCCCATTCCATTTAAATATAAAATAACATATGTATTGTATTTTTTTTTTTAAGTGAAGAAAGTTTTAGTTAAATTTTAAATTTTAGAATGATATTTATAATACTTCAAAAGAGTATACAACAATTTATTTATTTTGATTTTATAATTTTAAGTAAAAATCTCTTCATATTTATAAAAAAAAACTATAAATATTTCAATTTATACTCAAACTTTGCCTATTGTCATAGAGATACATTTAAAATAAATATTATAGATATTTTATCTTAAACTCAAAATTTATTTATTATCATAAAGATAAATTTTAAGCCCTTTGAGGATATTTAAGATAAAAAAATAATTTTATCTTCACCATTTTTTTTTCTAATTTCAGAGAGAATTACAAGATATATCATCATCTTTTCTAATTTGTTTTCAAATTTTATTTATTAAAATTCAGAAAAAATAAAAAGATGAAATTATAGAGTAGATGGTTGAGATTAAGAAAAAAAAACCATTAATTCGAAAGTTGAGGAATAATGCAAAAACCGAACTCAAAGAGATGAAATTAAGACAGTAAAAAAAATACAATAAAAAAAAATAGAGGTCTCAACCACCATTAACCCATGTTTTGGTCGAAAAAAATCGCATAAATGTGAACATTCTTACATCAAAGTGTCGGTCATTTCTCTTCTCTAAACGCTATCATTACCTCTTATTGTTGTTTTAGACCTTTTTTTTAATAAATATTTTCAATAGTGCAATATCATAATTTTTTTAATACCGTCAACAAGTCTTTTATGATTTAAAACTGATTGTATCGAGTTCATACCGACTTTTTGATCCGTAATTTAATTATTATTTTTTTCAAGAAAAGAGTCACTATAAGAAAACACATAATTAATCCATCGCTAAATTAGCCTAACAACGGCTTAGTGATGAAATGTATGTCCATCGTTAAACCTAGCGATGGCATAATACATTATGTTGCTTTATCGGTGATGAAAAATTTGTCGCTATAGTTAAACAATTCATCGCTATATTGGTCATCAAGAACCGTCATATCAAGCATCACTAATCCATCGCTAATGTCGTCGTTGATTAACAACCGACATGCCATCTCTAATATCCTAAGCTAAGTAGAGATGACGCTAAACTAACGCCATTCCGTTGCTACATGTCATTGGAGTCCACCGCTATATCCGTCACTATAAGTATGGGATTTTTTGAAAATCCCTCGCTATTCTGTCACTAATTATGTTAAAAAAAATTATATGTGTTTTTACATTTTTTTTTACATTATTAATATTGTATGTAATAATTTACAATTACAAGAAATAACATATAATTTAAATATTATAAATTAAATATGAATCAATATTAACAATAACAAAATTTAATAGTACATTTGAGAAAAAAAAAAACAAAGTAAAAAAAATGCATTATCACTCATCCTACTCGTCTAATCCCCTATCCTACTCTTGATACTCGGATGGGGCCCCGATGGGAGGCTAGGTGGGAGAAATGGTGGTGGAGTCCCGATTGATAGACGGATCTATAAGCAACCCGGCTTTTTGTGTCAAACTCATTAACATGGAGGCCATCGTCTCGTATTGAGAGTTAAGCTTATGTATGGTGCTCTACTTCTATGTGACCGGGTTTTGAAGCTTATCTTGTTTAACTCCGCATCCCTTTCATCACTTCATTCGTCTCCTTATACTACCTCCCAAGCTCGTCATTAGCATGGTCACCGGTGTAGTGCAATGATGCGAGAGGAGGAGCCGTTACCACCAAAATAGGACGGGTAATGAACCACCTATGTGGCTACACCATATAACCTTTTTTTTCTCCCCGATAGTCTTAAGATGTATGGCATTCTTATCAACTTCTAGCTCCAAGATTCCTTCGCCTACTACATTGCAACCGCCTCCTAGATGAGCTCTTCAACATGCTTCGTCATAATCGAAATAATGATATAATTATAAGATTAAAATAAATTTTAAATTATCTTCGCATATATAAAATTTAAAATTGAAAAACACTTACTATTGTTTACTAGGAGTGCAGATCAATAAAAGAATCATCTCGCCATTTATAAGTCGTTTAAAACAACTCAAAACTCATGGGCTAACAACCCAATCTTACTTCTTGAAAAAAATGAATCATAAACAATATGAGATGAAATTTAAAATTTTCTAAAACAAGTAATTAATAATAAAGATGTGCAATTTACCAAGCAATAAGCATGCTCTTTCACGGATATGGAGCCCTTATATGCCCGAAAGGACCCGTATTAGGGCCATCGATCTTTGACAATTAGTTCCGCGATTCTTACTCCGAATGAGCCATATGATCACATTTTGTGAAATGTTATTTCCACGCATCCTAGACCCCCTATCTAATAAAAGAAAATCATTTAGCTAGCAAACTACACTTGTAGATGAAGTCGACGTACCGTTTTCTTACTAAAGCCTCTCATGCTTCTTTGACAAGTGTCGCGATGGTCGAATCCTAGTCTAAATATTTTTGCACAAACCAAAAATTAATATTAACGACTTCAACTAATGAAAATTTTTTTATTACAATTATAAAGAAAAATAATAATCGTTATCCTAAATTCACTTAAATAGAATTGCTTAGTAAGGTTAGAGACAAACTTTCGAGCCGATCCATTAACATCCAACTCGCTCTTTAAAAGTCATGGTTACCTTCACAAGCATAATCTCTACTAAGCAGAGTGAAACTATAAAACATCAAAACTAAAAAAGAAAAATTAAAAAGAAATTATTGAAATGATATATTAAAGTAAAAAATAAATCTATCGAATTTAACTATTTACATACCGTCCTCTAGTGATAGAATTACGTCATCGATCGGAGGAGATTTGGGAACTATCTAAAATCCTAGATATGTCAATAGATGGGGCACTCTCAAAGGTTGAAATTGGAACCTCTATTGCTAGTGCAAGAACCTCTAGTGTTAATGCGGGAGGGGTAGCACTGTATGGCCGCTGTAGATGTGCTAGCTCCATTGTTGTAGGAGCCACGAGACCCACATAAAAGCCTTAGAGTTGGATAGCCATGACCGATACCGGTAGGGGATCCTATTCGACTACCATCAAGTGATAATGCTCATCCATAACTACTAGAACGTGATCTTATATTGATTATAGAGGGTCGACTAAAGCAACAAGTCATTGTTATATGATCTAACCTTAAACAATTAAATAAATATAAAAAATATGCTATAAAAAAAATTAATAAACAAATAAAAAAATATCATTTGCTATTAATACAAAATAATCTAAATACATAACCAACATTTGGAAGATATATGAAAATCAATATTGTTTATCGCATGTAATAAATTAATAAAGAAACAAAAATTATATCATTTGTTATTAATATAATAAATAAAATATATATTTAATTAAGACTATCGTAATCATTATTTAATTTATCATCTCCGTAATCCTATGTATTTTCACACTTAATATCATCGTCGTCGTCAACCACACCAACTTCTATAACTACAAACGATCCATTTGGATCATTCAATAAAATAACATCATTGATTTCCTCTATCAATTCATGTTATATTTTTGAATCGTTCGCTAAAATGGTTCAAAATTCTATTGGATGGTAGTTGATGAAACAAGCAAGTCAAATATAGACTCAGCTTTGATCTTACATACAACCCACCAATCTTGGCTTTCGCACCTCAAGTAAGGGTACTTGACATAATACACCTAAGTTGACTATGATACTAAGACAAATGGTTCATAATTGTTCCAATTTCTCTAACAATTAACATTCACAAGTTTTTGTACTAGAAATGAACTCATGATCCATGTAGTGTAGGATCAAACCAATCATATTTAAACAATACTATTCTATTGATTGGTAATGCAAGATACTCTAATTCAAGAATTTTCATCGGTATCTCGTAATAGTCACTCTCGGTTGTACTATAATTGCTTCCTTTAATGTAGACATTGCTACTTGGAAGACCCTACTTTCGAAGATCCTTCAAGTGTGTGAAACCTATAATCGTTAACAAAATGAATGATGTATGATCCGATGGTAAGCAATAGGTTTGGTGCAAGATCTTTTAAGAACTAGTATTTCATAGAAATTGCTTATGCAATTTGTGTCTATAAATTAGACATAAAATCCTCTAAAATTTTAGTTACCTTTTAATTAATGGCATCAACATACTAAATATGAAGAAAATGATAATACTTACATATTGATTAAAACAGAAGGTAAACTCATTTTCAATTAGAGCATCATCCTCATTCTCGGACATGAAGGGATTGTTTAGTCGTATTACGATACGAAATCACTAAAGAGGATTAACAACAAATGCGAGTCATTGTCTACTATGATTGCTAATATTATTATATGTAATTAAATATGTATGATTTAAAATTTTAATTTTGACAAACTCACTCAATGTAAGGTTTACTTCACAATTCAACAATATAGATCGTTGGGTCGCTTTGTGTTCGACTTATGTCAATTTTTGTATTATCTCGTCAACTAGTGGGTCGACCTTATTGTTTGAATATGGATAACATTACTTCAATGTGGTCACTTTCTTTTCCCCTACACTCAATATTATACAACATTTTCTCGATGCCTAGTATACATATGAGGCTCAAAATAGTATGAGCAAAAGAAAGAGACTTTTTCAACCAAATATACATTTCATATTGATCCTTACACTTTAACCTTATTCTTAACATTATTTTCTAGCTTTCGTAGATACTTGTAATATAAATTATTTTAATTTTCAATATTTGAAAATTTATTTTATTTTATATTTAAATATAATGTTAATACCTTTCAAATGGATACATCCACTAATATTTCACAAGCCTTTCAATAGATGCCTCATATGGTAGACGAATTGGAAGATATTCCATGAAGTCAAAAAAGCCGGTGTGAATATATGTTTTAGTTTGCATAAAATGATAAGTATCTCATCATTAAGCCATAAAATATTTTCTTCCCTTATCAATATAGAAGTCAATTGCTTAAAAACAAATTCAACTCTATAAGTGTTTGCCATACATTTCCCAGCAAAAACTCCCAAAATGCAATTAGAATTAGCCTCTACATGAAGATATAATAGTCATGAATTTTCTTCTTATAAAGTTTGTCATGCTTGACATCAGCACATTTAGCTAGATTGAACACAAATCCATTGAGAAACCCGAGTTGTTTGGTTCCATTTAAGTAATTTTGTTTTTTGTTGTTTATATACAATAAAGGTAGCTATAGGATTCTTCCTAGATGCATCATCTTTGCTAATTCCGACCTTTTATAGAAAAGTTTCAAGTCTTTTCTAAAGTTGGCATTATCTTTAGTCTTACCTAGCACATTCATGATTATGTTAAAAATATTATCAAATACATTTATCTCAATATGCATGACATCTAAATTATGTCGAATGAGATTTGTACACTAGTAAGAAAAATTAAAAAAAAAATACTTTTTTTCCTCCATCCACACATCTAAGAGGTTCTACTATTATGATAATCTCTACCATCTTCCGTCACCTTCAATAACCCTCACTATTCTACTAGATGTAACATCTCAACTCTAGAATGGATTGAAGGAGAGCTAGATTTAACAACTTTTTTTTTTATGGTGAATGCTTTCTTTTTTCTTTTATATGGACGATAATGAGGAAGAAAATTTTGATGATGATCAAATCATGAGGTTTTTCTTTCATTAGGAGGGAAGATAGCATCCGAATTTTTTATACAATAAGGACAAACTTGTTTTCTAGTACTCCAAATAGACAAGCATCGAATATGTTGAAAAATCATTGATAGTTCACATAATTATAGCTCTTGATAAAAAAATTTACTTACAATATACATCGAGTTCACTACACCAACTTCCTATAATTGAATAAGCTTGGATATGAAATGCTATAAGTAAATGTCTAACTTATATTTTTGATTTCTTAGACTTGAAATAATCAATATTAGGAATACATATTCCTCCATACACATCCATGGGGATAAATTGTATGAAGTCACAATAACCGATCGTAAAGAATGGTAAATCATCGAATTTACTAAATGATTAAAACCACCAATGCACACTACTAATCTAATGTTTCTTCTTTTAGCCGCAAAAGGAAGATTAATTTGATAGAAACTTCATCATGCAATAGAATCAAAGGGATGATGCATTACTCCTACATCATCTACCTAATGTTCAACATGCCACATCATGTGCTTAGCTATCACATTTGATGCATACAATTGTTGCGGACACGGGATTAGAGAAAAGTAGTACTTTGTTTAACTAGAACAAGTTTTGCCCTTACCGATCCTCGATGGGAACTTTGACACCGAGGATGTTGATAAAAATTTTATTTATCTAATTCACTATCTTCCTTCCAATAGATCATATAGTCATTCCGACAAGAATGACTTTTTTCCACTAGTAAACCCACCCTCTTAACTAGCTTCTTTGTGCTGTAAAAGTTGTCCGTCATATAGTTATTAGTCGACATCAACTCCTTCATCGGCTTATATAACCGATCAAAGCACTTCTCCAAAAAATGATATTTGGCTTTTAGATTCAACATTCGAGGAATTGTTGACAATTAAGAGTGCTCATCACAACCAGACCAAATCTCTTTATGTGATGTATTCAAGTATATCATAAAAGTGTTAGGCATCGAGATTTGAAACCTCCTCTATGCTAGACGGATCAAAGGATGGACTCGAATGCATCCATTATCATAGTTTGATATGAGTATTGAGGTTCACTAAAACTACCTTCGCCTACATAATAATTTTTAGAAACATAATGACTCCTAAAATCAATAGATGCCATGTAAGACTCAAATTCACCATGATGCGTTTCAATCATAATATCCCAACACAAAAACCTTATGGAACAAATGATACTTTGAGATTTCTACCTCCTCATAATTTTTGTTCCAACACTTACTATAATTACAAGGACACCTAATTTTGCTTCCATCCATACATTTAGGATGCTCAATAACAAAAGCTAAAATGGTTCCACCCCTTTGACAAAATCATCATTAAACAACTCCATCAACTAACCTAACATTCATCCAATGCCAATCGAATCTCATTTTTGCAATTACCGCAAAAATTACACATTAAATGCAAACAATTATTTATCAACATTCCAATGAATTTTAAATAAAAATGAAGCATATATATTTGTTGTGTAATTAACGATACTTGTTACGAAGTTTTTTTCAATAATTTAACTTTATAATTAATTGATCGTTTAAAGAATGATTACATCTTCTTTCTCTTTCTTCTTATTCTTAAATATTTAATTTTAAAATATTAAATGATTGATTGTGTAATTTTATTTTTTATTTTAGTTTTTTTTTTTCATGTTCTACCCTAATTGCTATTAGTACACCTATTTTCGCTTTATTTCAATCTAGTTCTTAAACTTTGATTTTTATTTTTTTATTTTTTTAGCTCTGTCTTTTTTAATTATAGCATTTAAACACTTATTAAATTTTATTTTTTGTAACCATTTACCATTTAAACACTTTTATTTTCTAGAATAAAATAACCCTCCAAAAAATAATTTTATATTTTATAATTGAAAACGCTTATTAAATTTTCCCATTTAAAGTTTATTTTGACTAAATTTTCTCATTTAATTTCATTATAAATTCAACTAAACGTAATTATATTTTATAATAGAACGTTTATTAAATTGTAACTTTACTTTAATGGAATTAGTATTTGTATATCAAAATTATGTTTTTTTATTTGATTAAATCTTTAATTATAACATTCCGATTAAAGAATGATTTTAATTTTTTATTTGTCAAAAAATGTGAACGAACAATTTAATTTTGGTTTAGAGAAAATAATTTAAAGAAAGAAAGAAATGATAGATTATTTACGTTTATTTGATTTTGTTTGATTTTGTTCTCATAGAGCTACAATGTTGGTTTATACTTTACTTTTATAAATTGTTTTTAATTTTTATTTCTTAGAAAATTAAATAAAATGAACGAAATAAAAACAATGGATTCTTTTTTTAACTAAATGTTCATCATTTTTAACAATCAATCTATAATAATTGCTTATAGCTTTTATATTCGAACTAATCATAAATCAAATTAATGAAATTAAATTAATTCCAACTAATTACATTAATCCAAATTTAAAAATAAAAATGAACAAATTAAAAAGGTTAACCTAACAACTAGTAAAAAAAATAAAACATAACAAATTAGCAATAAATTAAAAAAAATTAACCAACCAATTAATAAAAAATAACTTAATATTTAATCGATGAATTTATCTAAATTACCAAAAAATTAAATAATTAAAATTCAACCTAACACTAACAATTAACAAAAGTCAACTAATATTTCACAAAAATAATTAAAAAAATTTAAAAATTTAAAATAATAATTAATAATTACATAACTAAATTTTAACCTAACAATTAATAAAAAATAACTTAATTATTAATCAACCTTATCTAAATTACATAAATAAAATTTAACCTAAAACTAACACTTGACAAAATTAATCTCATAATTAACAAAATTAAATAAATAATTAACAAATTTAAACTAATAATTAACACAAATATTAAAACCAACAATTAACAAAATTACACTAATAACAAAAAAAAATTGATAAATAACAAAATTAAACAAACAATTAACTAACTAACAATTTATAAAATTAAGGAAAAATACTTTAGATCTAGAGAAAGAAAAAATTACCAAAGAGATGAAGGAGGGAGAGGAAAGATCTGTCTATTGTCGCTACTTGATGTGAGACGAGACTCTTGAAAATTCTAGGTTTTCGAGAGATTCGCATCTCGTTTATGGGTTATTCCGAGGATGCGAGTTATTGTTGTGTTTGGAGTAACCACCTAATATTAAAGGAACTAGGAACCTAAAAATAGCACTAGCGTAGAGATTTTAGAGTAAGGAGTTGGTTACGTTCGAGAAGACATTGGTCACCCAAAGACGCCCTTTCCTAAGAAAGATACCACGTCTAGCTTAGTCCTAAATTCATCTCCTAAAGTATTTTATTTGTGTCAAGTTATTTTCAATTTAGACTCCAACATTCGGTTCCAATTTAAATGTTGATGACTTATGATCCAATAGAGAATCGTCATCAATCCCTAAGAATTTAGGAGACTCGAAAATTTACATATCTATTAACTATTAATTTAATTATTGATATTTTGAGGGGAACTTGTCATCGGTCTCAAAGAAATTAGGAGACTCGACAATTCACTTATCTTTTGGTTATCTAAACTAATTATTGACATTTCGAACGAAAATTGTCATCGATCCATAAGAATTTAGGAGACTCAATAATTTGCTAACTTAAGAACAACTAATCTAATTACTGAAAATTCAATGAGAAATTGTCATCGGTTCCTAAATAGTAGAAGACTCGACAATTAGCACACATATTAATCACTAAACTATTTTAAAAAATCCTAAAAATTTACTATTAGCGGTCCTCCCTTTTTATCATTTTTATTTTTATTTTTTACCGATGGAAAATCATCATAAGTCCCTAAGATTTAGGAGACTTGACATCGATCCATAAGAATTTAGGAGAATCGATAATTTGCTAACCTAATAACTACTAATCTAATTACCGACAATTCGATGGAAAATTGTCATCGGTCCCTAAACATTAGAAGACTCGACAATTCTCCCACATATTAATTACTAAACTAATTTAAAAAATCCTAAAAATTTACTATTAGCGTTCCTCCCTTTTTATCATTTTTGTTTATTTTTTACCGATGGAAAATCATCATAAGTCCCTAAGATTTAAGAGACTTGACAATTCGCCTACCTATTGATTACATAGTCTAATTATTAAACAAGTAAAAAAATCCACAATTACATTAATTAAATAAAATAAAGGAAATTTAAACATTGAAATGATAATTAAACGTAAAATAAAAAAAATACATAAAATATATCCATGATTAAAGGAAATAAAACTAAAGCCCCCTTTTTAATCTTTTTTTATCTTGTTTTTTGGGCTAGACCGATTAGTAAAACCTAATATTTTTCCTTTCTATTTTTTTCTTTTAGGGGCTGGACTACCCAATTTTCTTTTTTTTTCTTTTTTTTAACTAGGCTGGAATCGAGTCCGACTTAGTCACACACAAGTTAGGCTTAGCCCAACCTATGTACACGAACAAAACTTCTCTTTTCTTTTTGGATCAAACAATTTTTTCTTTTTTTTTCTTTTTCTCTTCCCCACCCTAACACTCTCTCTCTCTCCTCTCTTCTTCTTCTTCTTCTTCCTCCTCCTCTGTCTCTCTCTCTCTCTACCTGCACCACATGGATGAACCGAGTTGGTTCCCCCTTTTCTTCCCTTCCCCTTTCTTTTTCTTTCCTTCTCTTCCTCTTTTCTCGAATGCCCCTCTCTTTTCTTTCCCCAATCTCACTCTCTTCGTCTCTTCTCTATCTCATCTTCTCCAAAATCCATGAAATAACGAACCGGTCCCTTTTCCTCTTCAATCTTCCTACCTTCTTACTCTATATTTTTTTTCTTTCTAGATTTGATCAAAACCTTGAATTTCCTTTTACCCAAAATTTTTTGCTGAACCTCTAAGTTTATTTTTTCTCTATTTTCGCTTGATTAGCCTTAGTTGGCCCAAATTCTCTCGAGATTAAGTGATCTCAAACCTCTTAGAGTCATTTTTTGGAACGTAGAAACCCTAGGTTTATTCTTGTTTAGTTTAGTTTCAATTTGGGGTCTAAACCCTCAATTAAACTTCAATTAAGTTAGATTAGTCCTCTTTTCACTTGTTCAACCTCGATTTCAAACTAAACTACAAAACCTCCAAATTTGAAAGCTTAATTCCCTAACTCCCCAAAATTCAACCTTTGAAATTCAAACCTAAATTGATCCGGGTTTGAATTCAATTCATCCTTCCTTATGAGTAGAATAAAAAATGTGTGCGTGTGTGATTTAGAGAGAAAATTCGAGAATGACAATGATGAACATCATTGCCATCAATCATCTAGAACAAAAAATTACATTGAGATGGATTACGAGTGGATTACCTCAAAGGAGAATTCGGATTGATGATGGAGGGGTGGCAAACCGGTTGATCGCTACTCCTACTAACCAAGTGAGATTTCGTTTGTCTTCTTTGTTTCCTTTTTGGATTTTTTTAACTCGTCAATTTTTATTTTCTTTTTGTTCTGATTTTTTTCTTTTCTTTCAAACTAACTCCCCCTCTTTTGTTGTGTTTCTTGCTCGTCGATTATTCATATATGTATGTTTGGTTCCCCTCTTTGCGTTGAGTCATATTTTTCTTGCAATTTCGAGAGTGGTGTGAGACTGGCTACTAGTTTGCTATGGGTAAAGGAGGATGAGGTTGTGGCTTATGGGTGATCGACACTGGATAAGGGTGAAGAAGGATCCTCTTTCTCGAGTACGGGCCTCTTTGGGTTCCTTTTTATTTTCACACCCCCTCTTTCTCCGAATTTTATGTGTGTGTGTGTGTGTGTGTGTGTGTGTGTGTGTGTGTGTGTGTGTGTGTGTGTTGCTTCTCCATAAGGGTGTTCACTATTCGATGAAAATCGAAAAAATGAATCGAACGAGTGTCGAAATATCAATTTCGATTTGATTTTTTAGAACTTAAAAAAAATTGAACCGATATATAACGATTTTTGATTTTTGATTTTGGCTTTTTCTAAAAAAAAATCAATTAACCGAATAATCGAATTATTAATTTTTTTTTAAATTCATGAGTGAAACAATGTCGTTTGACTCATTGTATTCGTTTCCTTTCGATTCGAATTCACAAATCACAAATCACAAATCTAAAATTGGATGTTCCTCTTCGTGACTTCGTCTTCCTTACTTCCTCTTCTCGGTTCCTTACTTATTAGTTAATTGTTCCTACTTTCTTGATCCTCCTCACTCCTCGGTCCTCTCCTGTCTTGTTTGGATGATTGGACCTCTACAGACACCCTCACGGCATTATCTCGCTCTCACCCTCTCACGACCTCAACCAATCGGCCCTTACCCCTCATAATCACAGACTTCACTCCCTTATGACCTTACCTAAACCTAAAATCTCCCTCACACCACACGACCACACCAAAATTTCAAAGAGCCAAGTCCAAACTCCAACCCTAAAATCACCCTCAAATTCCTAATTCCAAATCACAAATCGCAGTGAGGAAAGTCGAACCTCCTCTCCGGCTCTCCCGGTTTACTCACACTCTTGAAGTAAGTAACCATACTTGTCATTCTCTCTTTCGCTCTATATACTTGCTAGTGCCTTATCTTTGTTCTATTAAGTGTTAACTATTATGGACTTATGATTAATTGGTTGAAACTTGAGCTAGTAGCTAGTAATAGTTGAAACAATTATGAATTATATAATTTGTGTTCCAATAGCTAGTAGGAGCTTAGGCTAGTTGACTAGCAATCTAGGTCTAATAGCCAATGGCCACTAGCCATCGGCTAGTAGCGACCGGGGCCACTAGCCTACGGGTATAAGCTAGTAGGCACTATGGCCTATGGCTAGCTAGTGGGTAGTAGTTGGCCAATGGCCACTACCTATTGTTTTAGCTTTTAAACTTTGAATACTATAGACTTGTATTTAATAATCATTTCTAATCAAATATATTCTTGAAGTTATGTAGATGTTGAGATCCTCAAATGTCGATATTGAAGTTACAAGTTCAACCCATCTAGAACAAGGCTTAGCGACAGATACAATTGTTGTTAGCTCTCTATTAAACATACAATTGAGAACGAGAGATGAAGACAAGAGCATTGAGGCCAAGGTCGGTTGTATGGGACCATTTCATAAAGTTTGAAGATAAAAATAAAGACATTAAGAAGATATGTAATTATTGAGATAAGGTATTTGCTACTCATCCTACTAAAAATTACTACTACACTTAAATCTCATATGGTCATATGCAAAAAAAAACACTCATATATGCTTGACCCTACCTAACCGGAATTAAACCTTTAATCTAATTCAAGTGTTCAAGGGAGAGAAAACACTCTTAGCACATGAAAGTTTGATCAAAATGGCATTAAAAATGCTTTAGCTTACATGATTATTATGGATGAACTTCCTTTCAAATTCATATAGAATGTGGGGTTTAAGTGGTTTATGTCAATTGCATAACCTAGGTTTAAAATTCCATCATGGATTACTATTTCAAGAGATTGCTATCAACTTTATATGTATAAGAAATTAAAGTTGAAGCAATTTTTAAAAAATAATTGTTAAAGAGTTTGTCTCACTACGGACACATGGACGTCTATTCAAAAAATCAATTATATGTGTCTAACGACTCATTTTATTGACAATGATTGGAAGTTACATAAAACGATTTTGAATTTGTCCGGTTGATGGTCATAAGGGTATTGATTTGGGTAGTGTTATTGAAAAGTGTTTGATTGATTGGGGAATTAAAAAGGTTTTGACTATTATTGTAGACAATACAAGTTCAAATGATGTGGCAATTAGATATTTGAGAGATGTTTTTAATAATTGAGATCATAGCATCTTAGATGGGGAATTACTTCATATGAGGTGTATGGCTCATGTTTTGAATCTTGTTGTTCCTCATGGGTTAAAAAATGCAAATCCTTTGATCCTTCATATTCGAGTAGTTGTGAGGTATATTTGATAATCTCCCACTAGGTTGAGAAAATTTAAGAAATGCATAGAGATTGAAAAGATTGATTTCAAAAGTTTATTACATCTAGATTTTTCAATTAGATGGAATTCAACTTATTTGATGTTAGATTTAGCTCAAAAGTTTGAGAGAGCTTTTAAGAGATATGAGCAAATTCATCATTTATATAGTATTGAACTTAATGTGGATCTTGGTGATGGGGTATTTTGGACCACATAGTGTCGGAGATTGGAGGACTTGTAGGAAGATGGTGATAATATTAAAAAATTTCTATTACCTCACTTTGTCTATTTCGGGTCATTCATATGTCACATCTAATAATTATTTTTATAAAATTTATACGCTTGAATCTAATTTGAGAGAATTGCAAGAGTGTGTCGATGATGATACTTGTTCAATGGCTAGTAAAATGAGAGAAAAGTTTCATAAGTGTTGGGGGCATATGAAAAAAAATGAATAAGTTGATTTATATTAGAGCCATGCATGATCCAACACATAAACTTGTTTATGTTGCATTTACATTAAATAAATTACATGGTGATTGGCTTGGAGAAAAGATGATAAATAATACGAGAGAATCTACATATGCCTTGTATGCTTCATATTGCAATTTATCACCAAATCAAGGTCTCAATCGTCAAAGTAGTGGGTTTACGAAAGTTTCAAGTGTAAGTGATGTAACGAATGTCATGAAGAAAAAAACAAGACACTTGCAAGGATGTTGTGATTTCAAAAATTCAATGAAAATGAAGATGGAGATAAAAGATTAGAGTTGGATAGTATCTTCGTGAATCTGTCAAAATTGAGGATGAAAATTTTAATATTTTAGAGTAGTGAAAAAATAATTCTCTTCGATTTTCTATCCTTTCACAAATGGTTCGTAATGTGTTGGTGGTTCCAATATCTACTATTCCTTTAGAATCGGCATTTAGCACCGGAGAAAGAGTTCTTAATGCCTTTAGAAGTTCTTTAACTTAGCATTGTGAAAGCTCTTGTATTTGCTCAAGATTGGCTTCGAAATTCCATGCCAATTACTATTGAAGAAGATTTGCAAGATGTTGAGAAACTTGAAGTCGGTAAGGTTTTCAATTCTTATATTTTCATGTCTTTTTTCGTTTCAAATTAATATTTAAGACTTAAAGTGTTGATTTTTTTCTTCGATTTATTAAAACTTTCAACGAATGCACCTATGATAGATATATGATGAATGGATGGTGGTTTGATCTTTTAAGTGGCATAGGTAAATTTCCAATGAATTATCTTTGTGTTTGTCCATATATGTTTGTAAATTTCTTTATATTTTATAGAATTAATATTTTTTTTCTTTTCTTTATAGGATTTTTCATTTGGTGAACCTTTTGCTTGAACTTGTTATTTATGGTTGTGGATTGTGGTGGTTGTGACTTGTGAGAGTTTTTTAAATTATTTTACTTGGCAAGTTATTAGTGACTTAGTTTGTATTGTTAGCTTCTTGTTATTGCTTTGTTGTTATTGGTTTGTTGCTTTTACTTTGTTAAATTACTAATGTTACTTGGTAATTTGGGAATGTTGAATTATTACTTTTAACTTTTTATTTTTTTGAATACTTGAAATTGAATTACTGCTTGACATTCTTGTTTTTTCATTATTAAAGTGTAGAGAATAGTGACGTAGCATTGTAGCCTACTTGAAATTTTGATGGGGTCTATGGGTTATTGTCACTTGTCATTAAAAAGGTTGATCTTTGAGTGAATGTTGAGATCATGAAATCGATGCAATTCTAATTAAGTTATTAACCGAATCAACATACAATATTGAGTATTAATTACGAGTGAAAACCAAATTATCGAATAAAAAAATCGATATATTTTGAAACTGAATCAAAAAACCAAATAATAATTCGATTCTATTTTAGTTATTTTTTTAGACAATTCGATTAATCGAAAATCGATTAAAAAATTTCAAAACAAAATCGAATTTTCGAATGAACACCTTTACTTCTCCATCACTTTTCTCTCGAATTTTGTGTGTGTGTGTTTATATATATATAGATTTTGTAGGCTATGGAGTGTTGGAGTGAATTGAGGGGTCGTTAGTAGGCATGGAGGAATTGATTGTGTAGGGTGAGGTGCTCAAGGATTTGTAGCATGGTGAGGGCTATGAAGCTAATGTGAAGATGGTGGCGGTAGGGTGAGGTGCTTGCAGGATTTGCGGCATGTTGAGGGCATGATTAGGGGAATTTTGTCTAGAGGGACTGTGGCAATAAGGGTGGCTGGAATTGTTAACTTGAATAGCTCGCAGACAATTACCGCAAAGGAGCATGCTAGAGGTCGATCGTGGAGAGTGTAGAAATTAAAGGACTTGTCTAGGGTAGCATAGGAAATGCACAAAAAATGGAGAGGATTTATCCCTCCATCTCTCGTTTTCTTTTTTTCTTTTTTTTTCTATACATTTTTAATAACTTTTTATTTTATTTTTCTTGTATTGAAATCTAATAGCCCTACACACACACACACACACACACACACACACACACACACACACACACACACACACACACACACACACACATATATATATATATATATATATTTGTTTTGGTTTAAACGAGACGACTCGAACTAAATAATAAACATAAAAGAAACTAAAATAAAAGAGAAAAAAATGGATAATTATAGAATATTGGAAAAATTTAGAGTATGACACCCGTGGACAGAGTGTCAAGAGAAAGATGCTCCTCATTGGATTGAATGGGTTGGGGAGGGATAGGTCATGTGCGACGACGTGGGGGTAGTTTTAGGGTTGGTAGCAATGAAGGGGAAGAGAAGGAACGAGTTGAAATGGGGAAGGAAGAAGAGAAATGATGTATTTATAGGTTTAGAAATTTGTTAAATAGCGACGAATTTAGTGTTCCATCGCTAATTAGCAACATACTAATATATACATCGCTAATTTGAATTTTAGACGCATCTACAGTTTTGTCTCTTTGAATTTCACAACTACTTTTGAATTACCAATGGATATTTGGCATTTCTTAACCGACGATGGAAATAACAACGGATTGTTTTTTCATCACTAAATCAACGATGTCAATACGTTGCACATCCATTGTTAATTGTGGTACTTTTTGTTCCCACTATTTATAGCGACGACATTATTTCCATCGCTAAATTTTTCTTGTTGGTTTGTCGTTAATTAGTCACTAAATTTACCTTCTCCTCATTCCTCACAAATTTATCATTAATTAGTAGCTCTTTATAGACGAAATGTTATTCGTCGCTAAAATTCGTTGCTAATTTTGTGTTTTCTTATAGTAACTTTATGTTTGACAATCTACAAGAATTATTTTACAACAACTCGTCCAAATACCAAAATAGAATCCAAAACCTTTTCTATCTTCAGTACCACTAGTTATTTTAGACCATAGTATGTCTTTGTTATTAGATCAACCATGTTTATTATAAAAAGTTATGATCCTTGGAAAGGAAAAATTTTGTTAGCTTTCATTCTTAACTATAATCCAAGTTCCTATATATATATATATAGAGGCTGGATGTGGAACCGGTAAACAATTGTAACATTTTTCAATCATTTTTATTAGTTAGAGGAAACACAAACACAAAACAAAATAGACAACATTGGTTGGAGTTCATGTCTTATTTGGAGAAAAAGAAAAGTTAGAAAGAAAACAAATAACATGCGAATTTATGGCCTAAATTTTTACAATGTATGATTAGAAGGTGTTATTTTAAAATATGTTCTTGCCTTTGAATTTTTTCTTTTTTGGTTCTTACATAATAGTTGTTGTATAACTTTGTAATTAAGTAATGTTGCCGGATATGTATCAAATTTATTTGTCAAATGAAATGTCCCAGTACAAAGCCCCTATTGACTCTGTGATAGATTTCTTGTATGACCAAAGTACAAGTCATTGTCTAATTGGCTATGTTTTCTTGTAGAAAAGTCGCATGCCTGCACGTGCGAGTGTGCCACATTTCCTATAAATTTAGCTATCTTACCTTGCATAGACCACAAAGTGCATGACATTACTCGGTTTCTCATCAAGTTTAAGGTTGACAAGCTTATATAGTAATTTTTTTTTTTTTTTTGTGCGTCACAGGCAGCCATGTTGAGGTTTATTAGAAGTTTGAGCTTCATTTGTTTACTGATGGCTATGTCTTGTATGGGTCAGGGCCCTCCTGTGCTTGATACTGATGGAAACCCTGTTACAAGAGGTGTAGAATACTATGTTGATCCTGCTATTACTGATGTTGCTGGTGGTTTGACTCTAGTGACTCGCAATGGATCTTGTCCATCTTATGTTGGTCAGGTACCTATTGGACGTGGTTCTGTACAAGGCCTTCCAGTCATCTTCACCCCAAGAAATCCTGGAGAGACTAACATCACTCAAACTACTCAGTTCACTGTTGCATTTTCAGCCTCCTCAACATGTGTTCAAAATACTACATGGGGTATAGGTGAGGAAGATCCAGAGACGAGCAGGAGACTTATTGTGATTGGTAGTGAACCAGCCTTCTTTGATATTGACAGTGATCAAGCACCAGGTCCCTATACTTTTGGCTGGTGCCCATTCGAATGTACCCGTCCTCAAACTTGTCCTAGGGGAAGGTGTAGCACTGCGGGTATTCTGGAACAGAATGGAACGAGGTTTTTGACATTAGATGGTCCTGCATTTCCTTTCAGATTTAGAAGGGCATAAGCTCTTCTCCTTGGCAAGATATATAGATGACATTCTGTCATTGTAATAGTACAAATAAATCATTTTATATGTAGAAGAGCTTAAGTTATTCTCCATACAAAAATAAGTGCATTAGTGTCATTGTAATAACAATAAATAAATGGAGATCTTTCTTGATGCTTTGAATTCAATTTAATTCTCTATCTTTATTATTGAGGTTTCATCAAAAAATTAATTATTCTGAGGAATGGGAATGATTGCTTACTTCTCTCCAGTGGGTCTTTAATCCTACAACAACTAGCATTAGCGACCATCATTGTAAGATTAATTAAGGAGAACATGTGTTTTGCAGAAAATATGAGAAGATCGGAATTTAAAAGAGAATCTAAATGAGAAACATTATGGAACTACGTAAAGAATTAATCAAATTATTGCAAAGCTGAAGAGAATTGCAGCTTTGCAATCAAAGAATTTTGGTTGCAAAATTCCTAACAAATAAACTATAGTGAGACTAGAATAGTTAAACCAAAATTTACTATTTACAAGAAACTTCAAGACATTAATATTGTTATCCCTGGATTGGACGAGTTTTCTGAAAAAGGATTGCTTAATTATAACAAGAGCGCAAAAAGTTGAGCTTTCTTATCCCAATCTTTTTGACAATTATATTGAAGTTGAATTGTTTCTTATACGTGCAAATTAACTAATGACGTGTAAGATAAACCGTTAGCACTCAGGATGTGTTTGTTTGATAAAGCGAAATAAATAGGTTAGACTGGACTAGATTAGTCTGGACTAGACAAAATTAGACTCAACTAGATAAATACATGTTTTTATTCCGTGTGTGTTTGGTATGGTGAACGCCAGAGGATGGATGAAGGTTTTGCAAAATTTATTTTTGTCTCTGAAAATTTTTCAACAATTTATTTTTTTTCCCATATTTTATTTTCATCACATTTTAGTCTTTAATGAAAATTTGTTTTGGTTCTCTAACTTTTTTTTATATAAGCAATTTAGTTCTTGAATTAAAATTGTTGTTGCAATTAAGCCCCTATAAGTAATAATTCATTTTAACTTAGTTGAAATTTAATCAATCAACTTTAAAAAAAATAAAAAAATGAGTGATAATATATAATATAAAAACTGAGAGATAATGATTTTTTCCATGGTATCGTAGGACAAGAATTTTACATTTGAGATGACAAGACAAGGATTAATTTTTGTCATATCTAAAGTCTGTACCAAACATAATATAATTTGTTTAATGCTATTTAATATGTACACCAAATAATGTATAGCTCTTTCTATCATCTCTAGTCTTATTTTGTCCAACATATCAACTAAATCATGGTATAACTAAAAAAAAAAAAAAAGCAAAAAACCAGAATCTTACTAATTCAATAAGAAAATAAAAATATAAGAATTCGTCACCCTGAGATAAGTTACGAAACCACAGAGAGAGGGAAACGACTGGAATGAAAAATAAACGTCAGGCTTTATTTTTTTAAAAAAAAATTAAGAAGAAGAAGAAGACAAAGACATGGTTTAGCCCTCCAAGATGCAGGGCATTGTTCGAAATAAACAGTATGAACCAAATGATGCTTGTGTTTTTTTTTTTAATGTAACACATGTCTAAAACCAAGACTAATCTGTTTTGTTAGGAACACAAGACAAGAAAGGTTAGCTAAAAAATTTTTTATACATAAGAAATCAAACTTGAAACGATTTATTTAAATAATTAAAATTTTTTCACTCAAGTTAACCATCTAAGATACTAAACAACGCTTATTTTATTGTCTTTAATTAATAATTAATAGGATAAGTAACACAACATTGACTTTTCTCTAGGATATCCACACATATGATTGAAGTTAGGCTAGAAATTTTCCGGAAATTCAATTGCTTTAATTGTGGGCATAGACTGGAAATTTGGGGAAATTCACTTGCTTTAATTGTGGTTACTGGTCAACCTGAACATTCAAATCCTATATGAATTTGAAGGATATCCTGAATTATCCAAAAATTTCAAAATTTCCAACTACGTGAATGAGTTGCTAATGACTTTCTAGCTACTAGCATTATCCTCTTACTTTGTTGCTGATTAACAAGCTCAAATAATTTATAAGTGATCATTAATTGTGTTCCAGATGTGAATAGGAGTTTGCCTCCTTTGATAACTAGCTCCAACAGATTTCTTCATCCACCCATGAGACAATATTTCAAAGCTCACAGTCAAGTATTCAACCAGCCATATTTTATGCTTTTCACACTCTTCCTCTAGTTAATTTTGAACGTTTAAAGATTCAACTTTTTCCAGCTACAAAAAAACAAGGTGGCGACTCCAAAACTCGTAAATAATTAACGCTCGGACTTTAACTTCTATTTGGGGTCTCGTCGATATCGTGTAGCGAAAATTTGCATATCTGCAAGTCCACTCCTATCTTTTTAGGATTTTTAGAATCTGATTTGATAGGATCTCTAGATGATAAAAAGTCAACCGAGGGTTATACAGTTTATCTTGATAACAATCTTAGTTCTTAGAAATCATTTAAATAAAAGACTATGTTTGACTTAGCTATTGAATTGTTTGGGGTTATTTCTCTGCTAAAGGAACTTGGTGTGTCTCTACAGGGTCCTCCAACTATTTGGTGTAATAATATAGGTACCACCTATTTAGTAGTAAATCCTTTATTTCATCCACAAACGAAACATATTGAAATATATTTCCATTTTTTTAGAAATAAGGTTGAGAGGGGGAGTCTTCGGGTAAAATTTATTTCCAGTTAAGATTAGGTAACAGACATTCTTACAAAACCATTGTCTACTGCGAGGTTTTAATTTCTTAGAGATAAACTAACTATTGGTAAGAGACCATTGTCAATTTTTGGAGGAGTATTAGAATCAAGTAGCAACATCAACTCTACCAGCTCTCATAGCACCTGCAAGTTCAGCAGCAACTAGAACTCTAACATGGCAACTAAAACAACCTATAAGGACAAGGGATGTGTTATCTACTCCTACACTTACTCTTTGTATATATCTATTATATTTGTTAAGTCTCCAAATATATCTTTGTAATAGCAACGTGTATAAATAATGTTTTATAGCCAAGAGATAAACAATACAGAGAATATTATTATCATTGTCTCTCATGAATTCAATCTTGAATTCAATTCCGCACAAAGTAAGCACAAAATAAGAATTAAGTTTACATAATAGATTAGAAAGCTAAAATTGTTTTAGCTAATGTATCTTTTGAGAAAGCAACTGAAACTAAAACTTCTTTTTAGGAGAAAATAAAGGCCTGAAATTGGAATTGTTATAGGGTAGAATTATAGCCGTACCTCATCTATTCATCTAAATTGGTTGGAAAGTAAAAAATAAAACTAAAAAATAAAAACGATAAGAAAATTGATCAGCTTTCTTCTCTTATTTATTTAATATTATTATTATTATATATTTTCAGGTAATGAGGTATTTTTGAATTAGTTTTTATCATTATTGAAATAAAATCTATTAGTTTTTGAATTAAGCTAGCGTCAGAATATACTTAGCCTTTAGTTGACTGTTGTTTTGTCTTTTAGACCAAATAAGTTTAAGCTTAGTACTATTAAGAAATAATTATAAATAGGTATATGTAAGTAATGAAAATTAAACCTCTATCTTGGTTAAATTAAGACAACTTTCTTACCACTACACTGACATCCTTTAATGGTATTAATGTTGAGTTTTGGAACTAAGTCATTAGCGCAGCTGGCGTAATCAATATAGCTCAACCTACTCTTTCTCAGTAATATCAGGAAGCTAATGCTATAGATAACTAGCCAAGAGACGTCAACATGGCATCCACCAACAGAGAGCTTTGTTAAACTTAATTCTGATGCAGCTCTCTTTCCTCATGATTGCAGAACAGGCTTTTCTATTCGAGACCACATGAGACAGATCTTCCTCAATGCTTACAAACTCTTACAGACACAACCATCAATTGCCATTGCAGAAGCTCAAGCCTCCTTTTATGGACATCTTCTATCTACGGAAGTTGGCTTCTCCAATCATATATCGGAAACGGATTGTCTACAGCTTCTCAATCTACTGGATAAATTATTTGACAATGAGGATTGCCTGTCTGTTATTCTTAGAGATTATAATTTCTTAGCATCAGTTTTCAAGCTTTTGAATGTAAACAAGTTAGGAGGACATACAACCAAGTAGTTCATTACTTTATCTAATTTAGCAAAGTAGGTCACTCATAAATCTATTATTATGGAAGATGTAACTCCGTCCATTGTGAGATTCGGATGTAGCTATTCTTGTTTCTTGAATGAAATTCGGGAATTTAAAAAAAAATGTTGCTTAATAAATTAACTATTTTGGACGATGAACCAGGAAATTCAGGTATGTTTCTAAAATACACACACACTATATATATATGTGTGTGTGTGTGTGATCGGTAATATTAATTTTGATCCTCTCGAAATAATTATTCTAGCTCGCCCCTTGCTAAGCCGAAGGCCGACTTCTGCAACACCTTTTCATTTTATATAAATTTTAACCCAACCCAATATAATATTAAATGGAAAATTATTTGGAAGTATTCTGAATATAAAGCCTGTTCATATATAACAAAAGACAACCACAATCATGAGAACTTCTATTTCATTTGTCCTACTTTTAGACCTGATCAGTCACATATGGATTCATCTAGTAAAATTAAAAAAAGGTTGCATACACAGACTGTGATGATAGTCTGATGGTCATAACATGTGATGTAAACACTTTTTTACCGTAGACTTACAAAATAAGTTCTTTTATTAGGTGAATGATTCTTTGACGCTCAAATTAATAGTTAGAAGATGATAACTTGACCTAAAAAGATTTTTTAGTATAGGTGTTTAACTGTTTGTATGTAAAGTATAAAAAAGAGGGAATTGTATAGGATATATAAAAATTCGATTGAGGGTATTTTTTAGAACCTATTGTAACGCTAAAAATTAGAATTTTTTTTTTTTCTTATGGTTTAGGTTTTTACATAGACGATTGTAGATGCAATTTACTTACTATAAAGAATATGAGTATTTTTTTCTTTATAGTTAGTGAAAGAGCTTACAAATATTGATACTCTATTATCATTGTATTTGATTTATAATATTGTTAGTATGATCATAATGAGTAATAATTTGATTGTAAGCAAGAGAGGTTTTGCCAGGAATTTTGTGAGCATAAAAGAAAGAAAACTTGAAGGAAATAAGAAGAATAAAAAGCAGGGGGAAGAAAAAAGAGATGAATAGTACCTAGAAATCATTCCCCTGCTCAAAACGACGGCGTTTCAATTAAGTTAATATTTTTCATCATTTATTGTCTCATCATTCTCCACTTTGGTCCTTGGTTTTTTACCATTCTTTGTTTATTTGGATCGTTTTTTATTTTATTTTTTCTATTCCTTTCTATTGTACTCCCAATTAGAAATTTAGACGTTAGCCTATCTGTAATGTACTATGTAGGTATAATAATTTCTCAAATTTCCTTTTCTAACTAGAATCACCTCATAAATTTGGATTTATCAAAAATCTTATCCAATCTCTAATTCTTTCTTCATATTTGACGGGGGCACACGTTAATTGATACAATATAATATTTCTCTTTCATAATTCAATAGATTCACCTTCATAAATAAGTAAAATCCTAATCCACAATTCAATATGATTGATTGTTAAATTAAAAGATTCCATTTATATCAATGCAAGTGTATCATAGAAAAATAATTTATAAATTTGAATTTATCAAAAACATGGTTAGTCCTTCATTTAATTTAAATGGTTAGGATTAAAGGAATATGATATTTCATAAAGGAATATTCCATTTAATTTAACTTGAGAAGAGTCAAGTTCCAAATAGAGATATGGAAATGATAGAGAATCTGAAAATATTAATGACAGCCATTAATAGTAACTAGGGCTCATTAATTAACATACAATGAAACTAGAAAGGAATCGAAAAAAGTTAGGATTCAAAC
This sequence comes from Dovyalis caffra, assembly GCA_963924115.1. Lineage (NCBI taxonomy): Eukaryota > Viridiplantae > Streptophyta > Magnoliopsida > Malpighiales > Salicaceae > Dovyalis > Dovyalis caffra. Next base: position 4,148,764 of record CAWUPB010001195.1, read on the forward strand.
ACTAACAGACAACGTAGTTAGTTTCACCAGAAAAGCAAAAAGAAAAAACTTTGATAGTTTCACCAAAATGCATCTTTTTCACTGTGAGAGTTTAGTTGAATAGATAGATAGATAGATAAAGGGCAATATAAAGATATAGTTCACCTAGCTAGTACATTGAGAGTTGGGAGAAATAGATGGCCAGAGAGATCATAACGAAGATGCTCAAACTCGCAGCTCTTCTTTTGACAGTATCTCTTCTGTCAAGTCGATATGCAGTGAATGGAAGAACAATATCCATCGATGTAGAGGTGGGGAAAGAGCTTGAAGCAATAAGAAAGCACAGCTTACAAACTATTAATGTGAGAGATCGATTTGTAAGTTAAGAATCTTTTGTTTTGTTTTTTATTTTCCCTCACTTATTTATTTTCTTATTGAAGACAGAGTATGGAGACATATATGATTGTGTGGAGATAAGCAAACAACCTTCTCTTCACCATCCCTTGCTTAAGGATCACGAAGTCAAGGTTGATATCCAGTATTTTTACTCTTGCGTCTTAATTTATCTTGGAAAAAGTTTAAAACTGGTAGTGTTAATTTAAATAGATTCTTGTTATTAAATCATTTAATAACAAGATTAATGCATTTGCATTATTAAAAAAATAATATTGGCTAATATTTTCTTAACATTTGTGAAATTGAGGCCTAGTTTAGCGCTGGAAGAGATCTTAACAGCTTCAAAGAAAAATAGGTTTTCATCGGAAAATAACCCTACAAAAATAAGGTTGAGAGAAGGATGTCCAGAAGGAACCGTCCCAATAGTGAAGGAGAACAAAAATGGATTTGATAAGGGCCAAATCTTATCTTAGAAGAAAGAATCCATTGGATATTGATCCAAAAAGTACTCGAAATCAACTTTATGATGTAAGTAATTGTTAATTTAGTTTTGGTAATTTTTTTTTTTTCAATATTCTAATCTCATTTTATATACATATTTTTCCAAGCCAATGTTTTGTTTTCCAATAAAAATATAATACAATCTAAATCAAGCATAAAACAAAAGAACTCCAATTTGAGTGTATAATTTTTATTTTTTTTTCAATTTGAGTGTTTAATGGATAAATCTTTCTATTTGAATGTTCAAGTTTTAATTTTTTTTTAATTTCTATTTAAATTGTTACAATCACTTGATACTAAAAAATGCTGATGTGTCTAGCATAAATTACATGTGGCAATTTTTAACTAATACAACAAAAAGTTGATTCCACTTCACTTATTATGAAAAAAATATATCATTTTTTCAGAAAAATACAATTTTCATGCCTAACTTTTTTATGTTCAATGTTTTTTTTTTTTTTTTTAATTTGAATTCTCTTAGTCATCCGAATCTGAAAAATACTTTTGTGGTCGAAATCCCTTTCAAGATATCAACATTTAAACATTTCTTTTTCCTAATCTAAGAATTTTAGGTTTTGATCATGTAAACAATTCGATTTCATTTCGATAAAAGTAATTGAATTTGATTTTTCAAAATTCTTACTAACTATTTTATGTTATAAAAAATTATATATATTTTTATTTTTTTCTCAATAAATGTGAATGAGATCCATTTTTGACATGTATAAGTTAAAGACTCGTCGGGTGTCGGTGACATTGGTCATGTCGGTATTTTCAATCTCAAATGATTAAAGAAAATCAAATAGAAAAAAAAATCGAATATTGGACATTCAAATGAAAAAATAATCAAAATTTAGACAATCGGTTAGAGCACAAATCCCACAATGAATAGTTAACCAAAAATGATTAATATATAAGGTTGAGAATGGACACCTATTACAAGGCTTTAAGTCTTTTAAATTGAACTCAAATTTCAACTATTTAACTCTATACAATCAAATTGTTTTTTTTCTAAATAATCCAAGTAGCATCTATTTTTCATGTGTCAATTAAAAACTGCAACATGGTAGTTCATTCAAAATACATGTCTATTTTTCAGTTTTAAATGATTATAAACACTCACATAGAAGTTAAAATAATAATAATAATAATAAATAAATAAATAATAAACACTTAAATAGAAGGATTTACTAGTTGGACAAAAAAAAAAAAAAAAGATTTAAAAATTAAACATTCAAATTGTAGTTTTCTCTTCAATGATATATAGGGAAGCATCTAGCAAATCGTTTTTGTTTTCAAGTTCAGAAGCTAGAAATTTTAAAAATTGGACAGTTAAACTCCTACTCTCTGTTTGCAGTTTGCAGGAGTTTTTTCGTATCCACCACAAGATACATTATAAAAGGGAGTTGCAGCTCACATAAACCTATACAATCCTGCTGTTCAAGAATACCAACAAAGTGCAGCTTATGTTACGGTTCAAAATGGAAATTCTGATCGAGTGGGTATTATTCAAGCTGGATGGATGGTAAACTAACTAGCCAGTAACTACGTACGTACAAACAAATCATATAGAATTTTCATACAATCATGTCACAATCGAATACATTAGATTATGTTATAATCTCACAATTTCTTTGCTGCTATGCGTACAAACCAATGATATAGAATTTTCATAGAATCGTGTCTACTATATTTTTCATCCACAATATTTATTATTTTTCACTTGCCGCAACTTCGGTTTGTGTGGAATGGTTATTCGAATGTATAGCATTTTCTTTCCCTTAATTAATTAACAGTTTATTTTCCTTTATATACATTTATGTCAACCTAATAATTCATGTCATTTTTCACAGGTTTATCCGCATATGAACCTTGATTACCAGACAAGATTATTCACCCAGTGGGATGTAAATGACATACTCCTTAATCCGTAGTTCTATTTGTTAGTTTTATCAGTAATTCTATGTTTTGCCAATTGAAATATGGCGAATGAGTTATTGTGTTTTTTGCAGCAAATATATCCTAATGGAAGCAGGGATCACTCTTACGGTACAATGTATCCAGGATTCGTGGTTGTCAATAAAGACATTCCTGTAGATGCACCTTTCCCCATAGTCTCCACCGTCAACGGAACCCAATTTTTTGAGTGGTTTATGCTAACTATGGTAAGGTTAATTCACTCCATCCATTTTTTTTTTTTTTTTTACTAAATGAAATATTTTGAAAGTTCAACGATAAGTAAAAAATAAGCAAATCTTTTAGTTTACAGATTATTTTAACATTAAATAAGTAGAAACTAATGAGCCAGATGACACATCAATCCCGCTAATGGGCCCAATCGATGTGTGTCAATCTAGACCTCTCATATATATATTGTATCCATTGATGAGATTAGTTTCTCCTTCAAGGATTGATAGGAGGTCTGAGAAAATACAAAGACTCTTAGGGTCCAGGATGAGCAATTAATGAAAACATTCTTTCAAGATTATAATTGTCTAATCCACACCAACTATTATAATACCACCATGATTAGAAAACAAGTCACATCAAGAATACAGGTAATACAATTTAGTATTAAGGACTACCAAAAGCAAGGGAATAAACCATTTTGCCCTCTTTATTATGCAACTCGACAAAACCTTGGCTATATATGAACTCTAACCACTAAAGCTTCTAAGTTTTCAATTTATGCACTCGAAAATTACATATTAGTCATCTTCTTCATCACATACACACAAAGTCACTTTGAAAAGCCTAATAAGGCCTCACCTCTCTTCGATTGCTAACTTCACCATCAAAGGTTTTCTCAATCCTCTAGAAAAACATGTTTTGTAGGCATATCACACAAAAAGAAATACAAGAAACAAGTAATCTCAATCATGTATTTCTAGCCATAAAGAGTCATATAACTCCTGATTATTGATCGAGTTTGTTGTTAAAAAATGAATCAAGTAAAAGAATAGAATAGAAAGACAAATCCAATCACACAATATAAAAAGTTAGGTGGTTCGATGATTACTCTACGACTGCATTAGGATTTCTTATTAGATTTTATCAAATAGCAGCTACAAATACAAGTAATATTACTTATATTTACAATGAGGACAACTAAAAAGTTATAAGAAAAAAAGGTCTAATGAATTTATATACATAGTCTAATATTCTGTAAATTTTTCGAGATTTGTCGTGTGCATAATGCCTTATACTATGGGTCCCTATCCACATCAATTTATACAACTTAACACTTTTAGGACTTATTAGCTGGTGTCATCTGTGAAAAATTATTGAAAAAATCAGTTTCTCATTTCTCCATACAATCTCTAAGCTGACCTATGGATGAGCAACAAGAAAGTCTAGGTCACTCGATCTCCTCTGATCTCTCAAGTACCAGTATCCAACATGTGGACGTTGTTCAGCTACAACAGAATGTCAAGAACCTCACCAAAATGTTTCTGCAACTCAAGCCTATATAAAGATATTGACTTCACAGACATAAGCACCGTAAGTACCTCCTCGTGCTCCACCACAAAATACTCTTGCACCATCACGTGCTGTGTCATGTGCAAAAGGAGTTATGTCCTCTCCTGACACACACAGACCTGACCAGCATTCGGTCAAAGTACTGCAGAGTGGATGCAACGACACAAAAAATGTGAAGAGAGCATCGTCTTGAAGAGGAAAGGGAAAAAGAGGAAAGATGAGAGCATCATCACAATGCAAGTAGATGCAGAGTTAGAAGAGATTACCACAAAGAACTCCATAAGAGTACCTCTTTGGCAAATCCAGAACCCAAATGCCACCATACCTAGAGAAAACCAGATGCCTTCGCTCAATCGCACATTGATCACCACAACCACATATTCCAAGCTTCTCCTCTTACCTTCGACATTCTGAATATGAAGCTCTCTAAAGAGTTCATCTTCAGAAAGAAGAACCTAGACATGTATGATGGTTCTACTAATCCTAGAGAAATATGAAGCTCTCTAAAGAGTTTATCTTCAGAAAGAAGAACCTAGACATGTATGATGGTTCTACTAATCCTAGAGAACACGTACAAGATGGCTCTACTAATCCTAGAGAACACGTACAAAATGTGAGGGGAATCCTCAAGCTAATTGTACAACGAACTAACTCCATATTACCTTCCAAGGCACACCTTGAAATGGTATAACAGGTTGGACCTACAGTCTATCCTATGGTTTAAATATCTTAGCTCCAAGTTGGTTGCCTGTTTCTCGACAAGTATTCCTGCTGACAGAATTTCAGCAGATCTCCTCTTTCCTAGTAAAAGGGAGAGAGCACCTGGGAATACCTATCTTGATTTTATGAAGGAAGGTCAAAAGGTGGACGAATTGTTAGAGACAATAACAATAGAAGCCCTAATTAAGAGAAGGAGCAATGTCAACCTGTAAAAAAAGATCTACGCTCTTCCAAACAAGAACCTCTAGCAGGTCAAAAAAAGCTGGTGGAAAGGATATCTGGGTGAAAGAAGCCATTGCAGTAAGAGAAATACGCCTTCAATGCCAAAAAAACCAAATAAAAGGCAACAAAAGAAAGACTTTTGCCAAACCATTATAGTACAAAGAAGAACCTAAAGGGGCTAGTCCATAGTCGTTTTGTCTTTCTCGAACTCATAACCACACCCCTCAATACCATCTAGACATAAGTGTTTGCGATAATATAAGGGGAATGATTCATTAAATACTCCTCCCCTGCAATAAGCGGTCCTTATCACCTCTAGAACCGAAAGAAATATTGTTATTACCATTAGCACAATGGTCCTGACACAGAGGATTGTCATTTATTGACAATAGAAATTGAGAAACTAATTGCTAAGGGATATTTCAAAAGATTCCTAAGTGACAATTTTGATCCAAACTAGCCTGAAGCAGAGCCTCACTGCCAAAATAATCTCCTAGAAGTCGTCATCGTCCTAGAGGGATAAACAAATCAAGATGGACTCAGACACTCAACTAAGAGGCAAAAGGAAATAGAAACATGGTCCTCACCACTACTCAAACACAAGACCTTCATGTTCTCGCCAATTGATGCAGAGGGCATGACCTACCCCCACGGTGATGCCTGGTCATCTCCACCTTCCTTTTTTATCAGAGGGTCAATTGCTTCTTAGTAGACTAGAAAAACGCGATGAATATTCTATCTCGTAAAGTTTTTGATTTGATGAAGCTGGATTCTTCTAAACTCAAACGAACAAAAACCCAGTTGATGGGCATAGACGAAGGGCTTTTACCTATAGAGGGAACCATACAGATCCCAGTCACATTGGGTGCTCTCCTAAGAACGTCACTGTACAACCTTCTTTTACAGTCACGAGGATGCATCTAGTGTACAATGCTATCTTTGGAAGGCTCCTCTTATATGGGATAAGAACCATAACTTGCATGCAGTACTTATCCTTAAAGTTTCTCATAACAGAAGAAACTATTACGATCAAGAGTAGCCAACTAATAAAGGAAAAGGCCGTGCTACTAGAAGGCCTAGACAAACCAACTCAACTTCACTAGACGGGATAGGGAGTTCAAGAGCATAAAATAAAGATCTTGATACATTAGCCCAATGTTGTAGTCCTTTTAAAATATGTGTATAGTCAAAAGAAAGTTCCTCCCCAAACTTTTGCAATCAAGTACATGTAATTTTGGCTAAAATCTCCTCTCATATGAACCTCGTTACCTCAACTCAATGCCATATTCTACAAGTGGAAGATTCCCAAATTGCTAAGGAAAGTTCACGGCTCTATCCTTCGAGAGAATGATGACCAAACCCTACGAGAAAGTCCACGACTATATCTTTCAAGAGACAGACGGCCAAATTCCATGAGAAAATTTATGATCATGTCTTCTCCAGGGCAAATGACTATCTACTCTTCCTCGAAAGGTTAGAGGCTACACTCCTCAAGAGGAATTACTTACCCAGTCACCATCTACCCAAGGAAAGCATAAGTCTATCAAGCACAAGGTTATTTATGTTAACTTTGGATCCATTCTACGAACACATGAACTAATCATATGACAAAGTGAAGAAAAAAACCACATATGCCTTTAAACAATCTTTTTTTATCAATCGTCTATTTTCAGCCATAAAATGCCACCTAACTTCAGATTATCGATTGAGTTTTTATTACTAAGTATTTGTTGATAGTGAAGATGTAGCGCTCCGCGCCTGGACCCATTCATGATGGCATCCCAATCGAAGGAGACGTTACAGATCAATATAACGTATATATAATGCAGCTCGGACAAAACCAAACATAACGTATTTTCATGTCCTCAAAAGCACTAGATCCAACAAACATACATGACATGGAGTGTAAAAAGGCACACGACCATGTTGCTTCGAAATATAAACTCGTACAAATGTTTGAACTTCGAGTCATAAACATTGGAACAACACTTTATCGCCTAATAAAATGACAAAAGTTAAGATATACCAAAGGCCCTTAAAGCCACTTATATCTAACATTCAAACTAGATAAAATGACACATCATAAGAGTTCGTTCAAGACGCTCCGGTTGCATCATCAACATCCAGGGATTCCTCACGTACACCACAAGATATAACAAAATGAGTTAACGCTCAATAAACATGGTTATGCATGACATTATGTAAACTTTCATGATACGTGTAAATACATTTTTTCTTGATGTGGGTACCCCACTAGATGCCATGTCTAATCCTTTTTGCCTTTACCAAAACTATGCATTTACCAAAACCTTTACCTTTACCAAACCTTTACCTTTTATGTATAAATGATTTCAATGCATTTTCCGAAACATGTAAATCTATGCTCATGACGTAAATGCATAGAGTAATATACTTTAAGACTCAATTAATCACACCACACATTATCACATAACACATAACAATTAATCAAATATTTATTTACCACATTCAATCACATAATACACATCACATATATGGTCATTATGGTGAGTTGAACCATGCTTACCTTGATTCCTTAGTACTACAACAATATTCTCCTCAAGCCAATCAATTCCTATAATTAAACAAACCACAATATAACCTCTAAGTAAATCAATAATTCATCAAAATTCTCATACTCCACAAAAGTCCCAAAGTTCATACATCACAAGTCATCATCTTTCAACCCTTTCACTAACCAATATTCATAAAACCCTAATTCCGAGCATAACATCACATAAATTTTCAATCAATGAAATCTAACCATTTAAATCTCAATTTGTCTTAGTAAAACACAAGTCCAAAGCAAAACAATCATTAGTTAATCAATTAAAACTACTAAATCAACTTTTTCCCAAAATTGGATATCAACCCTAACTTCATCAATATCACTTCAAAAGACAAACCCATCACAAATCAACATCAAAACACCATATAACATCCAAAAATAACTAAAAATTATGACAAGAACATACCTTTCTCTTTTGGGTTCGAAATTATCCTCTAGAACAAAAACTCTTCAAGCTCTAATTTTGCTTAAAATCCACTTTATTCATCATAACTATCTTAATACAGGGTTGTTTAGTGATGAGAAAGGTTAGAAAACAAGTGTGGAGAAAAGGGGTGCTTGGTTGGGTTATAGAGAAGAAGAAAAGGAGAAGAGAAAAAGTGGGAAGAGAGGGAAAACTAATGGAACTCGTATGGTTCCAGCAAAGACATAAAGAAGGGATATCAAAATTACAACATAGCCCCTATAATTATATCTAAATTTTAAAGTAGTCCCCCAACTTTTAATAAGACTCATCCATATCTTAAATCAATTCAGTTAGCTCCAAAACACCTTAATTTCCCTCGATCTACAAGACACATATAATCCAAAACACCACAACTAAAGGATAAACAAATTAAAAAATATTATTTATATGCATAAAAACAAATAGATATATATAAAATACAAAATCAAAATATACAAACACAAGCATACACATACATAATATGAAAAATTTATTTAGGGTGTTACAGAAGATTACGGATTAAGAAAGTATACGTACCTATTATATTTATAGCCCAAAGCCCATTGAAAATCGATCTTCTGTTATATTGGACCAAGAAATAACTTGAATAATTAATTAATTATATTTATTTCTTTATTCCATTATCTTTTGGCAGGATCCGCTAAGTGGAGATTGGTGGTGGTCAATTGGGGATGATAACGTTCGAATAGGTTACTGGCCAAAAGAATTGTTCGTCGGATTACAAGAAGGTGCCTCCATTGGCATATTTGGTGGTTTGGCCGAGACAGACTATGACGCCCTTGCTCCTCCTATGGGAAGTGGCGTTTTTGAAGATGGTAACTATGAAACAACTTGCCATATGAAAGGAGTTCAAGTCAATATAGGAAATTGTTTTGTATCTCCTTATGATGATTCTGTGTATGTTCGACAAGTAAGGTGTTACAAAGCTGATAAACAAGATGTAAATGGAGACTACCCAGTCCTATTTGGAGGACCAGGTGGTTCTCCTGCTTCCTGTGTATGAACTGAAATATTCACTGTTTAATTGTCATAATAAAAATTATTTCTTTTATCCATTAAATAATTTCTTTTAGGTATTAGTTTATTCATTCGCAAGCATAAAAGATAAGTACTAATAAAAATTAATTTGTTACCAAACTCAACTGCTTTTGTACTGAGCAGAAGAAGACTTTGCGACAAAAATGGAGAAATTGGTGTTATTTTGGTGACTGATATATGGAGTTTCGGAGCTGTTGTTTTCCCCATACAAAATCAGGTGGAAAAGGAGGGTTTCAAGAGGTTTTTCGAGGCAAGAGAGGGTTTCAATTCGTACTCTAAAACCTTGTCTCTTTTTTCTCTCCCTAAATTCTGCTTTCAATTCTCAGTTTTTCTCCTTTTTTCTGCCACTTTTGGTCTCTTTTTATAACCTTTTTAGGACAAGTTTGGGGCCTCGTTTTTAATAAAACCTTCACCCCTTATGTTTTAAAATGATCCACACCATCTACGTCTTTCTTAATTGTCATTTCATCCTCCTATCACTTCAAGAAGAGGTATTGGAAGCATGTTATTTTGCTGATTTGGCAGGTTTTTGCTTATTTTTGTCGGAATTTTAGTTGATGAGTAGCAGCATTTTTTGCGTTAAAAATAGGATATGATAGCAGAGGTGTTGGGCAAGCGTTTTGGCAGGGTGTGTTGGAGAATGTAATAACCCCATTTCTACTTATGCTTATTTTCATACAAAAACAAAAATTCAATATATATATATATTGCATAGTTGGTCTTTTTATAATTTTCATGCATTTTTATAAATTTCTAGGATTTTAATTTTTTAAATTACTTCATATTTTTAATTAAAACAAAAGAGAAAAAATAAAAAAAATTAATTGAGAAGATAATTCGGGATCTAATTAAAAATGATGTGAAAAGCGATGATCAACTCGACATTCAATGAAAAATGTAATTGAAAAGGGTTAAAAGTCAAAAAAATAATTATGAATTAATCAGCACAAAATTAAAACAAATTAAGAGAATATGGATTAAATAATTTCAATTAAAGAGCTAATATGAGAAAAATAATGAAACATATATTGAAATTGAAAAAAAAAAAAAAAAAAATCAAAGAAGGACCAGAATTGATTTTATCCCTAAATCCAAAAAACTCCTTATATAAACACTATTTCACTTTATTTTTTAAGAGGCCCCCTCTCTCTCTCTCTCTTCTTCTAGTTCAACAGCCTCTCTCCCATCTGATAGGAAATTCAGCCTCCTTCCAGTTGGCAAGCCAGTCACCACAATTTCTGGTCGGATTCAGGCCAACCCATACCGTGATCACTGAAGGCAAACTTCGGTCTTCACGATCGATGGGAGATGGAGTTCAGAACAAGATAAGTTTAAGACTTTTTTTTGAGATACGTCCATTTATTTAAGCCTATGGGCTCACTTATTTTAATGACTACTTAAAGTAAAGGGATAAGACATTTGGAGATGGCACCGGGCTCGCGAACCAATTTTTGATGTCTTCACCGCTAACGCTCATCAAGAAGGCCACGTGGATTGGCCAAGGTCTTATGTGGTTAATGATACCTCGATCCCGAAGCCTTTGTACATACTGTAAAGCCATATCCAGGGTATATTGCGAATAAATTTATATTTCACACACAAAAGCAAGGTTTAAACAGAGCAAGTATAACTGGAATGTGCGTTAAAGGATTTAATTAAAGTATAGATAAAAATAATTATTACGAAATATTGATCAAAATTCTACAATTTGAGTATCTTATTCTACCAATTAAAGAAAACATTAGTTTTCAAATATGATTGGTTTGATTCTACATCAAATGGAATAAGGGTTCATCCATACTATAGACTATCGAAGATAAACTATAGAAGAAGTTTCAACATACACAAACCTTTTATATTAGTATCTCAAGATATTATGTCATGTATCTTTATTTGAAACACGACCATCGAGATTGTAGCTATTTGTAAGACAAAAGATAGAATTATGAGTGATTTACCATAATCATTTGTTAAAATCTAACAAAATATGAAAACCATTTTAGGAAGACTATACAAAAATCCAACACAATTTGATTACAAAAGATGGTGAGCGACGAATCGTTGAATGATCTAAATGGATCGTTTATAGATATAAAAGTAATTGAAGCTAATCAAAAAGATGAGAGTGAACATGTATCATAATCGATTGAGAGAGAAAAATTTATAAGATGATTATAATAGTTGTAATTAAAGATAAATTTTATTTGTTGTATTCGTTAAATTATATTGTTTTGTCTATTATGTATTTTTTGATGTTTGTTATGCATTTTGAATGTATTGAATTTTATGCATGTAGTGTCTCTAGTAATAAGGAAGTATCCAATTTATAGGAGAGACTTTATCAAATTTTTTTATGAAAATAATTTATAATATATTTTTAGTCAAATTATTATTCATTTCTTGTATTTGTTAAACTCTTTCGGGTGTTATTCTAGAGTTATGCCTTATAGATTAGGCAGATTTGGTCATAGTCATAATAGTCGTGGCTCTAATAGCAATAGTGTTTATGGTCATGGCAACGATATTGATAGTATTCGTGATGGTGCCATTGATAATAGCGTAGTGTAATATGTGGCCGTGGCAATGCTAGTGCTAATATATGGGGTTATGGACTTAATAGTTACACAAATATGTCCGTATCCCCTCTAGTATTACCCTTTTAGGTAGTGTCCTTGCCAATAATTCCCTTACCAATAGTGTTCTTGTTGGTAGTGCCACCGATTATGGAGGTCCTCTTAAAGATTTTCTTATCTCCATGAAACTCTATTGATCTAATACCGAATGAGGACCATTAGGGTCATCAATAATTGATAAATAATATGCTTTATATATGATAATTAGTTTTATGTTTTCATATCTTATATTGAAATGATTAATTTACTTATTTATTATTTATTTATTTTTTTCGGCAATTTCGTTTCATCAAGTGCTCCATAAAAATCATCATAATTTTCAAAGAATGATTGGACCTCGTCGGCTCCACATGAAAGTCTATCTCCATAGAGATGAAAAACTTCTACTTTAATGAGTTTAGAGTGACATTCTAATTATTTATTTATATTCTATTTAAAATATTAATTTAGCATAAAAAGTACTAATATTATTTTTTTCTTCATGTAGAAGTACTTTGGTTGAGCACACTCGAACATTTGGTAAATCTTATTATCTATTATGTTATAAATTAATTTTTGCATTTATTGCATCTCATATTATTTTGTTTATTTTTACAAGCATAATAAATTGGGTCGTAACCTAAAGCCTTACGAGGTGTTTTTTTTTAAACATACATCTATCAATATAATCTAAAAAATGTATTTATAATTTAATATTACAATTGGCATATGATCACATGTTGTTATTGCAAGAGCGACTTATAAGGAGCAATATGAGGCCGATGCATCATCTCCAAACATCGACGTGATCAAAATATCTTTCAATGTCTGTAAGAGGAAGAAGAAGTAGAGAGTATACAACTCGGATCACAAGTGTCCGAATATTACTCGCATTCGACATCGGCCTTTCTTCTACCACATCATGGCACCCTATTGGTAATATTCAAGAGATTACCGCCCAATACAAAGATAGGATGAAAGAGATGCGGGTTGACTATAATCGACGGTTTCAAGAACAAAGGGGTAAATTCGATACACTAAAGAGTTAGATGGAGATTGTGATGGGGATGATACGAGACCCGTAGCAAACTTGTATGCTTTATGCCGACCCCTCACAACTCGGGAATCGGTCGTTCCTCTCATTACCCAATAATCGGAAGATGTTGTAGGAGATGATGATGATGAGAAGGATGACTAGATTTCTTTTCTTTTCTTTTTTTAATTTTTTTGTACACCTTAACGCATTTATATTTTTATTTGATTTCAATTTATATTATTTTAATTTTATTAAATAATATTTCATATTTTAATAATATGTATTTTTAATTGTTTACAATTATCATTAACATTAAACGACTATTAATTTATTATAAAAAAATTCTTCATTTAGTGACATATCAACGATTGAATTAGCGACAAAAATTAAACACATTTACAATGGATACATATACTCGTTGCTAAATAGTGATGGATATAACATATTTACTAGGAATTTTAACGAGTATGAGTTAACGTTGGTCACTCCATCACTAAATATTGACAAAAAAAGGGCAATAATGAAAATTTTATGAAAAATACCAAACCTAAAAGAAGATCGCATACTTTGATTTAGCAATAAAAATTCTACACACACTACACCATAATTGTGGCATAGAGGCGGAATTATTGAGGCGGTTGTCTTAACCGTCTCAATATTTAGTAACATATATTTAGTAATAGGTTTTTTCAAAAAAGTTATTAGGCGGTTGGTAAAACCACCCCAACTTTTAAAATTTAATTTTGATTCTCAAACGAGAAACAAAATTTTCATACTCCCACCCCTCACTTGGCACCACTTTTTAGGTTTTTTGTTCCTCCTATCCCGCCCCTTTGCTTGCCAAAAAGAAATTAGGAATTTTCTCTTCTCCTTCAACAACAAACCGTCCTCTTCCCTTGAAAGAGAAATTAGGATTTTTCATCTTCTTCTTCAACAATAAACCGCCCCTTTCTCTTGAATCTTCTCCTTCAATAACAAACCACCCCTTCTCTTGACAAAGAAATTAGGATTTTTTCCATCTTCTCCTTCAACAACAAAGAATTGGGTTTATTCATCTTCCCTTCTAACCCCAAAAAAATTAGGTTTTTTTGACTTCCCTTCTCGCTCATTCCCCCGACAAAAGCAATGCTATGAAGTTCAATTGCATGCCTACCCTTATTTATTCTTGAGCTAAAAGGTCTTCAAACAATGGGTTTTTTATTTTATTTTATTTCAAATATGCTTGTATTGTATCAAGACAGACAAATCGATCCGAATTACTTGTAGAAATCATCTAAATCATTGTTGATGTTCATATTGATGTCGAATCCGTTGAGATTGATACGGAGGTCTCTCTCTCTCCAATGCAATTTGCATATACCATCAACAACATCTTAGTTTTTCACTCTTTTCTAATTGTCTTTGTCGTCTCATAGGGATTAATTACCGGAGACAAGTTTCATGTCGACTATAGAGGGCGGTATTGAACAGTTCCTTGTCTCTGGTAATTAGTTGAGTTAAAACTATGGTCGTTTGGTAATTATAAACCTTGTTCTAATTACAATAAGTATAGCCCCATTTCTCTTTGCTTGCTTTCCTAGAATGGGAAAGTGAAATCCTATGACTAATTAATAAATAAGTTGTATATACAAGAAGATGTCGTAACTTTACAAAACTAGATTAATTTAATTTATGATCCTAAGCATAATTTACTTTCTAATTAATTTTTTGTTTACCACTTTGTATATATATATATATATATTCCAAAACCTTTAGAGTGCGATATTGATAGCTATTAGTACTAGAGGTTACCACTATTGATTATAAATCCAATGTAATGTTGCTTATACCACATGATGAATTTTCATACGAGGTAAGTCTGGCTTGGATCGAGTGTTACCATGATCCTTTTACTTTACTTTATTTCTTAATGTATGATTCATTTATCTCGGGAATTGCTTGCACTAGGTGAAGTTGTTGGAACCGAAAGCGAAGTCTTTCAGCTGATACAATTGCTTCTTTGCCTTCAATAAACTACAAGTCACGAAGCGGTTAGAATGGAAGCAATGATTCATAAGCACAAATGCTCGACTTTATCTCAACTATAGTTTTGTGATGATTGAAATGTGTGCTTGTGTTTTAGCTATGTCATATGTCATTTGGATTACAACGATGAAAAACCTCTAACTCTACTTTATTTTCGAGTGCAAAAACAATTGATTGAAAAATAAACAAGGTATAATCCATTTTCGCAGTACCGATTTTTTTTTTTATCCATAAGCTCTTAGTGTAGTTAATTGTCATTGTCTTTTTTTCCTTCAAACTTTTTCTGTCGGTGACTGAAATTCTTACCCTACCAACTAACTACAAGGTTTTCTCAACATTGCTCAACTACTTTTTTTTTTTTTTTGTTGCTTTCATTCCATGCCTAGCCTCATTGCCATAAATCTTTAATTGAGAAATGATAAGAGTTGTTGATTTTTTTTATTCGAGATTGGTATGCATATAGTTAAAGCTTGCAAACAAAAATTGCTTTCCAAACTGTTCGGATTTTCTACAAGATTTCTTCATCCTTTGGCTTTCCATTTAAAAATCCCTTGCCTTCCCTCCCTTCTCTTCATCCGCTTTATTGGTTTCAATATTCTCTCTCCTTGTTTCATTTCTTGGTCCTTTCTTGGCTTAACAAATCATTACTTGGAATTGTAATGGCTATGGCTACTAAGAATCGGTTTCATATTCTTACTCGTTGATGATAATGTTATTGAAAGAAAGTTGATCGAAAAGCTCCTTAAAGCCTCTTCTTATCAAGGTATAGCTATCCTATTATTATTGATTTCAAAGCCTAAAGGGCTTCTTGGTTTTTTGATCTTGAATTCTTGATGGTCGACAACTTTTTGGTTCTTAGTCTTTTTTTTACGATCACAGTAGTAGATTCGGGAAGTAAGGCTTTGGAGTTTTTGGGTTATTTTTTTGTCATTTATTTTAGAACATATTGGAGACTTTGTTTATGTATTTTGAACAAGTTTTTAATACTTTAGTTTTTTTTTCTTGTGGATGTTTGAAGACTTTTTATGTATTTATAATTTGATAATTACAAATTTAAGAATATTGTGTAAGCTATATATTTTTTCTTTTATTTGCATTCAATAAGATGTAATTTTTTATTTATTTGTTTTTTTTGACAAAAATTGAAGTAAATAATTGAATTTAAAGGTGAAATATAAATATAATGATCAATTTTTAAAAAATCAAGATGTGATTTTTTATTTATTATGAGGGAGTTCCTAAATTTTCAAAAAATCAATTTGAGGCGATTCCAACCGCCTCTATAAACATTTTTTTAATAGCATTGTAGAGGCGGTTATAATCGCATTAACAAATCAATTTGAGGTGGTTCCAACCCCTCAAAGAAACCGCCTCATAATTTCTCGACGGTTGCAAAAACCCCTCTATAACTTAAAGAAGGCGGCATTGTAGGCGGTTCGGAAAACCACTTCTACATTTTGTAGAGGTGGTTATAACCACCTCTTCTAGAGAAAAAAATCGCTCGTAATGCCTTTTTTAGGTGTAGTGACATTAATGAGTGATAGATCATTGCTTAAACGAAGAAAATAAATTTATATTGCTAAAAAAATAGTGAAAACTATTTTAGCTACCGAAAGAATATTGTTGCAAATATGTCACTAAGGGTAAATAGTGACGAATAATGATGATTTATCAACAAAAAAATTTTGCCA
Source organism: Dovyalis caffra (assembly GCA_963924115.1). Taxonomy (NCBI): domain Eukaryota; kingdom Viridiplantae; phylum Streptophyta; class Magnoliopsida; order Malpighiales; family Salicaceae; genus Dovyalis; species Dovyalis caffra. The sequence continues at coordinate 4,165,517 of CAWUPB010001195.1, forward strand.
CTATTTCTAGATTTTCTTGTAGTGAGATTGATCTTCTATTACCAAAAAGTATTTTGAATAATTAATTAATTAATAATATCTATTTCTTTATTCCATCATATTTTAGCAAGGTCCGTTGTTAAAGATTGATGGTGGTCAATTGCAGATGATAACACCCCAATAGGTTACGGCCAAAAAATTATTCGTTAGATGACAAAAAGGTGCCTCCATTGGCATCTATGGTGGTTTGGTCGAGACGGACAATGATGCCCCTACGCCTCCTATAGGAAATGGTGTTTTTAAAGACAATAACTATGATACAACTTGCAATATGAAAGGATTTCAAGTCAATATAGGAAATTATTATCTATCTCCTTATGATATTTATTTTGTATATGTTCGACAACTTAATAAGGTGTTACAAAGTTGATAAACAAGATGTAAATAGAGACTACAAAATCCTATTTGGAGCACCGAGGCTTAGTTCTCCTACCTCTAGTGTATGGACTGAAATATTCATTGTTTGTCATGATAAAACTTATTTTTAATCTATTAATTAATGAGTTTTCTTTATATTTGAACCACATATTCTTTAAATTTTTATATTGAAATCATTTTGTTTTTCTTGTTTAAGACCTCTATTCGTTAAAATTCTTATTTTGGACTCTTTGTTATAATATTGCCACTAATTAGTAATCAACACATGATATTGTGAAGTAAAAATACTCAAAAAATAAATTTTTTACATCGATCACCGATTTATGACGTTGTAAAAGAGGGTTTGAACTAAAAACATCTTAAAGAGTAGAAGATTTTAATCAATCCCAAAAAAAAAAAAAATAAAGAGTCAATAAAAGAAAATTAAAAAGTATAGAGTCCAAATAAAAACCCATCAATTAATTAATTAACACCCATAAAAAATCATTAATAAAAAACTTGTCTCACTCAATTGCTAAAAGAAAAATCACAATTTGTTATTTTTTTTTTTTTTTAGTTTTCTAGTCATAGTTTTTTTAGCTTATTGTATCGTAAAAGCATGAACTATACACCTTTTAATCTTTCCGATATGTTCTTTCAAAAGTGTATGAAAAATACATAAACTATGCTTTAGGTAATAATTTTAATATGAGAGCTATTTTCCATCTAAGATTTTGAGATCATATAACATGGCATGACACGTTAGATGACACCTTAGATGAAAATCTATATAGGATGACACATGGATTAGAATTATAATTCAGTTATAATGGATAACATGTCGCTCATCCACTTATTCAAAACTAATTCCTTCAACTAACTAATCTAATTCAATTCAAATTCTTAAAAACCAAATCCCTAATTCCTTCTCTTCTTCTTTGCTCGTTCGACGAACAAGCCAACCCAAATCTCTCATCTTCTTCTCTTCTTTGCCCGATGAATAAGAACTCCAATCTTCTTTTTTTATTTACATATGATGAACAAGAATCCTAATCTTCTTCTTTTCTTCAACCAATCCATTATCTCCTCTCAAGATTCCTAAACCAAAACCCACACTTATATTTATATACTTCTAAAAAAATCCATGAATATTAGTTGTAAACACTAAATCTATAGCTTTACTTTCTCCTCTATCTCTCTCTACTACCTCGCTCACTTCTACCGATCTACTTCCTAGCCTTCTTCTTCTACTCGCTTAATTTCTTTCCCTTTTCCTATTTTTTTCTATTGGAAAGTATCATATGATCCCATAACAAAACCATACGATAAAAAAGTATTTTTGACTTTTATATCTCCTCTATTCAATCTTAGCCATTCATTCTTTAACATTTTTTGATGACTCATAATCGATAACGAGTCCATATTCTCTATGTGTCCCTTCTCACTTTTTAAGATGAAAAGTTCAATGTAATGAGGGAAAAAAACATGTCATGCATCTTTCACTTTCTCTCTTCTCTCTCTTTTTTTCTTCCTCATCTTTAATATTATACAACATAGAAACAAAAATAATGGCAAAGAAAATAGGAAAGCCTTTACTATTTATCATTCATATCTTTCATTTTTGAAATAAAATTCTTTTTCAAACAAATCTAACTTAGATTTTTATGATTTTTTCTCATTGAGTTGAACCAAAAATGATAATGTGAAGAGCAAATCGATTTTGAATATTAAAGCCAAATAACGAAGGGTGAGGTATGTTATAATCACCGCAAAAAAAAAAAATTTACGAAGGTTTAAAACCATTGCTAAACCCAAAAAGTCATCGCGAACATTTATTAGCGATGGTATAAAACTATCTAAAAACCCCTTATCACTAAATCATTAGCGATGGTTTTTTGTATAGCTCAATAAATTAGTGATGAATTAACTGTCGCTAAAACTATTATAATCTATCACTTAATAGTGAAATGGGGTCATGGATTTAAAACCGTCGCTAAATCCATCACCAACTATGGATAATTTAGCAATCATTTTTTAAAAATGTCATTAATTTCGTCTCTTATTTAGCGAGACTTAACGGTTTTTTCAAAAAACCATTATTAAATGTCGGATTAGCGACGGTTGAAAAATTATCGTTAATTTTTTATATATTTTCATTTATTTATTTCATTGCTAATAAGAAAAATAAAATCCATTTCAATTTAACAACTACAATAATGCTATGAAGTAGATTCATAAATATTATAAAAATTTCTTAATATATAAAATTTAATAAAATAAAATGTATATTCAAATACCAATTTTTTTTAAAAAAATTATTAATATTTTAGAAAAGAGACAACAAAAAAGCAATAAAAAAATTTTTACAATGAAAGGGATGCACATCATGACATATCTTCATTTTCATCGGACGCATGATGGTCAATCGGAGGATCGGTGAAGGAATTGTCTCTTTGCATATTTAACAATATCTATTGCATCCGTTACATCATCGCATACTACTCCCGAGTATACTACTTCAATCGATTTGTAGTAGCTAGGAGCGATGTAATAGTACCTTTTAGTTTCTTGATCCGGAAATTGCAATGTGGTCGAACTAGAGTATGTACTATCATTAGAGTAATAGTGAGAGACCCGTAACCCAAGTCCATACATCATCTTCCTCTTACTATCTCCTCCTCTAATAGCCTTCTTAAAAATCTCATTCATATCGATGTTGGCAACAAAGTACCCTCCGTCTCTCGGCTAGTAACCTCCACCTCAAATAGTTTTTTGATGATCCCCTACATAATTGTACAAATTTTAATATTAAATATTTATCTTGATCTCTTACATAATTCCATAAATTTTAATATTAAATATTTATCCTAATAAGTTATATAAAAGTATCATACATATAAAATAACCTTATAAATTACTTATTTTGAGAGTTCTTATTGCTGATCAATGAATATGTATCTATCATCAACTTTTTTCTCTAAGTCCTCAAGAAAACCTCATGAGCATCGAGTTCGGGACCCAATTCATTACACTCGAAATAAATATACTTAAATGTTTATTGATGTTGCAATAATTATAAATAATAAATAATATATGTGTGTGTGTGTGTATGTGTGTTGCGTGCTCCCTCCGGGTGATCGAACCCCCGAGTATGTCTAGATGGGCCATCTCCGATGCCACTCATCTCACTCTTGTGGTTACGGGTCGCCACCTCAAATTGGGCATGAGACTCGGGTTTTGCCAATTTCTTGTGCCATGTATCCCATATCTCTTATGAGATATATGTTAGTTTGGGGTGTTTCTTTACCTAATAAAGAAAGTTGGAATATTGTTTTTATGCCGGACTCGTCGTGCGTTTTCTATGCTTAGCTCGATCTCCAACTCCCACTTAAAGTACTTCTATAAGAATGTTAAAATTCTTCATTAGTGCATTTAATGAACATTAATGTTTCTTAATTTAATTATACAGTTGTGTAATAAATTAAGTTAAAAACTACTTTAAATTTCTCCTAATATAACTCTTTAGTTTGTTCACTAATTAACTTTCATGCCGATTCGGATATGTCAACATGCTCATAGAATTTCTTAAAGATACGATGTGTGTAAATATTGAAAGGATGCAAGCTACCAAATGTAACATGAATTAACGACTAAATAAGCACATAAATATAATAATACAATAAAAATATTTTTAAAAATAGGCATAATATGTACTCCTTGCTAGCAATGATAGCAATCACAATCTAAGGATCGAATGTAGATCCGATAAGTGCATAAGCCAAACTTAAAAGGATGTTTGTCGATAAGCCATGTTTAGGAACATGACGGTCATCCTCTTAGGGTGAAGGTCCCGATGATGATAAAGGCTCAAATGGGTAAGGGTGTGGAGGTCTATAATAATGCGACTCGGGATAAGACATGCCAAACGGTGAAGGGTTTAACATGATAGTAAGGGAAGGGGTGGTATGCGGACATATCGATAAGGGGTCGTCTAACCTGGAACGGAAGTAGGACTACGCCCACGCCCATGGTCACTCGCCATCATCGGTGTCCGAACCTCGACCCTCACCATATGACATAGGCCTTTTAATGCGGGAACATCCTATATCACGACAAATAACCTATACATTATCATATTAATTAGTTAAAATATTGATATTAACATAAAAAAGTTAAAATGTATTTATTTTAAAATGAATAAATAATTTTATAATTAAATTAAAACATACACACATACACATACACGCATGTGCGCTCGCACACACATATGTGTGTATGTGTGTGTGTCTCTGTGTGTGTGTGTTACCTTATTCATTTCAAGTAAACTATAAAGGACAATCAAACCTTATTGCTAATCACTATCCTAGTCATCATTGTTACAGTTTTTATCTAAGTCTTTTTCAACATCCGTTTCAAGTTCTACATCATTCTTTTCATTAATTTTACACCTTTTTAAATCTATTAATGATTTAGTTGAATTAGTCAACAAATGACCTTCATCATCATCAACTTAAATGACATTGTGTTGGGCTTTCATTTTGTTTTCCTAAAATGGTTTCGTAATTGTTTGGACTATAATACACAATTCTAGTACATCCATCATTGACCGAGGTTTTACATTACATACGACCAACCAATTATGCTTAATGCACTTTGATGTAGGATATATTATATAAGACATCTTATGCACTTGTGTTGCTAGGATAAATGGAGCAATATGTTTGACGTCCTATGATTATTTACTTCTACTAGTATGTACTAATCATGAACTCTTATACCAATGCCGAGTGTAGTATCATACTAATCATATTTGAACAATACAATTCTCTTTATTGGTAATACATGATACTTAAGTTCTAGTGTATCGACTCAACCTACTATAGTAGTCATTTTCCTCCACACCATAACTAACTCTTTTTACGGATAGTCCACTACACATTGTTACTCTATCCAAACCATGACCTTTGATGATGAACTTATACCTGTTCATAATATATCTCGGATACGACTTAACTCGTTCATAATGACGCTTTTGCAAGATCTTTATTTAATGGTCGGTTATCATATTGGGTTGTGTTTTACTTATCTATAAAGTTCAGATCCATTACTTACTCTTAGTATTAAATTTCATAATTTCATCTTAATAAGAAAACAAATTCAAAATTTATGATACTCACATACCAATCGAACCATGATGCGAAATAATTTTCAAGCCGAGCATTAACCTCATGCTTCGATATGTCGGGATTACTTTGATAAAGTTGGCTCACAAAAATATCTATGGAAGGAAAAAAATTATAATATTTTTAATGCCTTTAATATAAATAATTGATAATTAATGAAGTTCATTATTGAAAATTTTGCTTATTTTAGCCCTTACTCAATATAAGGTGTCACATCATCATAGTTCAATAACATGTAGATATGAGATGCAAGTTTTTCTTCATCTATCAACATGTATGATTTTGCTTGACCAAGAGATCGATCTTTCGGTTTGAATATAGCAAGCATCCCTTCAATGTCGTTACTTGGTCTCGAGCACACTCAATGTTACGTGCACTTTTAGATGCCTAGTATGGACATGAGGCTCGATATAATATGAATAGAATGTTGGTGATTTTTTAACTAAATATGCATTACATATTGACCTTTCAACTGTGGCTTTGTTCTTTATATTGTTTTTTAATTTTTGAAGATACCTGCATTATATATGTATGTTAGTTAAGAATTATTTTTAAGAAAAAAATTAAAAGAAGGTTCAAAATCAATTTATTTAACTTTCAAACAGATACATCCACCAATACCGTACTAGTTTTATTATTTTTGCTTCATACTCCAAATAGATCGAAAGATGTTCCATTGAGTAAAAAAAACTTGATGAAAATATGTGTTCAAGTAGGCACAAAATTAAAGGTATCTTTATTTTCAAACGTCTCATATCTTCAACTATAATGATTTTCATAACCTAATTTTTTCCTTTAAAGGAAAAAAATCAAAAAAAAAAAAACAAAAAAAGGAAAAAAATATAAAATCTCCATAAAATCATTCAAAAATCTATTGAAATCTTCCACAAATCTTTTTTTAATTAGAATCTCCTTATTTTTAGCTAGAATTATCTCAAAATTAAGATTTGATAATTAAAATTTGAATTTGAAATGAGAGATTTTAGGAGGTTTCGGCTTATAAAAAGCTTTTGGATTTCAATATACAAAGGGGGAGAAAGAAAAAAAAAAGAAAAACCATAGCAAAAAAAGAAACACGAGAAAAAAATATACCGAAAACCTAATTGGAGTTAGCCCAACACGGCCTAACCCGCTCACCAACCCGCTTACCAACCCGTTTACCCGATTGGACATTTAACCCTCAATCCGACCATTTTTCGATCGATTTTAACCCCAAACACCACACCCTCGTGTAACCTATCACCGGATCGATCCATCAACACCGGTTAGAGAGATAAAGCATCACGGAGGAGAGAGAAATCGAAGATCAAACCACCACGACCCGACCCGAAAACGATACCCAACCGTTTCTCTCAACTCCGATCACCAACACAAGACCCACCACCACGAACCGATCTCTCGGTCTCCCTTAACTATTTTTATATAAAAATCTCAACCCAACGACACCGAAAACGATTTAATTGAGCTCAACTTCGTTTTCGATCCGTTTTGGAAAACTCAAAAAAATTTACCGATCTAAAAAGAATTGGAGGTCCTAACCACCACGAAATCCTTCTCTCAACCTCACGAGTCGATTGGTATGCTTAAAATCCCAAAAGGTGATCGGATTCATCACTTGTGAAGAAAGGAGATCTAGTCGAATCTTTGGAGGCTCGATCTCCTTTCTCCGACGTTGTCTCCAGTCGATAACACAACCGTTAGATTTGCAACGATCCGATCTATAAGGTCGGGTGGTCCACGCGCTCGAACGGTCACTCGGAAGGTGAACAGTCACTTGGCAACGACCTTTGGTATTCCGGGGCATTTTTATAATTTTGGTAAAAGTGAATTTTGGACTCGTTTGTGTTTGTTTTTTTTTTCATTTTTTATGTGTTTTTTAATAATTTTTTATCTTATACATGTCTGAAAATCTAGAGATATTTAGTTGTGAAATTTATTCTAATATGTGATGTTTTTTATATGATTAAAATATTGGATCAATGAGTCTCCTATTTATTAGGAACGGACGATGATTTTAATATATTTAATTTCTCAAAATTTATTTTAGTTGATTTCGGTTAATTAAAATCTTAGAGTTTTGTTTTTTTTAAGAAAATAAAAAAAATTAGAAAAAAATATATCCAAATTTTCAACGAAATCTCCTACATGGTAAGGACCGACGTCACACAAAAATCTAAAATTCTCGACGAAGTCTCCTATCCGATTGGGACCGACATCACAAAAAAAATCATTGTTTACATCAAGATATTCTCCCACACATCGGTTGTACGAAGGCTTAAAGTGGATCCGATGTTTGAATCGACGTGTCTCCCGACGAAGGGGACCGACGATCATTTTAATATGATGCCACGCTTAAAACTAAAAAATTCAATTTGTTTAAAAAATGAGAGTTTAAAAAATCAAAAAATAATTTGACGTAAATAAAATATTTTAGGGGATAAATTTAGAGCTAAACCAAACGTGGTACCTTTCTTCGGAAAGGGCGTTTTGGGTGATCGATATCTTTTCAAAAATGTAACCAACTCCTTACCATAGAATCTCCGAACCGAGTGTCGGCTTTAGGTTCATAATTCTTTCAATACTAGGTGGCGACTCCAAAGTCCGTAAATAAACTTGTAAATATTCACTCTAATTTTAGATATTTTCGAGGAGTCCCGTCCGACGCTCGGATAGCGACGAATGACGACTCCACCGGGGACTAGAGTTAGGCCATAGGTTTAGTTTTTAATTTATCTCCTATGTTTATTTTTATCATTTTATTTTCTAAATTTTGTTTATTTTATTTGTGTATATATTTAAATTTTTTTGTCCGCACGTTTATTTTTGAATTGGGTTATACTCTTTTTCTTTTAACTATTGCACATACCACGAAGGAAATCTCTAAAAGCTCTAGACCCGAGTTGAACCCTAATAGGAATTAGATAGAGTGATTTGGAGGCGAGTATGACGAAAGTCTATTGATGCTCTTCCAAACTCTCATTTGGACCGAAACTCGCCCTATACATCGAAATGGTGGAATGACCTTCCCATATCTCTAATTTATAAGGTTAGGGGTTAGATTACCCTACTCGGTAATTTAGATAGTCTAGAAACTTGAAATATCTTTAGGACTAGTCAAGCTTTGCCTAACCATAGAAAAGCTAGATCTTGCCTATTAGGGTTGACCCGATTAAGACATGAATTATTGTCAAATGATATCGATATCGACCCTTGGTATTCTAAAGGTATTTTTGTAATTTTTAGTAAAGGTTGTCCTTCGTATTAAATCATGACCGAAGAAGTCGAAATAAGATCGAGGATTTTGGATCGGATTTGAGCGGTGGCCAAAATGATGAAGGAGATTGTCCGCCCTTAAATTTCATGTCAAGACTCGCAAAAAAGTTTCGCCCTTCGTGTGCTTATAATAAAAGTGGTTTCATCATTTCAAAATTAAATCACGATTGAAATTGGGGGCATATATATCTCCCTAATCGTCTAAGTATCCGTGGGGTAATTTTGCCCTCGCCGAGTACTAGCTCTGTCTAACCCATCCTCGACAGGATTTTGTAATGATTTAATATGCAAAAAAATTAAGAAAGGTATCCAACCTAGTTCAAAATCATGCATTTGCATTTAAGTATTTATTTGTATATATTTCTTTTGCATTTTCAATGCAAGTAAACATAGGCCGCTCCACTCAATCCCCTCCGTACGTCTACAACACTTGACTTCGAACTCGTCAAATGAAAAATAAAGAAAGACCACGATAGGAGGCAATCGGTCGCAAGAGTTTGACTCCCCGAAAGAGAGTGTGACTCGGATGACATCTCCGTTAGAACAAGCCTTAAGAGGGAAAGGTGGCTTGAATCAAGGACGTGAACAACCCGAAGTACCTCATGTTGTTCCATTGCCCAATCGATCGAGAAAATTCCAATCAAGCAACTTTTCGGGCTAATGGCTCACATCTACTAGGGCATTTGCTTATCCCATGGACCCACGAGTCCCGTAAATGCCACATATGCCCCCCGTAAATCCTACGGAAGAAGAAACTCACGGTTATAGGGCGGTTGAAGGTCCAAGTATGGATAGAGTCATGGTATTAGAAGAACGCCTAAGGGTAATAGAGGGGACGGATGTCTACGATCCTGTCAAAGCCGTTGAAATGTGTTTAGTGCTCGATGTGGTAATCCCGAGGAAGTTTAAGGTGCCGGATTTTACTAAATATACCGGAACCTAGTTTTCCGTGACCCACTCGAGGGTATACTTGCGATAAAATGACGGATGTTGTTCATGATGAAAAACTACTCATACATTTCTTTCATGAGAGCTTAATTGGATCGGCATTAAGTTGGTATATGAGGTTAGAGGGGTCCAAGATCAAAGGATGGAAAGATCTAACCGATGCTTTTCTCAAGTAATACAAGTTTAACATGGAAGTAGCTCCGAATTGCTCGGATCTCCAAAGTATGGAAAAAAGGGCTAAAGAGACCGTTAAGGAGTACGCGCAAAGGTGGCGTAAAGTAGCGGCTCGAATCCATCCACCATTACCAAAATATGAGTTAATCTCGATATTTTTGAATACCTTCAAAGCACCCTACTTTGAGTATTTGATTGGTAATGTTTCAACCAACTTTACCGATATTGTTATCATAGGCGAGAGGGTGGAGCAAGCAATTAAAACTGGAAAGATTTCTGAAAAAATAAAAGGTGATGGTAACAAGAGAATAGATGAGGAAATACATCGAGTTGGGACCGGATCTTATCCATCAAAAAATTGAGTGAGTAACCAAAGAAAGCATAAAAACCATAATAGCTACAACCAAAGACCTTCATTCACCCACTATACCCCCAACCCAATAAACACTATGAACTAAACATACTCATCAAATCAATCGAACCCATCATGCATACCTCACCAAACTTACCAAGTAAACCAATTCTCTCAAGCTACTACACCTTTTCAAAACCCATCAACTCACAACCAAGACTACAAAGAACTCGAGCAACTACCACCCTTACCTATATCATTAGGTGAGATGTTTGAACATCTAGCGAGTATCGGATCGATTATCCCAATTCCTACTAAACCAAAGCTCCCTCCTTATCCCGTATGGTACCAACAAAATGGATGTTGCGAATACCATTCCGATGCTACCGGACATAATATCGATGGTTGTCCTCGCTTTCAAGAAGAGGCTCTTGGGTTTGATTAAGAAAGGACGGATCAACCTTGATAGTTTTTCAAATACTCATAATGTGAGCATGGATCAACTCGCCAAGCCATATAGTTGCCAACGCATGGAATGAAGAGATGGTGTGAGCCCGAAAGATATGGGGATGATGTATGCTTGTCGATCTACAAATGTCATCTTTTAATTTCATCAAAATTTGAAAATTATTTTTTGAAGGTTTTGGTTATGCATGAGTTAAGACATATATTTGAATGAAATAATGCTTAAGTTTTCTTTTGTAATTTGATATTATCCGATTTGAAATCAAGAGATGTTCACTTGAAAGTATTACTAGGCGATTTTCATTTGAAAGTATTACTTGGCATTAGCATCTTTCTCCATTAAGGAAGCATAATGGCAAATTCATTCAAAGAAATTTTTGCAAAAAAAATGATCAAATTTCAAACGTGATAGATATATGCTAAAGACAATTTCTTCCAAGTTACATCCTCCTAATAACCTTTCGAGCGGAAAGTAATGAGCAAAATCCTCCATTTTGTTAAGAAAAAAAAATCCTTTATCATTTCTCAAACTTAACCTTTGAAGAAAAATTGTTGCCTAAGAAAACATAATGAAGCCCAAAGGAAAGACTCAATGATTGGTGTCTTAAATAGTGATGAACAAGCATCATAATTAATCATCGTCATTCAAAAGAGATTACCGTGTAACAATATAGGTGAATCAGTCTCCGAGATGAGGAAAGATCATCTTTCATATGTCTCATATAAATTTTATCCTTCGTCGTCCCATTTTGAGCTCGATGGTTTTCTTCATAATAACCCGAACTAGGATCACCCCTCACACCGGGAGCAAAGTGTATAGTCCATGAATGGTCGATAAAACTCTTAAAAACTTCTATCAAAAGAATCCCATCAATTATCTTAAGAGGAAAAAGAAAACGAGAAAAAAAAACCTTCCCAAACATAAAAATGATAAGTCAAGATGAGAGTCAAAATTCAAGAAACGGACAAAGAAAGTTAAGGCTAAAGTAACGGCTAAAGTAATAAAGTCCAAGCAACATGACCTAAAGAGATTTTCATGGACAATAAAGTGATTCTATGTCAAAAAACCTTCAAACACGTTTTGAGCCTTTATATCCTTCTTTCATAAACCTAATGCGATAGCATGCATTACGTGTTTTTGCAAGTCCTTTCGATCAAAGACAATTTACCTAGGTTGTTCGATTCTAATCTAAAAAAAAAAGCTAAAATGATGATTGAGAAAAAGAAATATGATCAATCGATATGCTCGCTTGAATCATGAGTCTTCATCAACAAACCTTGGGGGTAAAATAAACGAATCAAGATATTCTAAGGCAAAATTATCCTTCAAAACCACTTATTTTTTTCCAAATACTTTCTCGCTCAAAACTTTTTCATTTATCCAAAATGAACTTATTTTGGATTAATTACCTTCAAATTCCTCAAATATCAATTTTTATGTAAAATTTGCATGACCCAAATACTTTTTTGCTTGTTTAGCCCAACTTTCTTGAAGAAATTCCATCATGGCATTTGAATATCATGATTTGACTTTTGATCAATAAATTTAAATGTCTTCATGAATGAAAGTACTTTCATCGAAACATTTTTACATTTCGTTCAAATAATCCGAATTGTTTTAAGAGAATCATTCAAATATATGACTCAATCCATAAGAGCCAAATGTTTATGATCTTTTTCAAAAGATGACAAAAAACATTTTAAGATCGGTTTGCAAATTATGATGCAAGCATTAAGAAACAAGCATTTGAACACAAACGGTGATTATGTTAAGGAAATGATAATTGCTCGATTTCAACCAACACTTGGGGGCATTTTGTACTCCGAATGAATGGCATTTCATTAAATTGAGAATACTTGGAGGGCAAGACCAAGAGCCTAGAAACTCTAACTTGTCGGACAATGGCATCACTATGCTATGTCAATTGAAGGAACAAAAGTCTAAATAGTATGCTTTTTGATGCTCAAATCAAAGCGATCAAAGCCATCAAGCTAGGGTCGAAGAACGATCCTAAGGGAGGACAATGACTCGATCAAAGTTTAGCCAACGATCAAAGTAATCAAGTATGGTTTCATGAGGGTGGATCATAACATGTGGTGGGTTATCACCTTTAAAATCTAGCAAGGACTAATTGGTTGAAGAAAAAAATGAGAGGAAGAAAATCTCAAGTTCACTATGAATAGTGGTCCAAGCCTCGGGGGTAAGGAAATTTTGACGAGTATCGCGAGATACAATCCGGTACTGATTTCCAAAATAAGGCAAAGGGGGATTAAGTACCGACAAGACAGGATGACCTATGTTTCTCTCGGGTAAGATTGTTGTCAATTTCAACTAAAAAAAACAAACGAACGTTCAATCAAACTCGAAATTCAAAAAAAGGAGTCACATTTTCTCACACATTCCTTCGAGCGGGATTGCCTAATAATAAATCATTCACTTAGGTAGGGTCATCTCATAATAGACCATTCTTTCAGGCGAGGATCACCCAATAATAGATCATTCACTTAGGTAGGGTCACCTCACAATAGATCATTCTTTTAGGCATGGTTGCTTAATAATAGACCATTCATACGAGTAAGGTCACCTCACAATAGATCATTCTTTTAGGCATGGTTGTTTAATAATAGACCATTCATACGAGTAGGGTCGCCTCTCAATTGACCATTCTTTCGAGCGGGATTGCCTAATAATAAATCATTAACTTAGGTAGGGTCACCTCATAATTGATCATTCTTTCGAGCGAGGATTGTCTAATAATAGATCATTCACTTAGGTAGGGTCACCTCACAATAGACCATTCTTTTAGGCAAGACCGCCTAATAATAGACCATTCATACGAGTAAGGTCGCTTATCAATTGACTATTCTTTCGAGCAAGATCGCCTAATAATAGATCATTCACTTAGGTAGAGTCACCTCACAATAGATCATTCTTTCACGCGGGGTCGTCTAACAATAGACCATTCATAAAGGTAGGGTCGCCTCTCAATTGACTATTCTTTCGGGTAGGATCGCCTAATAATAGATCATTCACTTAGGTAGGGTCACCTCACAATAAATCATTGCATATTCAATTTCGAGGGTAGGTCGCCCTTTACAATAAGACCACGCATGACACGTTTAATTTTTCGGGGTAGGTCGCCCTTTACAACAAGGCCACGCATTGCACGTTTAATTTCGGGATAGGTCGCCCTTTACAATAAGGCCACGCATTGCACGTTTAATTTCTAGGGTATACTTGTCATTTACAATAAGGCCAGGCATTTGCACGTTTAAATTTCTAGAGTAGGTCGCCCTTTACAACAAGGTCGTGTACTACATCTTTTATTTTTCATGTACTTTGTACTTAATCTTTCATGAACTACACATTTATTTTTCCAGGAAAAAAAAGAAAGAATATCTTTACAAGCTCACTAGATAAATCTATTCCGAAGTTCACATTTCAACTAAGATTTGCATCGTAAGCACTGTAAAGAGGGAGAAACTCGTCATAACCCAATTTTTTCCTTTAAAGGAAAAAAATAAAAAAAAGAATAATAAAACAAAAAAAGAAAAAAATATAAAATCTCCATAAAATCATTCAAAAATCTATTGAAATCTTTCACAAATCTTTTTTAATTAGAATCTCTTTATTTTTAGCTAGAAAAATCTCAAAATTAAGATTGATAATTAAAATTTGAATTTGAATTTGAATTGAGAGATTTTAGGAGGTTTCGGCCTATAAAAAGCTTTCGGATTTCAATTTGTAAAGGGGGAGAAAGAAAAAAAAGAAAAAATGCAGCAAAAAAAGAAACACGAAACAAATATACTCGAAAACCTAATTGGAGTTAGCCAAACACGCCCTAACCCGCTCACCAACCCGCTTACCAACCCGTTTACCCGATCGAACGTTTAACCCTCAATCCGATCATTTTTTAATCGGTTTTAACCCCAAACACCATACCCTCGTGTAACCCATCACCGAGATCGATCCATCAACACCGATTAGAGAGATAAAGCATCACGAAGGAGAGAGAAATCGAAAATCAAACCACCACGACCCGACTCGAAAATGATACCCAATCGTTTCTCTCAACTCCGATCACCAACACAAGAACCACCACCACGAACCGATCTTCGGTCTCCCCTAAGTGTTTTCATATAAAAATCTCAACCCAACGACACGGAAAAACGATTTAATTGAGCTCAATCCGTTTTCGATCCGTTTTGGAAACCCCAAAAAAATTGATCGATCTAGAAAGAATTGGAGGTCCTAACCATCATAGAAATCCTTCTCTCAACCTCACAAGTCGATCGGTATGCTTGAAATTCCAAAAGGAGATCGGATTCATCATCGGTGAAGAAAAGAGATCCGATCGAATCTTTGGAGGCTCCGATCTCCCTTCTCCGGCTTCGTCTCCGACCAATAGCACCACCGTTGAATTCGCAACGATTTGATCCGTAAGGATGGGTTGTCGACGCGCCCGAACGATCACCGGAAGGCGAATGGTCACTTGGCGGTGACCTTTGGTATTCCGGACGCATTTTTGTAATTTTGGTAAAAGTGAATTTTGGATTCGTTTGTGTTTTTTTTTTATTTTTTTATGTGTTTTGTAATAACTTTTTGTCTTATGCATGTTCGAAAATCTAGAGATACTTAGTTGTGAAATTTATTCTAATATGTGATGTTTTTTATATGATTAAACTATTGGATCAACGAGTCTCCTATTTATTAGGGACGGACGGTGATTTTAATATATTTAATTTCTTAAAATTTATTTTAGTTGCTTTCATTTAATTAAAATCTTAGAGTTTTTTTTAAGAAAATAAAAAAAATTAGAAAAAAAATATATCCAAATTTTCAACGAAGTCTCCTACATGGTGGGACTGACGTCACACAAAAATCTAAAATTCTTGATGAAGTCTCCTATCCGATTGGGACTAATGTCACAAAAAAATCATTGTTTAAATCAAGATATCCTCCGACACACCTAGGTTGTGTCAAGGCTTAAAATGGATCCGATGTTTGAATCGACGTGTCGCCCGATGAAGGGGACCAACGATAATTTCAATACGATGCCATGCTCAAAACTAAAAAATTCAATTTGTTTAAAAATTCAAAAAATAATTTGATGTAAATAAAATATTTTAGAGCATAAATTTAGAGCTAAACCGAGTGTACCTTTCTTCGGAAATGACGCTTTTGGGTGATCGATATATTCCCAAAAGCATAACCAACTCCTTATCATAGAATCTATGAACCGATTGTCCGTTTTAGGTTCTTAGTTCCTTCAATACTAGGTGGCGACTCCAAAATCCGTAAATAAACTTGTAAATCTTCGCTCTAATTTTAGATATTTTCGAGGAGTCCCGTCCGAGCGTCGGGTAGCGACAATGATAGTAGAAGTTAATTCATTTAAGAATAATCTCAACTCATTTAGTGCTTGCCAAACATTTTTTGATAATAGGTCACAAAATATGATAGGTATTAACCTCTAAATATATACATGACAATCATGACTTTTCATGCCATGCAATCCGAGGTCATATTGACACATCTAGTCGAGTTCGATACATATCCATAAGGAAACCTCGGTTGTTTAATCCATTCAAATAATTATATTTTTTTGTTGTTTTTCTAGAGTATAACATGCTTTAGAGTATTTTCTACGGTTTTCATCTCTTTCTAATTCTAGTCGCCAATAATGAATTTTTAAGTTTTTTTTTCTAAAGTTTGCACTATCTTTTATTTTCTCTAACACACTTATAATTATATTAAATACATTGTCGAAGACATGTTTTTTAATGTGTATCAAATCCAAATTGTGTTGAATTAAATTAGAACTCCAATAAGAAAGATCCTAGAACATACTATATTTCTTCCAACCATAAACTCTTGATATATTACTATTACACTTTTCGAAACCCTCTTCTATGACTTTCAACAACTTCCAATTTTGTATTTCTTGCAAAATTTCTATTCCCGACATGATTAGAAGAGCAATGTCTATGAAACTATGTATTTTTTATATACTTTTGAAAAAACATGTCATAAATATTAAAATGTATGTAGCTTGTGTTTTTATGGTACAATAAGCCTAGGTTTTTTGTGTGGTGAAAATTTCATGAATCAAAAATAGGGATTTAGCTTTGCTCTATTCATGTCAATCCTAATTAGAGAATACTTAAGTGAAATTATTTGTTAAGGAAAAAAAAATTATATAATGTTAAACAATTATATATTACTATTGATTATTATGAAAAAGAACTAAAGTAAAATATGATTTTACTATTCATTTTCACCATTTGAAACATTATTCACACATTTGCAAATCACTATTCACAACTCATAAATCACTATTCCTTTAATTATTCATGCAATTTCTTTAGCACTCGGTCCTCAATTTTTCTATACTTTTATTTTCAATTATAAACTTTAATTATATTATGATTTGGTCTAATTTTGTTTTAGTGTTTTCTTTTAATTAGTTTTATTATTTAAAATTTATTAATTTAATTTGTCATTTTTTTAATATAGTCATATGTTATTAATATTATGATCATATTATAATAATATTATTTTTTTACACTAAGCATTTACTATTTATTTATTTTTGAATTAAATAATTAAAATAATGTTTTGGCTTAATCAATCAATGATTCAAATTAATATAGTTTTTTTATTTTAATATTATTCATTCTTTTTTAAATAAATATATAAAATTAAATTCATATTTTTTTCAAAAATCGATATTCTCATCTACATTAAATAAAAATAAAAAAAATATTTATTTAATTATATGCAAGCTTTTAATAATTATTATTTTTGTCTTTTGACACAATCTTATGAAATACTAAAGCTTTTAAAAAAATATTTAATTTTTTTTAAGTTAATAATCTATGAATTAACAATGATAAATCCTTTTTCTAAATAAAAAATTATAAAAAAACACAAATAAGAAATAATTAAATATAAACTATTTGATTAAAAAATTATAAATATATTTTTTCATTTTTGATTTCATATATTTTTATAAACTCATATTATAAAACAGACTATTAAGTTAATATAATTTTTTTACATAATTTTATGTATTTTATTCAATTTATAATATAATATGGACAAAAAAAATCTAGTTACCTGTATAATCCCTCCTAGGTTTTGGGGTATTATAAGATGATTGTATGGTATGTCCTCTTATAGAAATGAAACCAACCGCCACCCCACTTAGTTTTAGTAGGCTGTCAGTAACTTTATTACATGTTATCGATGTGACCTGTTAGAAATAGTACCATCATAAATCGTCGAAAAGATTTTCAAATTGTTTGACATGAGTGCAGATAGAAGTGTAAGCATGCGAGTGTTGGAACCATTAGCAGAAGTGGTTTCTAATTTGTTCCAGGCATCTACAGATCTGGTGCAGTTGTTAATGGTGGGGCTGATTGTGCTGTGGATGGTTGCTTGGATTCTTAGCAGCACCAATCGATCTTGACAAAGCCAGTAGGTGTGATTTGGATCTGCTTGTGATGGACACAGTTGAGAGCCATCAACAAAACCAAGTAGTCCATAGCCAAACAAGAGGTTGGTCATTTGAGATTTCCAGGATGCTTAATTTCCTACACCCTTTGAGAGTTTTAATGGAATCTGAGATGAGGCATTAAGAGATATCAGATTTCCATTAGAGGGAACAATAGTGCCTTGAGCCTTGGTGTTTGTAGCTGTGGAGTTGACTGCTGGAGATCCGGCTTTTGTGTGAGATTGTGGAGGGGACTCAGGCAGCGTTGAATCTGTTTCTGACAGTGTTGACATTGGGAGAAAAAAATAAGGAGCTAAATGTTGTAGGGTTGGTTTAGAAATGGAAGGAGGGCAGAACGTTGCAGAGTTGGATTAGAGGTGGGAGGAGGAAATCTGTCAACTAGTTGGATTAGAGGTGGGAGGAGGAAATCTCTGTTCAGTTGAAAGAGTAAAGCTCTGATATCATGATGAAACTTTAGGAGAATTGTATATTTCTATTACTGATGAAATCTGTATTTTATACAAGGTACAAGGTCTGCATATGGAAGCTGAATTATGCATAATAAAGACTAAATAAAGAGATATTATAGTGATCCTATTATTAAGGAGGGTCAATTGGATATACATGGAAGGTCCTAAATCAGTGTTCTGTCACTAAGGCGGTTGAAGCAAAGTCCGATCATCGGATAAGAGGAATTTGTAATGTCCGGCCATGACTGTAAAATCCAATAACGGGCCTCAAACCCATTTCACATGCTTGGAGATGAATTTCAGAAAATCACATTATCTTAACGATTTTGGAATCTATGTAAATTATTTGTATCAAAGGCATTGCATAGTATTAATATTTCCTCGATACTACGATTACTTCCTTGCACTATAGCGCAAAAGATCGAATGATACCGTTGAGTGCTATAAGATTTTTTCGAACTTAAAAATTAATGTAAGAAGTGAAGTTTTTTCTTACAATTTAAATGTCTAAATATTCAATCATTTTCAAATAAAATAACCCAACAAAACTCATAAATATTAAGGAAATAATAAAAAATATAATAATAAATGAGATGAATTAAGTTAATCAAGTAAGAAATATTGTACTAGAAGTTTAATCAATCTAGTTGTACATCCATTTTTCTCTTAAAAAAACATACTGAAAAAATTTGTAACTTTGTCTTACTAGGCTGTTACTTACTATTTTATTAAGCAGTCTTCAAATTAATTAGTTGTCCTCTAACACTTGATGCATGCATCATTCATATTGATGCATCTTTGTCTTGCTAGCTAGGCTACATCTTACTATTTTATTTTAAATATTGTATCGTAACCATCATTGACTACTAAACTTAATGTCAAAAGCGTGCTTGAAGTTGAATATTAATGGATTCTTTCAATACTTATCCCACTGGTGGACTTGTTTTTGCCATTTAATTAGCCATTTGGCTTATATGTTGGATTTAGACGAATGCCAATACTTTTCTATGACCAAAAACTAGGATCACCTCTGCCCTCTTGCTACTTGTTTGATAATTAAGTTAACAAATTGCTTCATCAAATTTGATTAAAAAGTTTCCACAGGAGAGAGCTTTTTATCTTTCTTAAATAATCTTTCATTTTCTGAAAACAGATTTTATCATCTTCCATAACTTCTTCTTCTTCCTTTATTTGCTTTTTTTCCTGCTTAAGACGTCAAAGGTGCTGGAAACAGATTTTGTCATCTTCCATAACTTCTTCTTCTTTTATTTGTTGATTGAATGCTTAAGACGTACAAGATGCCTTCAAAGGCAATTAGAATGCTCCTATATTCATAGATGTTACGGCACGTCAATTTTGATTGTGAAAAATAAGTAGGCAGTTATGCAATACAAAAAAAAAAAAAAAAAGAAGTAAATTTTCAATGTATAGTATACAAAATTTCAGTGTTCAGTTACTGAAAACTCAGTTATAACTAACAACTAGTAATGTGATTTTTGTACTGAAAACTCAATTATAACTAACCATTAGTAATATGATTCTCTTAATTATTACTTAAAATATGGTAATAACATGCAAAAGCATAATATATCATCTAAATTTCACTGCATAAAGCAACAGGGATGAAGAGCCACTTGTGGTTGGAATATATGGGGACAAACATTTCTCAGTTAGATCACACGCTTTTCATCTGAAATCTTTTGTGGGTATAGGTAACCTCTCAGTTTCTGTGAAACCCTTTGTTAATAACCTTCTCTATTGTCCTTGTTCTGATGTGATTTTTTCTTTTCTTATTATTATTATTATTTTTTTTTTAGTGACGAATGATTTCCAATATATTTAGACCACTCTAGAGAATGGCAGGCAGGGGGGATGGTGACAAATTTAACACTCAGTTAAGGCCCTAAAATTAACCTTTGAGAGTCAAAGAATATTCTGATGGCACCTTAATTTTTGATACATGACATCAAAGTACAGATTCCACACTGCTGTCCCTACAAATGCCTTAACAAATTTGTTGTGTATATGTGCTGTGTGCTCTATTAATTAATGTTGTCGTGTGTCACCTTACCCTTAATTTCTGGAACTCAAATAAAGTTAACCTCCCCCGAATAGAAACTTTTTATTGGAATTTCTTTGATGGATCAAATGAGATTGTGCTTTGCGTATAAACCATCGTGTATGGTACACGATATATTTTGGGCTCTGATAGATCTTTGATTGATGATGAACTTCTTTTTCTTTTATTCATTGGAGAGTTATTAGACTTTGAACCATACAATGAAGATATTTTTCTTGTATTACATAATAATTAAACAAAATTAAATAATTAAAATTTAAACTTGCTTCATTAAAAAAAGATATAAATACACAACTGATATGTTATATTTGTTTGTATGAATATTAAATTTCTTGAATGTACCTTTTTTGCTGCTTAATTTTCTTTAATTTTTTTTTTTAGGAAAAATAAAGGAGAAATTTGACCTATAAACTATTTGGTAGAAAAGAAAATATGAATTTAAAAGCTCATTGGCACTTAATTAATGGATTTATCGATATTCTCATTCATGACATTTTATGACATTTCCATGATGATGATTCAACTGTACATTATTTTCAATTTTAAAAGTTTGAAAGCCAAAAATCAAAACCTATAAGATTTAAATTTTTAGGCCCTTGAATCTTATTAACAGAAAAATATTTTAATGGATCCTTATTGGTTGTTTTTATTTTTTAATTTTTTTTTGTAATTTTAATTTTGTATGATTCAATGGATATTTGATGGTTTGGTTTTCTATAAACTAGATCCTACATGAATTTGCTAGACATGACCAAGATCAGATAATCTGCTCGACCAAGATTATATTTTCTTATCTCTTTGGAAGGCTAGCAGGTATCAAAAGTCTTGCCACAAAAATAAGGAGTAATAATGATAATGGATATATATGGAAGGAATCAAGGAAACATGTGTGTTTGTTTGTGGCACTTGTTTGATTAAATTCTCAGCTCTCTTGCATTTTGACAGCACAACACAAATTAATAACAGGTTGGATTACATGCAAAAAAACAAATATATGAAGCTGTGATATATATACGTCAGGGCTAAGAACAGGTGACATTCCTCAGTTATTGCCTTTCTGTATTGCCTAATTTGAGAAACAATGACGATGCAGCCTTTTCTTTTTTTTTAGTTATGTGATCATTCTTCTCTTTGATGGCTATAACAATGACCAACTTTGACTGGAAAACGAATTAACAGTTGAGAACAGCTAAGCCAATGACGCTCAACTGCCATGCGTGTTCTTCTCTTCCAAAAAATCTCTGGTTCAGCTTCTGATTTGTAAAAGAAAGGGGGAAAAAAAGTTGAGCTGTAAAAATGAAATTGTTAAACAGTCAGCATATTAGAAATATTTCTTTCTAGCTGATTCTGCTTGCCTTCTCTTGATTTTCTATCCCAATTGATCAATCTCCTTAATTTGTTTTGTTTCTGAATTAGAAGTTTTGATATACTTAGGGTCACCATGAATGAATCTGTAACCTATAATACCAAGGATGGTTTGGAAGCATGTTATTATGTAAATCAAACTGGAGGCAATTATTTTCAAAGTACAAGTGCCTTGACGACATCTCTCCCTCTCTTTGTCCTCCAATTATCAGTTGTTCTTTTCACCACTCGGCTTCTCCTCTTGGTCCTCAAGCCTCTGCGACAACCCAGTATAGTTGCTCTTATTATTGTAAGCATCAAACTTGTTCTTCCTATTTTCTTTTCATTGTCAACTCTAATGATTTACACATTAATTGCTATTTCATTGTTCATTTTTTATGTTAATTATTAGTAATACAACAATTCATATACATATATATTGATCAATACTTATGGGAAGAACATTGCTTTTTCAAACAGAAGGGTATCATTGGATTAACTGAATCGAGACATCTAAATAGATCATTCACATCTGGTGGACTAGTACTGCATTTTCAAGAAATTATTTTCTCGTTTGTTTCCCTGAATTAGAACCGTGATGCCCAGTAACCAACCGGGCTAAACCTTTAGGGATGTGGGAAGAACAGCAAACATATGCACGCATATGCCGATGAGTTATAGTTCAATCGACATTGGTATTTATCTTTCTTTCAAAAGGTCTCGAATTTTAACCTGTTCTTCGCAAACAGAAGGGGAAAAAAAAACCCATATGCATGCAATCCATTAACCAAATATAGAGGGATAATTGATGGTATTAATTTTGTTTGATTGTGTATGCACAGGCTGGGGTGTTGCTAGGTCCGACAGGACTTGGAAATGCCTCGTTTTCAGAACACGTCCTTCCTTTCCAAGCTATCAAGGTGTTGGAAACATTTGCAAACTTGGCTCTCGTTTACTATATGTTCCTGGTTGGGTTAGAAATGGACCTAAACCTCATCGTGAACAGTGGATCAGAGGCTACTTGGATCGCCATTTCTGGAATTCTGATTCCATTTGGCTTTGGCGTTGTCTCATTTTATCTATTACTACTATTTGGTAGTACTGCAAAGGAAATCAGCAGCTTTAAGGTCTCCATATTCTGGGCTATTACTCTCACAGCTACCAACTTCCCTGACGTTACTCAAGTTCTCACAGACCTCAAGCTCCTTCGCACCGATATGGGAAGGTTGGCCTTGTCTACAGCTGTTAGCAGTGATTTCTTTACTTGGGTGCTTCTTGTAGTTGCAATGTCATTGTTGAATTCTCACCCATATTATGCTTTGCCATCTATCATTTTTTTCGTTTTATTCTGTGTTTTTGTGATCCGTCCGGCAATCTCAAGGTTAGCTAGACATGCTATCAAAGGAGACGACTTCACCGAACAACACATTTGGTTTATTTTGGGCTGGATTGTGTTTTTCGGATTCATCACTGATGCCTTTGGTTTGCATTCTATGGTTGGTAGTTTTATGTTAGGAGTTATTATGCCTCGTCGAGATCTTATCAAACTGAAACTCATGGAAAGGCTTGATGATTTTGTGACTGGGATTATGATGCCCCTCTTCTTCTTAACTTCTGGGACACGAACCAATGCTGGTTTTATGCTGAAGGAAACTCCATGGTATGTAATATTACTGATCTTATTCCTTAGTTTTGGAGCAAAGATACTGAGCACATTGCTCATCTTTATGTTGCACAACAAGCCACTGGAGGATGGTTTTGCTCTTGGCGTGATAATGAACACTAAAGGGGTTTTATCGATCATTATCCTTAATGCAGGCCGGAATATTGAGGTATCAACTATACATGTTCTGCAAAATTCATAGTTCTTTAATAGTATGGGAGATCAGGAATTTCTTAATTACATTAATTAACTAAAGATCATCTCATTTCTCAGGTTCTAAACAACCAAACGTTTACCTTAATGGTGTTTTCAGTCTTGGCCATGACTTGTTTGGTGGAGCCAATAATTTCTTCCACATATAAGCCTAGAAAAAATTTGCTAAAATATAAGCACAGGACCATAGAGAGTGTGCTGGCTACCGGTGCAGAGTTTAAAATCCTTGCATGTGTTCATTCAAATCGGGATACACCAGGCATGATTAGCCTCCTCGAAGCCTCTAATGCCAGCCAAGAATTCCCTATTTATGTGATTGCCGTCCACTTGGTAGAGCTGACCGGAAGGGCTATGGCGATGTTAATTGTTCATGACCAATGCAAGACAAGCAAAAGCAAACCTATCCGTGCAAAATCAGAATCGGACCAAATTATTGATGCTTTTGTATCGTACGAGAAGAGAAACCGAGCTGTGTCTGTTCAAACAATCACTGCAGTATCACCTTATGAAAATATGCATGAGGACATTTGCAGCCTTGCGTTGGACAAGCGCGCTTCCCTCATCATCATACCATTCCAAACAATCTTAGCTGCGGACGGCCAAATAGAGGATGCTAAATCTACTTTTCCAGCTACGAACCAATATGTGCTGGAAAATGCACCATGTTCTGTGGGTTTACTGGTTGATCGTGGACTCAGTTCCATCACGCAGATAGATTTCGCAAGGAACAGTACTAGCTCGAAAGGGCTCAGAATTGCTATGATTTTCATTGGTGGCCCTGATGACAGGGAGGCATTGGCTTATGCATGGCGAATGGCAGGCCATCCCGGAGTAAATTTAACGGTGCTTCGATTTCTTCCAGGTAGAAAAGTAGCACAATCCGATTCAGAAAACAGATCAAGCCATGATGATGGGATATTTGATTCCTTGACATTTGAGGAGAGGGAAAAGAGGCTCGATGAGGAGTATACATATGAGTTCATGTTCAAAACTCTTGATGTCGAGTCCATTACTTACACAGAGAAAGTGGTAAATAATGGGGATGAAACTCTTGCGGAAATTAGACGACATGATGCAGATTTTGATCTTTATATAGTTGGAAGAGGGGAGAAAACAAGATCAGAGCTCATATCAGGGTTATCAGACTGGAATAGCTGTCAGGAATTGGGAACCATGGGAGATACACTTGCTTCATCAAATTTTGCATCACATGCATCAATCCTTGTGGTGCAACAACACGTCCCCAAAAACTATAGTGCAACCCCTGAAGGATTTTCAGCACTCATTGGTTCATCATCTTGGCAACCACTTATGGCTAGTGGTAGGGTTTCCTCTGGCAATACTACTGGCATTTCACACTATCATGTTCATGATCAAGACGAAGATGATGATGATGATCATAAATAATTTGCAAAGTTCTGCAGTATCAAGGCAATCTGATGATGAAGTCCAGTCATCAATCAAACAAATTTGGAAGCATTATCGCTGGTGGCAAAGACTCCAAAATATATTCAACTTAGTCAGTAACAAGAGATATATTTCAATATTGTATGTAGCTATTATATTATAGTCTATACTTGTCAAATACAAACATAAGGTGACAATACTAAATAAATACACACAAATCTTACTCTTGCAAAGACTCACCATTGTGTGAGCTATTCAAACTCTATCTCTATCATTCAATTTAATATCAGAGCCTCCCTATAACACTGCAATAATGGCTTCTAGCATTTCCACTTCCTCTGCGACTCCCAAAAACACCACTACAATTTTCCAAAAACCACCCAAAATAATGTGACTCAGCTCACAAATGCTCATCATTTTATTTCTCTTAAACTATCCTCAACAAATTATATTTCCTAACGCACTCAGATGAGACCTTTTCTTAATGGAGCAAGGCCTTTTTGGATTCATTAAAAGCAGCAACGAATGTCCTCCTTCTCACACCCTTTCTCCATACACTAGCATATCCCAACAACACCCTTAATTTACTTCTAAGACCAACTACTAATGAGCACACTCATTGCCTTTTTGTCCATAGAAGTTATGTCCATTGTTGTTGGTTATGACACTTCTCATAAAATTTAGACCTCACTAGAGAGTGCCCTCGCCTCCTTCTCCAATACCCGTACAGTGAATCTTCATTTTGGCCTCCAACGACTCAAGCAAAAAGATACTGAAAGTGTTACTCAGTATATACAATGGAAAAAGTCTTACAGTGATGAACTAACTGCTACAAGAAAGCTTTTCTCTATGGTTGATTTCAACCTCTATGTCTCTCGGGGTTTATCTAGAGATTTCAAAGACTTGATCACAACTCTAACCGCGCCACCTAATTTGGTATGCTTTACTGAATGGCATACCTAGCTTTTAAGTCATGATTTCTTGTATAGGGACTCTATACAATTTGTTCCCCCATCTAGAACTCATGATCTTTCCTCTTCCACTCCCACAACTAATTACACTTAAAGAGTAGGAGGTTACAATGACCAAAACTCCTTCTTTGACTGAACAAACTATTCTGGTTCTCCATTTGGCTGTGGTAGGGGTTGTAACCAAAGAGGCTATTGGCATGGGAGGATCTATGTCCGAAACAACAATTTCTCTTATGGCTGGAAAAATTCTGATTCCAGATTGCACTGTTAGCTATGCAATTCTGGTACCCATAGTGTTGTTAATTGCTCTCAAAGGTACGTCCAATCTACTACCTATTCGGCAAATATGGCTATTTATCCTCTTACTTCTCCTAGCTATCATACATATCCCAAGTGTCCTGACATTGGGGCCTCACATCATGTGACCCTTGAAATAGCTAGCAAGCCTGAGTCATTATGCGTCATGTCATAGATCGGATCAATTGCAAGTAATGATAAGTTTATTCTAATAAAAAATATGGCTCTACTCATCTTTATACACCAACTAGAATTTTAAAAATGTTTGATGTATCACAAATCCCAAAAATTGCAAGCCCTTTACTGTCTGTTAAAATAGTAGCCCATGACAATAATTTATTTTGAAAATTTCACATCTTTGCTTTTTGTGTTAAGGATAGATGTAGCAGAAACAACTAATCTCTAAATTGAGTAAGGATGATATGTACGTACTATATGGCTCTTCAGATCCAAAAGCTTTTTATGTTCAAACCTCTTATTATAGCACTCCAAATTAGGTCATCGCATAATCGAGTCATAATTTTGTTTTTCAAAATAATAAGTTGCCACATATTGGTAACAACTTCAATGGTCAATGTGTCTTTTGTCCATTAGAGAAATCATATAGGTTGTCTCTTAGTTCAACTAAATATTATAGTGATAATGTTTTTAGATTTATTTTTTTAGTGATGTATGGGGACTTTCGCACATTCCTTCAATTGATGGTCATAAATATTATTTGGTTTTACCCTAGTTATAAAGACTTTAATGTCTTTAATATTTTTATTCCGTTTCAAACATTGATAGAAAGACAGTTTAATTACAAAATTTAAAAAATCCAAATAGATTAAGGAGTTAATTTTTAAGTCAAGATTGATCTCTAGCAAGGCATCATGGCTACCCAATTCTTTAGGAGGATGAATTAATCTATAATTATCTTTTACGAGCATGATTACCATACAATTCGAGTCCTCATGTCAACTTATCAAAGTGTGATCTCGAACTTAGTTGTTAGTCTTGTTTGATCACGATCACATAAGTCTTTTTCGATTCCTAAATGTCTTAGCTCTTAGTATAAACCAACTATGCTCTATTGGTGTACTTCTACTATGGCCAAAGACTTCTTGAGCGTACATTTATTGAAGTACAATGTGATAACTACTTTAGTATACAAGAAATAACATGTTCTACTTATTTATCCATCTACTTCTATTAGATTCTTAGTGCACTCAATAAATCATCCTCGTGCAACCCTTTACTAGGTCCATCAAAACGAGTGTCAAAGTACATAAATCCTCCAATGAGTTATTCGTGATGATTAAAAGTCTAAGAACTAGTTATACCTATTTCGTATGAGATTCCTATAGACTAAGCCGAATAGGTTCTTATGGTGAGTCAAGTCCAATGATATGTTCGTGAACATGAATCGCCTAAATGCTTGCTTTGGCATCATCATGTCAATAGGTGTGAGATCTTTTCTGCTGTCATATAGCATAAGCATAGCACTAACAAGTCTAACAACATCTTGTCAATATCCATTCTTGATAATACTATGACTTGGGACATTTAATGATATCATTTATGTGTATTAGTGTTTATCTTATATTTTTCGATCAATCACCAATGCAAATACATATCATAAGGATTTTTATCTGATTCTATTGAATAAATAAACATAAAGCATAATAATTAATAGAAAGACTTATTTATTATTAATAAAATAAATGATGTAATAATATAATAACTCAAATTAATCCAAACTTAATTGGAACTTGGGTACCTACATTAACAACTACGCCCATCTACACTCATGGAATGCTCCTACATTACATTGGTCTTCCAAAAAAAACATTTTTATAATTTTGTCACCTCTCCTACTTGAGCCGACTTGTTATTCACAAGCTAAAAAATATCAAAAGTGGCGGTATGCCATGGTTACCAAAATTAATGCACTCGTTTCTCATTGGTTCATGGTCCATAGTCCTTCGTATTGTTGAATATCATTAAGTGTAAATGGGTTTTATATACAAAGAGGAGAGCTTATTCCAATATTGAAAGACATAAGATACGATTGGTGGCTAAATTTTTCCTTCAATAAAAAAAGGTAGATTTCGTAGAAAATTTTAGTTCGATTGTAAAACTAGCAACCATTTGATGTGTCCTCTCTTTGGTAGTCACAAAGGCATGAATAATTTGAGAACTAGATGTCCATAATGTCTTCCTAAATGGAATCTTAGATGAGGAAGTCTTTATAGAACAACCACCTAGATTCATTCATGATCATCGTCCAAGTTATGTATGTAAGTTAAATAATTTATTATACGGTTTAAAAAAGTCTCATAGAGCGTAGTTTATACGTCTCCATGACTTTCCGTTAGAGTTGAGTTTTAATACATAAAAAAAACTTCTCCCCAGTCTTCTATAATAGACACTACAAACATATGATGATATTGGTGTACATGAATGATATCATCATTAATAGGGACTCTATTTTTTCCATCTACTCAATAATTGTAGACTTGAATCATATGTTCTCCATTTGTAACTTAGGAATCATGAGTTATTTTATTGAATTAAATCTATTCACATCTCCGATGGTCTTTTTCTATTAGTGAAGAAGTATGTAGACAACACTATAAGAAAATTGACAATTAGTGATGGATTTTAGTGATGGATAACATTTTATCCTTGAATAGCTATCAATTAATGATGGAATTACAAGGAACAAGAAGAATGTTAATTTAGTGACTAATTAGTGACAAATCAACGAGTGAAAATTTGCGATGGAAACTTTTCCATCGCTAAAAATAGCAGAAACAACATGTGCCACAATTAGCAATGACATTATGTCGTTATTTAGAGACACAATAATCAATCCATCACTATTTTCATCGTGGGGTAATGTTTCATCGCTACTCATCGCTATCCATCCTTAAATAGTGACGATTGAATCCGTTACTAATTCGAGAGGATGTTATGGAATTCGAGATGGTGAAACTGTGGTTAGTTTAAAAATCAAATTAGCAATGGATATGTTGATCCATCACTAGTTAGCGATGGATTATTAATCCATTACTAGTTAGGTAGATTTCTCAAAGTTTCCACAAAATTTGGCGGACATTTAAAATTCAAATTAGTGACGGATACGTTGATCCGTTGCTAATTAGGGGCGATTAAATCCATTGCTGATTGGATAGATTTCTTAATGTTTTCGGAGAAGTCTAACGATCATTTGGAATTCAAATTAGCGATGGATTAGCAACAAAAATGTATCCGTCGCTAATTTTTCAGCTTATAAACCCATTGTTTCTCTTCTTCCTTCCTCATTTCACCTGTTCCCTCTTCTACCTACCTCTTTCGCCGACCCCTAAAACCACCCCTACGCCAATGAACACCACCTCACGCCACCCACTCCTTCCTCAAGCACATTCAATCCGACGAAGAGCGGTTTTCTAGCGAATATTCGTCCCTCTTCCCCCTTCATCTCATTGGTTAGTGTTTCTCTCTCTAGATCTAAATTTTTTTCTTAGTTAGATTAATGTTCATTTTTTTTATTTAATTTTGTTATTTGTTCGATTACTTTTTTGAATTATTAGTGTAATTTTGGTAGTTGTTAGTTTTATTATATATGTTAATTATTAGTTTAAATTTATTAATTATTTATTTAGTTTTGTTAATAATTAGATTAAATGTTTTAAGTGTTAGTGTTAGGTTAAATTTTATTTATGAAATTTAGATAAAGTAGATTAATTGTTAAGTTATTTTTTATTAATTGTTATGTTAAAATTTTGTTATGTAATTGTTAATTTTTATTTTAAATATGTTAATTATTAAGTTATTTTTGTTAAGTATTAGTTGAATTTTGTTAATTGTTAGTGTTAGATTAATATTGAATTATGCAATTTTTAGGTAATTTAGAAAAATTTATTGATTAAATATTAAGTTATTTTTTGTTAAGTGGGTTGTTAATTTTTTTAATTTATTGTTAATTTGTTATGTTTTTTTATTAGTTGTTAGGCTAACATTTTAATTTTTTTTATTGTTATTTTTAATTTTAAATTAAATTTAAATTTTGATTAATGTAATTAATTAGTATTAATTTAATTTAATTAATTTGAATTATGGTTACTTCGCATATAAAAGCTAGAAGTAATTATTATAGTTTAATTATTAAAAATGATCAACATATCATTACAAAAAAATAATCTATCATTCCGTATTCAAAATATTATAATTAAAAATTTAATCACATAAAAAAAAACCTATTTTTGATATATAAATATTAAATCCATTAAAATAAAGTTATTATTTAATAAATATTGTTATTTAGAATTAATTTAATTATGTTTAGTTGAATTTATTAAGAAATTAAATGGAAAAATTTAGTCAAAATGCACTTTAAATGAGAAAATTTAATAAACAAGTTTAATCATAAAATATAATTTTATTTTTGAGAGTGTTATTTCATTACATAAAATAAAAGTATTTAAATGGTTAAATGGTTATAGAAAAAAATTAATAACTATTTAAATGGTATAATTAAAAAACACAAGCATAACAATGTTTTTTTTTAAAAAAAATCAAAGTTTGAGAACTAGATTGAAATAGAGTGAAAATAGGTGTACTAATGGCAAGTTAGGGTAGAACATGCAAAAAAGATGTAATCATTCTTTAAACAATCAATTAAATATAAAGTGAAATTTTTAAAACAAAATTCAGAACAAGTATCATTAATTACACATCCCATATATAAACTTACTTTTTGAAAAAAATCATAAGAATGATGATAAATAATTTTTTGCATGTGTTGTGTAATTTTTATAGTGATTACCAAAATAAGATCCGATTAACAATGGATGAATGTTAAGTTAGTTGTCGGGTTGTTAAATGACAACTTTGTAAATGGGGTAGAATAATTTTTAGCTTTTGTCTGTTGAACATTCCGAATGTATGGACGAAGCCAAGATTAGGTATCCTTGTAATTTTAGTAAGTGTATAAACAAAAATTAAGAGGCGGTTGAAATGATAAAATATCATTTATGCTATAAGGATATTATGATTGGATACATCATAGAGAATTTAAGTCCTACGTGGCATTTATTGATTCTAAGAATCATTATGCTTTTGAAAATTATAATGTAGGCAAAGGTAATTCTAGTAAACTCCAAAACCCATATTAAACTATGTTAATGGATGCAGATCAATCCATCTAGCATGAAGGAGGTTCCAAATCTCAACGCCTAGCACTTTTATGATATGTTGAATACATCACATAGAGAGATTTAGCTTGATTGTGATATGCACTTGCAATTTCAACGAGTTGCTTGAATGTTGAATCTAAAAACTGAATATCATTTTCTAAAGAAGTGCTTTAACTAGTTATGTGAGTCGATGAAGGAGTTGATGTTGGCCGATAATTATATGACAAATAATTTTTATGAAATAAAGAAGGTAGTTAGGGGGATGGGTTTACTAGTGGAAAAAATTTATTTTTTTCGGAACGACTACATGATC
This sequence comes from Dovyalis caffra, assembly GCA_963924115.1. Classification (NCBI taxonomy): domain Eukaryota; kingdom Viridiplantae; phylum Streptophyta; class Magnoliopsida; order Malpighiales; family Salicaceae; genus Dovyalis; species Dovyalis caffra. Next base: position 4,197,742 of record CAWUPB010001195.1, read on the forward strand.
TATTAAAATGAAGACGAGTAAATTAGATAAATATAAGTTTTTTTTTCAATATCCTCGATATCAAAGTCTCCATCGACGATCGAGAAGAGCAAAACTTGTTCTCATTAAAAAAATATACTACTTTCCTCTAACCCCATGTCTGCAACAATTGTATGCATCGAATGCAATAGTTAAGCATATGCCTTGGCATGCCAAACATGGGAGAGATGATGCTGGAGTAATGCATCATCCCTCCGATTCTATTTCATGGAAAAGTTTCAATCAGATTAATCTTTTTTTTTTTTTTTACAGCTAAAAGAAGGAATGTTAGATTAGGAGTGTGCACTCGATGGGTTTCAACCATTTGGTCAATCTAGTGTATAATATTCCTCATGGATGGTCATTGTGACTCTATACAATTTGCCACCATAGAAGTGTATGAATGAGGAATATATGTTCCTAACATCGATTGTTTTGGGTCCAACAAAATTGAAACATAAATTAGACATTTACTTGCAACCTTTCATATCCAAGCTTATCCAATTATAGGAAGTGGGTGTGGTGACCTACAATTTGTACCGTAAATAGAATTTTTTTATTAAGAGTTATAATTACATGGACTATCATTGACTTTTTTGCATAATCGATGCTGTTTGGTTAGAGTACTATAGGAAAACAAGATTGTCCTTACAATATGAAGAATTCAAAAGCTTTCTCCTTCCTAATTGAAGGAAGACCTCCTAGTTGACAACCATCAAAAGTTTATTTCTTGTGATCATCCATATAGAAGAAACAAGAAAGCATTCATCATAAAAAAAATTATTAAATCTAGCCTTCATTCTATCTAATCTGGAGAAGTGATGTTATATCCGGTGAAATAGTGGAGGTTATTGAAGGTGATAGAAGATGGTGCGGATGATCATAATAGTAGAATCTCTTAGATACGTGGATGGATGAAACCGAGTATTTTTATTGATTTGCCTTACTAGAGTACAAATCTCATTTGACACAATTTAAATGTCATGCATATTGAGAAAAATATGTTTGATAATGGTTTGAACACAAGCATGAATGTGTCCGGTAAGACTAATGATAATGCCCTCTCTAGGAAAGAAGTGAAATTTTTTTTATAAAAGGTCAAAATTAGTGAAGGATTATACATCTACAAAGTATCATAAAGCTGCATTTACTATATCTAAACAATAGAAAACAAAGTTACTTGCATGGATAAAACAACTCAAGTTTCCCGATGGATATGTGTTCAATCTAGTCTGGATGTATTGATATACAACATGACAATCTTTATGGGATGAAAAGTCATGACTCGTCACATCTTCATGCAGAGGTTACTTCTAATTACATTTTGAAAATTTTTGTTAGGAAATGTTTGGCAAGCACTTACGGACTTGAGTTGTTTCTTTAAGCAATTAACTTCTACAAGTAATAAGGGACGAAGACATGTTGTAGCTTAATGATGAGATACCCATCATTTTGTGCAAACTAGAGCGTATATTCCCACTCAAGTTTTTTGACTCCATGGAACATCTTTTAACTCATCTATCATATGAGGCATCTATTGTGAGACTTATGCAATATCGGTGGATGTATCCATTTAAAAGGTATTGATATTGAATTTAAATGTAAAATTAAATAAATTTTTAACTATCAAAAATAAAAATAATTTATATTACATATATCCGTAGAAGTTAAAAAATAATGTTAAAAAAAAAGGTTAAAGTGGAAGGATCAATATGCAATGCAAATTTGATCGAAGAAGCCTCTTTATTTTACTCGTATTATTTTCAGCCTCATGTGCATACTAAGCATCGAAAAGTGCCACATAATGTTGAGTACTACGATGGAGAAAAAAACGAGCATATTGAAGGGATGTTATCCATATTCAAACAATAAGGTTGACTAATTGGTTGACATGCAATATATCTCGAACACTAAGGAGCCCACCAATATATATTGTTGAATTATGAAGAAATAAAACCTTACATTAAGTGAGTTTATCAAAATTTAAATTCTAGATCATACATATTTTATTACATATAATAATATTAGCAATGTAGTAGAGACTAACTCACATTTGTTATTAATTCTTTTCTCTTTAGTGGATTTCTTGTCGAAATGTGATTGAACAATACCATCATGTCCGAGAATGAGGTTGATGTTCTAATCGAAAATGAGTTTGCCTCTTGGTTTAATCAATATATGAGTTTTATCATTTTATTCATATTTAGTATGTTGATAGTATTAATTAAAAGATAACTAAACTTTTAGGGGATTTTATGTTTAATTTACGGACATAAAATGCGTAAGTAATTTTCATGAAAGACCAATTCTTGAAAGATCTCGCACAAGGCCTATTGTTTATTGTAAGATCGTACACCGATTATTTTGTTAACGGTTATAGGTTTTGCATACTTAAGGGATCTTTGAAAATAAGGTCTTTCAATAAGTGGTATCCGTATTAAAGGAAGCAATTGCAATACAACTAAGAGTGACTATTATTGGTTAGTGATAGAAATTCTTAAAGTAGAGTATCCTACATTATCAATCAAGATAACGAGTATTGTTCAAGTGTGATTGGTTTGATCCTACACCATAAGGAACAAGAGTTCATCCACGAGTATAAACTTATGGATGTTAACCGTAAGAAAATCTTGAATAATTATGAACCATTTATCCTAACATCATAATCGACTCGGGTGTATTATATGGAGTACCCCAGCTTAAGGCACGAGAATCAAGATTAGTAGGTCGTGTGTAAGATCAAAGGTAGATCCGTGTTTGACTTGCTCAATTCATAAGTCGTTGTCTAATAAAATGCTAAAAAAATTTAACGAGGAGGATCCAAAAATCTGATACGAATTGATAGAGGAATTCAAAGACATCACTTTATTGAATAATCCAAATGGATCATTTGTAGATATAAAAGTAGGTGTGGTTGATAAAGATGATGATAATGAGTGTAAAAATGCATCGGATGATGGAGATGATAACTTAAACAATGATTGAAATAGTTCTAATTAAATATATATTTCATTTATTATATTAGTAAGAAATGATATAATTTTTTTCTTTCTTAATTTGTTACATTGTAATTAATAATATCGATTTTCATGCATCTACTAAATGTTCATTATGTATTTTCATTGCTTTGTATTCGTAGTAAATGATGTATTTTTTATTTGCTTATTAATTTACTTGAATCATATATTTTTTTTATATTTTATTTATTTGTTTAACATTAAATCATACAATAATGACTTGTGATTTATGTCGTCCCCCCATAGTCACTATTTGATTACGTTTTGATAATCATGGATGAGCATCATCGTCCGATGGTAGTCCCTTAAAATCCCCTACCGGTATTGGTCATGGGTCTCTAACTACGGGCCTTTTACATAGGTCCTACAGACTCCTATAGTCATGGAGGTAGCATATCTGCAGTGGCCATTCAAGAAGCCCTTTCCACACTAGCGGTATATGTTCCCACATCGACACTCGAGGTTCCAAGCATCAACCTCCGAGAGTAGCCCCTCCATTAGCATATCTAACGTTTCGGATAGTTCACATAGCTCCTCTAGTTGATGATCTTTTTCTATCACTCAAGAATGGTATGCAAGTATTTTTTTACTTTAATATATAATTTTAATATTTCTTATTTTTTTAATATTTCTTTTTTTATTTTGTTGTTCAATAGTTTCACTTTGCCTAGTAAAGATTATGCCTTGAAGATATCTCTCGATTTTTAAGCAATGGTTAGATGTAAGTGTATTATCCTGGAAGTCTATCACCGATGTCACTAAACAATTCTACTTTAGTGAAATTTGGGTAATGTATTATCAATTTTTTTTATAATTAAAATAAAATTTTTTTCATTAGATAAAGTTGTTAATATTAATTTTTTTTTCATGCAAAAATATTTTGATTGGGATTTGGCCATCGAAGTGCTTGTCCAAGTGGTATGAGAGGCTATGACAAAAAAATTCTATGCCGACTCTATCTACAAGTGTGGTTTGCAGGACGATCACCCTATTTATATTAGACGAAGGTTTGGGATGTGTGGCAAATAGATTTCATGAAACTTGAATGCATCGCTCATTCGGAGCAAGCATCACGAAACTAATTGTTGGAGGCCAATGGTCCCGGTGCGGATCCTTCCATGCATATAGGGGGCTCCATATCTACGAAATAAAATGCCCGTCGTTTGATAAATTATAGACTTTTTTATTATTAATTACATATTTTTATAAAATTTCAATTTCTTCTCATATTGTTTGTAACACATTATTGTTTTTGGAGGTAAGATTCAGTTGTGAGCCAATGAGTTTTGAGTTATTTCATACGACTCATAAGCGACAAAATGGTTCTTTCATGGATCCGCACTTCGAAAAAATAATGGTCGGTGTTTTTTTAATTTTAAATATTAAATATGAAAATATAATGTAAAATTTATTTTAATCTTATAATGATGATATCATTATTTTGATTATACATGAGTGTGTGGAATAGCTTATCTAGGATGCGGTTAGGGTGTAGTAGGTAAAAGAAATCCTAGAGCTAGAAGTTGATAAGAATGTCATACACCTCAAGGCTGTCAAAGAGAAAAAGAAAAGGATATATGGTGTAGGCACACATGCGGTGAATTACCTATTCCAGGTTAGGTGTTAGCAGACTCTTCCTTTGTGATGTCATATTACACTATCGACCTTGTGAACGATGAGCTTCGGAGGGACTACGAGGCTATGAAGGAAGAGGATGCGAGGTGAAACAAGGTGAGCTCAAAAACCCGGTCTCAAAGCGATAAGTGACTATACATAGTCTTAAATCTTAGTACGACACGATGGCCTCCTTAGTGATGAGGTTGGCATAGACAATCGAGGTGCTTATAGATCTATCGACAAGTCAACACTTTACTCGTTCCTTGCATGCAACCTCCCGTCTAGCCTTTTGTTAATCCTCTCATCAAGCCCTCCACACAATATCGGGAGGAGGAGGAGGATGGAGGATTAGGCGAGCAGAGTGAGTGATAAAACAAATATTTAGTGACTTTGGTTTTTTTATTGAACGTACTCTTAAATGTTATTGTTAATATTAATTTATTTTTAATCAATACGTTATTACTTGTAATTGTTAATTATTAAATTCAATATTAATAATTAATTTATAAATATAATATTAATAATTTTAAAATAAAAAAATACAAAATATAAAAAAATATATATTTTTTTTAAAATAGCAACGATATAGCGACGGAAGAGCAACAAATTCCTCTCTTGCATTTAGCAATGGAATAGCAACGACTTAACATACCTTCGAGATATTAATGATCGATAATCGATTGCTATTCGAGTACGAAATTAGGGACGTAAACCACGACAGGTCCCATGATGCAAACAATGATGGATTCTTGAATTTTAGCGATGGAATTTTCGTCGCTAAAATAGTGACTAAATGGATTTGTCCATCACTAAAATTAGCAATAAGCAATTTAGCAATGAATAGATCTTCCATCATTGAGCCATCACTAAGCCACATTAGAGATAGATTAAGAGCAATTAGCGATGAAATAATCCATTGCTAATTGCCTTTTTTTATAGTGCAAGTTATACATGAAACGAGTATGAACACTTGTAAATTTATCGGTACTTCTATACCAATGACTTCTAAACTTGATCCGATGGATCAATCAAATAGTATTGATGCTACTTCATACGGACATAATATTGGTGTTCTTCAATGTATGACTCTAATAAGACTTGATGTTGTCTTTATAGTTAATAAGGTATGTTAGTATATGCATTACCCTAAGGAAGGTGATTCGATGGCAATTAAATCTATTTTATGTTATTTGAAATAGTCCGTAGAATTTGTTTTGCATATTGCTAAACATAACCGTAGCTTTCTATAAGGTTTTTCTTATTCTAATTAGGTAGGAAGTTTAGAAGATATATAAAAAATCCACAAGAGGGTTTACTATCTTTCTTGAAAACAATCTTATTTCTTGAAAAACATCCAAGAAAAAAACAACATCCAAAAGTTCAATTGAAGTAGAATATAATGTTGTGGCTAATGTAGCGATTGATATCATTTGGCTCAATTCTTTACTCATTGAGTTTGGAATTCAGATGAAAAATAGGCTTATTCTATGGTGTGATAATATTGGGGCAACTTATACAAGCACTTAAACTTATGTTCCATAAAAAAACAAAGCATATAATGATTGACTATTATTTTTTCATGGAAAATGTTGCAAAAGGTGAGCTACGAGTATGATTCATCTTATGACATGATTAGGTTACCGATTTGTTGACAAAACCTCTATCTTCTCTACGTTTTTAATACCTTGTAAATATAACAATGTCTATTTGTAGAGGAGTATCTATACAATCTCATAATAAAATCTAGTAATAAAAAAACAAATTCAAATACATTATAGCTAGCGATAAAGATTCCAATATATATTTAACTTAGTTAGTTATAAATATATATATTTTAATAATATTTGTAGCTATTATGTTATAGCCTTTGTTTAGCAAACACAAATAGAATGTAACAATACTGAATATGTATATGTAAGTTTAATTCTTGCAAAGACTCACCATTTTTTTTATCTATTCAAACTCTTTCTCTAGCATTCAATAATTTGTGGTTACTTTAGTAAACCATTTTATTAACTTCTCTAAACAGAGCTAAACCTTGAGGGATTTTGCTCATTATATGGTTTCTCTATTCTTTAAATTGTTTTGATGGAGATTCCGTATTCTTTTTCATATTGATTGAGTCTTTCTACTCCTATTTTATTTTATATATGTCCCTTTGTTATAACACTATTAATTATAAGTCGACATGATACTCATGTAGTGTGTCCGCTCTTAAAAGCATGAAAGTGTCATACGTCATACTCCAATAGAGGACTCAATCAAAACAATTTAAAGAATACATAATCAATTTTTTTAAAAAATTCTATATTATTGTGTTTTTAAAACCTCGTATTGAATGCTATAAAACGTGTTATATGTGAGACTTATAAGAATAAAACTCTAAAGAGTATTTTTTTAAAATAATTATATAATAATTTAAAAATAAGAAAATATATACAAAACAAACTTAACATGTAATTAAGAAAATAAAGTTCAAATATATTCATCAAAATTGAAATAAAAAAATAGTAATATTAAATAGTAACTAATTAGATCATTAACTAGGGGTCTATAACTAATCGATATTGTATATCACCATATTTTTATTTTAATAATTGTATATTATATTCCTTTTTTCTTTTCTTTTTAACGTTTTATTTTATTCTTTTTAACTTATTATAACAATATTAAAAAGGTAAACAGATTAAAATACCCCTGCATGTATGTGTGTGTAAGTCTCTAAGCATTTTCTTTCATTTCCCACCTGACTCTCTCTCCTCTCCTCTCCTCTCTTCCATATACGCTCCTTCATTTCTCTCTCTTCGAAAAGAGAGAGAGCTTTTTTTCTTTAATAAAATCTCTTGACAAAAGATTGTCTTTTGTTTTTTTTTTTTAATTAGTGGTTGATTTTTGTGGCCATTTGGAGTTGATTTAAAGACAAATTGAAACTAAATAAGAGGTATGCAACACCAATGTTTGAATTTCTTTTTTTTGAAAATGGCAATAACATACAAAATATTTGGATTAACTTTATATTTGTATAATCAAAAAAAATTCCTAAAAAAAATCTTAGATTTTTTTAAAATGAGCCATCTTTGAAAACCTATCCACTATATAACTGAATCCTTGAACCTTTTTGTTCTCAAAAGGCCAATAATAAAGTCCATACTCACACCACAATTGTGCTTCTAGAACCGACAGTGGAGCGTGAAGATCTACCTTATGTGCTGGAGTCTTTTCCAAGTGACAAATCTGACTATTCTTGATGTATATATCCAAATCTCTCGATAACAAAGGCCAATAGGAACTCTTGACCATAATTTTCAATGTTTTATCCTAACCAAAATGTCCAGCAAGGCCTTTGTCATGATACTCAATCAATATAGCTTCTCGTAATGAACAACTTGGCACATACAAATGATTTCTAAAAAATAATAATCAGTATCCGTATGAAATTCTTTAAAAGAAGACACACCATCTTATTGTCGTATATTGTCAAAATCTTCATCATCTTCGTATAAGTCACTAATCACTTCAAAACCTTGAAACCCAAACCTATAAGGTAGAAAGCAAAGTATACCTTTGGTTACGTGCATCTTTTTTATGACTCTAGACTTGTGCTCGAGAATATAGTTAAATGGTGATAAAAGTTCACTCCAGAAATGACACGAGAGTGTCGCCAAGGCAAGACCAAAGGTTCCATGTTCTACTTTGGCCGAAGGTTCAAACTTGAAGGAGCATGCTTTTGACTGAATATTTCTAGTCCATTGGGTTTGAGATATTTAGGCTCACTTATCTTTATTTATTTTCGTATTTTGATTGAATTATTTTAATCCATCCGTATTGGAAGTGGATTTTTTATTCTTATTTAGGTATTTTTTGTTAAGTTAGAATTGGGCTTTTAAGTTAATTAAGTTCAATTAGATTGAGAGTTTATTTAATCCTAGTTCATTTTAAATTGGTTTCAGTATATAAGTCTTAGGAGTAGTATTTAAACTTCTCTTTTGTAACTTGTCGAACAGATTTTGAGTTTTGAAAAATTAAAATAGAAAAAAAGATTTTCCAATTCTGTTCTTGCATAATATACCCGCTCCTAAATTTAATAATTTTATACCTACTTGCATTATAACAAAAAAAATGTATCAACCACCGTACCCCACGTTTTAAGCCAACACTTCTTTTCTTCATCTTTTTATTTTAGATTTCGAAAAGAAGTCGAAGCAAAAGCAGATCGAAAGCCATCGGTAGATTGCACCAACCTCTATTCTAGGTTATTTCTTCTCCTTTTTTTCAATCACTGTCGCTCACAAGTGAATACACTATATTATTCAACCTCTATTCTTCTCCTTCTTCTTCATTTTTAGGGTTTCAAATTTTCATTTTACAGAAATCTCTTCCAATCTCCTTTTCAAAAGTTACAGGTAAGCTCCTACCTGATTTGTTCTTAGGATCCCCAACAAAGGTCTTAGTGCTATGGCCATCTATCTCGTTGCTTTTGGTGCTTTTTCTTATGGCATATACCAAGTTAGAAAGGGCAACAACGTCTATAGGTAAAAATGGTTCTTTTATCATAATTTTTTTTTAAATTTTTTTGTGGTTTTGATTGGTTTTAGCATATGGGTTTTGTTTTGTATTTGAATTAGAGTTAGGAATTTGCAGGATTTGGATTTTTGTTATGTTAATTGGATTGGGTTATTAGATTGAAGATTGTTGGGAATACTTGACTTGGAAACTCTATCATGTTGAAATTCAATAGAGACATTTTAGTTGCTTAAGTCTTTCTTCGACTTTATCTATCAAATAAGTTTAAACTACATAGACCCAAAGTAAAAACTGAAAGAAAGGACACATTTATGATTCATATACAAACTATTACATCAAATCATTTGTTTCGTTGCTTAAGGTTTTTGCCCATATTACTTTGCCTAGGAAACAATTGTGACTTGTAACTAGAGTGTGCATTTGAGTGGTAATTTCCAAGCTCGTAGTTTTCCCGGTGAAGTATTTTCTTGATTTTTTTTTTAACTTGAATTAAACAGGTGGTTGAGATAACAAAAGGAAGTAAGGTCACATATGAAATGAACAAGAAGATAGGACTAATCAAGGTATGAATAATTATGAATCCATTGAAATTGACAAAAATTAGTCCTAGATTCTAGACTCTATAGGAAGCGCTTTACATGGAATTTGCTTTTTTTTTTTTAAAAAAAAAAAACTTCATTCTATCTACCATAGCCTTTGCTTATTTTTTTTTGTTCAAATGAATGCTTGGGTTGGTTGGATTTTATGCTCCTCGGTGGTCTATCCCCACAACTACGGTTTCATCACTCACATATTATAGGAAGACAATGATCCCTTAGATGCTTTAGTACTTATGTAGGTTACTTGATATCTATTTGATATTTAATTTCAAACTCAAGATTCTCGCTCAATATTTTTCCTACAAATGTAATTGCACCATTTTTATATTTCCCACATTGTGATCCTACCGAATTTGGAGACCAGTTCATTGGCTCTAGAGATGAACGAAATGCCCCAAAACTAGCGAGTGAAGAACCGAGTTGCCTCTTAGTGAATGATATTGATCATTAATATTCACTACCGTAAAAAAATGATTTAGTGATGGAAATCAATCCATCGTTAATTAGCGATGGATTACGAAATAATATTTTTTTATAATTGTTTAGTGACGGATTAGCGAGGAAAACATAGTGACAAAAACAAAGCCGTTGCTAAATAAGACGAGGAAAAAAGTGCCAAAATCGATGATGGATTAACGATGAAAATTCGATTGCTAAATTTAAAATTAGCGATCGAATTTAATCCGTCGCTAAATAGCAATGAACTATATCTCGTCGCTAGCTCTCATGGGGGAATTTCCCTCGAAAATTAGTGACGGACTAGCCTTCCGTCGTTGATAGTAGGAGGGAAATTTTTCCCCCAAATCGACGATGAACCGACTCGTTCGTCGTTAAATAGCAATGGATCGACCGGTCCGTGGTCGATCAACAATGGACGACGTCCGTCGCTAAATGAGGGGGAATTTCCCCCAAATGATGACAGTACCAACCGTCTGTCAGCTGAATGGGGGAAATTTCCCCCTAAACAATGATGGATTTGTCGGTTCATAGCCGATTAGTGACGAACTTGTCCGTCGTTATTTTGCTTATAAATACCAGACCTCCCCTTCCTCCTACTTCTTCATTTGTTTCCCTCATATCCACTCGCACCCCCTTTTTGATGCCGACCAAACTAATGGCCACCCGTGCCATCCCACGCCGATAATTTTTTTCCCAAAGCATTCAACAAAGTAAGGGTTATCTTTCTTTCTCAAAATCGAATCGGATATGTGCTATATATACTTGATCCGTTAGGTAAAACTTTCTCTTTCTAAATTTTATTTTTTTTAACTTAGATAAATGCTATATATTTTTAATTAAATTTTTTTATTTATTAGTTTATTAATTATTTGAATGTTGCTAATTACCTTGTTATGTTAATTGGTATGTAGTAGTTTAAATTTGTTAGTTGTTATTTTATTTTGATAGTTGTTAGATTTATTTTGCTAAGTTTTAGTTTGTTGTGATTTTAGTTGTTAGGTTAATTTTTATATTAACGTAAAGCTTAAAAATATAAATTTTGTTAATTTTCAGTTGTTAGATTAAAATTTAATTTTTTAACCTTAAATTGTTAGTATGATTAATTGATTTAATTATATATTTATTTGTTTTTTATTGTTATAGGTTAATTTTCTTAGTTGTTTGTTTAAATTTAATTTTGAAATTATATTACGTTTTCATATAGTTTAATAAATTCGAATGTAAATTTTATAAGTAATTTTATTAGTTTAATTATTAAAATTAAAATAATATAACATGTATAATGATTTGATTGGATTGAAAAAAATTAAAAAATATATAATTAAAAAATTAAAATAAACATTAAAAATTTAATAAAAATTTTATTAATTAATAAAATTAAATAAATATTTTAGTTGAATATTTTTAAAAATTATTTCAGTGATAATGTAAATTAACGTTTTTTTCGTTCATAAAGTCTAAAATTTTATATATTTTAGGTTAAAATGATAATGTGATTACTAAGATAACTTTAAAAATGTTAAAATTATATAAATATATAGATAATTAATAGAATTAAATAAATATTTTAGTTGAATGTTTTCATAAATTATTTTGTTCATATGTAATTTAACGTATTTTGGACGAAACCAAAATTAGTTGTCCTTGTTATTTCGGTAAGTGTCGAAACCGAAATTATGAAGAGATTGACACGGTCAAATATCATTTGTGCTATAAAGGTTGTGTCGGGATATTATAATTGGATGCATCATGGTGAATTTGAAGCCTATATGACATCCGAAACTTCTAGGAGTCGGCATGTTTTAGGAAATTATTATATAGGCAAAGGTAGTTCTAGTGAACCCCAAAACCCATATCAAAGTATGGTAATAGATACAACTGGTCCATCCTTTGATCCGTCCAACACAGAGGAGGTTCCTAATCCTAGCGTCCAACACTTTTATGATATGTTAAATGCATCACATGAGAGATTTGGCCTGGTTGTGATAAGCATTCGCAATTGTTAGCAGTTGCTCGAATGTTTAACCTAAAAGCCAAATATCATTTTCCAAAAAAGTGTTTCAATCACTTCGTGAGTCGATGAAGGAGTTGATGCCGATTGATAACCGTATGACACAAAACGTTTATGAAACAAAGAAGCAGGTGAAAGGTATGGGTTTATCGATGGAAAAAATTCATTATTGTCATAATGGGTGTATAATTTATTGGAAGGAAGATAATGAATTAAATAAATGCAAATTTTGTCAACATCCTCGATATCAAAGTTCGCGTTGAGGATCGGGAAGAGGAAAACTTGTTCGAAATAAAAAAAAGGACTACTTTCCTCTAACTCTACATCCGTAATGATTGTATGCATCGAATGCAATGGCCGAGCACATGATGTGGCATGCTAAACATGAGGGAGATGATGTAGGAGTAATGCATCATCCTTCTAATTCAATTGAATGGCGAGTTTCAATCGATTAATCTTTCTTTTGTAGTTGAAATAAGGAACATCCGCTTAGGAGTGTGCACTCGATGGGTTTCAACCATTTGATCAATCCAGCCGCACAATATTCCTCGTGGTCGGTCATTGTGACTCTATGCAATTTGCCACCATGGATGTGTATGAAGGAGAAATATATGTTCCTAACGATGATTGTTTCGGGTCTAACAAATCCAAAACATAAGTTGGACGTTTATTTACAACCTTTCATATCCAAGCTTATCCAATTATAGGAGTTGGGTGTAGTGACCTACGATGTGTCCCGTAAATAGAATTGCTTATTAAGAGCTGTAATTATGTGGACTATCGGTGACTTTCCTACTTATTCAATGCTATCTCGGTTGGAGTACTCGCAGGAAAACAAGCTTGTCCTTACTCGTATGAAAAATTTAGATGCTTGCTCCCTTCCAAATGAAAGGAAAACCTCCCGGTTTGACAACCATCAAAATTTGCTTCATCATAATCATCCATATAGAAGAAACAAGAAATCATTAATCGCCAACAAAGTTATTAAATCGGCCCTCTTCCAATCCGATCTAGAATAAAGATGTTACATCTAGTCGAACAAGTAGGGGTTATTGAAGGTGACGGAAGATGGTGAAGATGATCATAATAGTAGAATCTCTTATATGTATGGATGGAGAAAGTCGACTATTTTTTAGGATTTGCCTTATTGGAGTACAAATATCATCCGACATAATTTAGATGTCGTGCATATTGAGAAAAATGTTTTTGATAATGTTTTTAACACATTCATGAATGTGCCAAGAAAAATAAAGATAATGCCATTTCTAGGGAAGACTTAAAACTCTTATGTAAAAGGCTAAAATTACCAAAGGATGATGCATCTAGAAAGTATCCTAAAGCTACGTATACTCTGTCAAAACAACAAAAAAGAAGATTGCTTGAATGGGTTAAACAACTCGGATTCCCCGATAGATATATGTCTAATCTAGCTAGATGTGTTGATATGCAGCATGACAAACTTTATGGGATGAAAAGTCATGACTGCCATGTCTTCATACGACGTTTACTTCCAATTGCATTTTGGGAGTTTTTACCAATAAATGTTTGGCAATAACTTATAGAGTTGAGTTTATTTTTCAAGCAATTAACTTTTACAATCATAAAGCAAGAGGATATGTTACGACTTAATGATGAGATACCCATCATTTTGTGTAAAATAGAATGTATATTTTCACCCGACTTTTTGGACTCCATGGAACATCTTTCAATTCATCTTCCATATGAGGCATATATTACTCGGACTCGTGCAATATCGATGGATATATCCATTTAAAAGATATTGACATTCAACTTAAAAGTCAAATTACATAAATTTTTTTCTTTCAAATGTTAAAATTATTCATATTTGCAGGTATCTACGAAAACCGAAAAATAATGTTAAGAATGAAGCCAAAGTGGAAAGATCAATATGCAATGCATATTTGTCAAAGAAGCCTCTCTATTTTGCTCATATTATTTTGAGCCTTATGTGGATACAAGGCATCAAAAAATGCCCTATAATTTTGAATTCAACAAAGAAGAAGAAAACCATATTGAAGGGATGTTATTCATATTCAAGCAGACTGTGTCGATCAATTGGTCGATGCAAAATAAGAAAATTGACACAACAAGAACACATAGCAAGACACTAATATATATGGCTAAATTATGAAGAAGTCAAACCTTACATTAAGTGAGTTTGACCTATTTATTATATTTAATAATCCATATTAGGAAGATAGTAGAGACTAATTTATGTTTTTAATAATTCTCTTTTCTTTAGTGGACTTCTTGTTGAAATGCAACGAACAATCCGTTCTTGTCACAGAATGAAGCCGATGCTCTAATTGAAATGAGTTTGCATCTTGGTTTAATCAATATGTAAGTATAATCATTTTATATGTTTAGTTTGCCGATAACATTAATAGAAAGATAACTAAATTTAAAGGTGATTTTATGTTTAAATTACGGACACAAAATGCACAAGCAATTGACATGAAAGAACAGCTTTTGAAAGATCTCGCACAAGGTCTATTGCTAACTCGTCAAATCATACAACAGCTTATTTTGTTCATGGTTTTAGGTTTCGCACACTTGAGGGATCTTCGAAATTGGATCTTTCAATAGTAGTGTATGCGTTAAAGGAAGCAATTATAGCTCAAATGAGAGTGACTATCATGGGATGTTGATGGAAATTATTGAACTAGAGTATCCCGCATTACCAATCAAAAGAAAAGTATTGTTTAAATGTGGTTGGTTCGATCCCATACTACAAGTAACAAGGGTTCATCCACACTACAAACTTGTGGATGTTAACGATAAAAGAACTTTAAACAATTATGAACCATTTGTCTTAGCATCGAGTCGGCTCAAGTGTATTAGATGGAGTACCCTAGCTTAAGACATGACAATCAAGATTGTCTGGTCGTGTGTAAGATCAAAGCTAGGTCTCGTGTTTAACTTTCCTAAATCATCGACTACCATAAAACAAAATGTTGAAACATTTTTATAGGACGATCCGAAAATTGGACATGAATTAATAGACGAAGTCTAGGACATCACTTTGTTAAATGATCTAAATGGATCATTTATAGAAATAGAAGTAGGTGTGGTCGATGAAAAAAAAGAATGTGACAATGTTTTAGATGATGAAGATGATAACTTAAATAATTATTATGATAGTTTGAATTAAATTTATATTTCATTTGTTGTATTAATAAGAAGTTATGTAATTTTTTCTCTTTATTAATTTATAAATTTTGGGTTTTCTACCTTCGATAAATGTTTTTTGTATATTTTGATTGTTTTATATCCATAAAAAATGATGTATTTTAATTTATTTACCATGAATGGACTCTAACAATATATTTGTTGTATTTTATTTTTTTGTTTCATCGTAGATCATACAAGTAATGACTCATGACAATCATGGTTTGCA
Organism: Dovyalis caffra; assembly: GCA_963924115.1. Classification (NCBI taxonomy): domain Eukaryota; kingdom Viridiplantae; phylum Streptophyta; class Magnoliopsida; order Malpighiales; family Salicaceae; genus Dovyalis; species Dovyalis caffra. The sequence goes on from CAWUPB010001195.1 coordinate 4,213,405, forward strand.
TCGTCCCCCAGAGGCGCTATCGGATCATGTTCGATAATCGTGGATGAGCATCACTATCATATGATAGTCCATTAAGATCCCTTATCGGTATTAATCGTGGGTCTCCATCGATAAGATTTTTTCATGGATCCCACGAGCTTCCGTATTCATAGAGCTAGCACATCCGCATCGACAGGTGTTCCTCTTCTGCACCGCAGGTTCCACCGTTAAGCTCCGAGAGTCGCCTCTCCACACATGTGTCCGACACTCCGCAGAGTTCTCACGACTCATCTTGTCGATAACGTATTGTTTCGTCGAATACGGATTGTATGTATTTGTTTTTTTAATATGTAATTTCATTAATAATTACATTTAAAATATTTCTTTCATCATTTTTTTATTTACTTGATAGATTAACTCCGGATGTAGAGATTATTTTATGAAGATCTTTGAGATTTTTAAGAAACGGGTGGACAAGAAAGCATCGTCATGGAAGGATGTCTCCAACGTCACTAAAGACTTTTACTTTAGTGAATTTAAGGTAACGTATTTATAATTTTCTTTATAATTACAAAAAAAATTATCTCATCAAATAAGTTATATAAATTTTTTTCCTTGTGCATAAACATTTTGAATGGGATGTCGACATCGATCCATTTATTAGAGGGGCATAGGAGCGTCTTGCTAGAAAACATTATGCTAACTTCATTTATAAGATCAGCTTGATGCATAAGTGACCTTAATTTATGAGTCGGGAGGTATGGCATGCATGGCAAGCTGATTTCAAGAAACTTGATCGCGTGGCTCGTTCAAAGTAAGCATCACGTAATCGATTGTCGGAGGCCGATGGTCCTGGTTTGGGTGCTTCCGGACATACAGAGGGCTCAATATCTTTACGATAGTATGCACGTTGCTTGATAAATTACACTATATTATTATTTACTTATGTCATAACATATCAATTTGGGACTTGTCATATTATTTGTAACATTTTTTTTAGGCAATAGAATTGGGACACCTACCTACGAATTTTGAGTTGTTCTAGAGGACTCATAAGAAACGTGATGGTTCATTCATCAATATGCGCTCCCAATGAAACACAGATTAGTAGTTTACAATTTCAAATATTAAATATAAAAATTTATTCTCAAATTTATTTTAATACTATAACGATGATATTATAATTTTGTTAATGCGAGACTCGTATGGAGCAACTAATCAATGAGGAAGTTGAGGCTCGTAGGGAGGCGGGAATCTTAGAGCTAGAAGTAGACTAGAATGTCATATAACTATAGGCTATCGAGGAAAAGAAGAAAAGATTTTTTGGGATCGGCACACAATCGGTGCATTATGTGTCTCGGTTAGGTGGCAACAGCTCCTCCTTTCGTGACCTCGCAATACATGATCGAACCGGCTAGCAAACAAGCTTCGGATAGACTACGAGGCCACTAAGGAAGAGGTTATCAAGCTTAAAAAGACTATTTTTAACATGAAGTCTCAATATGATTCTATGGCATCATTACTAATGCAGCTAGCACGGACATTTGGGTTGTCTATATATCCATCGATCATTCAAGCAATCTATCGGTCCTTCCACTCGACTCTCCAGTTCAGCTTCTCCAATCGATCCTCTAGGTGAGGATATGGGATTAGACGAGCGAGGATGAGTGATGTAATATTCAATCACTTTGTTTGTTTTGTTTTTTTTTTTTATGAAATATATTCTAGAATGATTTTGTTAATGTTATTTTATTTTTCATATCTATATGATTACTTATGATTGTTTATTATTAATTTTAATTATTAAATATTATATTAATAATATTTGAAAATGTCAACGAAAGCGAAGCAATTGCAACAAAATTCGTTTTCAAAAATAGTGATGGAGTAGTGACGAAAATTAGCGATGGATTTATTATCGAAATTAGTGACGGATTAGCGATGAAAATTAGCGATGGATTAGCAATGGAAATTAGTGATGGATTAGCGATGAATTTATTTTCAAAATTAGCGATGGATTTATTTTCAAATTTAGTGATGGATTTTTTTTCAAATTTAACGACGGATTAGCGACAGATTAACGATGAATTTATTTTCAAAATTAGAGATGGATTAGCAACAGATTGGGTACTAAAAAGAGAGCCATCGAAGTCAATTTTAGCGATAGATTTTTTAGGTTTAGTGATGGAGTTTTCATCACTAAATATAGCGACAAACTTAATATTCCGTCGCTAAAATTTAGCACCCAGGAAATTAGCAATGGAATTTTTTTCGTCACTATTTCGTTGCTATTTGCAATTAGTGATGGAATTATTGTATTTAGCGATGGTTTTATCCATCTCTAAAATCAATTTTTTTGTAGTGATTTTCTATTTATATTTTTTTGTGAATACAACAGGAAGACAATGGAGTTTGCAACGAAATTGGAAAAAATTGCCGATTAACTTTTAAACTTGTTATGTGAGAATCTTGAGTTAGAAAAGGGCTACCCGAAAAAGCCTTTTACGGGTCTAAGGGATCGATTTTTGGAACCAAGGTCAGCAACCACCCTCCATACCCTAAACCGAGACTTGATCAAAGGCCTCGTGGCCCACACTAATGTTGGTGGCATCATTTTACTCTTCCAATATGATAAGGTCGATGGCCTCCAGCTCCTTAAGGATGGCCAATGGATTGATGTTCCACCTATGAACCATTCCTTAAGGACGGCCAATAGATTGATGTTCCACCCATGAACCACTCCATTGTGATCAACTTAAGTGACCAACTCGAGGTATAACTATATCCACATAATCCTTCCCGACCATTGCTTTCCTTTTTCTCGGTCACTTTTAAGTTTCAACTTGTGGTTTTAAAGTGTGAGAATATATAGTTGTAATCAAACCATGAATAAAGGGGAATAGATTGTAGCAGGAATATATACCATGTTAAAGGAAGACAGACTTTAACATCAATAAACTTTGGTTTCATGGCATCTTCTCAAATGTCATTTTGCCGGCTTTGTTTAAAGCAGCTTTGCCTTTTAATGAGAATGACATTGTTTTATGTTTGTCATATAGGTCATTACCAATGAAAAATACAAGAGTGTGATGCACTAGGTGATAGCTCAAACAGATGGTACCAAGATGTCAATAACATCATTCTACAACCTAAGAAGTCGTTGATTTAAAGACTCTTCTAATTAAATGTGCATAAGAAGATGGCCACCGGATGTCGTAGGGATGGAAGGGATGGATTATCAATGCATCCTCTCGCCTAGATTCCTTCATAGGAATGAGAAGGCTTGTTTTTGAGAGCTCACATCCAAAACTTGGCATACTGTGGCTTTTTATAGTTAAAGGAGTCTATGTTAGCATATTTTAGTTGCTAATTAGGTTCGCAGACATGCTACACCCTACTGTCTCGTGAAGCTTTTATGTTAAGTATTTATTGATATTATACTATGACACATAATTTTCTTGTATTTAACAATCCTCTCCGAAACTTAAACTCGAATAAAGTTTGATAGCAACTCGGTAGCTTTATCCGATTGTTCTCTAGTACTTTGAATTCAATAGATGGTGCACTAAGCACTGTCATTTAGCTAAAGATTTTGCTATTTGATGTGATCTTGTCTTTGAAGGCATTTCTTCTACTTAGTTTCTGTTTTGGATCATCTTTAAAAACGTTTTATTGCTACCCAAAGATTTTTGAAAATAAACGAGGCAATTACAACGACCTCTATAAATTGTAAACCATCCTTATAAATTTTAAACCTTGTGTGGTTGTAACCACCCTAAATATTTTATGTAAAATTTAAAAAAAAAAATGCAAGAACATAGAGGTGGTTCTAAACCACCTAAAAAATTATATACCAGCTAAGAGATAAAATTAGCATCATAGAGGCGATCGAAACTACCTAAAAAATATAATTATTTAAGGCAGTTCAAACCGCCTCAACCAACCACCTCGAATTCCTTGGTGGTTGGCAAAACTACCTCTACATCGTAGAGACGATAGCATTGTAGGCGGTTTTGAGGCGGTCCAAAAACCACCCTTACAATCTGTAGAGGCGGTTATGACTGCCTCTGAAGGCAAAAAACCTCTTGTAATATCCTTTTTGGTGTAGTGAATTTTGTCAAGGTAAGATCGAAGGTTCCATGTTCCATTTTGGTTGAAGGTTCAAGCTTGGAGGAGCTTGTATTGGGCTAAATATTTAACACTCGAAATATTTAGGTTTACTTATTTTATTTATTTTCTTGTCTTGATTAATTGTTTTAATCCATCCTTATGGGATGTGGATTATTTATTTTTATTTGGGTCTTTGTTAAGTTTTGATTGGGTTTTTAACTTAATTAAGTCCAATTAGTTTAGGAGTTTATTTAGTCCTAATTTATTTCAAATTGGGCTTAAGTTAATAAGTTTAATTGAGTTAGGGTTTTAAGAAGTATTATTTAAACTTTTGTTTTGTAACTTGTCAAAAGGATTTTGATTTTTGAAAAATTAATATAAACAAAAGATTTTCTTCCAATTTTGTTCTTACATAATATAGAACGAAGACTACCTTATCCTTCGAATAAGTGTTTTTACTTAAAAGTATGAAATTTAACAAAACTATCTAGTCTATAATAGTGAGAAAAATACTAATGGTTCATTGCCTTCTTCATCTTGTCCCGTGTCATGATTTTGTCGTTGCCTTTTTGGATTGTTTGTCTTTTCAAGTTCTTCCATCATATGAAAGCATTCTTCTTTAGCTTGATGGCCACAATATTTACCTTTCTATCATCCAACACATCTTTATTGTCAAACACTCTCTCTATCGTGTGCATCTACTCAATAAAATTGTCAAGGTTAATTTTTACTTTATAGTCAAGTATATCCACATTAACATTGAACTCTTGGTGTGTCTCTCCTATATGTATGTTAAGGATGCATAAACATTTCTTTCTCAAACTATTAGGCTTATAGAAGATGGAAAAGGTTCTTCAAAGAACAATAGCACCACCTTGCAAGGTTAATCCAAGGATACAAAATATGCAAAACTCTAAGAGTAGTTCAAAAGAATTTGACATACCGAGAGAAAATTCTCTAAAAATTATATTTGATACTAATAATAATAAAAATTGAGTGCAAAACACATAAGGAAAATTTTAAACACCCCAAGCATAAAAGTTAGCACAAATAAGAGCATGGGGGTAATTTAGGCTAACAATCCTAAGCTCAAAAGAATACAAGTAGGTTAAAATTTACCAATAAAAAACAAATAAGACTAAAAGAAAACATAAATAAATAGAAAAAATAATCTAAAAATTAAACTTAAAATAAAAAATATGAAACAATAAGGAATGTAAGAAGAATATGCACAATCTCGTGACATAGGCTTTAAGGAAATTAGCTTTTTAAGTGTAGAAGATAATTGGCAATATATCTTTTTTCAGTCTAGAAGATAGAACGTGTAACATTTAGCTTATTAGCCTTTATATAGGAGGAGATGATGATCATTTTTCTTGGAGTGGAGGGTAGATTGATCTCTTTCCTTAAAGTTCAATAGCTCCTTATATCCATTTAAAACTTAAAGATCCTTTTAAGTGATAGTCATTGTCTAACACCATATGTGCAATCATAGTTAGTGATAATGTGACAAGAATATTCTAAAAAACACATTGTTATTTAATGTCTATCTTTTTTTTTTTTCTTATTGAACAAGTAAAGTATTTATTTGGACCATTCCTCTATGCTAATTGTTTGGGTTTCGTCTAGCTATGATGACTCTTGGCGGATGGTTGGGATTGTCTCAACTAGATGAATCTTAACCGAAAGGTCTTTTAATGAAGCAAGAAGATATGTATCATGATTATGATTATACTAGTATATCGAAGACTATTATTGATGGATGACAATGGCCAATTTTAAAAGCTCCATAGGAATAGAGTTTTAGAGCATTAACATGTGAGGGAGAAAGAGAGGTTCTGCCGCTAAAAATCCCTTCATTAATTTTTTGTAATTTATTTTTCAATTACTTGTTTGTTTTTTTTTTTTCAAACAACGTTCATGAATATTTTTAGACACATTTTGTGTTTTTAGATTATTAGAAGGAATCAAAATTAACGAACGACTTATTTTTTCACCAAAAAAATAATTTATGATAATTGTCATAACTCATTTTTAACCCCCATAAATTTTGAATTTTATACAAAATTCAAAAAATTTTAAAAAATTGTATATCGCTTTTTGACCTTCCATGATTTTTAGGCACTTGTTACAAATTTTTAGGATTTTAATTTCTTCGATTCTCCCTTAATTTTAATTAAATAAACAAAAAAAATAATTAAAAAAAAGAGATGAAATGAAATGAAAGAGAAAAGAAGAATAATTTGAAAAGTTGATTTGGGGTTCAATTGAAAAAGATGTGAGAGGTGAGGACTAAATAATATCCAATTAGGTGTATAATTAGAAGAGAATTTAAAAAAATCAAGATCCTTAATTGAGAAAAAATTAGGATGAAATTAAAATAAATTTAAAAAAATGATTAAATAATTTTAATTAAGAGCGTGATTGATGAGAAAACAATGAGGCAAGGACTAAATTAAAAAACAAAGCAGAAGAATGGAAAACAAAGCTAAATTTTACTCACAATCCTAAAAAACTTCACTATCAAAACCTCATTTTCTCTCTTCTTAAGAGAAAGCCACTATTCATTCTCTCATTAAAAAAAATTAAAAATTGAGGAAGACCATTCATCTTTTAGGAAAAGAAAGTTAGAGAGAAGGAAAAAAAATGTATCTCCACTCATCTCACCCACAAAACCTCCACCATCAATCACAAAAAAATAAATAATAAATAAATAATAAAAAACCTTCCACTCATTACCTATGGCCATCATAATCTAAGCCAAACAAAACTCTTAAATTATCCTTTAAACCCTAAGCCAAAATTTTATGTGAGTTGTTTCAAAATTTAATTATTTGATATAGTTTTTAATTTTATTTTAATCTATAATTTTTAGAGTTTGTTCATCTATTTTTCCGTAGCCTATATTTTAAATTTGATAATTTTTTGAGTCCATTTACTATTATTTTACAATTTATTTTGCCAATATTTTTATGATTAATGTAAGTTTTTTTTTTTTGAAATTTAATTATTAATTCTCGTGTTTAATTTTATTTTAATATGAACTTTTTAGAGTTTTTTCATATGTTTGTCCTTATTATGTTTTTAAAATTTTGTAATTTATGAGTCCATTTACTATTATTGCAAAATTTATTTATTATTCTGTCATTATTTTAATTATTAATATATGTGTGTTTAAAAGTTTAATTATTAATTCCAGTATTTAATTTTATTATAATCTCAACATTTTAGGGTTTTTTCATATGTTATTCCTTAGCATGGTTTTTAATTTTTGTAATTTTAAGGGTTCATTGACTATTATTTCAAAATTTATTTATTGTTGTGGCGATATTTTAATTATTAATGTAACTTGTTTTGGAATTTAATTATTAATATGAATTGTTTTAGAATTTAATTATTAAGCCTAGTATTTCATTTTATTTTAAATTTGGAATTTTTAGGGTTTGCTAGTGTTTTTCGTTAGCATTGTTTAAAATTTTTTATCATTTCTCGAGTATATGTACTTTTATTTTGTAATTTATTTATTATTAATTTTAATTATTAATGGAAATGTATTTCAAATTTTAATTATTAGGCCAAGTATCCCATTTTATTTTAATCTAAAATTTCTAGGGTTTGTTTGCATATCTTGTTTTAGTTTGTGTTTTAAAGTTTTTAATTTTTGGAGTCTCGTTTACTATTATTTATAATTTATTTATAATTATATAAGTTATCTTAATTATTAATGTGTTTTTATTTGAATAGTTGATTTTTAACTCTAGTACCTTTTATTATTTTAATCTAAAACTCTTAATGTTTGTACATATGCTTGTCATGTCTTGTTTGTTAAGTTTCATAATTTTATGAGTTTGTTTACTATTTATTTAATATTTATTATTATTCACCCCTTTTGTCTTAATTATTAATGTGCTTTATTTTAATAGTTGATCTTTAATTCTAGTATATTTTAATATTTAATCTAAAACGTTTAGGGTTTTATACAATATATTTATCCATGTCTTGCATTTTAAGTTTCATAATTTTATGAGTTCATTTACTATTTATTTTATATTTATTATTATGCTATCATTTATCTTAATTATTAATGTAATTTGTTTCAAATGTGGATTTTTAATTCCAGCACCTTTTGTTATTTTAATCCAAAATTCCTAGGGTTTGAATATATGTTTGTCCATGTCTTGCATTTTAATTTTCATAGTTTATGAGCTCCTTCTTTGATTTATGTATAATTTATTTACTATTTGGATGCCATATAAATCACTAATGTGATTTGTCTCAAAACTTAAATTTTAAGCTTGGTACCTTTTGTTGTTTTAATCTAAAATTTTTAGGTTTTCTACCTATTCTGGATCTCGCTTTGCATTTTAATTTTCATAATTTTTTAGGCTCATTTGCTATTTATTTTTAATTTGTATTCAATTATGCTATTATTATAATTATGGTGTAATATGTTTATTTTTTATTTGACAAGATGGGAGATCACCAAGTCTCCTAAATTCTATGAACTAATGACAACCTCTTATCAAATTTATCTTGTTAATAAAAGAAACTATGCCTTCGTAGAACAATTAGAAAAATTTAAGTTGACCTAACGAGTCTCCTATTTGAATAGGGATTGATGTTAGTCTCAACCCACAATAAAAAAATAAAAAGTAAGGAAATTAGCTAGGATAGTTACCAATCGATATACATAACTTTAGCTAATTAAGTCGTTCTTCAATATATTGGTCATATCGGGACATAATTGGATCTAATAGTAAGTTAAAGTGACTCCCGACCATAGGGTCTAATGTTAATTTAATATATCACCTTAGTAAAAAAAAATAATTAATTTGATCTAGATGATAATTAAGCTTGGAAATAGACTTAGGAAATATAATTTTAGCTAATTAAGAAATAGTATCGCCTTTGGGTGATCGTTATCTTTCTAAAAGCTTAACCAACTCTTTACCTAAAAATCTTTAAATCTAGTGCCATTTTTAGGATCCTACTTATGTTTAATACTAGATGACTATTCGAAAACCTTTTTCTTAATTTTTTCCCTTTTTCACAAGATTTTTGAAAATCCTTTAAATATCGAGTAGCGATAGCATTATGACTCCACTAAGGATTTAAAATTAGGCGATTAGTCTAGTCTTTTTTAAAAAAAATTTATCTCATTTATTTATATTTCCTATTTTAATTGACGACTTTTAGTTTCCAAGCATTTATTTACCGTTTATTTAATTTCAAGTCATTTACTTTAAGCAACTTATGTATATATTCCATTTTGATAATAACATTATTATTAGATGATGAATATATCGAATTTAATAGAAAACCCCTAGGATTAAAAATTCAATTGGTCAACTCAATTAACATTAATTTAGCCAATTGGAAGCTAAATAATGTATTATTCCTATTAGAAGCTATTTCAAATTAGAAAACACCAATTTAATTAATTATTCCATATCAATTAAATTCCAATTATTCCATGTCAATTAAATTTACTAAAATTTTGAATAGAACCTAAGTAGGTCAAGAATATCACGAGCAATGCCTTATATTACAAGTTCAACGAATGCAAGACATCAAGCCTCATGTCCTTTTAATGTTTAATTAATTAATAACTCGCTGTGGAAGCTCATTTAATTTAAATGGTAATGTCCATTCTTTATTTAAACTAGTTATAAAATTTTTCCAAAATAAATTCGTCTAATAGAATTAATCATTATAACTTAAAATTTAGTAACAATTCTTTTTTAATAAATTGTATGGCTATCCTTACCCAAAAATGTGTATAAAAACTCATGTGTGTAAAGCTCCATTGAAATACTTTAAAATAACAATTTGGATTAAAATAAAACAAGTTTCCTCTTTAATTTTCTTTAATTAATTTCATAAAATTAATTTGGTCATTATTATGAAATAATAAATTTAGTCTTTATTAATTTAACAATAAAAGTTTCATTATTGTTCCTAGAATTTTAGATTATTTAGAAAATAATCAATTAGACCTCATATAATTAGCCACAATTTAAAATATATATTCCATTTAATAATCAACTTTATTCTTAGGTGATGAATATTTTCAATTTAAAAGAAAAACCTTAGGATTAAAAATTCAATTGGTCAACTCAATTAAAACATTAATTTAGCCAATTGGAAGCTAAATAACGTATTAAGCCTATTGAAGGCTATTTTAGATTAGAAAACGCTAATTCAGTTAATTATTTCATATCAATTAAATTCCAATTATTCCATGCCAATTAAATTCACTAAATTTTTAGCCTATCAAATCCTTTAATTCTTAAGTCTAATTAAATCCATTGTAATTCTCATTTAATCCATTTATTTACTTAGACCAATTTAGTAAGCCATCCATTAATTTAAAATATAAAACAAAATTTAACTACTACTAAGCATAGCCATTTATTGACATGCCTAAAGTATCCAACAAAGATTATAAGTTTGCATACCAATTAGCTAGTTTTACATATAAAGCACATGTTTGTCAAAGTTGGGTTCTTTATGGCAATCATATAAATAACAAGTCACACCGTCACTCTTTATTTGATTACCTAAACCACGGGGTAACTAAGTAAACTTAAGCTCAATAAGTGCAGTCATATATACATGTAAATGTGCTCATTTGCATGATGCTATAAATTTACTTAATCTCCTCATAAAAGGATAATTAGATCATTCTCTTATGAGCCGTCCTTTCATAATTCATGACTATACATTAGATCATTTTCTTTACATATTGAAAGTTTTCATTAGATCATTCTCTTAGCATGACCTCTTCTCAAAATACAATAGTCTACATTAGATCATTCCAACATATGTCTTGCACAGAGTATTCATTAGATTATTCTTTTTGCAATCCTTTCCTTAAACATATACACATCCTTACCATATACATTTGCAATCTTGACAACCTTGCAAAGAGTGTTTAATAGATCATTCTCTTTACAATCATGCAAATATTTACATGACATATAAACAATACATTTGTTAAGCATTAACATAATATTAGCAATAAATAACATAAAAATACAACACAACCACATGAATAAACCTTACTTATCATAAAACCTAGTATTTGGCTGAATCTTTCCATCTCTAATCATCTTGGCCGAAACCTTTTACCAAGGTCATCAACTTTTTTGAAACATGTCAACCATTTCAACTTCAAGTAGTCAAGAACATATCATGCAACCATCAAATATATTCATCCTTAAACAAATTAACTAACATCAATTCATCACAATTTCATGAAATTAGTCAATTAACCCTAATTATTGATCTTGGCGAAATTGTCCACTTCACCTAACCAATACAAAATTTGCAATTAAACACTTGTATTCACGTTAAATCATCCTCTCACACAAGTACGTGTCATTAACCATCAAATTAATTCAACCAATTCTAGCATATTTTTGGCCCAAAACACATAGATCAAGCAATCAACTCTGATTTTTCAATCAAACATGTTTAATCACATATACTCCATCATATAAACATGCAATTAACATAATTACCCTAATTAACCCTAATTGTTAGTTACAATAAAATCATATAATCAATCAAATCAAAGGTAAATGTTCAATTAAACATATTTAATCATGCTTAATCAATATTAAGAATACCTAAATAACATAATTACATGTAACTAATTGATTTCTCCCAAAACATGCCTTAGGCCGAAACCTTCAACCCAAATCCATCTACTTTGGAGTGTCAATTAAACCCTAATTAAGTACTTAAACGTGTTAATTCATCCATCAAAAGTAATATTTCATCAATAATTCTTCATGTTCAACCAAGTTCAACATAACTTAAACGAGTTGAATGTTAATGTCACAACTTCCAAAACTTCAAACATCATAAAAAAAAAAAAAAAAAAAAAAAAAAAATCTTATGGTGTAGTTAGAACTACACATACCTTGATTGATGCTAGATTAATCTCTACCTTGAAGGCTTGAAAAAATCCTCATTTTTCCTCCTTTCAAATAATTCAACTAAGAACCTAATATCTCCTTCTTCTTTTTTCTTTTTTTTTTTGACTTTTCTATGTGCTTCTAGGATGATTTAGAGGTGTGTTGGTGGATAATTGGTTTTTTTGGTAGTTGGTTTAGCTTAGATTTCTTGAATTTTTAGCTCGGATTTGGTAATTCTTCTTTTTTCTTCATATCTTCATCACCCTCCATCTCTCCTCCTTTGGTCGAATAAATAAGAAGAAAATTGCTTGGGATTTTACTAAGTGGGAGGACACTTGGATGGATCCTTTCAATTCCTTCCCTTGGTAATTTCTCTAGAATTTTCTTCATTTCTCTTGGTTTTTCTTTTTCTTCCTTGTTTTCTTTTCTTGTTTTTCCTTTACATGGTCAAATTTGATGGCCTCTCTTAATCCATTTCTCTTTCAATTTTTGGTATGACATTCATCCTAATTTAGCCAAATTATATGGTCTTTAAAGTTTCAAAATTTTTATATTTTAGTCACTAAAATTTATTAAGTAATTCAATTAGTCCTTATATTTTAGTCCTTAAACTCTTAATTTTCCTATTTAGGCCTTTAATCTAGGCTTTCTTAAATTTCATAGTGATCACTAAAATTTTCTAATTATTTTAATCAAGTACCTAAACTATTAATTTATTTCGAGTTAAGCCCTTAGGTTAACCACATAATTATAAAAATTAATAATTTAGACTTACTAAATTAAAAATTTAATAATTTATTCACACTACAATATTTATGCATGCATAAAATATAGTTTTTTATACAAACATAAATATTACTATTACATATTTAAATAAATATTCATGCTCGAAGTACATCATTGATAAATATTCACAAATGAAAATAAATTATGCATACATATATATACACTTAAAAAGGTTTTAGACCAATCATATTATAGTCGAGTTTACCACGTACACAAGTATTTGGTGCTTAGTGACTCATCTATAGGTATATTATAGTAAGACAATCAAGGTTGTGCATAATGAGAAACTGGTAAAACATTTCTTTCATAAGAGTCCGAATGGATCAATATTGAGTTGATATATGCAACTAAACAATACCAATGTTATCACCCAATTTTGATCTTTTGTTTTATACATTTCTCAATCAAAAAATTATGAAAATAAAAAAAATAATAATTAAACATGTTGTGTTTAATAGAAATCTCATGATTTTTAGTAGCTTAGAAAAACAATACTAGAAAAATGAGAAAGAGGGAGAGGGAGAGGGAGAGAGAGGGAGAGAGTTATTTTAAAAAATTATCTACATGTCCAATTGAGAAAATTTGAGAATTAAATTCAAAAGAAATCCAATTAAGGGACATAGTTAAGGGTTTAAAATTTAGAAATCTTAATTGTAGATAAATGAGGTTCAATTAGAAAGAATTAAAAAGAAAATCGGCTAATTAATCTCCATTAAGGAGATAATTAAAAGAAACCAAACAAATTTGCACTAAAATTGAAAAACATGGAGGAACAAAGGACTAAATTTGATGTTTATCCAAAACCCTAATTTTTCTTGTATAAAACACCCATCTCTTTTCCATATTTTTTTTTATGGGATGAACGTTATGCACCATCTTCTCTAAATACCAAAAACAATAAGTCCATAAGAAAACCTACCAACAAGAGGTACAAGCGACCACCCATAGCCACCATAGGAACTCCACACATCTAGCCACCATTCACAACCCTCAAAACCTCCACCCAAACCTCTAAACAAATGATCCATTTAGAAAACAAGCCAAACATCCCTTAAAGAAATCTAACAAACTTGCCAACCTATTTATCCATAACCATATCCATTTGTGTTCCTCTTAAAAATCAACCAATTTTTGATGAAATTAAACTCACAAAATAACCTAGATTTTTTCCCCATCTAAATCTGACCAAGACCCTAAAACACCCTAACCAAAAAAATACCTAAATTGTTAAAATTATCTAGAATTACTACGACCGACCTGTTTTGTTCTCTCTTGGATTTTGATGTTTTCCGGTCAAATTGAGAGGTGTCACATCCACGAAGTCTTCCTTAAGCAGCCGGTAACCATTCCCCTCTTGTAATTATGATGAAAATGGGTGAATCGATGCTAATTGACCCAACTTTATCATCATTTTCCACTCACATCAACTTGTCTAATAGCCACCAAAAAAAAACTCTAGCGAGATCCTAGGAAAATCTTCGACTTGATTTTGAACAACAAAATCATCACCCTCATTAGAATTGACATTGAAAAAAGAGGCGAGAGAAGGCCAAACCTTTACTAGCATCGATCTCCCTTTTCGTCAATGGCGACAAGTGAGACCACAACATATAAATTAGGAGGACCTCCTCCTAGCTTCCTGGACCATCCATATGCCCGAAGGTGGTCGGAGTAGCTGCCAACAATGGTTAGATAGTGGTGGCATATGTAGTAAACCATAAAGGTATTTTGGTAATTTTCACTTTCAAGGGTTTTTTTTTTTTTATTTCATAACTAACCAAGGGCATTTCGATTATTTCATAGTAGCCTCTTTGATGCTTCACTATGCATCTACTTTTCTCGCCTCATTAACTAAATAATCGGTTTTCATCAAGCTTGAAAAAATTAGAATTGACCCTAAATAAGACTTTGGACAAATTCAATATTTTTCAACGAGCTATTTAGGTAACTTCTAAAAATATTTGTACCCTTTAAATTTTCTTATTAAAATGATGTGAATGACATGTGTTAGCATACAAAAAAATAAAAAATGCATGTTGGTTTTGTTTGGAATATTTAAGGTGTGATTAGATATATAGATGTGTATCGAACTTGAAAAGGTTGAAGATCCTAGGTATTTTGAGATGAAATAAGGCTGATTGATCAATGTTCTATAATGGAGATGAGAGGATGAGCTTGGGTTTTAATTTTAATGGTGCATCCGGGATAAATGTTGGTTTAAGTGTTCGTATGTAAATGTGATATTTGTGTTTGTGTTAAATGACGTTTGATCTAATATTTTGGGTGTGATGTGCTGAACACGTAATGTTAATATTTTAGCATGATTATCTTTTTTTTCATTAAAATGAAATCATCGGTGGCTTCTCACATGCATGGACGAAACCACCAGAGTGGCTTTCAAACCTTTTTATCCAATTGTTCCCTTCATCGATGTTAACACCTAATTTTTACCTCCATCTAATTTTTAAATTTGTGAGTTAAAAAAATACAATAGATGAAAAGAAAAAAATAAAAAAAGAGAATTATTTGAAAAACTGATGATTTAGGGTCCAATAAAAAAATACAAAGTGTAAGGACTAAGGAAATATCGATTGAGGATGAAATTAAAAGGATTAAACCTATGATTTAATTGAAATAAAGGAAGGGTACTATTAAAGAAAAAACAAAACAAATCAACTCTAAAAATTAAAAATCATGAGAAACAAAGGACCAAAATTAATGTTTACCTAAAACCCTATTTTTTTCCTTATAAATGCCCAAATCCTTGAGCCATTCAAGATGGATATGGATCCAAAAAAATCTAAAAAAGAAACTAAAAATATGCCAAATAGCCTCTTCATGAGTGCATAATTAGCATGATTTTTATACTTTATTACATTGAACTTTCTATTATTTATTGTATTATATTAGGATAATTAAGATAAAGATGATGGTTTTAGGTTTTGTAGGAAAAATGACAAATCAAAACCCAAAACTAAAGCAAGGAAGAGTCACCAAAGAGACTTAAAAGAATCATACGACTATGTGTGATACAAGAAGAAATAGTTACTAGTCATGTGAAATAAAGAAGAAATCTGTGTGGATGGCCGACATCATTAACTTAAACCTTTTAGAATTCTTACATGTTTTCTAAAGCCTTAGAGTTGGATTTGGAAGAAATGGTCTTCAAAGACTTTGTAAAGGACATCTCATTCTTTTCAAAATGATATAGTGGGTTAAAATCCAAGTTTGTTTGGGCCTCCACACAAGATTTCATATTTTGATTGAGAAAATTGATTTGAATCCCAATCAAAGTCCAGATTTGTTATAGATTTTAATCCATATCCAGAGTTTTAGAACTCCAATTAGTGCAGGCTCAAACTTATGGAATACTTAAAAGGCATCTTACAAGTATTATTTAGGTATTGATTCCAAACTAGGTTGTTATCGTAGAGGAATTTAGCTGCAAATTGGAATCCTAAAGCTAGGTAGATAGGTTGAGTTAGTGTTAGTATTTGGATAATAACTTAAGTTGTAGAAATCTAATTGATTCAAGCCTTAATGTGTTAGAAATATAAGAAAAAGGGATACAACTTTCATGAATAATGAAAATCTTAATTCATCATGTATCAAATTCATTCTAGTCGATTATAAAGAGAAACAAAATGAAGTGTGAATTCCACATAAGCAAAAGCTTAGGACATGAGATGAAGGTAAAAAAATAACACAAGTAATACCTAGGGATATGGGATGAGCCAAAAAGAGACATGAGATAAAGTTTAAATGGCATACGGTTGTGTCCCTTATTCAAGTAAGTTGCGTGTCACTAAAAACTAGCCATGTAGGGCTACCATGTGTGAGTTGTAACCCTACCTTTTTCTATAAATAAAAAAGTTAGGGTTTTACTTTATTTATTCTCTTATTCTAGAGAGATATTCCCACTCTTAGTTGCCACCACTAATAGAAAACTCTCTCTTTATAACCCATTATGGGCAATTAAACTCTATTCTTAGTTGAATCAAGTTAAAGCTTTTGTTTAAATCATTATGAGATTATGGGTTTTATTTCTAAACTTATCTTGTTTGAGTATTTTATGTTTTTCTATATGATTTATTTATGGTTATATGATCAGATTGATTAGAATACAACAAAATTCCCACTCGGGTTACATTTCTCTAGTGCTTAAGAAGATGGCTTAGCTTTACTTGTCTTTCTTTGATTAATGCTATTATTAAATTATATCTATCAAGCGTTTAGTAGGTTGCTCGAAGCTAGGAAATTAATTAGGAATCATATATTCTAATAATGATTAAATAAGAAAATATTGAGGATAATATACATATTGTTGTCTTACGATGAATATTCATGTTTACGATAAGTTAATTTTTCAATCAATGATCGGTGACTAAGCCGAAAGTGAATACTAAAGTCCAAATTAAATTTAGGGGTGCATTTAACATTTAGGGTTTTTTTATGCTTATTTTTTAGTTTGTTTTAGATTATTCACCTATATAAAAAAAATGAAAAATGAAATAAATTCCATGGTTTAGTATGATGTTCTTCTTGATTGATGTTTGATGTTGAATTTGATGTGATGAATGAAAATATTTAGGATATTATTGTTATAGATATGCTTGCATGCTAGAAAGCTTTATGTGTTTTTATAATTGAACATTTAGGTAGTAAAACTGACTTTGAAAGAAATGAAAACCCTTTACAAACTAGACCTAAGCATAGTTTTAATAAATTAGACTTTTTAAATTTTTTGAAAATTTGAGAAAGAAATACGAAAAGGATTCCATTAGAAAATTTTGCCCAAGAAAGTAAAAAAATTATATTCTAATGATTTGAGACTGCTTAATAACTAAGAGTATTCATCACAAATGTTTACTTTTACGTTAAACGACAATTTAAATTATAAGAATGCAAAGCACTCAAGGATGTTGACTTGCTAAGTAATCCGTTACCTTTATCATAAATGTCGGTAGTTGTGTGAAAAGGTAAGTGATAACTTAAGGAAAAGCTATTAAGGTCTTGAAAAAAAAAAAAAGGACGTTTCACACAAAAAAAGGTTTGATTAAGGAAAATCTTGATTTATTGTTTTGCTTGTAATGGTGAAAAAGGGGTAAAGGTGAAGTTGGTGTTGCATTCTTGAATTATGCTTGGTTATGAACATGCATAAATCAATTTAGAGACATACATTGGCATGATATATATCTTGAACATGATCGAGTTGATTGTCAAATTTTGTTGAATTTTGAATTTTTTTTCTCAATTTAGAGAACTATCAAATTAGCATGACATTTGTTTGAACGATTTTTATGCATTTTTCATTTGAAAATTCTCATGAGACACAACTCGCCCACTAGGGGTAACCTAGGGGTTTAAAGGCTTGTTGCATATGCTAAAAGCAACTCGTTATTTCAAAAAAAATGAGTTAGGTCTTATTTTATTTGTTTTGCTCAAGGATTAGAAAAGTTTAAGTGTTAGAGTATTTGATTAATGCATAATTAGCATGATTTTTATGCTATATTATACTAAACTTTCTAGTGTTATTGTATTATATTAGGGTAATTAAGATCAAGATGATAGTTTTGGGTTTCATAGAAAAAATGACAAATCAAAGCATGAAAACCCAAAACCAAATTAAGAAAGAGAGAAGTCACCAAAGAGGCAAAGAGGAGTCACATGGTCATATGTGATATAAGAAGAAGTAGCTAGTGGCCAAGTGAAACAAAGAAAAAAGTCGTGTGGATGTCTAGCATATTTAACTTAGACCTTTCGGACTTCTTATAGGTTTTCTTAAGCCTTAGAGTTGGATTTAGAAGAAGTATCCAAAAGACTTTATAGAGGGCATCTCAATCTTCGTAGAATGATATAGTGGGTCAAAATCCAAGTTCGTTTGGACCTTCAAATGATATTTCATATTCGATATAGAAAACCGATCCAAATCCCATTAAGAGTCCAAATCGGTTATGGATTTTAATCGTATCTTGAGTTTTAGAATTCCAATTAAATGAAGGATAATCCCATGAAATAATTAGAGGTATACCTACAAGTCTTATGCAGGTCTTGAGTCCAAACTAGGTCGTTATCATGGAGGAATTCGGTTATAAAGTGGAATCCTATGGTTAGGCGGATAGGTTAAGTCGGTGTCAATATTTAGATCATAAATTAAACTATAGATATTCCATTGATACAAGCCTTAATCCATTAGAAATCTAAGAAAGATGGATACAACCTTCATGAATAATGTAAACCTTAGTTCATCTTCTATCAAGTTCATACAAAGTCTGGTTATTCAAAGACACGGGATGAAGTACAAATTCCTAGAGGTAGAAGCTTGGGACATGAGACGAAGGAAAAAAATCAAACGAGCAGTAACTAGGGACACATGATGAAGTAAAAAAAGACATGAGTGAAGTGTAAATGGAACACGAGTCTTGTCCCTTAATCAAGCAAGCCATGTGACACTATAAACAAGCCATGTAAGGCTATCTATGTGTTTTGTAACACTACTTTTTACTATAAATAGAAACTTTAGGGTTTCATTTTATTCATTCTTTCATTCTAAAGAGAGATTCCTACTCTTGGCAACTACCATTGATAGAAAACTCTCTCTTTGTAACCTATTATGAGCAACTAAATTTTATTGTTAGTTGAATAAAGTTGAAGCTTTTGGTTAAATAGTTGTGAGATTATGGGTTTTATTTCTAAACTTATCTTGTTTGGGTATTTTATGTTTTATGTATGATTGGTTTATGATAATGTGATTATCATAGTAACTCGTTTGATCATAGTAACTTATTGCTAGCTCGGGATTCAAGTCCATGTAATTACTTGTCTAAACTTATAAGTGGTAGTAACTAGGGATTGATTATTTTTTTTTTCATGTTTTCATTCAATCCCTTAGAAAACATAGAATTAGGTTATATTTTCTCTAGTACTTAGGAAGGTGGTTTAGGTTCACCTTTCTTTCTTTGATTTCTACTACCATTGGATTGAATCTTTCTAGCACTTAGTATGTTATTTAGTAGCTAGGGAATTAATCAAATATTGCATATTCGGTTAACAACTAAGTAAGAAAAGAATGGAAATAACATACATGTTGTTGTCTTATAGTGAATATTCATATTTAGGATAAGTTAATATTTAAATCTATGATCGGTGACCAAACTGAAAGTGAATACTAAAGTTCAACCAAGGTTTTATTAATATTGTCATTTCTTATTACTTCAATTACTTATATACACTTCAAACACAAAACCTCTCCTTTTATGCTATAAGAACACTCAACCAAAAGAAATGGTCAATTAAGCCTCCTTTCTTATAGTTTCGACCCTTATTTGCCTAATTGCATTATCGTAATTGAAAGCTCTGTAAGGATAAATATAAATAATATTTATTAGCGGTATGATACGCCATCAAATTTTAACACTACTCGTCGGGAAAGGATTATGCTCAAGTTAATTGTTTTCATCTAATGTAATTTCTAATCTCATTGGTATAACAACTCATTATCATCTCAAATCTAATATGAACATCAATCTTTGCCTACAAATTCAATGGACCTTGAGTTATCTCAATAAGTCCAATAATTCATATCAAGTTGGACTTAAATATTTGATGATATCGCATGACCCATAATTTGATTCCCTCAATGAAAAATTAACCTTGAACTATCTCAACAAGCCAACAACAATCAAGAGAGTTCTCTCCTCATAACATTGGAAGAAAATCAACTTGATATTAATTTAAAGGATCTAATATGGTAGGTCTCTCCTTAGTATGTCTACTAGTTATCAATTACTTTAATCATATCATACATACTATCAATTGCACAATAAATATATACATCTCATATAAGACTCTAGGACCGGTGAATGATAATGAATTTTTACTATTGGTCCTCTTAAGATACAAGGAGACTTGTGGGTCAAATACCTAGGAGAAAAATTATTATAAATTCTCTAAATTGTCTTCTCTTTTTTATTTTTCTCTTTGCATCTATTTTAATGTCATATGTAAATTCATCTCTTCTATTTTTATATTTATTTATGTAAGAACCTCGAGTTATATTCGAGGGAAGTAAGATGAGAAGAGAAATATATTAGAATGATAGAGAAGATAGGGCATACAAGCCTAATTTAATAAAAAAAAATTACAAGCATACATTTTCAAAAACAAGGTCGACTCATCCATACCTTTTATTCGTGCTTCAATCATATTGATACATGGTATATAAATGAAACACATTTCATTTTAATCATAATTATAAAACTATAGTTTTTGTCATTTTATAAATAATATTAAAAAATTTTTAAATTTCAATTTTCAAACTTTTTAGACCTTATGTCCACTTTAGGCCCATGGGCTTTTGGGCCTAGGATGTTCATGGGCTATCACACCCTATGCATTGGCTAGTAGCTATCACTTGCTTAGTGTTGGCCACTAGCCGGTGCCTAGCACTTGCCTAAGCAAGCCAATTGATAAGTGCCTAGTACTAGCTCGGCACATTCGCACATGCTTGGCTCGGCTCCTAGCATGCTGGCATGCACCTACCCCTCTTACTCGGTATGCTTATGGTTACATTGACTCACTACTCATGCCTGGTTTGGTGCCTAGCGTGCTCATGCATGCTCGGCTTTATGTGCGCCAAGTGCGCGCTTAGCCTTACCTTAGGCCTAACTTACGCCCAACGTATATCCGGCTTTACCATAGGCCTAGTGTGTGCCTAGCATGTGCTTGGCTTAGCTCTGGACATGCCCTATGCATGCCTAGCTTAGCCATAGGACTTTGTGCATGCCCAACGCATGCCTAGCCTAAGTGTTGTCTCCCGCGCGAGCACTAACTTCCAACATTGGCCTTGTACACGCCTAATTTTTTAACTCAAAAAATTATTTAAATAATTATAAAATATCAAAACTTAAGATTTATGATTAGAAACATTAATTCATGTAGTTAATCATAATTAACATAACATACAATTAAAGATTCAATAGAGGCTCCGCTACCAATTAAAGGATCATGCATCCTATAGAGGTGCAAAATAAAATAAAAATTTTCCTTCATCTAAGGTTCTCAAGATCATGCCATTGAATCAACTAATCATACATTAACATGATATAAATATGAGCTAATGATTACCTCTTGTAGTGTAGAAAACAATCAAATGAAAAAGAAACTGTCTAAGTGTTTGATTTTTATTGATAATCTACCTAGTTTAAACACCCATAAAGGAAGCCATAAAAATCACATAGTTTAGCTCTAATCCTTCTATATAGTTGATTTACTTTCTAAAAAAACCAATTAGGGTTTTTGGTCATAACTTGAGCTTTTAGGGAGGGATACGACAACTCAAACTTTTTTTGAAAGAGAAACACTTTCTCTCTATTTCTTTTGTTATTCCCATGTATGTGTGTATGTTAATTTTTCCTCCCCTGCTACCTCTCTCCCCTTTATTTATATAAGGGGGACGACATCCATTTCCTTTAAGGACAAGGAGTTATAACATGTGTGAGCGTGTTTGATCTTATCTTTATAAACCCCGAGCCTTATCCAATAGGGCTCTAGTTTATCCTCACATTAAAATATCTTATAGGCTTTTAAATTAAGCATATTAGCCTAAACTCTTTTGGCCTAATTAATTACCAATTAATTTAGAGCATCCAAATAAATTGGGTTAAGTATTTTAGTGGAGCCTACATTAGAAATTAATTTTCCAAATTATCCTCAAAACTAAATTAGGAAACTAATTTTCTTTTTAGGTAAGTGATTTTCAAATTAGAAAATTGATTTCTAAAATAAGAAGCTTTCTATTTTAGAAAACTTTTTCCAAAATAGGAAACTTTTCATTTTTGGAAACCTTTTCCAAAATAGAAAACTTTCAAAACTAGAAATATTTTCCAAAATCTTTACTTCTCTTTTATTATATGAATACTTAAAATTATACGTATAACTCAATAGGCTCCTAGATATATTGGTAATGTGTCAAGAATAAAAAACACCTCTTTTATCTCTTGATACATAAATCAAGATTGGCCTCTAGCATGGCACCATAACTACTCAATTCTCTATGAGGATTAATAAATCCACAATTACCTTTCACGAGCATGGTTACCATACAATTCAGTCCTTATGTCAATTTATCATAGTGTGATCTTGAACTTAGTTTATAGTCTATTTAATTATGATCACATAAGTTTTCTTTGATTTCCAAATATCTTGACTCTAAAGAAAACATTATATGCCTTATTGTTATACTCCCATTATAGCCAAAGATTCATTGATCGGATATTTATTGAAGTACAATTTGATAACTCATTTAGTATATAAGGAATGACATGTCCTATCTTAGTCATTCACCTATCTTCATTAGATTCCTAGTGTACCTAATAAATTGCTCACACGTAGCTTTTTATCGAGTCCATTGAAAGGAGTGTTAAAGTATATAAATTCTCTAATAAGATAATCATTATAACTTTAAGTCAAAGGAATTGTTTTATCCACCTTATATGACATTCTTATAGATTAAACCAAATGGGTTGTCATGGTGAGTCATGTTCGGTAATATGTTTCCTAAAATTTATCATCTTATTGCTTGCTTAGGCATCATCATGCCATAGGCATGAGCATAGCACTTATAAGTTTTACTGCATATAATCAATATTTATTCTTCATAATACTATGACTTGGGACATTTAATGATATCATTTAAGTCCATTAATGTTTGTCTCACATGTTTTGATCAATCATTAATGCAATACATATCATATGGACTTCTATCTAATTCTATCAAATTATAAACGACAAGAATTAATAGAAAGACTTTGTATTAATTAAATAAAGAATACAATATTATACCGAGTCAAACCATCTAAACAAGGTTGGATCTTGGGTACCTATACTAACATCTTAGTCATCCACTTATCTCCATTAGATTCCTAGTGTACCCAATGAATCGTCCACATATAGCTCTTGACTTAGCTCATCGAAATGAGTGTCAAAATATATAAATCCTCTAATAAGATAATCATGATGACTTTAAGTTAAATGACTAGTTGTATCCATCTCGTATGAGATTTTCATAGACTAAACCAAATAGGTTCTCACAACGAGTCATGTCTAGTGATATGTTCTCTAATATTAATCACCTAAATACTTAATTTGACATCATCATGCTAATAGGTGTGAGATCTCCTACTACTATCTTATAGCATAAGCATGACACTCATAAGTTTTACCATATATAGGCAATGTCCATTCTTTGATAATGCTACAACTTGGGACATTTAATGATATCATTTAATTGCATCAATGTTCATCTCACATCAATTGATCAATCATTAATGCAATGCATATCATATAGACTTCTATCTAATTCTATGAAACTATAAACAAAATGAATTAATAGAAAGATTTGTTTTATTAATAAATAAAAATACAATATTACAATAAATCAAACCATTCAAACAAGGTTTGATCTTGGGCACCTACACTAATAGGTAGGTCATCCATGACAATAAGACCGTTAATAGGGATAGGTCACCTTTAATAATTAGACCACCGGTAGGGGGCATGTCGCCCGTCATAATAAGATCGTCAATAGGGCATGGGTCACTTATAAAAATGAGACCATTAGTAGAAGGCGAGGTCATTCGACATAATAAGATCACCGGTATAAGTAAAAGACGGACCATCCGACATAATAAGATCATCGGTATAAGTAAAAGACAGGTCATCCGACATAATAAGATCACCAAGTATAAATTAGGTTTCCTATAATAATAAGACCATCGGTAAGGAGCAAGTCGCATGTTACAATAAGACCATCAATAGATGAGCAAGTCATTCATGACAATGTTGTCCTTGACAATAAAACCACCATTATAGAGGCGGGTCGACCATGACAATAAGATCATTAGTAAAGGGGTAGGTCACCCATGACAATAAGATCACCGGTATGGGCAAGTCATCCTTGATAATGAGACCGCCAATAGAAGGGGCAAGTCGCCCATGATAATGAGACCATTAGTAGGGGATTAGGTCACTCGTGATAATAAGATCACTAATAGGAGTAAGTCATCTATGACAATAATACCATCGATAGAAGAACGAGCCATCTATGAAAATAAGACCACTAGTAGAGGGTAGGGTGCTCGTGACAATTTGACCATTAATAAAGAGGCAGGTGGCTCATGATAATGAGACCACTAGTAAAGACAAATCATCCATGGTAATGCAACCACCAATAGAGGGGTAGGTCACCGATGACAATAAAACCACTAGTAAAAAGGAAGGTCACTTGTGACAATGAGACCAATAGTAGAGGGGCGGGTCGTCTATGACAATGAGAGCAATAGTAAGAGCGAGTCGTTTGTGACAATAAAATCACTAATAGATAGGCGGGTCGTATAAGGCAATAAGACCGGTAGTAGGGGATAGGTTGCCTATGATAATGAGACCACTAGTACGAAGGCATGTCACCCATGAAAATGAGATCACTAATAGAGATGTAGGTCATCCATAACGATAAAACTGCTAGTAAGGGGCAAGTCACTTGTGACACTAAGATTACCAATAGAGAGACAAGTCATCCATGACAATGAAACTACCAATAGAAGGGTAGGTCGCTCATGATAATAAGATGATTAAAAGGGGCATGTTGCCATGAAAACAAGACCATTACTAGGGGAGATCATCGAGCATAACCGGACCATCAATAGGGATAGGCCGCCCGTGACAATAAGATGATTAGTAGAGGTAGGTCGTCCATACAAAAAGACCATCTATAAGGATAAGTGGCCCATGACAACAAGACCATTAATAGAGCGGATCGCTTGTTAGAACTTGACTAATAAGGCGAGTCGCCTTTGAGAACATGACCAACGGGGTAAGTCATCTTTATTTTTCCTTTAAAAACTTTTTCTTTACAAGCTCACCAAGCAAAGCAAATCAAAAAATTTATACTTCGATCAACTTTGCATCATAAATATTGTAAAAAGAAGACAAGTGTCATAACTAATTTTTTATCCCTATAAATTTTTATTTTTATACAAAATTAAAAAAATTTTAAAAATTGCATGTCGCATAGTTTCTTGATCTTTCCATGATTTTTAGGTATTTTTATAGATTTTTAGGTATTTTTATAAATTTTTAGAATTTTAGTTTCT
Organism: Dovyalis caffra; assembly: GCA_963924115.1. Taxonomy (NCBI): domain Eukaryota; kingdom Viridiplantae; phylum Streptophyta; class Magnoliopsida; order Malpighiales; family Salicaceae; genus Dovyalis; species Dovyalis caffra. Next base: position 4,239,353 of record CAWUPB010001195.1, read on the forward strand.
TAGGATTATCCCCTAATTTTAATTAAGTACAAAAAAATGAAAAAAAAAAGAATAAGAGAATAATTTGATAAGATGATTCAAGATTCAATTGAAAAATATGTGAGAGATGATGGCCCAATAACATCCAATTATGGATATAATTGAAAGAAAATAAAAAATTAATTTCCTTAATTAAGTATGAGTTAGGTTGGAATTAAAAGAAATTAAAAGAAAAAGGGACTAAATAATTTCGAGTTAAGGGCATAATTGATGAGAAAATAATAAAACAAGAACCGAAATTGAAAAAAAAGTAAAAGAATAGAGGACCAAGTAGAATGTTACCCACAACTCTAAAAAACCCCACTATACAAACTCTATTTTCTCTCCTTCTCAAAAGGAAACCACTATTCACTAAAAAAAAAACCTATAGGGATGCCATTCATCGTTCGGAGAAAGAAACCTAGAAAAAAGAATAAAAAAAATTATCTTCACTCATCTCTCCTACAAAACCACCTCCATCAACCACCAAAAAAACCTTTCGCTTATCATTTGTGGCCACCACAATCTAATCCAAACAAAATCCCTAAATCATCCTTTAAACTCTAAGGCAAAATTTTGTGTTAGCTGTTTCAAAATAATGATTTGGTCCAATTTTTGATTTTATTTTAGTCTAAAATTTTTGAGTTTGTTCGTATATTTGTCCTAATCATAGGTTTTAAATTCATAATTTTTTAAGTCCATTTACTATTATTTTGTAATTTATTTATTTATTTCACCAATATTTTATTGGTTGATGTGAGGTTGTTTCAAAATATAATTATTAAGTCCAATGTTTAATTTTATTTTAATCTAAATATTTAACAATTTGTTCCTATGTTTGTCCTTAGCATATTTTTTAAATTTTGTAATTTTAAGAATCCATTTACTATTATTTCAAAATTTATTTTGCTATTCTGCATTTTTTTAATTATTAATGAGATTGTGTTTAAAAGTTTAATTATTAATTATAGAGTTTAAATTTATTATACTAAAAAAATTTAGAGTTTTTTCATATTTATATCCTTAGAATGTATTTTGAATTTTGTAATTTTAAGGGTCCATTTACCAATATTTTGTAATTTATTTATTATTTTGCCAATATTTTAATTTTAATTTCAATTGTTTCATAATTTAATTATTAAGTCTATTGTTTCATTTTATTCTAACATAAACATTTTATGATTTGTTCATGCGTTTGAAATTAGATTTTTTTTTTTTAACTTTTTAATTTTTGAAGTCTATCTACTATTATTTTATAATTTATTTATTATTCTATCATTATTTTAATTATTAATGTAAACATGTCTCATAATTTAATTATTAGGTCTAGTATCCCATTTCATTTTAATCTAAAATTTTTATAATTAGTTTGTATATCCAGGTTTAGCTTGTGTTTTAACTTTTGTAATTTTTGGAGTCTCTTTACTATTATTTTGAATTTATTTATTAGTCTACAATTTATCTTAATTATTAATGTGTATTGTTTTAGTAGTTGATTTTTAATACCAGTAAATTTATTATTTTAATCTGAAACTGTTAGGGTTTGCACGTATGTTTTTTCATATCTCGTGTGTTAAGTTTTATAATTCTAGGATTTCATTTACTATTTATGATTTTTTTCCATTTATTTTAATTATTAATGTGATTTAATTTAGTAGTTGATTTTTAATTCCTATACCTTTTAATATTTATTCTAAAACCCTTAGATTTTTACATATATTTTTCCATGTCTCATATTTTAAGTTTCATAATTTTATGAATTCATTTGCTATTTACTATTGCTTTATCATTTATCTTAATTATTAATGTGATTTTTTTCAAAAATTGATTTTAATTCTAGTAAATTTTATTATTTTAATATGAAATTCCTAGGGTTTGAATATATGTTTGTCCATGTCTTGTCTTTTAATTTTAGTAATTTTATGAGTTCATTTGCTATTTATTTATAATTTATTTACAATTTGGCTACCATTTTAATTACTAATGTGATTTGTTTTATAATTTAAATTTAAAGCTTAGTATTTTCTGTTATTTTAATTTGAAAATTTTAATGTTTGTATTTATGTTAGTTCTCGCTTTGTATTTTAATTTTCATAATTTTTGAAGTTTATTTGCTCTCTATTTGTAATTCGTTTTCAATTATGCTATTATTATAATTATATTGTAATATGTTTACTTTTTATTTAGCAAGATGATAGATCAGTAAGTCTTCTAGATTCTAGGGATCGATAATAATTCCTCATCAAATTCATCTTGTTAATAAAAGAAAATACACCTTCTTAGGAACAATTAAAAAACAATTAAGTCGACCTAACAATCTCCTATTTGAATAGGGATTGATTTTGGTCTCAACCCACAATAAAAGATAAAAAATAAAAATAAAAATAAAAATAGCTAGAATAGGTACCAATCGGTTTAAACACCTTTAACTAATTAAATTGTTTCTTGACATGTTGGTCATGTTAGGATATAACCGGATTCGATACTAAATTGATGTGGCTCCTAATCTTTGGACCCAACTTCAATTTAAAACGATGCTGCAATAAAAAAAATAATAATAATTTGACCTAGATGATAATTAAGCTTGAAAATAAGCTTAGGAAGTAATTTGGCAAGTATAATTTTTGGAATATATTTTTAGAATTAGACCAAACATAGTACTTTTTTTTTAATGGTGCCTTAGGTTGATCATTATATTTCTAAAAATATAACTAACTTCTTACTCAATAATCTTTGAATCTAATGTCATTTTTAAATTCTTAGTTATCTTTAATTATATGTGGCGATTTTAAAATTTTTTTCTTAATTCTTTTTTATTTTTCATAAATTTTTTGGAAGTTCCTTAAATGTCGGATAACGACAATAATCAATATTTAATTCAAATAAAGGTCTATCTCAATTTAATCCAAAGTTAATAATGCTTTTGGTTATTTAGCCTTCAAATAATGATTGAGGTAAAGGCCATCTGGACTGCCGGAATAAATCAACAACACCCTATGTCTTATCTACGACTTCCAAATTTTTGGAAGTTAATAACGCTTTTGTTTTTATTGTTTTTATTATTCTTTTCGAATTTGAGTTTTTTGTGGGTCTTATAGTGGTTCTTCTTGTGTTATTAATTTTGGGATAAACATATATGATAGGAAGTTTGTTAATAATAATAATAATATAATAATAATAAAAGTTTCAAAACCTTAAAAAAAAAAAAAAAAAAAAAAAAAAAAAAGAGGAAAAAAACAGAATAAATCAAACAAACGGTAAATTATATTTTAGCTCGTGCAAATTTAGCAACACTACATTGCAGACTCTATATAGTTTAAAGTTTCTCAATAATTACAATTCTGGAAAATATTCAATGTGGATTCTTGAATCATATAAATATTTAGTAGAATCGATCGAAATAAAATATGATGTCCATTTTATCCTTATTTTTTCGTTAATTATATATATATATATATATCTTTTCGTTCCAACTTCTATACATAATACAGTGGTAGTAAAACTATCTTACAAAAACTCTAATAACTTTTTTTTAAAAAAAATTGTAATATTGTTGTTAGCTATTGTTAGTTCTAGGGACCACATTGGTAATTTTTGGAAACTACCAGATTAAAATTGACAAATTTTAGATTATATAGGCTGGAATGAAATATTGCTAATTCTACGGTGCCTAATTATAATTTATGTATGAACAAAATTTAAATTCTCACTAGAAAGTTTCTTCTGCTACACTGTGAGCCAAATTAAACATATTAATTTTAATTTAATAATATGTATTATGTTTTCAATCAACTAAAATATATTAAATTAAATACAAAGATAAAATTTTATCTGATTTTATAACTTTTAATTAAAATTTTGTATCTATTTTTTTTAATAGATTTTGTAGTTAAAAAAAAAAAATTGTTCTTTCTTATACATTTAGTGTTAAATAAAAACCCATAGCATTCTAAATATAAAATTTTAAAAAATATCTTAATATTTTTTTACAACATTCTATCGAAGAAACAAAATAATAATTAATATAAAAACTTGTATAAGAATTAAAAAATGAATCTTTTTTATTCTTATTTAATACTAACGAGAATAATATTTTTTTGCTTTATATATATAAAATAATGAATAATGCTAGTATAAAAATTTTTATTTACATTGTTAAATGGTTCTTTTAAAACATTATTTCAATTATTTTATTTAAAAGAAATTAATTTGAAAATATTAAAAAACAGTAAATTTTTGGTGTTATGTTAGGAGATACATAATTAATTTCTAATAAAATTATTAAATAGCAAATGATTTTAATATATTTTTATACATCATGATCGCAATCATTATATCGGAATGTATAGTGTAAGGCAACAAAAATATTTTTCAAAACAATTTAAGTTGTAAAAAATATATTGAAGTTAATAAAGTGTAATAAAAAAATTAAAAAATTAATTTCAATAAAATTTGAGTATATAAAAAATAAGTAAATAAAAAACATGAATTATATTTTAAAATTTTGATTATATAAAGAATAATTAAATAAAATTAAAAAAGTTATTCAAAAATCAGTATATAGAAAAAGTAAATCATATTTATTAGCAAATAAAATTAAATAAAAAGAAAAATAAAAAATAAATTTGATGATAATTTTTATAAGAAACGATAAATTGAAGACATGAATTTAAAATAATATATATATATATATATATATATATATATATATATATATATATATATATATATATATATATATCAACTTATGTAAAAATAAAAAATAAAAAAAACAATTTGATGATTTTTTAATGATTTTAATGCTCAATTCAATAATTAAAAAAAATGTAAATGGTTGAAAAAAAAAGTGGCAGGCCTACGAACCTCCCTTTGCCCAAGGCTCGCCTGCACGTTTGGGCCTCCAGAAACAAGCATAATACAAGCTGCACACTTGAGTTTGCAGCCGTTCAAGGGACAAAAAATTCATTAAAAATTTTTAAGGATCAAAATAAAATGAGATGTAAAATATAAATATAAAGCCTCAAAAACTAGTTGAAAATTACAAAAACATCATTTAGTGTTTGCTAGGTTTTTTGCCCACGCTATACTCGCGGGTAAGATAAAATATATAAAATCATTTAGAAAAATTATTTTAGTTTGATAGTTTGTATTATAGTGTGAATGTATAAAAATATATGAAATCAAAGGTGAAAAAATATTTTTTTAATGTAATTTAAAATTAAATGGATGAGAATTTTAAAAAAATGACAAATTAAAGTAGTAAATTTAAAATAATAAAAATAATCAATAAAAAATTTTCATTTAAAAAGTAAAAAATATATATATTGTATAAATTATAATGATATATTTAAAAAATAAAACACTAAAGTTCTAAAATTTCATTTCAAAATTCATATATTAAAAAAATAAAATATTAACAAATAAAATTAAATCAAAAATTATTTTTATGTGAATTTTAATAAGAAATAAATAATTAAAAAATTAAATTAAACAATAAAAGTAAGATATATATATATATATATATATATATATATGAAAACTAAAAAAAGAACGATGTATTTTTTATATTTTATATTTTTTTTGTTTGATAGACTTTTTTCGTAATTTTTTTCCCTTATATATATATATATATATATATATGAGAGAGAGAGAGAGATAGGGGGTGCTTGGTTGCAAGCCAACCAGGATAAGCGCTTAGTTGACTTGTGCAACCAGGTTGCACATATTAAAAAAAAAAATGTGAGGGAGGCAAGGAGTAGTTGGCCTACGCGTGGGCTCGTTATGCTTGCTTGTCGAAAAAAAAATATAAACATGCAACTTTTAGTGAACCCGAGATTGTCGAAAGTTTATCGAAAAATCGAAGGTCAACTTTCGACTCTTAAAAATTAAATTCCAGCATCATTTTTTTTCTAAACACCTCAAATTATAGAAATTAAACTAATAAACACATCTAAAGCCTTAAAATTAATTTTAATATACTAAAAAATAAAGAAAAATACAAAATCAAATAGGATTTTTTTTCTTTTTTGGCTTTGATCTACCTTCTTTAATTGTTTAATGGCTTGAAACCACCATGGATAAACTCATCTCTTAAAGATAAAAAAAAAAAAATCTAGTGGATTTTCGTCCGCCATAGTAGCCTAAATGAGCTTAGCCGATGATCTCTCTCTCCTCCCGCCTTTCTCTTTCTCTCGACCTTCTCTCGCACGCGAGGATCAAAATGGATGAGCAAATGAACATATGAATCGAAATATACGTTTGAAAATATCAAAGATCAAAGTGTAAAAAGAAATTATGAATAGTGAAAATAACGAGTGAATTATGAGATGATGAATAGTAAAATATAAGTGTGTGTGTACAGTATTTCAAATAGTATAGTTATAATAAAATTGTGTTTTCGTTTAGTTTATTAGTTAATAGTGACTTATAAGAAGATGATTAGTGAAAAACCACTGTTTATTCAGAAAGCAGAATAAAACGTAATGTAAAATTTGAACATAAATATCTAAAAAGGGTTTGAAAATTATAAAAATTAACATTTTTATCTACAATGCATCCACAGTGACCCGTGAGAAGTGAACAGTGAAAATCACTGTTCATTTCCCTTTTCTTTTAGTTGTTCCGTTAATGTCAATGTTAATCTATCTCTTTACCTGCGACGTTAAAAAAAGCCATAACTACAACAACAACAACAAAAATACATAGGAAAATATTCAGTTTCCACTCTTTGTAGAACCATCCAAAACCAACCGAAATGGATCCGGAAGCAATAAAGAATCTGCCACAATCTCTCCCAGTTGGGAACTACATGCTGAATTCAAAACTGGGTGAAAGCTCTTTTTCCGTTGTCTGGAAAGCAGAGAACAGATTAACAGGGGAAAAAGTAGCAGTGAAGCAAGTTTATCTCTCTAAACTCAACAAGAATTTGAGGAACTGTCTAGATTGTGAGCTTAATTTCTTGTCCTCTGTTAATCACCCCAACATCATTCGCCTTCTTGATGTCTTTGAGGTAATTTTAGTATTCCCTTTTTAAGTAAATTTGTTGTCGTTGTTGATGTTGTAGGGTGATTTATGTTGTTTGATTGATTGTAGGGTTTGTTGGTTTTGATAGTCAGGGGATTTGTACGATTACCCATTTTGTAAATTTATTTATTTTTATTTTTATTTTTTGCTTGATATTTAACATACCCTTTTAAAAAAGTTCATTGGTTTAGGACAATTGATTGGAAAGTTGGTTGATTTTGCTACTCAGGGTTCATTACCGTGGTAAATTTTGGATTAATAGCTCGAATTGTTTTAGTTAAGGTGATTTGGCTTAATTTGCAAACTTTAATTAGTATTTATATTGAGAAGGGATTCATAGCATTGAAAATTGATGTTGTGAATGGAGGATGTAATCTTAGAATAATGAAAAGATGAAATCCAGGTTATTAGACAGTGTATCAATCGTTAAATTGTTGGAGCAAAGCAAGAGAGAATAAAATTTGATTCAATTAAGAATTTACTGTTTCAACTTCTACAAGGCTGGAACATCTGGATTGCCACCGTGGGGACCTCTAGATATGCCAATGGCTAGTTGAGAAGCAAATCAGGTCCTGTATGAATGCCCTTCATTCTAACCTTTGATGTGTTTAACCTTAAACCAGACAATTGCCAAAATCTGCACGAAAGGCATTACGTTGTTCAGCCCCTATCTGTCCATAGACTGAAAGAAGACTGATGTCATTGGCAAACTACTGATGAGGGAGGGAAAAACTCTTCACCAGCTTCGTTTCACTAGTTCTCCATCCACCCTTGTATCAACCATCTTGCCAAGGACAGTAGAGAAAAGACGGGGGTTTCCTTTGCAAGACTTTTCATACCATAAAATGCAGTCACTCTCCATTCTCCTTGACAGAGTAGAACAAAGGAACGAAGTCTTTTTAATTTTTTTCTCCCACCTAAACCCTTTACCCTCTTAAAACCAGATCAAAAGCCTTCTGATATATACCTCCTCTCTCCCTCTCCAAAATCCACCATCTCAATACCCACCAGAGTAGCATCTCTTACCAAGCTGCCATCTCTCGAGAAATGTAGATAAATGACAGAAACTTTATTAGGAAGTCTATGAACAGGAATCCTAGAAATTCTTAAATCACTGAGGGTATTCTCTAGATTGAGCAGAATGGTGCAGAAGGATACATGTACCTCCACACCTAAAATATGTAAAGGAGATTTTCGTTTTGAGTTTTATCTTATTTGCTTCATCTTCTGTATCTGTGATTTATCTGATTTCTGTTTCCGTATTTCATTTCTGCAAGATAAAATATCTTTAATCTCAGGATGAAAGATGTATGTTCCTGGTTCTAGAGTTTTGTGCTGGAGGAAATCTATCTTCTTATATTCGACAACATGGGAGAGTTCAAGAGAAGATTGCTAGAAGATTTATGCAACAGCTAGGTAATTTGAAATCTATTTCATACTACAGCCTAACAACCTTGGAGTTGCTAGTATTACATCTCTGTTTACAGATGCATAATCTTGATGATTTATATGGTTCAGGAGCTGGTTTGGAAATTTTGCATAGCCATCATATCATTCATAGAGACTTGAAACCTGAGGTATGAGAAGTGTTATGTGTGCAACTCTTTTGCCTATGACGGAGTTCATAATTAGTGGCTGTAAGGTTGAAATTCCTTGAAAAAACTGGCTTACATGTTCCATTTGTTGGAGTAGAACATTCTCTTATCTGGCAAGGAGAGAGATATGGTGCTCAAAATTGCTGATTTTGGTTTGTCGAGGTAACTTTTAGTAGAATAAAGTTAATTTGATGGTTTACAGGAAGGTCTTGGAAGTTTTTCCAGAAGACTAGCTTGAGGCTGTTTAGTTATTTTCCCCCTTAATTAAGAAAATTTGTTAAAGACTTGTCAGACCATATATTAATCTTTCTTTCTTATTTTCTCACGCTTAAAACAGAAGGGTGCATCCAGGCAAGTATGCTGATACAGTATGTGGCTCTCCTTTATACCTGGCTCCAGAAGTTCTTAAATTTCAAAGATATGATGATAAGGCAAGGATTTTGCTAATGCTTTCCTTTGGCTCATTGATTTCTTTGTTTCGAACTAGAATCCCTGAAAATCAGAACTTAATATATAGGTTGACATGTGGAGTGTTGGTGCAATTCTTTTTGAACTTCTTAATGGTTACCAACCTTTCCATGGCAGGACTAATTTTCAGGTAGTACCTTTTCCCTAAGTTTAGAATCCTCAAATTCTGCTAGCTCCAATCTCTATTAAAGTTTTCTTGACCTCAGTTGCTGCAGAACATCACGTCATGTTCATGCCTTCCTTTCTCTCAACACATCCTTTCAGGATTGCATCCAGACTGTGTTGACATATGCTCAAGACTTCTTTCTGCAAATCCAGGTTTAGCACCTGACCTGACCCAACAAATCATATATTTTCTTTCTTCTCTTAATCGTTCATGGAACCCTTCATTTTTTATATCTCCCTTGTTACAGTTCAACGTCTGTCCTTTGATGAATTCTATCATCATACGTTCTTGAGAAGAAAAGGAGTGAGGAAGTATCATGTTCAATAATAGGCTTAATACGCTCTTCAATGCTTCAGCTCTGATGTCCGCCCTGCTTCCCTTTATGACGCTAGCCGATCTTATATAAGTCTCAGATGGTTTCCTCAGATAGCTCCTTGTGCTTTTGCTTCATTATCATCCTAAATCAAAATTCTATTCATCATTTCGTAGGGGAAGAGATTGTTCTTTCTGTCATCTGCTACAAGATCTTAGAAATTGTCCTGGAATATTTACAGATTAAAGATTTCTTGTGGCTGTGGAGTGTAGTTCGACTAGTTGAAGTGGTCTGTTAGATTTTGTTTTCTTGTTTCACCATTTCTTTTGACACACTCAGCATGCTTGGGTTAGACTGCCCTGGTAATGCTCTAATTAAAAACTGCATATGCCTAGAAGTATTTGTGTATTGGAACTTACGAGTGTTAGTGCCTTTGAAGTGATAAAGCTTGTTGAGCACTTCATTGTGTATAGTCTTGTGTATCAAGTCATTGTATATGTACACAACATTCTTTCCTGAAAAACTTTTCAAAAATATGTTTGATGACTCCATTTGGAGGGATGCTTTATAGCTGTTATAGACAACTGGATTGTACTTTGTCTTTTTGGGATTTTGTTGGTAAGATAGAGCTTGCTAAATCTTAATGGTTGGTTGGTTGGCTGTCGGTGGTTTAGAAAAACAAAAAATAACAGTATCATAGTTGCAGAAAGTTTTATGAAAAAGATCTTGATCCGTCGAATCAATCTTGTACTCTTATTTTGGTAATGTTACGAGAAAATTTAACAATAAAAATATACAAAACTTTGGACTTCTGAATCTAAGTTAGTCTGGAAGCCTGATTCCTGGCTTACAGTTTAAAACCAGAAAAATTTAAAACCGGAATATTGGAAAAGACGTAAATAAACAAGCGATAAGGAAATTAGACCAACCTATACACATTCACTATAAAAAGTAAACCAATATCTGTTACACTACTTAAATTTTAAAAGTCCGTTAAACTTTTGAAGTCTGTTTAAACTACTTGGTCATATAAGTTATCTGATGATCTTCACTTTAACCTGAAGGATATGGAAACAAAGTTGCATGCGTTGTCTTCTCATACTTGTATGACTGGTGAAGCAATTTGTAAGTAAAACCTTTTAAGAGCTCACTCAGTGGCTTCCTCGCAGCTGGAATTTTCCTGCTGATACATGTTGACCTAATGTATACGTAATCTCTAATAACGTCTTTCACAAGGCAGAACAAAAGGAAAACTGTATGGCATAGGTCTACGCGCAATGCAGAGTCATAAAAACTGTAGTCAATCAAATAATCATGAAATATTGACTATACAAACGACTTTAAAATGTCTTTTCGAGTCCTCCATTCAGAAAGGCAAATGTTTTAATGAAAAAACCGTGTTTTTGCTTCAAGACCTTCAAGTCAATGTCCTTTCATGCCATGTTTAATGAATAGAGAAATAGAAAGCAGAGACAATGAATCAGGTGGGAGAAATTAATGATGCAGAAGAAGAATGATGGAAAGGTAAAAAACGAAAAAAAGAAAAATGGAAAATTATTTGTTAACAGTCTAAAAATCTATTCAATTCGCCTGGTCTTTTTCAATCTTTTTCAATTTAGAAAAAAAAATAAATAAAATAAATAAATGATGGAGAGGTAAAAAACGAAAAAAATCAAAATGGAAAATTATTTGTTAGCAGTCTAAAAATCTATTCAATTCGCCTGGTCTTTTTCAATCTTTTTCAATTTAAAAAAAAAAACATTAAATGAAAGAAAGTGTTACGAAATAATGAATGTTTATCATCATATTTATTTACTTTTCATATCTCCAATACTCATGATTTTTAATATGATTCAATTCATCATTCAATATGAGAAATTAAAAAAGTGATGCAATTTATTATTAATAGTCCCTTCTAATTCTCTTATCAAATTTGAAGCCTATAAATAGACTTGATTGTTCATTAGTTAATGTACAAGTTTTATAGAGAAAATAAGAGAAACTTTGAAGTTTTTATCACTTGTATTCACATTATAATGATTTCATTTTTTTGTCATCATTTTTTTCAATTCTCCTATTATTTTTATTTTTTTTATAACACGTTATCGGTATGAAACTCTAATCAATCGAGACAATAGACCATGAGGTATGTATCTACCAAAAGACTTAATCAATTGTTTCAACCATTGGATTTCTTCTACACAAGTACTCTATCAAAAGATCTAAATTATTTAGATCATGAAGAGGTATGTATCTAATTTATCATGTACTTTAAATATAATGATATATATAATATACATTTGAAAAACTTAAAGGATTTAATATATAGAATCTAATGATCTAAGAAATGTTGTTTCAAAAGCTTTAATTTTATTATTATGTCTCGTTCTTATTTTCTAATATTTTTATTATATATTACATTATAGAATTTTTATCATATCAAATCTCATAAACCTAATTTTGTGGCTCTTGATATTTCGAATAAAAATTATTGATTATGAGTGCTTGATTTTGAAAAAATATTCTCTACTTTTTATATCTTGAATATGCTCATGTAGTAGCAATATCGAGAAAATGAATTTAAGAAATATTTTAAATCAATTTCATATTCGTGGCTAAATAAAATGAAAAGCTATTGATGAAAAAGACTAAATATCGTCTAATTGGATCTATTCCATTCCCTAAAGTGAATGTGACAATTTATAATAATTTTAGGCATGGAAGAAGATATGATCATAGCCATGGATGTGGTCGAAATAATTATCATTATAATTATCATGACCATAATATTACATCTCACCACCAAAAATGGATAACTATTAAGAAAAAAAAAGAATGAAAATAGATAAAGTTAGCATTCTGAAAAATAAATATTATAGATGTGAAATGAATGAATATTGATCTTGTACCTGCTTGTACACCAAAGCACCTCATTAAGCCTTGTCAAACCTCACTCGAAAAAGAAAAATAAAATATAAAGGCAAATTTTATACATTATAATAGAGATAATTGAAATTAATAACTTGTTAGCTTTTTTATTTATAAATAAGATATTTTATATTTTCATATAATTGTATAGAGATAGTGATGAATTTATTTTACTATATATATATATATATATGATTATGAAGAATTTATTTATTTTGCATTTAATTGTTTATTTGATTATTTTGTATTAATATTGTATATGATAATATCAATGTAATAGAAAGCTCTAGAATAGCGATTATATTATTACATAAAAAGATAAACTTTTGAAGTTCTAAAAAAGTGAATTTATTATTACTTAAAGTGACATAATTTAAAGGCTCCGGAAGAGCAAATATATTATTATCCGAAAAGATATATTCATTATAAATGATGTACTATTCTCTTCAAAGTCATAGAAATTTATTGTGTTTCAAAGATATTCATCTAAATTGATATCATATCAAGATAGCAAATGTGAATACTTATATATTATAATCATTATACCAGGTAGAAAATATGTATTAAAAATTTTATCTATTTTCTTTACTAGTCTTTATTACAAATATTGAAATGATTGAAACAAATGCTATAGTAAACCAAAAGTTGACTAATTCAAATACTTTTATTATGTGACATGATTAGTTATGTTATCTTGGGTCTTTCATGATGCAAAACATTATTAAAAAATCATATGGATACCCATTGAAGAGCGAGAAGATTCTTCAATTTAATGAATTTTTATATTTTGCATGTTGTCAAGGCAAATTGATAATTAAGCCATCACTAAGTAAAATTGAGATTGAATCTTTGGTATTTTTAGAATGTATTCAAGGTGATATATATAGATCAATTCATCCATCATGTGGACTATTTAAATATTTTATGATTTTAATCAATGCTTCCAAAAAGTAGTCACATATATGCTTATTATCTACTTGAAACCCGACGTTTTCGAGATTGATAGTAAATAATTTGATTTTGAGCATAATTTTCAAATTATGCCATTAAAATACGTCACCTTAATAATGTTAGTGAATTTATTTCTCAAGCATTAAATTATTATTGATTGCTATTAGAATAAAGGTTAAATAACCTATTGCTCATGTCCATACTCGAAAGGTTTAGCAAAAATTATTTATCAAAAGACTCCAATTGATAGCTAAATCATTATTTAAAAATAATACTCCCTGTTTATGTTTGAGGACAAGCAATCATACATGCAGCAACACTTATTCTCATTAGACCCATAAGTTATAAAAACTTCTCTCCTCTTTAATTGATTTATGGTCAAAAGCCAAATATTTTTTTATTTAAGAATTTTTGGCATTGCAGATGTGTGTTCGTAGTGCTCCTTCATAACAAAATAAAATGGACACTTAAAGGAGCTTAGGAATATATGTCGGATTTGAATATTTTTTCGATAATTAAATATCTTGAATCATGAATAAGTGATATTTTTACAACTTGATTTATTGACTCGTTATTTTGATGAAATAATTTTTCCAACATCGGGGAGAGAGAATAAACAAAATAAGTAGTTGAAAATATTGAAAAAAAGAGATTACATAGAGTACTCTATTTCTTATATCAATTTGGTACAAAACATATGAACTAAAAGTTCAGAAGATAATTCGTTTACAAGGTATTACAAATCAACTGCTAGATGCATTCTCATATCCTAAAAGAGTAACTAAAATACATGCCCTCGTTGAGAATGTTTTTATTAGAATTGATGTCCTAGAGGGACGATCTATTAATGATATAGCTAATGAATCTAAAGCATGCCCGAAGTGTGGAAGATCGATCGATTCTAAAGATAAAAATCCTCAAAAGAAAAGGACAATATGAAAATATTTACAAAATGGTCTAAGATATTTCTAATAATATGCTTCTAGAAGAAGTCCAAATGCTTGTGAAAAATTAAGAGATTTTGATAAATTATGTTAATACAAGAAGAAAGTAGGATCGAAAAGAAACATCTATTGATAAGATTTTTGCATCTAATATTGCAATTGATATTTTGAATGAAAATAAGGATCCCGAGCCAAAATTTATTGAAGAGTGTCGACATAAAGATAATTGGTCTAAATGAAAAGAGCAATCCAGGCAAAATTATGTTCTCTTATAAAAGAGTAGTTTTTTGAACTCATAGCTAAAACACCTAAAGATATTAAGCTAATGGGATACAAATATGTATTTATGCAAAAACAAAATAAGAAAGATGAGATTGTAAGATACAAAGCAAAGCTTTTAACACAAGAGTTTTCATAAAGAATTGACATTGACTATGAGGAGACATATTCTCTTATAATAAATGCAATTATATTTTGTTATCTTATTACCGTGACAATATATATATATATATGAAAAATATTCATATGCATGCATTTAATGAATGTGATCACAATTTATTTTTTCATTTCAAATGATATCAATATGAAAATCATAGAAGGACTTAACATGCCAAAAGCATGTAATACATATTCTCAAGAAAAGAATTCAATTAAATTATAGAGATCTCTATTAGGATTATTTTAGTATTTATTTTATTATTTTAGTTTTTAGAAATTCAATTTATATTATACTTTTTAATATTTTTTATTTTTATATCTACTGTTTATTACCGACTCGTGTGCATGTAATATAATCACTTCAATGATTATTTATTGAAAGAAAGTTATAAAAAAAATAACCCTATTTATTCATATATTTTTATTTGAAAAGGGATTTATTGTATATGTTAATGACTTAAATATTATTGGAACTCCTAAAGAGATTCCAAGTGTTATAAGTTATCTAAAAAGAGAATTTGATGTTAATACCTTGGAAAAAAAATGTTATCTCAACTCGTAGTTCGAACACTTAGAGAATGAGAATTTTATTCATTAGTTAATTTGCATAAAAAAAATTTCTACAATGATTCTATATAAAGACCATTCATTGACTAGCCCAATGGTAGTTCATTCACTTCATATCCAAAAAGACCATTTTCGATCTTGAGAAGATAACAAAGAACTACTTGGTCCCGAAGTACCATATCTTAGTACCACTTAGTGTATTGATATATCTTGTTAATAATACTTAACTCGATATAATCTTTTCTATAAATTTATTAGCAAGTCATAGTTTTGTTTAAATACGAAGACATTGAAATAAAGTTAAAAATATACTACGTTATCTTTGGTGAATAATTGATATGGACTTATATTACTTTAATAAACAAAGACAAGATTAATTGGTTATGCGGATGTAGGTTATTTATCCGATTCACACAAAGCTCGATCACAATTGGTTATATATTTATATATGGTGATACAACTATATTTTGACGTTCTATAAATCAAACTATAACTACCACATCTTCAAATCATATAGAAATATCAATTCACGAGGCAAGTCGAGAATGTGTTTGGCTAAGATCAACAATCCATCATATCCAATAGACATGCAGTTTATATATCAGCAAAAGAAGTTCCAACAATATCATATGAGGATAATGCTGCTTGCATAATTCCATTGAAGGAAGAATATATCAAAGTGACAATCTAGTAGATTTATTTGCTAAAGCATTACCTATCATAACTTTTAAGAAGATGATTCACAAGATTGAAATACATCGTTTTAGAGATCTCAAATGATGTTTTCAACATGGGGAGGCCAACATTGAGATTAATGTGTACAAGGAATATTGTACTTTTTTCCTTCATTAGGATTTTTTTCCACTAGGTTTTTTCCTAGTAAGGTTTTAACGAGGCATATTCCTCGTACAATGGACATTCAAGGAGGAGTATTATGAAATAATGAATATCCATCATCATGTTCATCTACTTTTTATATCCCCACTACTCATGATTCTTAATATGATTCAATTCATCATTCAATATGAGAAATTGAAAAGGTGATGCAATTGATTATTCATAGTCTCTTCCAATTCTCTTCTCAAATTTGAAGCCTATAAATAGGCTTGATTGTTCATTAGTTGGTGTACAAGTTTTCTAGAGAGAATAAGAGAAACTTTGAAGTTCTTATCACTTGTATTCACATTATAATGATTTTATTTTCTTGTCATCATTTTTTTCAATTCTCCTATTATTTCTATTTTTTTTATAAAAGAAAGTCGGTTTAAGGAGTTAGGAATTAATAGCCACAAAAGCAAGTATAATTGGTTGTACACCGGATCACTAGCTTTCTTTCAATGCATTTATTTTTTCGAGTTCACAACTACATTGTTGGACTGATTTGTCCTATTGATCCCAACTTTCTAGAATAGTATTTGGAGACTATTCGTTGTCACTAGCTTTATCAATCATTTACATAGAATTATGTCCCATGATTCTTGTTATAAGCAACAAGGTTCTAGGACTAACACTACTTTATCGGCATACCGCATGGAAATTTCCTGCAGCGAAGTGTGCTTTATTTTACTTGTGTTGGGATAGGAGAGTGGATGGGTGAAACATTTCTTACTAACATATTCATATATATATATGATTAGGAACACAATAATTATTATGTAAAGTGACTAGCAATATATCTCTTATCGCATAAGGGGAAAAAAAGATTAAATACCTTAAATATCATGTGTTTTGAGAGTGGTAATACGTTACGGACTAATACACCTCTTTATGTATATATAACAAACGACCTCTTAATACTCGTTAAGCATTTTCTTCACTATTCTCACATATGTCTCTCTCTATTCTCTCTCTTTTGATCTATCCTTTTTGTGAAAATTTCAATAAGCAAAAAAGACCAAAAAATCAATAACAATTTGTTGATTAAAGATTGTTGTTATTGTTTGACATTGATTTGAAAGAAAATCGAAGCTCGACATAGAGTTACGCAAAATCATGACCCTAATGTTTTAAATATGCTTTAAACAAAAATGGCGATAACGCATAAAATATTGGGATTAACTATATATTTTTAGAATCTTGAAAAACTCTCCTAAAAACTTTTTGTTTTAAGGTGTGTTTTGAAATTCCCAAAAAGAAATTTTAATTTTTGATTTTTTAATTTGAATTTGATTATTTATATTGTTATTTTTGGTTCTGAACAAAACCCTTAAAAATGATTTTTTTAACGTGGTTTATAGAATCCCCAACAGAAAACTTAATTTTCTATATGTGTAGTGCTTTGGTTCTTTAGATTTAACTATTTCAAAATTTGAAATTTTATAGTGTTATTGTTGGTTTCAGATTTAATGATGCCTTATATATATATATATATTGCCTCATATACGGATTTGTTATTCATGTTCAAACAAGTCTTTAATGTCGATTGAGAAAGTTTTACATTTTGAGATGATCGTGGCATTCAATTATATGATTAAAAGTCTATTGTTTCTACATAGTCGCCCATAAAAATGATGAGGTTATTCATTTATATATGGAGGACCCTAGCGGAGAACTCATACCTTTCCAAATTCTAGAGTACTACTCGTAGGAGGCCTAAAATAGTAGGCCTCCTAATACCAAGTACTTTCTTGAGCATGATGTGACGCGACAAGAAGGTAAGAAAGAACAACCCCTGTTTCGGCGTTGTAAAACGAGGCTGGCATGTGTTTATAAATTCAATCGAAAAGTTAACACTCAATGTTTATTCTTATCCTAAACTTGCAAAACAAAGTTGCGGTACTCCTTTAAATAGCAGACTAACCTACCCTAAAGAGTGTTTTAAGTAATACAACTACTAAAAATGTAACATATACTATATCTAAAGCTAAGGTATTAAGATAGGCATGTAACTTATGATAAATATGTAACTTGCATGCCACATATTCCGCTCCTTACGTTCTCCTTATACTACGAGTCTAACATTCTTCATCGAGTCCCTCCACTTGAAGAAAACTCGTCCTCGAGTTAGCTTCCACATCCGGATACAAAGGTTCTTCGGGAGAATGAAACGGATAGATGTCGGGCACATTAAAGGTTTTAGAAATTCCCATTTTGTTTGGCAAATCTACAATATAGGCATTATCGTTGATCTTCTTCGGTATTTGGTAGGGGCCATACTTTCTAGGTTGTAGTTTCTTATAACTCCCTACTGGAAACCTTTCTTTATGCGAAACACCATAACTTGATCTCCCACTTTAAAAACTTGGCTCCTGCGATGTTTATCACCGTCGCCTTATATCTAATGTTAGCCTTTTCTAACTTCTGCTGCACCTCGATCCGCACATCCTCCCACTCGGTTAGCTAATTTTTCTACGACTATACTAACTCTTGAAACTCGGGGTAGCTTGATCAAATCAAGAGCATGTTGTGGCGGTTTGGTGTACATTATAGAAAAAGGATATTTTCTCGTAGCGCTATGGACGAGCATTGTTGTAGGCAAACTCTACGTATGCTAAAACTAAATCCCATTGCTTTGGTCTATCTCCATAAATACAACGAATCAACTGATTTGGTTTGCCCTCTCGTTTGTGGGTGAGTCGTCGTCGCTAAACTTAAGTGAGGAATCAAATAACTTCCACAAGGTCCTCTAAAAATGTCCAAGAAACTTGTTGTCCCTATCGAAGTAATGGTCTTGAGTACACCATGCAAACGCATAATTTCTTTGAAAAAAAACTTAGCTATCCTATTGGCATCGAGGCCTTCTTGCAAGGAATAAAGCTGTGCCATTTTTGAAAACTCGTCAATAACTACAAAAGCCGAATCCATACCTTTTTGTGTTCGAGGCAAACCAAGTACAAAATCCATAGAGAGGTCTTCCCAAATGTTCTCTAGAACAAGCAAAGGCATATATAACCCGAGTATTTTGGGAATGCCCTTTGGCGATTTAACACACATATCACCTTTGTACAATTCTAGACACATCCCTCCTCAAGTGCGGCCGATAAAACCTCTCTCCTACTGCTGCAATGGTTTTGTCACGACCTAAGTGACCAGCGAAACCTCCCCATGCAGATCACGGATTAATTTTTCCCTTAAGGAAATTTTTGGGATATAGAGTTGATTTTCTTGCATGAGGAAACCATCATGAATGTGAAAATCTTCAGCAAATTGATTGGTAATGCACTTCTCCCATAAACTACCAACGTCGACATCTATTTCATACAAACTTTTCAACTCTTCAAATCCCATAATATCTTGCCTCACAACCATCATCAACTCGCACGTCCGCTTAAGGCATCGACTACCTTATTTTGGACTCCTACTTTATGTTGAAGCTAAAAGTGAAATTTTGTAGAAATTGGGACCACCCGGCATGCATGTCTCTCCCAACCCGTTTTTGGCTATTTAAGTATTTTAGAGCATCATGGTCCGAATATAATATAAATGCCACCGCCAATCAAGTAGTACTCCCAATTCTTCAAGGCACGAACAACGAGTAAAACTCCTTATCATATGTTGTCCATTTTCGCCGTGCTTGGTTGAGCTTTTCACTAAAATAAACTACCGGCCTTTTCTTTTGTGACGAACGACTCCTATTCCCACCCCACTAGTATAACATTCAACTTCAAATAAAGCCTCAAAGTCCGGTAAGGCTAAAGCTGGCATAGTACACAACTTCTCTTAAAAGTAGCGAAACTAGTTGTAGCCTCCTCACTCCATTGGAATTTACCTTTCTTTACACACTCCATAATTGGCACTGCAATGCTACTCGAAATTTCGAATAAGCCACCCGTAGAATGTTGCTAATCCATGAGAGCTCCTAACTTTGGTTATTGTTTTAGGGATAGGCCATTCTCTAATAGCTTGAATCTTTTGTTCATCTACTCGGATACCATCTCGCTCCCACTATATAGCCTAGGAATAATAGTCTATCCGTTATGAAGCTACACTTCTTCAAATTAATATATAATTTATTATCCTGTAGGATTGTTAATACTTCTCGCAAATACAAAATTTGCTCCTTTTCGATCGACTATAAATTAAGATGTCGTCGAAATAAACAACCACAAACTTGCCAATATAAGGTTTTAGCACTTGGTTCATCATCCTCATAAAAGTGCTTGGAGCATTAGTCAAGCCGAACGACATTACCAATAATTCGTAGAGCCCTTCCTTGGTTTTGAAAACTATCTTTCATTCATCCCCGAGCCTCGATTTGAATACGGTGGTAGCCACTTCGAAGATCAATCTTTGTAAACATCTTCGCACCGTGTAGCATGTCAAGCATGTCATCCAAGTCTTGGAATTGGGAACTTGTATCCCATTTGTAATCTTGTTAATAGCCCTACTATCAATACATATCCTCCAAGCTCCCGTCTTTCTTTGGTGCTAGTAGAGTCGGTACGACATATGGACTCAAGCTCTCTTGGATTTTCCCCTTTCGTATTCCTCTACCATCTCCCTTAAAGTCTCACTCTCCTTTAGGCTCATACGATAATGGGAAAGATTTGGTAAACTAGCCCCAAGAACTAAATCAATGCGGTGCTTGAATATCCCTCATAGGGGGTAAACCTACCGGTAACTCTTTTTGGGTAATCTCTTCAAACTCCTTTAATAATGTCTTGAAAGTGTTTGGATATGCCACACCCTCTCTCTTCCCTTTAGTCGTTGACACTTACTTTACAATCGGGACGTGAACCTCGCTTGGACTCTCTAACTGCAGCTTTCCATCTCTTGCTCCGAATGAGTAAGGGTAAAGAAAGTCCTCCCCTCCACTTTCGAAGTTTTGGTCTTAGCACTCCCTTTTATTGGTAGTAGAGTAAATTTTTTTGTTCTTTCTCCAACCTATATATATTTTTCCTCCCATCATGTTTTGCGAGCAACATCAAACTGCTAGGGTCTAACAAGTAACAAGTGGCATGCATCCATGTCCACTACATCAAAATATATCTCATCTCTATATTTGTCAATAGAAAAAGGTTCCAAGCATCGTTATGACACTCGAAATTTTTTTCTCCGCTATAATCCGACCAATTGAATAAGGATTAGGATGTTTCTTTAACTTTAGTCTCATCCTTTCCACCACATCCTTTCCTGTGATATTTTCATAACTCGTCATTATCAATAATGACATTAAATAGATTTTTATTGATAGTACATCTACTCCAAAACAATTGATGTCACCGAGTGTCATCCTCTAATTTTGGTGTCGGCATCATTCGTCTAACCACATAGTTTTAACATTCACCATCCTTCTTAAATTCATCCTCATCTCCATCCGGTTCACGAGCATACTTCACCATCTACCTCATCTCGCTCCACCACGTGGATCGTCTTTCCGAGGGGCGATCACTAGACCTATATCTAGGTTGGTTGCTCGTAATCCCCATGGAAATACTTACCGATAAAGCAAAACGTATTCGAGTATTTATATATATATATATATGTATATAAGAAGTATATGTATAATTCTCATTATATTATGAGAAATTAACGCTTGAAATGTGTGATTTATGTTAAATTAAAGTTATTGTGCTTAAGATTAATGGTTTCGATCTTAAAGAAATCAAATACGTAAAATCCATGATTTGAGGGCTATATTATGTCCGCATTTTGTGTGATTTATTAGAGGACTTTAGATTGATTATGGGTAAAACACAAAGAATACAAGTTATTAATCTATCCGTCTACTAGCCCTCTATAAAATTTTATGATTTTTAGATCTTTATAGAAAAATTTATTTCCGTTTTAGTATAGCTTGTTGAGGAGGTAACATTGCTGGAATTGTTTTTTTTTTTTTAGAAACGAATTTTCGAGTTTTCAAAAGGAAAATTTTTGAGTTTTTTATGAAAGAAATTATGTCTAATTACATGAACCCAGCTCATTAATGTGTTTATTTAGCCTAAGTTTTCTTTAACCACCTAAGCATTTGAATTAAATGCTTTGAAGCCAATTCATCACCTTTGACTTCCAAAAAAAATGCCAGCTTGCCTTCCAAACCTTTCCTTTACTTTATACTTGGCCAATTTGATTTTAGATGTGTGGCATACTTAATAAATCTAGAAAATGGAGTATATATATAAAGGAAAGATGAACTTTAGTCTTTTTTTAGAGTGAAGCCCGTAGCCACCGAATAAGGAGAGAAACAAACGTAAGGAAGAGAGAAAGAGAAAAAGAAAAGAAAAAGAAAGAAGAAAAGAAAGAAAGAAAAGGAAAAGCTTAACCAACCTTGAGGAAATTCAAAAAAAGTAAGTAGGTTTATTTTCATGCTTTTAGTTCTCTTTTTAAGGTGTTTAAGATGTGTGTTGGTTGTAATAGTTGGTGTATTGTAAGCTTGGTTTTTGTTGGTGGAATTGTGATATATTGGTTTGATCTATGTGTGGATGTTGTGTTTGTGATTTTTTATGGTAATTATAATGTTTTATGGATGTCCAAGTATGTCCAAGTATGTCCAAGTATGTGATGAAGAGTTGGATTGGACTTGGATTGAAATTTAATAGGACTAACACATGGTTATTGTGAATTGGAATGAATGGCTAGATCGGTGTTATTCGGGAGTAGTTTTTATCCAATTTTTTTATTGCCTATTTAAGCATTTTAGAATGATTTATTGGAAAACCTTAAACCATAAAAGTTTTTTATCTATGTCTTAAATAACTTCCCATAAAATATTTTCATTATTAAGTTTATGTAGAAAAAGTTATACCCGTTTTAGTACATGTTGTTCTAGATAAACCACTCGCTGACATGATTAATCCTTCAATATCAAAATTATTTTATGAAGTGTGTGTTCAGTATCTAAACCTAATTTTCGGATATGTTATGAATCAATATGTCTAGTTTCTAATAAAAAAAGGACAGGATTTAATTATTCTCAAAAGTTGATATGTTACCAACTTGATTAGAGATTGTCCTATAATAAACCCTAAATTGGAAAGGAGGGAAAATGAATTCCTAGGGTTTTCACTAAATAATCCTTTTGGCCTAAGTAAGAAAATGATTAAAATAAGAAATAATGAATAGACCTAAATAGGAATAAAATGAAATTTAGAGAGGGTAAGATTACAAAAAAAAAAAAAAAAAAAAAAATCCGAGCGTAGACTTGCTAGGTACACAAAAAGGAAAAACTCGTAATTACGAAATAAATTTACGCAATGAATGCTACCCATAAATGGAAATTGTATTCTCATTTTGAATACTTTAGATGGTACATGAAACACTTGTGAAGTCCCGAGTGTGTGTCGGACACGAGAAGGTTTTGAGAAGAAAATGTGATAGCATAATTAGTTGAATGTGTTAAATATAATACCATGTGCATCACGTGCATTCGGGGCTGATATGAAATTAGAAAAGATAATTGAGTTATGAAATAATGCGGTTTGGTAACCGATTTCAATGGAATGGGTAATAGTATAAATCTATGTGCATGCTATTTTACTAACACTGTTAAGCGAGGGATAATTCGCTAATTGTGTGCTACAACAAGGGGTAATTTCGTTATAAACAGTAGGTGATAATGAGATTACTAAGAGAGAGTAATAGAGCGAGTAGGTTATAATGTGATCACCGAGAGATGAAATGCATAGATTTACTAATACCTAGGGTACCCGAATTAAAAATGGATGGGTAGAATGGGAAACAAAACTTCATTGCATATCACGTGCATCACCCTACTTACCGAGCTTCGACTCACCTTATTGTTATTTGCATGTTATGACGGGAATGACTCAAAGTAGTAAGGATGCTTGTCGGATCCTCCAAAAAGGCTCGGGGATGACATAAACTTTAAGGGATTTCGTTTGTTGTAATTTTGGGGTTGGGGTGTCAATAAATATTTTAATGGTATTATAATGAAATTTTGTAATTCTTTTCACTGTTTTGTTAATAGCATGTACATTATCTTGATCGCATTTCATTGTATGATAAGTCCTTAGCGTATGAGCACGTATGTGTTTAAGGTTAATTCAAAAATTAGTCGTGTCGGCATGTCGCACTTCGCCTAGTTACTCCTATTTGGGTAATAGAGAGTGAACAGGGGTGGGGGTGTCACGGGATGGTATCGGAGCTATGATTTAGGTAATTGGGTAAAGCCTTAAGTGTCACTCGAGCCTGAGGACCGGTGTGCTACTCGACAAGTAACAATTTGATTTTTGAATTTTTTTATGAATGATTATTATATGTTTTTCATACTTGGTATTTAATGATGTTTTAGAAATGTTAATCCTATTAATTATTATTGTTGTAGATGCCATATTTATTTCACACACCCTACGTTCTTAGGACGTGCCAACGACGAGCCACTTTAGCTAACTACCGGGCTGAACTAAATAGCCTAATTATGGATCCCGATCGGGATATAGTAGCCTACGTCACTCGTGTGCATGACTTGATTCAGCAAATAACATTCGCCGATGCTTCTTTTTAGCGAGTATAACGAGTATGGCTTTCCTACGACTAACTCTACGTCGGACTCTTTTATCGATAGATCGGTTATTGCTTGATGAGGTTGAGGAAGGGCTAATAGGTCTATTTTATTATTGAGATTTAGTCCGAGCCTTCCTTTCGATACGGAGTTAGGCGGACCGGTACTCGATTGATGTGTAGCTGGGATCTATCATTGCCTCTCGCCTACGAGATAGTACACATGGCATTAGATGATGTTATTGATCGGTGGAGGGTCGAGCACTCCTTCTCGCGATGCGTCCGATATGTTTGTTAGAAATGATAGATACTAACGCTATCACTTGATGTAGTACTTGTTATGTATTTCCTAATGTAACTAAGTACACTTTTGATTGTAAATAGAGCAAAAAATAAAATCATGCATATAAAAGTGCTTGTAAATACTTGTTATGTATAAAATGCTTCATATATATAAATATCTATAATTTTATGCGCAAGTGGATGATTTTCTTTCATCCCAAAACTAACATGGACGTAACATGGCATGTACAAAGCAAACATGCCAAGAAATAAGCCGAGCATGAACGAAGGTGAGGGAACCTCCAATGATCATAACAGAAATTAACAAGATGCTTTAAGTCGCATGATGGACATGATGCAACAACAACAACAAGCAATGTAACAACAAGCAACAAGACCATACGAGTAAATGAGACGACTCCTAGCCATGCATCAAAAGCCTCCACCTCCACCGCCCCAAGATAGGAATGATACGATGGAGAGGTTTCGTAAGATGAGTCCTTAGGAATTCTTCGGAGGTGTTAACCCAATGATAGCGAAGGAGTGGGTTAAGTCTATAGAAGCAATATTTGAATACACGTAATTTACCAACGATGAGCGAGTATCGTGTGTCATTTTTATATTGTCGAAGGATGCCCTCACATGGTAGGGGAGCGCACGATTGATAGTGGACATGCCTACCTTAACTTGGGAAGGATTTAAGGAGGTCTTCTACAATAAATACTTTACGACGGATGTGAGAGCTAAGAAAACTCAAGAAGTTCTAAAACTAAAGCAAGAGTGGATATCCGTAGGTGAATATATATGGAGATTTGAGCAAGGATGTTTCTTCATCTCATTCATTGCGGGGGATGAAAACTTGAAGAAGAATTGGTTTTTAACGAGTCGAGTCTAAGAGTCCGAAGCATGGTACGAATGTCTACCGCCAACACTTTTTTAAAAATGGTAGATAAAGCAATGTTGGCGGATGAAGACCGAAAGAAATTACAAAGGAAGTTCAACGAGAGGAGATAATCATTTCAACACTGGAGCCTCTTCCTTCGGACCACAAAGGTGAGCTTTGCCTAGAAATTTCAATCAAACTAGTGGTCCAAGAAATACACGAATTGCCGGACCATCACCTTATATCCCGAAGCCACTATCGGGGAATTAGTCAAGGCCAACAATGAGTAATCAATCTCAATGTAATAAATATGAAAGATTCCACATAGGGAGTGCCGATCAGATTTGAGGGTTTGCTATGTTTATCAAAAGCTAGAACACATAGCCTCTAACTGTCCTCGGACACAAAAGTCGAGACCGGGAAAAGTACCTACACGGGTTTATACAATGACCCGGAAGGAGGTCGACAAGAGAGACACGACGGTAATATAAGGTAATGTCCACATCTTTGGCTTGATTGCTTATGTTTTGATTGATTTTGTTACCACACATTCATTCACATCAAAAGTATTAATAGAAAGTCTAGGCGTGAAACTTGAGTTATTGGCAATAGGCTATCCGATAACAATTCTTTTCGGAGACTTTATAAAGTCAACGAGCCTAGTCAAACGAGTGTCCAGTCCAAATTGAAGATAGGAGTTTAGAGGCCGATTTGATTCTATTGGACCTCCACGATTTTGATTTGATTACGGGAATGGATTGGTTAATGAGGCATTGTGCCACCATTAATTGTCAAGGGAGGAGAGTAGTTTTTGATCTACTTAGAGATCAATCATTAGAGTTTAAGGCTGATACAAAATGTCATATCGTACCAGTTATTTCGGCCATAAAGACTCGAAAGATGCTAGAAAAAGGGTGTTGGGGGTACTTAACAAATGTGGTAGATAGTCAAGTGGAACAAAAGTCAAAACCATGAAATATAGAAGTAGTAAGGGAGTATTTAGACGTATTTCCGGAAAGTTTCACTATGTTGCCACCGGAAGAGAGATAGAATTCGAGATTGAACTAGAGCGGGCATGACTCCAATTTCTAAAACTCCCTATAGAATAATACCAATTGAATTGAAAGAGCCGAGGGTGTAACTATAAGACTTACTTGGACAAGGGATTCATACGTCCTAGTTCCTCACCTTGGGGACCTCTAGTACTTGTTCATGAAAAAGAAGGATGGGTGGCTATGTATTGACTATCGGGAGTTGAATCGAGTGACGATTAAGAATAAGTACTCGTTACCCCGAATTGATGATTTGTTTGATCAATTGTAAGGAGCATCGGTGTTTTTTAAAATAGACTTACAATTAGGATATCATCGATTGAGGGTGAGATCTAAAGATGTGAAGAAAACGACATTCGGAACAAGGTACGGACATTATGAGTTCCGGTAATGCCGTTTTGGTTGCCTAACGCTCCGGTCGCTTTCATGGACTTGATGAATCGAGTCTTTAAGGAATTCTTAGACAAGTTTATCATCGTCTTTATTGATGATATCTTGGTTTACTTTCGAAGTAAGGAGGAGCATAGGACACATCTAAAAGCCACCTTGCGGATGCTAAGGAAACGACGAGTTGTATGCCAAATTCAAGAAGTGTAAATTTTGGCTAGAGCACATGGCTTTTTTAGGCCATGTGGTAACAAATGAGGGCATATCGGTAGATCCAAAAAAGGTAGAGGCTATCCGGAACCGACCTACCTTAAAGAACGTAACGGAGGTATGAAGCTTCTTGGGACTAGCTAGTTACTATCAAAGATTTATAGAGGGTTTCTCTAAGATAGCTAGGCCTCTTACTATTTTGATGAAAAAGAGCGTTAAGTTCCAATGGACGGATGTCCGTGAGCGAAGCTTCCAAGAATTGAAGCAAAGGTTAGTCACAACCACTAGTGCTAACTATTCCGTCCAAAGATGAAAATTTCATGGTTTATAGTGACGCTTCCAAGAATGGGCTAGGAGCGAGTGTTAATGCGAGAATGAGAAGGTAGTTGCTTATGCATCGCAACAATTGAAGGAATACGAACGAAATTATCCGACGCATGATCTAAAACTAGCAGCGGTAGTTTTTACCTTAAAAATTTAGGGATATTACTTGTATGGGAAAAAGTGTGAGATATATATGGATCATAAAAGCTTACGATATATCTTCACACAAAAGGAGCTAAATATGAGACAAAGAAAGTGGTTAGAGTCGGTGAAGGATTATGATCGTATAATCAATTATCACCCGAGCAAAGCTAACGTTATTATCGATGCTTTAAGTAGAAAATCGGTAGCAATGATATAGGTAATCCAGCCATCGATGGTGAAAGATCTCCAAAAGCTAGAACTGGAGATAATCCCGGTAGGCCACCAAAGCATTTTAGCGAACTTTATTAGTCCAGATCAACTCGCGAGAAAAGAATTCGGATGGCACAACAAATGGATAAAAAATTGAATGAAGTGAAGAAAAACATAAAGACGGAGAAAGAATCCAATTTTATGGTGTATGATAAAGGCACAATTAGATTTAAAAAGAGGTTATGTGTTCATTCGGTGAAAGATGTGAAGGAAGAGATACTAAAAGAAGCATACTCAACTCCCTATTCGATACACTCGGGAAGCATAAAGATGTACCGGGACTCTGCAACAAAGTTATTGGTGGCCTGGAATGAAGAAAGATGTAGCTAATTTTATGACAAGGTGTCAAGTCTATCAACGAGTGAAGGCGAAACACCAAAAACCCTCGAAAAATCTTAAAGCCACCGGCGATTCCGAATGGAAGTGGGAATGGATAACAATGGATTTCATAATGGGATAGCCAAGATCGAAAAGAGGGTCGGATGTTATTTGGGTAATTGTAGATCGACCGACCAAATCAACACACTTTCTTCTAATCAAAACCACCTATAAGCTAAACTCGTATGCCCAATTGTATCTTGACGAAATTGTAAGACTACATGGGATTCCGATCTCAATTGTATCGGATCGAGATCTTAGGTTCACATTCACATTTTGGAAGAGTCTACACAAAGCTATGGGGACAAAGCTAAACTTCAGCAACACATATCATCCGTAAACCGACGGACAATAAAAAGAGTGATCCGGATTCTCGAGGATATGTTATGAGCATGTGTTTTGGATTGGTCCAAAAAATAGGAGAAATACATACGCTTAGCCGAGTTTGTGTATAACAATAGTTATCAAGCTTCAATTGGGATGGCTCCCTATGAAGCCCTATATGGATGGCGGTGTAGATCTCCCATGTATTGGGATGAGATAGGAGAAATGAAATTATTGGGACCGGAGCCGGTGCGACAAACGATCGACGTGGTGGAAAAGATCCGTCAACGGATGAAAACGACCCGAGTAGACGGAAAAGCTACGCTAATAAGAGGAGAAAGGATCCGGAATTTATAGTCGGTGATTATGTATTCTTAAAAGTTTCACCGATGAAAGGCGTACTACAATTTGGAAAAAATAGGAAATTAAGTCCGCGATACATAGGACCATTTGAGATACTAGACCGAGTAGGTGATAAGGCACATCGCCTATTGTCGCCACCATCCTTAACGGGAGTACATAATTTGTTTCATGTTTCGATGCTAAGAAAGTACGTGGGAGAGCCAAGCTAAATGCTAGAGATAGAGCCACCAAACCTCACTCTAGATTTAACGTACAAAGAAAGATCGGTCTAGATTCTCGATCGATAGGTCAAACGGTTGAAAAATAAGGAAATCATGTTAGTTAAAGTTTTGTGGGAAAATCATGACCTCGAGGAAATGACTTGAGAACGGGAGGAAGAAGTGAGAGACAAATACCCGAACTATTTGTCTAAGTCAATTTCGAGGATGAAATTCCTTATCGGGAGGGGAGAATTGTAACCCCTATGGAAATACTTAACGGTAAAGCAAAATGTATTCGAGTATTTATATATATGTATATAAGCGATATATGTATAATTATCATTAAATTATGAGAAATTAATGCTTGAAATGTGTAATTTATGTTAAATTAAATTTATTGTGCTTAAGATTAATAGTTTCGAGTCTTAAAGAAATCAAATATGCAAAATCCATGATTTGAGGACTATATTTTGTCCGCATTTTATGTAATTTATTAGAGGACTTTAGATTGATTTATAGGTAAAATGCAAAGAATAAAAGTTGTTAATATATGTGTCTACTAGTCCTCTATAAAATTTTATGATTTTTAGATCTTTATAGAAAACGTTATTTCCATTTTAGTATAGCTTGTTGAGGAGGTAACATTGCTAGAATTGTTTTTTTTTTTTTGGGAAACGAATTTATGAGTTTTCAAAAGGAAAATTTCTGAGTTTTTATGAAATAAATTATGTCTAATTACATGAAACAAGCTCATTAATGTGTTTATTTAGCCTAAGTTTTCTTTAGCCACCTAAGCATTTGAATTAAATGCTTGGAAGCCAATTCATCACCTTTGACTTCCAAAAAAAATGCCGACTTGCCTTCCAAACCTTTCCTTTACTTTATACTTGGCCAATTTGATTTTAGATGTGTGGCATACTTAATAAGGAAAGATGAAATTTAGTCATTTTTTTGGAGTGAAGCCCGTAGCCACCTAAATAAGGAGAGAAACAAACGTAAGGAAGAGAGGAAGAGAAAAAGAAAAGAAAGAAGAAAGGAAAGAAAGAAAAGGAAAAGCTTAACCAACCTTTAAGAAATTCAAAAAAAGTAAGTAGGTTTATTTTCATGCTTTTAGTTCTCTTTTTAAGGTGTTTAAGATGTGTGTTGGTTGTAATAGTTGGTGTATTGTAAGCTTGGTTTTTGTTTATGGACTTGTGATATATTGGTTTGATCTATGTGTGGATGTTGTGTTTGTGATTTTTTATGGTAATTATAATGTTTGATGGATGTCCAAGTATGTCCAAGTATGTGATGAAGAGTTGGATTGGACTTGGATTGAAATTTAATAGGACTAAAACATGGTTATTGTGAATTGGAATGAATGGCTAGATCGGTGTTATTCGGGAGTAGTTTTTGTCCGATTTTTGTATTGTCTATTCAAGGATTTTAGAATGCTTTATGGGAAAACCTTAAAATATAAAATTTATTTATCTATGTCTTAGCTAACTTCCTGTAAAAGATTTTCATTATTAGATTTATGTAGAAAACGTTATACCCATTTTAGTACATATTGTTCCGGATAAACCACTGCTTGGAGAGATTAATCCTTCAATATCAAAATTATGTTATAAAGTGTGTGTTTGGTATTTAAACCTAATTTTCGGATATAGTATGAATCAATGTGTCTAGTGTCTAATAAAAAATGAATAGGATTTAATTATTCTCAAAAGTTGATACATTACCTACTTGATTAGAGGTTGTCCTATAATAAACCCTAAATTGGAAAGGAGGGAAAATGAATTCCTAGGGTTTTCACTAAATAATCCTTTTGGCCTAAGTAAGAAAATGATTAAAATCAGAAATAATGAATAGACCTAAATAGGAATAAAATGAAGTGTAGAGAGGGTAAGAGTAAAAAAAAAAAAATTCCGAGCGTAGACTTGCTAGGTACACAAGAAGGAAAAACTCATAATTACGAAATAAATTTACGCAATGAATGCTACCCATGAATGGAAATTGTATTCTCATTTTGAATACTTTAGATGATATATGAAACACCTGTGAAGTCTCGAGTGTGCGTCGGACATAGGAAGGGTCGGAGAAGAAAATGTGAAGCATAATTAGTTAAATGTGTTAAATATAATACCATGTGCATCACGTGCATTCGAGGGTTATATGAAATTGAAAAAGATAATTGAGTTATGAAATAGTGCGGTTTGCTAACCGATTTCAATGGAATGGGTAATAGTATAAATCTATGTGCGTGCTCTATTACTAATATTGTTAAGCGAGGGATAATTTCGCTAATTATTTGCTACAACGAGGGGTAATTCCATTGTAAGCGGTAGGTGATAATGTGATCACCAAGAGATGAAATGCACGGATTTGCTAATACCTAGGGTACCCAAATTAAAAATGGATGGGTAGAATGGGAAACAAAACTTCATTGCGGATCATGTGCATCACCCTACTTACCGAGCTTCGACTCACCTTGTTGTTATTTACATGTTATGATAGGAACGACTAAAAGTAGTAAGGATGCTTTTGGATCCTCCAAAAGGGCTTAGGGATGACATAAACTTTAAGGGATTTCGTTTATTGTAATTTTAGGGTTGGGGTGTCAATAAATATTTTGATTGTATTGTAATTAAAATTTGTAATTTTTTTCACTGTTTTATTAATATCATGTAAATTATCTTGATCGTGTTTCATTGTATGATAAGTCCTTAGCATATGAGCACGTATGTGTTTAAGATTAATTCAAAAATTAGTCATGTCGGTGTGTCGCACCTCACCTAGTTACTCCTATTTGGGTAATAGAGAGTGAACGGGGGTGGGGGCGTCACAATTGCACTTAAAACACTTACCACGATTGGCTTAGTATAAGGGTTATGGTCCTCTAACCCTCTTTCACTTATGTGGCCTTTTGTTATCCCGTGGCTTTCTCTTCCATACGTCTTTCATGGTGTGTTGGGGAAATCTGTATAGCCTTGTTCTTATCACTAGAAGCTTTATAATTATCCCCACTATAACTTCTACGAGAGTAATCTAACTTCCCTTTTCTTGCAATATTAGTTTGGCCTTTAGAGCCATATTTCAAGCCTCGGATAAAGTCCTCATTACTTGGACCCCTATTTTATCCACGATGACTCGGTTTTAAGCCTTTCATGTACCTAGCAACTTGTTGCCCTTCGATCTCCCTCAATTCATTCGTTTCGGCTAGCCTCATGAAGTCGGACTCGTATTCATACACGGTCTTCATGCCCCGATGGCATCTTTAGTACTACGGAAAAAAATTTATTCATAATCAAGGGCGAAATCCCTTCATTAAGAGCTATTTCATTCGATACCGAGTCCCGATTGGTGCCTTTCCCTCATGGCTCCTCCCGACCTACAACCTTTTCCCACCAAGTAGAAGCTCCCTCTTTTAACCTACATACAGCTAGCTTCACCCTCTTTCCTTTAGGAATCTCCATATATTCAAAGAACTTTTCTATATCGGTAACCCAATCCATGAATTCTTCACTTATTGAGATTTCCATTAAAATAAGGGATATCCACCTTCAACCCGAAACCATTGTTTTCCCTATCTCTATAATTATGCCTCCCACGATCAACACGCCTTAGCATAGGTTCCTCAAAATATTCATCTTCATCCGAGTCATTATCATAGAATTGTTGTCGACATCCATGAACATCGGGAGCGGGTCCGTTGACGGTTTTCCCACGAGCGACATCTTCTCTAGAGCGTGGTCCGTCATCAATCTGGTTCCTATTAGCATCTATGCCTAGAGCATCTAGTCGATCCATAATTTCTTCAAAACATCCTTCTAAATACGGGAATCTACAATCCATTCAACTGCTTTAAAGCCATCAACACTACCCCAAAGTCCGGGATCTCAACCCTCCGATCTTCGCCACGAGGACTCGCCGCCTATCGTAATCGGGACACTTGCCATCAAAATACGTGAGTAGCCTCGCTCCGATACCAACCGATACAACAAGAAGGCAAGAAAGAACAACCCCTATTTCAGCATTGTAAAACGAGATCGACCTATGTTTATAAATTCAACCGAAAAGTTAACACTCAATGTTTATTCTTATTCCAAACTTACAAAACAAAGTTATAGTACTCCTTTAAATAGCGACTAACCTATCCTAATGAGTGTTTTAAGTGAATACAACTACTAAAACCGTAACATATACTCGTATCTAAACCTAAGGTATTAAGATAGACACGTAGCTTAAGATAAATATGTAACTTGCATGCCACATATTCCGCTCCTTACATTCTCCTTATACTACGAGTCTAAAATTCTTCATCATGATGTTAGAAAAATAGTTAGAAATGAAAATTTTAGTCATTAATGGTTTTAGATGATAATTTTATTTTGGGTGGTGAGGAAAATTGTAGGATAAATGGTTTAGGTTTAGATAGTTTTGAAGTATGATTTGCTTGTAATAGATGGGACATGATGGATAGTGAAGAATTTTATGATTTAAGTATCCAAGAAATGATTAGGGCTTATTAGAAAAATGAAAAGAGAGAGATTTTCATTTAGATATATAGGAAAACATAATGGGGACTAGAAGAAAAAGACCACGATAGAAGAGGTTAGTTGTAGAAGTTGTGATGACAACAAAATCACTAAAACTAGGACCACAATTTAATGATTATGATGAGTTAGATGGGCATGAAAATAGTGGAAGTGACAATCTTAATCATGACTACTTACCATCAAATGAGGATGGGTATGAGTTTTTTAAAAAGCAAAAAGATGAATAGATCCTAAGCATGCATAACGAGTACCAAAAAAGAAATTGAAACTAAGATTATTGAAGAATGAAAGTAAGAAGGAGTGATAGTTAGGTGAGGATGACTTTGTTGAGTATGATGTATATGAAAGTGATATTTTCCATGAAGGAGATAGAAAAGGAAAAAAAATGAGGATTATTGATCCAATTAAGAAAAATGAGAACTAAGAGATTCAACTTATATGATTTTTTAAAAGTGTCTATGCTTTTAGGGATACACTTGAAATTGTATGAGGTTAAAGAATGATATGAATTGAAAAGGAAAAAGAATAGAAAGTATAAAATTATTGCAAATGTAAGGGTATTTTTTGCAATTGAAGAATTTATGCATATTTATTATGTGATGAAAGACTTTGATAATAAAAATACATAAAAGAAAATACAAATGCATAAGACCATCAAGAAATAAGACTACTAACTCAACATGGATTGCCATGAGATTGCCTCCCTTCATTAATGTGGATCTCGGAATCTCAAATGAGGTACTAAAAACAATATTAAATTCAATTTATAGGCTTAACCCTAGGCTAACGCAGTTATTGAGGATAGGAAATAAAGCTAGATAAGTTGTTAAAGGATTTGATAAGGATTCATGAAAATAATGGAAAGGTTTGTTGATTTATTGAATAAGAAAAACCTTGGTTCTATTATGTATTTGGGCTACGAGCCCGAGTTCAACCTTGAAGTTGCATCACTTAAGAAGTTTAATAGGATTTTTATTTTCTTGAAGGAAATGAAAAATTGATTCTTAACCGACTATATAAGATTTATTAGACTAAATGGTTGTCTTTTAAAAGGTCCATTTAGAGGAGTTCTACTTGCAGTTATATCGTTGGATGCATATAATGGCCTATTTCTACTAGCTTATGTTGTTTTTAAAGTAGAGAATAATGACCATTGAGAAAGATTTCTATCGAGTTTTATATGACTATATAAAGTTAAGAATTCAAGATAAGGTTGTGTATATTATGTCCGATACGTAAAATATATTATTAAAAACTATATAAACTTTATGATTTCTAATTTACTTAGTTTTGTAAAGTGTAACATTGTGCTAACTTGTTAAATTATTTCTTGCAAAGTTTGTCAAACAATATTGTAAAGATTTTTCTCCAAACAACTCATAGGAATTGTGTTTGGCAATTATACGCCAACTTCGAGAGAAAAAAATATTAGTTTTGAAATGAAGTTGTTGAAGAGCTAGTAAGGCAAATTCTATAATTTAGTATAAAGATTATATGAAGAATATTAGGTAATCAATTATATTGTTATCAAGTTGTTGGAAACAATGTATGCTCATAGATAATCAAGATATTTATTTAATAAGGATGTTAAGAATGATTATGTGACCAATAATTTGGAAGAATTTTTAATCACTAGGTTGGAAAATTTAAAAGCATATGCCTATACTAACTATAGTAGAAAAGATTATGGTGGAGATATGTCAAGATTACGTGACAAGTTTGTGAAAGGAAAATCTAAGAGACTAAGACTAATCTACCTATGAGAATGGTTCTTGACAAGAAGAAATCTAATAATGAAACCAACTAGTGTAAATGAATATTAACTAAGAGACCTAAAAGTGCTATTATGGTGAATGGAGTATAATTAGGATCCTCTATAGACATGTAACGGAGTTATTTATCCGACAAATGAGGTGAGTTAGAAGATGATTATGATTGTTACTATATTATTTCCACTTTTCTAAAGACTTATGATGAAGTGGTACACCTATTGTATGAAGTAAAACTAGAAACTCGGGAAAGAGAATTGATTGTGTTGCCACTTAATGAAAAAAAAATGTTGGTAGACCAATTAAGAATAGCGAGAAGAGAATAAGAAGAAAAAGCCTCTAGCATCGTCAAATGCAATATATGTAGATAGTCCGGCCATATCTCAAGGAATTGTTAGATGGATACTCCTAAACAATTACAAGGAATGAATTAAATATTGATTTATATTTATTTATGTGTTTCTCTTAGTAGAATGTAATTTATTTATTTGTTTGTTACTTACCTATTCAAATTGGTAGAGGTGGTGTGGTGGGAGATGGGAATGGTGTAGGTGCCAACTCAAATGATGATGGAATTGGTATACTTGAAGATAATGCAAATGCTAATGGTAGAGATGGTGATACAAGAGGTGGAAAAGCTAGTGTGAGAGGAGCTAGTGTTAGTGGTGAAGATGATAGTTTTGATGATGGTTGAGTTAGTATACTTGAAGATGGTGGAAATACTAATGGTAGAGGTGGTGGTAAATTTGGTTGGAGAGGAGTTATTAACGAGTGACGCATGGTATAGGACATGGACGGAAGGTAATTTATAGGTGTACAATTTACACAACTTTTATGCACTTTTATATTAAATTTATTAATGCTTATTGTATTATATTAAGGTAATTAAGAACAAGGTTATGATTTTAGGTTTTTACAGGAAAAATCACAAATTGGAGTGAATAAACCCAAACCAAAGTGTATAAGAAGCCAAAGGTATAAAGGAACCAAAGAAGACACACAATCATGTGACTTTTAAGAGGAAAAAGTTATTACTTATGTGAAAAAAAGGGAATCATATGGATGTTTAGCAAAGAAGAAACACATGCAATAGTAATCAACAAGGCTTAAGCAAAAAGAGTGATGGACCTATATATGTCAATGTTGAGATGTCCTCCAAAGAGAAAGAAATGACACATGAGAAGAAACTAAAAAACACGAGATGAAGTGTTCCTAAGTCCAGCAAGCCATATTCCATAAGCTCTTCGAGGCTCCAAACATGTGAAATAAAAGAGTAAGCCATATGCCACAATAAACAAGTCGTGTGACCATATGGGCTACTATATATGTATTGTAACCCTACCTTTTGCTATAAATAGAGAACTTAGAATTTTACTTTATGAATTATAGGGATTCCTCCATTTTTCTAGCCACCATAGATAGAAATTCTCTTATAAGCAAACCATATATCATTAAAAATCTTTTATAGTTGAAGGAAAGTTCAAGTCTTTGGTAAAATTATTGTAAGATCTAAACGGATTTTATCTCTAATCCTATTCTTTTAAGTATTTTATGTTTTTCTTTGTTATATATATATATATATTGTTGTATGATTGATTTATTAGAGTATATACTAGTTCATTAATCATTATAATCCATTGCTAGCTAAGTATTTAAGTCCGTATTTACTTATCTAAACTTGCTTGTGGTAGTAATCAGGGGTTAATGATTATAAATTGGTTTTCATTTAATCCATTAGAAAAAATAAAACTAGATTAAATTCTTCTAACATCTAGGAGGGTTGTTTAACTTCATCTATCTTTCAATCATTTAATGCTATTATTGGATTAAATTTAGATAGCATCTATTAGGTTGTTTAATAGTCAAAGATTAATCAAATAACATCCATTTGATTAACAAATCACTAAGGAAATATTGGAGATAACATACATGTTGTTATCTTATGGTGAATATTCACAATAAGAATGGATTAATATATAAATCGATGATCAATGAGTGAACTAAAAGTGGAAGCCAACTTTAACCAAGACTTTCATTATTATTGTTATCTCTTTACTTGCTTTAACTACGTTTAATACTCCCAACACACAAAACCTCCCTTTTACCTTTCCCCGTACCTTGGGATAATTAGAAACTAAAGAATGTTGATTGAACCGATTCTCTATGGGATCGACCCTTGCTTTCCCTAATTACAACCCGAGTGATTGAGACAAGTAAAGAAAAAGAAAACAAACCAAATTTATTGGTTGTACAACACGCCACCAAATTTTAGCACCATTACGGAGAGTTGCATTTAAATTGATTATTTCTTAACATTCCGACTATTTCATATCGTTCATATTAGGTTGATGTATGACTAGATTTCATACAAGTGACCTAATCTTTAATCCTAAACTAGAAATAACATTGCAAGTTCGGGAGAGAATCTAGACAAGTTTCAATACAATGGAATGAAACATTCGAGAGAGTAACTGCTTGTTTCATCAAGCAAAACTATATTTCTTGAGTTTTTTTCATCAAATGATTTTGAAAGTGAAGCAATAGTTATAAACAAAACCTTGAAGGAGCTAGATACTCCTAAGCAAAATCAACAACCTTTATGCATTGAATTTTCAAATCTGGATGTAGCTTTTAAGTTGAAGTTGGGATTAATATATTTACTATCTAAATTTTATGGTCTTCCTAAAGAAGACCCATACAAATACTTGAAGAAATTCTATGTGGAATGCTTAACCATGAGACCACAAGGAGTATCAAAAGAAAAAAAATTAAATTGCATACATTCCATTCTAACTAGATATAGATTCAAGAAATTGGTTATATGATCTTCCTATAGGATCAATTGACTCTTGAAATAAGATGAAGTATGTAACACCCTCAACCTAGGACCTAATGGGCTGAGAATATTACCGTTGTTTATCACATTCAAAATGCAATGAATGTAGGTTAACAAGGCACTATGATCTTATCGTAATTTATTTGAATATGTTTACGCGAGTGGGCGTTTAGTAATAACGCTTAGGTCCTATTTCTTTATTAAAAAGTCATTATAAATTTTTTTTTTTTAAGTTTCCTTAAATTGCTTACCTTTATTCATTCACCTTATTACCTTTATTCATTCACCTTGTTAGGTAGTCATTAATGTAATTCACTTACTAAATTATACGTTATTATTTATTTCCATAACTATTACTACTACATCATTTCATTATTATTGGTTTGATTACACACCTTATTTATTTACATATAAGACTAATTTTATGCCAATTACTATAAAATTGATTTATTTTCTTTCACACCATTATCAAGTCATATTGCTTACTTGTTTCATAGCCTTTACTATTGTATAGGATAGTCCAGCTACCTCAAGAACATGTAGACCTATAACTCGTAATAAAATTAAAAACGAGCATACAATGGGTCTACTCAAATATTGAACCCCCATCCAAGATACATATGTTGGGTGCCTCCTTCGATGATCATCTCTGCAAAGAAGTAGGCCATAGTTGGTTACTTATCTATACCACAAGATACTAGATGAGCAATAACTCAGTAAGTTAATGGATGCATACGATACATGTTCATGTACATGTAGGTATGCAACATCGTTTTATGCAAAGTAAGTCTCCTTTTTTTTCCTCATGTCGTAAAATATAAAACAATCTGAAAATCCTTTTTTTTTGTATATGGACATGTCTCATTTAGGTGCTTCGGGGTTTTCATATTATATGTCCGACAAACCGAACTCGTCTACGGACGAGCCTAACGAGCCTCTAAAAGTGCATGTTTACACTTGCCCGACCCATAACCATTACCATCATTGTATGGAAAACCCATGAAGTCCTTTCCTCAAAACCTCAAATTCATGAAAATCTTTTCCTTTAAAATCATTCCGATTACTATCGGATAACCATGACATGACATATATTTGTATGACTTAAAACATTATTCATGAGCTAAGCATACGTATGCAATTGCAATGAACCAGCATGATGTATGAATTCATAAATGCTTACTTTGAATGGTTATGTAACCAAGTCATAAGAATTGATATAAAATTAGGTAGCATAACAACATAGATAACATCAATCCAATATAAACCAACACCGTCATCATTAGCACATCAATCATCACAACCCAATTCTCATCATCAATCACATTTAATCATAACCATTATTCATAACCTAATGCATTCATATAGCATATGAAAGAATAGAACCATAACATAAAGGGAGATGAACATTTTTGTTCCATTTCTTTGTTCATTAAACTTACTTTTCACTTTACTTTACTAAATTATTTTCCTTATGTTCTTAGTTAACTTTCCATATTTGGTCTTTACCAAATTAAGTATCATTTCATGTTTCGACCTAACTAAGTATTTTTTCATTGATTTAGGAGGTTCAATTTCGGTTTGGGTCTTAATTGGCCCAAGGCCTAATTTTTCCTAACCCAATTTTTCTTTAAATTTTTATGAGCCCTTTTCATTCTAAACCATCCTTTCACTATGTTTTGAGTCTAAAGCATCAAATTTAAGGTTTAAAACTTGGTTTAAACCTAATTCCTCAAAATTTCCATTTAGGCCTAAACTTGACCTCTTCGAATCCTAACATTTTCTCCTCATTTCGTCCCACCATTTTAACACTAAGTAGCTTAGATATGTAAAAACTATAGGAATTAATTTAATTGAAATTTGGGACCAAAAATCTGATCCAAACCCTTATTGGGCCTTAGTGGGTCGAAATTGAGCCCAAGCCCATAAAACCCATTTTCTTTAATTTTTAGCAAATTTTCCATTTCTACTCATCAAAAAATGCTTATTCAAGTGTGAATGACCCATCAAATAAGAATCAAATTACTTTGAACTCAAACCCTAATTTGCTTAGTTCAAGTTGGATATAATTCCTAAAAAATAGTGGATTTTTCTTTAATCAAAGTATAATTTTTCATTGCTAAACATTAATTCATGCTCAAATAAGTCATAATCAAGTGCCAAAACACCAATTAAATGAAAGAATTCGAAACCCCCAAATTTAGTTCATCAAGAACCCTAATCCTATTTTTTTCTTAATTGATCAATTAAATCCAATCAAGAAATTAAACATGAAATTAACTTGAAATTAAGCATGCTTGTTGTGTAGGTGAGGTTAAATTCCTTGATTTAGCTCCAAAGTAACCTTGAAAAGGTAGGTTGCTTGAGAATTCTCTTCCTCCCTATTTTTTTCCCCTAAATTTGAATTAGCTCTTTTAATTTTCTTCGTGAAGGTATTCAGCTCCCAAATTGAAATTAAACCTTAATCCATTGATTTAGATGGTCTAAAATTGGCTAGGATTATTTTGTGCAATTTTTTAGTAAAACTTTTGCTAGAGTTTCCTTTGTGTTTTTCAATTTTCCTTCCCTTTTTAATTTTTTTAGCACCCTTGTTTATAAGAACATTTTGTGAACTTGTTGATCTTATCTTCACCCTTAATTTTGGAAAATATCATGCCTTAATTCAATTTCCAATCAATTCTTTTTATTTGGCTAAATTTTTAGCCATTTGTTCTTCTTTCTATTGAAGCCTTACATTTAGCTTAACTTCAGCCAAAAAATTTACTGGAAGTCAGAATTAATTAATTCTTTAGGTCGGCGAAAGTTAGAAGGAAAATGACAAACTTTGGTTCTCCAAGTTTCTAGACTTTTCCATAACCTATTCTTTCCTAAATCCCTCTTTTATGCAGAAACTCACTTCTAACCCTCCCATTTATTTTTGTAGGACTAATTTTTACCCTTAACATTCCTACATAATTTAATTTGGATTATGAGACTTTTAATTTTATGCAATTAAGTCCCTAATTTTAGACAATTCGAGTACCTACTTTTAAAATTCCATTCTACACTTTTCAAAAATCCAATTGCTTTCCATAATAAATTCAAAAATTAATTAAGGGAGTTTGATTTAAATTTTCATAATTTTTGGCTATCATTTGGGCCTCCAATTTATTTATTTAGTGTGAAAATTACAGTATTTTCTATTAAAAATATTCTCTATACTTGTTAAAATTAATTTAAATTTTCTAGGCACTCTCACACATACCATATGATTATTCTATATTCTTAAAAAAATTCTCCATACTCTTAAGGTGCCTAATTAAATTCTTTACCTCTAAAAATACTATTCCTACACTTAGA
Source organism: Dovyalis caffra (assembly GCA_963924115.1). Taxonomy (NCBI): domain Eukaryota; kingdom Viridiplantae; phylum Streptophyta; class Magnoliopsida; order Malpighiales; family Salicaceae; genus Dovyalis; species Dovyalis caffra. The sequence continues at coordinate 4,281,459 of CAWUPB010001195.1, forward strand.
AAATTCAATGAAATATTCACCATATGTAGAAAAATTCATAAAATCATATAAAATAATCTAACACCCTTCTAACAATTATTCTAAGCAAATAAAATATTTTTCATACACAAACAACATGCTTTAATTAATTTTCTCATGCAATAACTACTATTCATGTATCGAAAAATCACTAAAATATTCTTTAAGCATGAAAAACTATTTTGACCCTTCTAAATATTTTTTTAAGTTTCTAGTAATTATTTCTCATTCTCAAAAATATATTTATTTTTTTCATACAGTTTTAATATTAAACTTTTATTACATTCTTAGTTTAGCGAGTTACTAGGCATTACAAAGTAAGTCTTCTTATTTAAGTATTTCCTTACATTGAGAGCTACTAGTATAAGGAAGGAGATTTGTTGTATTCGATAGTTTATTAGAGAACCATTATATGAGTATTGGGAGTGGTTCAAGAAGTTATGTGTTAGCTACCCACACCATTAAATCTCTTATCAACTCGTTAATTATGTATTTTTATAATGATTTGTTACTCATGAAAAGGAGCATAATTGATGTTGCAAATGGAGGAGTATTGGTAGACAAGACCGTTGAGGCCGCAACGGCCATGATTTCTAATATGGAAGTGAATTCTTAATAATTTGGTACAAGGATGGATCACGTACCCAAGAGGGTTAATAAGGTCAACGTATCCATTCTAGAGCAATAAATTTCCGAGCTAATTCCATTAGTAAGAATTATGGTTGTGGGAAATCTACAAGTTATTGAGGTTTATAGGATTTGTTCAATTTCAAGCTATACCACCGATGCATGCCTAATGCTCCAAGAGGGGCACACTAAGCAAGTTTATGTGGCTAGAAATTTTATTGGTCAATCAAGGCCATATGACCCATTCTCTAATACCTACAATCTTAGTTAGAGAGATCACCCAAACTTGAGTTATAGAGGTAACAAGCAAGGAGGGTAAAACTTTAATTAATAAAGGCAACGGGGTTACCAACTCAAGCCTTATCAGCAACATGCCCTCGGAATTTAGATCCATCCTTAGAGGACATAGTGAAATATCTTACTTTAAACACAAAGCAATTCCAATAAGAGATAAGGTCTAGCATCCAAGTACTTAGAGAATCAAATGAGTTAGATGACGATTGTTGTGAGTCATCCGAAGCTCAATTCGGACGTAAATTACCATCCTACATTATGATAAATCCAAAGAAAAATATGAGTGCAATGATGTTAATAAATGATGCTCTAAGTGGAGAAACCTAGCAAAAAAAATTTTAAGGCAGACAAATGAAGAAGAACTCGAGCTAGAAATAAATAAGGAAAATATGCTCGTCAAAGGGGCTACATCAAGTTTTAAGGTAAATCATGACCTTTTAATTCAATTTACAACTAACCCTATACTTTTTCCTAACAGGTTGGAGAAACTAAAAAGGAAGAAATGAAAAGGGAGAAGGATAGGGAGATTCTTGAGCTATTCTAAAGGGTTAAGGTTAACATACCTCTCCTAAACATGATCAAGAAAATGCCAAGGTATGCCAATTTCTTAAAGGACTTATACATTAATAAAAGGAGATTGGACATCAATTGAAAGGTAAGAATTTGAGAAAATTCCTTGGCTATTTTTTAAAGGAAGCTCCCTCCAAAATGCAAAGATCTAGATACGTTTACCATACCTTGTAAAATTGGTAATGCCGAATTAAAAAAGCCATGTTAAATCTAGGAGCATTTATAAATGTTATGCCATATTCTATTTACGCTTTATTAAATCTAGGCCCATTAAAAGAAACTAGTGTTATTATTCAACTAGTGGATCATATTAGTACCTACACTCGAAGGGGTAGTTAAAGACGTCCTTATGTAAGTGGATGAGTTCGTGTTTTTAGCTGATTTTTATATTATGAAGATGGAAGATGACTCTTCCTATAATCCTACACCCCTCTTGTTAGGAAGATCTTTTCTCAAGACAATCCAAGCAAGCATAAATGTCTATGATGATATCCTTACAATATGGAATTTGATGGTGAAGTGATTCATTTTAATATCTATGAAGAAATGAAGTATATCGAGGGTGTTCACTCCATTTTTTTCTATAAACACTAGTGGTTCTCAAGATCAAGGGATGACTCTTCCCTAACATTGCAAGATCAAAGATCTACGTTGATGGGAAAAGTGATGTCAAGCTAACGACATTAAACAAAAGCGTTTATTGGGAGGTAACCTAATGAATTTATTTCAAATTTTACTTGTTTTATTATTTTAGTTGATTTTTAAGTTAGTCTTGTTTTATTTTTTCAAATATCCCCCATGCTTGACTTAATTTTAGAGAATTTCTATAGCATAGGTGCTTTTTGGTTTTAAAAGAAAAAAGAGAAAAACAAGCCACAAGCATAGAACGGGAGAGTACGGCTTGTACATGTCAAAAGGAAAGCTCATGTGTATAAGTTATGGTTAAGAGTTCAAACAAGAAGAAAGGAAGCACGAGCAGTAGCATGAGCCATAGGTTGACCTTTAAAAATGGTACGCTCGTATGGCTTCAAGCTATGTTGCACGTCTAAGATAGAAGAAAGGAGGTACGAGCGGTAGCATATGACACGGGTTTTGCACTAATTTTAAGCACTCTCATATGTTTTTCCCCATCACTTTAACTTCCAAAGGAATAAAGAGGCATAAGAAATGGGAATTCATATGGTTTGTAAGAGAAAATCCACATAAAGAAATGGATTATAAGTTATTACAATAAAGAAAAAGAAAGAAATGAGGCACGAGCGAAGGAAAATGACAGTTTGTAATTGAGCATGAATGTATGAATTTTTCCTCTGCAAAATGACATAGCTTCCTTTCTCTTTTCCCACACATAAAAGTACCCTCCGACCTTAAACCATGCCATTTCATCTTCTCTAAGCTTCTCTCCTTAACCACACTAGCCTTTTTCCTCTTCATCTTGTTTAAATTTCTCTAATGTTCTTAAATCAAAAACCTAGCCACATAAACCAAAGAACCCCATCTTCTTTAGCCCTTTATCTCATCGGACATAATATCCTCCACATTACTCTCGCCTATCAAAGAACTAATAACTTCCTCATTCCTTTCTCTCACCTAAAGAATAGCCATTTCTTCATCAAGAGACAAAGGAAAGTAGAAAGTGATCCATGTAAGGAAAGGCAATCAAAAGATGAGAGCACAATGTGTAGGAGATTTCTCCTATTTTACTAATACACCTATTTACCCAACTATTAAATTTGAGAATGAGGAGCACAAATCTAGTTATGAAATGTTAATGAATAGAAAAGTAACAACTAATAGGTATAGTGATTGTACCTTTGAGGCGACGGGGTTATTAGAGGAGGTTAGGGAAATATTGGGTAGTATAAAGTGGTCTACATTATTAGAAATGGAGACCCTTTCCTATAAGAAACTAGCCTTAGAATTCTTGAGTTGCTTTCAATTTGAAATAGCTCTCGAGTATCCACTACCATTGAATTTTTTAAATTTCAAGTTGCCAATTTTAGGTATATCCATGAGCGAACCGAAATTGTTAATGTGTTTGGTTGGCCATATGAGGAAGCAAACAACCCTCTCCCACTAGCTTTGAGAAGCTCTTTTGGTAGATAATAATAGGTTTGAAGGATGAGGTCTACAATCCCTCCTTAACTAAATCCTCTACAATGATCGAGTACTACCTTTCGGTTCATCCATCGAGTTCTAGCATGGATATTATATCGGAGAAAAAATAGCAATGGAGTAGTGAACAAGGTGGAGTTTTGTATTTTGTACTTCATCTTTATCTCCAAGATGGTGAAGGTAGATTTGGCTTACTACCTTATTGAACACTTCCTATTAGCTAAGAAGTTAAGTGAAGGTGACATTGTGATCGATGGGTTTATCACCCACATTGTCAAAAAATTGAAGTTGTTCAGCCAAAAAACCATAACATTGACACTAGCTAAAGAAATCAGCCACTAAACCTTAGAAAACTTGGTTAAGAATAGGTTACTAAAGAAAAAAAAAAGAAAGTACCAAGTTCATCCAACCAAAAGACCTCGACGATAAAAGGAGGAGAAATCAATCAATAGTGATGGCAATAACAATGAGAATATTAGGACACAAGGGTCAGCTAAAAATGTTCACTATGATGGTATCTCAAGTGCTTAATCATACATATAAGAGCGAGCTTGCTTCTCGGGTGGACAATTTATAACTCAACCGTTATAGTCCATTTGACTATCTAAGCTAGTAAATCCAACACGTGGATGATAATATGGTGTTCGACTCGTTAAATGGTTATTAATCACCTCAATAACCTCTTCAATGCCTTCATCGTGTATTCCTCACTACCTCCATCACCTCGTTTTTTAGTGTTGTCGATCAAATTTGCTCTCTAACCTTTACTCTTTATATTTCATTTATTGATCAATTTTGTGTTTACATTGAGGACAAAGTAAAATTTAAGTGTGTAGTAGGATTTAGGTCTAATTATATTGCTTGTATGTTTTGTGTTTGAATTTTTTAGGTTATGTATCTAGAAAAAAAATGAAAAATAGATGAAATGAATGCCATGGTTTAGTATGTTATCCTTCTTAATTGATACTTGATGAAGAATTTTAACAAAATTTTATGAGAAATTTGAGACTTGTTTGGAATATTGTTATTGTGGAAGTGTATGCATCTAAAAAAATTTATTTGTTTTTATGATTAAGCATGATTTATGAAGTGATTTTTATTTTAAAATTACCCTTTGAAACTAGGCCTAAGCAAGGTTTAAGTAAATAAAATTTTCTAACTATTATGAGAATTTGGAGGGGGAAAACAGAAAGCATTCCAAAATTTGGCCTTATTAAGTGAAATTATACTTGAATTTTTTGAGTTACTTACTAACTAGAAGTATTCATCACAAATATTTACTTTTACATCAAACGACAACTTGAATTATGAGTATGCATAGTACTCTAAATGTATAACTTGCTGAGTAAACGGTTGCTTTCATCACAAATGTTAGTAGTCACGTAAAAAGGCGAGTGATTACTTTGGAAAGAACTCGTCAAAGACCTTGAAAAGGGACTAGAATGCTAGAACGAGAAAATTTTTAAGAAAAAAGAAATCTTAATTTACTACTTTTGCTTGTAGTAGTGAAAAGGCATAAGGGCAAAATAAGTGTTGCATGCTTAAATTATGATTGGTTATAAAGATACACAAATCGATTTGGAGACATCCATGGACTTTAGAATAATATCTTTAAACATGATTGATTTGGTTGTTGGATTTTATTGAATTTCGAATTAAGAATCAATGTTTGAAGGATAATTATAATAGCTTGATATTCATTTAAGATTTTATAAGTATATCTTCTGAAAACCCTCACGAGACTTAACGCATCCACTAGGGGTAACCTAGGAAATTAAAGGATTGTTGCATATGCTACATGTAATCGTGATTCCTATGAAAGTGAGTTAGGTTTTTATTTTATTTGTTTTGCTCTAGGACTAACAATGTTTAAGTGTGGAGGTATTTTATAGATGCATAATTTACATAACTTTTATGTCCTTTTACATTGAACTTACTAGTGCTTAATGTATTATATTAAGGTAATTAAGAATAAGATAATAATTTTTAGTTTTTATAGGAAAAATGACAAATCACGAGTGAATAAACCCAAACCAAATTGCATAAGAAGCTAAGACCATAAATGAACCAAAGAAGACATACAACCGTGTGACTTTCAAGATAAAAAAGCTACTAACTATGTGAAACAAAAAAGAAAAATATGTGGATGTTCGAGTAAAGAAGACACATGGGTAGTGGTAATAAACACGGCTTGAGCGAGAATGAGTGACACACCTATATATGTCAATGCTAAGGTGTCCTCTAAGAAGAAAGAAATGACACATGGATAGAAATTAAAGTATACAAGATGCAGAACAAATTTGGTGTGACCATGTGCCTCGATCCAATAAGTCGTGTGCCACCAGCTCTTCGAGGCTCCAAACTATATGCGACAATTAACAAGCCGTGTGACCACATGAGGCTACCATGTGTGTGTTGTAATCTTTCCTTTTACTATAAATAAAGAAGTTAGGATTTCACTTTATGAATTCTAGGGATTCTCCTATTCTTCTAGCCACCATAAATAGAAATTCTCTCTTGTAATCAAACCATGTACTACTAAGAATCTTTCTTGGTTGAAGGAAAGTTGAAGCCTTTGGTAAAATTATTGTGAGATCTAAATGAGTTTTATCCCTAATCATATTCTTTTGAGTATTTTATATTTTTCTATATTATTAAATATGATCATATGGTTGATTGATAAGAGTGCACACTAGTTGATTAATCATTATAATATATTGCTAGCTAAGTATTCAAGTTCATAATCACTTATCTAAAATTGCTTGTGGTAGCAACTAAGGGTTAATGATTATAAATAGATTTTAATTTAATCATTTGAAAAATATAAAACTAGATTAAATTCTTTTTAACACCTATAAGGATTGTTTAGCTTTATCTATCTTTCTATCATTTAGTACTATTTTTAGATTAAATCTAGATAGCGTTTGCTAGGTTGTCAATAGTTAGAGATTAATCAAATAACATCTATTTGATTAATGAATTACTAAGAAAAGATTAGGGATAACATACATGTTGTTATCTTATGGTAAATATTCAAAATAAAAATAGATTAATACATGAATCGATGATCTATGATTGAACTAAAAGTAGAAATCAACCTTTAACTAAGACTTTCATTATTATTGTTATCTCTTTACTTGTTTTAACTCCATTTAATGCTCTCAACACACAAAACCACTCATTTTACCTTTCCTTGTACCTTAGGACAATTAAAAAAATAAAAAACATAGATTAAACTGATTCTTAGTGGGATTGACCCTTGCTTTTCCTAATCACAATCTAGTATTAGGACTAGCAAGGAAAAAGAAAACAAATCAAATTTATTAGCGATACGACATGCCACTAATAATAGAGCTTCTAAATACCAATTGTGTATTGTGTTGTTCATATTTTGAAGCTAAATGTATTGAAAATTGAGTTCTAAATTGATATTCATTTTCACTCACTTTAACAAAAGAAGTGAGGAATGAATGAAACTAGTGATAGTGGTGCTAAAGGAGCATGTTAACAACCAACACAAGTTGCATTAAGTAATTAGGGATAAGCATTGGTGTTATATCACACTTGTTTAGGTTATGTATCATTTTTTTAATCAATTTCTTTTGGAATAAATGGTTTATAATACCTTTAGTAATAAGATACACAAAGTTTTAAATATTGTTTTTTTTATTTTTAATTTTTGAAATTGTCAATATGGGAAGTACGAATAGGTTAAAAAACTTTTATACAACAAATATGTACTACACTACATGCTAGAAAGTATCAATTAATGTGATTTAGATTTTTTTTCTTTATATTCATATTGGTATTTTTTAGTTTTTTAATGCATTGCACATTTGATTATATGTTTTTCTTTTAATACTTATGTACTAGTAACACTAATACAAATGCATATATTAGTATTATACATACTATTTTTTTTATGAAAATTGATAATTTTATATTAAAATTCAGTAAGAAAGTGACAAAAAAAAAAAAACAAGCAAAGTTACAAAAATTAGAACCAAAAAAGAAATTATTTTTGTCTACTAATATTATTCTTAGCTAAACTATCAACTACAATATTCCTTACTTTATTTAATATAGCAAAAAAAAAAAAAAGATATTAACTTATTAAGAGAATAAATAATACTATTAAATCAAAATCTAACTTTCAAGGCCTATCATATGAACTCTTATAAATCCAATTAATAGCATATGAAGAATCTGATTCAACAATCTAATGAATGTGTTGTGTTAGTAGATGAGAAACACTCAAGTCTACAGACTTTTTTATTGCAAGAACTTTACTTCATTGGAGTCTTTTATACTTGTTGGGACCTAAAACTTGCAAAAAACAAAAAAAACACCTATCATGATCTTTAAGAGCACCACCAATACCTAAAGCACCTAGTTTCCCCATTAATGAGAATCATATACATTCCATTTAAAAATTCAACACCTGTCTTAATCTATTCTTTAGCCATCTAATTGCAAATTTTTCCAAACCACTTATGAATACCATCCGAGCTATGAAGTAGATGATTTCTTGTTTATAGGAAATTATCATTAATAATTTTACCCAATAAAAAAAACCCTATGAAAGAGACATAAGAACAAATACTCCTAATCCAGATTATTTCTTGCTACCATGTGGTCCAAAACAAAGAGAATAAAAATAAGTATCATATTTTCTTATGCAATTTTCCAATAAAAAAAAAAGAGCAATCTAGGTATTTTTCGTGAGCAACCTTACTAGCATATAACTTTAGACCACAAACATCATGTCTAATAGCAATAGAGAAGTAAAAGAGATGACATTTCTAACTTTAATTCACACACTAACATAGGTTTTTATTTTCATCTACATAGCCAATGTTATAGAGGAAGTCCCTAATGTGTAACTTTTCATGAACGGTAGGCTGCAAGAAGCTTTGACCTTCGAAGGAGCTAATAATTTCCACATATGAAAACTTATAATAGTGCCATTGCTAAGTCTGTAAATTAAGGGTTGAACAAAAAGATTTAATAGTATAAACTCCTTTTGTATCATGAATCCAAACTCATTGATCCACCATTTCTTGATAAAAAAAAAAAACCATAGTGATAAGTGCATAATTTGCATGACTTTTATGCTCGTTTATATTAAACTTTCTAGTACTTGTTGTATTATATTTAAGAAATTAAGATTAAGATAATGATTTTGAGTTTTATAGAAAAAAATAGCGAATCGAGCAAATAAACTCAAACCAAAATGCATAACAAGCCAAACCATAAAGGAACCAAAGGAGACATACCGGCCATGTGAAACAAAGAAGGAAACTATATGGATGTCCAGCATGATTAACTTAGACCTTTCAAAGTTCTTGAAGGTTTTCTAAAGTCGTAGAGAGTGATCTTCAAAGACTTTGTAGAGGACATCTCAATCTTTCCAAAATGATATAGTGGGTCAAAATCCAGATTTGTTTAGACCTCTAAATAATATTTCATATTCTTATCTAGAAAGTTAATCCGAATCTTATTCGGAGTCTAGACCGAGTTATGAAGTTTAATCGATATATGGAGTTTTGAAACACCAATTGATGTAAGGACAAGCCTATGGAATACTTGAGCAAGCATACTATAATTCTCATAAAAGTCTTAAGTCCAACATAGATCGATCTCATAGAGGAATTTAGCTATAAAGTGGAATCATAAGGTCGGATGGATAGGTTAATGTTAGTATTTAGCTCATAACTAAAGCTTTAAATCTCTAATAGATGTAAGACTTAATGCATAGGAAAGATAATAAATAGGGATATAAATTTCATAAAGAAATTAAACTTTAATTTTATACATATTAAGTCTATTCAAGCTAATTATTAAAAATCCACAAGCTTAATTAGCTAGGGACACAAAATGAAGCAACAAAGGCACATAAGTAGAAGCTAAAGACATGGGATGAAGAGACAAAATCATATAGGCGATAGCTAGGGACATGAGATGAAGTAATAAAAGATGTGAAATGAAGTGTAAATAATACATGATTGTATGCCTAAGTCAAGCAAGTTATGTATCCATGTGGTGTTACCATGTGTGTGTTGTAACCCTACCTTTTGCTATAAATAAAGAAAGGATTTCACTTTATTCATTCTCTCATTTTAGGGAAAACCATCTCTCTTTTTGGTAGCCACCCTAGATTGGAAATTCTCTCTTATAATCAACCATAAGTCACTAAGAATCTATCTTAGTTGAAGGAAAGTTAAGTCGTTGGTAAAATCATTGTAAGATCTTAATGTGTTCTAATTATAAAATTATTCGAGTTTAGTATTTTATGTTATTTGAATATGATTATGTGATTAATTAATTAGAGTACACGTTATTTACTTGATCATTATAATAAATTGCTAGCTAAGTATTTAAGTCTATATAATTACTTGTCTAAACTTGCATGTGGTGGTAACTAGGGGTTAAAGATTGTAAATGTATTTTGTTTAATCTCTTAAAAAATATAAAACTAGATTAAATTCTTATAATGTCTAGAAGGCTTATTTAGTTTCACCTATCTTTCTCTAATTTAATGTTATTATGGATTAAAACTAGCTAGTGTCTATTAGGTTGTTTAATAGTTAAGGATTAATCAAATAGAATCTATTTGGTTGATAAATCATTAAGAAAGATTGAGGACAATACACATGTTATTGTCCTATGGTGAACGTTCATGTTAAGAATAGGTTAATGTTCGAATCAAAGATCGGCTATTAAACCAAAATTGGATACCAATCTTCAATCAAGGTTTTCCTCATTATTGTTATTTCTATTTACTTTTGATTATTTTACAAATCTCTATAAACACAAAGCCCTTTTTTATTTCCATTATACTTCGTAACGATCAATTGATAGAAACCATTGATTAGACCATTTTCTCTATAGGTTCAACCCTTACTTGCCTTATATACACTCCGAGTGTTTGGGTATAATTTAATTTATTTATGGTACAACATGCTATCAAATTTTGGTGTCATTACTAAGGAGTTACATTTGATCAAGTATTTTTCTTCTTCTAGATGATTTTATTTATTTTATTTTCTTAATATGACTTTGTATTCTCAACAATTTGGCTCTCAATATGACTTACAATTCAAGAGATTTAAAGAGGTAAACTTATTTTCTATTAAGTAATAGATTATTAATCTAACCTCTCTAGTGTGTTAAATGGCTACAAAAAATACACAATAAGTCCATAATTATGACATATGTTCGATACCGGGACACTTATTAGATAAGCGTCCAATGCTTTAAGAAGAACCTATTAGTGTGTATTATGCCATAAGGGTATTTTCGAACGAGCACAATACCAATATGACCCCTACTCTAGCACTTGCACTAGTTATGAGAATCAAATAGTTGACGATGCAACTCACAATTGTCAAGGATATCAACATATGCAACCACCATTCCAAGCTAGATAATAAGTTGCTCCAAATTTAGGAATATCTCTTAAGGATATCATTAATTCTTTTGTGATTGATACTATACAATTTTAGTAAGAAACAAGAGCCGACCTTTGAATTTTAAAGGTTTAAGTATGCCAATTGGCTACACTAATAGGTGGGGTAGTAGCATGAGTAATAAGTAATTTTCCCTCCGAATTAAAAATAAGTTTGAAAAAACATTCAAGTGTAGTAAGTGAGGGAGAGGATGTGTTTGAAGAATAGCAAGTTGCTAAAACTCGTCAAAATAAAGCCAACTTATAATGAAGAGCAAAATAAGATTGTGTTTATCGATGAACTAGTCAAGCAAGAAAATGACATTGAGCAAATGGACTTTGAAAATATTTGTGACATACTCATTATTGAATTTATCCTTCCAAATGAGTTTAATGATGATGTTAACAAAATTGAGTTTTTCTTGCCATTATTGCTTCCTATTTTGCGTGTCTTATTCATGATGTTATCACTTTTGATTCTTCATTATTTCAAGATTTGAGAAACGACTTTTTCAAATGATATAAAAGTGATATGTCATTTAGGATTGAAATCAAGGAGCCATCTATGAGAAATGCTTGGAAATGCACCTTGGGTGCCAAGCATGACATGACCAAATTTGTTATGATGATCGAACAATACCAACGTTGAGCTAACAATGTTAAATAAAAGCACTTATTCGGAGGTAACCTAATAAATGTAGTTCAAATTTTTCTATTTTATTGTCTTAGTTGGTGTTTAAATTAGTTTTATTTTTATTTTTCTCCAAATTTCCTCCATGCTTGACTTGATTTTGAGAATGTTTGCGGTATAGGTGTTCTTTGGTTTTGAACAAGAAGGAAAAGAGAAGCCACATGGGCAAGTGGCATGAGGAACAACTTGTGCATGTTAAAAAGCATCCCTATGTGTTTGAACTTTGGTCGAAAGCTCAAAACAAGAAGAGATGAAGCATAAGGAGTTAGGTATGAACACGGGTTGCCCTTAAAAAAGACACACCCGTGTGACTCCGAGTTGTGTTGCACTTCGAAGCCAAAAGAGAAGAAGCATGGGTAATAGCTTTAGAGATGGGTTATGTACTCATTTCAGCATGTCCCCATGTCCCATGCCGAGCATTTCAACTTTTAAGGCAACACGGTGATATAGGTAGTAGGAATCCACACAGCTTGCAAGAGAAAATCCACATAGCTGTGTGAATTATAAGCCATTATAATAAGAAAATGAGGAAAGGAGACACAACCAAGATAGCAATACATGGGTTATGCTCGCATAAGAGGCACAAGCGTGTGTCTCTAACTACCCTTCCATCCACCACCCTCATTTGTGTGCTACAATCCAGATTTGATCACTTACCCTTACTCTTTACATCTCATTTGTCTATGATCAATTCTATGTTTACATTGAGGATAATGTAAAATTTAAGTGTGAGGGAGGGATTTAGGATCTGTTTGTATGTTTGTATTTAATTTTTGTGGTTTATTTTTACTTTATTTATCTAAAAAAAAAAAGATGATGAAATGAATTCCATGGTTTAGTATGATATCCTTCTTGATTGATGATTGATGTAGAGTTTTAACAAAATTTTATGAGATAGTTGAGATTGTTTTAAATAGTATTGTTATAGAAGTGCATGTATGCTAGAAAACTTTATATCTTTATGATTGAGCATGATTTAGGTAGAAATACTAATCTTACAAGTACCCTTTGAAACTAGACCTAAGCATGGTTTAAATAAATGAGATTTTTTAATTATTATAGAAATTTGAAAAATAAAGGAAAAATAAAGCATTCAAATTGGAAATTTTGCTCGATTAATAAAAATCTACTCCAATGATTTGAGTTACTTTGTAACTAGGAGTATTCATCATAAATATTTATTTTTATATCAAATGGTAATTTATGAGTATGCAAAGCACTCTAAATTTATGATATGCTAAGCAACCGGTTGCTTTCATAACAAATATCGATATTCGCATAAAAAGACAAGTGATTACTTAGGAAAGAACAATTAAAGGACTTGAAAAAGTTTGACATGCTAAGTAACCGGTTGCCTTCATCATAAATATTGATAGTTGCATAAAAAGACAAGTGATTACTTAGGAAAGAATAATTAATGGACTTGAAAAAGATTAAGATGCTAAAGGAAGAAAAATTTTGATAAAAAAAAAAAAAATCTTAATTTGTTACTTTTGCTTGTAGTGGTGAAAAATCTCAAACTATTAAAGGCATAAAGGCAAAAGCTAAGGACGTGGGATGAAGAGATAAAATCACGTGGGTAGTAGCTAGGGACACGAGATGAAGCAATAAAAGGTATGAGATGAAATGCAAATGGTACACGATCGTTTGCCTAAGTCAAGCAAGTCGTATGTCCACGTAGGGCTACAATGTCCGTATTGTAATCCTACCTTTTGCTATAAATAGAAAAATTAGGATTTCACTTTATTCATTCTCTCATTCTAGGGAAAACTATCTCTCTTTTTGGCGACCACCCTAAATAGGAAATCCTCTCTTGTAATCAACAATGAGCCACTAAGAATTTATCATAGTTGAAAGAAAGTTGAAGCTTTTGGTAAAATCGTTGTGAGATCTTAATGGGTTATAATTCTAAACTCATTCTTTTTTAATATTTTATGTTTTTCTATGTTATTTGAATCTAATTGTTTGATTAATTGATTAGATAGCACGCTATTTACTAGATCATTATAGTATATGTTAGCTAAGTATTCAAGTCCATATAATTACTTGTCTAAACTAGCCTATGGTAGTAACTAAGGGCTAAAAATTCCAAATGCATTTTTATTTAATTCCTTGGAAAACAAAGAACTAGATTAAATTCTTCTAGCATCTAGAATGATAGTTTAGCTTCACCCTTCTTTCTCTAATCTAATGTTGTTATTGGATTAAATCTAGCTAGCGTCTACTAAGTTGTTCAATAGTTAAGGAATAATCAAATAACGTCTATTTAGTTAACAAAACATTAAGGAAAGATTGGAGATAACATACATGTTATTGTCCTACGGTGAATATTCATGTTAAGAATAGGTTAATGTTTGAATCAATGATCAACGATTAAATCAAAAGTAGATATCTTCAACCAAAACTTTCCTCATTATTGTTATTTCTATTTGCTTTTGATTGTTTTACAAATCTCCACAAATAAACCTCTCTTATTTTTGTTGCACTTCAAAACAATCAACCGATAGAAATCATTGATTAGACTAGTTTTCCTGTGAATTCGGCCCTTGCTTACCCTATCTACACCCCTATGGTTGGGTTCCATAAGGAATATAAATATAATCTAATTTTTTTGTGGAACGAACATGCCATCACATAACTCCAATTTTATTTAATAATTCATCTTTTAAATCTATATCTCATGATTCTAAACTCTACCCCAAACCAACTTCCAAGTCCATCCAGCATCACATCACATACATATCTAGAAATTCACACTATCTTTAGTTTCTACTAGTTTGAACAAAGCTAGAAAAAGCATCACGCAATGGCAAATTTCCAACCCAATTATATGTCTAACACAACTAATTTCTCACTTCCAATGTCGAGTCTGCATCCATTTCTAATAGCTGTTGAACATTGACTTGAACTTATGAATACCGGTCAAATATATCATCTCAATAAGTAAATAAATGACTAGAGAAGCATGGTAACGCATTAACAAAGTCCGAATTATACTTCTTCATAATAAAAGATTGCTAACTAGAAGCACTGTTACCACTTAACCTCCAAAGCCACTTGAAAAATAAAGCTTTATTTTCACCATAATTGATCTGAGAGCTAATCTCACATGACATTTGGATCGCTCAACCCCCTCTAAGCTACATTACAAGTTTATTATTATTATTATTATTATTATTAGAATGATCACTTCAAAGGAATCTACACCGGAGAGAAATCAAAACCTTAGCCACACCTTTCAGCATTTTAAGCATAAAAACATGGTAGACTGGAATAATCGACATGGCTAGTTTCAATAAACAAATATAACCTCCCAAACAGGGAAGCTTTCTTTTCCAACTTTGAAGTCTTTTTCGCACCTTGTAAAACTGTCTTTCAAGTGGTGATACTTCGCCCATAGTCCTCTTTGTTCATCTTTTGTTTTGTGGACTCCTTTCATAATAGATTAGATATCAATTGTATGCCCTCCATTGCTTTTTTTTTTTTTTTTTAACCACATTAAAAGTAAGTCCACATTAATCGATGAACAAATTCTCACAAAACTTGTCACCATCTGTAAAATAGCTTAATTTTGCTTCTATCAGTTTCTGAGATGATAACATATGTACATTTATTAAATTTGTTGCACTTAATATTTCAATCCACCAAAGCCTTATTGATTGCTGGTGGTTGAGCAAGATATTTCGTTGTTATATGATGAGGCTGACATTAAAAAATAAAAAATAGGGTGTTTTGTTTTGTATTTTTTATGTGGAAATTGTAATTTTTGGTGTTTATATTGCTTGAAAAGAATGGCTGCGATTCAGCGTTTCCAGACTTTATATAGCACTTATCCCAATGGTTAGATTCCCTTCTTCAGCAGCTAGTTTTTTTATTTTTTTTTAAGACATAAATGCTTTTAAAGCGTGTTTTTACAATTATAAAAGTTGTAATGGAAAACTTTTAATAATTTGAACCTTTTTTTTTTTCGAAAACTAGTGTTTGTTCACATAATCAAAATACATGATATTTCTGAAATAAAATTCAAATATTTAGTGTATAAAATGTAATTTATACAATCAGAGGGTGTAAACTGTTACCCTCAAAACACAATCTGTTTAATATATATATATTTTTTTTAAGAAAGGTCTTTTGCTATAAATAACTTAGTCATGTTATCGCGGGTAGCTGTCTGGGATTAATAGTTATGCCCCTAAGATTAAGCAATCGTCAAGCCATAGCACTTCTTCTTGTACTTTGGACTCATTAGCGTACTGTGAGAGGGGCGAGGACAAAGATATCATCTCTCTTCATACTTCATCTGATGGCTTTTTCTTACGCTGCTTTCTTTCTTTAGTAATTTGTATTTACAAACCTGTAAGTTCCCAGAAAAACCACTCAAACTTGATAAGTTTGGGTTCTTCACTTTCCACCAACGTCCGACCAACTTCATGGCGCTCACCTTCTGGCAGATTTGCCTTTGGGTTCTATTCACAGCGCAGCGGCTTTATAGTGGGAATTTGGTTGGCGGGTAAGCCAGATGATATAATCACCTGG
This sequence comes from Dovyalis caffra, assembly GCA_963924115.1. Classification (NCBI taxonomy): domain Eukaryota; kingdom Viridiplantae; phylum Streptophyta; class Magnoliopsida; order Malpighiales; family Salicaceae; genus Dovyalis; species Dovyalis caffra. The sequence continues at coordinate 4,297,757 of CAWUPB010001195.1, forward strand.
ACAGCAACCCGAGATGACCCTCCTGTGCCATCAAATGCTAAGCTAGAGTTAACCATAAACGGTAAGCTCCTTCTAAGAACATATGCGAACAATGGGGTCAGTGAAGAGAAACTCGTTGCTAATATAGAGGAGTCAGCTTCAAACGCTGTTTTGCTTGATTCTGGAAATTTAGTGCTCTACAATGAACATTCTGATGTAATTTGGGAGAGTTTCAACTTTCCTACAGATGCGATATTGGGAGGCCAGAATCTACATGCCGGGGGTGAACTGTTATCCAGAGCGTCTACAGCCAACTTGTCAACAGGAAGGTTTCATCTTAAAATGCAATATGATGGGAATCTTGTTTTGTATCCCACAAACACTCTAGACACTCCACTAGATTCTTATTGGAACACTGAAACTCCTGAGTCCGCTGGTTCCCATCTATATTTAAATTATACAGGAGACTTGTTACTTCTTAGCAACACCTCGGTCAGAGTTAAAACTGTGTTTGACTCTGATTCAGAATCTTACAGCACTTCAATTATCTACCGCGCAACATTGGAGTATGACGGAATTTTTCGATTGTATTCGCATAACTTCGACAGCAAAGGTGCCTACACTACATCTCTTACGCATTATGAACCAGATAGTCAGTGCGAAGTGAAGACTTTCTGCGGGCTCAACAGCTACTGCAACATGAACGACGATCAACCTTACTGCCGTTGTTTTCCTGGCACTGATTTTGTCGATCCCGACCAGATATATCATGGATGCGAGAGAAACTACCATGAAGAATTATGCAAAGTTGCAGAAGAAACATCGTTATATAGCATTACTGATATGGAGAAAATGACTTGGGATGACATTCCTTATTTTGAAAAATCCATGTCTGAAGAAGATTGCAGAAGGTCCTGTTTGCAGGACTGTAACTGTGCTGGTGCGTTGTATGAATCCGGGGACTGCAAGAAACAGAAGTTCCCAGTGAAATATGCTAGGAGAATGCCAGATGGTTCGTCAAAGCTTTTCTTCAAAGTGGGTTTGAAGAGTATCGAGAGCAGAAACCGATCCACTGCACCTGCATTGAAGCCTCCGGTGGTTCTAAAGACAAGCAAGAAGACGATGATGCTCATTTTTGTTATGAGCGTCGCCTTCACTGCATGCTCTTCTGTCGCCATTGCAATTTCTGGGTTTTTCATCTCTAAGTCGAGAGATGTTAAGAGACGAATGCTGGTACGAAGTGGAAATTTTGGCTTGGCCCATGAGCTCACTCTGAGAGCATTTTCATATCGTGAGCTTAAAAAGGCAACCAAGGGTTTCAAAGAGGAGTTGGGCAAGGGATCATTTGGAGCAGTTTACAAAGGGACTATATGCAAAGGTAAAAGAGTTATTGCAGTGAAGAGGCTGGAGAAGTTGATCAGTGAAGGTGAAAGGGAGTTCCTCACAGAGATGCGTTCAATTGGCAACACTCATCATAAGAACTTGGTTCGGCTACTTGGCTACTGTACTGAGGACTCCCAGAGGCTCCTAGTATATGAATACATGAGCAATGGATCGCTTGCAAATCTTCTCTTCCGAACTGAAAGATTTCCAGAATGGAGTGAGAGAGTAAAAATTGCTCTAGATATTGCAAGAGGCATCCTATATCTACATGAAGAGTGTGAAGCACCAATCATCCATTGCGATATAAAACCTCAAAGCATTCTAATGGATGAGTTTTGGAATGCTAAGATCTCTGATTTTGGGCTAGCAAAATTGTTAGGGCCAGATCAAACAAGAACCTTCGCGACAGTCAGAGGGACACGAGGTTACTTGGCACCTGAATGGCATAAGAACGCTCCTATATCAGTGAAGGCAGATGTTTACAGTTACGGAGTTGTGCTATTGGAACTTGTTTTCTGCAGGAAAAATATAGAAACTAACGTATCAAAACTAGGGGAAGTTGTACTTTCTAACTGGGCATACGAGCTTTTGGTTGCAAGAGAATTGGACAGGCTTAATCTTGGTGAAAATGTAGACTGGCAGAATCTGGAGAAGATGGTTATGGTAGGCATTTGGTGTATTCAAGATGAACCAGGTCTCCGTCCCTCAATGAAGTGTGTTGTGATGATGTTAGAAGGAATTACCGATGTGCCTGTTCCTCCACGTCCAACTGCAGCTTCAGCATAAGTTTCCATACAGGAAAACTGTTAATTGCTTTCTCTAGAATTCTGTTTCTTATAGTTGTAATAGCACTAGCAAAAACTCGGTTGGTTGTTTTTCAGGGGAGGGGAATTTATGGAAGCAGTGGTGTAAAGAACACGGTGACTTAGAATTGTAGTAGTACTAGTCTGAAGCATGTTTCTGTTTCCTCCAAATGCAAGATGTCTATTGGTTTGAATAATTATCCATGGCCACTCCATAGGAAGTATTAAAGCATGTTGCATACATAAATGGTATTTATTTCTTCTGAATTGGAGTAAATCGGAACTGATTTCCAGTTGAACATCTTTTCTTCCGCTTGGATGTCTGTTTTGATGACCATTTGATTTTATAACATTTTACTTGAACAGATCAAATTTCTTTGGAGAATCTTTATGATAAGTAAAATAGCAGTTGATGTTAAAGAATAATATAAATCATATCCTAGAGCTTCACCTAATAGCTTAAGTTTTTAGATGAGATGATCCTTTGACATAGTATCGGAGCTTTGATGATCAAACGGTCGTGAGTTTGAATCCTACTTTCTCCTTTATCGAATCCTACTTTCTTCATTTTTCTCCTTTAATTAATTAAGCATAAGGTAGTGTGAGTCTATGCAAATGGAGTGTGTTAGCATCTTTTCTTGGAAGGTTGCTTTTGGGTACTAATAAATGATGACGGTGAATTTGCTTAGTCAGGTGGGTCTAACACGTTTGTAGACTTTTGTGGAACACCACACTAGGTCACTCTAATAAAATGAGGGTAGCGGACAGGGAGATTATGCATTGGTTTAGACCTGAAAGAAGGGTCAAGGACCTGTGCTAACAAGTTCCTACCGGTCGCAAACAAATCATTCATTTCGTTTAAGTTTTGAAGTTACACCTATTTAATATTTAGTCAGTATCTCTCAAACAATATCTACCTTTTCTGTATCTGTTTTGCTCTTTCCACCCCACTCCTTGCCGCATGGCTTTGTTTTCAGGGCTTCTGCTTCTAATACTATTTCTACTCTCTGTGGAGTCAAGAACTCGACCAAACCAATTTGGTGACATACACTTAGGTTCTCAGTTATCTCCCATCTCTAGCTTACATTCATGGCTATCCCCTTCCGGCCAATTTGCATTTGGCTTCTATGCACAAGGAAATGGATTTGCCATAGGAATATGGCTCACCGGTCAACCTAAGAACACAGTTGTCTGGACTGCGAATCGAGATGAAGCACCAGTCTCCTCCAATGCTACAATTCACTTATCGGAAGAGGGTAGGCTGCTTCTTCGAACTGAGCAAGACTACGAAAATCTCATTGCTAACGTATCAGAAGTCGCAGATTCAGCTTCAATGCTTGATTCTGGTAATTTTGTGCTTTATAGTGGTTCTCAGGTTATTTGGAAAAGCTTTGATTTCCCAACTGACACCATATTAGTAGGTCAGAATCTTAGTTATTCTGATGAATTGATTTCAAGTGTATCCAGCTCAAATCACTCAAGTGGAAGGTTTCTCCTCCGGATGCAGACGGATGGAAACCTTGTCGCCTACCCTGTAAACAGCGCTGCTCTAGTTGATGATGCTTACTGGGCCAGCAATACTAACAAATACATGGGGTTGAATCTCTATCTCAATCACCAGGGATTTCTGTTCATGGATATGAACGGTTCTAAACCACTGTTATTGGCAAGAAGTGCTTACCCCTGTGAGAACAAAACAGCAATCTTTCGTGCAACACTTGATGCCGATGGGGTTTTTAGGTTGTATTCACACTGCTTGAAGAACAAAACAACCTGGAGTGTGCATATTGAGTGGTCTGCAAAGAATAATCTATGTGATGTCCGTGGCTTCTGTGACTTTAACAGTTACTGCTCTGCAATAGGCACTGACGCGGGCTGTTCCTGTTATCCTGGATTTGCTTTCAATGACCCCAATAAGAGATTCAGTGGATGCTACAAGAATGTCAGTGAAAGTTTTTGTACAGGCAGCGAAGAAGGGCAAATGTACGATGTCATAGCCATAGAGAATATATTGTTTGAACGGTATCCTTACTCTGTCCAAGAAGGAAAAAAGGAAAATTGTGGTTTGTTTTGCCTGGAAGATTGTCTTTGTGATGTTGCTCTGTTTATCAATGAGAAGTGTGAAAAGTATACTGCACCAATTCGATATGGTATAAAAGATAGAAACATATCATCTACAGCCTTCTTCAAGGTGAAAGCAAACCCAAGCCCTTCTCCTGCTGCACCTCCAATGAGCCCGACAATCATTATAGAAAGCAAGAAAAGTTTAATCGTGTTTCTTGCTATAATTTTTGGCTCCATTGCTTTCTTGTGTTTCATCATTGCAATCTCTACTTTCTTTGTGTACAGGGATCGAGCTTATCTATACGAAAAGCTATCGGGAGTCATAAGCTTGGCTGGAGAGTTTACTCTGCAGTCATTTTCTTATACTGAGCTTGAGAAAGCAACAGATAGTTTCAGGAAGAGTTGGGTAGGGGTTCAATTGGAGCAGTTTATAAAGGGAAAATACCTGGGGGTGAAAAAACTGTCGCTGCTAAGAGACTTGAGAAAGTTGTAGACGAAGAAGAAAAGAAGTTTCGAGCAGAAATAATTGTCATTGGACAAACTTACCACAGGAACTTGGTTCGATTGCATGGTTTTTGCATTGAGGGCTCTAGGAGGCTTCTCGTCTATGAGTACTGGAAGAATGGCACTCTTGCAGATCTTCTGTTCACGGCTGAGAGGCGCCCCACTTGGAAAGAAAGAGTGAGGATTGCTCTAGATGTAGCTAGAGGAATACTGTATCTACATGAAGAGTGTCAGGCCTGCATCATCCATTGCAATATAACCCCTCAAAACATTCTCATGGATGATGCTTGGGTAGCAAAAATCTCCGATTTCGGGTTGTCAAAGCTATTATATCCGGACAAAATAAGGAGCTCCATGGCCCTCCGCTCACAGAGTAGAGGGCACTTGGCACCTGAATGGCAGACTGATGCCTTGATATCAGCAAAAGCTGATATTTACAGCTTTGGAATTGTGCTACTGGAAATCATCTGTTGTAGCAGCAGTATAAAAGCCGACGTTTCAACAGCAGATGATCAAATGGTTCTTTCCAGTTGGGCATATCAATGCTTCGTAGCAGGACAGTTGGATGAGCTCGTGAAGGATGAACATATAGAATACGAGTCACTGGAAAGAATGGTGATGGTCGGGCTGTGGTGTGTTCAGCATGATTCGGCTTTACGTCCTTCTATCAAGAATGTGATCTTCATGCTAGAAGGGTCCAAGGATATTCCAGCTCCACCATCCTAACTCCACTCAGTATCACCCACTAGCTAGTCTACAAAATAAGTAATATTATGTTTGATGCAAAACTTTATATGTATGCAAACATGTATGTGTGTGTTAAATGGCTGTGGATTTGAGTGATCTGTAAGATTGTTTTAGCTGTTTCTCCATTTCTAATTTGACTTGTGAATTACCTTTAAAAAAAAAAAAAGATGTTCTCTGTTATTTTTTTCCAGGCATATAACATATTCTGCGCAAGTGTTAGATAATCCTGGAAATGCTTTAACCAGGAACTGCATTTGTACTGGAAATAGTCCTTCTATCAACAATGTTCGTGTTTTTCGATGACGAGAAAACCAACAAGAACTCTTGTCTTCAGGTGCAGATTTGGTAAACCCTGGGTAGGAGCATTACCCCCTCCGCACAGCTACTAGGCCGAACGAAATCAATATAATAATGGGGAATGTCAAGTGTTATGGTTTTCAAATATTATTATACTTTAGAATTTTGGGATGTATTTAGGAAGATAGAAAATGCTTGAATTCAAATGGCTGGTTTAGAATTTGTGATTTTTAGGCCTTGCACCAAAAAGATTTTCTTAATATATATATATATATATATATATATATATATCACTACTCCTCTACCACCACCACTTCTTTTTTCTTTTTTTCTTTTTTTAACTGACACTTTTTATAATGATGGAATCAATTTTCTTAAAACTAAAATGGTTTAAATATAGAATTTAAACCCATAATTTTTTATAAATACAAGAAACTCATTGTCACTTTATCATAAGCTTATAGGTTATTATTATTATAATCATTACTACTACTATAGTTTTAGTGTTTTACTAATCTGCTTTTCATGCTATGTTACAAGTCGGATAAAATAAATTTATTTTAGTTTGTTAGTCTCTACTATATTGTTAGTCAACTAAAATATATAAAATTAAAGATAAAAGAAAAAATTTCATCGAATTTCATAATTTTTAATCAAAATTTTGTATTTAATTTATTCTTTTTTGTGTTTTCCAAAAATTTTGTTGTTAAAAAATACGATCTATTCTTGCTTAGGCATTTATTCTTAAATAAAAATATGTAATAATTTAAATTGAAAATTTAAAAAAAAAACATCTTAATAATATCTTTCATAAGATTGCATCGAAGAAACCATAATAATAATAATAATATAAAAACTTATATAAAATTTAACTAATGAATCTTTTTTATTGTTTTTTATATTGATGAGAAGACTAACATTTTGATAATATGTATATTTGATTTATATACATTTATTTACAAAATAATCAATAATATTAGTATAAAAAATTATATTTTAATTATTAGGTGGTTATTCTAAAATATTATTTTACTTATTTCATTTGAAAGAAATTAATTTTAAAATGTTTTAAAAAATTAATAACAAATTGTTGATGTTATGTGTGTAAACTCATAGTTAATTTTCAATAAAACCAACAATCTTAATTTATTTTTTATATATTATGACCATACTCAATGGATCGAGTGTGCATCATAAATAAAAAAAATATTTTTAAAAAAATCTTAAATTGTAAGAAATATAATAAACTATAATAAAAACAACCATAAAACTAATTCCAATAAATTTTGATTATATAAAAAATAAGCAAATAAAACACATGAATTCTATTTTTGATTAATTAATTATTTATTCAAAAATCTATAAACTGAAAAAATAAATTATATTTGTTAATAAGTAAAATTACATAAAAAAAAAGAAGAATAAAAAACTAATTTGAAGAGAAATTTCATAAGAAATGAAAAATTGAAGAGATCAATTTTAAACAATAAGAGTAATACAATTCGATATATATATTTATGAAAAAAAAATCCAAAAAAAAATGCATGAAAAAAACAAAAGCAAAAAAAAAAAAAAAAAAAAAAGGCAAATCTTGTCCATCTAGGGACTAAATTTTTTTTTAAAAAAAAAACATCATAGATCAAAATAAAAAATAGTGTAAATTTTGTATATGATTGTACAAAAACACCAACAAAAAATCACGAAAATGCTAGTCTTAAAAAAACCACAAAATAAATAGTGATTTATGAGAGAATAAATAAGGAATAAATAGTAAAAAAAAAAACCTATTCTTTTAGTTGTTTTAGTCCATGATGGATTAGTTTGAAATTATGTGGGTCTTTAGGATGGATGGCACAAGAACTTTAACAAAAAAATAATAATAATAAATAAATAAAAACAAAAACAAAAAAGAGCTGCACCTAGCATGGACTATCTTGGGCTTGGAAGATGGGGTGCCGGAAGCCCTTGCAAACAATACCTAAAATAACTTCCCAACCTCTTAAAACACAAATCTAACTATTTAACCTTTTTTTTTATGAAATTTTAATTATTAATTCTAAAAATTAAAATTTAAATATCTTCCAATTTTTGATAGTAAAATTGTCTAATTTTGATGCCTTAATTGGTGTTATAGCAAATTTCATCGAATCAATTTTTTTGTTTTCTTTCTCTTTATTCTCTTTCTGTGTCATTTTTTTTTTTTTTCATATTTTACGATTCTTTTCTTTTATATTTTTTACTTTGGAGTTCTTCATATTAACTCACAATGGCCTAGATCTAAAAGTATGTGTGTGAGGGAATAAAATCACAAAAATACATCTCATGCTTTCATACACAGTTGTTAATTTTGTTCCATTATGTTCTTAAGGGAATAGTTGGAATATCTAGTATCACCTAGAAAAATACGACAGAATAAAACAAATTCCATCTCGCTCGAAATCTTGACTAATCTCGGATATCTCAACCAAATACTAGTCAAGATGTTTCGGTAATATTCCATTCCTTTCGTTCTGGACCAAAACATGACAAATTTAAAATTTTATTGGTTTTTATCATAACTAAAAAAAAAAAACAAATTCTAAAATATCCATCATATGTTATCAAAATTTCTAATCTTATGTACTACACACAAAATTAAATGTGCTTTTAAAGAGAATAATTCAGAAATTATAAAATAAAAAATAAAAAAAAATTCAACTTTGATCAAGAGACTAACTTGTGATTCTTAAGAATTGAAAGACTAAGTTACAAAATCATAACAAATGCAAGAGCTAAATTATAATTTACTTACTTGTTTTTTTGTCACAACTCTTCGTTTCCTCTAATATACAATATATATGTTCATGAGTAAATAATTATACAGCATAAAAGTATTGATATGCTCTTTATGAAATTGCAAGCATTTCTAATTTTATTTCTAATTAAACAATGTTTTTTGAATCTTACAACTTGGCCTGTAATATATATATATATATATATATATATATATATATATATATATATATATATATATATATATATATATATATATTTGGCATTTTGTTTGTGTTGAACCCATGCTAATTTTTTTTAAAGGAATGTTATAAACATTGAAATTTATTTTTTAAATAGTTGACATTTTGTTTGTATTTTACTATTTGAAACTAATTTATCTTTGGATTTGAATTGAAAGTTATGTATCTTAAAATATTCATTTGAATTATTATTTTTTTATATTATATATAATAAGATTTTAAAACGAAACTCCGAAATACATGTACTTTTGTATCAAAATATCTTATATCAATTAAAAAGGAAAAAAAAAAAAACATAAACCCTTTGTGGTGTACCTCCTTTCTAACTGAACAAAATATAGGTTCAAAATTGTTATAAAAGACAGATATTTGTGTCTACAACAAAACGTGTTTTTTTATTGCTTTTGTACATGTCGTTATCATTTTCTGACCAACTTTTTATTACAGAACATAAACCAAACAAACGCTATCTTATAAAACCCTCGTGTTTTTCCAACTTTTTTTTTTTTTTTTTAACTCATATATTCAAGAATAGATTTTTTATTACATTGGATGCAAAAGTCTCTTTCATCTAAGCGTGGCAACTCCAGCGGGCCCTGCTACTGATTCAACTTCCTAGGTTCATCAGTCCGTCAGGTCGCCATTACAGCAAAGATTGCTTTGTTTTTTCGTTGCTCGCTTTAGGGTACCATTAGGAATATCGTCCTTCTTGCTCTTAGGCAACTTGTCGCCACTGCATATCATCTCCCAATGTCTCATGATAGATTGAAAAGAGGTTAACATTCCGTTTGCATTAAGCTAAAAAGGTGGAAATGAATTGCTGATCCTATTTCTAGTGGGAATATGCTGAAGCAATCGGAAAATAATTTAAAGTTTTCAATTCATTTGTTTGAGTAATAACTTCTGTTTGGGTAAACCTCAAAAAAATCTCCAATCTATTGAAGTATTTTTTATTCGATCTCCAGTCTATTGAATTATATTTTATTACATCTCCAATATATCAATAGATTCACAATCAGATTCTCCTATTAGTTTTATTAAAAAATTTGACACTAAAACCCTGAATGTTTTTTTTTTTTTTAAACCAATGTTTTTTTTTTTTTTTTAAATTCCTAGTTTGCATCCCATGATGGATTACATTATAAAATAAAGCCTGAATGTTATATATATAAGCAATTTGTGCACCGTATCTTTTACTGTAGACGGTCACCAATTTCATCGTGGATTACTCATCTACGCTATATATTTTCACTGTTTAGTCAAAAAATTTCAATTTGATCCTTGGTTTTAGGTATTTTTTTATTCAATCTAGAACTTTTATTTCTTTTTCATTCTGATCTTTGGATGTCCAAAAGAGAAACAAGCAAAGAGAAAGAGAGGAGAGATAGTGAGGAATAATGAGGTCTATTTTAACTATCTTTACAGTTAAAATTACCTTCAATTTGTTTGTTTTAAAAATTATAATTTATTTGTGGTAGTTACAAATAATAAAATAATTGAAGGAGACAGGCAGGGGTTCTACAAATTTTTAAGGTTTATCATTTTGATTTCAATTTTGATTTATTTTGTATGCATTAAAATGAGTTTTGAGGTTATAAAAGAGTTTATGGATCTTATTTCTGTGAAATTGAATTTGGGTTGAAAGTGTGAGAAATCACAAAAAATCCATTTTTTATACAAGTTTTTCAGTCATCAAGAGCTAGCTGGAAATTGTAGACGGGCAACATGCCGTCTACTGTGCCTGAAGCGGAATACATGTCATCCGTCCTCTAATTTGTTTTTTTTTTTAAAAAAAAAAAAACTTTGCCTTACACGGACCTGTGCTTTGGCTGTTTTTTTTTTTCAATAATTTATTTTAATATTTTTATTGAGAATTTTTAGGCAAAATTTATGAAAGATTGGATGTTATTATTATTTTTTTTCCCATACACTCTCGCGGAAATGACATATATATATATATATATATATATATATATATATATATATATATATATTGTTTAAAATTTATTATTTTAATTTCTTATTTCTTATGAAAATTTTCATCCGATGAATTTTTTATTTTTATTTATTATAAAATTTAATTTTTTTATCAATCTGATTTATTTTCTCTATATATAGATTTTGGAATTTTTTTTAGTACATGATTTTTTTTTAAAGTATATAATTTATATCATGGATTCTTAAAATTTTTAAATGATGGTCACATGGTTATAAATATGTGTTCAAGGTAAAGATTAAGAGTATATTTTAGATAATTTTTATCTAAATCTTTTTAATATATATATATATTTGGTTTGTACTTCACACTCTCAATCCACTATGTATAGTCATGATGTATAAAAAATATTAAATCATCAACTTTATTTAAAAAAATTAACTATACATCTATACACATAACACCAACCATTTGCTTTTATTTTATTTTTTAATTTCATAAAACTAATTTCTTTGAAATAAAATAATTAAAATAATATGTAGAAAAAGCCATCAAATGATTCAAATACAGCTTTTTATGCTAATGTGTATTATTGATTATTATGTGAATAGATATCAAATGTATATAATTCCAAAAAATAAATTTTCTCATCAGCATTAAATAAAAAAAATTCTTTTTTGATAAAATATTATGAAAAATATATTTTGATGGCATGTTTTTTAATTTTGGATTAAATGTTTTAGTTATAGTATTACAATTTTTTTATTTGAGAATCATTGCATATAAAGTGAAAAAACGAATCATGTTTTTTTGAGTTGAAAAAAAATAAAAAATACAAAGAATAATTAATAAGATACAAGATTTTGATTAAAAAAACATATAAATTTTAGCTTTTTTTTTTTTAATCTTTGATTCGACATATTTTGATAGACCTACAACATGGCCTTAATTATCAAACTAGAATAATTTTGTTCTGTCCAACTCATAGCATAATGTGGATAATTAACTTGTATAATCTATTTTATCATGTGATGGGGGAATTTTAGTGAAAAAAATGGAAATCATTTAATTGTCACATGACTAGTTAATAGTTTTGTTAACTATTACTAATGGAAGGATCTAATTGAGAATTCGTTAATATATTGAATACTTAATTGAGATGAAAAACGGATCGAGTATCCGATAATCGAGATTGTCCACGTAGATCGGAGACTTATATATATATATATATATATATATATATATGTTTACCCTTTTTGGTTTTATTTATCAATGTATTCAAGTTGTAATTATTGTAATTTTTTCTTTTCTCTAATGTATGACTAGTACACCAGAACTATGAAGGGTATACTGCATCTAATAAATACACTACATCAGCACTATACAGAGCAAATTATAAGTTAATCCCTTTAGTTTTAAGAAATAAATTAATTAGTCCCTCTCATTTCAAAAATTATTATTTATTTTTTTTAACAAGTGATGACTATGTTTAATTTAATATTATTTTATTTAACAAAATTTCTTATTTTCTCATCAACCTTTCCATTATTTTTTCATATTTTTTTACTTTATATATTTGTTAAAAGGGTAAAAAAGAACTAAATTACAAGTAGATTTCAAATTATAGAGACTAAATAATCAGTTTTTTTTTAAAAAAAAATTCATTCATTCATTCGTCAAAACAAGAGGGACTAATTTATGATTCACTCACACAATACCAAAAGTGTGTTCTTTTACCCTTTCTAAATTAAAAGATCCTAAATTTGATTTGAGGCTATGAATTCCCCTAAATCCCCACCACCACCGCCTTAATTAAGCACAGCTGCCAAAGGGAATATTGTAGGCAATTTGGAAGAAAGAAAAGCAAGAAGCAAGCACATGAACATTCAACATGTGGAAGGACAAAAGAAAAGATTTGATTGCTTAAACAAAATTAGATTCCTAACCCATAAGCAAAGATATGAATAACTTTGTAAGTCCAATTACAAAGTATTAATCTTAGCAAAATAGATAGAAACCACAATATTCTAACTAATTAAGCCCTATTTCTTATGGCTTCCCATGACATAAAGTTTGGTAAAGGGATGACCATCCACTTCATTCACAAGTTAACCAATCAATAATCATCTTCTCAAGTACAAAAGCAGCAAAATCCCAGCAAACTTCAACCATATAAAGTTTGTTTTGCACTTGAACAAAGAAGCTGCTGACGACCCAACAGATCTGCAAATACCCTCCAAAAAAGGAGTTCGACGTTAGAGTGTTAAACTTGATGTCTTGTCCACATATACATATATATATGTTCACTTTCACCCTTTATTTATTTATTTATTATCCAAAGAAGAAAAGAAAAGTAACGTGTGAAGGAGAACATATATCCCATTTTAAAAGAAAAGATAGATAGATAGAAGAGCATACCCAGGTGCACCATAGTTACATTTTCCATGACCTGCACAATAAAATGGAGTAGATTAGTACGGTAATCTTCTTGGTCCCAATCGAATTGGTAGGAGAGATTACTAGATTCTTGCAGTGTAGTGCTCCTCACCCACATCTAAGTGGTAAACTTTCTATGGATCCCACTTCAATTTGAGTAAGAAGTGATGCAGGAGGAGTATCTAATCATTTCTGGCGAGTTGAACGATTAAGTAATCTTCAAAAAAGTAAAGGAAAAAAAAAGACAAAAAAAAAAATCAGATTTTCCTATGACACTACTACAAGTCCTATTTCAAAATGGACTGCAATATTCCCATTTTTCCAAATATCATTCTCATCGAGACTAGTAAAAAAGCAAAGCTGATATTTGATGCATAAATTTGAAGTTCCGAATTAAGGGAATTGAATTCTAACCCTATTCTTCTGTACGTCATCATGAAAAAGGAAGAACAACAAGCTAAAGCAAGAGAAAAGAATGTGAAGCCAAGAGAATTTCTTACTAGGGTCACTTCTAGTTACGGTGGCAGTTCCTCCAAAATTGCAAGCGATATCAGAATTCCCATTTTGTTGGTAATAGTTGTTGAAAGCATAGGAGGCATGAGAAACCAGAGTGTCAGGATCAAAACAGGCTCCACCCTCTTGGATTGGACTGCAATCTGCCATGCCTAGACCACAGGCCCAGTCTAATGCATTCTGCAAATCTATTTGAGAGACACCTGAAAGGGCCACACACCATGTTGTGCCACCAAGAAATGTTGTGTTGCCTTCTGGAGGTGACAATGTTGCGACTGGGATCACAGATTCTGCTTTCTCTTGCGTTGGACTCTTCATTGTCAGGACTAAAATGTTTAGGCAGAGAAACCCAACTGTCAGTAAAAAAAAAAAAGAAAAGCAATTGACAGAGTAAAGTTTTCATGATTGAATTCGAAATTTCTACCAAGGATCAACCATTAAGCATTATTTATTACAAAAATTACTATTTAATAGAAAAGAACGCAAGATGACCTTTTTTGTGGGATTCAGACCTTCTCATGTTTTCTTAGATTTTTTTTTTTTTGAGGGGGGGCGTTGTTTCGTAAAAATTACATCCATAAAGTGTTGATAAAAATTAGCGATTCGATAGTATAATATAGAGGAAAAAAGAAAAAGAAAGCAAAATTGTTTTAATATACTACATTAATCAATAAATGTTCCTACAGCATCAACTAAGACACTTGAGAAGCAAAGTTTCTTCTCAATGTCCTTTTTGCTTGTTTCCTTTAATTTCTATTTAATGCATGTTATTCCTAGGCATCTCCCTCTCACAGTAACGTAATCACACACGATTCTCAAGGAAGCTGGTGGGTTTCCTTGGAAGGTAGAGGGTTTTAAAACACATTTGACTAGATTTAAAATGCCGTACATAAAATTCAATAATAATCTTTCTGGGATGTAATAAATGTAGAAATAAATAAATAAATATCTTTGTCAGTTTTATAGAAATTTAACCTTCAAGTGCTGATTAAAAGTGCAAATTTAATTAGTGAGTTAGCTAAGTACATTGCTTCAAACAGTAATTTTGGATTTGACCGCAAGAGACAACTCTAATTAATGGATAGACAGGCGCCATTGCTGTCATTAGCATTTCACCACCAGCCAAAAAAAAAAAAAGGGGGGGGGGGGGGGGGGAATCTGAGAGTGAAAATAATAATCTATAATTAGGTATAAACAAACAGTAAAACTTCAAATTAAGCCGACGTCCTGCTTGCTGCCACCTTCTTTTCCTTACAAAAAAAAGAAAAAAAAAAAAGAAAGAAAAAACACCAGTTCTTGCTCAAGAAACCTTGACCATAGAAATGAAGAACAGAGAAGAAATATCTCAGAAAAATTATACTAAAACAGTACATTTATATCAAGTTATTACCAAGAAGAGATAAGATATATGCTAGCTAGTTCCAATCTACAACATAGAAGCCATGATTGATTTCAACACAAACAAAAAACATATCAACAACTAACAAACAAAACCAAGGCAAAGATGTAAACCAGGAAAGAAAACATACCTAGATAACAATGCAGCAACAAAATACATGGCAAAACCAATACTTTGTTTCTCATTGTAACTTTTTTAAGCCTTAATGACCCCTCTCAACTGACAACACAAACTCTCTCTGTCTCTCTGTCTCTCTCTCTCTCTCTCTAACTTCACTCACTCACACACACACACAAACACACACAGATGTAACTCAGTTTTAATGGGAGTAATATTTGTACTAACATAGAAGTCTTATTAATATTGCTAAGAGAGTTTAAGGGAATCCAGCAGTTTCTTCAAGGGAAATTATGTCTTTTCTCTTTTTTGGGCTTTAACGCAGCAGCGTGATGTAGTAAATGGTTCATTGTCTGAAGTACTTGCCTGCCTTGACAGTCCATATTTAGCCTTGTACAGGCCATGGAATACTAGTACGAAATTCAAACTTTCAAATCCATAAAGAAAAATTTTATTTTGCCCCTGAGGTTTGGAGGGCTTTCGATTGATGACACCTTGAATTTTAGAAATATTTCAATCAAAAACCCATCCTTCAATAGTATTAAATTTATAAAACTTGCTTTTCTGAAATAAAACAAAACAAAAATCTTATAAATACTTAATTCTACAGCACATACGATCCAAAAACTAGTATAATCGACAAACCGAAGATTAACAAATTTATCATACAACCAATAATTATTAGTATGATTGTCTTGAAATTAAAATTTAACTAGAAAAAAAAATCAATCATGATTTAAACAAAAATATGGTTTACAAATACTATCTTTTATACAAGCGCATGATTTTTCTTTTTCTTTTCGTTTTTTTTTTTAATATGAAAAGGCGATATTAAAATATAATAACTTGATATTAGTTGGTTATGACTTTATTAAAATATACAAGATTTATAATTTTATTTTTAAACATTTAAAAATTTAAAAATTTTAGAAAAAAGGAAATCAAGAAGAGAAAGATGCGATCCTCATTGACAATTAAACAAAAAAAAAAGGTATTAATATGCATGGTTGAGAAATGGGTGTTTGATTAAGATTTTTTGAAAAAACTTGAGAATATCAATTAAGAAACAAATAATGCCACAAGATCACTCCTTTTAGTTCACCAGATGTAGATGAATGAAAAGAAAGAATTGAAGATTTCATAAAAGTTATAATTGATAAAAATAAAAGTTTAGGGTCGACCAAAGGTTCAATTTCTATTATTAACGAATAATTATTTATAATTATTCTTTAGTGGCAATATATTTAGGTTGATTTGGTTTATAAAACAGTTTAGTAATCGATTAAAATTTAAATATATTATACTACTAGTTTAAATTAAAAAATAATAAATTTAATTTTAATTAATGCGAAATTCAACTAAAAACACCAATTACTAGTAAATATAAAAAGCAAAAATAAATAAATAAGAGTTTTGGGGAGAAATCGAGAAACTCCCACAACGTACGGGGAGACAAATAAAAATTTGCTGTAAAATAAAATATGCATATAGAATGAATCTTTAAAGCAAGTCCTGCAACATAAAGCATTTTAGGGTCAGTCTTTTGCAAGTTATCACGCCATATCCTCTCAGCTCAAGTTATCACGGATTCTTTTGATCTCTCACAATGCGATTTTGGTGTCACCATGAAACAAAAGCGAAAAGCAAAGGTTACAAGAGTGACAAAAGAGTATCCCAACTATTTTTAACATTGTAAAGGTTTTTTTTATTATTATTATTCTTTCCTTTATTTTTATCGTTTTTTTTTATTTTTTTTAATTTATCTTTCTACATTTAATTTCTTTTATAACCTCGTCATTCTAATAATTTTTTAGCCTACGATATTAAATTGTACTATTAGTCTCATAAAATTACAATAAATGTCAACCTCGTTTTATTTTATTTTAATCTCATATTTTACTCTTTAAAAATTTGAAAGAAAGTGAAGATGTATCCGATTATTTTTCCTAAAAAAAATAAGGATATGTTATGAAAAAAAATGATAACAATAACAAAATTGAAGAGAAAAATGATGGAAAAATAATTTTACTATGAAATAAAGAGAATATAAGAAATAACAACTTCAAACAATTCTCTCAATTTCTACAAAATACTTATCCACAAACTAATGAACAATCAAACATATTTATAGGCTCCAAGATTAAGATGAGAATTACAAGCTAGGAACTATGAACCATTAAAAGCACATAAATTGTTAAATCAATTGTATCACCCTTTCAATTTTTCATATTGAATAGTGAATTGAATCACATTAAGAATTATGAGTATTGAGAATACGAAAAAAGTATGAATATTTATATGGACATTCATTATTTCATAACACTCTTCCTTAAATATCTATCATTCTAGGAACATGTCTTGTTAAAATCTTACTAGGAAAAAAACCTAGTGAAAAAAAATCCTAGTGAAGAAAAAAAATACAATATTCCTTGTACACATTAATCTCAATGTTGCGCTCCCCTTGTTGAAAACATCATTTAAGATCTTTAAGACGATGCATCTCGGTCTTATGAACTATTTTCTCAAAAGTTGTGGTAGGTAATGTCTTAGCGAATAAGTCCATTAGATTGTCACTTTAATGTATTCTTTCTTTAATTGAATTATGCAAACAAAATTATCTTCATATAATATTGTTGAAACTTCTTTGTTGGTAGATAAACTGCATATCTTTTGGATATGATGAATCGTTGATCTTAGCCAAACACATTCTCGACTTGCCTTATGAATTTGTATTTATACATGATTTGAATATCTAGCGACTATAGTTTGCTTCATAGAACATCATGATATAGTTGTATTACAAAGTGTAAATATATAACCCGTTTGTGATCAAGTTTTATATGGATTAGATAAATAACCTACATTTACATAGCCAATTAAAAATAACTTTGATTTATTTGAATAAAATAAATATCATATTAATTTTTTGTTGGAGCTAACATTGGAAATGTTTAATTCAATTCCAATGGCTCTATATTAGAGTAGAACCGACTTACTAATAAATTTATAGAAAATGCTATATCGGATCGAGTATTATTAGCAAGATATATCAATGTATGAGTGGCACTAATATATGATACTTTAGGACCAAGTAGTTATTTGTTATCTTCTTGAAATAAAAAACGATCTTTTTGAATATTAAGTGAACGAACTACCACTAAGCTAGTCAATGGATAATCTTTATATAGAATCATCGTAGAACTTTTTCTATATAAATCGACTAATGAATAAAAATCTCATTCTCTAAGTGTTTGAACTGCAGGTTGAGATAATTTTTTTCAAGGTATTTCATATCAAATTCTCTTTTTAAATAACTTTTGGCACTTAATATCTCTTCGGGAGTTCCAATAATATTTAATTCATTAACATATTCAATAATTATCATAAATTTCTTTTCAAATTTCTTTACAAATACATGAACAAATATGATTATTTTTATAACCTTATTTCAATAAATATTTATTGAAGCGATTATACCATATGCATACAAGTTAGTAATAAAGAGTAGGTATTGAAAAATAAAAGAATAAATATAAAAAGTATAGTATAAATTGAATTTCTAAAAACTAAAATAATAAAAAAAATACTAAAATAATTCGATAGAGATCTCTATAATTTAATTGAATATATTTTCTAGAAATATGTATACATGCTTTAGGCATTTTAAGCCCTTCTAGGAGTTTTATATAAATATCATTTTCAACTAAACAATAGGTCGTGATCATATTTATTAAATGCATACATATAAATTTTTCTATATATTTTTTCGGGATAACGAGATAACGAAATATAATTACATTCATTATAAAAGAATGTGTCTCATCATAGTCAATGTCGGGTTCTTGCGAAAACTATTGCGTTACAAGTCTTACTTTGTATCTCACAATCTTATCTTTCTTATTTTATTTTTATACAAACACCCATTTGTATCTCATCGGCTTAACATCTTCGGGTGTTTTGACTATGGGTTCAAAAACTACTTGTTTATAAGAGCATATAATTATGTCTTGATTGCTCTTTTCATTTAGGATAATCATCTCTATATCAAGTTTTTTAATAAATTTAGGCTTAGGATCTTTATTTTCGTTTAAAATATTAATTACAATATTATATTAAAAAATTTTATCAATAAATATTTCTTTTTGGTCTTATTTTCTTCTAGTATTGACATAATTTATTAAAGTTTCTTGATTTTTCTCAAGCATTTGGACTTCTTCTAGAAGTTTATTATCGAAATATCTTGGACCATTTTATGAATATTTGCATTCTTTATATTTTCATCTTGATTATTTGTCTTTTTCTTTTAAAGATTTTTGTCTTTAGAATCGATAGGTCTTTTAGGTTCCGGGCATGCTTTAGACTCATTTGCTATAACATTAATAGATTGTCCTTCTAGAATATCAATTCTAATAGGAGCATTTTCGGTGGGGACATGCATTTTAGTTGCTTTTTTTGTATTTGAGAATACATTTGGCAATTGGTTTGTAATACTTTGTAAAATAATTATCTTCCGAACTTCTAGTTCATATTATTTTATATAAAGATCAAGATGATATAAAGATGGAGTATTCCATATATTCTCTTTTTCTAATATTTTTAACTATTTATTTTGCTTATTCTCTCTCCCTAATGTTGAAAAACTCTGTTTCATCAAAATAATAGTAAGTAAATCAAGCTCGTAAAAATATCTTTTATTCATGGTTCAAGATATTTAATTATCAAAGAGGATTCAAATCCAATATATATTTTCAATCTTCTTTAAATGCCCATTTTAGTTTGTTATGGATGAGTAATATGGATATATACTACACGACCAAAAATTCTTAAATGAGAAATATTTGGTTCATGACCACAAACAAATTAAAAAGGGGAGAATTTCGATAACTCATGAGTCCGATGCGAATAAGTGTTGTTGCATGTAAGATTGCATGTCCCTAAACATAAATAGAAATTTTTATTTTTAAATAATGATTTAGCTATTAATTGGAGCTTTTTGATAAATGATTTTGCTAAACCTTTCGAGTATGAATATAAGCAACAAGATGTTCGATTTTTATTCCAATAGCCAATTAATAATCATTTAATGCTTAGGATATAAATTCATCATCATTATCAAGGCAAGTTGTTTTAATGGCATAACCTAAAAATTATACTCGTAATCGAATTATTTGAGCCGGCGATCTTGAAAACGCTAAATTTTGAGTAAATAATAAGCATACATGTGGTCATCTTGTAGATAAATCTATTAAAACTATAAATATCTAGATGGTCCGCATAGTGGATGAATTAGTCCACATATATCACTTTGAATATATCCTAAAAATATTGGAGATTCAATCTCAATTTTACTTAGTGATGACTTAATAATTAATTTTCCTTGAGAATAACAAAGCATGAAAATTCATTAAATTGAAGAATCTTTTGATTCTTTAATATATGTCTATATGAATTTTCAATAATTTTGTGCATCATGAAAGACCCAAAATAACCTAACCGGTTATGTCCTATAAAAAAACTATTTAAAGTAGTAAACTTCGATTTACTATACCATTTGTTGCAAGCATTCAAATATATGTAATAAGGACTAAGAGAGAAAGTGGGTAAATTTTTCAATACGTATTTTCTACCCCATATAATAATTATAATAGATAAGTATTCAATATTTTTCACATTTTCGTCTTGATATAATATCAATTTAGATGAATATTCTTAGAGATTAATAAATTTTTATGAGACTTGTTGCTACACAACGTCGGATAGGACTCCCCAAAAAGATTAAATCTAAGCGTTAATTATTTATCGTGTTTTGGAGTCGCCACGTAGTATTTAAGGAACTAAGAACCTAAAAGTAGCACTGGTTTAGAGATTCCTAAGGTAAGGAGTTGTTTACACTTTTAGGAAGATATTTAATCGCCTAAAAGTGCCATTTTCAAAAAAGGTACTCGTATGGTTTAGTTCTAAAATCATCTCCTAAAAATCCATGTCAAACTATTTTCTAATTTTTAGACTCCTATTTTTTTTAAGATAAATTGAATTTTTTAGTTTTGGACGTGGCATCATATTGAAACGATCGTCGATCTCCTTCGTCGAGTGACACGTCGATTCAAACATCGGATCCACTAAAAGTCTTGACACAATCAACATGTTGGAGGATGTCTTAATTAAAAGGTGATTTTTTGTGACGTCGGTCCCTATCAAATAGGAGACTTTGTAAAAAAATCTTGAATATTCTTTTTAGTGACGTCGGTCCCTAGTAGATAGAAGACTTCGTTGAATTTATTTATTTATTTATTTTGGTGATATCGGTCCCTACCAAGTAGGAGGCTTCATAAAAATTTTTAGGCATTTTCTTTTTGGTGACATCGGTCCCTATCATATAGGAGACTTCGTCAAGATTTTTATAATTGTTTTTTCTAACAATACATATTAAAGAAAAGAAAAAAAAATTGAAGTAACAAATCTAAATTAATATAAGAAAAAAAGCAACAAGGAATAAAAAGAAACAAGCTAAAAAAAAATAGACGAGACAAATAAATAACATCGCAAAAAGAATTCATCCCATACCTAATCCATTAACCCACACCTTATTTCTCTCCTACCCTTTTCCTTTTCCTTTCCCTAATTCTATTTTCTCCTATTAAATTTTATTTATTCTTTTTTTTTCCTTTTCTTTTCTTTTATTTTCCTTTTTTTTTTTTTTGGGAGAGGTCTGGACTTCCAACGCCTCTCGTTTTTTTTGTTTCTCTTTTTTTTATTATTAATTTTTTTTAAGGGGAAGAAGGTCGGATCTGGAGCCGGCCTTCTCGTTTTATTCTTTTTCTTTTCAAGGGAAGTTACGGGTTAGACCGATAACAATCCAACTCCCCTCCCTTTTATTTTTTTTATTTTTATTTTTTATGCAAACGGAGTTGGATTGGATCGAAATCAATCCGACTCTCGCTTCTCCCCTCTTTTTTTAAATACCCGACTCGAAAACAAATCCCACTCTTCCTCTTTTCATTTTTTCATATCAAAATCACGCTTTCCAGCCTTCAACCCTTTCTCTCCTTCTCTCTATTTTCCAGTTTTCTTCAAAAAATTGAAACCCCATTTCGAACAAAATAATTGCTAACATATGTTATTTACACTCTTGTTTCAATCGCAAACCAAGAATTAAAACTTAAACAAATAACTAAAAAGAAATTTGAGAATTACAAATCATTGAAACCACATGCAAAAAAAAAAAAAAAAAATGAAAACAAAGAAAAAAAGAACGGACCTTAGATTTGTGATTGCTTGTTATGAAAGGATGGAAATTGAAACTCAAAAATGGTTTCAAGAGACTCAAAAAGATGTCACGTTACGTTCGATATGCCCGAATGAGATTCAAAACAAAGAATTACATCCGAGTAGTTGAAGTCGAATGAAACTCCACCTAGAAGATTGAAGAACGTGAACCTGGGCGCATGAAGAAATTCAAGTGGTCGCCAGTAACTTCAAAAGGGGAACCCAAAATTATGAAGAACGGGGTCCCAAATTCGGGAAATTGGATTGAGAAACGTTCAAGGATAGAAAATCGACCTTGAAAAGAACACCAAAAAGGATTAAAGGAGATTGAAAAACGATGAACTAAGCCTAGAAACCCAAGAACACCAAGAACACCAACCCGGAAAACCCGGAAAATACGGTGACTAAAAATCAAGATTTTCACTCCCTCTCAACCCAAAATTCTTCCTCTAATTTTTTCTCTTTTTTATGTGAAATTGGACCCGTTTTATAGCCAAAACTTCCTACAATTTCTCTTAGAATCAAATCCTAATCCCAAATTTTTTTATCAAAATACTTCCTCTTTAATTCATAATTAATGTGAAATCAAAACATGAAATTTGGTCATTGCTTTCAGTTGGTATTGATTTTAGCCAAGAATCCATGATTAATGCACAATCAAAACAGAAAATTTGGTGGAAGATTTGGCAGATTCTCCCAAGGATTTTCGAAGAGAATTTGGATTTAGAGTGGACGACAAGTCGTCCTCCATATTTCGACTCCGTTGTTTGCTCTAACATTCTAATTTGGTCCCCGTGCATTTCGATTTTAGCAATTACACCCTTTTGTGGTACAATTTCAACACAATCTTATCAATTGGGTCTCTGTAAGAAGCAATTTAGGTTCTAAAATTTTCAATTGGTTCGATTATACCCCAAATTACTTCGATTATACCTTTTTTTCAATGCAATCGTGCCTCCGAATGAATGTTTTTGTTTTTTTATCATTTTCTTTTTTTTTTGTTAGTAAACTTCAATTGAAATAAAAAAACATAAATGAAATAAAAAATAAAATAAAAAATAAAAAAGGATAAATTTGAGTTATTACAATTGCCCTCTCTTACAATGCTTACTGCGCAAAGTCAAGTAAAAAGGATGCTTTTCAATGACTTTGCTTAGTAAGCTTGTAAAGAAAAGGTCTTTTTTTTTTTTTTTTACCCGAAAGTAAAGCTATGATGGGATGACTTTCTTATGAAGGATGACTTTGCAGCGCATGAACTTATTGTAAAGGGCGACCTACCTTAGACATTATACGTGCAATGTGTGGCCTTATTGAAAAAGAGCGACCTACCCTAGAAATTAAATATGCGATGCGTGACCTTATTGTAAAGGAAAATCTACCCTAGAAATTAAACATGCAAATACATGGCCTTATTGTAAATGGCAGCCTACCCTAGAAATTTAAACGTGCGGTGCGTGGCCTTATTATAATGGGCGACCTACCCCGAAAATTAAACGTGCCGTGCATGATCTTATCGTAAAGGGCGACCTACCTTAGAAATTAAACATGCAGTGCGTGGCCTTGTTGTAAAGGGCAACCTAAAATTAAACATGCAATGTGTAGCCTTATTGTAAAAGGTAGCTTACCCTAGAAATTTAAACGTGCGATACATTTGGCAATCTTACCCGATGAATTGAGTTAATCGTCCTTACTCGAAAGTGGTCTTTCAACTTTGGATTTCGTACTTAGGTCGTGGTCTATTATGAGGTGACCAAACTCGAGTCGGATTTGTGGGGAGTATTGCTTCTCCATTTCCTTTGGATCCGTTGGGATTGCGATGTGCCCGAAAATAAGTTTAGCATACTAGTTAGTCAAGGTACCTATAAGAAACATATGCCACCTCGCTCGAATCCCTTTGTTTGACTTCTCTCTTTTGACTATTAGAAGTCGATCGGTTATCCGTGGTCCGAGCTCCATGGCCTTGTCCCTTAACCGTGCTTTTACTTTCTTGTGAATGTGGTTGATCTACCCTTTAGAAGTTGATTAGGAGTACACCCCTCGGACTATTAATGGTAATGGTCACTTCCTAGCTTGATCAGTCTGTCTACCGACTACTTACATCCGATGAGAATGATGGAGGATTGGTTCGTTGCTTTGGTGACCTTCATTGTAACTTGAGGTTCTATATGCTTTTTAAATTTTTTGAAACTTCTCCATTTTGTGAATTTTTTCCTTCATAGGGAAAGCTAGGTAGATTTCATTTGGAAATTTTGGATTCAAAGTTCGAGCAAAAACTCATCGGACTCGTGGACTTGTCATGCAAATGTTTTAAGGATAGCAATAATGGTTTTTTTGGGTGTGAATATTGAACTTTAATAGTGGGAAAATTACAAGTTCGATGATAGAAGATATTGTTTGCCCCTAGGTATTGGCACCAACCATGATTTTGACTATCCGTTTAATAAAAATTCTTTTGTAGGGGCTTACGAATCCGACACTCGTCCGATTGATTACTTGTCTCTAGTTAAAAAGGACTTTTATTGGTACGTAATGTAGGCTAAGGCATGGTTTCTTGAGAAAATGGGTAAAATAGGCTTAAATAGTGTTTCAAGGTTCGCTTGACATAAGATCATTTGTTTTTTGGGAATCGATTTGATTATAGGCATGTTTGATGGTGATTTTATCAACCTAAATTGGGATCGACGTTTGGGAGGTGATTTACTCTTTTCTTTAATGAAGTAGGAACCATTTTTTTTTGTTGAGTGCGTGGAAAGATCATGACCTTATTCCTCCTTCATTCCAAATCCTCTTTAGTAATGACTCTTTTTTGGGTTTTAGATCATAAGTTGTTTGGTGACATGCCTATCAAATCCCATTTTGGTTTTTTTTTTTTTTTTTTCTGCTAGTGTGAGGGGTGATCCTAGTCCGGGTTTCATGAAGAAAAATAGAAGGCTTAAACTTGGTTTTCAATGGATACATTTCACATAAGTATGATAAAATTCCCAAGAAGGCCTTTCTTCATTCTATCGACAATAGTATCCGATCTATACGAGCTTTATTTTCTTGAACCCCTTTTATTAGAATAATATCAAGATAGAACCTACAAATCTAAACATTTGCTATGTCATTTTCATGGATGGTGCCTACGAACAATTTGGGACATATACCAATGAAAAAAATTTTGGCTCGATTTTTTTTAGCGTGTTACATGATGAGCCTAGAGTGTCGACAAGACGTACTCGTTTCTTTTTACCGAGTTTAACATTTTATTTATCTATTATTGAACAAATATAATGAGCGATTACCTCCATCTTGAAATCTCGGTTGTTTTCCCTAGTTCGGAGTAATCTTGATATGTTTGAAGTGGATAAAATTCAAAAGACATATAGATCCTAAGTTCTTCCGGGGTTCATTGGTTTTTTTTTTTTAGTGGAGAAGATTAAGCCTACCGTACGTTAAGTAAAACACTGCTACTCGACTTGCATGTCATTTATAAATAATATTAATAGAGATTATGAAATGAAAAAAGAGGTGATGTGTTTATGGGGTCGAGGAAACAGAGATGGAAAGAAAAATGCAATGTACATGTTTGGCTCTGAATTTTATTCTTTATTTCACGAAAAAGAAAACAACAACCATCAAGTATATTATTTCTTAAATGCATTAGAGTTTACGAGTTTGACTATGTTATCCCCATTCACACTAGTCAAAAGGAGTGCTCCCCCGAAAAAACTTTTCTCACTATATAAGGGCCTTCATAGTTGGGTGACCACTTGTTTTTATGCTCTCCGGATACCCACGAAATTTTCCTAAGCACTAGATCTCCCTCATGGAATTCTCTTGGTCGAACCTTTTTGTTGTATGTATTGGCTATCCTTTTCGATACATTCTTGCATGACAAATAGTAGCTAGCCTCTTTTCACCGATCATGTTCAACTCGTTCATATATGATCCGAGCCCATTCTCGTTTCTTCCAATTGTGTCTCCATGAGTATCCTAAAAAGAAAGGATTTTTACTTCCAAAGCAATCACCGTCTCCATCCCATAAACCAAAGAATATGGCGTTGCCCTTGTGGATGTTCTTACGGTTGTACGATATGCATGTAGGGCATATGAGAGCTTTTCATGCTAGTCTTTGTATGTGATAACCATCTTATGTATGATCTTCTTGATATTCTTATTTGCGGCTTCAACCATCCCATTCATCTTAGGTCGATAGGATGTCGAGTTCGGATGTTTAATTTTCCACCTTCTACATAATTCTTCGATCATCTTTCTATTGAAGTTCGAGCATTATCAATGATTATCGTTTTGGTAAACCATACCGATAAACCAAACTCTTCTCTATGAACTACTCGGACCACTTTTTGAGTGACATGAGCATAAAAAATAGCTTCAACCCATTTGGTAAAATAGTCAATTGCCATTAAGATAAAACGATGACCGTTGCTTGCTTTGGAATTAATAGGCCCAATGACATCCAAACCTCACATGGCGAAAGGCCAAGGTGATACCATATTATTGAGTGGAACGGGAGAAGTGTTGATCCGATCTCTATGGACTCGACACTTATGGCGACTTGCAAACATACTCTATGTAATCCCTTTCTATTATCAACTAAAAATATCTACATCATTGTATCCGTCGGGTCATAGTGTGACCGTTTGTATGAGTTGCACAAATTCTCTCATGGACCTCTTCAATCGCTCTCCCGGCCTCAACGGCATTTAGACATCGAAGCAATGTTCCATCAAAAATTTATTTGTACAACACGTCGCCATCTAGGTAAAAATCCATGGCTAACCTCCTTAAGGCCTTCGATCCATCTTAGAGATACCCGGAGGATACTCTCAAATTATAATGAACATCCGAATGTCATAGTACCATGGCTTCTCATCTATTTCCTCATCAATAGCACAACAATGGGTCGTTGTATTTCTAGTCTCAATGTAAATGGGTTGTACCCTAACTTCGAGATCAAGTCGAGTCATCAAGGCTAGAGTTGCCAATGCATCGACAAGCCGATTCTTGTCCCTTCCCATATGAGCAAATTCAATTTCGTCAAACTCCTCGACTAATTTGGTAAGATATACACGATAAGGCTTCGACTTCTTATCTTTAGTTTGCCATTCTCCTTTTACTTGGTAGATTATTAGCATCGAATCACCATATACCTCAAGCTTTATGATCCCTCTCTCTTTAGCTGCCTCTAGACCATATATGCAAGCTTTATACTTAGTTATATTGTTGGTATAATCAAAGCGAGTCGGATGGCTATTGGATACTCTTTTCGATCCGGTGAGATCAAAACAACCCTTATATCATTACCCGATATATTCACTACACCATTAAAGTAAATGGTCCATTTTTTATCATCCGACTTGACCACTATAACTTCATATGCCATGATATCTTCATTAGAAAAATCAAAATCTAACGGTTCATAATCATCAATTGCATTCTCTCGCTAAATGATTCATAATCGCACTCTCTTTTACTAACTTTACGGTCATGTACACAATATCGTATTACGCCAATAACACTTGCCATCTTGCAATTTTGCTTGACAAATATGGTTTCTCAAAATATACTTGAGAGGATCTATTTTCGCGATCAACCATATTGTGTAATACAACATATATTACACGAGTCGTCGGGCACTCCATACTAGACCACAACACATTTTTTCTAAGGTACTATATCGAGATTCATAGTCCATGAATTTCTTACTCAAAAAGTAAATTGCTTGCTCGTTCCTTCCGAGTATCATCTTGTTGACCTAAGACACAACCCATTATTGATTCGATTCTTGTTAGATATAAAATCAAAGGTCAACCGAGCATCGACGGGACCATTAAAGGAGGATTTTGTAAATATCGCTTGATCTTATGAAAAACGGATCGGCATTCATCATCCTAAAGTCCTGGATTGTTCTTTCTCAACGATCTAAAGATGGGTTCACATGTCACCGTGAGTTGGGAGATGAATCGAGCTATGTAGTTCAATCGACCCAAAAAACCTCAAAATTCCTTTTCACTACGGGGTGCTTGGCATTTTTTGGATGGTTTTGGCTTTATCGGGATCCGCTTCTATCCCTTTACTACTTACAACAAAACCTAGCAATTTTCTTGACTTGACCCTAAAAGTACACTTGGCGGGATTTAGCTTCAACTAATACTTTCTTAATCGGTCGAATAGCTTCCTCGATGTCTAAATATGATCTTCTTTGGGATTTGTCTTGAAAATCATGTCATCGACATATACTTCAATTTCTTTATGCATCATGTCATGGAAAAGAGTGACCATAGCCCGTTGGTAAGTCGCTTCGACATTTTTAGACCAAATGGCATGACCTTGTAACAATAGGTCCCCTATGGTGTGATGAAGGTGGTCTTCTCCATATCTTCCTCTCGCCATCTTGATTTGGTTGTACCCTAAGAAACCGTCCATGAAGGAGTAAGAGAATTCTTTACGAGCATTGTCTACCGAGCATGTCAATGTGTGGTAAGAAAAAATCATCTTTAGGAATGGATTTGTTCAAGTTTCGAAAGTCGACATGCATTCCGATCTTCCTATTTTTCTTGCTAACCACCACGATGTTTGACACCTAAGTTGGATGTTTGATCACCTTGAGAAAACTACTTCAAACTACTTGATGACCTTTTCTTTAACCTTCGGAAGGACATTTGGCCTCATTCTCCTTAACTTCTACTTTACTTGGTTTATGATCGGGTAATATTGGAACCTTGTGCACTACTTATGCTAGTATCTAGACCGGGCATATCCTCATACGACCGAGCAAATACATTCATATATTCATGCGAGTAAAGTGATAAGACTCCTTTTTCTCCTTCTAAAATCAAGGTCCCAATTTGAAGTTCTTTTTTGTTCTCTTCCGTCCTTACATTTATGATTTCTAGCTCCTCTTAATAGGGTTTTATTGACCGTTTAGATAATTTTACAAGTTTGGAAAATTCATCCATATCTCTTTCTTCTTCATCCGTAGCAATCAAATTCTCATCAAATTTAGGCCAAACATGTTTGATGCAATTATTTTAGATTTTTAGAGGATATTCATTTTCTATATCCCCGAAAGTAGAAAAAATACAAAAATAAAAGGGATGGAAAAAAAGGACACAATGTTGAAAGATAATTCATGATCTCATATTAATACTAGGAATAAATGCTCCATTACAAGAATTTCTCAATACCTAAAGCTAGATAATTGAGAGATTAAGATTAAAAAAATAGTGAATTACTCAATAGTGTATGTAGGTAAAATCTCTTTCTCCTCCCAATTGTTAAGCCCTTCGCTCGGTGTTTCTTTCTTGGTCGGCAAGTCGATAGGCATCATATCCTCTACGACATTGGCGAGTTAGTTGTGGCGACATCATTGCTTGAGGAACGAACACTAACATCTCGGGCTCAATGACTTCTTCGTCTTTAGCTCTTCGTCTAGGTAATTGATGGATAGATCAACCATTCTTGCCCCCAAGTTCACCATTTCTTAACTCGATTGATGACGTAAGTAGGGTAGGGGAAGGTAGCTCGAATATGAGGAATAAACATCTTCTCTTTATTAGGCTCTCGACCCTCGATTCTAGCCAATCACTTTTTCTTTTTCAACTCCAAAGCTCTTAGATAATCCTTTCTAGTGGGCTTGAACCCTAGCCTAAAATGATGCTCCGAATTAGCTCCATATACTCGCTCCTCATGTTTCATCACTAAGATGTCCGCTCACCGAGAATTCGCACTTCATCAAGTATTTTCTTGTCATTTTTATAGCATTAAATACTCTTGGTTATCTCAACACGGTATGCTCGAGTACCCAATCCGTGTTCATGATTTCAAAAGCATGTAGATCACCATCTCGACTCCGTTCGACCTCAATATAAGATACCGACATATTTTTAAACAAAGATAATGCTTCTTTTTCCATTACTGTGACCAACTTACCATTCGTCACATACTTCAACCTTTGGTGCGGCGATGATGCCACGAGCACCGGTTGAGTGAATCCATGGTCTCCCTAAAAGCATACTATATGATGGTTGTATGTCAATAACTTGCATAATGATCCGGAATTGGTTGGGTCTAATGTCTAAGTTAATGTCGATGTCTCCTATCACTCGCCTTGGAGACTCATCATAAGCTCTAGCCATCATACTACTAGGATGCATATGAGATGCATCAACGGAAAATCGATCTAAAACCATCTTAGGTAAGACATTCAAAATAGACCCATTATCAATTAGCATCTTAGCAATCATGTGATTCTTTCATTTGATCGTGATATGTAATGGCTTGTTGTGTCTTATGCCATCGGGGCCCAATTCATCTTTAGAGAATGACAATAGTTGGTCGCTTGAATCCTTCCCACCAAATGCTCCATGTTATCCAAAGTAACATTCCACGGGACATATGCTTCGTTCAAAACCTTTTGTAACACCTTTCGATGAGGTTCTAAACTCAAGATTAGTTACAATAGAGAGATTTTGGTAGGTGTCCTTTTAAGTTGATCTACCACACTATAATCACTATTTTTCATCACCTTGAGGAATTCAATGGCTTCTTTATTATCGATAGGCTTATTCCCTTCCCCTATCTTAGTGAGGTTTATTATTTCTTTGCCTTTCTCAGCTCTCCTCAACTCTTCCAGGGCATAGTATCTCTCGCTTTGGGTGAGGCCAACACTACTAGTATTAAACGATGTGTTTAATACTCGGATAAGTATGGCTCACAACATTATAAGGCGGGGCTAGACGATTCTTTGGCCTAGATAGAATCATTCTAGAAGGCCCATTGCCCATTGGTTGATACCTACAAATCTATGAATAACCTTCTTCGTTGGTGAGACCATCCCTACCGATGGTCCTTCTCCATCTTTCTCAAATCGCAAAGTTCAAAAAATTACCATGGTCTCTACCTCTTCGTGGAACTCCTTATAACCATCGATATCATGCCCTTCCATCCGATGGTATCTACAATACCGACCTTTGTTATTCTTATTTTGATTACTAATCAACCTTCGAGATAGCCGATTTGAGATAGCGTAAAAAACAAGCTATCTATCAAAACTCTAACTTTCTTCTCTTTTCTATCAACCGAGTTTGAGATAGCGTAAAAAACAAGCTATCTATCAAAACTCTAACTCTCTTTAAGTGTCACCATGCTTACATTTCCTCCTCCAATAGCATGATTCGAAAGTGGATTAGTATTGACATTGGGTGTGTTCGAATTGTCAAAACTTATCAAATTACACTTAATAAGGAACCTCACCTTCTTTTTAAAAGCCAAACAGTCTTCGATAGAATGGCTAGTGATACTGCTATGGTACTCACATTGTTCATTTTCTTTATACCAAAATGGGAAAGGAGGTCGTACGGGCTCGGCAGGAATGGACACCGGTTGACTAATATTGACTAAACAATGGAATAATTCTTTCAAAAAGAATGAGAGAGGTGGTAATAGTTCGTAGTCTTCTCTCGTTATAGCTATTATTATAGGTTGATCGGTTTCGTGGTGGTTAATTATAGTTTGGAGGACCTCGAGGTGGTTTGACGAGCGAGGGAAGTGGTTATTTTAATAGGTGGGCATGGTTGGATTGTATTGGGGTGATGGGTTTGGTTGATAAGGTAGTGGCTTTGGTTTGGTATGGGTGGTCTTGTTTGAGCTGCAAGAAAGGTAGCGGCTATGAGATGTGTTTGGTAAGGTATTTGGGGCTAGAGTATTGGTTATACTTAATATGGGCTTTGGTGGTCGTATGACTTTGAATTGTTCCAATCGCTTCTAGGCCCATGCGAGCCAACTTGGTGAACTTCCTCTTCTCTTCTTCTTACCCCCAAACTTGCTCTCTTCTCTATCCCTCCAAAGCTCTTTCTAGCCTTGATAGCTAGTTCAACTCTCTCAACAATGACTACTACATCGATAAAGTTGGTTGAGGTGTTCCCAATAAGATATTCAACGTATGGTGCTTTGAATGTATTTGAGAAAATTAAGATCAATTCGATTTAGGCAATGGTGGATGAATCTAAATAGCCATCTCGCATCACCTTTGTACATATTCTTTAACCATTTCTCTTGGCCCTTCTCTATTCTTTGGAGATCCGATCTATTCGGTCGTTACCTCCATACCGAACTTAT
This sequence comes from Dovyalis caffra, assembly GCA_963924115.1. NCBI lineage: Eukaryota > Viridiplantae > Streptophyta > Magnoliopsida > Malpighiales > Salicaceae > Dovyalis > Dovyalis caffra. The sequence continues at coordinate 4,330,337 of CAWUPB010001195.1, forward strand.
ACTATTTGAGAAAAGTATCGGCTATATCCTTCCACCTTCGATCTTCAATCCCTCTAACCTCATGTACCGAGCTTAAAGTCGAACCTCCTAGGCTCTTATAAAAGAAATGGGTTAGCCATTTTTCATCGAGAACCACTTCGCCATCTTGCTATAGTAAACCCTCGGGTAAGTCATGGGACACCGAGTTCCGGTGTACTTGGAAAAATTTGAGACCTTAAACTTTTTTGGAATCACTACATCGGGCACCAAACATATTTCGGAGGCCCTAATTGGATCATAGGTGTTCTCCTCTTCTATCGCGCTTAGGCGTTCTTCTAGTGCCATGAGTATGTCCATACTTGGGCCTTTAACCGCCCTAAGACCATGAGCTTTCTCTTTTACATGATCTAATGGAGGCAGAGGTCGTATTTATGGGACTCGTGGGTTAATGGGATAAGCAAATGTCCCGAGTAGGATGTGAGCCCGCAACATGAAAAGTTGCTTGATTTGAAGGCCCAAGCCGATGGGGTGATGGAACATCATGTGATACGTCGGGTTATCCTTGATTCAAGCTACCTCTCGCCTCTTAATGCTTACTTTGATAGGGATGTCATCCGAGCCATACTTTCTTTCGGTGAGTCAAACTCTTGCTAACTAATTAGCTCTTGTCGTGGTCTTTCCTCATTCTCCATTTGGTGAGCTCGAAGTCGAGTGTTGTAGACATGTGGAGGGGATTGAGTAGAGTGGCCTATGTTTAATTCCCGGTAGAAACGAACACAAAAATATATATAAATAAATACTAGATGCAAATGCATGATTTTGAATTGGGTTGATAACCTTTTTTTTATTTATTGCATATTAAATCATGATAGAATCTTATCGAGGACGGATCGGATCAAGCTAGTACTTGCGAGGGCAAAATTACCCTACGGATACTTGGGCAATTAGGGAGATATGTATTCCCCTAATTTCGGTCATGACTTGATATTGAAATTATGACACCATCTCGCTGACAACGACACAAAGGGCAAAATTGTATTTCATAAAAAAGGAAATAACATTTTATTGCAATCCAAATTTTTATCACATTCGAATATGATTTAAAGAAACATTATAATGAAAGAAAAGCCCTATCACATATGAAATCCTATTCTAAGTTTGGCCATATCCTCAAGCCTTCATAGGAAATCATGTCATTTATGAGCCTTCGGAGCTTCTCATAAAATAGTTGAATTACTTCATCTTTTAGGAATATGCCATCGACTAAGAGATTTATAGTGTTTTGCACTCCCAAAGCATAATCTTTAGCATTCGAGCTTGTAAATGATACTTCATGGTCCTACTTCCCCACTCGGTAGCTTTCTTTCTCAAGACATCCCTTTCCCTTATCATTGTTCGTATAACCATGGCGTGCTCCTCTCAGATCTAGTCGGTCATTCTTAGTTGACCCTATCTTTCACTTTCAATTCCTCTCGCACGAGTACTTAAATGACTTATTACGTCCGATTGGTTAGCCATCCGTGCTCGTGCTCGTATCTCTAAATTCTTCGAGCCTATCCTTCTTATCTCTAAGCTTGTCAATAACTCCCTTTTTCGGTTGGAGTTGGCTACAAAGCTTCTTATTTTCTTCTTCTAAAGCTTTCATCGCATGATCTTTAGTATCTAGAATTTCCTCTAACTTCCTCTTCTTTTGAGTTAATTCAATCACTCGAGCATTTAGGCCCTCGTTGAGTATCTTATCGCTGGGCATTCACTTCTTGACGAACATCCTCCATTGTCTCATTTATCAATCGAGATGGGCCCTCGAATAGTGGCACACGGTATCCTTCCCTCTAGTGCTTTACCATTTTGTATATCCAGGTGAGGTTCTTCCATCCATTATTTTTTCAAGAGAGACAATCCCTCTATTTCTCTAAGCGAGTCCTAGCTCTCTCTAAAACCTTCTTAGAGACCCTCGGATACTCATAATACTCATTTAAACCGAGTCATCCTTGGAATGAATTGCTTGAATCCCAACTACCTTAGAAACATGTTTGGATAGTAATTGATGCAACGAACGAGCTTTAATTAATGACACCTAAGAAAAGTTACCACAAAAGTGCTGTGTAGCTCCAAAAGAAGGCATATCGTGCTCTCCAATGGAATTCTAACTTTTCTAGACTAAAGAATAACTTGGCCCACATTTGTTTACCCAAATTATTGAGGGCATGAAAAGCAAAATTTTCCATCTTAGAATACGAGTGCCATGGGGTGCGAAAAATGCTAGAGGCTTCCCCATTCACTACGTGGCTCACGATCCATAGAAACAACAACTGGACACAACACCTCAAATGCCCATCTCCTTTTCTTCGATAGAAATTTAATGAAGTGAGGGTTTCTACTAGGATTGTCTGTAGTGGGATTAACCTTTAGAGATACTACACTTTTAAATACGTTGATCGCCTCAACGTCGATCATGCTTTCGATCAATGGTAACAACACTAGTTCATATATTGCTAGTGCCAAGATTTGAAGTCTAATTGGTTATCGGGATCTTGTAAATGCTTTATGAATTTCGCTTGAAAGTTATCCCAAAACCAAAATTGAGATTTACCCCTGCGGGTTAGTTGTTTCTTGGCTAAAGTGGTGTTAGTTCTAATCAACCATGCAAAGTTTGATAGAGCATGTTCGAGCAGATCGTAGAAGTAGACAACCTCTATTTTGAGAAATGCTAGTAGAGCCTCATATTCCTCAAATGTAGGTGACATGTCTATATTTTCGAAGGTGAAGCAATGATAATCCGGATCCCAATGGCTTATCATGGCTTGAAAGCATGCAGTGTGGGCCTTGATCTTGAGCGAGATAAGCTATGTCACCATATGTCTTCCGGAAATCAAATTGGTCATTGGAAGTGAGCATCTCCCAACAATTGAGAAGTGGACTAGTGTTGGCCATCCCGTCGCCTAATTTAACCCTTTCGGTAATCTCGACATGAAATTCGAGGGCGAGAAAATCTCCTTTCTCATTTTGGGCCCGCTCGGATCCGACCCTAAAATCCTCGACCTCATTTCGATTTCTTCGTCATGATTTAATATGAAGGATAACCTGCAAAACCAAAGGTTAGTATCAATATCATTTGATAATAATTCATGTCTTAATTAGGTCAATCCTAATAGACGGGATCTAGCTTTTCTATGGTTGGGCAAAGTTTGACTAGTCCTAAAGATTTTTCAAGCCTCTAGACTTCCTAAATTACTAGTGGGGTAATCTAGCCTCTAACCTTATACACTAGGAGGTAGGGGAAGGTCATTCCACCATTTCTAATATATAGGGTGAGTTTGAGTCTAAATGAGAGTTTGAAAGAGCATTAGTAGACTTTCGTTATACTCACCTACAAATCCCTCTATCTAATTCCTATGAGGGTTTAGCTCGGGTCTAGAGCTTTTAGGGGTTTCCTTTGTGATCCGTGCAACAATTAAAAGAAAAGGCATACAACCTAATTCAAAAATAAACGTGCGACGAAAAAAATAAATTACAAAAATTTAAATATATACAAAAAAATAAAATAAAAAATGATAATAAATATAGGAGATAAATTAAATACTAAACCTATTGCCTAACTCTAGTCCCCGAGTGGAGTCGCCATACTCGTCGCTACACGACGTCGGACGGGACTCCCCAAAAAGATTAAATCTAAGCGTCAATTATTTACGAGTTTTAGAGTCGCCATCTAGTATTTAAGGAACTAGGAGCTTAAAATTAGCACTAGTTCAAAGATTCATAAGGTAAGGAGTTGGTTACACTTTTAGGAAGATATTTAATCGCCTAAAAGTGCCCTTTTCAAAAAAAGTACCATGTATGGTTTAGTTCTAAAATCATCTCCTAAAAATCCATGTCAAACTATTTTCTAATTTTTAGACTCCTATTTTTTTTAAAGACAAATTGAATTTTTCAGTTTTGGGCGTGGCATCATATTGAAGCAATCGTCGGTCCCCTTTGTCGGATGACACGTCGATTTAAACATCGAATCCACTAAAAGCCTTAACACAACCGACGTGTCGGAGGACGTCTTATTAAAAGGTAATTTTTGGTGACATCGGTCCCTATTAAATAGGAGATTTCTTCGAAAATCTTGAATATTCTTTTTGGTGACGATCGTCCATATTAGATAGGAGACTTCGACAAATTTATTTATTTATTTATTATTATTGTTTTTGGTGGCATCGGTCCCTACCAAGTAGAAGGCTTTGCCAAAATTTTTAGGCATTTTCTTTTTGGTGACGTCGATCCAATCATATAGGAGACTTCGTCAAGATTTTTATAATTTTTTTTCTAACAATACATAAGAAAATAAAAAAAATGAAGTAACAAGCTAAATTAATATAAAAAAAGCGACAAGGAATAAAAATAAGCAAGCTAAAAAAATAGACAAATAAATAAATAACATCGCAAAAGAATTCATCCTATACCTAATCTAGCCCACTTCCTTTTTTATTTTTTTATTTTTTATGCAAACGGGTTGGACTCGGACTAAAATCAGTCCAGCACTTGCTTCTCCCCTCTTTTTTTTAAATACCTAGCCCAAAAACAAATCCCACTCTTCCTTTTTTCATTTTTTCGGATCAAAATCACGCTTTCCGACCTTTAACCATTTCTCTCTCCCGTTCTTTAGGTTCTTATCTTCTTCTCTCGTATTTTCCAGTTTTCTTCAAAAAATTGAAACCCCATTTCGGACAAAATAATTGCTAACATATGTTATTTACACTCTTGTTTCAATCACAAACCAAGAATTAAAACTTAAACAAGTAACTAAACAAAAATTTAGGAATTGCAAATCATTGAATACACATGCAAAAAAAAAAAAAAAACGAAAACAAAGAAAAAAAGAACGGACCTTAGATTTGTGATTCGTCGTTCTAAAAGGATGCAAATTGAAACTAAAAAATGGTTTCAAGAGACTTAAAAAGATGTTTGTTGTCGTCGATATGCCCGAATGAGATTCAAAACAAAGAATTAGATCCAATAGTTAAAGCCGAATGAAACTCCACCTAGAAGATTGAAGAATGCGAATGCAGGCGTATGAAGAAATTCAAGTGGTCGCCTAGAACTTCAAAAGGGGAAACCCAAAATTATGAAGAACGAGGTCCCAAATTTAGGAAATTGGATTGAGAAACGCTCAAGGATAGAAAATCGACCCCGAAAAGAACACCAAAAAGGATTAAAAGAGACCGACGGACAATGAATTAAGCCCAAAAACCCAAGAACACCAACCTAGAAAACCCGAAAAATGCAATGACTAAAAATCAACAAATCAAGCCTTTTGCTTTCGATTTTCACTCCCTCTCAACTCATAATTCTTCCTCTAATTTTTTTCTCCTTTTTCTGTGAAATCAGACTCGTTTTATAGCCAAAACTTCCTAGAATTTCTCCTAGAATCAAATCTTAATCCCGAATTTTTTTTATCAAAATATTTCTTCTTTAATTCATAATTAATATGAAATCAAAACAGGAAATTTGGTCATTGCTTTCAGTTAGTATTGATTTTGACCAAGAATCCATAATTAATGCACAATCAAAACATAAAATTTGGTGAAAGATTTGGCGGATTCTCCCAAGAATTTTTAGAGAGAATCTGGATTTGGAGTGGACGATAGGTCATCCTCTACCTTTCGGTCCTATCGTCCGCTTCAACATTCCAATTTGGTCCTTGTGCATTTTGATTTTAGCAATTATGCCTTATTGTGGTACAATTTCAACACAATCTTATCAATTGAGTCCCTGTAAGAAGCAATTTAGGTTCTAAATTTTCCTATTGGTTTGATTATACCCCAAATTACTTCAATTATACCTTTCTTTAAATGCAATTGTGCCCTCGAATGAATGTTTTTATTTTTTTTATCATTTTCTTCTTTTTGTTTTTTTTTTCCTTTTTTTTTCTTTGGTCAACTTCAATTTAAATAAAACAAAGCTTACATAAAATAAAAAAAATAAATAAATTTAGGTTATTACAAGACTTTTGAGACAATATTACTTCATTTATAACAAAATTTATCCTTTTAGAAAATAACATATTTGTCCTTCTAGAGCTTTTAAATTATGTCGCTACAAGGAATAATATATTCGCCCTTCTAGAGTTTTTAAAAGTTATCTCCTCAAGTAAAAATATATTCGCTCTTCTAAAGCCTTAAAATTTGATCTCTTTAGGTAATAATATATTTATTATTATAGAGCCTTCTTATTAGATTGATACAATCAGATATAATATTAATACAAAATAAATAATTAAATAAATAAACAAAAAATAAATATATTCTTTATAAATAGAAATAAATAAACAACTAGTAAAATAAATTTATATCTATCTCTATGCAATGGAAATTATAAGAAAACATAAAATATCTTATTTATAAATAGAAAAGCTAAAAAATTATTAATTTTAATTATCATCATTTTAATATACAAAATTAACCTCTATATTTTACTCTTTCTTTTCAATATTGGTTGATAAAGCTTAACAAAGTGTTTCAATGTACAACGGATACACAAACAATGTCCCTTTGTGCGATACTAATAGCAATCATTTTCAGAATGATGGCTTAATCCACTTTATTTTTCATATTTGTCCACTTATTGTGGTAAGATGTATTATTATGATCACTATAGTTTGTTCACATCTAGTGGCCAAGTATATTATTATGACTACCATAGTTTTTCCACTTCTTCGGTAAGGTATACTATTATGAACACCATGATTATACAATAGTTATTCCAACCACAATAATGGTTATGGCATGATCACATTTATGTCTAGAATTATCATAAGTTACCATGTTCATTTTAGGGAATGAAGTAGAACTAGTTGGACATAATTCATGGTTTTTTTTTTTTTTATCAATAACTTGTTACTTTGTTTAAAAGCATAAAATAAATTTAGAATATTTTTAAAATCCTTTTCTCGATATTGCTACTATAGGAGCATATTTGAGGCATGAAAAGTAGAGAATATCTTCTCGAATAAAATACTCATAATCAATAATTCTTATTTGAATTATCAAGGATCAAGTTTATGAGGTTTGATATGATAAAAGATTTATAATGCAATATATAATAATAATAATGTTAGAAAATAAGAACAAACATAATAATAAAACTAAAGCTCTTCAAACACCATATATTAGATCATTAGATTCTATATATTAAATCATTTAAGTTTTTCAAATGCATATTCTACATATCATTAGATTTAAAGTAAATGATAAATTAAATACATACCTCTTGATGATGTAGATAATTTAGATCTTTTGATAGAACACTTTTGTTGAAAAAAAATCCAATGATTGAAACAAATGATTAAGTCTTTTGGTATATACATACCTCATAATCTATTATATTGATTGGTTAGAGCTTCGTAGTGATAATGTGTTATAAAAAAATGATAACAACAATAGAATTAGGAAGGAAATTTCACTATAAAATAAAGAGAATACAAGAGATAACAACTTCAAGCAATTCTCTCAATCTCTACAAAATACTTATCCGCAAACTAATTAACAATCAAGCCTATTTATAGATTTCAAGATTAAGATGAGAATTAGAAGGGACAATGAATTATTAAAAGTGCATAAATTGTTGAATCAGTTGCATCATCCTCTTAATTTCTCATATTGAATTATGAATTGAATCACATTAAAAACTATGTGTAGTGTGAATATGAAAAGCATATGAACATTTATATAGATATTTATTATTTCATAATCGGATAAATATTTTTTTATCTTTTTTTTTTTTTTTTATATTTTGTCACAAAATTTTGTTAATGTGATGTAAAAGTAAGAATGTTATTTTTTAAGGTAAACATTCTAATTTGTCATTATATAATACCTAATATCTTCCTTATGTATCTAAATTTCTAATTACATCTCATTTATCTTTCAAAATTTTTGAAATGTTCAATCTTTCATTCTAATCAAATTTTATGACCATAACTTTTTTAACTCGAAATACCCTTTAGTAAAATGCAAAAAATAAAAAATAAATCAAAACATAAAAAAAAAACATTTAAAGTTACAGGACCTAGATGTTTTTGTAGGAAATATCGGGATATAATTAGATAGGAAATATTTTGTATATCCTTTCCTATTCTTTAGGAATTCTTTCCTATCTTAGGACTCTCTATGTGTATATATATATATATATATATATCCGTAGTTATGTAACCGATATAGTGAAATTATTTTCCCAAATATTATTTTCTTCATGGTATCGAGCCCTAGGGTTCTCTAGAGACAATTGTTAAAAAGCGACCTTCATTGTTGCACTTATCTCCTACTTTATTTTGTATTACGTTTTTCCCTCTACAATGGCCGACACATAATCTTCGGAGACCAAAGCTCGAATTCATTTGTGACGTCGATTCCATCAAGTGAGGGAGATCGACCAAGCCGGACCAATCTGGATTTTCGGAATGTTCAAGCCGCTTACCGATTGAATGGAAAAAACTACATCGAATGGTCTCAATTTGTTCAAACCTTCTCGAACGGAAGAGGGAAGATGGGGCATCCGATAGGCACCGGACCGAAAGGGGGACGAGTAGGCTTTGACGCTTGGGATGAGGAAGATTCGATGATTATATCATGGTCGTGGAATTCAATGACTTCAAAAATCGGTGACACTTGCATGTTTCTTCCCTCTACAAAGGCAATCCGGGATGCTCTCAATCAAACTTATTCTAAAGTTAACGATGCAGCCCTCATTTATGAGATAAAAACCAAAACTACAAGCAATGAAACAGGGGACAAAATCTATAATCGAGTATGCCAATTTTTTGCAGAACCTATGGCGGGAGCTTGATCACTACGGGACCATCGATTTGAAGTGCGGTAACTATGCTTGTCTCCGTGAAAAAATTCATTGAACGTGATCGTGTGTATGATTTTTTAGCAAGATTAAATTCTGATTTTGACTTAGTTCGTATTCAAATCTTAGGAAGAACCGATGTTCCCTCCCTTAATGAAACCAACTCTATGGTTCGTGCTAAAGAAAGTCACGGATGAGTGATGTTAGATTCATCGGCGAGTTAAGAGCTCGACACTTCTAAGCTCAAACTCCAAGACTCCAAATTTGGGTTTTTCTCTTGATAAAGTCGTCGTTCAACGAGTTGCATCCCTAAAGGAACACTTCGAAAGATGATCTATGGTGTACTTATAGTAAAAAACCCGAGCATACCAAGGAGGAGTGTTGGAAATTATATGGCAAGTCGTTAACTCACAATCGAGAATGGGGTCAAAAAGGTGGGCAACGAAAGACAATCACAGAGCCAAGCCTATGTCACAACATAAAACGCACCGAATGGATTAAGAGGACTCGGTATAGAAGATCCGAAAAAACTCAAGAGCTTGCTAGGATCCGTGGAAAAACCTCGCTACACTCCTAACCAATCTCAAGGTTTATGTTCATTAACGCTCTCAAGTAAAACTCCCATCTCCTTTGGATTAAATGTTTTGGATAATGAGTTTCGAAATGCATGGATTTTAGACTCGAGTGCTACGGACCATATGACCTACACATTTAGTTTTTTCAAAACCTATACACCTTGTCCCAAGTAGTCGAAAAATAACCGTAGCCAATGGTACAACAACCACGATAGCCGGTATTGGAGATATCCAAATTAGTCAAAACATGATGCTAAAAAATGTTCTTCATGTTCCTCGATTATCCACCAATCTTATTTCCGTTCATAAACTTATCCAAGACTTGAATTGTCATATTACCTTTTTTGTTAGTTGTTGTGAATTTCGGGATCGGAGTCGAAAAAAAGATTGGACTTGCTAAAGAGCACAATGGCCTTTACTACTTCGAGTACACCAAGTCGGCAGAGCTCGATTAATTTATCTTCTCCGAGTCTCATGTTTTTCACGAGTCAAATAAAGATACCATTTGGTTGCATCATAGGCATCTAGGTCATTTGTCATTTTTTACCTTAAAAATAATGTTCCCGAGACTTGTTTAAGGGAGTCGATGTTAAAGTTTTTTAGTGTGACATTTGTGAGTTTGCCAAACACACGGTGTATCATTTCCAATGAGCAATAAAAAATCAAGTTTTCCTTTTTATTTAATTCATAATGACATTTGGGGCCTTTCGTCCATCCAAAACATTATCGGATCAAAATGGTTTGTTACTTTTATTGATGATTGCACTAGAACTTCCCGGGTTTATCTTCTTAAACAAAAGTCCGATGTCGGTTATATTGTTCCCACTTTTATCTCTATGATAAAAAATCAATTTGGGGTACCAATCAAACTTATCCGGTCGGATAATGATCGTGACTACTTTAATTAGACTTTGTCTTCTTATTTTCAAAAAGAGGGTATTATTCACGAGTCATCTTGTGTTATCACTCCATAACAAAATGGAGTCGTTGAACATAAAAACACTCATCTTCTTGAATGTACTAGGGCGTTTTTGTTCCAACAGAATGTTCCTAAAACGTTTTGGGGGAGGCGGTTTTAACATTGGCCTATGTCATAAATAGGATGCCCTCTAAAGTCTTAGATTTCAAAAGTCCACTGGAAAATTTTATCTTGGTTCTTCCCCGATGTTCGATCTTCCTTCGACCTTACCCCTCGTATTTTTGGGTGTACATCCTTTGTTCATGTCCATAATACCACTCGAGGAAAGTTAGATCCTAAAGCCCTTAAATGCATTTTTTTAGGGTATTCGGTCATTCAAAAAGGATACAAGTGTTATCATCCACCTACTCGGAAGCTCTATGTCTCGAGTCGATGTCACTTTTGTTGAAAATAAACCATATTTTTCTACACCTTACATTTCGGAGGAGCTTCCTACAATTTTCGATTTCGATATTGATCTCGTCTCTAGATATTTCTTCATCAAGAGATGTAGCTCCTCATGAACGACCTCTTGATGATCATGTTTACCAATGCACCATTCTCTTGCCCACGAAGAAACGAGAGGATAGTGGTAGATTGATTGATCGGTTTCGATTTGATAAGGTGTATACAAGGAAAAAGGATGCCATTCCCGCTTCTGCAGACAAGATCAATCACTTGTACCGAGCTATGATACCATAGTAAGTTAAATAGTTGAGATTGGGTTCCATCCAAAAGACTTAAGCCTTTTGGATGGAACCTAATCTTAACTATTTAACTTACTATGGTATCGAGCCTCAAAGAGGCCCAACGGCTCAGCAAAGATCTTGGGGCCCAAGCCACTTGACGGACCCCAAAAGATGGGCTACAAGTAAGGGGGAGTGTTAGAATATATCCCATATTGAATAGTTAAACCAATAATAAATAATATATAAAGTTGAGAAGGGGTTACCCTCCATAAGGCTTAAGTCTTTTGGATGGAACCCAATCTCAACTATTTAACTTGTATCGAGTTCGAACTCGAGGTAACAATTTCTAACATTTTTTCTCCCTCATATGATTCTACACAACTTGAGACTAATCTTGACAAACATATACCCTTAAGGAAAGAAACCCGTAATCGCACAAAAACACCTTTATACCCACTCGGCCAATTTTGTGTCTTTCACTAATTTTTCTCAAAATCATCGTAGCTATCTATCCACATTAAATTCAATTGCTATTCCTAACTCTTTGTATGAAGCTTTATTTAAAGAAGAATGGAGACTTGCTATGATCTGTAGAGATGGAAGCACTCGGAAAAGAATGGTACTTGGGAATTGGTGTCGGTGCCTCGAGGAAGAAAACGAGTTAGTCTGTAAGTGTGTGTTTACGATGAAACTTAAGGCGGATGGGTCTTTAGAATGATACAAGGCCGGACTGGTTTCTAAGGGTTATACTCAAACATATGGGGTTGATTATCAAGAGAGGTTTGCTCCAGTAGCAAAGATGAATACGAGTGTAAATTTTGTTATCATTGGCGATTCATTTTGATTGGGAGTTACAACAATATGATGTGAAGAAATGCATTTTTACATGATAACTTGGAGGAAGATATTTACATGAGCATTCCACCTGGTTTTAGTGACGAGTGATGGGAATCAAGTTTGTAAACTCAAGAAGGCATTGTATGGCCTCAAACAATCGCCCCGTGCTTGGTTTGGTCGGTTTACTCATATGATGCTTGCGAATGGATATAAACAAAGCCAAGGAGACCACACTTTATTTATCAAACACACTCGCTTCGGGGAGTCACAATTCTGATTGTCTACGTTGATGATATCATTATAACCGGGAATGATGAAACAGAGAAAGGAGTGTTGAAGCGAGTGTTTGAACCAAGAGTTTGAAATTAAAGACCTTGGGAGATTGAAATATTTTCTTGGCATAGAGGTGGCTCGGTCTAAGCAAGGAATATTCATCTCACAACAAAAATATGTTACCGATTTACTCATGGAAACCGGGATGACAAGCAAGCAAACCTACAACAACTCCAATCGAACAAAATCATCGATTAGGAGAAGCTTTAGGTGATAAGAAGGTGGAGAAGGAAAGGTATCAACGTCTCGTAGGAAAACTCATCTATCTTGCTCATACTAGACCGGACATAGCTTATTCCGTGAGTGTTATTAGTCGGTTTATGCATGATCCAAGAGAAATTCATCTACAAGTCTGTTTACGAGTTCTTCGTTATTTGAAAGCTCACCTAGGTAAAGGAATTCTATTTAAGAAAAAATAGAATATTGATCTAGCAGCTTACACGGATGCCGACTTTGCAGGTTCTCCAATTGACAAAAGATCTACTATAGGATACCGTACTATTGTTGGAAGAAACTTGATATCTTGGAGGAGTAAAAAACAAGATGTGGTTGCACAATCAAGTGCGGAGACTAAATTTAGAGCCATGGCGAGCAGGTATATGTGAACTATTGTGGGTGAAAATCATCTTGGAAGATATGAAAGTTGAATGGTGTGGTCCCATGAAGCTCTACTCGTGATAATAAATCTGCCATCGGTATAGCGCACAATCCAAGTGCGAAGCATGACCGAATTAAACACGTAGAGGTGGACGGATATTTTATTAAGGAAAAGCTCGACGAGTGGATTAATTTGTACTCCATATGTTCCTACGAATCTTCGGTTGGCGAATGTTCTAACAAAATGATTAAACGAGTCATGCATTTTAGGAAAATATATGCAAGTCGGGAATGGAAGACCTATATTCACCGACTTGAGGGGAAGTGTAGAAAATATCGGGATATAATTAGATAGGAAATATTTTGCATATCCTTTCCTATTCCGTAGGGATCCTATTCTATTTTCCTATTCTTTAGGAATTCTTTCCTATCTTAGGACTCTCTCTCTCTCTCTCTCTCTCTCTCTCTCTCTCTCTATATATATATATATATATATATATATCCGTAGTTGTGTAATTGATATACTGAAATTATTTTTCCAAATATTATTTTCTTCAGTTTTTCTTTAATCTCATCTATTTCCTCTCCTTTGTTTATACCAAATTTAAATAAAAAAGTAAAAAGAAAATTTGAAAAGGAAACTAAAGATATATCCGATTATTCTCTCTAGAAACTAAAAAACAAAAAGTGTAAGGATAAATATATTTTTTATCTAAATTTTTTTATATTTTGTTACAATTTTTTTTATTTGACATAAAAGTGGAAATATTAATTTTTAGGATAAACATACTCATTTGTCCTTATATAACACCTAATGTCTCTCATCCGTCCTTACATTTCAAATTGCATCTCAACTACTCTTGAAATTTTTAAAATATTCAATTTGTTATTCGATCAAATTTTCCTATCATAATTTTTTTTTACCAAAATAACATTTTTTAAAATGCAAAAAAAAAAAACAAAAAACAAAAAAATCAGAAAGCAAAAGCACTTAAAGTCACATGACTTAGATGTTCTATTTTTGAAGTCTTTAGAAGTTTATTTTTTATTTATTTTGTGGCATTTCAATTGGGAGCATTTCAATCAAAATTTTTTAATTTAGCCGAAAAGTTAGGCTCGAAGGACATATTAAACATTTTAAATATATTCAAAGACAAATAAGATGCAATTAGAAACTTAGGGACAAGTGAGAGATATTAATTAGGTATTATATAAAGATAAATGGGTATGTATACCCTAATTTTTGTGTTGTTTTCACTAGAGTCCCTTGTTGAGATGGGGAAAAAAATCCCAAATTTACAACATAATTTATATTCTCACTTTTGAATCAAATTAAAAATTAATAAAATCAAAATAAGTTAATTATAATAGACTCTTTTGAAATATTATTTATAATGCTATGCTAATGGTTTGGAATAGAAATTCTTTTATCGGTTTTGTTTGTTTCTTGCTGATACTTAGAATTTTGTTACATACTACCCGTAAACCCTATCAAAGAGGCACTACACCAAAAAAAGGGCATTACGGATGATTTTTTTGGCTTCTAGAGGCGGTTATAACCGCCCTTATAGATTGTAAAGGCGAGTTTTGATGATCGCCCCAAGATCACTTGCAATGCCAACGTCTTTACGGCGTAGGGGCGGTTGTCTTTGAGGTAGTTGCTTGGGTCGGTTCAAACCGTCTTTACGAGTACCAATATTATCGTCAAAGTTTTTCGACGTGTAATTTTTGAGGCGGTTTAGAACCGCCTACGTTCCGGAAGTTTGCAAATTCAAAACTCGTCTCAAACTATAAAATTCATAATTTGTAAAGGTGGTTGTAACCATCTCTACATTCCAGATTTTATAATTCGTGCGGAATAAATTAATTTTGTTCCAAATTATTACGAATTTTATAATTCATCCTTCGAATTCAATTTTTTTTTTCATCAAAAAACAAATAAATGAAAAAAAGAGTTAATCTTGTTGAATGCAAATAAAAGAAAAATTATATAGCTTACACAATATTCTTAAATTTGTAATGATCAAATTCCAAATATATAAAAAGTTGTCAAACATTCACAAGTAAAAAAAAAAAAAAAGCTGAAGGATTAAACACTTGTTTGAAATACATAAACAAAATTCCAAATACGAGTTTAAAATAAGTTTCTAATGTTTACTCGAAAAAAAAAAACAATCATGTTTTTATGAAAATGTTTCATTTCGATAGATGACTTGATTATGATAAGTGATTAGAAGAAAGAGCATTTTGATCATTACCATTATTACGAACCTATCAAAAGCACAATTTGAAAGTAAATAATAATAATAATTATATAAATACGAGATAAAAACTCATTAAAAATATTTTAAGATCAAGAATCATGTTAATTATTTAATTAAAAGTATATGATACATGAGTAAGATTCAATAAAGTAGGCATCAAATTCGATCAAGATATCTCTCTCGCAATGAAAGAAGTAACAACGAGTTAATGTCACATTTATTGCATTATATCTAGATTCCATTGCATCATTTTTGTTTGCATTTGTAGTATTTACCTCACTTGCTTTCTACATAAAAAAAAAAAAAACACATTTGATTATAAATCATACAAACGAGTAAAAGAAAGCAACTTATAATATGAAATAATTTAAAACCCGGCTTTCCGGAGTAAACCATCTATTAACCAACATAGACCTTTAAAGTTAATCTTCTCTAACGTTTCGGCGTAAACTCGGCTTTCTAAAGAGATGTAAATGTACTCACCACACGATGCTTTAAAAGTTAATCTTTTCTAATGTTTCCACTATTCTCTACACTCGAATTCCAATCTATAAATAAAAAAGAATACAAATTATAAACCGAGTAAAGATAACGAAACAAATTCATGGAAAATTTAAGAAATCCTCATATGAAAGCTTGAAATTCCTTTGAATCAATACCCATTTTAATCCCTAAAAAAATCTAGAAAGAATCAAAGAGATTGAATTTGAAACTAAATATTTGAATGTGTAATTCATGGGCCGCCTTGAACCAAGTGGCAGCTTCAAAGTTTTAGTAACGTAACTAGGTGCTAACTTGGGCCTTTACGTAGGGCTTTTGTTTCCAAAAAAAAAAAGTGCCTAGGTTTCATTTAAAGAATACCATTCCCGATATCATATAGGACCTTTATGTTTTCATGTGTAGTGTTAATAGCTATAAGAACATTTAGAGACATCATTTGCTACCTTGGATCTATGTAGTGTAATGACATTAGTCTACCGTAACAAGAAGTGGAGGATTTGTCATTAACAAAATGCCAACAACAAAAGTACTTGATTTCCTTTTTTTATCTTTTATAGAGACTGTTATAAAGCTAACAATCTAAGAACTAAAAGGGTCCGAGATTGTCACTAATAATCCATACTGCCGTGGGGACTTTGAGTTTGTTGTGGTTGTTTAAGCATTAGCATTAGCAAGTAAGGGTAATAGGACTTTGTGTTAGCTAATTATCAATCATTAATTGATCTCTAATGTGATGATAATCAAGTTATTATCATGAATTCAAAAATAGGTGGAGAGCCATTAAGCATTTAGGAGATGATGTTCCTATGGATCTCGTCGATTGTGAATTAAATAACTAGGATCGTTTGATAACTAATGATTGTGCGGATGACAAACATAGTAGTAGTAGCTATTGCTTATAAACTATTCCATTTATCTCATAACCTAGATACACTCTTAAACATTAATACCGCATTCCACCTTTTTTGAAATTATCAAATTCAACTTGAAGCCAAAGTTTAGAATGTGTAAGCACAATTGCACAATCTATTCTGTTTTGTTCTATTCTTAAAAAATGTGGGGATACTATAAGGAAGATTCTACGAAAAAAGGGTCTTAGAAATAGATAACATTTAAAGTCAATGGCAAGGAAAACATTGATGACTAATAAAAGTGTAAAGCAACAAAACAATTACATTGTCCTCCACCTTTCCATCAATAACGAGTCTCTACCGAATCAAGATCTAGTTGTTCAAGTTTCACCCATTCATCAAGCTTCCTATTAACTCATCAAAGAGTTGAAAAAAAAAAAGACTTGAATAAATACAACTTCCAAAATCACCGTAAGTGCATGGTTAATAATCATGTAGAAAATTCCAAAGTGATCACTCTAAATAATTAATCATCACAACAATATTTACATAGATGGGATGCCAATCACCCCAAATTGTTGCACATCTTAATTTTTTTCAACATAATACTCTAATACCGAGCACTAAATTTTTATTGTTCCAATTTTTCTATGGAATCGAGTGACAAAATTCTATCCTTAGATGTGATGGCAATAAGACCTTGAACATGCACCCCGAAGAACTCAAGCGAAAAAGCTAGAATTTTCCACCTTGCATAAAAGTCACGGGACTTGGATCCGAATATCATGACATTTTCCCTTTGTAATGTATAAAAAATCTCTTCTATTACAGTCGACATACTATCATCCTCTTAGTACGAAATTGCACAATCCGATATACATATAATAACTCTATATCCTTTAAAGTGCTACTCCCGAATTTAACATTAAACTAGTACAAGCTTATATATTACAAAAGTATACTCGAAAAGCGAGCAGAGACATTGGCGTAACCAAAGCACATTATACATTCTAAATCGAACTCACTTCATCATCCACCTAAACCATGCTTTACAAGTAACATACTATACCTATATCGGATGAAATTGCTAATTAGGACAAGCAATTGAAAACTTCAAAGTCACAAAATAAGAACAAGATAGTTAGCATATTATATTGAAAATTTAAAGGTAATTAGAAAACAAAAGAGCGAGATAATCTAATTGATTGGCCACAAAATTAATTTAGCATACTTACCATTATAGAAGGACGAAGCGAGAGGAGAATAACAAACAAGCGAGAGGAGAAGAACAAACAAGCAAAGGAGAAGAAAAACCCAAAGAGGAGAGGAATAATGTAGCGTTCTTATCCTTAAAAAAAAGAAAGAAAGAAGAAGCAAAAGATGGAAGAAGTCTGTAAGGGACCGGCTAGTTAAGGACTAGCTATGGGTGTGAGTGAGGTAGCAGAAGAAGAAGGAGTTGCGAGGTTAGCGGAAAGAACGAAGAAGGAGCAAAGAAAGAAGAGAGTGACAGAGAAGAAAATAGAGGATTCGAGAATGATTTTCATTAATTGATAAGGTACCACAATGCATTTTGGGATCCTAACAGAAGCAAAGGAGAAGAAATTAAAAATGAAACTACAAAGCCCTTGTGAATCGAAGAAGCGAGAGATAACAAATCGAATAAGCAAAGGAAGAGAAGCTGCTAAACCCTAAGGAGATAAGGAAAAATGAAACGACGCCCTTCCTTTCGGAACCAAATTAAAAAAAGAAAAAGAAAAAATAATATATATTATGAAATAAAAGCCGCGCGCCTCTCCTTAAACCTTGGGGAGGTTTTGTAAATCACCTCAAATTTATTCTATAAAAGTCAAGTTGTAGTGCAACTCGCTAAAAGATTTTGAGACGGTTTACAAAACCACCTCAACCTTTCTACCTTTATATCCATTTTTGGCTGTAGGGAGGGATTCTAACCCGAATACAAACACAAGAAAAAATCAACTCTTTTAGACTTTTTGTTAACTTAAACTTATTGGATGCTAAATCAATGAAACCCAATAAAAATTAAATATACAGGGACGGTCCTGAAAATTTTTAATGGCGATGCCGTGATGCCTAGCCGGACAAGCTGCCTATGAGGACAGCTTCATTACTTCCTTCTCTCTTCAAGAATATGTGGAAATGATCCATTCTATTTTTCATGAAGAAAACGTACTATGACATTCCTTTTACTTCTTTACCGTTTCTCTTTATAATTTCCTATATGAAGTAGCTCATTGTGGCCACAAGAACAAGCAAACCGGCCCTAACCTTCCAATTTCAAAATGGATAGTAATCAAGGGCGAGCCCTGTGCACGAAAATTAACTATCCTTTTTGCACCATGAATCCCCTAAATCCTGACGAGTTCAGGAGGCAAGGTCACATGGTCATTTACTTCATTGCAGACTATTATCACATTGAGAAACACCCAGTTTTATGCCAAGTTGAACCAGGTTATCTAAAAAAATTAACATATACATTGAGCCTTTTCCGCACTCGTCAAATACACATACAAAAAAGAGAAAAATTAAAACATTGACTATAAGTTCAAAAAAGAAAATTTATGAGATTTTATTTTTATTTTTTGGAAAAATTTTGTTTACTCCAATTCATCAAATAAGTCTTTTTCTTTTCATTTCAGTTAATTGAATCTTAATATTTTTTATTTCGGATAATTAAATACAATTTATCAAATAATAATAATAATAATAATGCCCAATGAGAAGAATGGGGATGACGGGATGAGTGGTGACATTAATGAGAATGAAAGAAAAGTCGATGATAATGACTCAAGTGGCTAAGAAGATTACTCGATTAGTTCGACACATTTTCAATTTTAGCAAATTATACTCGTCTGATTGAAATCGAAAATATAAGTGCTTTTTTTTTTTTTTTTTTATCAAATTGATACTAAAAGGATTCTTTTGATAAATTGATGAAAAAGAAAGTTGCAAGTAATCAGATTAGCCAAAAAGTTTAACTAAATTATTTGAATCACTATTTAATAGTATAGGTATGTTGTAAATTATTTTTATTTAAAGTAATTGAAAGATCATATTATAAGTTTAAGTAAATATTAAATATTTTTTGAATCAACCAACATCAAAATCCTTCAAATTATTCAAAAATTTAGAATAGTATAAAAATTAAATTATATACAGATACTTGAATGCCCAAAGTAGTTGCGGGGTTTCTTGGTGAGATGCCTAGTACTGGCTTCAATGTGGTAGGATTCAATTGGCTGTCGTCGCCGGCCGCAACTGAACTTGAGAGCATTGTACTGGATTGGCTTGGAGAGATGCTTGCCCTTCCTAAATCTTCTCTCTTTCTGGAACTGGTGGAGGAGTTATATAAGGAACTACTTGTGAAGCCATTTTGTGCACCCTGGCGGCTGCAAGAGATCAAATGTTGAGCAAAATAGAGAAAGCAGACATAGGGAAGCATGTTGTTTGTGGTTCAGATCAAACAAACAGTGCACTTCAAGAAGCGGCACAAACTCTTTTTTTTTTTTAACTCAGAACTCCTACCAGAATTAATTTGTTACAATTTAAAATCGTGATCTTTTATAAAAGACTATTACTATTTTTATCAAAATAGCACAGTTTGTAGAGATCCACAAAGAGAATGTTCGAGCCATAGAAACGACTATGTCATTGTCATTTTCCCTATCGCCAAGTTCATTAGAATTAGCCATTTGCTTAGACATAGAAGCTGGGCTGCTGCAACCACAGCAGTGGATCCGCTGAAACCATTATGCCATGTTGCCAATCGCTATGGATTATGGGGGCATGTCGATGCTGCGTATGTCGGTAGCGCCAGCATTGTCCAGAGTTCCGACATTTAGAGGGTGCACACTCCTTCAGCCTGAATGCACACCAAAGGTACTTTACCCCTCTGGATTGTTGCTGCCTTTGGATAAAAGATCCAAACGCTCTTGCGAAGTCTCTCACGACAAATCCAGAGTATATTATGAGGATCGACGCTGCTAATTCAGAAAAAGTAGTGGACTACAAAGACTGGCAGATAGCCCTCAGAAGAAGATTCCGATCCATGAAACTATGGCTTGTCTTAAGGAGTTATGGTGCCGCTAACCTTAGAAGCTTCCTAAGAAGCCATGTCAAAATGGCTCGGGTTTTTGAAGACCTTGTAGGCAGTGATAAGAGATTTGAAGTTATGGTTCCTAGAAATTTTGCATTGGTATGTGTTCTAGGGCGTTGCCTTTAGCACTAAGTATGGCTGATTATGATAAGAAAATCCCAGATCAAGAACGCACTAATCAGCTTAACCAGGATCTATTGAAGTCAATTAATGCTTCAGGGCATGTGTACATGACTCATGCTGTGGTTGGTGGAGACTACATTATACGCTTTGCCGTTGGGGCAACCCTTACACAGGATCGACATGTCTTCACGACTTGGAAGGTGGTGCAAGAGCATTTAGATGCCATAGTACTAGACATTTAGAAAAGATGGAATGGACTTTTCTGTACCTATATAATCTTTAAGTTCTGTAATTAAATAAAAGGTTAAAGATTCCAAATCCTCTTGAAATAATGATGAAAGTAGAATTAGTTTGAACTCCTAGTTTTTAAATGAAAAAGATTTAAGTAGATTTTTTTTTTTGTTAATTAAATCTAAATTTTCATCTAGTTGGTACTAAACTAAAAAACGGCATTGCGAGCCGTTTTTTGTCCGCCTCTAGAGATTATAGAGGTGGTTTTTCGGATCGTCTCAAAATCGCTTGCAATACCGCCGTCTCTAAAGTGTAGAGGCGAGTTTTCTCAATCGTCGGGAAATTGTGAGGCGGTTTGTTACAACGGTTACAACCGCCTCAAATTGTTTTTTTTAGAGGCGATTCCGACCACCTCTACAATGCCAATTTTATCTTTTATATTTTTTTAGTGTGTAATTTTTGCAAGTGGTTCATAACTACCTCCGTGTTTCGCATTTGTTTTTTTAAATTTTGTATGAAATATTTGAGGTGGTTATAACTGCCGTAAGGTTTACAATTTATAGGAGCCGTTAGAACTACCCCAAACTATATAATTTATAGAGGCGGTTGTAACCGCCTCAAATTTCAGAATTCATAGAGAGCGATTTTAGAATTCATAGAGACGAGTTATTTAACTACCTTTAGCATTATAGTTTTATTCCGCCTTAACATTCAATTATTTTCTTTCTTTTTTTGCTAAAAAACAAATAAATTAAAAAAAGTTAATCTTATTGAATGTAAATAAAAGAAAAATTATATAGCTTACACAATATTCTTAAATTTATAATTATCAAATTCTAAATACATAAAAAATCTTCAAATATCCATAAGTAATCATAATAATAATAATAATAATAAAGGATTAAACATATGTTCAAAATACATAAACAAAATTTCCAATATCTTTTAAAATAAGTGGCTAATGTTTACCAAAAAACAACTCTCATGCTTTTATAGAAAATGTTTCATTTCAATAGATAACTTGATTGCGATAAACAATTAGGAGAAACAACATTTTGATCATTACCATAATTGCGACCCTATCAAAAGCACAATTTAAAAGTGAAAAAAAAAACAAATAAATACATATAAAAACTCATTAAAAATATTTTAAGATAAAAAATATGTTAAATATTTAATTAAACATACATGATACTTGAGTAGGATTCAACAAAGCGAGAATCAAATTCGATTAGGATATCTCTCAGCAATGAAAGCCGTCACATTATTTTATGTCACATTTATTGCATTATATCTAGATTCTATTACATCATCTTTTGTTTACATTATATGCAACTACTCTTTCATTTCTTCTACTTTGCTTGATCGATTTGTAGATGCACTCGCCTTGACCAGCTCCAAGTTGAGATTGCAAATAAAAAAAAAAAGTTGGTGTTGGACCCAAGCCTAATCGTCTAATTCTACTATTGTGTTCTTTACCCATAACTTCTTGAAAAATATCTTTATTTATATTAGTAACACTCGGTGGTTGAGGAACCTTCATAACGCTTAGTTTGGAGAGAATGAGCCTTTTCCTATAAATATCAAGACAAGTATATTTGAAATAAGTGAATAATAAAATATCATTAATCAACAATAAATAAATTACAACAAAATTTTAGTACCATTTTTAGTATAATATTGTCATCCACATATGTGCCATCCTTCTTTTTATAAGCGAACTTGATACAATGTCAACCTATTAGGTTCCTTTCCATCCCTTTCTTCTTACAAACAATTATACATAATCTAATTTCATACATAAATAGTAGTTAAATGTAAAGTTAGAAATTTTTAAAATTACCATTTCTCTACTTTTTCTTGCATAACTTTTTCTCGCCTAATGTATATGCACATTTATTTTTGTTTGCATTTGTAGTATTTACCTTACTTGCTTTCTACATAAAAAAAAGCACATTTGATTATAAATCATACAACAAGTAAAAAAAAGTTAACCTATCATACAATGTGTCATCCTTCTTTTTATGAGTAGCTTCATACAATGTCAACCTATCGGGTTTCTTTCCATCCTTTTTTTCGTATAAAAAATTATACATAATCTAATTTCATACATAAATAGTATTTAAATGTAAATTTATAAATTTTTAAAATTATTGTTTCTCTTCTTTTTTTGCACAACTTTTTCTCGCCTAATGTATATGCACATTCATTTTTGTTTGCATTTGTAGTATTTACCTTACTTGCTTTCTACATAAAAAAAAAAAGCACATTTGATTATAAATCATACAACAAGTAAAAAAAGTTAACCTATCATACAATGTGTCATCCTTCTTTTTATGAGTAGCTTCATACAATGTCAACCTATCGGGTTTCTTTCCATCCTTTTTTTCGTATAAACAATTATACATAATCTAATTTCATACATAAATAGTATTTAAATGTAAATTTATAAATTTTTAAAATTACTCGTTTCTCTTCTTTTTCTTGCATAACTTTTTCTGCTTAATGTTTGTGCATATTTATTTTTGTTAGCATTTATAGTATTTACCTCACTTGCTTTCTACATGAAAAAAAAAAAAAGAAGCACATTTGATTATAAATCATGCAAACAAGTAAAAAAAGCACATTTGATTATAAATCATACAAAAAAGTAAAAGAAAGTAAGTTATAATATGAAATAATTTGAAACCCGACTTTCCGGAATAAACCATTTATTGACTAAAGTAGACCATTAGTCTATCAACACCCTAGGAGATAATTTTTTAGATGCGATGATCTCTTTTGTAGTTTTACTAGGATAAAAAGACTCGGTTTTCAAGTCACTTTTGAAATCCCTTCACTTCTTATTTAATGATGCCAAAATTTATTTCTTTGCAATATTAAGAAAGTCAAACTTCTCTTATTAAATATGTAAAAAAAATATTATAATAATAATGCAAACTTGGCATACACATAAACCGAATACAAGATCTAACTCGTCAATGATGCGGATGCGGTAGAAAGATATTGCTAGGGGAAAGTAAAAAAAAAAATAACCGATAACCGCGAACAAAACTTATGTGTAAAAAATATTATAATAATAATTTCCAAGTACTTACAACCGAGCACAATTACATCGACATCTCTTTATTACTTAAATACTTAAACTTTATGATTGAAGACATGCAAATTACTAGTAGATTCACTCTTCGATGATGTTGGCCAATCAAATTATCTTTAAAATCCCTAATGCAGCATGCGATGGGAGAAAGAGAGCAAAGTTTCCAAGTAGTATTCACATGCTTTGCCTAATTTGTGTTGTTTCTATGACCATTTACCATTCAACCGGAAAAGCAAACCCCGAATCCACATCCGTTACCAAGGAGGTGTTATAGATCGAAAGCTCCATATTTCCTTAAAGTACCCCCACAAACTTCATAAGTCACTTCTTCAAGCACGTAGTGGGAGAAAGAGAGCAAAATTTTGGAACAATTTATCGACATGATCATTTTATCATAGAATATCAATATTGATGTGTATACTCGTAAAATACAAAACTATCAAAAGAAGCAAAAATGGTCGCTTTTCTAAGAGTTAATAAGAAAGCAATAAAATGATACTCGTCCCCAATCCATTAAAAATCATAGCCATTTTTTTTTTTAACGAAACGCCAAAATAATAGTATTAAGAGAAGCTAACAAGCTTGAGATTGTGAAGGCATATACATATAAGATAAGATTTATGACTCTTATCTTTATGACTAGCCATGCTTGCAAGTAAGAAGTTATGACTCTTAAACATTTGATACCGTAGCCCATAGGTGAGAAGTTATAACATGCAAATGCCACTTATAAGAGAATATTTAATTTTTTATTGACAAGAAAGTGATTTTCTCGGTTTATTACCACATGGATAAAGTGGGCATGGTGAATCATAACAAAAATAGAAGTAGAAGAAAACTTGTATAGATTATTTATGACTCATAAGTCGATCAATCATAAATGCAAAACAACTTCAATTTCATTCTTAGAACTTGAAACAAGCTTAATTGGAGTAATAAATGAAACTCTAGTCCTCCAAGCAACTTTATAGTGTTGGTACACACACTTGTTTGTTTGTACATGTATAGATTCATGTATTTCATAAAAGCATGTATTCATCTATATATGTATATGCTCGGATGGATCTACCGTAAAAACTTGAGTAGCCAAACATATAAAAGGGAAGGAATGGTGGGGTAAGGAAAGACTGAAAGGCTTTTCTTTCCCTTTGTAATTGTTAGTATTGTTACATGTGATATAGCTAAACGAAAAAAAGGGAAGGAATTGTTAGTATTGTTTGTATTAATGAATCCGAGAGTAGATTATTCTTAAAGCAAATAGATTCCAAAAAAAAAAAAAAAAAAAGAAGAAGAAGAAGAAGAAACTCACAGCTCTAGAAAACTCGTTTGGGTTACTACCTTCAAAATGACTTTGGTCTTTATCCAAAGGCATTCATCTTTAAATACTTTTTTACCCTACCTAGCTTTGATGATCAAAATTTAAAGACTAGTAAAAAAGGTACATCTACTTAAGAGAATTTAGTCGCACAAGTTTTCTAAGGTTTTTCTTGAAGATGCCAAACTCCTTATAATCCCATCGTGGAAAGCTCAAAAGTGCATGAATTCCTTCTTTTTTTTTTACTAATATTCCAAGGTAAGAACTAAGAGCAACAACTTTTTTTGTACATGAAGCTCCATATTTGTCAACTTCTATGACAATTCATTCTCCATCTTCCAAATGGTTCCAAAAATCTATCGGTGAAGCTTGACCTCACCTTTTAATGCGTTTTCTCTCTTTATTTATTCTTTTCATTATAATTTTGAAAATTAAGATAGAATCAGTGGCATATAAAATAATTAAAATCTCATCAATAATTTTAACTATGCAATCATCATGTTGAGCTTCTTGAGCGAGTTGTGAATAATTTGCAAAAGATGTTTGACTTTGAATTTGTGTTTGTTCTTGCATAGGTATTGAACTATAAGAAGATGTATGACTTTAGAAAATAGATTGATCAGATTGGGATTCATCCCTAACAATTCTCAATCCACGCAAAGTCTTAGATCCAACATATCTCTTGATATTAAAATTACGAATCAACATAAGATCAATCAAAATTAGAAACATACCAAAGTATCATCACCAATGCATAAATAGAATAAAAATAAAATAAAAATGAATAAACAATAAATAAACAAAAATAACTTAAATTAAAAATAAATAAATAAATATATAAACTATTTCATTATCAAAATCATTGCACACCCATATAGGCTTCATCTTCTCATCCAAAGATGGATAATTCAAAAAGTCACTTTCGAAATATCATCTACCCCCATATCAAATACATCTCTTGGTCTAACTTTGACAACCACGGATTGATTCATATTTAAGGGATCCTACACATAAAACACTTGTTGTACTTAGGAAGAGAATACAAATGGATCATCTTCTTCTTTCTCACCCGTGTGAATTAAACATGATAAGTTAACCAGAGCATATCCAAATTTATCTTGCCTAATTCCACTACTATGATATACATCAACCCAATCACATTTAAATAATATAGCTTTAAAACTATCATAGTAATCTAGATCAATAATATCTCTTAATTTTCCATAGTAGTTAACTCCTTCCACTACGAAACATTAACCACAACACTATTTTAAGTTGATATATTTACTTCCCGATCCAGTTTATGGAACCTAGTTCCATTGATGATGAACCCATTAAATTTTTTGGCCACATCATTAGGCTCTTTACCAAATGCTAAAATTTCATCCGAAATGCTTGGATCATTCATGGTTAAAACCTATAACAACACAAATGGAATGAAGTTAGAATTAATATAATTCAATTCCTCTTTTTAATCTAACAATGATTCAATTACTTATCTTTTGTTGAAACCAACTACGAAATTTTTCATCAATTAGTCTTTCAATATCCTCACTTCGAGACAAGCATGTCGACGTCATTTTTTTTCGTTCTAAATCAATGAATTCTCTACTTAAGAAAATTTTTAATGTATTAAATAAGAGTGCAACTTATAGAATTATTAGTACACTTTATTAAATTAAAAAAAGAGCTTACAAGCGAAAATGTTTAATTTTATCACAATGATGTAAGATATAACGATATGCCTAAATCAAAGACTTATTATCCAATTGGATGGCTTCAACTTTTCTAATAGTTTGGTTGACCTTTCGAATAAATATTTAACACTTTGTTCATTTGAAGGAGGATCAAGATTTCTCAAAGGTTGACTAAATCTTGTTTCAACTCCTTAAAGGTATCTTGAACAAAATGTCAAATATTCTTTAGCTATATACCCTTCCGTAATTGATCCTTCTAGACGAGCTCTATTATGAGCATATGACTTCAAAAGAAAAAATTCCCTAAAAAATTTATTAATCTTAGTTAAGTAAATATAGTGATCAAAATATGAAAAAGTGAAATTAATTACTACAACATACCTTTCTTAAGGATACATCTACTTATATGGCACCGGACCACCAAGCTTTGCCTCCTTCACTAAACGAATGTTTAAATGCACCATAACGAGTGAAGAATGATGGTAAAAAATCCTTTTTATTTGACAAAGGGGCCAAAACAATACGGTTTTGAATTTTGTCAAGCTCATTCACATATATTACCTTTGAGCATATTACTTTAAACAAAGCGAGAAAATTTAGTTATCATCAAAGTTATCTTTTTGGATGAACTACATGCCCTTAATGCTATCAGCAAGAGATCTTCAATCAAAATATGACAATCATGACTTTTAAGATCAATTAATTTTTTTTTTTAAGATTTACGTATCTTGAAATGTTAGATGCATAACCATCAAGCAATTTCAAAGAATGAAGAATTTTGCAAAAGATTTCTCTTTCGCTATTGACAAGGTAAAATAAATAGAAGGTAATTTGCTTTTACCATTATCAAGCACTTAAGGGTAAAAATCTAACTTAATACCCAAATCCACTAAGTCAAGACATGCATTTAAATTGTCCTTTGACTTAGTAGCATGGTTCATTAAGGTTCCAATCACATTATCACATATTTCTTTTCAACATGCATCACATCAAAATTATGACACAACAAGTTAAGCACCCAATAAGGTAATTCAAAAAATATGCTCTTTTTCTTCCACCACCTTTTTTGCCTCCTCATCATCACTACTTGTATTAACTATCCCTTTAACATTTGAGCCCCTAACATTATTTTTTATTCATTTTTTATTCAAAACCTTTTTCTTTTCTCACATTGTATTAATTTTTCAAAAGTATAATATATGTCATCTAACTGTTTCAAGATAATACTACCATTTTTTCTTGATGGTGCCATTTGCAACTCTTCGGTACCATTAAAGCAATCTTTTTGATAACAAAATATATGATCATTAGATAATCATCGATGATGACTAATCATAACATGGACATACAAACTTTCCTTTCATAGCCTAACCAAATAAATTTTCATAAGCGGGAAAGTCATTTATTGTCTACATTAAAACAACAGTGCATAATAAATGTTTATTTTATAAAAGCATTGTAAGTTTCTACACCTATCCATAATTTTTTCAAATTTGTTATCAAAGGTTCATGTACACACCTATGTCATTTCTTGGATTATTCTCACCTAGAATAATCATTGATAATATGAATGATAATTGTTTCATACAAATCCGGGGTGAAGTATTATATACAATCAATACAACATGCCATGTGCTATGTGTAGTGCTCTTTATTCTAAAAGGATTAAAACCATCATTAGCAAGTGCGAGCCTTATATTATGAGAATTTGAAGCGTAATCTGGATATCAAGCACCAAAATTTTTTCATGCTTATCCATCAGTACGATGCCTTAATAACCTATATTTCTTATGACCTTCTTCATACAACCTCGTATCGGTGACAATTTTGTTTGAACAAAATAACCTTTGCAAACGAGGTATTAAAGGAAAGTAACATAACACTTTTGTCGGTATTTTCTTCCTAGCTCCTAAAGTTTCTATCCGACCATTAGCACCTTTCATGTTGTTCTCGCCATTTTTATTTTTCCGCCACCAAAGAGTAACACATTTATCACATACTTCAAGATCTTTTTAATCACCTCAAAATAACATGCAATCATTTGAAAAAGATTTTATCTTCTTATAATCAATACCTAAAGCTTGAATGATTTTTTGCCTCATAAAATGATTTAAGTAACAATATACCTTCAAAAAATGCAATAGCCAATAACTCCAATAACATAGTAAATGATTTCATAGTCCATCCATTTAAACATTTTAAATGGTATAAATGTATTATAAAAGCTAGCATAAAAAATGACTTACATCTAGGATATAACTCTTCATTCATATTTTTAATAAATCATTAAACATATTTGACTATTGGGTAGACTATTCATTATCTTGCTCTACATCAAACCTTTGACATTTCCCATTCATTTCATCATTCATTTTTTCATCATGAGTTTTATCACATTCATATTCACTCATTCTATCTATATTCATTGTCATTTCACTATCATATTAACCAACTACACCGAAAGCATCACGTAACAACCTCACCATATCATTTGATCATCGTGAATTCACATCAATAGAAGTTGGTTCCCGAATAGAACTCACTCCTTGTACATATGAGGTGCGAAAATAAGAAGATAACCTAAAGTTACTAAAAGAAAAACTCTCTCCATGAAAAACCTATTGAGAATACCCCCTTAAAAACCCATCACAAATTAAGTGAACTTTAACATCTTTATATGTTTGTAAAGAAGAATTACCACATCGAATGCAAAGACAAAAAATTTCATAAGATGTATTACGAAATGGTAATTCAGAAAATTCCTTAAATCCTTTCTTATATTCAATAATGGTTCTAGTCTTGTTCATCCAACTTTTATCCATTTCATAAATGTTATAGAATCCCTAAAAGAATGTTATAATTTTTTTATCAATAAAAAAAGAACAACTTAAAACTAGTTATATCATAAAGTACTTATCAACACATATAGCACTTAGCACTTTTGTAGTCTCAAATATCATCAACCATTTGATTGCAAACAATCCTAGCTCCTTTCAAGCACAAATACAAGTGAGATGTAATAAGCTTATAGTCTTAGTTGTGCTAAGAAATTTACCTTGAAGTAGTCACCTAAATTAGCCAAAAAAATATGCTTCAATCAACTCCGTTGAACCTTCATAAAAAATACTAGGAAAAAGTCAATTTTATTAGTTAGAAGGAAAAAAAACTTATCCACTACATTATATATATATATATAAAAGATGTAATATTACTCACCACCCTAGCCTTTAAAAGTTAATCTTCGTTAATGTTTCCACTATTCTCTATACTGAATTTTAATCTATAAATAAAAAACACATATAAATTATAGATAACGATAACTAGCTAATTGCGGGAATGTAGATAGAATCACAAGAACCTCAACTTTGGCGAGGAAAAAAACATATTTACCTGTTGTTTCCTTATAAGAAGGCACCAATGAAAAGTAGATAAAATCACGGGAACCACGGCTTAAGTTATAGAATATGCAAAATGCAAAGTGATCGGGGGTGATTTTGAGCAAACTTATATGCAAATTATGGTTTGTTGAATTTATGCAGCATATTCTATAGAAATTGAGTTAATCAACCATAAACGATTGCCAATCTTTAAGTTTTTTCCCTAAAATATTACAAGTCAGCTTTTAAACTCTTGATCTAATCATATCAAGAATAACAATTAATGTTTAATCATATGACAGTTTGTATAATGACTCTATCAAAGATAAGGAAATCTCTTCAAATTGTTTCCCATTTACATGAGAACCAAAACCAATTGTTTAGAAGGGATAATGAAAGGTCACATGTATGCTAAAATCAATCATCTTATCTTGTTTGAGATAGTATCAAATTTTAAATAATATAATATTATAATATTATAGATTCTTTTCTAAACCTTGTATAGATTATAGACACTTAGATTATGCAGTCTTGACTATTATGACTTTTAACAAATAAAGAATTATATTCTCTCTACAAGGGCTACCTATTACTAAGCCAATGGATGATTGAATCCTAAAAGATGTAGGCCAAAGAAGTCTACTAGAGAAATTCAAGATCATCAAATGTAAATAGAAAAGTAGGCATTTAATTAAAAAATGCGATTAGGTGTGAACTGCAAACAAGAAGGAAAAAAAAGTTTTGAAAATAGAAAAGAGGTTATAGAAAGAAACCCCTAGAGCCAAATTGCAAGGGAATCCCATATCACATCAATGCTCCTATTTCGTAGAAAACTATTTCTCAATAAATAAGGAATTCACTATATTGCTAGCTTAGAATTTGATTCAACAAAATTATATTCTAAAACATTTCAATCTAAAGGACAACTTCAAAACTTGTTTTAGTTCTCTTTCTATAATTGAATCTCACTTTTTTACTAATAGGCCTCACTAATGTAGGGGCTGCACCTCGCATTCTACTAAAGAAGATGTCCCGATGCGAGCTTATTATTCTTAAGACCTTGTACTAATACATTTCTTGGGATCGAACCCTTGATGCTCCTTGACTTAGAATGTTTTAGCATGATTGCTTCATCGTGGTAAGCTTTTAAGCTACACTACTCGTGTAACTTACACAATTTTAAAACATAATATATCATAACTTCAGTGACACAAGTTCTTGAATAAACTACATGTCACTATCTATTCCTTACTTCGGACTAAAAGTTACAATTTCTTTTCCGTTCTTGTTTTCCTATTGGATTAATCACACTCGAAAGGCATGCAATTGAACACAAGAAAATTTTTCAATCATAATTTATCTCATTTCATATGAGTAGCTGCAATACTTAAAACCAAAGAAAAAAGCTAGAGATCATTTTTGACAACTTTGTGCATGAATACGATAAGAATATGATAGTAAATTACGGGATTCCCGTAACTATGGAACTTAAATTTTCAAGAACATAGTATGTTTCCCACTTTCAACAACTAGATTATGCAGCCATGACACAACAAGTCGGATAAGAATTCAAAACTTTAAAGTTACAAAATAAGAACAAGACAATTAGCATCTTAAATTGAAACTTGCAGTCTTACTACTTAGTATCGGCCACCAAAAGTTATACATACCACATGCCTACAACACCAAACATGATAAACAAGAAAATTATGATTTAATTTGGTCATAACAAAAATTTAAAGGTAATTAAAAAAAAAAACAAGAGCGGGTAATCTAATTGATTGGCCATAAAATTAATTTAGCATACTTACCATTAGAGAGATCAATGGAAAAATCAATAATGAGTACCTAATTGATTTGGATGATAGTTATAATTTAGTTTCTAACAAAATGGAAAGAAGGACGGAGTAAAATAGAAGAATGAAGAAGACAAAGAGAATAAAAACCCTAAAAAGAGAGGGATAATGAAGTGTTCTCATCCTTTTTAGAAAAAAAAAAAAAAGAAAGAAAGAAGAAGAAGCGAGCATAAGACGGAAGAGGTATAGGAGAAAAAGCAAAGTTGAAGAAGGAAAACTTTTGATAATGAAGCATCGATCTTGTCCCTTTTAGAACAAAAAAAAATTAAAAATGAAGAAGTAGATCGAGCGAGAATAAGCATAGGAAGAAAAAGCCAAAAAACCTAAAAAAGGAGAGGGAAAATGAAACGCCCTTCTCCCTTTTAGAACCAAAAAATAAAAAATATTATGAAATAAAATTTGTGCCTTTCGTTAAAACTTGGGGTGGTTTTGTAAATCGTCTCATATTTTTTCTATAAAATTCATATATCGAGTGTAAATGTTAAAAAACTTTAAGGCAATTCTATAAATTGTGTCAACCATACTCCCTCTATACCTTTATTTTGTTATAGTTTCCAAATTTATATCAAATTAGAAATGAAAATAAAAATGAAAATTGTAAAAATTCAAAAAGGAAGAAATTGTCTCTTATTCTTAATAAAAGGATCTTCTCAACCTAAAAGCTTAAGCTTTTGGGTGAGCTTCCAAGATATGATTTATATTATTCTTTAACACATCTTCTCAATTAAAAATCCTTTGGGCTTTAAACTTGCATAGACCCAAACTACTATGTACTTAATTAATTAGAAGAGAAATGAGGTGGTGAGATTTGATCTTGTAATCTGTTTGGTCATTAAAGCTCTAATACTAGATCAAAAGACCATCTCACCCACATGTGTTACACTTGGACATAGACACCAACTAAAACACCAATTACAACAAAACACTTCTCTCGACTAGACTCTTCTTAACAAACGTTAGAATAGAGTTTAAATTAGTCTTAAATTGTCATCTTGTGGATAGCTTCTATCGATGATTATTTATCATATATATATATATATATATATATAATTGAAATACGGATATAACATATAATAGAGAGTCTCACTAGATGTGAAACAAATCAATTCATATAAAAAGTCTCTTTGTGATTTAACTTGTATTAGAGCTTTTTTGCAATACTACACTTAGTGGCCTTAAATGGTTCTACCTCTTCTACTAAAAACAGATCTTTACCTTTTCCAAACACTTTTTCTAATCAACCCACAACCATCTCTTTTATCCAACTCTCCAATGCTCATCATTTCATCTCCCTCGAAACCGACTTCGTCCAACAATCTTTTTTGGCATATTCGGATATGCCTCTTTTTAATTGGCCTAGGTTTTTTAACATTGTTGATGGCAACTAACCATATCCTCATTCTCACCTTTTTTCTATTAAGGCTCGTTTTCCCAAAGTGAATCCACGAGTATTAAAATTGGATTTAACAAGACTAACTATTCATAAGTACCCTTATCTCCTCTTTGTCAACTAGAATTTTACCCATGATTGTTAATTGCAATACCTCTAGGGAGCTATGGACTTTCCTTGAAAGTGGTCTTTCTTCCACCTCTAGTATTCGTATAATGACATTACACATAGCTCTTCAAAAGCTAAAATAGGAAGATAATGAATCTATCATTCAATATCTTTCGAGAGCAAAGTCTCATAGTGATGAACTCATTACCGATGGTAAACCCTTATCTCCAATAGATTTTAATCTATATGTATTTAGAGGATTATATAGAGACTTTAAAAACCTTGTCACTACCTTAAATGCTAGAACAAATCCAGGTCTCTTTTATCGAACTTCACAATTTATTACTTAGCCATGAATTCTTTATTAAGGATTCCCTTCTTTCCTAGTAAATTCCTTCTTCCACTAATATTATGAAACCCATAGAAAACTCGAGTCAACGAAATGGAAACATCATTTTTTACAAGCTTGGTAGCTTTGGTTGTGGCAAAGAATAGGGTCAAAAAGGGAGATGGCGTGGTAGAGAATATGGAAGACATTTTAATTTTGATGCTAGGTAAATTAGTCTCGTCAAGAAGATAGGTACTAATGTCAATTATGTAATTCATGGAATCATATGGCAATAACTTATTCATAATAGTTTGCTTCATCCTTACATCCATTTGCAAATATGGTTATTCATCCTACTATTTCTTTTGGATATCAACCTTATTCTTAGTGTCTTGACACTGGTGTTTCTCATCATGTTGCTCCTAACCTAGCCAACATGAGCACCTATGAACCCTATCGGAGACAAGATCAACTCCAAGTAGATAATGTTGAGTTTCTTTCTATTCATAACATTGGTATTGCTCTTATTTCTACACCTATTAAAAATTTAAGTATGTTAGATGTCTTACATGTCTCATAAATTTCCAAACCTTTGTTTTTTTTTTTTTTTTTTTGTTAAACAACTTGCCAAAGACAATGATTTATTCTAGGAATTTCACCCATCATCTTTTTGTCTAAAGGACCGAGTGTATCGAAAAAAAATCCTTTCATAATCGAGGAATATTGATTTGTATGTCCTATCCGAGTCATCAACACAATCCAATATGGTTGGCAATTTGGATAGAAAAGTTGTGACTTCAATATTGGGAACACAGGCAGTAGTGATGTTGCTTTGTTTCTCATCTTAAGTAGCCATTGCATATGCCTTACTAGGCCCCAGTAAAGGTTCAATGCTTAAATTTGAGAGCGAATGGTTTGATAATCATCATCCAATCTTATTAAAAAATCAAAAAATTTTTCTTCCATTCCCTTCATAGCTCCACAAGTACAAACAAATATGGATCTAAGATATTGCAATACACTCCACGGATTCTTTAATTTTTCATAATATGTGGAGATAACTAACTTTTCTTATTGTAAGAATGCAATTGATTGCTTTTACTCATATACTTTGGGTGCAATTTCCTAAGTAAATCTCTCTTCAAAATCACTCCAAATTTCATTTGTAGTGGTGGTGTGAGTTGATCTTGATTGTAATTCTTTAAAGAATGAATTGATGAGCCATGATTTAACCATTGTGTTTTAATAAATCCAAGTTTGAAAATCTCTAGAATTGACATCGAGTTTGGGTATCGATCTATCCACAAATCGGCTTTATTTTTTTATTTGAGGGAAATGAGGAAATTACTTCTCTAAGTGAAATCATTTTCTCTATTTTTACTAAGAAGTTGGGTAACAAAGAGCAAACCTAAATGATTAAGATGCAAGTAAAATGGATATTTGGTATCAATTACAATTTTTTAAATATGGTAACAAACACCAAACCCTCATCATTCGGCTTGCTAAACCAATTGTGATGTAAGAAAAGAAAAGAAAAATTATAAACCTTGCTTCGATACTATGAAAACGTGAAATACTTTCACTTTATGTTTTTTTCCTTACAAAAGGAAAATATATGCACACACAAACAACTAATATGAAATAATTTTCTCAATTTTTACTAAGAAGTTAGGTCACAAAAAGCAAACCTAAATTACTTCTCTAAGTGAAATAATTTTCTCCATTTTTACTAAGAAGTTAGGTAATAAAAAACAAATCTTAATGATCTAAGGGATGCAAGTAGAATAGATATTTGGTATTAATTGCAATAGTTTGTATATCACAATAGACACAAAACCATTCTCATTTTTTCTTGCTAAATCAATTAACATGTAAGAAAAGAAAAAAACAGTGATAAACCTTGCTCGATACCATAAAAACATGAAATACTTTCACCTTAAGTTATTTTTTTACAAAAGGAGAATTTACGATCGAACCAATTCAGCCACTTGAAAGCATAAGAAGTGTGGGCACATTAAAGATAGTAGCATGGGCATGCTAAATACGATAAATGTGGACACACAAGCACAAAAATCGTAGGTAGGTTAAGAATAGTAACGTGGGCATGCGGATGCGGTAGACATAGACGCACAAGGATATGAAGGCGTGGGCACGTTGCAACTTGATGCGAGCACGCTGAATTCGCAGAAACAAACAACGGACTTCGAAAGAAACAAAATTTATTACGATTTGCCAAAAAAAGATGCCGACCTACCAAAAGAGAAGAGAATATTATGTACCCTTTTTGGGAAATAGACAACTCCGTATAAATAAGAACCTAGCGAGACTAAGGCGGACAAGTTTTTGATAATATTCTTCATAGTATATGAAGCTTTATTATTCTCTCTCTCTCTCTCTCTCTCTCTCTCATGTTATGGCGAGTCGCCATGAGCAACTAAACCCTTTTCCTTGGTGAAGGTAACTAAAGCTTTTGGAAATCAAAGATTTTGAGGTGCTTAAGCATTAATGCAAATCGGTTTATTTATTTCAAGTATTGAAATTTCTTCTATGCTTATTTTCATGATTATTTGGGTTAATTTCTAATGTGTACGGTTAGTTTATTAACTTAGATAATCTATAGCTAGATCGAATATTGAATCCGTAATTGTTCAATCCCTTTGATTTGTGTAGTAACTAGGAGTATATGGTTTGTTGCGTTAGAAACTAATGACTTTTAGGAGGATTGTTCAACTAGATTAAATGCAACTACATGTGTTGTGTTGTCTTGCTTTGTTGATCTTTCTAATACATAAAACTATTATTTAATTAAATCTTAGATCGTATCTAGGGTTGTTAAATAACGAGGGTTGATTAGAATATATGTTTCTAGTTGGCTAATCATAAGGAAAGATTGATTTCAATATCACAACAAATATTTGAATGAGAATCCGATATTTCTTACACCAAGGATAAATCTCAAGTTCCAAAAGTGGATGTGACCCGAACTAAGGTTTGTTTACTTGAATATTTATTTTAAACTCGTTTTCTGAATTTAATTTGTTTAGTTTTAGTTATGTCTCAATCAAATCAAAACCTCCCTTTTTATTTATTTCATGTTTCTTCTAGACTTGTGACGACTAACGCGATTGAATTCCTCGTGGGATCGATCCCTACTCTCCTTTACTACATTTATGTTGTAGGAGTTTAGGAGTTTAATTTGGGTGTACACGACATCAAACCGGGGAACACCGAGTTGTGGTGCGAAGTGGAGCTACGAAGATAGCATTGTATCTAAAAATAGAACAAGAGGGGTCCGGACAATGAAGCTCGTGTTTTACGAGTTACAAAGTAATATAAAATTATTTTTAGAATTTACTTAATTATTTAAAATTTTAGATTGAAATAGTTTTTTAATATAGTTTTAGAACATAGATGATCAAGTGGTCACGAATTTGAATTCTACGACTTACACTTTTTCTTTTAATTACGCAAAAGGTAATGGTGGGTCCGTGTATGTTTTTTATTCAAAAAAATTTTCACTTGAGAAGATGTGTTAGAAAATAATATAAATTTATTCTTAAAAACTCATTTAAGAGTTTAAGTTAAGTTAAAATGATTTTTTGACAGCTATTGTATTTTGTTTGTTAAAAAAAAGTCTTATTATACTATGGTATTGCTTTTATAATATAAACAAAATATATGAGAACATTCCAACCCCCTTTTTTTTTCATTCGATGTTTTTATTTTTTATTTTTTTTGGGGGGGGGGGGGGGGGGGGGGGGTATCAACTTCCCTGTTAATTCAATTCTTCTATTTTTGAAAAAAAAAAAGAATTTCTGGTTCTTTTAAAGAGCATGTTGGCCACTTCCTCTAATTTTTCATTTAGGTGACGCTTTCTATTCTTACAGAAAACATATTAAATTAAACTTAAGACCTCTTATGAGAACAGATATTAATGTTAATTGAATTATAATTTATTAGCGACACTTTCTACTTTTAATGGCATCATAATCAAAACTATTGAATATCTATCAACAGATTCAAAATTTGCTTTAATGAATTGGATCAATGTTTAATCTAATTATAATTACTTGAGCACTAATCATGGAGATATATCGGGTTCCTTTGAAAGCATTCAAAAGACACCAGATTGACATTGAATTGGATGTTTACAATGTCCGGTTTAGCGAATAAGTCATGACCGAATGTTTCCAAAATCCAATCACTTGACCTGGCATGGCCATGCGTCAGGTTACTAACCAGAATGGAAAATGATGCAGGAGCATGGGCACCGTTAGCAGGTTCATATGGAGTAACTGGAAATTCTTTGGCAATATTACGCAAACTTTAAAATCTGTGTTTTCCAGAACTTTTTTATGCAGAAACATGTGCCCCATCACTGCCATAAAATTAACTTTTAATAGCACTTGTCTAAGAAACTTGTTAAAATAAATGCTAATATATACATTATGATGATATATCATAATTGTTGTTGTTGTTGTTATTATTATTATTATTAGTAACATTTTCCTTAATTTTAGTGGCAATGTGGTATACTTTACCAATATTGGATTTAAAAGTATTTGTTTCATATGCCATTAAAATTTTATAGCATTTGAAATAAATGTCTTTAGATCCAATATCGGTGAAGGTCTAGCATAATTGCTCATAAACTTAATATAATTACTTTTGAAGTTAAATAAATACCACTAAACATGCATGTATAATAAAACAATTGTTAGGAATGTCATTATACAATATATTTGTAATGATACTTTACTTAAACGCCAGTATAGCAATGGAACAATTGATGCTAAAATTTCATAGCTTAAAGGATCTAACCACTCCTGAATTTAGAGTTATTTAAAATTGAGTTCTAGAATTTTTTTTATTAATTTTGGAGATTCTTAAACTTTTAATTTTTTGAGATTTTATACATATAATAATCTTCACCTATCATCTTTCTTTCTAAAAAATTCAATTTTTGGTATTTTCAAATGAAATTTTGCATATAAGTTGGAAAAATTCAATCTATTTTGTAGACACATTACAAAATTTTTTAAAATAAAATACTAATCTATTTATTTTTTGAACATTAATAATATAGAAAATCGAAAATCAAAAATAACCCCAAAAGGATCCCAAATTTTTTAAGGAGCCCTACATAAATCTCACTCCATGATTTTTATTATGAAACTATTTATGTGATTGCTATTTTTTTGAAGTAAATGACATAAAACTAAATGATAGGTTAAATCTGAAAAAAAAAAAATGTGTAAGGATTCCCCAACTAATAAAAAAGTTAACAACTCAATTTTAGATTACTTAAAGTTTTGCAAGGGTTAGAATTTTTTAGTCAAATTTCATTTTATAATAGTGCATTTGGTTGTTTCTCTTAAGAGAATTTTGGTTAAAAAAAAAAAAAAAAAGAAGAGAAATTGGTGGCTAATGTTAAAGGTTCAAATTGTAAAATTATTCAAAATTAGTCGAATAATTTATATAAGTTGATGGGTATCACAAGGGTTGAGTAGATTAAAGTGCATATGGATATCCATTTAAAAAATAAATGGATCATAGTAATGGATAAAACATGATTCTACTCTTTATGACCCAACCATTTTCTATCTCTACTTGTATCCTTTGCTTTGATGCTTTAGAAATTTTAATTACTAACCATCAGAAAACGTATGAGTCATTTAAATATACTTTTTGTTTTTTTCCTTTTCTTTTTGGCTTTGGGACGTGAAGATGCAGTTGAATGTCAAATAAATATAAATATGAGAAGAGTCGGGGACCCTATTGTTTCTTCTAAGACTCCTGACTAGGAATAGCAATGGATTGGTACCTGCTTTCTTTTAGTCAGTTTAATAAATATTTATTAAGACATCCAATGAATATTAAAGTAGATAAAAATATAAAAAATACATATTTATTAATATGGTTTCAGAATATGAGTATCTATTTTTTATCCTATTTATATCAACTAATTTGTTTTGATTTTTTTAACATATAGGGATATAATTGTATATAAAAATTAAAGATCAAAATATAATTTCTAAAAACTTTGAGGATCAAAAAATTATAAAGAAATGACCAAATGCCAAATAAATTAAATTTTAAAGACCAAAAAAAAATATTTCTCTTGAAAATTATAAAGACCGAAATGAATATTTTTTATAAATTATTTTTAATGGGTATTAAATGAGTACCAAATAGAAAGATAAACTAATATAACTCCGATAAAAATTTATATAGCGATTTTTTAGTAGATAGTGAATATAGTTTCTTTTTTTCTTTTTCTTTTTTGTGGCTAAATGCTGTAAAACATATAGTTTAGACTCATGGCACCAAACCAGTCCAACCTGGTGAAAGCCATCTAGTTTTAATATATATATCGTCTCTCTCTCTCTCTCTCTCTCTCTCTCTCTCTCTCTCTCTCTCTCTCTCTCTCTCTCTCTCTCTCTCTCTCTCTCTATATATATATATATATATATTCATTAGGAGGTTCGTAGATCATATATTACAATTTTTTTTTGTTACAAAATAATCAAATAAAATAGAATCATTAATATATACGTTTATTTTAAAAAAATTATTCGATACACATTAAACTATGCTTACATATATATAATTTTTTTTTAGGCTTAAAATCATTTGTTTTAAAAGTCCCTAATGTCATATAAAAAAATTATTTCTATTAAAAACATCAGTTATTGGATTAATTATGAAGAAATTTAACTTTTTAAAAAGTAAGAATCTCAAAGAAGACTTTATTTTATTTTTTTAGATAAATGCTAAGGTTTTTTGCTTTCTTTTCAGAAGCAAAGAACCCAAAGGTTTATTCTTGGAGCTTATAAGTAGGTTCCGTATTTGAAGTCATCCCAAGACAAAAATAAAATAAAATAAAATAAATGGCAAACGTAAGATTGCCCTCTAAAAGCATGGTTCAAGCCATTGCTAACGAGGAGTCAGATGAGAGGATTGACTTGACTGAAATTGATCTCAAGCTTCTCCTAGTGTTAGAAGTCAGTTAAGATGGTTATTAGTCTCAAATAACACGTGGGATTTAATTATCAGTTAGTTAGCATTTTGGTTAGGTAGACGAGTCTGTTATGAATGTTAGTTTGTTATAGCAGTAGCAGAAAGCCTTTAACTTATCACCTGTAGTATAAAAGGGAGAA
Organism: Dovyalis caffra; assembly: GCA_963924115.1. Classification (NCBI taxonomy): domain Eukaryota; kingdom Viridiplantae; phylum Streptophyta; class Magnoliopsida; order Malpighiales; family Salicaceae; genus Dovyalis; species Dovyalis caffra. The sequence continues at coordinate 4,371,555 of CAWUPB010001195.1, forward strand.
GAGAAATGCTTTGTGATGCGAGATTGTAAAATCATTATTTTTTGGTTGAATGAGAAGAAGTAGACTATTTCTCTCTCCTTTATTGTTTCCAATTTTAACATGGTATCAGAGCACCTCTATTAGGTCTTCTTCTTCTTCTTAAAGGTTTGTTGAAGTTCATCAATGGCAGATTCAGTTTCAATTGATGATCCACAGTCTCCTTTTCATTTACATCATACAAAAAATCATACTACTATTTTTGTTACACTTGAATTAACTTCGAGCAACTATGCATCCTGGAGCCGTTTGTTTTTGTTGGCACTTTCAATACGCAACAAAACTGGATTCATCGATGGAACGATTGCAACTCCAACTAGAACCAATGCATTGTTTGGTTCATGGTTACGATGCAATAATCTCATTGTTTCTTGGCTTCTTCGATCCAACTCTGCTCCAATTGCTGCCACTGTATTCTATATGGACTCAGCTGCAGAGATCTGGATGATCTTGAAGAAGCTTTTTTCTCAAGTAGATGATTCTAAAATCTACAATTTACAGCATGCCTTGTGTGTCATGAATCAAGGTAGTCGAAGTGTTGATGAGTATTTCACTCAATTAAATTCTGTTTGACAAGAACTGAGAAGTTTTAGGCCTTTACCACATTTTGAATGTGGAAAATGCAACTCAGAATGCTTCAGAAAGTTCATTGATCTATAGTAGAAGGACTATGTGTTCTGTTTTTTGAATGGACTAAATGAATCCTATGCTGGAGTAAGATCTCATATACTCATGATGAAACCTTTCCCCTCTCTCGATGAGGTATACAAGCTAGTTATTAAAGAAGAATCACAAAGAGCTTTACAACATCAATCTCAACCTTTCTCAGAATCTTCAGCCATGGCAGTTAGAGGAAATTTTCGAAATAAGCCTCGGAATTCATTTGCTTGTTCTCATTGTGGCAAGCCTGGTCATACTAAGGAATACTGTTATCAACTGATTGGATTTCCCAACAGGTCTGCAAGGATCAAGAATAATGTGCCAGTTATTGGTTCTGTAACAATGCAATCAGATGATGGATTGAATGTCACTGCTAAGCATGCCTCTGCAAGCACCACCTATGGAATTTCACAGTCACAAGTATCATTAACTCAGCAGCAAGTTCAACGTTTACTAGCACTTCTTAGTGAACAGAATGTCTCAACTACACCTGACCCTTCTTCTGTAGTGTCTGCGACTACCTTATCTAGTATGATAGGTAACGTTCTTCCTACCATAAAACCTCCTATTCAATCTCCACATTATTGTTGCACAGAATTCACCAAACAAATGACAAATTCTCTGAATGAAAAATCCTAGATTATAGGCACAGGTGCTTCAAATCATATTGCTTGTTGTTTGAGTGCTTTCAGTGATTATCAAACCATTAAACATGCTTTAGTATTGATGCAAGATGGCTCTAAAGCCTTTGCCACACACTCTGGAAATGTACCTTTGTCTTCTACACTTGTCTTGAGTAATGTTCTTTAAATACCTTCCTTTAAATTCAATCTTATCTTAGTCAGTATGCTTACTTTTTTTGGTCAAATTGCTGTTAACTTTCGTCATCATTCCTGTTTCATTCAGGTATTTCCTTCATGGACAATGATTGGATTTGCTAGAGTTCGCAATGGTCTTTTCCTCCTAGAAGATTTAGTATCTCACCAGCTATTGTCCTCTGATATTTCTGAATGTAAATCTCAATCTTCATTTGTTCCTACTGTTAGTACCAGTACCGTTCTCCATGACAAGAATCATTTGGATCTTTGGTATTATAGATTAGGACACATACCTCTTGATAAGATGAATATTATTCATTAAACTTGTCCTGATGTACACTGTAATGTAGATTTCAATAAAAACCCTTGCGTTATATGTCCACTGGCTAAACACAAACGACTTTCTTTTCCCATTCATCCCTCTCAAACCTCTGTACCTTTTCAGCTTGTTCCTGTTGACATATGAGGACCTTACTCATAGCCAGCTCACAACAAATACCATTACTTTCTCACCATAGTGGATGATTTCACTAGGATGACATGGCTATTCCTATTAAAATAAAAAACTGATGTTCAATCCATTATTCTTATTTTCTTCAATCTCGTTCAAAATCAGTTCGGTCATTCCATTAAAGAGATTCAGTCTGATAATGGTTTGGAATTTAACCTCTTTGATTTCTTTTCCACTAAAGGCATTATCCATCAACGTTTTTGTGTGGTTACTCCTCAACAGAATGGAGTTGTTGAGCGAAAACACCAACATCTCCTGGTAATTGCTAGAGCCTTGTTGTTCCAAGCTAGCATACCAATCAGTTTTTGGGGGGATGCAGTTCTCACTGCAACATACTTAATAAACAGGCTTCTAACTCCTACTTTAAACCACAAGTCTCCTTTCGAGATGTTATTCCATCAGTCTCCTAGTTATCTTCAATTGAGAGTATTTGGTTCTCTTTGCTTTGCTTCCACTCTTCCTCATAATAGGAAAAAATTTGATTCTCGTGCCAAAGAGTGTATTTTCATTGGTTATCCTGTTGGAATGAAGGCATACAAACTTTATGATTTGAAGTCTAAAACTGTCTTTATCTCTAGAGATGTTACATTTCATGAGAATGTCTTTCCCTTTTCTTCCTTTGCTCCACATAACCAACTTCCTGCGGTTATCTCTTCTTCAAATTCATCAACTATTCCTAATATACTTGTGGATCAACCATCTGCTACTTCACATCTAGTTACTACTAGTTGTGATAATCCTCCTAATTCTTCTCCTTATGTCCTAGATACAGACTCAGCTCTTACTGATTCTTCTCAACCTATATCTATTGAACTTTCTTCATCTTCTCATCCTCTTCCTGCTCCTATTAGAAGAAGCAACCGTGTCACTAAACCTCCCACCTACTTGGTATATTATCATACAAGTCTGCTTTCTGTAAATGTATCCAAGTGCTATTCCACAGCTCACCCTATTCACAAATTTGTTTCCACCTCCCTTCTATCACCTTCCCATGCTGCCTTTGTATCTTCCCTTTCAACTATCTCAGAGCTGTCTACATATGCTGAAGCCATTCAGTCTGTTCACTGGCAAGCTTCCATGAATGAAGAACTTGCTGCACTTGAGCACAATCATACTTAGACTGTGGTTCCTCTTCCTACTAGTCATCATACCGTAGGCTGCAAGTGGGTTTATAAGATCAAGCTCCTTGCTGATGGTTCTATCGAGCGGTACAAGGCTCGTTTGGTAGCTAAGGGCTATAGTCAACAAGTCGACTATGACTTTCAAGAGACCTTCAGTCCTGTGGTTAAACAGACCACCATTCATTATTTTTAGCTCTTGCTGTGAATCAAGGTTGGTGTTTGTCCCAAATGGATGTAAACAATGCTTTCTTTAATGGTGATTTAGAGGAGACCGTTTACGTGGACCTTTCTCCTGGTTATCAGGTCCAAGGGGGGCACAGGCATAGACTCGTTTGGTTTGTAAACTTCACAAGTCTTTATATGGACTGAGGTAAGCATCAAGACAGTGGAATGGAATCATAAACTCACCCCTGCTCTTTTAGCCTTTGGTTTCTCCCAGTCTAAGTCAGATTATTCATTGTTTACCAAAAGCATTCCTTCTAATGTTTTCCTTGCTTTACTTGCTTATATCGATGGCATAGTAATTGCAAGTAATTCTACTAAAGCTATTGAAGAATTCAAGAAATATTTGCATTCTCAGTTCAAGATGAAGGACTTAGGACAGCTGAAATTTTTCCTTGGTATTTAAGTTGCAAGATCTTCAAAGGGAATTTCTTTATGTCAAAGAAAATACATTCTTGATCTGCTGGCAGAGCATGGAATGCTGAGGGCTAAACCCATCTCCACTCCAAAGGATCCGAATAACAAACTTGTACAGGCACACTTTGATTTCCTTGAAAAACCAATGGATTATAGGCAACTCGTTGGGAAACTATTATATCTAACATTCGCAAGACCTGACATATGCTATGCAACTCAAGTGTTGTCTCGGTTTATGGATAAACCAACTGAAATCCACCTGCAAGCAGCTTTTGGAGTGCTGAAGTATCTGAAGATAGCACCTGGACAAGGACTATTCTTTCCTTCTGAGTCTGATATTCAATTTCAAGCATATACAAACAGTGATTAGGCAGGCTGCAGGGACTCCAGACGATCCCTCATAAGTTATTGTGTGTTTCTAGGGCAGTCACTCATCAGCTGGAAGTCTAAGAAACAAGCTTTGGTGGCTAGAAGCTTTGCAGAAGCTGAATACAGAGCAATGGCCTCCACTTGCTGTGAAATAATTTGGCTACTGTCATTATTGATAGACTTGAGTTTTGAGCAAAAGAATGGAGTTTTGCTTAAATGTGACAATCGACCTGCCATTCACATAAGCAAAAATCTAGTCTTCCATAAGAGAACAAAACACATTGAAATGGATTGCCACTTTGTTAGAGAAAAGGTATTGGCTGGGATTGTGAAGCCTCAATATGTGCCTTATGATCTTTAACTTGCAGACTTCTTCACAAAACCCTTACAACCTACACGTTTCCAATTTCTTCTAGACAAGATGAACATGGTTAACATCCATGCTCCTCTTGAAGGGGGTGTTAGAAGTCAGTTAAGATGGTTATTAGTCTCAAATAACACGTGGAATTTAATTATCAGTTAGTTAGCATTTTGGTTAGTTAGTCGAGTCTGTTATGAATGTTAGTTTGTTATAGCAGTAGCCGAGAGCCTTTAACTTCTCACCTGTAGTATAAAAGGGAGAAGAGAAATGCTTTGTGATGCGAGATTGTAAAATCATTATTTTTTGGTTGAATGAGAAGAAGTAGACTATTTCTCTCTCCTTTACTGTTTCCAGTTTTAACACCTAGCAAGTTACACCCAAAAGGGGCTTCTCTTCCCAAAACCCAAACCATCAGAAGACCAAACCTCATTGACCCAACACTTGAAATCCTCACTTTCTCACACACTACATTTCTTCACCCCTCTTGCTGGTCGACTAGCCACAGTTGAACAGGAAGATGACACAATCTCCTATTTCATTTACTGCAACAATGAAGGATACCAATTTGTTCGTGCCGTGGCCCATGGTGTAACCATGGCTGATATCCTCGAGCCAGTTTATGTTCCTCCAATTGTCCTTATTTTTTTTTTGCTTCAAACTACGAGGGTGTTTCTAAACCATTGCTAGCTGTTCAAGTTACTGAGCTTGTTGATGGCATCTTTATTGGTTGTACCATGAACCACTCAGCTGGAGATGGCACATCATTTTGGAATTTCTTCAATTTCTGGTCTGATATTTCTCGCGAGCTAGATCATATCTCTAAGCATCCTGTCCTTGATCGTTTGTCGCTTCTCAACGGTAATAATTGCCCACCGATTTGCTTTCCTATATCAAGCATTAAAAACAACTCTGCGACGTGGGTTCCACCACCTTTGCCAAGAGAGAGTTTTCCATTTCAACAAGGCAAAAATTGCAGAACTAAAAGCGAGAGCCAACGGTGAAGTTGCAACTAATTCAATCTCCTCTCTTCAATCACTCTTGGCCCATATTTGGATAAGTACAACTCGAAGCCGACAAGATAACCTTGATGAAGAGGTTGATTTGATAATATTCGTTGATATACGGACTCGATTGCAGCCACCATTACCAGATACATATTTTGGAAGTGCAGTGGTGCTTGGGACTGTAACCATGAAAGCAAGAGAAATACTGGAGCATGGACTTGGGTATGTAGCTTTGCAGATAAACAAAGTGGTTTCTTCATACACAGAAGACAAGGTAGAAGGCATTTTAGAGTCCTTTCTGGACAATCCTAATCCGTTCACGATAAGCAACTTTGTACGTAACAACTGTTTGATTGCAAGCAGTTCTCCGAGGTTTAATGTTTTTGGTATTGAGTTTGGTTTTGGAAGGCCAGTTGCAGTGCGCTCGGCTAGGACCAAGAGTGATGGGAAGATTACTTTGTTTCCTGGAAAGGAAGAAGGGAGTATTGATATTGGACTCTCTGTTTTTCCTGAGACTCTGAAGGCTATGGAAAAATGATTTGGAGTACATGGATGATATCACCATCTGATTTAGTTCAAAAAATTGCTGAAGGACTATAATACTTTGGGTTCATGTCATTATCTGCTGATCCTCTTTTAGCAATGTTCAAGCTCTACTCTAATGCAGCAGTTTGTCTTTTGCTTTCGGCAACACAATGCAGCAGCTAGCTTACCAAAACATTACCTGGGTCGTTCCCCCTTTTTGTTTTTTGGTGGGAAAACAACTTACTGCTCTGGTAAATAATTGAAGTAATGAAATTCTTATGTTCATGCTCCAAATCATCTACTCTGTTTTCTCTCTTCTGTTTTTGCTCAGCTCTGCTTTTAGTCTTCCATGACTAGTTAATGTCGTTCTTTTCTAAAAGAGTATCTTTCACTTTTAATCAAATTATCCAAAAGTACATTTGAAAAAGACAAATTTAAACATTTATAAAAGAATTAAAATCAACTCTTATAAGGAGACTAGCATATGAATTTCAAAACCAGAAGGATTATTTTAAAAAATCATGAAAAAACTGGGTGTGAATTATAATTGCCTAATAATACTTTGATTGAAAAAATTGGTATACTTGCCCAATCAGTCATCAAGCAACTACCATGTTTTCTCATTCACTTAATATTTAATACTGATGAACCTCTTTCATGTTAGCCCTATTTAATAAATCATCTTCAGGTGCAAGTGGCCAGAAATATTGCATTAGAATAAAGGTATATGATTCATGCACGAGGCTTATTATATTTTGTTTACGCATGTCCCACGAGGTTCAAGATGATTTATGGAGTTAAGTTAGAAGATTAAAGCTAGTATTATATGGCCCTTCAAATCCATGATGCTTTCGAAATTCGATAATGTATAAGATCTTCTTGTTGGGAAAAAAGAAAAAAGAAAGAAAAAAAGTTGAAGTTTAACAACATTGTCCAATACAATAATATGAGAAAAAAGAAAAGGGATCTTGATTTTCTTTTTCATGTGTTACGATTGCTTCACACTCTTCTCCTCGTAAACCTTATTATATATGTGGATGTGTAGTGCAAGTTGGTATTATTGTATATTTTGGTGTTTGTGAGGGCTAGCCGATCTAACTCAATATCTTCTTTCCTTTCAGTGTGGCTTTTGTTATGACTACTCACATTATATTAGAGTGGATAATTTGGAAAAAAAAAAAAACCGGAAAGGATAAATTCGCACATACGTCATCTAAAGTAAAATAATTCGATTAACATCTCCACAGTCTCGAGCTGGCCTGAGAGCAGCATCAATGTCTTGTTCGTAGATGCTATAAAACTTTAGCGGGAAAAGAGAAAGCATATAAGATCAATTTGTTGGCGAAATGGTGAAGTATGAGCCCGAGTCCCTGAGGTATTGTAATTTGTCTTCGTTCTTATTTACATCTAATTACGTTTGTCATCCCAAACTAATGTCATATTGTGTTTGTATGTATTATTAAATGAGTTGGTTCTTCTTTCGCCATTTTAGAAGGAAAGAAAGGAGCTGAGCCTCTTCCTGTAATAGTCGAGGATCCTTTTCCTAGGGTTGAAGCGTCGTCTACTATTCTTAGGGATGATTCATGGAATTGAGGCCAGGATGAAGATCTTGGCACAAACGTTTTGCCTCTCAACCCTAAGTCGCTCGTCCCTAAAGAGATGAGAGAGAATGAGAAGGCCTTGTCTCCGAAGGGTGCACTGTAAAAAAATTAGATAAATAATGACAAAAATCAATAACAAATATAAAGTTGTTGGCATATAGCGGCAAATTAGTGAAAGATTAACAACTATCAATTTTTTTTTGATATTTTGGATAAATAGTGACAGAACATTGACCGAGTAACAATGGAATGTCAACGACATAACACTACCGTCATTGAATTACATGATAAATTTTTGACGAGTTTAGTTAGTGACAGAATACCAACTAAGTTTTTCAAGGGATTTTAGTGATAGATGATGTTTTTCATTGCTAATTTTAGACAAGATATGAGAAGATGATTTAATGATGAATTTTAGTGAAGGATAATATTTTCCATAATTAAAAGAAAAGCTGGCCTAATTTAAAAAAAAAATAGCGAAGGAAACGTATCTTTTAAAATATCAAATACCAATGGAATTGAATCCATCACTAAAAATTGAAAAAACGGTGTAATTTTAAAATATCAAACATCAATGGACGATGTTTTCCATTGCTAATTTGGATGATCTAATGATAGATTTTAGTGAAGGATGATTTTTTTTTTTTTGTTACTAATTAAGAGAAAATGGCCCAATTTAAAAAAACAAATAGCGACGAAAACATATCTTTAATGGCGGAATTTAGTTCGTCACTAAAAAGTGAAAAAAATGGCACAATTTTAAAAAATAAACATTGATGGACATTTATGTTTTAGTGATGGAATCTCATCCATTGCTTAAAAAATTCCTAAATTCATAGATTCTTCCTCCTCTCCTCCATCTCTCAAAAATTGGTCACTACTCCTCCTCTCAATTCCCGCCATGTCACTAGCCCCTCCACCAATCCCAACCATGCAGCCAACTACAAAACCGACCACCAGACCCCTTCATCGATCCCGACCTTAATAAGTGATGTTTTATGAATTTTGCTTAAAACTCATTTTTAGGTAAGCTAATATATTATAGCTTCATTGATTAGTCTACATTAATTACTTACTAGGTTTTAGAATTTGCTTAATATTCCAAAAAATCAAGAACTTTACATTTTTTTAATGATTTGGATAGAAAGGTTACAACTAAGTCTCTAATAACAATACTAGCACAAATCAACTTTTTTTTACTTAAATTTCGATCGAAGATGACTTTACACATGATGAAGCGTGATAGCTAGACTAAATATAACACGTAGAATCCACATAAGTAGCAACATGGAAAATCGAGTTACTAAACTTGAAAGGCATGTCATCCTTTATATACTCTAATTACAACAAAATCTCTAATTCAAACTAATCCTAGCCCATATGTTATTTGTTTTCCATTTCAAGTTTGCACAAGACACTATCTTCCTTCTTCCATCTCATAATTGAACAAATCCATAAACCATCATCTTCCTTAATTTGAATTCTCTTACTCGAACGAACCCAAAAGACCACCATCTCCCTTTTTCTTTTCCTTCTTTCTTCTTTCTCATCCCTCGAACCCATAGATCCTCCAATCCCATTATCTCATTCCGTCACAAATCAATTGCTTTAATTCAATAATTGAAAACCCAAACCCCTCTCTATCCCTAATCCTCCAAATTTAAAATCTCAAACCAATGAGATGAACCTTTAAGTAAATCCCTCAAAAACCCTAATCCTCAAAATTCAAAATCCTAAAACATTTTCTATCTAACCCTCCTTTAACTACTATTCCAAAAAACTTTAAAATCTAAGACCTAGACAGACCTTTATGTAATTATTCATATGGCAACTTAAAAGTCTACATGTAACACTTCAACATGGATGAAGCTTCGTAAATATCTTTCCTAACTTTTAAGATGCCTTTATGCAAGCATAATATGAAGGCAATCATATATATATATATATATATTTCATGAACAAAATCAAACACAAGAAAGAAGTTCCTTTACCGCTCATATTGAAAGGTATTGTTCTTTGAAAATGAAATTTATGTCACCGCCCATCTTAAAAGGTATTGTTCTTTTGAAAATGAAGTTTCGTTAGTTGATAATTATGGGAATATTTGATAGAAAAAAATGAACCAATCTTGTGTGATATTGCGAGGTTGATAATTATAGGCATTAGAAGTGGATCGAAGAAGGGAGCAACATTTATGGAACTAGGAAGCTAGTGATAATTGACATTGAAGAGTTGAAGGAAAGAATGAAGTTACTAGAAATACTTAGAAAAGAAAATTCAAGTTTAATTAGAATTGAAGTAAAAAAGAGAAAGCAACAAAAAAAGAGTTGATTGAAGAAATGGATAAAATGAGATCTAAAGTCATTAAAATGAAAATTAAAATACAAAGAATGAGGCTTGGCATGAAGGAGTTACGAGGGAAGTGAAAGGTATTGCAAAGTGGAATTTGTTAGCAATAGTGATAGGTTTTATGTTATTAGGATATATATTGCCTTTAAAGGATCATAATGACATGCTAACTGAAATGCAAAAGCCATTGAGGTGAAGAAATGCCAATAGACTCATAAAACAATGTTTTCCTATAGCATTCCTTGCATTGTTAGTACTTACCTTATTTTTCAACTTGTTGTACTTATTTCTTCCTTTGTTGTGACAAAGAATTGGTGATGCATACATAACTTGTAACCTTACTAGGGTTTGTGATGCTTTTTATGTATTTCGAAAGGTTGAAAGCTAGTAGGAATGATGAATTATTTTTGGTTGATTTAATACACTTGAGTGGCATTTGGACCATTGAAAAGTATATAAAGGTGAACGTGATTGGATTTGCTTTGAATATTGAGGTCTCATTGTGAGGAGTGGTTAGTTGCCTTTGCTCCGGTAAATGGTACCGTGTTTTAGTGATCGAGGCATGGTACCCTATGAAGCATTAGGACTTCAATTCCTTTGCTAATTATAATGTAGGTAGATGCATTTCATTTTCCCCCTCATTACAAAAGATATCAAGAACAAGCTAAAAAAAAATCTTCCGAAAATTGCCACCTAATGCCCCATTAGACATTGTTTTCACCAACGTTACAAAAATTTTACCCGATCGCCCTTGTATTTGATTAGTTCCTTTAGCTTGTCAACCATGAATGCAAAACCTTTGTCATTAATATAACATAGATTGTATTGCCTCAAACACCCAATTTTGGAAGGAAACAAAGAGCCTTAAATACCTTTCATCAAACATTGATACAAAAGCAAAAAACAACGCCATACACTTATGGTCCAACTAATCTGCTAAAACAAAATCAAATGCATATGGTCTCAATATAAAAGCCAAGCCAAGTTAACATCCATATCAATCCATATAAAAATATTAATATTCTCATGCCAATAAAGAAAACACATGCTAGCCAAAAACACATTATTTATAATAATATTCTAAAAAATGTGAAACACATTCATAGCCTGTCATGGTGCTTAAGAGGTCTAAAAAGTTATTTTTGAGTAGATCAAAATATTTGCAGGCTTTCCTAGTGGCTTAGGACCTTTAATGATTGAACTTGATCTTCTTTGCATTTGGAACAGACTTGCCTTATAGTTCGTCTAGCATTAAATGTATGGTTAACTATTTGCCTTGTAATTGGTCGCGCATTTGATGCCATCAATTATGTTCTTACAATAGTATTACTTGTGCCTCTAATGACCATCCGTATACTATACAATTTAATCAATACATATGTTAAAAGTATAAGGAAAATACACTGAATTTTCCTTTGAGTATATGTTATTAGTTTTTTCACTTATGTACACTTCAAAACCTTTGGTTGTTCGTTCTTTTTATTTTCATTTACTTTTGTGGCTGGATCGGATCTTGAAAAGGTCAAAACAGATCTAGATTTAGAGGGGTTTGGAGGTGGAGGTAACTTTAGATGTAGAATGCGATCTAGAAGTTGATGCAACCATAAAATTGGATGTTTATTTAGAAGTGAAGGGAACCGTAGCACATTGCTTTGGAGGTCTTTCTCTTCCTCTTTTAGCCTATAATTAAAGGCAATGTAAAACAAATTTAGATTATGATTAATTAAAATCAAATCAACCAAACTTAAAGTATAAGAAAAAGATGATTAGACATTGACTTATATGATATGTAGTAGGGTTTGAATTCTTTTGGCTTTTATTTTTGCATGTTCTCTTGTTATGATCATAAGTATAACATATTTGACATTACATTTGGACTCCAACCTTGGATGTTTTGTTTATATTCCTTATTTTTTCACTCTATGCTTTTCTCCTTTTTTACTTCGGCCTTCCCGGTGTTTTTTTTTTTTTTTTTTTTGGTAAGAGGAGGCAACACATCACGAACTTCACTAATAGGCCACATTTTGAACCCATTCAAAGATTCAAGGCTATTTGAATATTTCCAAACATTTGATTGCTTCTTGAAACAATCATCGACATAATTTATAGGTTCACCTTTCATGAATGCAATGCTTGCTATAACATGCTTGCATGGAATATTAGTGACATCCTATACCCTACAACCGCAAGTATGCTCTTTCAAATTAACAACATATGTATCCTCACCAAACCTATCTTGAAATCTATCACCAACGAGTTGGTACTATCCTAGATGTATATGCTTCAAGTTTAATTTTTTCTAGCTTTTTTCTTATCTTAGGGAAGATTTCATCACTAGGAAACTCCATCAATTGAATTTTTGCATACATACTCTCCATCAAATAGGTCTTAATATCTTATAGCATATTTATCAATAGCTTTTCTCTAGCCTTGCATGTAGTCTCATTAAATCCTTTAGACATGTTGTTTATGGATGCATCACAGTTTAGATTGATCTTAAAGAATGCCTTGCAAAACTTTATAGGCCCAACATTAACAAAGTTATCAAACATTGCCTTATCTAGCCCCGTTAACTTTTCTAATATGAGATTATAATCCATCAAGTTTGTAGCATTCACGACCTTTTAGAACAATTTCTTGTATAGCTCACCATTATATTTCTTTTTTAATTTGTATAGATATGCCTTGAATAGTTTTTATGTTCACAATTTGGCATTAGATTAGATACATCATTCTTCATGCCTTGAAAACATACCTATAGAAATAACGTAAATGAATAAAATAGTAACAAATGTCAAACAAACAAAATTTGAAATTTGTTGGTCACTAATTACTCGTCTAAGAAATTCCATTAATGATACCAAGATTCCTTATAAACAAATCCAAAAATCATCTCCAATTATCTCTATTCTCAGTATCAACAATAGCCCACATGATGGGAAACATCTAATCATTGGCATACCTCCCTATTATTGCTAGTAAATAACCTCCTAAAATTATTTTCAAGAAAACACCAACAAGACTAAACACTATCCTATAATTATCTGGAAACCCTTTTCTTAATGCTAAGAATTCAATATAAAATCTCCTAAACTCAAAATTCATATACTATATAGGATTAAAATAGAATGTTCACCGCCTATTTACCCTTTGAAGGATCATGCATCCTATGGCGGTGCGGAATAAAATAAAAATTATCCTCCATCTAAGGCTCCAAAGATAAAGTCATTGAATTCACTAAACATGCATACATGAATTAAAAGTATAAGTAAAAGATTACCTTTTATAATGCAAATTTAGCCTTTGTAGAAAGAGGACTAGTCCAAGTGTCCAGCCTCTATCGATAATTCACGAAACTTAAACACCCACAAAGGAAAACACAAAAATCACAGAGTGCTAGCTCTAATCCGTATGTATAGTTGATGTTCTTTTAAAAGAAATCAGTTGGGGTTTTTTTGTGATAACTCGAGCTTTTAAGGAGGGATACGACAATTGTGGCTTTTGGAATCGAAACACTTTCTCTTCTTTTTTTTTTTCTCTTTTTTCTACATGTGAGTATTGTAGTTCTCCCCACTTTCTACCTCTCTCCCTATTATTTATTTAGACGGCAACATCCTTGTCCTCCAAGGATAAGGAGTTGCAATATTTGAGAGCTCATTTGATCTTATCCTTGTAAACCATAAGCCTTATCCAATAGGACTCAAGTTTATCCTCTCATAAAAAATCTTATAGGCTTTTAAATTAAGCCTATTGGCCCAAACCTTTTTAGCCTAATTAATTATCAATTAATTTGGACTATCTAAATAAATTGGGTTAGATATTTTCAGGAAGCCCATATTAAAAAATAAATTTCAAATTACCTTTAAACCTAAATTAAGAAACTAATTTCCTTTTTAGGTAACTAATTTCAAAATTTAGAACTAACTTTCAAATTAAAAAATTAATTTCTAAAATAGGAAAAGTTTTCCAAAATAGAGACTTTCCATTTTCAAAACCTTTTCCAAAATAAGAAAGTTTTTAAACTAGAAACCTTTTCTAAAATCTTTGCTTCTCTTTTATTTTATGAATACTTAAACTTATGCGTATGACTCAATAGGCTCCTAGATATGTTGGTAATGCATCAAGAATAAAAGACACTTGTTTTACCTCTTGATACATAAATCAAGATTGGCATCTACCCAATTCTTTAGGAGAATTAATTAATACATAATTACCTTTTACAAGCATAATTATCATATAATTCATTCCTAATATCAATTTATCATAGCGTGATCTCGAATTTGATTTATAGTTTGTTCGACTATGATCATATAAGTTTTTTTGATTCCTAAATATCTTAGCTCTAGAGTAAACCAACTATGCTCTATTGGTATACTTCCACCGTGGCCATAGATTTCTTGAGCATATATTTATTGAAGTACAATGAAATAACTCCTTTAGCATTCAAGGAATGACATGTCCTATCTTAATCATCCGCCTACCTCAATTAGATTCCTAATGTATCCAATGAATAGCCCACATATAGCTCTTGGTTGATTCCATCAAAATGAGTGTTAAAGTATATAAATTCTCTCATGAAATACCGATGATGACTCAAGTCAAAGGATCAATTATATCTCTCTTATATGATATTGCCATAGACTAAACCAAATAGGTTCTCATGGCAAGTTATGTCTAATGATTTGTTCCGTAACATCAATCACCTAAGTGCTTGCTTTGGTATCATTATGTCAATAGATGTGAGATCTCCTACTACTATCTTATAACATGAGCATAGCACTCATAAATATTACCGCATATAGCCAACGTCTATTCTTGACAATGATACGACTTGAGACATTTAATGATATCATTTAAGTGCATTAATATTTGTCTCATATCTTTCTATCAATCACTAATACAATACATATCATATTGAATTTTATCTAATTTTATGAAAATATAAATAAAAAGAATTAATAAAAAGAATTTTTTTATTAAATAAATAACAAATACAATATTATAATAATCAAACCCTCTAAACAAAGAATGGATCTTGAACACCTACACTAATAATCTTCCACTTGCACTAGAGCTAACCTGACCATATCCTTTATGCTTGACGATCGAACAAGAGTCTCATGTTTCATTTGTGATAGAGGCTTAGTCAAATGGTCAACTATGTTATTGTTAATATGGACCTTTTCTATTCTTATATTATTATGATTGATAATCTTTCTAATCAGATGATAGCATCATAGTACATGCTTAGATTATTGATGAGACCTTGGTTCCTTAGCTTGTGCTATGGATCCTATGTAATGTGCCATCAAGCCTTATGATTTTAAAAGAAATCCTTTCTTTAACTTTTTTGTATTAAACATTTTAGTATCATATCAATGTATCTATCTTAGGAGAGCCCTCACATTCTATGTGATATATCTCTATATATCTAGACTCCTAGAATATAGGCTACTTTCTTATATCGGACATAGAGAAATTTTTGAATACCTAGTCTTTTATAGATTACAACATGATAATGTTATAGCTAAGAAGTATTTATTGTCTTTATATAGAGCAGCAAAGACTATCAAGTTCTCACTAACCTTTTGCATATACAAGGTTTATCTATGTTTTTGTGAAAAAGTTAAATCCTTCGATATTTCACCAAAACATCAATTCTTATCCCTAGGGTTATGCTCAAGTTCATAAATAGACCTTTGTAATTTACAAATCCTATTTGTATGTTATTTGGTGATAGAACCATCAAGGTGTCATCTCGCACATATTCAATTTTTCATAAAGAAAAATGATTTTGTCATCCACTTGCCATATCTAAGATTCAATGTCTAACATGCTTTTTCATAGGTATTAGCTTCATCATCCTAAACAGGATACACATCACCACGTGTTGAGATAAAAAGATCATATCTTTTTGAATCTTGATGAACTTGTTTTAGACCTACGAAGTTCTAATGTATTAGTTTATAAGATATTTATCATGCTTTGTAACCTCTCTACTTGGGGTTCTACTAGTAAATGTCAATTTATGAGTTTACTCGAATCTTATTGAGTTCAACATTCATTCCACTATTTCTACCATTTACAAATTCCTTCTCAAATAATATAACATGCCTAGTTATGAATAACACTTTATTCTCGTGATAGGAAAATAATATCCATTTGTTTTTTTTTTTTTGAATACCTCATAAATTTGCACTTCGTTGATATGGGTTCTAGCCTATCTCCATCTAAACATTTGATATATGCTTTATAGCTCTAATTCTTGAGAAAAGATAAATTTGAACAACACTCATAATGTCGTAAATGTATTTTATTTACATCATTTGAGTTTGTTAACATTTATGTTATATATGAGAGTTTTATTATATTTAGGTGTTGTTTGGTAATCGGGAATAGAGTGGTGGGAATGGGAATGGAAGTTTTATTCCCACATTGTAGACTGTTTGGTTAAAAGAAATAAAGTGAGAATGGGAATGAAGAATGGGAATGGGAATGAAAATTTACACACAACTTCATTCTCACATAAAATGTGAGAATAAAAAAAGGAATGGGAATGAATTTTTTTTTCAAAATAATAATATATTTTATTTATTTATTATCTATTAACTATTTTTGCCACTATCATCACCACCACAACTACCACCACCACCATTACAACAACCACAACCACCACCACTACTATCTTCATCACCACCACCATCACAACTACAACCACCACCACCATCACCGCAACCATCATCATAACCACCACCACCACCATCACCACCATCACTACAACCACCATAACCACCATCGTAACCACCACAACCACCATCATAACCACCACCACCACCACCACAACCACTACTACTACTAACATCATCACAACCATCACCACCACCACAACCATCATTATCACAATCACAACCACCATCACTATCGCAATCATTACCACCACCGCCACCACCATTACCACCACTAAAACCACCACAATCACTACCATCACCTTTATTATTTTTATAACTATTATAGTTTAATAAAATTACTTTTTAATCATTATTTATATTTGTATACAAAATCAGATATTAAAAAATTTAAATTGCATTCCGATTCCTTATTAGTATTCCAAACACGATATTAGAATATAAATACCATTCCGATTCCTTAATTTTCATTCCAATTCTTGCATTCCCATTCCCATCACTTTATTCCCGATTACCAAACAACACCTTAAAGCATACTAACTATCCATATATTTTTATATTATAATTCATCTTTCAAAAGAACCATTATCCTTAAATAAAATCTTATTCCAAACTAAAAATAAAAATAATATTCTTAATCTATACTTGGAATAAATAATAATAGTTATTAAGTCTACGTATAAGCCTACATGGTAGTGCTAACTCATAAATACCTACAACTAATGGTTCAACTCTTGTTCCATTACTATTGTGTAGGTCATGTTCCCCCGAAGCTATCTTCTTCTCTTTCTAAGCTCTTACACATTTAAAAAATGTGAGCACCACATATGATATCATGTACCTATGAGGTGGGATTAGAAATAAAAAAATTAGCTTTAATAACATAAATTATTGAGGTGGTTGTATAATTGTTTTTCCTCACCTCTTCTAGGTACTCCTTGCAATTGAGTTTTCAATGTCCTTTTTTGTTGCAATGGAAGCAGATCGTATCCTTTGGCCTATTCCGAGCCTCGACCTTTTTAACACCTTCGGTAGGCATGGTAGAAGATTTCTTCTTCTTTTAATACTTGGACTTTTTCTTTCCCTTCGCCATGTCTTTACCCTTATTAACAAAAAGTACATAACTTTTGTTCTCCTTGTTAATCTCGAGTTGAGCTTCTCTTAGATAGATAGTAACTCTCTAAGATTTTTTTTCATATGCATCATGTTAAAGTTCATGATGAGTTGTCCAAAACTATTGAGTAATAATTACAATATTAAGTCAATGCATATTTCCGCATCCATTCTAACTTAAAGTTCAACCAACTCTATTGATATAGCTTATCGTCTCGGTGGTGTATTTTTCAATATTGGATATTTTATCCATTCTAGATCTAAAGAGCTTCCTAGCTATTTCATAACACTCATACCTAGTATTCTTCTAAAATAAGCTTTTAAGTTTTGCTATGATATCAAAGGCACTCGTACCTTTATGTTGGCATTATGCTCCAACGTCATAGCTTCCAAGTATGACACTTTGAGAGATGATCGCATCATCCCTATACTTGAACCATGCTCTATAGGCTTCGACTTGATCTTGAGAAGGCTTAGATAGGAGAGGTGACTCTATCGTATAGAGAATCTTCTCATGTTAGAGGACTATTATTAGATTTATTTTTCAATTAAGGAAGCTTGTGCCATTAAAGGCATTACTTTTGTCAATAACCAATCATGTTGATGTGTTGCTAGTCATACCGTGTTATCCGATAGGATAGAAAACATACAGTTTGGTTAATTGAAGTGCATAAATAAAATAAAGCATAAATTAAGAAGTAAAATCTATATTTGTTCTCACTATTTTCTTTAAGTTCTATAACCTTTAATATAGGACTCGAGAAAAAATTTTTATTCTTTTTTCTTATGGGTTAGGATCCCATCCTTTAAAATGCATTAACCTTGAGTTATCTCAATAAGTCAAACATGAAAGATTAGGTAGGTAACTCCTTACCAATTGTATCTAATGTAATTCCTAATCTCATTGGTATGACAACTCATTATCATCTCACATCTTATATGAATATTAATCTTTGCCTACAAATTTATTGGATCTTGAGTATCTCAACAAATCCAACAATGTGTTTCAAGTTAGACCCAAATGATCAAGGACATTAAATGGCCTATGTTTTGATTCCTTTGAGAAAAAAGTGACATTGAGTTATCTCAATAAGCCAAAAATGATCAAGAGAGTTCTCTTCTCATAACATTAGAAGACAATTAACTCGATATTAATTTGAAGGATTTAATATGATAGGTTTTATCCTAGCATGCATACTAGTTATTAATTGCGTTAATCTTATCATGCATACTATCAATCATAAAATAAATACATACATTCCATGGATGACTCAAGAATCGATGAATGCTAATGAATTTTTACTACTAGCCCTCTCTAGCCATAAGGAGGCTAATGAGTAAAATACCTAGGTAAAAAATTATTATAAATTATTCAATATTGTCTTTTCTTCTTAGTTTCTTCTCCTTGCATCTATGGTAATATTCTATCTTCTACTTTATATTTTTTTGAATAAGAAACCTTGAGTTACATTCGAGGGGAGTAAGATAAGAAGAGAAATACAGTAGAAATGATAGAGAAGGTAGGACACATAGGCCTTATTTAACCAAAAATTACAAACATACATTCTCAAAAACTAGGTCAACTTATTTATACTATTCACCCATGCTTCAATCACATTGATACATGACATACAAATGAAAAATATTTAATTTTAATCATAATTATAAATCAATGCTTTTGTTGGTTATTTTATAAAATATTAAAATTTCTCAAATTTTAATTTTTAGATATTTTGGGCTTTGGGCCCACTTTGGGTGCATGGACTTTTGGGTCTAGGAGGCCCACGGGCTACCACACCTTAGCTGGTTAGTGCTTAGCACCGACTAGTAGCCGCCACTAGCCTAATGTGCTTGGACACACGTGGGCACTAGCCAATTCTTAGCACTAGCCTTGGCTAACCGGTTGGCCAAAGCCTAACACTAGTCAAAGTACTCACAGGCCACTACTTAGCACCGGCCCGACACGTTCACAAGCATATGGCCTAGCATTTAGCATTTGGCATGATCGTGTGCCTAGCTTAGCCTAGCCTTAGGCCTTGCGTGCACCAAGTGCACACTTACTATGTTGCGTGCCTAGTGCATAACTAGCTCGCCTAAGCATGCTTGGTGTGCGCGAGGCACAACCGGCTTGTCACGCACCCAATGTGCAAATGGCCTAGTTAGAAGGCCGTGCATTCGAGAGGCATGTCTATTCCTCGTTGCGCCCCTAGTGTGCATGTGATCGCCAACGTCCAACATTAGCCTCACGCGCACCCACTAACATCTTAGCCCAAAATTAGTTTTAAATATTTATAAAATACTAAAAAAAATTATATTTAAAATCAAAAATAGATCATTCATGTAGTTAATCATAATCAACAAAATTATATAATTAAAAATTCAACAAAGGCTCGATATCAAAAGGATCATACATTCTATGACGAGTGTATAATAAAATAAAAAATTTTCTCCATCTAAGGCTTCCAAGTTCAAGTCATTGAATCAATTGATAATACATATATGAATTAAAAGCATGAGTAAAAAATTACCTCTCGTAGCAGAGATTTAGCCTTTGCAAGAAAAAGAGTCATCTAAGTATTCAACCTCTATCGATAATCCACATAGCTTAAACACCCACAAAAGAGGCTATAGAAATCATAGAGTGCTAGCTCCAATCCTTTTGTATAGCTTGATTTTCTTTCCAAAGAAATATTTTTTATGACAACTCGGGCTTTTAATTAGGGATATGACAACTCTAACTTTTGGAAGAGAAATACTCTCTCTTTTTCTTTCTCTTCTTTCGTGTGTGAGTATTATGGTTCTCCTCACTTGTCACCTCCCTTCGATTATTTATATAGAGTGTGAGATCCTTGTCCTCTAAAGACATAAAGTTGTAATATATGTGGGCTTATTTAATCTTATCATTATAAACCTTGTGCCTCATCTAATAAGGCTCAAGTTTATCTTACTCTTTTAGCCAAATTAATTACCAATTAACTTGGACTATCTAAATAAATTGGATCAGATATTTTTAGGAAGCCCACATTAGGAAGTAATTTCCTAAATTACCTTTAAACCTAAATTAAGAAACTAATTTTCTATTTAGATAACTAACTTTTAAATTTAAAACTAGCTTCTAAAATAGGAAACTATCCATTTTAGAAAAAAAAATTCAAAATAGGGAACCTTGTTTTCAAAACGAAAACTTTTCATTTTTGAAAACCTTTTCCAAAATAGGAAACTTTTTCTAAAATCTTTGCTTCTCTTTTATTATGTGAATGCTTAAACTTATGCATGTGACTCAATAGGCTCCTAGATATGTTAGCCATATATCAAGAATAAAAGACATCTTTTTTTTATCTCTTGATACATAAATCAATATTAGCCTTTAACAAGACATCATGACTATCAAATTCTCTAGGAGGATTAATTAATGTACAATTACCTTTCATGAGCATGATTACCACACAATTAGTCCTCATATTAATTTATCATAGTGTGATCTCGAACTTGGTGTATAGTCAACTCGATTATGATCACATAAGTTTTCTTTCATTCCCAAATGTCTTAGCTCTAGAGTAAACTAACTATGCTCTATTAGTATACTCCCACAATGATCATAGATTTCTTGAGTAGACATTTATGGAAGCACAATGTGATATCTTCTTTAGCATATAAAGAATTATATGTCCTATCTTAGTCATCCACCTACCTCCTTTAGATTCCTAATGCATTTAACGAATCGCCCATGTGTAGCTCTTGACTAAGCCCATCAAAATGATTGTTAAAGTACATAAATCTTTTAATGACATAACAGTGATGACTTTAAGTCAAATGACCAATTGCACCTATTTTCTAATAGATTTCCATAAACTAAACCAAATAGGTCCTCATAGCAAGTCAAGTCTAGTGATATGTTCTTTAACATTAATCACCTAAGTGTTTGCTTTGACATCACCATGCCAATAGGTGTGAGATCTCCTATTGTTATCTTATAGTATGAGCATAGCACTCATAAGTCTTAATACATATAGTCGATGTCTATTCTTGACAACGCCGTGACTTGGAATATTTAATGATATCATTTAAGGGTATTAGTGTTTACCTCACATCTTTTAATCAATCATTAATGCAATGTATATCATATAGACTTCTATCTAATTCTATCAAAATATAAATGACAAGAATTAACGGAAAGACTTTTATATTAATTAAATAAAGAATGTAATATTATAATAAGTCAAACCATCCAAATAAAGGTTGGATCTTAGGCAACTAGACTAACATCCTCCTCAACTCAAGCACATAAGCTCTTAGTTTTGCATAATGATTTATCAAAGAACCTCTCAATATATCTAGATCCACACTTCTAGCCTTATAACAAATCTGAACATTTATTATCATTGCATATTTCTTATTGACATAATCCCGCATTTCCATTATAAACCAAATAGGATTATTACAAAACTTTTAGAGATAGGTATTAAGTAGCCATTTTTAGTAGCTAGCTTATTTGTCAATGATCTTTCATATTTATGGTTAAGATGAATGACCTTCACTTGAAAGGTATGCTATAATTGCTTCTTACATACACTCTCCATTCGAACCTATAACCCATTTAGCTTTCATAACACTATTTGTACTCATAACCTAACTAATCATCTCTTTTGTTTTCAATACCATATAATTACACGGACCTTTTAAATTATTTTGTATTTATGAATGTCATTCTAACATTGAAAATAAGGTCCTTATAGTTATATGTCAAATGATATACACTAACTCTTTTTTTTTTTTCCTTTCTCTTATATACATAATCTTTGTTGCTTTTAAAAGGGTTATTTGCTCATCCTCACTACTACTATCATATGCACTAACACACCCTCCTTCATTAAGTTGAAATATATTGTATTCGAAGGAATAGAATTTATTCTAATTAATAGGATTGGTCTTACCAAGTCATCACTAAATTGAAGTCTAGAGCAACACTTCCTCCTCATACTCCTTCTTTGCTTTATAGCCTAAATTAGTTCTTCATCCATAGAACTTTTAGAATCAGCATCACTTAAACCATTATCACTTTATGGTTCTTCAATTGGTAAGTAGTCTTCATCATCATTACTAGCATTACCACTTACATTAGCACCCAAAATTATAACATCCAAACCATCACCACTTACATTGTCACTCAAAGCACCATCACCCAAAGCATCACCATCTACATATTATCACCCAAAGCATTATCACCCATTTTAGAAACCCCATCATCAACTATACCTTTCCCACCACCTATTTATTGAGTTAAAACTCCATTTTCTTCATCTACACCCTAAGTTAAATGGACTTTATTAACATTACCACATCCTTCAACATCCTCATCTACCTCCATATAAATATCTATAGACTTTTCTTCACAGGTAACACCTAACATCTTCACAAACATCACACCCTCATCTATAATTAAACCTCCCTCACTTAAATTTAAACCTTGTTGTTTAAATACAATAAATCTAGTGTCTTATATCTAGATTCAACAATAACATCATGTAGGTGTTTTAAATTCATAAAATTAGGATCTTCTAACTAGTCGGTTGATACAACCCTAACCTTTCTAACATAAGAAACATGACTCGAGTTATTGAAAACCCCACCAATGTAAAAATTAATCTTGAAATGATTTATCATCTTGTGGATAGAGATAACAACCAAAAGAGAAACAGATTTGGTTTGGATTATGTAATTTTGGGTATTATGATTTAAAATTTTATTGGAAAAAATCTAATGGATGGAGGTACAACGAGTAAGTGTTTTAATAGAAAGGGTTTTTAGGAGATTTGCTTAAAGGTTAGTCTCGTGGGGTTTAGGCTTTTGAATTTGGGGGATTAGGGTTTTTAGAGGATTTTCTTGAAGATTCATCTCATAGGGTTTGAGGTTTTGAATTTGAGGGATTAGGGACGAAAGGGATTCTAGCTTTCGAACTTAAGGGATCAAGGACATAAAAGGGTTTGAGTTTTCAATTAATGAACTAGTGTAATTGCTTTATGATAGAAAGAAAGAATGGGATTGGAGGATCTTTGGGTTTGGGGGATGAGAAAAAAGAAGAAGGAAAGAGAAAGCGAAGGTAGAAGAAGAAAGATGGTGGTTTTTTGGGTTCGTTCGAGTATGAGAATTCAAATAAAGAAAGATGATGGTCTATGGATTTTTTTGTTAATGAAAAAGAAGGAAAAAAAAAAGATATGCCGTGCAAAATTCAAATAAAAAGCAAATGACATGTGGGTTAGGGTTAACTTGAATTAGAGATTTTGTTATAATTGGGATATATAGGGGATGACATGTCTTTAAAGATTAGTAATTAAATTTTCCACATCACCGCTTACATAAATCATTGTTTATATAGATGTTATGTGTCATATTTAGTCTAGTTTTCATTGTAATATTCATAACTTAAAACCATCCTAGAATGTAAATATATTGTAAAGATATTTTATTTAATTAATATAAATATGTTTATTAAATATGAGAAAAAAAAGTTTAAACTTTAATTGAGAATGAGATAAACACAGGTAGGATTAAAGGGATAGATTAATGGCATAAGGAAAGATTGAATTAGTAGATTGGTATCATAAATTTTTATGGTTATGCTTTGATGTATGGGCAAAATCGTAACGATTAAAAGTTTAGGTTCTTAATTAAAATAATTAAGAAAATTTAAAGACTTAAATTATCATTAAAATAAACCTAGGATAAAGGTTAAATTGAGAGAAATTATGAAGTTACGAGAAAAAAATTAGAGGGTCTAATTGCAAACATTCAAAATTTAAGGACTAAAGTGTAAAATACAAATGTTTTATGGGACCAATTAAATGATTTTTATGAGACCATTGTAGAGCTTATTTGGCTAGAAAATGGGTAAGAAAGTATCTTTCCGAAGTCAACGAAAGGAGAGGAAAGAAAGGAAGACAAAAATCAAGCAAAAATCTATGAAAAAAGGAGGAAGAAAAGAGAAAAATCTAGAGAAGGCATTAATAGCCAACCTTAAGATTAATCCAAGTGTGACACACTTGGCTTAATCATAAAGAAAAACCTTGGCTTTAAATATAAAGGAAGAAGATGGAAGAGAGGTTAGAAACTTTAGACGTTTAAATTGACACTAAAGAGAAAATAAGCAAAACCAAGATAGAAACGACCAAACCAATGCATCAAACCACCTTAGAAAGGCTTGAAACACCCCAAAATCACCTTAGAACCAGACTAGACGAGGAAACAAAGGAGGAAAAAATTTGGTTTGGGTCAAAATTTTAAGAGGAAAAGAGGAGGAAGAAGTTCAAGCCAAAAGGAAGGAGGATTTGTCAAGCAATAAGTGAGGTAAGTTTAATCCTCACTAAACCATAAGAAAATAATATTTTTGGTGTGTAATTAATTTTAAATTTAATTTTAATTGCTTAGGCACTAATGGTTGAATTGTTGAGAATTGCAATATTGTTGTTGAATTGGATGATTTTCACAATGCATACGTGTTGTTCACGTTAGACTTATGATGAATAGATGATTAATTAGATTAACGCAAGTGTATCTTGAGGTTGTCCTTTTTCTTAGAACAAGGTGGTTTATTTTATTTAAAACATGAATAAACAAGTAGTTTTGAGACCTATTGTTTATAAACTATTTGATGATAAGCCTAAAAGGTGTTAATGGTATTAAATTGGAAAACTTGAAACTTGGCTACTTTACTTGGAGGATTTCGGCCAAGAATGAAGTTTTTGTTGATTGATTAACTTAACTTACTTGATGTTAAAATGATGAAAAACATATTATGTTAAGACGTTAGAGGTGCAAATTTGAGGTAAATAGATGAAATGAAAGTTGTCCTTCCATTGGCCAAGTTTTGACCAAGAATGTAAAACAAAGGAATAAGAGGTTAATTTGAAGTTAATGTTAATTTTGAGGTTTATATGTATAAAAAAATATGAAAAATGACTATATTCATATGAACAAATGATTGATTATGTTTCTTAACACATTCAGTCATAATGTATTTTAAAGGTGTTATTCATATTCATAATTTATTCATAATGTATTCATGTTTTACATGCATATTGAATTTGTGTGAATCATGTATTTGATTTATTATTTATATTACATATTCTTAAGGATTTAAAAGTATGCATGTTGAGGCTTATGTTAAATGCATTACATTTTATTTAAATGAATATGCACATCATAATCATAAAAGAGGTTTTACATTCATGATTTTGATGAAAGAAAAAGGAAAAGGAAGGAAGGGTTTTCAAAAAATAATGGCTTGGTACCTTCTTGAGGTTATGGGAGAAAAATGATCAACCTTTCTTGAGGAAGTTGGCATGCTTTACTTGTTGAGGTTATGGGAAGATACCTAGTGCTTTTAGTGATTTTTCACAAATTACATGTTTTAACAGAGGACGATTATATACACAATCAGCAAGGTGCGTCCGAAAAGGAAAATAAATTTCAAAAGAAACAAAAATAATTTTTAAATACATCACATGCATATAAGGCATTTCCTACATTACATGGATTACACTAACCGAGCATTGCTCACCTTTGTTTCTTATGTTGCAGGAAAAAAAGATGAATACTTGCATTTTTGTGTGCTTAATGCGTTAAAATGTGAGGACCTTCACTTTTGCTAACTTAATTTTGGTAGAACAAGTTAAAAAAGTTTTGATATGCAATAATGAACAGTATAGTTTGGATGTAAATTTGATATGGTGTTAGAGATTGTTAGTTATATGACTTTGATTAATTAATATGGTTAAATGAATTAAATGACTATGGAAAAAGGGATGAATTAAAGGTACAAGGAAGGTAATACTCAAATGATTACTTAATTAATGAGTTAATGATAAAAAGAATGGGACTAACAAGGGCATGGCAAAAGGATTAGTAAGAATAAAGCATTAAGCATTAAATGGAATTAAAGGTTAAAGAATAAAGGTGTTTAATGGACTTAGTTTTAAATAACTTAGGAACTAAAGTTCCTTAAGTCCAAAAAATGTTTTAAATGGCCAAAATATTAGTTAAAGGTCTAAATGAATTTATTAAATGGTTTATGGGATTTTTGAAATAATTTCCTAGCCTATAGAATTTTTATAAAAATAGTTGTATTAAATCTTGATTTAATGTTTACTATTCATGATTTATTTTCTAATTAAATGTAATATATGCTAGTTAAATTATTTTTAAATAAAATGAATATAATCCTACCTTTTCGTATGGAATATTTAAAACTGAAATAATCCTAAATTAAATATCATATGCATTTGTAAAAGAAATTTAAGTAAAATAAGAGACATGGTTGAACTTATTTTAATGTAAAGTATTTTATTAAACTGATTAAATTGTATTTCAAGAATATGGATTTTTGACCAAAATATGACATTTAATATTTCTATACATAGTGTAGGAATATTAATTGATGTGAGTTAAATTTTTGAAAAAGTTTGTACCTAAGTTTCATTTATGATGGATCTATTATTTCATATATATTAGGGACCTCATACAAGAATTGTCCACTTTGCTAATGAACTAAAAATATTAAAGGAGGAGGCTTGTTGGCTTGCATTCATTGCTTTTTAAATGTAAGTCAATACCGATAATATCTTCGACCTATCTAAGTCCTAGGTTGGACGTGTTATAGAGTAGTATTAGAGAAAATTTAACCTAGTAATCTAATTTAGGATGATCGATTAAGCACACATAAGTCAAGTCTCGGTGACAAGTAAGCACGAAAGGTGTGTAATGCTCAATAAATGTATGCTTGCATGGTATGTTTATTTGATGTTATTTGGACTGTAATGTTTGAATGTGAATGTAAATGTATGAATGGCCGAATCATTAATGAGCAACTAAGGAAGAGGAAAGAAACAAGGAGTGTGATTATGGCCGAATTATTCATAAATACTTAGAGGAAAATTGAATAGCACGCTACATGGTTAAAAGTGTAAATGGAATTGAATGTAAAATGGGAATAATGAAAATAGCTATAACAATAATAATACTAATAACAATGGTATGGCTCCAAATAGATGAACTTTGGATTGAGAGGAATAATCGACGATGTTGTTAAAATGATGAAAAAAAAAAAGAAAAATTCAAAAATAATGAAAAAGAATAAATGTAGAGGTTGAAGGAAAAGCGAGTAATAAAATCCAATTATGGGGAAGTAGCCATAATGAATTGACATAGTTGAACACCTTCGAAATTTAATCCAAAAAGTTTGAACATTAATCAAATATTATGCCTACTAAAGAGGGTAGGCATAGGTATCACGAAATTTATGATTGTTATTGGAGAGATTAGGTATGATACTTGAACCATTAGAAATGATATATTAGGTGACTCTTCCATCATAAGAATCAATTGAGTCTCGACATATGATTAGAAACTCGTAAGGTGAAAATTGGTTCTAATGTTTTACTTGTGGACTTAGTAGACCTATGGATTTAGGAATTTGATGTCAATCTTAGATATTGAATGCTTATTCAATAATTATGCATCAATTGATCGTGTAGAAAGAAAGGTAATTTTCTAAAGGTTGGGAGAACAACCCTTTGAGTTACTAGTCTAGACTAAAGTTGTATCAATAAATATTATCTCTATAATGACGACCTAAAAGTTAAAAAAGAGAGATGTTCGGGATACCTAGTAAATATAGTTGATGCTCGTTGTTAAGGGGACTTTGAAATTGGAAGATGTTGAAGTATTACGAGACTTCCTTGATGTTTTTCTTGATAATTTTTTAGGGTTACCCCCTAAAAGAGAAATTGATTTTGAAATTGAATTAGACCAAGAACAACATCGAGATCCAATGCACCTTATTGAATGGCTCTAGTAGAGTTAAAAGAGTTTAAAAGTCAACTACTAGAGCTACTTGACAAAGGATATATTTGGCCTAACTATTCACTATAGGAGGCACCAATATTGTTTATAAAGAAAAAAGATAGATCACTTGATTATACATTCATTATCGAGACCTAAATCGAGTGATAATTAAGAAGAAATATCCACTTCCTCATATTGATGGTTTCTTTGACTAATTAAGGGAAAGTTTGATGTTCTCGAAGACTGATTTATGATCAAGATATTTTCAGTTTAGAATTAAGGAAGATGATATTAAGAAGTGATCTTCATAACTCAATATGGTAATTGAGAGTCTTGATAATGCCATTCGAGTTAACCAATGCACCAAAAGTCATGAGGACATATGGAGCACTTGATTAAAGCACTACCTTTTGGCTAAGCTTAAATAATGTATGCTAAACTTAAAAAGTATGCATTTTAGCTCAAGCAAGTAGAATTCCTTGGACATGTCATTTGTAGGGATGGGTTATGGTTAATCCCAGGTAAGGTACAATCATTGCTAGGATGAAAATAACCTAAGAATGTATTAAAGATGAGGAGCTTCCTTGGTATGGCAGGATACTATAAGAAGTTTGTAGAAGATTTTCTAAAATTGCTACTCTACTAACTAAATTCACAAGAAAGAATGCTAAGTTTGAGTGGGACACCGACCGTAAAAGGAGATTTCAAGAGTTAAAGTTCGGGTTAACCACAACATCTATTTTAGCTCTACCTAATGATAATGAAGATTTCATATTCTAAACCTATGCATCGAGGATTGGAATTCATACGAGTCTTGATATAGCATGGTAGAGTTATTGCCTATGCAACTAGATACTTAAAATACTACAAAAAGAATTATCCTACTAATGATTTAAAATTAATTTCGTGATTTTTTCCGTGAAGATTTGGTCGCATTACTTATATGGTGTCAAATATGACATTTATACCAACCATAAGAGCCTTTAATATATCTTCACCTTGAAGGAATTAAAAATGAGTTAAATGAGGTGGCTTAAAGTATTAAGCGATCATGACATTGCTTTTTATTATCACCTAGGTAAAGAAAATGCCATGGTGGACATTTTAAGCCTAAAGGCATTGGTAGCTATATAGACAAAAACTATAAAGTATATGAAAAGGTTACGAATTGGAGGTTATACAAGGAATAAATAGTAAAATAATATTAGGTGCAATGATGTTACAACTCGACATAAGGTAGAGGAATGAAGGATAGTCGACTATAGGATCCGCATTTATTTAATGTTTAAAAAGATGTAGCTGAAAGAAAAAGTTACGGAATATGCTACTAATAGTGAAGGTACATAGTGCGATCAATGAAGGATATGTGTTCCCATAAATAAGGATTTTCGAGAGGATATTTTGAGAGAATCTCATGCTACACCCTATTCCGACCATCTAGGAGATGTTAAAATATATCGAGACCTAAAATGGAACTATTGGTGAAAAGGAATAAAGTGAGACATTATTAACTTTGTAGCAAGATGCTTAATGTGTCGGTAAGTTAAGATTGAACATCAACGGCCATACAAAATGTTAAAACTATTTGACATACCCGAATGGCAATGAGAACAAATCACTATGGACTTTATACTTGGATTAACCAAATCGAAAAAAGAGCTAATAGTATATGTGTCATTATTGATAGATCGACCAAATCAGTTCACTTTTCGGTAGTAAAGTCCACATACTCCATGCAACAAGTATGAAGAACTCGTACTTAAAAGAGATTGTAAGATTATGTGGTATTCTAGTTTTGATTGTTTCAAATCAAGATCCTCAATTCACATCGGATTCTATAAGAGTTTGCATAGGTGATGGGTATTAATTTAAATTTTAGTATGACATTTCACCCTCAAATTGATAGGCATACAGAGAGGGTGAACTAGATTTTGGAGGACACGATACGAGCCTAAGTCTTATGTAGGATCATATATCCTATGGAGGTGCAGAATAAATAAAAACTTTTCCTCCATCTAATGGACCAAAATCATGTCGTTGAATCAACTAATCATGCATAAATGAATAATAAGATAAAAGTATAGGATTACCTCTTGTAGTGCGGATCCAAATTTCTTTTTTTGATCAGTCGTCTAAGTGTCTAGCCTCTATTGAGATCCACGCAACCTAAATATCCACAACTAAGCACTTAAAATTGATGGGGTGCTAGCTCCACCTTTTCCGAATAAGTTTTTCCACTACAAATCAATCCCGAGCAACTTTGCGATCACCTTATTCAAGGAGAAAAGAGTATGGCTTGCTAAGGTTTAGGAGAAAACTATTTTCTCTCCTTTTCTTTTTCTCTTGGCCGTGTGTCCTAGCTTGGTGTTAGGGCTAGCCAAATTTTTCTATATGTTATTTCTAGCTTGGTCGAATCTCAATGTATGCAAATCCACTATTTTGTCATACGTCTCCTCCTATTTATAGGGGGAGAGTTTCCTTGTCCTCCAAGGATAATGAATGGGGCAGCCTAAGTCCCTAATTAGGACTCTAGGTTATTGCATCCTTATCCTCCAAGATTAATGAGTTATACTTAATGTTTATCTTTAAAAACATTTAACCTTATCCAATAAGGTTGATGTTTATCCTTCCACTAAAATTATCTTAAAGCTTTTAATTAAACCTAATGGACCAAAACTATTTTAGCCCAATTAATTTATTTGGACTCTCCAAATAAATATTCTTAGATTATTTTGGTGGGGTCCACATTATGAAATAATTTCTTAAAATATCCTTTAAACTAAATTAGGAAACTCCTTTCCCTTTTAGGTTCTTTATTTTCAAATTTGAAACTAACTTCCAAATTAAGAAACCCATTTCTAAAATAGGAAACTTTCATTTTAGGAAAATTTTCATTTTGGAAACTTTCCATTTTCCATTTTATGAAACTTTTTTATTTTGGAAACTCTTTCTAAAATAGGAAACTTTTATAATTGGAAACTTTTTCCAATATCTTTGCTTTTCATTTGTAATGTGAATAATTGAACTTATGCGTGTGACTCAATACGCTCCTAGATATGTTGGTAATGTATCAAGAACAAAAGACTCCTCTTTCATCTCTTGATACATAAATCAAGATTGGTCTCTAGCAAGACATCATGATTACCTAATTCTCTAGAAGGATTAGTTAATCCATTATTACCTTTCATGAGCATGGTTACCATACAATTTAGTCCTCATGTCAACTTATCATAGTGTGATCTCAAACTCTGTTATTAGTCTTATTTGATTATTATCATACAAGATTTCTTCGATTCCTAAATGTCTTAGCTCTTAGAGTAAACCAACTATGCTCTATTGGTGTACTCCTACCGTAGCCATAAATTTCTTGAGCAAATATTTATCGAAGTGCAATATGATAACTCCTTTAGCATACAAGGAATGACATGTCCTATCTTAGCCAACACATATCTCCATTGGATTCCTAGTGCACCTAACGAATCGTCCACGTGTAACCCATTAATGGGTCCATTGAAACGAGTGTCAAAGTGCATAAGTCCTTCGATGAGATAACCGTGATGACTTCAAGTCTAAAGACCATTTGTACCCATCTTGTATGAGATTCCCATAGACTTAAACTAAATAGTTTCTTACGGTGAGTCAAATCATTTGAATACTTGAAATCATGATAAAGCATTTTCATGATATGGATGTAATTAAAGTGCAAATCTTAATTAAACACATGCACATATATCTAAGTATCATCAAGCATAGTCATGAATCAAAATCTATCAAGCAACATCACAAGTGTTCAATCATCAAATAATCATATGAATACCAACCAAGTAATATCAAGTATACATATAAACCCTAAACCATCATCTAAAACCAAAAAATAACATCTCTAATGTTTAATCATTAAATAAATACATAAAAACATCAATCTTATATCCACTAGGTCATATGGTGAGTTGAAACTACACTTATCTTAAGGTTTTGCTATTATTGATAACTCCCTAAAACTCTCAAAGGTCTCACCTTTCTCCTTTGTTTCACTCTCGATAAAACTACTAAAATTTCCTTCCTCTCGACCAAACTCTCTCTCCCTTTCTCTTAACAAAAATTTTTATCTCCCTCCCTCTCTCTCTCAACTAAGATATTTTTCTCTAGGTAATTTCAATTTTCTCTTTTTTTCTCTCTTTCTATTTCTAGGTTTATCAAGTTAAAATACTTAAAAAAAAAAAAAAAACCTACAACTTTCTTCCTCATTTCCCTATTGGTTGAAATCTAGATCATTTTGAAGAAGCTTAGATATTTAATTTAGATGGATACTTGATCGGGACATCTAATAAAAAGATGTTTCTAGATTAGCACTTGTATAAGATATTAATCACTTAACTCACCGAGCCTTTAAACTTTTAAGTGTCACACTTGGGTCCCTTAGTCACTCACACACTCACAACATCTAACAATATGAACTTGCAAGACCAAGCATTCATTAATGTAAAACAAAGCCTAACATGCATATACTTAATAAATAAACACATGAATACATAGGAATATTTAAAGTCTTGAGTATTATAAGTAGTACTCATAATTTCTTAGATATCAAGTTTGCTAAAAAGATTAACTATGAATCGACTAAGATTTAATCGGTAACTATTAAAGTGGCTAAAGGAACCGAGATTGAGTGTGACTTGGTATGTGACTTCTTTAAGTGGAAGATAGAGAAGAATGCATTTGAAACAAGGGTTTTTATGCAATTAGGGATCTAAGATATAATATTGGGAATATGATGGTTATATAAATTGGGAGATATAGTATGGAATTTTAAGTCATTATGGATGAAATTCTTATGGAGGGACAAATGTTGATTTTGGAAAGGAAATTTGCTAAGTTTCTTAGCTCTTGAGAGGAAAAAGAGATGAATAGAGTGATTGATAGATTAGAACATCTAAATTGGTTACAACTAAACCAATTATTAAGTTCCTAGGAAGACCAATTGGAGTTGTTTGAGTTGGACATTGGGGAATTAGTACTTGGAGATATACGGATAGTCTTGGATGAATTTTATGATATCTTTGAGGAACCAAAGGGATTACCTGTCTAAAAAGTCGATGATCATAAAATTATTCTAAATTCGGGATTTAAACTAGTTAATATGAAACCATATAGTTATCCTCCTACCCAAAAGGTTATTATAGAGCAAATGATATAAGAAATACAAGAGACAAGGATTTTTCAATCTAGGTCTAGTTGATTTTCTTCCTCAATGGTGTTGGTCAAGAAAAATGATGGATCTTGGTGAATGTGTGTGAATACAGGGAGGGTAAATCAGATCGAGACTAGTTTTATATTCCAGTTATTGAGAAACTTTTAAAGGAATTTCATACATCTATTGTTTTTTCTAAACTAGATTTAGGAGTAGGATATCATCAAATAACAATTTTTAAACCTAACGTTTATAAAATGACATTTAAAACTCATAATGATCATTATAAATACTTTATGATGCCATTTGGACCTACTAATGCCTCTAGTACCTTTCAAAGTCTCATGAATAATATTTTTTAACCTTTCTAAGAAAATTTGTTTTGGTTTTCTTCAATGATAGTTTAGATTTTAGCAAATCTTTAACTAAACATGTAAAACATTTAACAACAACTCTTTCAATTCTTAGAAAAAAGTTTTATATGCAAAAAGATCCAAGTGAACTTTTGGTACTCCAAAAGTGAAATACCTTAGCAATTTCATTTGTACTACAGGAGTTCAAACAAATAAAAAAAAGATTATAGCAGTTTAGGCATGGCCTCGGACTAAAAATCTCAAAAAATTATATGATTTCTTAGGCTTAACTAGATATTATCATAGGTTTTTTCAAAATTGCGAGAAGGCAGTAAAACCTTTAACTAATTTAGCTAAGAAAGATGCTTTCCAATGGAGTTCAAAAGTAGAAGATCTTTTCAAAAACTAAAAGAAATTATGATTAATACTTTTGTTTTAGCTTTACCCGGTTTGTCCGCGAGTTTATGGTAGAGACAAACACACCTAGAGCTAGAATTAGAGTCGTTTTAATGCAAAGAGGTCATCTAGTTGCATATATTGACAAGGTGTTTTCTCTAAAACATAAAGTTTTATTAGCATATGAGAAGAAGTTATTTATCATTTTATTTATGATTAAAAAATAGCATCAATGCTTAACGGATAAACATTTCATTATTAAGATGGATCATTGAAGTCTTAAACATCTATTAGAGTAGATATTATGGACTACATCTTAACTCACTTGGTTAGTCAAGTTAATAGGATATAATTACAATATTGAATACAAGAAAGTGGCGGACATATTATCTAGATTGCCTAGTGTAGAATTAACGAGTTTTAGCAATTTTATATGTTTCTACGAGATATTTTTCCAAAAGTGGTTTTTTCATGATATTAAAATTCTTATCTAAAGTATGTCATTGATCAATTGAAGGGTGAGAGTTGACTTATTGTTAAGTATGCATGGGAAGATAACCAATTGCTTAAAAAGGGTAAATTGGTTGTGGGACATCGTGTAGCATTGCAACGAGCATTCGATCTCTTTGTTCCATGATACTACTCGTAAAGGTCATGTAGAGGTAGAGGCAACAATGAAGAAATTAGCTATTGTTTGGTTTTTTTTTTTTTTTTTAGAGAGGATTGTCAAAATCGGTGTATGAATATGCTTGTAATTGTCCTATATGTCAACAATGTATGTATGAAACCATTACTACTCTTGGTTTATTGAATCCACTACCTATGTCACAAATAATTTTTATAGACATTAGCATAAATTTTATTTATGGAAAGAGTATTATAATGGTGGTGGTAGATCATTTAACAAAATATGCATAATTTATAGCCCTTGGTTATCCTTATAAAAAAAGTACAATAACTCATGCATTCATGGATTATATTTTTAAATTGCATAGGTTACTTAGTAACATTGTTTCAAATAGAGATTCAATCTTTTTGAGAAACTTTTGAAGAGAATTATTTGCATTACAAGGAGTCTCTTTACATTTTTCAATTGTTTATCATCCTTAGATATATGGTTAGTTAGAAGTAGTGAATAGATATCTACGGACTTACCTTTGATGCATGACTTTTTCAAATTCTAAAATTTAGAGTAGATGGTTATCATTTAGTAGAGTTTTGGTATAATACTAATAGTCATTTTGCTATTAAAATGTCCTCTTTTAAACCCTTCTATTGTTATGATCCTCCACAGTATTTATCATATATTCTAAGAGATTTAAAAGTTGTAGTGGATCGTCCGTTCCAAGAGAAGGAGGTTGTTTTGGAATTGCTTAAATTCCATCTCAAGCACACTCAAGCACTATCTAAAGGATATGGAAAAAAACATAAAACTAATAGATTTTTTTAGGTTTATGATGAGGGATTATGCATCCTATGGAAGTGCAAAATGAAATAAAAATTTCATTCATATAATGGGCCAAGATCATGTAGTTGAATCAACTAACTATATATTCATGAATTAAAGTGATGAATAGAGACTTACCTTTGGTAGCATAGATCTAAATTCTTTAACAAAAAAGGGAGCTATCGAAGTGTCCAGCCTCTATTGATTATCCATACAATCCAAGTAACTACAAAGAAGTACTCAAAATTGATAGAGTGCTAGCTCCACCTTATCTCATTTGTTTAATTTTTCCCATAAAAATCTAATCCAAGTAATTTTGTGACAACCTAAAAAGAAGAGGAGAATGGCCTATACTAGGGTTTTTTAGGAGAAAACTATTTTCTCTTTTTATTTCATATTTTTCATGTACCTTAGAGAATTTTTCTTTTATATCGAATTCTCTACCTTAAAATATCTCTTAGTTGCCGCATCTCTCCCTCCTATTTATAGGGGGAGCTCCAAAGACTAAGATGAGTGGCAACTTATCCTAAATAGGACTCATGGTTATTGCGTCCTAATCTTTTAAGGATTAGGAGTTATTTATCATGTGGGCTTTTAATCTTTGTCTTTAAAACATTCATTCTTATCCAATAAGGTTCATGTTTATCCTCCCATCAAAATATCTTCGGGCTTCTAATTAAACCTATTGGCCAAAAACTATTTTAACCCGAGTTAATTAATTTGGACTATCTAAATATATAAACTTAGATAATTTTAGGTGGCCCATATTAGAAAAAAATATCCTTTAACCTAAATTAGGAAACTCATTTCCATTTTAGGTTATTCACTTTCAAATTTAGAACTAACTTCCAAATTAGAAAATTAATTTCTAAAGTAAGAAACTTTCCATTTTAGAACACTTCTAAATAGAAACCTTTCCATTTATAGAAACTCTTTTCAAAATAAGAAACTTTCACAATAAAAAACGTTTTTCAATATCTTTGCTTCTCTCTAATCACATAAATACTTAAACTTATGCGTGTGACTCAATAGGTTCCTATATATGTTGACAATGTATCGAGAACAAAAGAAACCTCTTTTATCTCTTGATACTTAAGTTAAGATTGGCCTCTAGCAAGGCATCATGATAATTTGATTCTTTAGAAGGATTAATTAATCCTTTATTACCTTTCACGAGCGTGGTTATTATATAATTTAGCTCTCATGTCAACTTATCATGATCTAATCTCAAACTTGGTTATATCATGTCAACTTATCATAGTGTGATCTCAAACTTGGTTATAAGTCTTGTTTGATTATGATCACACAAGTTTTCTTTGATTCACAAATGTCTTAGCTCCTAGAGTAAACGAATTATGCTCTATTGGTGTACTCCTACTATGGCCATACATTTCTTGAGCGAGACATTCATCGAAGTGTAATGTGATAAATCTTTTAGCATATAAGGAATGACATGTCCTATCTTAGTCATCTACCTACCTCTATTGAATTCCTAGTGCACCCAACAAATGTCCCATATACAACCCTTTACTCGGATCCATCAAAATGAGTATCAAAGTGCATAAATCCTCTAATAAGATAATCATGATGACTTCAAGTTAAAGGATCAGTTGAACCCATCTCGTATAAGACTCCATAGACTAAACAAAATGGGTTCTCATAGTGAGTCAAGTCCGAGTATTTGATTTGTCGTCATCATGCCAATAGGTATGAGATCTCCTACTACTATCGTAGAGCGTAAAGATAGCACTCATAATTCTAACTCGCATATAATCAATTTCCATTCTTAATAATGCTATGAATTAAGACATTTAATGATATCATTTATATGCATTGGTGTTTATCTCACATATTTCGATCAATCATTAATGCAAATGCATATCATATGGACTTTTATCTAATTCTATTTAATCAATATATGTAAATGATAAGAATTTATAGAAAGAATTCTTTTATTATAAATAATATAAATAATACAATAATACAATAACTCAAATCCATTCAAACATGGTTAGATCCCGAGCACCTACACTAATAATCCCCCATTTACACTAAAGCCAACTAGCCATATCCCTTAATTTTGATGATTGAGTATCGGTCTCATGTTTTAGCCGTGATAAAATCTTAGTCCCCGACTTTGTTATTATCAGTGTGGATTTTTTCTATCCTTATATTGCCACGACCGATAATCTCTCTAATCAAATGGTAGCGTCGCTATACATTCTTGGACCATTGATGAGACC
The DNA here is from genome assembly GCA_963924115.1 of Dovyalis caffra. Taxonomy (NCBI): domain Eukaryota; kingdom Viridiplantae; phylum Streptophyta; class Magnoliopsida; order Malpighiales; family Salicaceae; genus Dovyalis; species Dovyalis caffra. The sequence goes on from CAWUPB010001195.1 coordinate 4,409,817, forward strand.
TTGGTTTCTTAGCTTGTGCTATAGCTCCATTATTATTACGGTATAATAATATTGGATCAATAACGCTAGGAACCACTTTACGAATCCAAATAGCTTCCTTAGCTACTTCTATGGTCGTAATAAATTCAGCCTTAGTTATTGAGTCGACTATTGTTTCTTGCTTGGAAATTTTCCAACTAATAGCTCCACCATTCAACTAGAAAGTAAATCCTAACTATGACTTAAAGTCGTCATTTTTAGTTTAAAAACTAGCATTTGTTAACCTTTTCACTACTAGTTCATCTCTTTCATAGACTAGGAAAGCATCCTTCGTTCTTTGTAAGTACTTTAGAATGCTCTTCACAACAATCCAATACTTTTCACCTAGATCAGCTTGATATCTACTACATATACTCAAAGCATAGTAGACATCAAACCGTATACATAACACAAGCATACATGATAGATCCTATGGCTGATGCATAGGGAATGTGACTCATTCTTTCTCTTTCATTTGATGTGTTAAGACACTCAACCTTGGAAAGTTTTATGCCATGTGATATTGGAATAAATCCTCTCTTTGATTCTTTCATATTAAACATCTTTAGTTTTTTATCAATGTACGTACTTTGGGAGAGTCCTAACATTCTTCACAATCTATCTCTATAAATCTTGATTCCTAGAAGTAAGATGCCTCTCCCATGTCTTTCATGGAGAAGTTTTTGGATAAATAATCTTTTACATATTGCAACATGATAATATTGTTGCCAATAAGTAGTATATCATCTACATATAGCATAATAAAAATGATTTAGCTCCCACTAACCTTCTTGTATACACAAGGTTCACCTTTATTTTATGAAAATTCTAACTTTTTTTGGATAACCAATCTTTCACAAATTATACATGGTAGTGTTGTTGTCAATAAGTAGTATCACCTACATATAGCATAACAAAAATGATTAAGCTCCCACTAACCTTCTTATATACATAAGTTTCATCTTTATTTTATGAAAAGTCAAACTTTTTAATCGTTTCATCAAATCATTGATTCTAACTCCTTGATGCTTACATAAGTCCATATATGGATCTTTGTAATTTGTAAATCTTATTTGCATGTCATTTGATGATAAAACCATCAGAGTTATGTCATGTTCACATCCTTATTTAATTTTTCATTAAGGAAAGTGGTTTTGACATCTATCCGTCATATCTCATAATCGTGATATGAAGCAATTGTAAGTATAATCCAATGGATTTGACCATTGCTACTAGTAAAAAAGTTTCATTATATGTTTTTAATGATATCCTTTTGCCACCAATTTGGCTTTGTACGTATGTACATATCCATCCATGTCGGTCTTTCACTTAAAGACCCACTTACACCCAATAGGTTTGACACCATCAGGTGGATCAACCAAATCTCATACTTAGTTAATTTATATGGATTTTATTTCGAATTACATGGCCTCATGCCATTTTTTAGAGTCAATGTATGACATTGTCTCTTCACGAGTATTAGGTTCGTCATCTTGTATAATAGACACATCTCCAGTGCGAGAGATTAGAAGGCTATATCTATCTAGGTCTTGATGAATCCTCTTAAACCTATAAAGTTATTGTGTATCAATTTATGGGATAGTTAAAATGCTTTATAACTTTTCTACTTGGGGTTCCTCTTGTGGAGTGTCAATTTGTAGTCTTCTCGAATCATATCGAGTTCAACTTCTTCCCACTGGTCCTAGCATCTATAAACTCCTTCTCGAGGAATACAAGCATGCCTAGCTAGGGACACCTTGTGTTCTTATGGTTGATAAAAGTAATATACATTTGTTCATAAATTTACATTTTGTTGATTTGGGCTCAAGCTTATCTCTCGTCTAAATGTTTGACATATGCTTCACGACCTCAAATTTTAAGGAAAGACAAATTTGCTTTCTTTTCTTTTCATATCTCATTTAGAGTCTAATCAACAAATTTTGTTGGAGAAAATAAATTTCACAATAATGAATGGATATCTCCAAAATGAAATAAGGATATTCGTTCGACTCGTTATGGATCGGACCATGTCTAACAATGTCTTATTCCTCCTTTTAGACACACCATTCAATTATGGTGTTCTAGGTGAGGTCTATTGTGAGAAAATCCTAATTTTTTTAAAATGATCTAAAAATTTAATGGTTAAATATTCTCCACCTCGATTTGATCGAAGTGCTTTAATAGTTTTGCTTATTTTTTTCTCGACTTTAAACCTAAACTCTTTTAAATTTTCAAACGCTTCTAACTTCTATCGCATGAGATACACATAACCAAAATATGATATATCATCGATAAAGATTATGAAATAATCATATCCTCCTCTAACTTGAGTGGATATGGGCCCATATACATCATTATGTATGAGGCCTAACAAATCGAGCAACTATTTCACTTCTTTTTTTCCTAGTAAAAAGGGATTTTATCATTTTGCCAAATAGACAAGATTCATAAACATCATAAGATTCATAATCAAATGATTCTAAATATCTATTTTTATATAGTTTGAATATGTGATTCTCGTTTATATGGCCAAGTCAACAATACCACGGATAGGCTTTGTTTAGATCATTTATTTTTAGTCTTTTCGCATCTATGTTATATATTGGTATGTCTATGTTTAAAATATATAAACTCGTTATTTACATCAGCATTTCTATATAAAACATCAACTTCGTAAAAGAAACAACCTTTGTTCTTAAATAAAAATGAAAAACCATCTTGGTCCAAACGAGAAATGGAAATAATATTTCTAGTTATACCGGAAATATAATAATATTTTTTGAGTGTAAGCAAAAGTTTAGATGGTTGTGTTAACTTATGGTACCTACCGTTAATAGTATAACTCTTGAATCATTACCCATGCGTCAATCAACCTCACTAGAAGTAGTCTTTCTAGCATTTTTTAGTCCGTTTAAATTTTTACAAATGTGTTCATCGCATCCAGCATCAAATACCCATGATGTCAAACTAGAAGTAGAAAAGTTCACTTTAATGATATAAATACTTGAGGTGCTCTTAGAACTTTTCTTTTACACCCATTTCATGGTATTCTTTATCATTTATTGCATAGAGCATTTTTTCTCATATTGGAGGACATTCCTCTTATTCATTTTCTAGTCAAAGAAGTTTGTGCAATTTAAGCCATTACTTTCATTAATCATATCTCATCAACATATTGTCAATCATACTACATAACAATCTTGATAGGATATAAAAACGTACAATTTGATTAATTAGATTACACAAATAAAACAAAACATAAATTAAAAAGTAAAATCTATATTTTCTTTCACTATTTTCTTCAAGTTCTATAACCTTCATAAGATAGGAATCGAGAAAACTTTTCAATTCATTTTCTTAGTGGGTTACGATCCCATCTTCTAATATGCATTAACCTTGAGTTATCTCAACAAGTCATTCATAAAGGATTAGGTAGCCAACTCCTTACAAATTATATCTAATGCAATTCCTAATCTCATTGGCATGACAACTCCTTGTCATATTTCATCTTATGTAAATACCAATCTTTGCCTACAAATTTATTGAATCTTGAGTTACCTCAATAAACCCAACAACTCATTTTAAGTTAGACCTAATGTTTGAGGACATCGTATGGCCCATGCTTTGTTTTCCTCGAGGAAGAATGACCTTGAATTATCTCAATAAGCCAACAATGACTAAGAAAGTTCCCTCTTATAACGTTGAAAGATAATTAACTTAATATTTTATTTGAAGGATTTAATTTGGTTGGTTTCATTGTAGCATGTATACTAATCAATAATCATATTATTCCTTACATGCATACTAAAAATTAATAGCATAATATACATACATCTCTTGCATGACATAAGGATCAATGAATGGTAAAAGATCTTTAATACTAGCCTCTTCAAGCCACAAGGAGACTAGTGGGTTAAATACCTAGGTGAAAGATTATTACAAATTCTTAAGGAATGTCTTCATTTCTTGTCATCTTCTCTTTACATCTATTCTAATTTCTATCTTCTACTCTTACATTTTATTTGAATAAGAAATCTTGAATTACATTCGAGGGGAGTAAGATGAGAAGAGAAATATAATAGAGTAATAGAGAAAATAGGATGCACAAATCCTATTTATCCAAAAATTGCAAACATCAATTCATAAAACTAGGTCAACTCATCAATACCATTCACCTATGTTTCAATTACATTGATACATGGCATACTAATGAAACAAATTTCTTTCAAAAATCAATTATAAATCTATGTTTTGGTCATTTTATAAATTTATCAAAATTTCTCTAAATTTTAATTTTAAAACTTTTTGGGTCTTAGGCCCACTTTGGGTCGATAGGATTTTAGGCCTCGAGGACCTAAGAGCTTCAATGACCTAACCCATAGCTTGGAGCGCTCATGCATACCAGCCTATGGCTAGCAGCTCGGCATGTGAGCGCTCGGCCATCGGCCTCGCACGCAAGCTTAGCGTGTGGCCTAACGTGGGTGCCGGCACCTCATACAAATTAAAATATATAGATAGATAGATAAATAGATAACGACAACTATATATATGAAAATTACTATATAAATTAATATCATTAATTTTATTAAAAATTAATAATACATCTACACACATAACTTCAATCATTTACTATTAATTTTTTTAGTATTATTAAATTAATTTCACAATTTTGAATCAAAATTTTCTATTTTATATAATCTCTTTTATGTTTTTTTTTCATTAATTTTATAGTTAAAAAACACAATTTTGAAATCAAAATTGATTTCGATATATTTTAATTATATAAAAATAAGCAAATAAAACACATTTTTTTAAAAAAAATTATTTAATTTTTAAAAAATAAATATATAGAGAAAATTAAATTATATTTATTAACAAAAAAATCATATAAAAAAAAGAAGAAAAAAATAATTTATGAGAATTTTAATAAAAAAAGATAAATTGAAGAGATCAATTTTAAATAACACGAGTAATATCTATATATATATATATATATATTCTAAAATCTAAAAACATATATATTTTTTTATATAATCACAAGCATTTATGAAAAAAACCAAAAAAAATATTAACAATTGGATTTTCATAATTTTTGCTCCCAAGTCAATAATAAATAAATTAAAATAAATTGCTAGGAAAAAAAGTAAAAAACAAAATGAAAAAAAAATAAAAAGACAAGCATGAATTCTTGGTCGCTCTAGTGGATAAAAAATATCTTTTGAAAATATTAAGGATAAAAAAAACACAATATCAAATTTGCAATTGAATGAATAAAAAAACTCAAAAATCACAAAAACATCACCGCATAGTAAAAAGGAATAATGCACATAAGTCTCAATGAATAATGCATGTGACTCTAAGTGAACAATGCTATGAATAGTAACTCATCCTAAATAATTTATTTTTTTGAATAATTGTTATGCTTAATGAGTAAAATTATTAAAAATATGTGAATTATAATAAATTTATTAAACGTGGTTAGTGCATTCACGATATCACTCGTCCCAATTGTTATTTTACTATAGCAATAAGTTGCAATTATTTTTATAATTGCATCCATAATTTAAAGTTATATTAATAAGTGTGTCGTACCGTCAACAAATTAGTAATTTATAATGTCGTCATGGAACCTTAACCACAATAGTGTAATTAGGACAAGTAAGGGTCGAACCCACAAGGAAGGGGGCTTAATTGATCATTTCTTTCATTTGATTGTGCTTATAGTAGGGGGTTTGTATTTGGAATGCTTGGAAATAATTGAAGTAAATTGAAACAACAATGATAAACAAAACCTTCGTTGAACTTCGGTATCCACTTTCGCTTCATCACCGATCATCGATTAAATAATTAACTTATCCTAAACATGAATATTCATCATATGACAACAACATGTATGTTATCCCTAGTCTTTCCTTTATCGTTAACCGAATATACGATACCTAATTAATTCCCTAGCTATTGACTAACCTCCTAAATACTAGATAGATTTAATCCAATAACGAGCATTATGATGAGAAAGATAGGTAAAGCTAAGCCACCTTCCTAAACACTAGAGAAGATGTAACCTAATTCTATATTTTTCAAGGAATTGAACAAAAACATCATATAATCATCAACTCCTAGTTATTACTACGAGCAAGTTTAGACAAGCATTTATATGGACTTAAATACTTAGCTAGCAATAAGTAATATAACTAAATAACTAGTGTGCACTCGTAATTAATTTAATCATACAACTATGAACCAATCATGCGTGAAAAACATAAAATACCCAATAGAGATAAGTTTTAAAATAAAGTCGGTAATCTCACGGTGATATGCCAAAGGTTTCAACTTGATTCACCTAGTGTTTGTCTATTCATAATGAGTTACAAAATAGTTTCAATGAATGGTGGATGCTAGGAGAAGAGAATAAGAGAGAGAGAGAGAGAGAGAGAGAGAGAGAGAGAGAGTAAAGTGAGATCCTAACTTCTCTATTTATTGCAAAAGGTAAGGTTATAACACATACATGGCAGCCCCAAATGGCCTATTTATTATGTCACATGGCTTTTTTGTTATGATACAAAGCTTGTTTGACTAAGGGACATGGCCATGTGATTTTTTGCCTTCATCCCATGAAAAAAGCCTTCGCTCGAGTAAAAAGCGTCCGTGTGAAATTTGCTCCGTAACTCTTATCTCTTAATAATCAGCTTGAATGGAATTGATACTTATCAAATTAGGATTTGCATTCTTCATAAAAGTTGTATACCTATGTTTAGATTTCCAAGGTATTAAGGTTTTCATCAATTGGATATCTACACTAGAAGTTATAATCGAAATGCTAACACCGACTCAACATGTCCGTGCAGACTTTAGGATTCCACTTTACATCCGAATTGCTCCATCATGATGGCCTAGTTTAGACCGAAGACCTACATAAGACTTATAGGTATGCCTTTTATGTATTCCATGGACTTGTCCTTACATCAATTGGAGTTATAAAACTCTAAATATGAATTAAACTTCCCAACCGATCCGGTTTCCGATTAGATTACGGATCGCTTTTCTAGACTAGAATATGAAATATCATTTTGGAGGCCTAAACAAACTTGGATTTTGACTCACTATATAATTTTGGAAATCTTGAGAAGTCCCCTATAAAGTCCTTGAAGACCACTTCTTTCAAATCCAAATTTAAGGCTTCGGGAAACCTATAAGAAGTCTAGAAGGTCAAAGTTAATCATGTTGGACATCCACATAGTTTCCTCCTTAGTTTCACAAGGCCAATAGCTATTTCTTCCTGTATCACACATGACCGTATCTCTCCTTAAGCTTCCTTAGTGGCTTTTAACTTCTTCTTAGTTTTGGCTTAGGTTTCTTGCTTCAATTCGACATTTGTCCTATAAAACCCAAAATCATTATCTTTATCTTAATTTCCTAAATATAGTATAATAAACATTAGAAAGTTCAATGTAGAAGAGTATAAAAATTTTACTAATTATGCACTCATCATATATTTCCTTTCTTTTGAAAATAAAAACACCTAAGGTCTCATTCTTGGAGCTTATAAATACGTTTCATGTTGTGACTCCTAAAGTAGGTGAAGACCAACATGAGAATCGACGTAATCACGAGGCTCACCTCAACTCAAGCAAGCCTTAAATATCTAACTATAATCCTCAAATCCGTATCACTTTAAGAATCATTTCTAGTTTAACATCTATAATCATCACTCTAACTAATTAGTATCACAAAGTTTAAGCATATCCATAATCAAATTCTAATACAATTTCCACAAGATATAAATGTAGAGCTTTTAAAAGATACAACAAAATCAAACATAAGTCCAATAGATTATAAAAGTTGAGTCGCATGATCAATGTGTTGACTTCAAGACAAACAACTTGTAGAAGAGAAAAGGGCAATCTCACAAATCCTATAAAACTGAAATGGTAGAGTGTGAACAAATCAACAATTGAGTGAGTAAATATTATATAACATATCTTAGAAAGGAAAATGGACTAAGGATGATAACTTAGAATTTGACTCAAAATGTAATGCTTATTTCTCCAAACTGAATGAATATCATAAATATCAAATCTTATATCATATCTTATATGGTTCAAAACCAAATCACATCTAAATATCAAATTATATATATATCATACAATTAAATGAAATCAAATATCTAAATTACACTTAAGGTGAAGATATAACATATCATTAGATGCAAACATCCAAAGACTATGCCTCATGTAGCTATGTTTTCATATATTGGACGATACACGAGCTAGCACTATACCTTTCCAACTAGTTAGAGCTTTACGTATTAGTAAGCTCAAAGGCCTCTCTATAGCTAGGTATCCCAAAGTAACCAATCAAAAAAAAAATCACATGAACTTATACATATCTCAAAAATATCCAAATCCAACTTATCAAATACAAACATGTTAAAACTCATATTTGATAATGTAATTCAATATCAAAATAACATTTACAAAAATTATCCAATTAAATCAAAATAAAAATAAAAATTAAATTATTTTAATGATATCATTATTTTAGTTATGTATGAGCATGTTTCGGAGCTCATACAAAAAGTTGTTGCAATGCAATAGGTGGAAGGAATCCTAGAGCCGGAGGTTGACAAGAACACCATATACCTTGAGGTTGTATGGGGGAAAAAGAAAAGGGTATATGGTGTAGCCACATAGCCGATACATTAACTATCCTAGTCAAGTTACAGCATGTCATCCTCTCGTGTCGTCGTATTATACCGGCATCGTTTCTAATAAGGAAGTTCGGAGGCGGTATAAGGAGATGAAAGAGGCAATGAAAGAGATGCATGTCAAATAACACGAGCTACAAAACCTTGTCACAGAGCAATAGAGCACCATATATAGGCTTAATTCTTTGTATGAAACAAAAGCCTTCATGTTAATTAGGCTAGCACGGACATTCGGGTTGCCTATAGATCCATCCACCAGCTTGAACTCTATCGAGCCCCCCTCCCCAATAAGTCTTAAGAGGAGGATAAGGGATCGGACAATTAGAATGACAATCGAGAGTGACAATTCATTTTTTTATTTGTTTTCTTTTCTTTCATACGGACTACTAAATCTTTTTTTATTATTAATTTATATTTAATTTTTAATAATATGTTGTTTCTTCTAATTGTTAATTACTACCGAGAATATCATTAATTTAAAAATAAAAAAACAAAATATAAAAATTTTAATTTTTTTAAAATATAATTAGCGACAGATTGCCAATAAATTTTCATGCCGATGGCGACTAAGTTGTGACAGATTTGTTAGATATTTAGCGACGGATGGCATTAGCTTCGAATATTAGTGATAGCGTATCGATCATTAAATAAGGATGAAACTAACAATGGAATAGCAATGCTTAATATAATGCTTTGTGATCATCAATTTAGTGACGGACAATGTCCTTTTTATGATGAAAATTTTGTCGCTACATTAGCAACGAAAGTTTTTCATCATTGCTAAGGTTAGTGACTAGCGTGTTATTTCCATCACTAAATGACTTTCGCAATGGATTTTGGCTAATTAGCAACAAAAAAATCCATCGAGTAATTGCCACTTTTCTTGTAGTGAAAATTGAATAAAAAAATTTTAAAAAAAACCCTAAATATTTTTTCCTCAAAGTTGTATAAAAAAACAAAGCTATAATTAAAATAAAAACTTATTTAAAATTAACAAATAAGAAATTAGCACTAAATAAGAAGAAAAAAAATATTTTTTTCTTATTTAGTATAGATGAAAAGATTATTTTTTAAAAGCATATATATATATAGTCATAAAATCATCAATAATATAGCATTAAAAACTATATTTGAATCATTGGGTGGTTATTGAAAAAAATATATATTTTGTTATTTTATTCAAAAAATAATTTTTTGAAATATCTAATGGAAAAAATATATATATTCTAATATTTATATTATAAATAATTTTACGACTAGTGTTCATCTAAATCCAATTCTTCCTTCAGTTCAAATCCCCGAAAGAGATTGCATTCCGATTAAAGCATTGAGCCAAATCAAACTTAGTTACAATTTAAGTATTGATCAAGTCTAATTTTTGGTTTAATTTACTTTTTGTTAGTAAATTAACACGAGATCTCAATTGTCTTTTAATTTTTTGATATGATTTTTTGTATGATATAGGATTTATCCTCAAGAAAGATGATTGGAGTAAGTAGAGTGAAAATGGTTTGTTTCATTTCGAACCAATGGAGATAGGAAAACTACTTATGGCAAAGGGACACAATGCAAAAGATTTATGGCATTGTTGTTGTTGTCATCTAATTTTTAACGAGTTTACCCTATAATTGGTCCTTATACGAGTTTCAATTTTTTTGATTGAGACCCTCTATTATTTTTTAATTTGATTAAATCCCTCTACTCTTATAAATTTATTGATTGAGAACCTTCGTTATAACACCGTTAATTAATTCATCCTACGTGATAATTAAAACTAATATAGCCAATCGGACAATGACACGTGGCATAATGAATCTAAAATATTAGTGTTGCTATCATAAATTAAAAAAAAAGATATAAAAATATTTTTAATAATAAATTAATGTTTAAAATTAAAAAATGAAATGAAAAGATAAATTTACCCCCACCCATCATCCCAAAACCAAATCAATTTTTTCCATTCAAAATTCTCATTCTCTCTATCTCTATATCCTCTCTTTCCCATATCACGATCCTTGCCCTTTCTATCATCCGAAATTTGAGACTTAGCACCCATGAAAATTTTCTTCGTCTTTATATCAAAATATATTGTTTGTTGATCAACCTTATAATGAAACAAAATTAAGACAAGCAAATAACGATAGGTAAGAGATTGGAATAAATACGGAACCCGAGAGAAAAGAAAATGTAGAACCCAAAAAGTGGTGATGATGGTGTGATAAGGAAGCAAGGGATGATTGGTCCGTGTTTGATGGAGTCCTCAAATCAACCAAGGGATGAGTCTATGGAGGTGTGGTTTTAATGGCGATAATTGATTTACATAAAGAGATTCGTGCGTACCGTTGCTAGAAAGGGTTAAAGAGAGACAAAAATGAAGCAATAGCAAGAATCAAAGTTCTTGAGTTAAGAGAGAAATCAAAGGTAGATCTTTTAGCTCGGTTGAAGGATCTCAAAGCTGAACTTGCTCTCCTTCATGCTACTAAGGTCACCGACGATGCTCCTAACAAGCTCTCTAAGATCAAGGTGGTGAGGTTTTCCATTGCACGAGTCTTAACTATGATTTCATAGAAGCAAAAGGTCGTATTGAGGGAGGCATATAAGAACAAAAAGCTTTTGCTCGTTGATCTACATCCCAAGAAGACCAAAGCCATCCGTAGAAAGCTTACCAAGCATTAGCTATCATTGAAGACCGAGCGCGAGAAGAAGAGGGAAATGTACTTTCCAATGTGGAAGTATGCCATTAAGGTGTAGGGTGGCATCTATTGCATAGGCTATTTTGATTATCTTTTTGGAACCCATTTTGTTGACAAGTTTTGAATTTGTATCGTCTCTATGTCTTGTTTGTGAACTATAGTTTTATTTTTTTTCAATTTATGTTTAAAAAGGGAGAGGGTTTATCTTACTCTTAACCAAAATGCTAGATTTATATTGGCATAATAGTCGAGGAAGATTTCGATAAAAAAAAAAAATTGATTTTACGGAGGGTGGCTTTGGCAAAAATAGTGGCGAGTGGAGTTAATGGCTATGGAGTTTTATATGAAATGGGTAAATGAGTTTATTGTTTCGGATTAGAGAAGCCATGGTTTTTTTCTAGTGGTTCGGATGAATGGAGAGGAAGATGAATAATTGTAGTTCTCTTACTCATTTTTTTAGCTACTTTTTTTCTTTATGTTTGATCGAATAGCAAAGAAGAAAATCTTTATATTTAAAATATTTTAAAATATTTTTTTAATTTATGATAACAACACCGATATTTTAGATTCATTATGCCACGTGTCATTGTCCGATTAGCTATCATTAGTTTCAATTGCCATGTAAGATGAATAGTTAACCGTGTTATGATGAAGGGTCTCGATCAATAAATTTATAAGAGTAGAGGATTTTAACCAAACTGAAAAATAATAAAGGATCTCAATCAAAAAAATTAAAACCGTACAAGGACCAATTATAGGGTAAACCCAATTTTTAACTCACTTTTATTTTATCGATTTTTCCCTTTGTTTATGATTTTTAGGAATCTTGTAAGTTTTATGAGTTTAGAATAAAATAAAATAAAAAGAGAGAAATAAATAAATTAGGATATGAGATCCAATAAAAAAATGCATGGAAACTTGGAACAAAAAAAATCGAGTTAGGGGCTTAATTGAAAGTAGTGCCAATTAGAAATGAGTTTGAAGAGAAAATGAACAAATGAAATGAGAAATTAAAAAAATGTAACAAAGAGAGCAAGTTAGGGTTTTTCTCAAAACTCTAACAACCACACTATATAAGCATCGGTTATTCTCTCACCTAGGGGAAGAGCACCCATCTTTTATTTCATAAGAAAAAATCAAGCCAAACACTCATTTTTCTCTCAAGGAATCTCCCTAGCCACAACCATCACAAACCTATCTTCTCCTTCAGCCAAATTTCAGCCAACAAACTCTCTATAAGCCCTTCGGACAATAGCCAATCTCTCAACCAAAATTCTTTAAAGAACTATTATAAACTATTAGTCAAACTCTCTTCCAATCTAGTACCACTCTACTACTTCGTCATACAGCGACCATCGATTCTACAGGAATATTTTGGTAGAAAATCTCCTAAAACAACCTCCATTCTCTATTCAAGACATCCCATATAGTTACTAGAACTTTTGATGAGTTTCTTTGCTTTTCTACCAATGTTTTCTTTTGCTTCAAATAATAGATTCGAGTGGCTCCAATAATAATGATAGTGGTAGCATCCTTTAGTCCTTCCTACTATGACTTCCAACAATGAAACACCACTTCCAGTTGATGGTTCTAGCTATAGTACATGATATATTCTACTCCAACAGACCTTTTGATTTTTTCCTTTTTCTCAATTGGCTTTCCCAACCACTTTCGATTGTAAGTTCTTTCTACAATTCATGATAACCTCTTCATCAATAATCACTCGGTGTTTCTAACTTTAAAAGATAGCCACATAACACACTTTCTCGATCAATTTTCCCTCTCTAATTGATAATACAAATTGTCTCTATTAGAGATTAAAGAAAGTGGTCAAGACAAACGAAAAAGGAATCGATGATTTGAATTGCTTTGTATTTCTTCTCTAGTTGACAATACAAATTGTTTCCATTGGAGGGTTAAAGAAAGGAAAAATTCACTATTGAATTAAGAGTTAATTTCGACATGCTTTGAGAATTTTTGTAGTTGTTTCAACCAACAAGGTAAGCTCCTAATACCTTTGTCTTGCATTTAAATTCTTATTAAATCCAAATACATTGAGATTAAAATTACAAATGAATATGTTATGTATGGATATTATGTAATATTCAAAGCATGATTTAAATATACCATCATGTATCAAACTCAAAAAGGTCAAAGACCCTAGGACCTTTTGAGAAATGATAAGCTCGATGTCCAATGCCTTACAATAAAGTTAGGATAATCGAGCATGAACTTTAATTTAAATGGTCATTTAGAATGAGCGTCGATCTCAATATGTATTTGAGAATGATGTTTCTCTTGTGATATAGGTGTTTAAATGTGATATTCATGCCATGTTTACTTATGTGATTTAGCCTTCATGATATGGTGTGTGAATATATTCGATCGATCAAAGTTAACTTTATGAGTTAACACCTAGTTTATTACCGATTTATTATGATGTGTGAATGTAATGAATTTGATGGGGTTAGCTTTAAAAGTTAACATTGCATTCATGTCGAATCAAATGTGATATTAGATTTGTATGACTTATTTATTAGGATAGGTTACTTGGACCAATAAACCTTAGGATAGGTTGTCCAAACAATAAATCATAGGAATAGGTTGCCCTAAACAAAAAACTTTAGGGATAGATTGCCCTAAATAATGAACCATAGTGATAAGTTGTCTTGAGCATCAAACCATACCAAATATGTGTTTACGAGTTGCGGTAGTTAGGTGCTCATCAATTCTTAGAAAGTTCCTTTTTTCATTTCATAGTATGGAAATAGTTCCTTTGACCAACCTATATTCCAAAACTACTCGATCTTCTTAATACATTTTTTTAACTCAAATAGGCATGGACTCATAACATGGTAAGACAAGAATTTTTAGCTTCCATATTTACATAATGCAACCTACCTCGGGTAAGACATAGTCGTACCGATCATAATCTTCCCCACTCTTAATTAACTCCTTATCTAGATATCTATGTAGATTAGTTTTTTTTTTTTTAAAGCTTCCTAGTTTCTTTGATGCTCGGTTGTAACCTTTTTTCTTAATTCCCTATCCTTCTTAGATATCAATTTTCCAAAATCAACGAATGTTGATAGACCCCATATGACCCTCATTTGGGACACATGCCAATAGATTGAGTTTTCTTAGTTATGGACTTTTTAGTAGTGATTGATTTTGGGAAAATTTTCTTTTATGATACTTGTGTAGGGCTAAATAGACTAGACATCTTCACTAACTCATACCAACAAATCCAAAAATAATTTTGATTTAGTACATTGTGATATTTAGGGTCCATACCATACTCTATCAAAATCTAGATCACATTCCTTTCTCATTATTATTGACTACTACAATCATGCCATATGGGTTTTCCTCAAGAAATATAAATACGACATAACATTCTATCTCTTATTCTTTTTTTAATTAGATTCAAGCATAGTTTAATGCAATAATTAAGGTTTTTCATACCGATAATAGTCTTGAATTCAAACACTCGGATTTTATGAAATATTATTTTGAGCATGGAATTGACATGCACATAACTTGTATAGATACTCCTCAACAAAATGTTGTGGTATAATGCAAACATTAACATCTTGTAGAGGTTGCTCTAGGCTTGTATTTTTCATGCAAATCTCCCAACCACTTTTTTGGGTGAATTTATTTTAATTCCAACATGCTTAATTAATTGAATGCCTCTTTTTGTTCTATAAAATAAAACTCGTTGCAAAATTTTATTTGGTCAACTATCTAGTTATGATCACTTACAAAGTTTTGGATACTTTTGTTACGGATATGTTCATACCTAGTCACGTGACAAATTTGCTTCGATAGTAAACCATACATTTTTTTTAAGTTATCCGTAGGGAAAAAAGAGCTACCAAATTTATGACTTGGAAAGCCGAGTGATCTATACTTCACGGGATGTTTAATTCTTTGAGGATGTTTTTCCTCTTACAAATTTACAACCTAAAAATACCCATTTTAGGCTAATAGATTAGACTACCCCAATTGATAATAGAAATTCTCCCATGAGCCTAACTCGTTTAACTAAATGACATTCTAATTAGGCTAGCACCTCCTTATATTTTATAGGATGAGAGGGTTGAGTTCATTTCTTCATAAGCTTATGATACCGTATTATGGTTCTCTTCCTCCACACATATTGGGCCATCCACTAACACATAGACCCTAAAAGAAGATGACTCATGAGCTATATTTTTTCCAATTCTATAGCCCACGTATATTGAGCCCTCTATTATCTCACGTACCTATGATAAAAGCTTTTACACAAGCTAGGCTTTTATCAACTAGTCAGTCCATTTTAGAGAGCATTAGTCTTTCCTTTTTTAAGTTATTAGTTTCTTTAGATCAACTCTCAAGTGGGCCTCTTTCATAGGACCATTAATCCACTTTCTCGTCTATTAGGTCTTCAACGTACCCATCCTTCTCAAGTTAGACTTGTGTTCAAGAACTTTTTAGGTTTTCATTATAATTTACCACCTTTCCTTTTGCCTCATTCAACTTTGCACTCTCCTCCCCATTTGGCCAATTCAACAATACATCCTTTATCTTATAATATTTCATATTCTAAATTTTTTAACACTCGTAACTCCTTTCTTATGATAATCTCTTCCATCGATAAGCCTAAATCTTTTTCTTAGATGGTGAGATATCAACATTACAAGGATGATATGGCCAAATAAATTTCTTCTTTGGAAGCTAATACTACATGGACTTTTGCACCCTTACCATTTGGAAAACATGCCATTGATTCCAAATGGGTTTATAAAGTTAAATTTAATTCAAATGACTCTACGGAATGATATAAGGCTTGTCTTATGGTGAAAGGTTATATTCGGATTGAAGGGATTTATTTTCATAAGACATTTTCTTTGGTTACAAATTTTCACAACCTCGTTGTCTTCTTATTATTGCCTCGGTATGCAACCGGGACCTTCACTAACTAGATGTCAATAATGTATTTTTGAATAGTGATGTTTTTGAAGAAGTCTACATAAAAATTCCTTAGGGAATTGCTAGAAAGAAAGAGAAACATATTTATCACCTCTAGAGGTCTCTCTATGGGCTTCGTCAAGCTTACTATAACTAGTATCAAAAGTTTACTCAATCATTACTTACAATGGATTTCATCCATTTATTTTTCATTTCTCTCAATAAGATTTATTTGTTACTCTCCTCATTTATGTTGGTGACATCATCATCATCACGGGCGGTGATACCGCTAATTCTTTTAGCTCAAATAGTATTTAGATATTGCTTTATATATTAAGAAACTTTTTAAATTCAAATATTTTTTAGGTTTTGAAATCACGTCATCATTGATCGGTATTGTCTTGAATCAATGTAAGTATGACCTTGATATATTAATCGAATATGGCCTCACTAGATGCAAGCCATTAGTCACACCGATGGAACAATAGCATAAACTTGATATCAACATTGACATTCTCAATGATGACCCTAGCCAAAATCAATGACTTATTAGGCATCCGGTTTATCACACTATCACACACCTAGACATTAGCTATGTCATTCATATTTTGAATAAACTCATGCATCAACCAAGACAACCTCACTTTGATATCGCCATACATATTATTTGTTAACTCAAAGGTGCTCCTGGTTAGGGTTTTTCTTTTCCTCCAATAGTTTATTAGCATAAGTGCCCAAGATCCAACCATGTGTGCATATATTTGAGTTATTATATTATTGCATCATTTATTTTATAAATAATAAAGAATTCTTTCTATTAATTCTTATATTTTATGTTTATTAATTCAATAGAATTAGATAGAAGTCCTTATTATATGCATTTGCAATAGTGATTGATCGAAAGATGTAAGACAAACACTAATGCACATAAATGATATCATTAAATGTCCTAATTTATAGCATTATCAAGAATGGATATTAACTATATGTAAATAGACTTATGAGTGTTATGTTCATACTAGATGATAGTAGTAGAAAATCTCACACCTATTAGCATGATGATGCCAAAGCAAGTGCTTAGGTGATTAATGTTAGAGAACATATCACCGGACTTGACTCGCTATAAGAACCTATTTGGTTTAGTCTATGAAAATCTCATACAAGAGGGATACAACTAGTCCTTAGACTTGAAGTCACCATGATTATCTCATTAGAGGATTTATGTACTTTGACACTCATTTCGATAGATCTAATAAAGGTTTGCATATGGACGATTCGTTGGGTATGCTAGTAATCTAATAAAGGTAGATGAATGACTAAGATAGGATATGTTATTCCTTGTATACTAAAGGAGTAATCACATTACACTTCGATGAATGTCTCGCTCAAAAAAATCTATATCCATAGTTGGAGTACACCAATAGAACTTAGTTAATTTACTCTAGAGCTAAGACAATTAGGAATCAAAGAAATGGTCATAGTTGGAGTACACCAATAGAACTTAGTTGGTTTACTCTAGAGCTATGACATTTGGGAATTGAAGAAAACTTATGTGATCATAATCAAACAAAACTAATAACCAAGTTCAATATTAAACTCGTGATAAGTTGACATGAGAATTGAATTGTATGGTAACGATACTCATGAAAGATAATTATGGATTAATTAATTCTCCTAGAGAATTGGTAAGTCATGATGCCTTGTTAGAGGTTAATCTTGACTTATGTATCAAGACATAAAAGAGGTATCTTAATACATTGCCAACATATCTAGGAGCCTATTGACTCACACGCATAAATCTAAGTGTTCACATGATTAAAGAGCGAGTAAAGATGTTGGAAATAGTTTTCAATTATTAAAGTTTTCTATTTTGAAAAAAGTTTTCAAAAATAAAAAGTTGCCTAAAATGGAATGTTTCTTAAAATGAAAAGTTCTAAAATGAAAATTTTTCTATTGTAGAAATTATTTTCCTAATTTAGAAGCTAGTCCTAAATCCGGAAGTAAATAACCCGGGATAGAAATTAGTTTCCTAATTTAGGTTTAAGGATAAATTGAAAAAAAAATTTCACAATGTAGGTCACCTAAAATTATCTAATTTAATTTATTTGGATAGTCTAAATTAATTAATTTGGCTAAAATGGTATTAGGCCAATCTGTTTGATTAAAAACCCGAAAGACATTTTGGTGGTAGGATAAACATGAACCTTATTGGATAAGGATGAATGTTTTAAAGATAAAATCAAAAAGCCTATATATAAAATAACTCTTAATCCTTTGAGGATTAGAGAGAAACAATTTAGAGTCGTTTAGAGACTTATTGTCACCCCTCCCGGTCCTAGGAGGACAAAGAAGTCTCTCTTGTAAATATGTGGGAGAGAGGTATGACAAATAGTGAGTTTTTTTAGGAGAGAGAAAATTTGACATAAAGAAAAATAAAAAGGGCACACAACTCAAAACAAAAGAAAAGGAAAATTGTTTTCTCCCTAACCTTAGCATGCTACTTTTTTTCCTCTCTCTCTAGATTCTCATAAAATTACCCTAAGTAGATTTCTATAGGAAACACTAAACAAGTTAGAAAAAGTGGAGCTAGCACTCTATCAATTTTGAGTGCTTCTTTTATGAGTGCTTGGACTGCATGGATTATCAATAGAAGTCGGTGAAATGATCATACATCCTATGAATGTGTAAAATAAATAAAAAATTTCTTCCATCTAAGGGCCTCAAGATCATGTCGTTAAATCTACTAATCATCCATACACGAATAATAAGATAAAAGTAAAGGATTACCTTTTATAGAGCGAGATCTAAATTCTTTTTCGCTGATTAGCCATCCAAGTCTCCGGCTTTTATTGATGATCTACGCAGACCTAAATATCCACAAAGAAGCACTCAAAATTGATGGGGTGCTAGCTCTATCTTTTCCGATTAAGTATTTCCTCTAGAAATCAATCCCGTGCAACTTTGTGACAACTTTATAGGAGAAGGTATGAGAATTTCTTACTAGGGTTTTAGGAGAAAACTATTTTCTCCCTTTTTTCTTTTTTGGCCGTGTGCCCCTTTTTGTTTTGAGGTTGGTAGAATTTTTCCCTACCTTTTTTTTTTTTTGGCCAAAATTCTCTATTAGTCTTTATCTCATCTTTTTCTGCCCTCTATTCCTATTTATAGAGGGAGAGTTTCCTTATCCACCAAGGATAAGGAAAGTGGTAGCCTTGAGTCTATAAAGGACTCTAAGTTGTCGCTTCCTTACCCTTCAAGGATAATAAGTTATTTTATATGTGAACTACTTGATATTTATCTTTAAAACATTCATCATTATCCAATAAGGTTGATGTTTATCCTCCCACCAAAATTATCTTAAGGTTTTTAATTAAAATTAATGGGCCAAAACTATTTTAGCCCAATTAATTTATTTGGACTATCCAAATAAATATTCTTATATTATTTTGGCAAGGTCCACATTTGGAAATAACTTTTCAAAATACCCTTTAACCTAAATTAGGAAACTCCTTTCCTTTAAGGTTCTTTATTTCCAAATTTGAAACTAACTTCCAAATTAGGAAATCGATTTCTAAAATAGAAACCTTTCCATTTTTTATTTTAGGAAACTTTTCATTTTTGGAAACTTTCCATTTTGGAAACTTTTTTCAAAATTGAAAACTTTCATAATTGAAAACTTTTTCCAATATCTTTGCTTCTCTTTTGTAATATAAATACTTGAACTTATGCGTATGACTCAATAGGCTCCCGGATATGTTGGCAATATATCAAGAATAAAAGACTCCTCTTTCATCTCTTGATACATAAATCAAGATTGGCCTCTAGTAAGGCATCATGACTACCTAATTCTCTCGAAGGATTAGTTAATCCTTTATTACCTTTCACAAGCATGGTTATCATACAATTCAGTCCTCATGTCAACTTATCATAGTGTGATCTCAAACTTAGTTATTATCCTTGTTTGATTGTGATCAAACAAGTTTTCTTCGATTCTCAAACATCTTAGCTCTTAGAGTAAATCAACTATGCTCTATTGGTGTACTCCTACTATGGTCATAGATTTCTTGAGCAAATATTTATCGAAGTGCAATGTGATAACTCCTTTAGCATACAAGGAATGACATGTCCTATCTTATCTATACACCTATCTCCATTGGATTCTTAGTACACCCAACGAATCGCCCACGTGCAACTCATTAATGGGTCCATCAAAACGATTGTCAAAGTGCATAAGTCCTCCATTTAAATAACCATGATGACTTCAAGTCTAAGGATCATTTGTACCCATCTCGTATGAGATTCCCATAGACTAAAACCAAATGGGTTCTCATGATGAGTCAAGTCTTGTGATATGTTTTCTAACACAAATCACCTAAGTGCTTACTTTGGCATCACCATGCCAATACGTATGAGATCTCTTATTGCTATCATATAGCACGAGCATAGCACCACAAGTCTATCCGCATATTGTCAATTTTCATTCTTAAAGATGCTATGACTTGGGATATTTAATGATATCATTTATATGCATTAGTGCTTGTCTCACATCTTTCGATCAATCACTATTATAAATGCATATCATGCGAACTTCTATCTAATTCTACCGAACATGTAAGCAAAATAATTAATAGAATGACTTTATTATTATTATCAAGATAAATAATGGAACATTACATCAACTCAAGCCCATCCATATATGGTTAGATCTTGGGCACCTACACTAATAGTTGGACACTTGGATAGCTATTTTCTATAAAGGTTTAAATCTATGCTACAAGTGATAATTCTATATTCATTGCTTTAATTCATGAATATATGGTTAGTTGATTCAATGATATGATCATGATCTTTCAATTGGTATCAAAGCCTCCATTGAATCTTTGATTGTATATTTTGGTAATTATGATTAACTACATGACTTGGCTATTTATGATTATAAATCTTGTGTTTTTGATATTTTATATGAATTTAAAACTAAATTTTAGGTTAAAAATCAATAGGGGCATGCAAGGCCGACGTTGAACATTGGTGCTCCCGTGCACGAAGACCCCTACACGGTCACGTATGAGGTACGTAGCGAGCTAGGC
Source organism: Dovyalis caffra (assembly GCA_963924115.1). Taxonomy (NCBI): domain Eukaryota; kingdom Viridiplantae; phylum Streptophyta; class Magnoliopsida; order Malpighiales; family Salicaceae; genus Dovyalis; species Dovyalis caffra. Next base: position 4,431,272 of record CAWUPB010001195.1, read on the forward strand.
TAATCCCGCACTAGCACATGACAGGACAAGCCCACGTGCTTGGAATGTGTGGATTATCAATAAAGGTCGAACACTTAAATGACTATTTTCTATGAAGCTTTAAATATACACTACAATAGATAATTTTTTATTCATCACTTTAATTCATGAATATATGGTTAGTTGATTCAATGATATAATCATGGACCCTTTAAATGGAGGAAATTTTTGTTCTATTTTACATCTTCATAGGATGCGTGATCCTTCATAGTTCACTTACCCTATGCAAGCAATTGGGATTTTGATTGGGTCGGTTGTGTAAGCACTCGATGTTCTAGTATCGGTTATGTCCCGACCCTAGCAGTGGGCCATGACCAACGTAAGGATTGAGGGAACCATCGGGACCACCTCAAATCAAGCAAGCCTCGAATACCTAAACTTAAATCCTCAATTATCATTTCATTCCACATTATCATAACTTAATGAACATTTCCTCAACCTTAATACAATTTATAATTTCATTTTATTCTCATTTTAATAACTAAGATCAATATTCATAATCAAATTTCAATATACTACCCATAATATAACTATAGAATTTCTAAAAATATAATAAATCACAACATATGTAGGTTCTAAGGAATTATAAGGAAATAAGTCGCACAACCAAAGTGTCGACTTTACAAAAGATAGCTAAAAGGAAGCAATAGGCAATCCCTCAATATCCTATAAAACTAAAATAATAAAAGGTGAAAACCAACAACTCAATGAGTAGATATTATATAATATACTAAGGGAGGAAAACGAATAAAGGACAATAATTTCAAATTCATCTCAACATGCTATGCTACTTTCTCAAAACCTATGTATATCGAAAACACATCTCATATCACAATCTAAATGGTTTTAAACTATTTTTGTATCAAATTGTTAAAACATTTATAAATACATATATCGTACTCATATGAAAACATATATATAGCTTTTTCTACACTCGTGAGGTAACAACGTATCATTGGATGTGAACACCCAAACGTCACACCATCGTGACTAAGTTTTTATTTGTTAGCCAACATATGGACTAACATTATATCTCCTCTGCTAGTTGGAGCCTTGTATCATTGGGCTCGAAGGCTACCCCCTCGATAGCTATTTTCCCAATGGTCTCGAAAACATTTTCAAAAACTCGAACATACCGATATATTTTTCAAAATGGTATTTCAAATACCATTTATGCATTTTTAAAAAATACACATATATTCAAAATAACAAACATATCATATTCACTAAACTCCAAAATCACATATCAATTTTGGTAACATATTGACATCTCTTTTTTTCATTCATATCAAATCATTTTGATACAAAAACATTTCAAATATTTAGGATGTTTGTTCCCATTTAAGTTATAATAAAATACTTCTAAATCATTCATAATCTAATGATGCATGATAGGCATGATTCAAAAGAATTAAAACATAGTATATTATATAATATCCACTCACGGAATAATTTAAAGAATCGAATAGAATCAAGACGGTTGGGATGGAGTTGCCCACTTCGAAGAATCTATCATCATAAAATGATGAATCATCCATCAATACCATATACTAAGGAATAATCCTAAAATGAATTATTCTAAAATTAAAATACAAGATTATTGAATAAAAATGAAATTGATTGGAAAGATTCAAACCAAAAACCTAACTAAATTCTATAATCCTTGAATTGGTTCCAATCAATCATCTAATCATATCTCATTACCAATCTTCAACTATTTCTTAAATAATCAACCCCGAATCAATTAATCCTTAATTCGATTAAATGATCAATTCTATTCTAATTCACCTAATAATTATTCCATTTACCTTTAATTGTAGTTATATAGCTCCATTCTTCATTTTTCCCTCATTTTTGGATTTATCACCATTCATCTTCAACATCTCAATATCTTAAATTCACTTAATTGCACTTTAATTTAACTTTTTATTTCACTTACCTAAGATAATTAAACATCATTCAAGTCATCATAATCATTTAGAATTATCTTTTTCCAAATAGGTCTTAAAACTCTAACCTTAATCTAAGCAATTCCTCAAGCAATTTACAATCCAAAGCAAATCCAATTCAATGTCATCATTAATTATAGATAAACTTCATAATTTAAAGATTGATGGATCAAATATTTTACCTTTAACACTATGCTCTTAAAATCCTAAATTTCTTTTAGTTCTCCAAGCTTTCTAAGCTCCAAGCTAGCTAAACTCCACTTAAATCCTCTTATTGATGGTCTTCCTATGCTAATTGACCAATGGATTAGCTTAAGAATTGAAGAGAAAGTTGGGAGAAGTTTTGGGAGAGAAATCATGTGAGAGAGAGAGAAAAAAAAGAGGAAAACTCTGGAAAAAAAAACCGATTCATGACTCCTTTTATACTAACTTGATTTTTCCTTTTTTTGGGTTTATTAAATTCTCCCCACTTAAGAAAATTCATCCTCGAATTTTGAGTCTACTCGAACTGTAGTAGATAAAAAATTAGGATACTTCCTCTTCATTTCCTCCTTAGGCTCCCAAGTAGCTTCTTCGATCGAATGGTTTCTCCAAATGACCTTTATGGACACAATCTCCTTATTCCAAAATTTTGTAACTTGATGATCCACTACTAGCACGAGGGTGAGTACTATTCCGTTAAAATCAAAAAATCAAACCAAACCAAATTAACAATTTTGGTCCAACTTTATTTATAAAATTTGAAAAAAAATAAACTAAAAACCAAAATTATTTCAATTTAGTTTGACTTTTCTATAAAAACAAAATTGATTTCCGCCAAAAACAAAATTTTAAAGCAACCAAACCCTAGTAATATCTAATTATCAAAAACACTTGTTCTTCATCGGCCAAATTGTCAAAAACCGTTGTTCTTCACTTCTCCTCCCTTATAGAATCACAGTCCCATAACTTCTATTCATCGGTCATCACGGATCCTACATAGTTGACGAGTTGGAGATCTTAGAGGTAGCTCCTCCCTCGGACTCAACACGGGAGTTCGTTCTTCCTTTCACCTATTTCGACATAGTATGGCTAAAATTCCCAACATCCGAGAGCCTCTATTTCTTTAAATAGCTGAAATTGAATCAACTTTAATATATTTTCACTCAAAAATTATCCTTACCCTCAAACATGCACTCTCACAAACTCTCCTCCATTTTGTCCCTCTAGCCGACCATCTAAGTTGATCCTTCAATCAATCCTTCAAACCGATCTTTGTTTTCACCCCAAGTGATTCTAAATCTTTCACAACTCGCTAAATTCGGTGGCGATCATGATTAATTTGATTTATTCATAGGTAATAGAGTTCGTGAAGCTGGTAAATCACATCTTTACCTACCCAATTTGCATGTGTTTGATGCAAAAGTAGCATTACCTACTTTATAAATCATATTGTTTAATAATAAAGGCTTTTTTATTGGAAAGCTTCGGATTTCTTTTAAGATAGGGTTATGGGAATTGAAGTTTGGTGCGAGATTTAATAGTACCAATTTAGGCATAGCGATTTAGAGGGTGTCATGCTATTTTTGAAAAAAAAACGATTTTAATCAAAAAAATCAAACCAAAATCTTTGATCTTTTAACTGAATTACCAAACCTATATTCAATTTAGTTTTGGTTTCTTTTTTAATAGATTTTTTTAACCAAAAAAAAAATCGAAACCAAACCAAAAAGCTGAATAATCACCTATAATCGCCACCGATTGCTCATCATAAGACAAGCTAGGATTTAATTTCACCAACTATAGTTCTAAGACATTAAATGGGTCGAGTACATATTTTCTTAACATGAAAATACAAAACATTGGATATACACTTGAGAATTATGGTGGCAACGCCAACTCATAAGCCACCGCCCCAATCCGACCAATAATTTCAAATGGCCCAATATGCTTTGGGCTCAACTTTTCTTTCTTACCAAACCCCATTACTCCTTTCATCAAGGAAACTCTTTGAAATACAGATCACCATTCTAAAACTCCACATGTCTTCTCTTATGATATGAATAACTCTTATGTCTATTATGCATAGTCCTAAGGCATTCTTGAATTAACTTTACCTTTTCCGTAATAGCTGAATCAATTCTAGCTTGAAAGGTTCCTTTTCTCTAGCTTTCGCTCAACATATTGACGATCTACCATTCCAATCATACAACGCTTCATATGATGCCATACCAATGCTAGAGTGATAACCGTTGTTATACGAAAACTCAATCGATGGCAAATGATAATCCCAATTGCCTCTTAGATCCATCTAAGCATATCCTCTAACATCCGAATTATCTTTTTCAACCGATCATCTATTTGAGGATGAAATGTCGTACCGAAGTCTAGCCTTCTGCTAAATGCCTCTTATAACTTTTTCTAGAATCTAGATGTAAACTAAGTACTTTGGTCCGAAATGATAGAGGCTAGAATATCATGTAAGGATACTATTCAATCAATGTATAACTAGGCATATTAAGTATACCTATAGGTAGTATTTATAGGTAAGAAATAGGAAAACTTAGTCAATCTATTCGTAATCATCCCAATTGAATCATACACTTATTGAGTTCAAGGCAAACCCATCACAAAGTCTATTACCACTCTTTCCTATTTCCACTCCGATAGTGGCAAATCTTACAACATTCCAATCTATCTTTGGTGCTCATACTCGTACTTACCGACATGTCAAGCACTCGTGAAACAAACTCTATAATATCTTTTTTTCATTCCAATCTATCAATAATTCTTATAAAGATCTTTATATATCTTAACATAACCGGGATGCATAGAATAGGTTATACTATAAGTGTCTATCAAAATCTATTCTCTTAGTTCCGGATTCTTTGGCACACACAATCTTAGATGAAACCATATAGTGCCTCTATTATCAACTCTAAAATCTAGACTCTTTTTGTTTTGCATCTTAATGAGATTATAATTAACTTGAGGCTCTCAAATCCGATCCAACTAAACCGGCCTAATCTCCAAATGGGCCAATAGAACACCTAATTCATTAATTCCAAACACAACTAGAGAATCTCATAACATATCCACTTTCGATGCCAATGGCCACTTCTCTTTCAATAAATGGGTCAAACTTTTGACCGACTTCCTACTCAAGGCATCTACTACCATATTAAACCTTACCTATGTGGTATAAGATGATACGATCGTAGTCTTTTAGTAATTCCATCCATCTCCTTTACCTCAATTCAAATCCTTCTAATCAAATATCTACTTCAAACTCCTATGATCCGTATAGATTTTACAAGTTTCTCCATATAGATAATGTCTTTAAATCTTTAAGGCAAACACCACTATTGCCAATTCTAAGTCATACGTAGGGTAGTTTTGATCATGTTTCTTCAATTATCTCAAAGCATAAGCTACTATCCTACCATGTATCATCAACACATATCCTAACCCCCACTCTCAAAGCATCATAGAATACCAAAAATCCACTACTACCTAAAGGTAAAGTAAGGATTATCGTCGTGGTCAAATATATCTTCGACTTTTGGAAGGTCTCTTCACACTTATTTGACTACTAAAACCTCATATTCTTCTAAGTCAACTTAGTTAAAGGTGTTACAATCCTTGAAAAGTCTTACACAAACTTTTAGTAATACCTAATCAAACCCAAAAAGCTTCAAATCTCTATCACCAAAGTAGGTCTCAGCTAATGGCTTACTACCTCTACCTTCTTTAAATCTACTATAATCCTTTCTTGGGACATAATTTTCCCTAAGAATGCTATATTCTTCAACCGGAATTCATACTTTAAAAATTTGGCATACAATCTCGGATCCCTTAATGTCTGCAACGACCCACCTCGGATGATTCTCATGCTCCTTCTTATTCTTAAAATACATCAAAATATCATCAATAAACATAATTATGAACTTATTAAGCAAGCATCAAAACACTCTATTCATTAAATTCATAAAAGCTATTAGAACATTGGTAAGGCCAAACGACATCATCAAAAATTCATAATGACATACCGTATCCTAAAGGTAGTTTTAGGAATGTATTCTATCTTAATCCTCAATTGATGGTATACGGATCTCAAATCAATCTTCGAGAAGTACCTTGCATCTTACAACCGATCAAACAAATCATCTATCTTTGGCAATGGATACCTATTCTTCACCATCACTTTATTCGATCAACGGTAATCAATACATAACCTTAAACTCCTATCCTTCTTCTTGATAAACAAAACCCCAAGGAGAAATACTCGATCGAATAAAACCTTTTATCCAATAATTCTTAAAACTAAATCTTAACTCTTTCAATTTAGCTAGTGCCATCCGATAGGAAGATATAGAGATAGGTTCGGTACCTAAAAACAATTCAATACCGAACTCTATTTCTCTAACCGGATGTAAACTAGATAATTCATTTAAAAATCCATCAAAAAATCCCTAACAATGAGGACTTGGTCTATACTCGATCATATCATTATCAATCTCTTTCACCTATGTCAAATAGGCCTCACATCCTTTTCTCATCATCTTACTTACCTTAATGGAAGACACTAAGTTAGAAGGAGCTACGCTCCACTCTCTCCGAAAAAAAATTCTTCTTCTCCATGATCTCCAAATTGCACTATCTTATTATAACGGTCTAACAAAACATGAGAATTCGCTAACCGAGTCCATCTTTAAAGATCACATCAAAATCATTCATCTCTAACTATATCAAATCCATAATTAAATTTCCAGCCATTATTTATACTTCACGGTTCCTAAACACCAAATCAGCCTACTATGTTTTCTTTCTATCGAATTGACATTATCAAATATTTCCCTAATGTACATGGTCTTAAATCAAATCTTTTAGCAAAATATGATAACACGAAAGAATGGGTCGCCTATGAGTTAAATAATCCCATTGCATCATATGAAAAGACTTGGAGAATACCCGATACAATAGCATTAAATGTTTGAGCATCATGTTGGATGATGATAAAAACTCGAGCTTGGCCACCACCGATAATTGTCCGACCTTAACCTCTAAAACTTCCATAGCCTCTACCAGCTTGTCCTTAAATTTACTATGCTCTACCACCATACCCTTGACTAGACCAGCCATAAAATCTACCTCCATACTAACTTAGGGATGGGTTAGCCATAGTAAGGAGTTAGTAATCCTCATGAGGTAGCGACTCATGCCATCTTATATCTAGGATAATCTCGTATTAAATGACCTTGTTAATGGTAAAACAAAAAGCATGTCCATATCTCTCTAGAGCATGCACCTGGATGGATCTTGCCACACACTTGACAAGCCGAGTATCTTTTCGTAGAACCTTGATAGAATGAATGAGATGAGCCTTGACTCATTCTCATTCATGATCCACCATAGCTACTTTGTGCGGAATATCCCTTTTAAGGGCTAAAGTAACTCTACATACTCACATCTCGGTTAGATTTACTATTACGGAATTTATACTCATTGGATGATGAGGCATCACTATTGGCCTTCTTCTTTTGCTCCTTAGTTACCCTACTCTCTATTTTCCTTATCTCAAGCTCACATGCATAATCAACGACTTTAGAATAACTTTGAAACCTTTGAGGAAGCACCACTATGAAAAGTGGGTATACTAGGCCATTCATAAATCTTTTCATACTTTTTGCTTCAATCAGTATTATTTTTCGGGCATATCGACTTAGTTTGGCAAACATCCTCTCATACTCCATCACCATCATATTAAAATTTTGCACTATCTTTTAAATTCATTATCCCTTTCTTTCTTGATACTTTTTAATAATTATTCCTTTAGAAAGGCTTCCTTAAATTATCCTCCGGACTAATCATGTTTTCTCGTCTCATTTACAACATTCATCGGCACTTCCCTCAAGCATGAAGCTCGCTAGTTCAACTTTTCTCTCCTCGGGACATCAAAACACAACCAACCTTTTCTCTATCTAATCAATGAAATGCATCGAGTCCTCATCATCCCTATCACTCGAATAAGTTGGTGACTTCAGCTTCAAGAACTCTACCATATATAGGTCAAACCCCAATAATCTTAATCGAGTGCCACTCGTAAAAGTACTTATTTCACCCAACCTTTGATTGGTAGACACTAACTCTACTATAGCTCGTAAAGTTTGCTATGGTGTGTTGCATAGCACGGAACCTAACCATAACATCAACTCGGCAACATCATATCGAGTTCTTCTTCTTCTCTAATGTCGGACCTATGATGAGACCTTAAAGGCTTGGATGATGTCTCGGCCTTGACACTTTCTCTATGATCACCCGACCTAGTGCTCACCATAGTAACTTATACGAGATAAAATTCGAGTTTAATGCATTTCAAAAAGGTAAATAATCAATATGTAATTCATATAACTTTTGTTCCCTCTTTCATTAGGCTTGCTTATACTTAAAATAAGATTAAAAAATGGGTTTATAAGAAGGAAATAGCAATCAATATGAGTAAACCTAAACCAAGGCACATGCGAATTTAAGAGCACGAAAAACAAACGAAACAAATATAAAAAATCAAGTTGAAAGAGAGAAGCACAAAGAAAAAGGGAGTACACATGGTTTGAAGAACAAGCTAACATGCCCATCGTGATTTAGCTCAAAAAGTCACACAATCAAAAGAAGATAGACACGAACTTGTGAAAGAAAGGGGCACACCCATATGTGTTCTAGCACAAAAAGAGATATCGGTAGAAGGCCTCAAACATGATTTGTTTAGAAAATTGACACATCTATGTGTGTCCTAGCACAAAGAGGGACATGAGCGAAAAGAATTTGACATGGCTTGCGTAATAATTAGACACACTTATGTCTAACCCATAAAACTAAAATTCAAGAATGAAAGAAAAGCCATATGGCGGAAGCAAATTACACGATTTGAATGGAAAAAGTGACATGGTCATGTGTCACCATAAAATTTGTTCAAAAAGGAAAGAAATGCCACACGGATAAGTAGCTAAGAGACACTATTTAAGAGGAAAAATGGCACAACCATATGTCAATTTAAGCAAGCCATGTGAAGGGATTTTTACAAGATAAAATCCTACTTCTCGCATGCACTACTAGACTATAAATATAGAGATTAAAATGCATACTAACGGATTGATCCATGTGATTCAAGGTAAAAGCATGAATTAGAGTAGAATCTATGCTCCGATACTAACACTTGTCACGACCCTAGGAGTGGGCAACGAATAGTGCAAAGATTGAAGGAACCATAAGACCCACCTCGAACTAAGCAAGCCTTGAATACCTAAACTTAAATCCTCAATTATCATTTCATTCCATGTTATTATGAATTTCTTCAACCTTAATATAATTCATAATTTCATGTTATTCTCATTTTAGTAACCAAGATCAATATTTATAATCAAATTCCAATACATTATCCACATCTATAATTACAGAGTTTCTAAAAATACAAAAAATCATAACATACATAAGTTCTAAAGAATTACAAGGAAATATGTCGCACCACCAAAGTGTCGACTTCATAAAATATAACCAAAAGGAAGTAATAGGTAATCCCCCAATATCTTACAAAACCGAAATAATGAGGGGTGAGCAACCAACGACTTAGTGAATAGACATTACATAATATACTAAAAAAGGAAAACGGACTAAGGACAATAGTTTTAATTCATCTCAACATGCTATGCTAGTTTCTTAAAACACATGCATATCAAAAACACATCTCATATCATAATCCAAATGTTTCAAAACCATTTTTGTATCAAATCATTAAAACATTTATACATACATATGTCATACTCATACAAAAACACATATATAGCTTTTTATACACCTGTGGGGTAATAAAGTATCATTAGGTGTGAACACTCAAAGGCCACGCCTCTCATGACTAGGTTTCCAAATATTGGCTAACACATGAACTAGAACTATAACTCTCTTGCTAGCTGGAACCTCGTATCATTGAGCTCTAGGATTACCCCTTAGGTATATAGATTTCCCGTGGTCTCAAAAACATTTTCAAAGACCAAACATACTCATATATATTTCAAATCGATATTTCAAATACATGCATTTTCAAAAATACATGTATATTCAAAATAATGAACATATCATGTTCATTCAAATTTAAAATCACATATCAATTTCGATAACACATTGACATCTTTTTTCATTCATATCAAATTATTTTGATATGAAAACATTTAAAATATTTAAGATGTCCATTATCATCTAAGTTCTAATGAAATGTTTCTAAATCATTCATAATCCAACGATGTATGATAGACATGATTCAAAAGAATTAAAACACAAGCATATTATATAATATCCACTCACAGAACAAGTTGAAGAATCGAATGAAATCAAGACAGTTAGTATAGAGTTACCCACTCGAAGAATCTAGCTTTAAAAAAAGATGGATCATCCATCAATACCTATATACGAATAAATAATCCTAACAATGAATTATTCTAAAATTAAAATACAGGATTATTAAATAAAAAAGGAGTTGATTGGAAAGATTCAAACCAAAAACCTAACTAAATTCTATAATCCTTTAATTGTCATATCTCATTACCAATCTTCAACTCATTTCTTAAACAATCAACCCTCAATCAATTAACCCTTAATTGAATCAAATGATCAATTCAATTCTAATTTACCTAATACTTATTCCATTTACCTCTAATTGCATTTACATAGCTTAATTCCTTATTTTTTTCCTAATTTTTGAATTTGTCACTACTCATCATCTTCGACCTCTCAATATCTCAAATTCATCTAATTCTATTTCAAATTAACTTGTTATTTCACTTACCCAAGATAATTAAACATCATTCAAGTCATCATAATCAATTAGAATCATTTTTTCTCAAATGGGTCTTAAAACCCTAACCTTAATCTAAGCAACTCCTCAAGTAATTTACAATCCAAAGTAACTTCAATTTAATATCATCATTAATTATACATAAACTTCACAATTCAAAGATCAGTGGATCAAATATCTTATCTTTCACACTATGCTCTTCAAATCTCAAATTCTTCATAGCTCTTTAAGCTTTCCAAGCTCCAAGCTATCTAAACTCCACTTGAATCCTCTTACTTATGGTCTTCATAAGCTAATTGAATAATGGATTAGCTTAGGAATTGAAAAGAAAGTTAGAAGTTTTGGGAGAGAAATTACATGAGAGAAGGAGAGAAAAGAGAGTAAAACTCTAGAATAAAGAGGCGATTCATCGCTCCTTTGATACCGGTCGAATTGTTTTTTTTAGGTTATTACAAGTTATCGCATTCTTTGCTACCTCAAAGGTGCTCATGGTCGGGAGATTTTCTTTCCCTTAAATAATTCATTTTTTGTGTGATTATTGTGATGCTGATTGGTCCGGTTATGTAACCACTTGACGTTCTAAGATCGATTACATCATCTTTTTTGGCTCATTCGTCGATTTTCTAAAGGTCTAAACAATCTGTTGTTTCTTGCTCTACGATTGAAACTGGATATAGAGCCATGGCAACCACTAAAAGTGAGATTATTTAATTATGTTACCTATTTTCCGATTTAGTCATCCTTCATCCCGATCATGTCTCTTTGTTTTGTGACAACCGGAATCTATTATCTCTTACTCTATGATTGAAGCTAAATATAGAGTCACGACAACCACTACAAGTGAGATTGTTTGGTTCCATTATCTATTTGCTGATTTAGTCATCCCTCATCCCGATCGTGTCTCTTTGTTTTGTGACAATCAAATAACTCTTCATAGAATAGCTAATCCAGCTCTTTCATGAACGGACTAAGCATATTGAGACTAATTGTCATGTTATATGTAATCTAAGCTTTTTTCACCATGATCAATTTCTTCTCAATATCAATTGGTAGATATCTTCACCAAGGCTTCGATTAAGATTAGTTTTTACCGTTACTCGGATAAATTGGGTATTTTCAATCTCATGCTCCAACTTGAAGGGAGTAAAGATAATTATTTTAGGGAATACTATATATATATATATATATATATTCTCCTTTTTTTTAAGAAAAGAACATACAAGTGAAAGTATTTCACATTTTCAATGTTTGCCATTTTTTCTTATCTAATGCAAGGTTTCCTAGTTATTGTTAGAAAATATAGGAGGAGAGGAAGCCACATGACTTGGACTTGAATTACAACTCTTACTAAACATATATTTATAGTAGTTTAGGCTAACCGTAGAGATTCACATGATTAATACATTACATTTATGTGACTCTTTGAGAAACTTACTTTTACATCATTCTAGACTTCAAAATTATTTCCAATACCCCTCCTTGATTTTGAAGGTCCGATAACTCTTGATATTTGAAATGTGTTAGTAATCTATATCTTGCATCTTTAAAATTTTAGTCCTTTTGTTTTGCTTGTTTTTTTTTTTTTAGACGACCACATTATTGGTAATCATCTTCATCTTATGAAATGCTAGGATATTCGAATTAGCCATTCTTTATCATCATGAATAGCTAGTGACATTTTATTGCCATCTCGATAATTTTCTTTTCTTCATCAATAGTCATTGCTTAAACATGGCTATTTTTAGCCATTTTTCTCATCTTGTAACTATCGTCGTATTCTATGCCAAAATCTCTACGTCAAGATTTGGCTTTTCAAGTAGCCATTCTGTTTTGGCTCACTCTTAATTTAGCTTCATTTAGGCCGCTACCCTCTTCTTCATTATGGCTCATTGGCCATTTTCCTCCATTTTCTTTTCTTCATGTGTGATCTTTCTAGCACCACATCATCACATGTGCAAGAACTTACACTCAACCTTTTTATGGCCTTTTCTATTTCTCTCTTAATTCAAGGTCCCAATTCTCTTTAGGTCTTCATCTTGTATCTCATTTCTTCTTTAGATTTCATTCACCATCCACTTTCTCTTTGGGTCCGCTACAACACTGCCCTTACTCTTGGGTCCGTTGCCCATTTGCTTTTGGAGTTTTCTCCTTTTTACATGCATGCTATACTATTTTAAATGCTCTCTATAAACGCCTCATCGGACCAAATCGGCTCTAATACCATGTTAGAAAATATAAGAAGAGAGGAAAGCATGGTGATTCTCATATATTAATACTCTTTCAAAAGAGGAAGCCACATGACTTAGGCTTGAATTATAAATCTTACTAAACATATATTTATAGCAGTTTAGGATAACTCTAGAGACTCACATCACTAATACATTACATTTATATGACTCTTCGAGAAACTTACTTTTACATCATTCTAAAGTCGTGTTTGTTTCAGGAAAAATAAGTTTTAGAAACTTGTTTTCCCTTTTTTTTTTTTTTCATTATCCGATGTTTGTTTCGCATTTAGAAAAACAAGTCAACGGAATTTGATTTTTAGAAATTTGATAGGCTATTCGAAAAAGTGTTTTTCGAGTTAAAAAATAGAAAAACATTTTCTCTCTCTCACGAGCTGTCTTGCTCTCACGTTACTCACCTCTATCTCGATATATTTTAATAATTTTTTTATCTATCTATTTTTTATTTAAAATATATTAAATTAATTTTTAATTATTTCTTATCAATTATTATTAATTATTTTTTCTCTATTTCTACTAACATTTGATTTTTTTTATTTATAAATACAATAAATATTCCTAAAAACCATTTTTACACCTTAAAATTATTTTTGTAATAAATATTTTAATAATTTATCTCTATTTTTTTTTTTACCATTATCCCAAACATCACATAAACTATACTTAAATGATTGAAAATGATTATTACAAGACTCGCAATCATTTGTGAAAATTTTGAAACTAATTAATTCAATAATAAACGAGTATTTTTCTAACACTACTCATTTGCAACTACATCAATAATTTATGATTAATTTTAATCAATTGTAAAATTTTGCTGGTAATTGTAGTTAATAATTGGTTTCAAATTGTTCCAAAATTAATCTTTTGAAACCAAATGATTAATTATCTACAAATAATAATAACTAATAATTTATAAAATTATTTTTTAGACTAAATTATCAGTTCAATTTCCAAAAAAGAATTCTTAATTGAGTTACTAAAATAACAATGCTATAATTCCTTAGAAATGTTTTTATCATATGTGAATATTGGCTTGATTTTATCCTAAGTAGTTTTGATGAATTGGTTTGATCGTTAAAAATATACATTTTATTTTTTAATTTTTTGAATTTAAATTTTAGAGTCAGTATTTATAAAAATTTATTAAATTTTTCTAAATACGTATTATATTGTGAGATTGTGAATATGCCTTGTTGAAGTTCTCACAAAACTCGTTAATATAACAATCATAGTCCGTTTTTGTATTTCAGTTTTATGTATCAAATAAACGTCGAAATATATTTTTCAAGAGTTTTTTCATATAATTAACAAATATAAAAAAAGATGAGGTTGCATTATTAACAAGATAAGGTTTTTTTGGCATATCCAATAAGGAAGAGTTGATTGATTCTATTCACCAGTTGCATTATTAAGAAGATGAGGGTTTTTCGGCATATCCGATGAGGACATGGTCGTTGGATTAGATGTTGTAAATGTCAGGTTTAACATGGAATTGGTGTCTTTTGAATGCTTTAAAAGACATCAGAAAAAGAACCATGATTACTACCTACGTAATCAATAATAAACACCCACCCAATCAAATGCTGAACATGAAATTCATTACTACTGAAAACAGGATTAAGAGAAAGTAGTATAGAGAAAACAAGGCTCAAAGTCAGATGCTGACAGCATCCATGAACTCTAAATCATTTTCCATAGCTTTCAAAGTCTTAGGCAAAACACATACTTCAATGTCCACACTGCCTTCTTCAAATCCAGGAAACAAAGTTATCTTCCCATCCAACTTGTTGCCAGGCCCGCTTCGTACTGCAACGGGCCTTCCCCAACCAAAGTCAGTTCCATAAATATTGAACCTCGGTGAACTGCTGGTATACAAACAATGATTACGTGCAAGTTCGCCCATTGTTCTCGGATTAAGATTCTCTTTCAAAGACTCTAAAATGCCTTTTACCTTGACTTCTGTGTACGAAGAAACTGCCTTGTTAATCTGCAAAGCTACATACCCAAGTTGTTGCTCCAATATCGCTCTTGCTTTCAGAGTTACTCTCTCAGACATTAGTGCATTTCCAAAATATGCTCCTGGTAATGGCGTCTGTAATCGTGTCCTTATACCTACAAGTACCGTTAGACCAACCTCTTTGTCAAGATCAATTACTTGTCCATTTCTAGTTGTAGATTTCCAAATATGAGCCAAGAGTGACTGAAGAGAGGAGATCGACTTGGTGGCGGATTCGGCGTTGGCTTTTGCTTTTAGCCTTGAAATTTTTTGCTTGGTAAAATGAAAAACTCTTTCTTGCAATGGTGGTGGAGTGAACCTAACAGTTTTGTTTTTGATGATTGAGAGAGGAAGATGGATCGGCAGGCAGGTACTACTGTTGAGAAATGACCAACGATCAAGAACTGGAGGCTCGGAGATGTGATCCAACCCACGATGGATTTCAGACCAAGAATTGAAGAAATTCCAAAATGATGTGCCGTCAACAACAAGATGGTTCATGGTACAGCCAATGAAGATGCCATCAACAAGTTCAGTGACTTGAACTGCTAGGAATGGTTTGGAAACACCCTCGTAGTTTAAGACCCCATTTAATGGGAAGAAAGAGTGGACAATTGGAGGAACATACACTGGCTTGAGGATGTCAGCCACTGTTACACCATCGGCCGCAGCATGAACAAACTGGGCTCCTGCATTGTTGCAGTCAATGAAATAGGAGACAGTGTTATCATCATGTTCAACCATGGCTAGTCGACCAGCAAGAGGTGTGAAGAAATCTAGAGTGCGAGAAAGTGAGGTTTTCAAGTGTTGGATCAATAAGTTTTGATCTTCTGATGATTTGGGTTTGAGGAAGAGAAGACCCTTTTGGATGGCACCTAGCAGAAGAAATTGTAGATCACATTGAGTCAAATCAAACCTCTCTACTGTCACCATGTTAGTAGTGGCTTGAACCATGCTTGTAGAGAGCAATCTAATATTTGCCATTTTTTTTTTTTTTTTTTTTTTGGTATGGGGAAGGGTTTGCCAATATGGAAAACTGATCCCAGAGACAATGCCTTGGCATATTGATTTATACAGCATCTAAGAACAAGACAATCACACTGCTTTGAAGCCAGCAGAAGATAGCACATCATGCCCTAGGTACTTTTTTGTTTTGTTATGGGCTGTCTCTAACTGTCTAACATTATCTCTATAAATTAAACTATACCTATTATATTCTTTGGTTGTAATCAAATCATAAAAGATAACGTTCTATCATGAGGTGTTATTTAAATTACAAAAATTATTCATATAAAACTATAAATTTATTTTAAAGAAAAGTAGTACGATCTTATGGTACTATAAACGTGTAGCACGAAAACATAATTTATTACTTTTTATGTGTAAAGTACTAAGTAGCTAGATACATTACAAAAACATTTGTTTAAAAAAAAAACCCTTATTCCTTGTTACAAATGTTTTTTATGTATTTTTAAACTATGTAGAAGGATTGTTAATTTGCTATAAAAAGTTAAAAAGACTTATCCTCAAGCCAAGTGAGATTTATTTACATAATTCTAGTTAATTTGAATTTTATTTCATAGAAAAAAGACAACTTCAAAGATTTGGTTAAAAGTTAAGAACATTATAGATACAATTGAACATATACAAATATGTTGAAAACAAATTAAAAGATATATTGAGATATTTTTCTTTTTATTAAATAACATAGCTGTAAAGTTAATTAACTAATTATTCATGGAGTTTGTTTTGCATAAAATATTTTAGACATTAAATGTTTTCCCTTAAAATATTTTGGTCAAATCTCATATAAGCCCGTCAAATATTTATCAATTCTCAACTAGGTGACCAATTTTTTTTAAAAGAAATTGGTAGATTTTAAACAAAATAATCAATTTAAAAATTTATGATACTTTTAGGACTCGTATTTGGAAAAGCAATATAGTTTAAACACAAATGCATAGATCATTAATTGGTTTATAGTTTAGAGATTAATTTGAGCTATGCCCAAAACAATTTAAATAGAATATATTTGGATCGCTTGAAATAACATGCTTGGTGCTTGTGATAGGATAACGATTATATTGATAAGCTAATATATTTGTATTTTGAATAGAAGTTTTTCATGCTTCAAGTATATTGAAATGTGTATCGATAACTTATTTATACATGATAATTCAACAAACACTAAGTGAGTGTCATTAATTCAAACTCTAGACCTCTACATGGTATTAGAGCAATAATAGGCTTAATAACAAATAATTTATAATTTTTTCCCTATTCTTCAAAGAAAAAAAATGTATGACACGTAAGGCACACAAAGAACCCTTGCTTCAACATCTTCGACTGCTATTGTTTCTCATCAATGATTACCTTCTTTTTCTTCACAAAGCATATATCTCTCATCAAACTTAATTCCACAAATTTTCTTCTTTGGCGAACACAAATTTTTCCTCTTCTAAGAGGACAAAATCTTATTCATCACATCGATGGAACAAAAGAACCTCCCTCTTCCACCCTTACTAATAATATTCCTAATCTAGCCTATGAGGTTTGGTATCATTAGGACCAACTAATTCTCGACTTGGATTGTTTCCTCCTCTTTGTCATACCTATAGTATTAGTAAAAGTTCAAAACTACCTTTTTTAAAAATCTAAATTTAATGCACAAACACCTCTTGAGTGAATTTGTTTGATGTTTGGGGTTCATTCTCTATGGATTCTATATTTGGTGTTAAGTATTATGTTTTTTTATTATTCTTATTTTGATTTATTTTATTAAATATAAGTCCGAAGTACTCGATGCATTTATCAAGTTCATACATGTAGTTGAAAAAAATTTTGGCTTCCAATTAAGTCTTTTCAAGTAGATTAGGGCACTAACACTACAAAAAACTATTAAATAGTTACTAAAATCAATAACGAATAATAAGTTATCGGTATATAGTGATAGATTTATGAAGGAGTAATGGTTGTTATCGGCTTTTAGACATTTAGGACGGATAACAATGGAATACCGACAAATCACCAACAAAATTTCAGCGATGGAACATTTCCATTGTCAAATAACATGGTAAATTTTTGGTAATTATTTTAGTAATATATTACCAACAAAATTGCAATTGCATTTGGCAACAAATTCCGATTTCCATCGCTAATGTTGGAGCCTTTTTCCTTCTCATTAAAGATATAATTTTCCATCGCTAAACTTTTTATTCTCTCACCAACTATCGATAGAATATTTTCATCGCTAAAAAAGCCAATTTTAGTGACAAAATTGTCTATCACTAATAGGTGAAAAATTGACACAATATTGAAAACTTCAAATAATGACAAGCACTTATTTTCATCGCTAAAAAAAATGGAATCCAACGATGGAATAGAGATACGATCACGTCTATTGCTAAAAAACACTTAAATTGAACAAAATCCCCTTCTTTCCCTATTTTCTTCTCCCTTCTCCCATAAAACCCTCACCGCCATCTCCTTCAACCATACTACTAAGCTGCAAGACCCCTACACCACCTCATAAATCAATCTCCTTTGTACTCCAACCATTTCCTTCTCTAAAATAGTTTTTGTCTCCTCCCTCAAAAGAGTCTCCTTCACTACGAGGACTACCGCCATCGACCATACTCTAGCAGTCCCAACCACTCCAGCTAGCTCGGCCATTAACTCCAACCTCCATCTCCAAAAAGGATAAGTTTTTCAATTTTTCTCTTACCTATTAGATTTGTTACTACTTTTTATATATGTAATTATTTGTTAATAAATATATTGAGCAATTTGAATTTATATTATTTGAAATTTAATTGAGTATTTTTTTTATACGGATGGAGTTTCTAAAAATTTTTTGAATAAATCTCTTTTGTAAATTGAATGTTTCCCAATTTACCAAAAACTTAAAAAAAAAATCTAAAATGCACATTCGAGATAGATTTGTTTTCATTTTCTTATATTTTAGTGAAAAGAAAATATAGATGTGATTTTGACTTGGATTTTCTTATTAGATCATGAGATTTGGTAGAGATTTTATGAGAATTCAAGTGTATAAGAATTCGGAGGAACATGTAATGATGATAAGAAAGAATTGAAATTTTACTTTAAAAATGAAAAAACTAAAATGGTTTTGCTAATAATTTGAATTTGGAATATGGGATTTGAAAGATTTTGAAATATGAAACAAGAAAGATTGAAAAAGAGAAGATATTTCACGAAAACCAAAGTTTTTCTCTCTCCTAAGATTTTGCTATAGTAAAAGGAAGAATTGGAAAAAAAATCCATGTGGAATTCTATATGAAATTTAGGTCATGTTGTCATCATACCAATCATGCCATGTCATATGAACTCATAATTTTGGATGGAAAACACCTTTTACGTTAATATGGTTATCGAAAGCTTAGTTTATTTATTTTCCATCTACTTTTGAAAGAACATAGTAAAATAACTAAAAGGTGTTAAATTCGTGATTTTATGGTTCAATAAGCCATTTTTAGAAAACAAAATGGTAATTAAGTAATTGTGTTTTGGCTCGGATATATCGAAGGAAAAACTAAAGTGGAAAAATTAAAATGGGTTTGTTGAGAATTTGAATTTGGAATATGGGATTTGAAGGATTTTGAAATTTGAAACAAAAAGATTAAAAAAAAGAGGAGATTTTATGAAAACGAAGGTGTTTCTCTCTCCTAAGATTCTGCTATAGTGAAAGGAAGAATTAGGGAAAAATCCACATGGAATTCTACATGGAATTTATGTCATGTTTGTCATCATACCAGTCATGCCACATCATATAAACTCCGAATTTTAGACAAAAAACAACTTTTATGCTAATATAGTTATCGGAAGCTTAATTGATATATTTTTCATCCACTTTTAACGAACTTAATAAAATATTTAAAAGGTGTTAAGTTTGTAATTTTATGATACAATAAGCCATTTAAAAAATGGTAATTAAGTAATTGTATGTTGGCTTGGATATAATGAAGAAAAAAATGAAGTCGGATCATGCATGTATAGATTTTAGGCTTGTCGAATGGATTTTAAATCAAGATTTTATAAATAGGATGAAAGAATTTATTGCATTTACTATTAGTCATCCTAAAAATATATCTTGAAAATATAGACGAAAGTAAGATAAAGTATCCTTGTAATCATCGTAAGGGTCAAAATTCCTTTGATGGTTTCTTTTACTCCAGACAGACACTTATAGGTCTAATGCTAACCGGACCATTGATGTCGTTAATAACATGTAAGTATTATACTCATAGTTACAAATAGTATTTGTCTTTACTTTACGAGTTGGTAATTACTTTTACATTTTAGTATAATTATTTGTTCATAAATACAATTGTTGTTTTTTTTTTTATTTGTTGTGTTTGATACTTTTTATCCATTAAGTCAATGTTCTCAACGAATCACTATTATTTTTAGAGAGCAATTGGACTCCTCCAATCTCAACATAGAATTCGGACTCTTAAGAGACAGAAGATTTCTATTTAAATGAGTTTAAAATAGCATATTAATTATTTATTTGTATTAGATTTAAATTATTTCAGTAAATCTAATATGAAATGTACCGATATTAATTTTTTCCTTCTTATAGAAATACTTTATATGGGAGGATGCACTAGTTAAGATAGTATGGGAGCATTAAGCACGTAAGTATTATGCTAACATGTTGACCGATAGAAAGAAGAAGGGGACCAAACTCAAGTCTATCCTAGAACAGGTGTGGGATGGATGGTGACAAAAATGGGCCACACCTAAGCTTTGTGCCCATTCTATACGAGCAACTTGGAACCATCAAGATAGGTGATATTGGTGCTAGCCTATCTAGATATATAGAGGGTTTTATATCACTAATTGAATACACTACACAAATGATAAATCTTATTATTCATTATGTTATAAATTATTATTTACAATTATTGCATCTTATATTATTTATATTATGTCAATTTTTTTAGACTATGGAGTTGGGTCATGACCCAAATCCTCCCAAGTTGTTTGTGAGGACTCATAAATAGATGGATAGGTCATTTATTAACACGTAGTCGTAAATAGTTAGGGTAAGTATTTTAATTTTTTAATTATACATATGCTAATTTAATCTAAAAATTAAATTTATAATTTAATAGTATAATTTTTGCAATAATGTAGGAGTGCATGGACTCATTGTATGAGGCGAGTTGCTAGCTAGACGTCGAAGGTGCTTCACAATCACCAAATGTCGGCGTGGTTTAGATATATCTCGAGGTTATAGGAGAGGAGAAGAAGTAAAGTGTATGGCCTCGAATCATAAGTGTCCTAGCATACAAGCTTCGATGTCGGTTCATCCTCTACCACATCGCGGTTCCATGGTCGAATGCAACGGGATGACGAGCGAGTAGCAACATATTAATCATGATTTTAGCTATAGATTTCATAATTATAAGATGACTTTTTATATAAAATTAGCGATGGAGATACTTTAATATAACAATAAAATTTGTCTCTCATTAGAGATGAAATTTCATTTTCGTCGATAAAAGAATCGACGATAAGCGTTTTATCGATGCTATTATTTCATCATAAGTCCATCGCTAAAACAAAATAATGACAAAAATATAGGTTTAGCAATAGAACTTTTCATTGCTAAACATTTCATTTTTATAGTGTGAGTATCGGACTTTGATAAAAAAAAAAAATCTAATGGAAATAGTATTACACTCGGAAAAGTTCTTATCTCTATATTTCGGAACGTAAAGGGTGTGTTAAGCATAAACATTACTAAGTTATCAATATTGGTTTGACTATGGTATATAATGCTAGTGTTCCCTTAAAATATTGGACTTATGCTTTTGATGCAATGATGTTTACAATTAATCTCCTTTCTACCCTAATTTTATCTCAACAAGTTCCCTATGAAATTTTATTTAAACAACCGAGTTAATTATCAAACCCTTAAGACCTTTAGTTGTGTTTGTTATCCATAGTTACATCCTTATGCCGCACATAAATTAGAACCTTGATTTTAATGGTGTTTTTTTTTTTTTTGGATATAGTAAGTTAGACAAAGGATTTCTTTTTGGGGTATTACTATCCATAAAATTTATGTCTCACGTCATGTGATTTTTTCTTAATAAGAGTTTTCATTTATCAAGTATGATGGTAGCTAGACTTTAATATCTGTAGACCCCTGGATCGTTAGCCGTGAATCATTTTATAATTTCTAGATTACCATCCTTTAGGTCGTTTGTTCTACACACTTCATCCCATTCTGGCCATGAGTAGCCCATGGCCCAACAGATTGGCAACTCATATGCTATGGGCCGGACCTATCCTCTAGCACCTAAACATCTAAGACCAAGTCTCAAACTGGCAGTTTGAAACTACATAACCACCTATTGACCTTCAATCATATACTTACGCTATTAAGAGTGCTCACTAAAGCCAAGCCATAGTTAAAGAAATTAATTACAAAATAATTTTTGACATCAAATTATTGATGGAAATATGTCAATATAACGATAAAATTTGTCTCTAATTAGAGATGAAATTTTATTTTTTTCACTAAAAGAATTAGCAACAAGCATTTTTTTAATAAATATATTAAGAAAATTGAATTTATATTACTTGAAATTTAATTGAGTATATTTTTTTATACGGATGGAGTTTCTAAAAAAAATTAAATAAGTCTCTTTTGTAAATTGGATGTTTCCTAATTACTAGAAACTCCATCCGTAAAAAAAAAAAAAAAAAAAAAAAAAAAAAAAAAAAAAAAAAAAAAACCTACATAATAAAATGCACATTCTAAGATAGATTTGCTTTCATTTTCTTATATTTTAGTGGAAAGGAAATCTAGATGTGATTTTGACTTGGATTTTCTTGTTAGATCATGAGATTTGGTAGAGATTTTATGAGAATTCAAAGGAATGTGTAACGATGATAAGAAAGAATTGAACTTTAACTTTAAAAATGGAGAAACTAAAGTGGGTTTACTAAGAATATGAATTTGGAAAATGGGATTTGAAGGATTTTGAAATCTAAAACAAAAAAGATTGAAAAATAGAAGATATTTGCTGAAAACAAAGGTGTTTCTCTCTCATAAGATTTTGCTATAGTAAAAGGAAGAATTGGAAAAAAATCCACATGGAATTCTATACGAAACTTATTTCATTTTGTCATCATACCAATCATGCCATGTCATATGAACTCGGAATTTGAACGAAAAACACCTTTTGTGTTACTATGGTTATCGAAAGCTTAGTTTATGTATTTTTCATCCACTTTTAAAAGAACGTAATAAAATAACTAAAAGGTGGTAAATTTATGATTTTATGGTTCAATAAGCCATTTTTAGAAGAAAAAAATGATAATTAAGTAATTGTGTGCTAGCTCGAATATACCGAAGGCAAAACTAAAGTAAGTTTACTAAGAATTTGAATTTGGAATATGGGATTTGAAGGATTTTGAAATCTAAAACAAAAAGATTGAAGAAAAGAGGAGATTTTATGAAAACAAAGGTGTTTCTCTCTCCTAAGATTTTTCTATAGTAAAAGGAAGAATTGGGAAAAAAATCCACGTGGAATTCTACATGGAATTCATGTCATGTTTGTCATCATACCAATCATGCCACATCATACGAACTCGAATTTTGGATGAAAAACACCTTTTATGCTAATATGGTTATTAGAAGCTTAGTTTATGTATTTTTCATTCACTTTTAAAAGAACATGATAAAATAATTAAAAGGTGTTAAGTTCGTAATTTTATAGTATAATAAGCCATTTTAAAAAAAATGGTCATTAAGTAATTGTGTGTTAGCTCGGATATACCGAAGAAAAAATGAAGTCGGATCATGCATGTATAGATTTTAGGCTTGTCGAAGGGATTTTGAATAAGGATTTTATGAATACGGTTGAAGAATTTATTGCACTTAATATTAGTCATCCTAAAAATATATCTTGAAAATATCGACGGAAGTAAGATAAGGTATCCTTGTAATCGTTGTAAGGGTCAAAATTGCTTCGATGGTTTCTTTTTCTCCAAGCAGCACTTATAAGTCTAATGCTAACCGAGACCATTGATGTCGTTAATGATATATAAGTATTATGCCCATAGTTACAAATAGTATTTGTCTTTACTTTACGATGGGTAATTACTTTTATATTTTAGTATAATTATTTTATTCACGAATTCACTCGTTATTTTTTTATTTGTTGTGTTCGATAGTTTTTATCCATTAATTCGATGTTCTCAACGAATCACTATTATTTCTAGAGAGCGATTGGACCCCTCCAGCTCCACATATAAGTTAGACTTTTAAGAGACAAAAGACTTCTATTTAAATGAGTTTAAAATAACATATTAATTATTTATTTATATTAGATTTAAATTATTTCAGTAAATTTAATATGAAATTTACTAAAATTAAACTTTTCTTTCTTATAGAAATACTTAATATTGGAGGACGCGCTAGTTAAGGTAGTATGGTAGCATCGGGCACATAAGTGTTATGCCGACATGCCGACCAATAGGAAGAAGAACGGGACCAAACTCAAGTCCGTCCTAGAATAAGTGTGGGATGGATGGCGACAAGAATGGGCCACACTTAAGTTTTAGGCTCGTTCGTGTAGGCAACTTGGAACCATATGAGCGAGATAGGTGATACCGGTGTTAGCCTATCTAGATATATAGGGTTTCATCTCATTGATTGAACACACTACACGAATGATAAATCTTATTATTCATTATGTTATAAATTATTAGTTCCAATTATTTCATCTTATATTATTTATGTTATGCTAATTTTTTTAGACTATGGAGTCGGGTCATGATCCAAATCCTCCCAAGTCGTTTGTGAGGCTCACAAATAGATGGATAAATCATTTATTAATACGTAGTCCTAAATAATTAGGGTAAGTATTTTATTTTTTTAATTATACATATTTTAATTTAATCTAAAAAAATTAAATTTATAATTTAATAGTATAATGTTTACAATGACGTAAGAGTGCATATACTCATTGTATGAGGCGACTGCTAGCTAGACGTCGAAGGTGCTTCACTATCGCCAAATGTCGGCACGATTCGGATATATCTCGAGACTATAGAAGGGAGAAGAAGTAAAGTGTATGGCCTCAAATCATAAGTGTTCTAGCATACTAGTTTTTGATGTCAATTCATCCTCTATCACATCGTGGTTCCATGGTCGAATGTAGCAAGATGATGAGCGGTAGCAACATATTAATGATGATTTTAGCAATAGCTTTCATAATTACAAGATGACTATTTATAGCAAATTAGCGATGGAAATACATCAATATAACGATAAAATTTATCTCTAATTAAAGATGAAATTTCATTTTCATCACTAAAAGAATTAGCAACAAGAATTTTATCGATGTTATTATTTCATCATGAGTCCATCACTAAAAGAAAATAGTGACAAAAATATAGGTTTAGCAATAGAATTTTTCATTGCTAAACATTTCATTTTTTTATAGTGTGAGTATCAAACTTTGATAAAAAAAAATTTGATGGAAATAGTATTACACTCGGAAAAGTTCCTATCCCTATATTTCAGAACAAAAACGGTATGTTAAGCGTAAACATTGCCAAGTTATCAATAATGGTTTGACTATGGTATATAATGCTAATGCTCCTTTAAAATATTGGACTTATGCTTTTGATGCGGTGATATTTATAATTAATCTCCTTTCTACCCTAATTTTATCTCAACAGGTCCCCTATGAAATTTTATTTAAACAACCACTTAATTATCAAACCCTTAAGACCTTTAGTTGTGTTTGTTATCCATAGTTACGTTTTTATGTTGCACATAAATTAAAACCTTGATTTCGATGGTGTAATTTTTATTTTTTTTGGGATATAGCAAGTCGGACAAAAGATATTTTTCTTTAGGTATTACTATCCATAAAATTTATATCTCACGTCATGTGATTTTTTCTTAATAAGATTTTTCATTTATCAAGTATGATGGTAGCTAGACTTCAATACTGTAGACCACTTGGACCGTTAGTCGTGCATCATTTTATAATTTCTAGATTACTATCCTTTAGGTCATTCATTCTACACACTTCACCCCATTCCGGCCATGACTAGCCCATGGCCCAACAGATTAGGAACTCATATGTTATGGGCCGGACCCGTCCTCCAAGCACCTAAACATCCAAGACTAGGTCTCAAACTAGCAATTGGAAACTACGCAACCACTTGTTAACCCTCAATCATATACTTATGCTATTAAGAGTGTTCACTAGAGCCAAGCCATAGTTAAAGAAATTAATTACAAGATGATCGTTTACATCAAATTAGTGATGAAAATACATCAATATAACGATAAAATTTATCTCTAATTAGAGATGAAATTTCATTTTTTTCACTAAAAGAATTAGCGAGCAGGCATTTTACCGATGCTATTATTTCATCACAAGTCCATTGCTAAAACAAAATAGTGACAAAAACATAGGTTTAGCAATAAAAATTTTAATTGCTAAACATTTTATTTTTTATAGTGTAAGTATCGAATTTGAAAAGAAAAAAAAGCTGATGGAAATAGTATTACACTAGAAAAGTTCTTAACCCTATATTTCATAACGGAATGGGTGTGCTAAGTGTAAACATTGCCCAAGTTATTGACATTGGTTTGGCTATGGTACATAATGCCATTGTTCCTTTAAAATATTGAACTTATGCTTTTGATGTAGTGGTGTTTATAATTAATCTCTTTTCTACCCTAATTTTATCTTAACAGGTTCCCTATAAAATTTTATTTAAACAACCACTTAATTTTCAAGCCCTTAAGACCTTTAGTTGTGTTTGTTATCCATAGTTACGTTCTTATGCTAGAAATAATTTAGAATCTTGATTTTGATGGTGTTTTTTTTTTTTTTAGGATATAGCAAGTTGGACAAAGGATATTTTTGTTTAGATGTTACTATCCTTAAAATTTATATCTCATGTCAAGTGATTTTTTCTTAGCAGAGTTTTCATTTATCAAGTATGATGGTAGCTAGACTTCAATACTATAGGCCCCTAGACCGTTAACTATACATCATTCTATAATTTCTAGATTACCATCCTCTAAGCCATTCATTCTACACACTTCACCCTATTCTAGCCATGACTAGCCCATGGCCCAACAGATCGGCAACTCATATGCTATGGGCCAAACTTATTCTCCAAGCACTTAAACATCCAAGACTAGGTCTCAAACCGGTAGTTTAAAACCGCACGACCACCTATCGAACCTCAATCATATATTTAGGCGAGTTAAGAGTACTCACTAGAGCCAAGCCATAGTTCAAGAAATTAATTATTTACTTGCCAACAACATTTGGGAGTTAGTACCAACCGATCATTTTCAAAATGTTATAGGTTATAAATAAATGTTATACACTAATAAATGTGCTGATGGTAGTATTAAAAGCTATAACGCCCGATTTATAGCTAAGGATTTTTATCAGCATTATGATGTTGATTACATTAATACATTCTTCCCGATTATTAAACCCACTACGAGTGCATCTAATTCTATTTTTAGTAGTTTATAAACACTAGAAAGTTTGATAATTGGATTTATCCATGTCTTTTTACATGAAAAACTTGATGAATAAGTATTTATGACTCAAGTGCAAGGATTTGTTGATCCAACCGGACTACATCATATCTACCAACTTAGAAAAAGTCTTTATGATTTGAAATAGACTCATCGCTCTTTGTTTAAATATATATATCATGCTTTAATAAGCACTTGGTTTCATTGGTTGTAAAGTGGATAGTTAGTTATTTTAATATCAATAAGGTGATAATCATGTATATTGCTTAGTATATATTAATGATATTTCACTTACTAACGATTGCTCATCCTTTCGAGTCAACTATTGATGCACCGCACCAACATTTTGCTCTTAAGAATCTTGGTCCGTCGTGTTTTTTTTTTTTTTTTTGGTATTGAAACTACCTAGACTATTGATGGTCTTTTTCTTACTCAATGTAAATATATTGAAGATATTTTGAATCATTCCAAAATATAAGCTAGAAATTTCTTTATTACCGTAATGTTTCCCAAGCTAAAACTCATTTTCATCACTCGTGATCAATTTTCGGATTTGTCATTATACCACGATATAGTGGGTAGTCTACAATATCCGACCCTTACTCAACCTAATGTCTCTTGTATAGTGAATAAAGGTTCCTAATTCATGCATTGTCTAACCAATAATCATTGGCAAGCAATAAAGCAGACTTTTGTGTTATTTAAATTCAACTCATGTACATGGCCTCGTAATCAAATGATCTAAAACTATGCGGGTTTACGCTTATAGTGATTTTAACTAGGCGGATAATATTAATGATCGTAAATCTAAAACGGGTTATGTTATCTTTAGGGATGCTAAAATTATTTCTTAGTGTTTACATAAATAGCAAACGATGTCCAAGTCTTCTACTAAGGCCCAATATAGGGCCTTGTCTACAATAACTTTAGAAGTTCCGTGGTTACAATCATTACTTGGTGAATTACGAGTTGTTACCATTAATGCCTCTAATATTATAGTGTGATAACTTGAGTGCCATATATTTATCAAAAAATTTGATTTTCCACTCCACGTCTAAACATTTGAAAATCAATTTCCATTTGTTCATTATTGAGTCAATCAAGGAACCTTATTGGTTCATTACATCTCCATTGTTGATCAAATTGTTGATTTTCTTACTAAAGGCCTTCCAAAACACCACTTTGATTTTCTCTATAACAAATTGATAGTTGACTCTTTACCCGGTCAACTTGAAAGAGGATGATAGGATAATAATTATATTAATAAGATAATAGATTGTATTTTGAAAAGAAGTTTCTCATGCTTATCTATTAGTTTAAATATATTTAAATGTATACTTGTAAGTTATTTATACACGACACTATAATAAACACTCAATGAGTGTCATTGATTCAAACTCTAGATTTTTACCGCATGAATAAGGGTGGAATGATGATATGGTGGCTCCATTATAAGTGGGGAAAATACTGCTAAATAGAGAACGATATATAGTAGCATAAATAAAATTGCCATGTTGTTGCTAGGGAAAACATGGTCGACTAAATATATACAACAATATTTGAATAAGTATTTCAAGCCATAAAATTGTTGAGCAAAAAAGAAATATTGTCACATTTTGGATCTTATATAGCACAATGTTATTGTTTCTATTTATTTTTCCAAACATAGTTTATCTTAGACAAAAAAAAATTATGTTTACAATATCTTCTAAAGAAGCACATTTTTTGTGATTTTAATATTTCCTTGTAGTCCTATCTAAGTGGTGAATTTTATAAAAAGAAGCTTATAGCCTAGTTGATAAGTAATTGATAGGACACGTAAACCTCAATTAAGTCGACATACAAGAAAGCCGATAGACCTTCTAAAGGAAAACTAATTAAAGTAATGAATGACTAAAGAAACCTATAACCAATACTAGCAAGAAATCTATAAATCTGTTGTCCTCTTAAAAAAACATGACAAACTCTAGTTCTCCATTACAAGGATAAAAACCATCCAATAGATGAGAAATTGATTCCAAATCTAATATGTTAGTTATACTTGTACATATCAATTTATCCATATAATGTGTGTATATATTCAAACGTATCAATGAAACATAGCAAGTGATTAAAATATTTATATGATATTAGAGCATTAAAGTTTAAAAACAAATTTCTTGTCCTCTCGCTTAGTTTTTCTTTCTTCTCTTCTTTGACATGGCACTAATCAAGCATTAACCACAACAATTGTTGGTTTTTTTCTCCCTTCTCCGAACATTACTCATCAAATTTCTTTAAAAGTAAAATCTTCCAACTAATTACTATGGCCGACTCGGATGCTTCCTCTCCTATGGGGATATAACCTCATTCATTATGTTAATGGATCACAAGCAGCCCCATTTAAAACACTCATTGATGTTGCTAATCCAACCTTTATAAGCATGGTTTCAAAAAGATCAAGTGATTCTTAGTTGGCTTGTAAGCTCAATATCTAAAAGTCCCTTATCTTAGATTATTGGTGTCGTCACTACTAGAGAAGAATAGCAAAGACTTAAAAAGGTTTACTCTTTTGGATCTCGCATTCAAGTTCATTGGTTAAAAATCCAACTTCATAAACTAAATTATGGGAACAATTCTATTATCACCTATATGAATCGTGCTAAGTTGATTGCAGATCAACTCCTTGCTTTACAGACATCCAATTTCAAATGATGATCTTATAGGTGCTATCACTAAAGGTCAAGGTATGGATTACGTAGTATTTGTTCATGCTTTAGAAGCACGCTAATAAGAAATTTATTATGATGATCTTTTTGGTCTTCAAACATGTCAATAAAACACAATAAGTGATTACAATCTTTACGATCTATTAACAATAGAAGAAGAAAGAATTTCGTACAAATAACTTCTTCTCTTTATTTATAGCTCTGCAAGAACAACTCAATAATCTTTTTATTTTTCCTTATATGGCCAACACAAGATGAAGACACAGTGGACTAGCCACGGTGGCTGCAACGATGAGACACGATCTCCCATTTCATTGATCGCAACAATTAAGGAACCCAAATTTAATTTCTTGCTAAGTTTAATTTCTTATTGAACTTTACTTAGTCATATTTTCCACATATAAAAATTTATCTAGTTCGATATTAATATTAGGTCGATGAGTCATATTTTTTTAGAAATCAACTTTGGTTTAATGATTAAAGAGTTTATAGTTTAGTAATAATATTATCTTGTAAGAGGTTACGAGGTTCAAATCTTAATAAACTAGGTACGTTAGGAGTTTTGAATGTGTAAGTTAAAAAAAAAAAAATCCTTAGTCTAATGAAATTTTATAATTAATTTTTTTTAAAAAAATAGCATGTTAAAATTAATCATTTGCTTTCGGAAAAATCATATTTCATTTGTATTTGCAAGCCTCGTATGTCTTGGTTGGCCATATTTATTTTGCGTATAATTTTATATAAAAAAAATAATCGGATCTAATATTAGATTGATAATACTCCTAATTTTTAGGGCTGATGGCGAGTTTAATAAGATTCTATAATTAATTATGTTTAATTTAGCATGTTGTATTAAAATATAGGGCTAATTATATTGTTAAGTTGGTTAGTTTGTTAGAAGGAAGCTTCATCCGGTTATTCTTTTAAATTGTTAGGCAAGTTAGACGTCTAGGAAGTTGTTATTTTTACTTGTTAATCGAGGTATAAATGTAACCGTAGTAAGCATTTTTTTGTGAATGAAATATCGGAGGAATTTTTCAATTTTTCCTTTCCCTCTCTCGTGTTTGTTACTCTGCACTTTACTCTTTTTGTTTTCTCTACCTTCGACTTAAAATAGAGTTTCAACATGGTATCGAGCAAGGTCGAATCTAGGGTTTGTGATTCAATCAACCTTACTCATTCACTCAAATTAAGCATGATCATCTTAATCTCTTCTATTCTTGTTTCAATCAACCAATTGTTAATCTATGATTCAACAATTTCACTACTCATTCGCTATGGCAATGGAGTCATCCTCACTGTCCGATGAAGCTTTCTCTCTTTATTTCATCCATCATTCGGATCACCATGGTTCTCTTGTGGTTATTAAAGCTTACTACGGAGAACTATGCTACTCGGAGTAGGTCATTCACTCTAGCTCTCTCCATACAAAACAAATTAGGTTTTGTTGATGGATATATTCCAAAACCCGAAGATAATGGTATGCTTATCAACTTTTGAAATCATTGCAATAATCTCATAAGTAGCTTGGGTATTGAGATCAATGTCACCTTCGATAGCAAGCAACAATTTTCTATATCAACTCCGTTATCAAAATTTGAGAGGTCTTGAAGAAACGTTTCTCTCAACCGGATGAATCACGAATTTACAACTTACATTGGTCATTGTGTTCAATTACACAAGGCTCCGGATCGATCAATTCATATTTCACGGAGTTAAGTGGAATATGGGAGGAATTAAGGAATTTCGGACCATTACATCACCTGCAGTTGTGGAAGATGCAATGCAGATTACTTTGACAAGTTTGTGAGGCTATTTAAAAAGGATTATGTGTTCAAATTTCTTAATGGTTTGAATGAATCTTTTTCTCTTTGAAGTCTCAAGTGTTGGTAAGAAAACCATTTCCTAGTTTAGATGAGGTGTATAACTCGGCTATGAGGGAAGAATCTCGTAGATCACTTCATCTGCAGCAGACGAATCTCCTTTCAGTGATTCTTCTGCTATGGCTGCATTTTCGAGTAACAAAAGAAAATCATATATAACTTGTTCATATTGTGGGAAACCAAGACATAACAAGGACAAATGATATCGTTTGATAGGATTTCCTTCGATTTTAAGTTCACAAGGAACAAGAACTTCAACACTTGGAGGTTCTAGACAAGCCTCAAATTTCAGCTCCGGTCACACCTTTGGCAATTCCTCTCGGCATGTCAATAGTGTTGCATCGGATCAAGAAGTTCTTGTTAAAGGTGAACCTACTCATAATGTCACTCCAACTGGGTGTGTCACATTGCCAAACGTTGTTTTTACTCCATACCAAGTCACCGGACTTATGCATCTTTTGAATGCTCGGGATTTGTATGCTTCAACATCCCAAACCTCAAACCATAGCAACTCTCCTACTGGTCAATCATACATAGTCTATCTCTAGTCTTACGAGTACCATTTCGTTTTGTCTTCTCATTCAAAAATTGATACTTCATTTCATTCTAGTACCTAGATCATAGATATAGGTGTAACCGACCATATAGCTTGTTCCACTAAACACTTTATTCATATCGACTCGTTAATAACATGACAAGTACAATTACCAAATGGAGATAAAGCAATTGTTACTCATATTGGTAAAATTATCTTATCTTCTTCCTTTGTTTTACATGAAGTCCTCTCGTGTTTCTTCATTCAAATTCAACCTAATTTTGATTAGCAAACTTATTGCTAACTCTCAATACAAATTGATCTTCACTCGGTACGTTTTGTCCGATTAAACAAGTTAACTCTTTCGAGACAATGATTGGAACTCGCTAATCTACAAGCGAGGATTATTCTTGTTCATGTCTACTTACAAATGCATTCCTTTACTCGTCAAGCATTCCCGTCATGTTCAAACGAGTTGGTGATACAATTGTAAGTCCATTAGTATGTGATTTGTGGCATTTTCGTCTAGGTCATATGTCTCTTGATGGAGTTCGGTTGATTAGTCGTATGAATCCAATTGTTCAATGTAATAAACAAACCTATTTTGTATGTCCTCTAGCAAAACAAAAATGTTTTTCATTTCCTATTCATAATAAAACTACTTCTAGTCCTTTTAAGTTGGTTCATATGGATGTTTGGAGGCCTTATTCTACTACTTATCTTGGCAATTTTCATTACTTTCTCACTATGGTAGATGATTATACTAAGGTTACCTGGATATTCTTACTTAGGCGTAAATCGGATGTTATGTCTATCATTCCATCCTTTTACCAAATGATTCTTACCCAATGTTGCTTACCAATCAAACAAATCGGATCCGACAATGGTGGTGAATTCCATCTCCCAAGTTTCTACCATAAAAAAGGCATTATTTACCAACTTTCTTGTGTTGAAACACCTCAACAAAATGAGGTGGTTGAGAGAAAACACCAACACTTACTAAATGTGGCCCAATCCCTTCTCTTCCAAGCTTTTTTACCCATAAAATTCTAGGGGGATACAATTCTTACTACTACTTATTATATTGTTAAGCTTGTCAAGCTTCGTATGAACAACATTCATACTTAGCTTGCAGGGGATATTAAAAATATAGGGCTAATTATTTTGTTAAGTTAGTCGATAAGTTGGTTAGTTTGTTAGAAGTGGTTATTCGTTAAATTGTTAGGCAAGTTAGACGGTTAGAAAGTTGTTATTTTTACTTGCTAATCGGAGTATAAATGTAACTGTAGCAAGCATTTTTTTTTTTTGTGAATGAAATATCGGAGGAATTTTTCAATTTTCTTTTCCCTCTCTTGTTTCCCTCTCTCGTGTTTGTTACTCCGCACTTTTATTCTTCTTGCTTCCTCTACCTTCAGACTCAAAACGTAGTTTCAACATGCTAAAAATTGCATTTTTATTTAATAACATAGTATTTGCACCATACTTGTGTTAATTGGCATTTCAAGTTTTGCATTCCCATGATCATGTATTCCACACATAATTTTACAATGGAAAATTTTCTTGGATGTGACTTCAAAGGAACAAGAGGCTCGGCTTTAGGATTCCACAATCATTTAAAGTGGATTTACAAATAATTTATAGATTTTATTCTCTTTTTATATATATTTTCCAACCCTTTAAGGTGGTGGTATTTAAGATCATATTTACAGCAATTAGTTATCCTTTAATTTACATATCGTCAAAAATTCTTAATGAGGTCGGGTGATGCAAAAACTCTAAAAAATCAAATTTTTAGACATCATCTAAAAATAAATAAAAATAGGTCTCTCGGGTCCTATTTTTTCAAAACTTGTTGATTTTGAGTTTCAAACACCCAAATAAACGAGATGTCGTTCAATTAATTCTCAATTCACATTGACTTGACCTTAAAATAAAAATAAAAATAAACGCATAAATAGACTTAAAAAATAATTAGACAAATAACTTGTTAGAATTGAATTTAAGAATAGAAACAAATGAGGTAACATTTTTCGAAATAAATATTTTTGGATAATTTTTATCTTTTTTAAACATAACCAACTCTTTACCAATATTTCTAGAGCCAATCCGGTTTTTTTTTTTATCTCCTCTACAAATTAAGCAGGGACTCTATTTTAACTTTTTTTAATTCGAAAATTTTATATTTTGAATAATTAAAAGTAATATATTTAATTTTAAAAATATTACTGAAATGATGGTTATGGAGTTAGGAAAATATCTAAATGGCATATCATGTAGTTAATAATGCATTAAAGTTCTGCATAATATTTAGAGAAATATCATATCATAACATTTATGATACGTCAAGAGACCTCTTCAGTTACATGGATACGTACAACACTTTTCGGTGACCAAAGACACGCAGTAAGCATTAATTTCCAACCCCAAACTTAGGAGAAAATGCGAAAATCTCAATAAATTAAACACGGTAAAGTAAGATTCAACAAAGGGACCCTTTCTCCAAGAAAAAAAGAGATAATAACAAATAAATGTATTTATTTTGGAATTTTAAAATTAAGTGCGTCAATTTTTTTTTTTTTTTAAAGAATGTATGGACTATTGATATTGTAACAGCCAACTGATATTTATTCAATGTGCATCTAAACTTTGATCGTATATACTCTATTTTAAGAAGTTTCGATGGGATTATTTTACATTTTTACATTCAATTTAGGCAAAATTAAGACAAAGTAAAATCACTAATCATGATAATTTATTTAATAATAAGATGTGTTGGAAACAATAGTCAAATTCAAAAATAATAACTTATTGAATTAATTAAAAGACTATTATTAAAAAATATATATAAAACTAGGGATGGCAATTTTGCCCTATCCCGTCTTGTCTCGGTCAACATGAAGATTTTTTGAGTTTTTCGAGTTGATTGGAGAAATAGACGAGACGTCTTATCCTGTATTTATTTTGAACGAAGATAAGGTGAGGATGGTATTTGCCCGCCCCACCTCTATTTGGTTCTCTCCATCCCTAAAATTATAATTATACTTTATATAAAATCTGTTATTACTGATTTTTAAAATTTATTTTTTATGTAAATTATTATTTTTTTATTGTAATTTAAAATTTGATAATAAAATAAGATGAGATGTGAAAAAAATAAAAAATTAAATGAGTCATTAATATCTCGTAAGAATCCTTGTTTCCGTTTAAGATAGAAATAGTTTGAAAAATATTGTTTCACGTGGGACACGAGGTGGGTATAACGGAAAATTTTCAGGGCCATCCCCGCTTTTGCCCCATTGCTATTTCTATCTAAAACGTACGTGTGTGTGTACACGTATACACACACACACCAAAAGAAAGAATGTCATACCAAGGCGACAACAGACTACTTGTAATTTACATCGGATAATCCACCTGTTAAACGACATGTCTACTGGATCCTGCTGAATCGAATCTCTACTATTTATATTTCTCTTCAATGGTTAGGATCGTGTTATGCATATTACTTTTCGCGGACAGGATTGAGTTATACATAAATTTTGAGTGAGCTGGTTGCACTAGATATTATGGAAAAGCGAATAAGAGATTACTCGTTTTCGTAATCAATAAAAGTGAGGCGATGCTCACACCAACCGCTGACAATTTGTCATTCAATTATTTATATCATCGCTGACAAATTAATTTGGATCTAGGAACGAGGAATGGAAAAACGCCACTCCCCTCGAGTTTACATTTATTGAAAAGTAATCTTTAGAGGAATTTTTTTTTTTTTTTTTTCAATCTCAATGGCTTAAATAAATCTGTTATTTTTTAAATTTTTTAATTTAAATTTTGAGATGGATATTAGAGATAATTCAAATCTTAAAGTTAATAAAAAAAATTATTAACTACTTTTTAATACATCAGGTTTATATAAAGTATACTTAATTTTATAATATCATTAAAAAAAATTACTTAATCTTAATTAATTCGTAAATCGATTTAAAAATACTTCTTATTTTCAATTAAATAATTGATGTTAACGATAGGAGATTCCTCATGTTAGCAAATGGATATTGAAGTAAGTTCTTATTAGAGATATAACAAGAGATCAAGTATTTTATTCCACTACCCTGTCGAACAAACTATTGGTACAAATCTTTCTTTTTATCTTTCAGGTCATAAATACTGGAATGGTGTATCAATAAGAATGCTTGTGGAAAGAGTCTAGCCTTGCTAAAACAAAAGAAAATGGCTAGCATCCGCCATTTCTCCACAAGTATGGTTCAAGCCAAAACCATCAAGGAACCAACACAAAAAATTGAGCTAACTCAATGGGATCTAATGCTTCTTCTAATTACTAACATCCAAAAGCTGCTTGCTTTCCGCAAACCCAAATCATCAGAAGATGAAAAATTCCTCATGCATCCTCTTATTATATATATGTGCGTGATTTATGACTGCTTTAGCCTTTAGGCCAGTAGTTTGTACCTTGTAATTCACTTTAATCAAGTATTACTCTATATATATCATCTTTTTATTAATAATAACACTGTTGTGATTTCTATATACGTGATCTATATTCTTTTTCAAATTTTATAGTTTTCATTTTTTGGTTGGAAAATTTATTATTATGATGATTATTATCTGAAGAAGAAGAAGAAGAGAATATCACGTCACGGAGCAATGAGGCTCTAGCTCCACTTGTAACCTCAATTAATCTCCTCGAGAAGGCTGCAGATATCGATGGGGGTAAAATAACAATGAACATAGATTCTTAAGTACACCGACAAAAT
This sequence comes from Dovyalis caffra, assembly GCA_963924115.1. Classification (NCBI taxonomy): domain Eukaryota; kingdom Viridiplantae; phylum Streptophyta; class Magnoliopsida; order Malpighiales; family Salicaceae; genus Dovyalis; species Dovyalis caffra. The sequence goes on from CAWUPB010001195.1 coordinate 4,468,792, forward strand.
AATATAAATCATGCATAATTATTTTACAGAATTTATTTATTAAAAAAAATATCAACTATTGAATGGATATTATTTCGTCAATGGCTCTTGTAAATTTGATTATTCTTATGATTAAAAACTAAGTAAATAGCATGGTGCGATTACTGGAACAGTTCGTGTCGTGGCAATTTTTGTGCTGCATTGTGGGAGCAGTTCGTGTTGGCAATTTTCTAATATCAGATTTTTTATTTCCTTAATTATGTCAAAATCTAATTAAAAGCCTCTTCCATCTAACTTTTAATTAGTCATATTTAATTTGAGATACTACAAACTTTTGTGCATATCACTTTTAATTTGTTCTTAAGCTAGCCACGTTGCAAATAGAATTTGGAGGAAAAAAAATGCTAAGAATATTTCTTAGAATATTTTTAGATTGAAGGCCAAATTGGATCGAAGAAACAATCAAAGGAGAATAGTTCATTGGGTTCTCTTTTAATTATATAAATTACTCTCTTATAATATAATTACATTTTTCTCTCTTTAAAGCTTTCACGTAATAAAATTATCTCAGTTATTCCAATTCAATTAAACAATATATAGATTATTCTCGTTGACCAATGAAGAATTTTCTCAACTTCAGCTAAGCATGATTCTTTAATATTATAGTCTACATAAATTTGATTTTTTTTTCAGCTAAGTGTTTTCATTTTCACTTTAAATAGGGGTGGCGCAACTTATATATATGTGTGTGTCCGTGCGCACGCGCGTAATGCTTTCTTAATGAAAATAGGATACAATTCCACTATTATTTTTCACATCAACATGGTTTAACGAGTGATTTTGAAGGTCGATTAATTTCCTACCATGGCAATATGAAAAAATAACCATTAATATATCCAATATATATAAGCTTGTAAAAAAAAAATACAATCTTGCAGTTTCATATTTAAAAAAGGCTAATTTTATTGGATTAATGGTTGCGAAGGTCCATTTATTATCTCTTTTGTCTTTACTACGTTCCTCTATGTTTTTTTCTTCTCCTTAAATTCATCTCTTTACGTTAGTTTCTATCTTAATCTCATATCTCTTTGTTAACTTTTGGACTAACGTCGTTAACTTTTTTTTTCCTATCTTAATCTCATTCGTCTACTCTTTTTCTTTTTTTTCTTTTTTTGTCTTAATCTTGTTTTTTATACTAAATTTAAATAAATAAGTTTTGAAAAAAATTTTAAAAAAAATAAAGATATATCCGATTATTCTCTCGTCAAAATTATATATATAAAAAAAAACTAAAAGAAAAGTTGAAGATAAAAATATTTTTTTATCTAAAATATTATTTATGTGTCTAAATTTTTCTCTATGATAGTAAGCAAATTTTAAGTATTAAATAAAATATTTATGGTATTTTTTATTTAAATATAAAGAGTGTTTTAGTTAAATTTTAAATTTTTGAATGGCATGTATAATTTTATAATACTTCAAAAGAGTCTAATATAATTTTCTTATTTTGATTTTATAAATTTCTTAATTTTAAAAATTTAAGTAAAACTATCTTCACATTTTAAAAAAAGTACTATAAATATTTTATTTTATACTTAAAATTTTCTTACATCATAGAGACAAATTTTTAAAAAAATACTATAAATATTTTATTTTATACTAAAAAATTTCTTATTATTATAGAGACAAATTGAAGTCCATAAAGGATATTTTGGATAAAAATATATTTTTTTATCTACACTTATGTTCACTATTTTTTATATTTTTAATTTTAGAGAGAATAACTAGATATATAGTCACTTTTTTTTAGTTTTTCTTTTAGTTTTCAAATTTTATTTATTAAAATTTGTTACAAAAAAAATAGATTTAGGTTGAAAAATAAAGTAAAGAGATAAGATAAAACAAAAGTTAATGTTGTTAGTCTAAAAGTTAAGAACGAGATTAAATCGGAAAACAAACGTAAAATGATGAAGTTAAGATTAAAAAAAAAAAAAAAAAGAGAAACAACAAAGATTCAAAAAAAATAAATAAATAAATAAAAGAACCTTGCAACCACTAACCTAATATTTATCCAATTTTGCTAATTCGAGTCCATTTATCAAATCCAAGCCCATTGAAAGAACCCGAACTCGCAGCCGAAAGAAACCATTTCAATCATAAGTCTACACTTCCACCCGATAAACCACGTCTTCCGAGTCCGATCCGAACCCAATCCTACTATTTGTGTTTCTCTTTCAATGGTTAGGATCGTTGTGTGGTTTATTACTTCAAAATAATTACACTTTAAATATATTAATTTTTAATTAAATATATGAATTTAATTTTTTTTATTTGAGTATATTAATTTTTTTAAAATTTGTTAATCAAATATTTTTTTCAATTTTATTGTTAATTGATAACATGTTCTTTACCATTAGAATAACAAATTATAATTTTGACCTTTTATTTTAATTAAATTCATAAATTTTAATTTTTTTAGTATGATAATTTTTCAAAACTATCAATCAAATACTTTTGTTAATTTTTTTGTTAACCGATGATGTGTTCAAATGCAAAATTATACTTTTCTTCTTTTTGTTGTAAGAAACTTTCTCTTAAAATTATTCTATCATTTTAAAATTTAACAAAAAAAATTAAAAAAATTAGCTATAAAATCGTAAACTAAACTCGGTTAGACTTGCTATTAAAAAAATAAAAAAGTTAGGTTTTGGACGTGAAAAAAAAAAAACACAAGAGTGAGATTTTTCTTCAAAAAGATTCATTTGTGTTTTCTTTTAATTTTCACTCTTAAATCTAGATGTATTTTTTTATCCGTAAATCTAACCGAGTTTAATTTAAGATTTTATAGCTAAATAGTGTTTTCTTTAATTTTTTTGTTAAATTTTGAAATGGTAGAATACTTTGAGGAAAAAGGTTTCCTTCAATAAAAAAAGTGAAAAAATTATAAGCGGATATTCTCTCCATTCCACTTTTTATTTTGATAAATAACAAAATTATTGTCTATTATCAAAAAAAAATTATTAATTACTTAATTTTCATATTATATATCTAATAAAAACTCACTTTAACTATTTGAATTCAAGCATATAATTAATTTTATTTTTTTTAATCCACATAAAAAATTTACATGGGACTAATACTTTATAACAAAGATAGTTTTTTCTTTTCTTTTCTTTTCTTTTAATTAGATAGTGTCTTTTTAAGAATTGATACACAATGTAAAAGCAAATATTTTAATCGGATTTTATCGGGTTACATCGAAATGAGAATCTTGTTGTCCGTTTGACTTTCCCGTGCCATAAGAAAATTAACACAAATCTCTCTTATCCTTTAGCTCATAAATACTAGAATGGTGTATCAATAAGTAAGCTTGTGGAAGGAGTCCCGCTTGTTAAAACCAAAAAGAAAATCGGTAGCATCCGCTATGTCTCCACAAATATTGTTCAAGCCAAAACCAACAAGGAACCACCACAAAAAATTCAGTTAACTCAATGCGATCTAAAGCCTCCAAATGGGCCTTGTTTTCCTCAAACCCAAACCTTCGGAAGATGAGAAATTCCATGAAACATCACCGATCCATCAATTAAAAACATCACTTTCTTGGACCGTTAATGTTTTTCAGCCCCTCTGCGAGCCGTCTAGCCACAACCGAACACGAAAACCCCACTCTCTTATTTTATTGATTGCAACAATGAAGGAGCCAAATTTATTCATGTTGTTGCCGATGGTGTAGCCATTGCCGACATCTTCGAGCCGGTTTATGTTCCTCCGATTAGTTACTCTTTCTATCCATCTAATGATTTAAAAGACTCCGAGTCTCGTTTCCAAGAGATTGCTTGCAGTTCAAGTTACCGAACTTGTAGATGGCATATTTATCAGCAAAACATGAATGATTCGGATGTTGATGGTCCATCGTTCTAGAATTTCGTCAATTCATGGTCCGAAATCTTTCCAAGAGTAGTTTGTAAGTCCGTCACGAGTACTTCATTTTATAGGAGACTAGTAATATATACAAGTAGCTATAATATAGAATGTACAAATTATCTCTTATAACAAGACTTATCGATATAAGAAGACTAGCACTATGAAGCTTATTCTTATCATCATCCCTTAAACCGAGTTGGAAATTGCATAGTCGACTTATTTACTTGGTGGAAGAATTTGCATTTGGACAAAAATTTTATCATGATGTTAGCTAATTGATCTTTAGTGGAGATGTAATGCACTTGTAACTCACGCTTGCTAACTTTGTCTCGAATAAAGTGAAAATCAATTTTCAAGTGTTTTGAATGAGTATGAAACACTATATATGCTATAAGATATGTGGTAAAGAGATTGTCACACTACGGGATTGGTGGAATTGTAGAGAAAACCCAATTTTACGAAATAGGGATTGGAGCCGAGTAACCTCCGAGGTCGTTGTTGGTAGTGCTCGATACTCGGCATCACTCGGACGAACGTGTTATAGTTTTTTGTTTATGTAATGTCCAAGAAATGAGATTATTGCTAAGCAAAATTCCAAAACCCATGGTGCTCTTTCTATCAATGAGGTCTTCTCCCTAGTCCGTATTTATGTAAGCCAATAGGTTGAGGGATGTTAAAGGAGTAGGGAATAAAGTTGGCATACCTCTTAAATAACAAAGAATGTGTTTAACGAAACACTAGTGATCGGATGTATAAGCATGCATAAATTGAGCCACACGATTGTTGACAAAAGAAACATATGGTCCTATAAGTGTAAGATATGTTAGTTTAAGTGCCTAAGATCTAACCATGTTTGAATATGTTTAAGTTATTATATTATTACATCATTCATTTTATAAATAATAAAGAAGTTTTTCTATTAATTCTTATGTTTTATGTTTATCTATTCAATATAATTAGATAGAAGTCCTTATGATATGCATTTACAATAGTGATTGATTGAAAGATGTGAGACAAATACTAATGCACATAAATGACATCATTAAATATCCTAAGTCGTAGCATTGTCAAGATGGACATTGACTATTTGCAAATATATTTGTGAGCGTTATGCTCATGCTATATGATAATAGTAAGAGATCTTACACCTATTGGCATGATGATAGAGCAAACACTTAGGTGATTAATGATAGAGAACATGTCACTAAACTTGGCTTACCATGAGAACTCATATAGTTTAGTCTTAGGAATCTCATACGAGATGGGTACAACTAGACCTTAGACTTGAAGTCATCATGGTTATCTCATTAGACGATTTATTTACTTTGATACTCGTTTCGATAGACCTAATAAAGAATTACACGTGGGCGATTCATTGGGTACACTAGGAATCTAATGGAGTTAGGTTGATGACTAAGATAGGAAATGTCATTCCTTATATGCTAAAGGAGTTATTACATTTCACTTCAATGAATATTTGCTCAAGAAATCTATGGCTATAGTAGAAGTACACCAATAGAGCATAATCAGCTTTACTCTAAAACCTAAACATTTGGGAATCGAAGAAAACTTGTGTGATCATAATTAATAACTAAGTTTGAGATCATATTGTGATAAGTTGACATGAGAACTGAATTGTACATGCTCATGAAAGGTAATTGCAGATTAATTAATCCTCCTAGAGAATTGGGTAGTCATGATGCCTTACTAGAGGTTAATTTTAATTTATGTATCAAGAGATAAAAGAGATGTCTTTTATTCTTAATACATCATCAATATATTTAAAAGCCTATTGAGTCACACACATAAGTTTAAGCATTCATATGATTAAAGAGAAGCAAAAATATTGAAAAAGTTTCTAATTATGAAAGTTTCCTAAAATGGAAAGTTTTTTATTTTAAAAATCAGTTTTCCAATGTGGAAGTTAGTCCCACATTTGAAAGTAAATAACATAAAATGGAAATTAGTTTCCTAATTTAAGTTTAAGGATAATTTGAAAAATTATTTCATAATGTGAGCCACCTAAAATTATCTAACTTAATTTAGTTGGATAGTCCAAGTTAATTAATAGAGCCAAAATGGCTTTTGGCCAATAGGCTTAATTAAAAGCTTAAAAGATATTTTAGTGGAAGATAAATATGAACCTTAATGGATAAGGATCAATGTTTTCAAGATAAGATCAAAAAGCCTACATGCAAAATAACTTTTAATCCTTGGAGGATTAGGAAGCAACAACCTAAAGTCCTTTAGGAACTCATTACTCGCCCCTCATTGTCTTTTAAGGACAAGGAAACCTCTCCTATAAATATATGGGAGAGAGGTGCAACAAAGGGGAATGTTTTAGGAGAGATAAAATTTTCCACAACAAAAATAAAAGGGCACATAGCTTAAAACAAAAGAAGGAGAAAATTGTTTTCTCCCTAACCTTAGCACACCACTTTTCTTCTCTCTCTCTCTCTTGGGTTGTCACAAAATTACCCCGATTAGATTTCTATAAGAAACACTATACAAGTCAAAAAAGGTGGAGCTAGCACTATATCAATTTTGAGTGCTTCTTTTGTGGGTGCTTGGACCGCATGGATTATCGATAGAGGTCAAACGCTTAGATGGCTATTTTCCGTGAAGGTTTAAATCCGAGCTACAAGAGGTAATTCTATATTTAGAGCTTTAATTTATGAATATATGGTTAGTTGATTTAACGACATGATCTTAGGCCCTTTAAATGGAGAAAATTTGTTTTTTTATTCCACACCTCCATAGGATGCATGATCCTTCAATTGATATCCAAGCCTCTATTGAATCTTTAATCGTATATTTTGTTAATTATGATTAACTACATGAATTAGCTATTCCTAATTATAAATCTTATGTTTTGGTATTTTATATGAATTTAAAACTAAAATTTGGGTTAAAAACTATTGGGAGTGCATGAGGTTGATATTAACGCTCGCGGGCATGAAGACCCCTAGCCGGGCTTATGTCGGGTGTGCGATAGATCATAAAATCATGCATTAGGCACATAAAAGGTAAGGCCCGCTTGCTAAGCCGCAAGCTAGGTACACATGCAAGGCACGAGCTAGGCACTTGCGTGTAAGGCCGTAGGCCAAGTACTCGCATATTAGGCTTCTAACCATAGGTAGATACGAATGAGCATGCCTAGTTGAGGGCTTGGGCATCGAAGCCTATAGGCCTTTGAGGCCTAAAAAGCCCATAGGCCTAAGGCTAAACAAAATTTTAAAATTAAAATTTAGAGAAATTTTGATAAATTTATAAAATGACCAAAACATAGATTTATAATTGCGATTTGAATAAAATGTGTTTCATTAGTATGTCATGTATCAATGTGATTGAAGCATAAGTAAATGGTATGGATGAGTCGACCTAATTTATGAGAATGAATGTTTGTAATTTTTTGATAAATAGGGTCTACGTGTCCCGCCTTCTCTATTACTCTATTGTATTCCTCTTCTCATCTTACTCTCCTCGAATGTAACTCGAGGTTTCTTATTTAAATAAATGTAAAAGTAAAAGATAAGAATTAGAATAGATACAAGGAGAAGAAGCTAAGAAGTGAAGATAAATATCAAAGAATTTATAATCATTTTTCACCTAAGTATTTGACCCATTAGTGTCCTTATGGCTCAAGAGGGCTAGTATTAGATATATATTATCATTCATCGATCCTTGTGTCATGCATAAGATGTATGAATTTATAATATGCAATTAATGTTAGTATGCATGTTAGGACTAATATGATTATTGACTAGTATACATACTAAGATGTGACCCGGCAAATTAAAATCCTTCAAAATAAATATTAAGTTAAATGCCTTCCAACATTATGAGGAAGGAACTCTTTTGGTTGTTGTTGGCTTATTGAGATAGCTCAAGGTCACTTTTTCCTCGAGGGAAATAAATCATATATCGTGCAATGTTCCCAAATGTTAGGTCTAACTTAAAATGAGTTATTAGAATTGTTGAGATAACTCAATGTCTAGTAAACTTATAGGCAAAAATTGCTTTTCACATAGAATGTGATATGACAAGGAGTTGTCATGCCAATGAGATTAGGCATTGCAATGGATGCAATTGGTAAGGAAGTACCTATTTAATCTTTCATGTATGACTTATTGAGATACCTCAAGGTTAATACATGTTAGAAGATGGGATCCTAACCCACTAAGGAAGACAAATAGAAAAATCTTCTCGAGTCTTATATATGAAGGTTATAGAACTTGAAGAAAATAATAGGACGGACATAGATTTTACTTCTTTATTTTATGCTTTATTTTATTTATGTAATTTAATTAACCAAACCATATGCTTTTCTATCCTATCAAGATTATTGTACGAGTATGATTGACAATACGTCGATAAGATCGATGATTAATGGGACTAATGCCTTAAATGGCACAAACTTTCTTAACCGGAAAAGAATAAGAAAAATGTCCTCCAACATGGAAAAATGCTCTATGTGATAAATGATAAGAAAAACCATAAAAGGGTGCAAAAGAAGTGTTCTAATAGCGCACTTAAGTATTTATGTTATTGAAGTAAACTTTTTACTTCTAGTCCCACATCATGCGTATTTAATTCTAGATATAGTACATACGGTTGCACAAATTTACAAGGACTAAAAGAAGCAAGAAAAACTACTCCAGGTGAGGTTGATCTACGCATGTATAATGGTTCAAAAGTTGTACCATTAGCGGTGGGCACCTATGATTTTGCACTACTATTTGGACTTATGCTTACATTTAGAAAATGTTATTATGTTTCTAGTATAACATGAAATATCATTTCCATTTTTTATTTAAACCAAAATGGTTTTTTGTTTTTATTTAAGAAGGTTGTTTCTTTTATAAAAATGATGTTTTATATGAAAATGCTAAAATAAATAATATTTTATATGCTTTAAACATAAACACACTTATATATAACATAAATGCAAAAAGACTCAAGCCTAATGATCTAAACAAAACTTATCTATGGCATTGTCAACTTGGCCATATAAACAAGAATTGCATATCCAAACTACATGAAAATGAATATCTAAAATCATTTGATTATGAATCTTCCGATGTCTATAAATCTTTTCTACTTGGCAAAAAGAGGAAATTCTTTTTTAGTGAAAAAGGTGAAAAAGTCAGTTGACTCGTTAGGCCTCATACATAGTGATGTATATGGGCCCATGTCCATCCGAGCAAGAGGAGGATATGATTATTTTATAAGCTTTACCAATGATAAATCACATTTTATTTATATATATTTGATGAAATACAAATCGAAGCGTTTGAAAAGTTTAAAGAATTTAGATTTGAAGTTGAGAAACAAACGAGTAAAAGTACTAAGGCACTTCGATCAGATTAAGATAGAGAATACTTAAGCATTGAATTTTTAGATCATTTAAAGAAGAATGGTATTTTCCCATAATGGACCCTACCAAGAACACTCTAAGTGAATGGTGTTTCCGAAAGGACGAATAAGACACTATTAGACATGATTCGATCCACGATGAGTTAAGTTAAAACTCATTTTAGGGACACGCATTCCTTACTATGACATTTATTTGAAATAGGTTTTCAACAAAGTGTGTTGAACGGACTCCATATGAGATATGGAAAGGAAAGAGTGGGATATAGAGGCACAATTTACAACGAATCACACAAAAAAATGACTACGAGGAAGAGAAGAACATAATAGGGACATTTTGTGCTAGTAATGTTAGTGAATGAAGAAAATTTCTCAAAGAAATCATATATGAGATTGCTAAAAATAGAGGCAATGAAAACAAAATGATTAGATGAAGATGATAATTTGGTGCAAAGTAATACATTCGACTCCAAGTTGATAGAAGAGTATAAAAATCCAACCAATAAGAGATAGTAAAGAGAAGAAAGTTCTTTACAAATCAATATGCATTGTGAAGCTCAAATCACACCCGATGAGGAAGATGTAATACAATCACAAGAGTTAGTCGAAGTATTGTATCCACAAGTATTGATGGAAGGGATGTAAGTATTGGAGCCAATGACACATTAGGAGACAATAAGTAATGTCAAGTGGCTAGAAGTCATGAAGAAAGAAATGCACATCTTCAATTATATGAGGAATGATTTTTTAGGGAAGAAACTCATTAACATTTGTAAATAGGTTGATATGTTTAATAAATCATATTTTAAGTTGGATGATGATCAAGCGGTATAATTTTTTACCAATGGTCTAAACAAAACCAAGTTCATGACATTTCGAGGAGAACTTGGACTCGGCATAAGAAGATTTGATGCTAAAGGAGAGTGTTAAAAATGCAATACAATCTTAAGCCACAATTATTGGCAAAACAATTATGTGATTCTCTCATTTAATGATTACACACCTTTCCTACCTTTTCATTTACTACCATCACATTTAGGATGGTAACGTTTTCTACCAAGCCATACCTATTGCGTTAGCTTCATGTGCATTGTGAAGCCTCCATCTCCATAATATTTAGATGTGGAGATTTGTTATAGTTGTTCTTTGTTGACATTTTAGGCACTCCAACTAATATAAATATAGGTGTTTTTCTCTCATTTTAGTAAGTACGCATAAGCCAAAGTGTGTGTTAGAAAGAATTATATGGATGCTATTACCACCGTTTGATAAGTATGATCACTAGCTTAATTTGGCTTGTATGTATAAATTAGTTACTCATGCATTTTTTTCAATTTCGCTTGATTGCTTTAGCCTTTAAGGCCAATAATTTAAACTTTGTAATTCACATTAATCAAGTATTACTCCACATATATCATCTTTTTTTGGGTAATTAAGGAACTATGACCTTACTAATAGTTGTAATTTCTATATATATATCATCTAGATTTTCTTACAAGATTATATAGCTTTCATGGTTTTGCTTGGAAATTTTATTATTATGATGATTATGATTTGAAGAATGATAAGAGAATATCATGGAGCAATGAGGGTTTTAGCTCTACTTGGTAACAACATTCTCCTTCGGAACATTGCAAATATCAATGAGGTAAAATAAGAATGAACATAGAATCCTAAGTGTATGAAATAGAAAAGATAAGAGTTATCACATTCAACTTCGATGAATGTGTATTCAAGAAATATATTATCGTAGCGAGAGTACGCTAATAAAGCATAGTTGGTTTACTCTAAGAGCTAAGATATTTAAAAATCGAAAAAAACTTATGTGATCATAATCGAACAAGACTAGTAACCAAGTTCAAGATCACACTATGATAAGTTAACATAAGGATTGAATTGTATGGTAACTATACTCGTAAAAGGTAATTATGGATTAATTAATCCTCTTAGAAAATTAGGTAGTCATGATGTCTTACTAGAGGCCAATCTTGACTTATGTATCAAGAGATAAAAGAGGTGTCTTTTATTCTTGATACATGATCAATATATCTAGGAGCCTACTGAGTCATATGCTTCAATAAGTTTAAGCTTTCGCATGATTAAAAAGAAGCAAAGATGTCGAAAAAAAGTTTTCAATTATAAAATTTTTCTATTTTGGAAAAGGCTTTCAAAAATGAAAAATTTCATAAAATGGAAAGTTTCTTATTTTTGAAATTAGTTTCCTAATTTGGAAGTTAGTTTCAAATTTGAAAGTAAATAACCTAAAATAGAAATTAGTGTTCTAATTTAGGTTTAAGGGTAATTTGAGAAATTATTTCCTAATATGAGCCACCTAAAATTATCTAACTTAATTTATTTGGATAATCCAAATTGATTAATTGAGCCAAAATAGTTTTGGGCTAATAGGTTTAATTGAAAGCCTGAAAGATATTTTAGTAGGAGGATAAACATAAACCTTATTGTATAAAAATGAATGTTTTAAAGATAAGATCAAAAAGCCACATGTAAAATAACTCATAATCCTTGGAGGATTAGGAAGCAACAACTTAGAGTCCTTTAAGGACTCATTGTCCCACCTCCTTGTCTATAGAGGACAAATAAGCCTCTCCTATAAATATGTGGGAGAGAGGTCCGATAAAGGGAAATGTTTTTATAAGAGAGAAAATTTCACACAAGGAAAAATAAAATGGGCAAACAATTTCAAAATAAAAGAAAGAGAAAATTATTTTTTCCCTAACCCTAAGCACGTCACTTTTCTTCTCTCTCTCTCTTTGGGTCATCATAAATTTACCATAATCAAATTTTTGTAGGAAAAACAATTCAAAAATGGTGGAGCTAGCACTCTATTAATTTGAGTGCTTTTTTTATGAGTGCTTAGAATGTGTGGATTATTGATAGGGGCTAGACACTTGGATGACTATTTTCTATAAAGGTTTAAATCTACATTACAAAAGGTAATTCTTTATTTAGAGCTTTAATTCATGAATACATGGTTAATTGATTTAACAACATGATCTTAGGTCCTTTAGATGAAGGAAATTTTTATTTTTTTCTACACCTCTATAGGATGCATGATCCTTCAAGATATTGAAGGCCACTAACGATACTTTTAAACAAAGTCGATTGTCAAATGTAGTAGTTCTTTGATTTAAGGAACATGGACTATTTGGTGTGGTGATTGTGGTAACATTTTGTATATTTGTTCTTCTAAGAAGAGCATAAGTATACTTGTGATTGGCAAAGGTGCAATGCTCCCTTGCTTTTAGTCATCTCTATTCCAAAAAACTATTGCATAGGACTAAGATCTTTAACTAGAAGTTGTTATTGTAAATCAAAGATTATTTTATAATAAGTCTCAAATAATTACCAATAACAAAAAGATCATCAACATAAATTAGATAATAAATAATGGTTCTACTATGGCAATAGATCATGAGTGGTGTATTAGTTCTAGAACCAACAAAACTCAACCGATAAGGAGAAGTTGTTAAGTTCGTTATACCATATTCTATGTGCCTGTTTGAGTCGTAGAGAGATCTTTTAAAAGGAAAAACATGATCTAGAAGGTCGTGATGAAGAAATCTAAAAGGTTTCTCCATATAGACTAGAGTATCTAACTGATCCATGTAAGAAGGCATTTGAAATATCCTGTTATTCATCATATCAACTATTTATGACTACCAAAGAGAGGATAAGTTGGATAGTGCTAGGTTTTACAACTAGACTAAATATGTCCGCATAGTCAAGGCTAGGACGCCGATTGAAAGCTTTAACTTCTAAATGAGCTTTGTAGTGATTAATAAAATAATTAGGTAACATTTTTATAGGGTAGATCCACTTACAAACAATGATTTTTGGAGATTAAGGATGGGGAACAAAATCCCGAGTGCCATTGGTAAAAAAGGTATCAATTTCTTCATGCATAGCATGTCGACACATAAGTTGTTTGGTTGACATTGTGTAAGAAGTTGGTTCCTTTATTAAGAGAGGTGAGGAAAGTTTTAGGTTTTGTATACCTTGTTTTGGTGCGAGTTAACATTGGATGAGAAAGGATAGGTGGTTTTTGTGGCTTTGTAGTGATTGATAGTGATTAATTTATAAGGTCAACTTGTAAGGAAATGGCATTGCCATCATCTCGTTAGTGTTGGAGTGGGACTTGTGTGATGGAAGTTAAGAGGTAGAAAAAGAGCTTGTATCAAAGATTTGGATGATAGGTGAAAAAAAGGAGACAAATAAGTGGAAATGTTGTGATTTATATTTGAAGTAGGCCATGTGGAATACATAGAGATAAGGTTGGGCTTTTATTTGGAGTAGATCATATGGACTAAATTGAAGGTGAGGTTGGGCACAGGTAAGGAGTAAGTTTGTATGGACTAGATTAGAGGTAGAGGTCGGGCTAGAATTTAGAATGGGTCTGTGTGGATTGAATTAGATGTAGGGTCTGGTCTTAGATATGGATTAGGCCATGTCAACTTTTGGTTGGAGATGGGTGCATCTATTGTGGCTTTAGTATTCCGAAACTAGAATTTACAAAATAAGAATAGGAGAAGGAAGACCCATAACGATGGATAGAGCATTACATTTGGCCTTTGAAAGGATAAAGTTGTTCATAAAAAATAACATGATGTGAGATAAAAATTTTATTGGAATTAACATCTAGGCACGCATGCCCTTTATGTAAAAGACTATAGCTAAGAAAGCACAACGATGCAAAAGATGTTTTATTTTTATTTTTTTAGCATATGATTGAAGCCATGGATATCATAGGTAGTTAAAAACTAAAAAAACAAATCATAATCTAGTGTTTCCTGTAAAAGAACTTTATATGGAGATTTATGATGGAGTAATAGGATAGGAGGGCGATTGACACACTAGATAGTAGTTGAAAATACATGATCCAAAAATGTAATAGAATAGAAGCAAGATGAAATAATGCTTTCTTGTTTCGATGATGTGTTTGTACTTTCTTTTAGTATAATTGTTTTGTCCTAGCATATGAGAACATGAAGTACATTGAGCAATATCGCTTTCATTTAAGTTAGATGTTAGGCTTTAAAACTCACCTTTCTAAATCTTCTTTGAAAATTTTGATTGGTTTATTAAAGAATTTTTCAATCGGATGCCAAATGTGATAAAGCAACTTAGAATCTAAAACTTAAACTTAAGGAAATAAATCCAACCATATTTACTAAAATGATCATAAAGCATAATATAATAATTGTACCTTGTAGAGATAAAATTGAGGAAAGACCCCATAAATTAGGACATATAATTTCCAAATTAGCTTGGGCTCGAGAATTTGAAACGAGAAAACAAAGTTTATGAGCTTCGCTAATACAGATAAGTATGACATAAAGTGTTTTGTGTTTATTTGAAAGAAAAATACTAGACTAACTCAAAAAAATTCTACTATGCATATAAAAGCATGTTCTAAGTGAGCATGCTTTATGTAGAGACCATAAGAATTAGATTAGGTAGAATCTAGTGATGAAGCCAATTTAAATAGCATTGTATAAATGCCATTATCTAGAGATCTTTTGTGGAGAATTTTTTTCGTGTTGATATTCTTCATCAAGAAATAATCGGGAAATAGTTCTAAAGAAACATGATTAGTTTTAGTAAAGGTAGATATAGATAATAAATTTTAATATGAATTAAGAACATGAAGAATATAATGAAGATTATAAGTTTTATTGTGCGAGAAAAAGAGAAGATAAACCAATATAAGAAATTAGAATAGTATTACTATTATTGATTATAACCACCTCAAGACCTTAATATTCAAAATAAAGGGTTAAATTATCATGGTCGGTCATGACGTGATGCGTTTGCTCACTATCAAAAACCCATGATTGTTTAGAGTCTGGTTTTGGTAGAGGCCGAGATGAGAGGTTTGGGTGGATGAGTATCGGATGTATATTTTGAAGAGGGATAGTAAGAACTAAAGTGTCGAGCTCTATGAAAATTATGACAAATTGTTTCCATAGAAGTGGTTAGAGGAGATGACTACCATGATCGGCTAAAGGAGTGTGTAATGAGAAGGAATGGCCATGGCCACAACCCTTTCATCGTACTCTTTCTTGAGAATTAAAATTATACTCGTAGTGAATAAGCAATAAGAAAGATGTCTATGGTACGAGAAGATCCCTCTTTAGTTGTATTTCTTCATTCAACGAGTAGACCCAAAAAGGTCATCAAAAGTGATAGTTTGAAGCCTAGTTTTAATTTTGTAAGTAAAGGGTTATAGGCAAACCCAAGACCATGTAAAATTACATCAACAAGATCATCCTTCATTATTGGATTTTAAGGGTTACAAGTTGATCAAAGATATGCTTGGCACAATGTAATGTCATCATTTTTATGTTCTAATAGATAAATGAGAGATTTCAATTGGTGAACATGAGCTCTTGAGCCGGATGCATAGGTGGTAGCCAATTTTTATCATGCTTCATGAGCAGATTTGACACCAATAACTCCGTGATATTACTCCTTCGGATAAGGAGTTAATGATGCGACTTAGAACTAGCCGATCCTTAACAAATTAATCTTGATAAACTAAGTTAGGAGAACCATCAATTTGAGGAGTTGGTGAGAATTTATGACTTCATAACCTTGAAGAATATGTGATTTAAGCGAGCCAAAAAGGGAGTTTATGGAGCTAGTTTAAAAGAAAGTTGATGTTGAACATGTGAAAGGGAAGTAATTTACGTTATAATAGTATTGGATGTTTCTAGGAGAAGATCGGTGAACTTAAAAGAAGAAGAAGAATACATGATATGAATGTATGTTATTAGACCTCTTAAAGCTTTCATACAATTAAGAAACTAAGAATAGTTTGTAAGTCTATCACGTTACTTTGTATTATAAGAGACTCCTTAAATAAAGTTCTAGTTACAATAGAGTGATATGTACAATAACTATAATATAGGATGTACAAGTTATCTCTTATAACAAGATAACACTAGAAAGCTTATCCTTATCAATTCGATCGGATATCCAAGCCTCATGTTCTTGAACATTGGTTACTTTTTAATGGTATCAATTGCCTATTGATTTGTCTTCCTCTTTTAATCCTCATAACCAACTCTAAAACTACATCTAATACTTAACAACTACAAGATAATATTTTTATTTTAACAAGGAAAATATTACAAGGCTCAAAGCAAAAGCTAATGATGAAGCTAATACCAATCATATAATTTTTTATATATATAGTCACTAGTTGCTCTCATTTGATGATCCGTAACTCAAAGTTTGTAAGTTGACCTCGATGAATAGATGAGTTGCTACATAATGATAGATATAAGGTCAAAATTACAATTATCATTGTCGGGACATTATCGAGGAAACATAGTTGTACATAGTATAGTAATTCGAAAGCAAGAGACATATTAGATGGTAGACTTAGCTATGTTATAGAGATAAACAATGTGATTTCTTCATAAATAAAAGATAAGGCAAAATCCATAATTGATTCTTTGATGTAGAATCTCGAACCGATAATATTGGGTAGATTACCAATTAAAAATCTTTTTTTTTTTTTTTATAACCAATTCATCAAGGTTCAACATTTAGGGTGTTGACTTTGGTTAGGGAAAGCCAATTATTGTTCGAAATGGCTCTCAAAACAATCGATTTGTGCATAATGATAGATTTAAGGTCAACATTATGGTTACCATTGCCGAACATTATCTAGGAAACACGATTATGCCTAGTATAACAATTTTGAAAGTAAAAGACATGTTGGAAGGTGGACTTGGCTATGTAGTTGTAGAGATAAACAAGATGATTTCTTCACACATAAAAGATAAGGAAAAATCCATAATTGATTTTTTTATGTAGAATCCGAGACCGATAATATTGGGTAGATTACATTTAAACACCTTTTTTCTATAACCAATTCATCTAGGTTCAATGTTTATAGTGTTGACTTTGGTTAGGGAAAGCAAATTGTTGTTTGATATAGGTCTCAAAGCAAGTTTGATTTGGAAGATAACTTTGTATACTAAAATGGAAGACAACACTACCTCAAGACATAATTATTGACTAAGCAATTATGTGTTTCCTTCATTTAATGATTACACATTTTGCCTACCTTCTCATTTACTACATACACATTTAGCATGGTAACTTTTTCCTCAGTAGCCATACCTATTACCTTAGCTTTATGTAATGTATTGTTAAGCATGCCTCTTACTATATGCGAACGCAATCCATCTTGCTCTTATTTTAGTAAGCTAATATAAGTGAAAGTGTGTGTTAAAGAGAGCTATATAAAAAGCTCAATTAGACGAGTAATGTGAGAATAATATTTAAGTGTTTGTACTTTGTTAGTGTGTTACAAATGAATTATCATGAATGTTGTATGAGCTATTGTAATTGTACTACTCATTTGTCATCATTAGTGGTATAATAAAATTATGTTTCAATTTAAACCTATTAAATTATATCAATCTAAACTCAATAAATGGTATCTAACCGTGTTAAATTCAATAAATGGTATCGAGCCTAACGATCGGGAGGGACGTGTTAGATCTTAAAGTTTAAGATGAACTCATCAAAGTAGGTGGTCGAGGACCATTTTTTAAGCAAATTAGTTTTGCTCGTTCACAATCAAGAATTATGAAAATTATCAATTAGGGATTAAGATTCCGTGTACAAGAGATCACATTTGTTTACAATTAGAGATTGTAAAGTTATTAGTCTAGGACCAAGCTTGGTAATTCATGAGGAGATAATACCAAGTCATAATGATGAATCTCAATACAACAGGAAGCATTATAAAGCTTAACAACTAGAATTATAGCACATAGTAGACATACATAGAGTTAATATCTATAAAGATAAGATTTATGTTAGATATTTGGTGGAAGCAAGGCTATACCACTATAAGAGATTACTTCACTTAAAAGAAGGAAAGTGAAAGCAGGTAAAGTAATGTTTCAATTAAAGCACCCATTGAGCGGATGTTGGATCACATTAGGCATGCCACCACACCTAAAAAAGCATAGGATATTCTCACAACTTGTTTTTGTGATAAAAATGATATACGACTTCAATTATTAGAGAATTAGTTAATGTCTACCATACAATATGATAAGATAATCAACGAGTATTTCACAAAAGTAAAATCTCTTTATCGTTATATTTTTGAGTTGGATCTTGAATCCAAAATTGGTGACGATTGAGTGAGGAGAATCATCGTCTATTTTTTAAAGCCTAAATATATAGGTTTTATCACGGCAATTCAAGCATGTATTGTCTAATCATGACTTGAAAACTTGAAGAATTTATTGTCTAATCAAGAAACTCCGACCAAACAAATTGCTAGAGTTTAGTTGAAGAGAACGAATGAGGCATCATTCAACAATAAAGAGAAAGGTCAACCTCAAAGTCGCTATTTTGAGAAAGAAAAGGTATAAGAAAGTATAAGAAAGCCAAGGAGATGGGGAGATAGAAGTCTAAATTTAGGGAAAGCTCTGATAGCATCAACAATGAGATGATGATCAAGATGGTTGATATGAAAGATAATGGCGAAAAAATATTAAGTGCTATAATTATGGTAAGCAAGGCCATATAATACAATATCGTAAATCGGTTGAAATATGGCACCTTTAAGAAGTCAAGATAAATATGATAGTGAAAAAGAATGGGACATGGAGGCACAATTTGCAACGAATCACAAAAAAAAATGACTATGAAAAAAATTGGAACATAAAGGGGACATCTTAGCTAGCAACATTAGTGAATGAAGAAGATTTCTCAAAAAAATCATATATGAGATTGCTAGAAATAGAGGCAGTGAAAAAAAGAAAAGAGTGGTTAGATGAAGACGATGATTTGATGCGAAGTAATACATTCGACTCCAATTTGATAGAAGAGTAAACAAATCCAACCAGTGAGAGAGAGATGGAAGAAGTTCTTTGCAAATCAATGTGCATTGTGAAGCTCAAACCACATTCGGTGTGGAAGGGTTAATACAATCACAAATGTTAATTGAAGTATTGCATCCACAAGTATTGGTGGAAGAAAATTAAGTTTGGAGCCAACGACACACAAGGAGACAATGAGGAATGTCAAGTGGCCAGAAGCCGTGAAGAAAGAAACGCACGTCTTGAATTATAAGAATAATGATTTCTTAAGTAAAAAACTCGTTAAAATTTGTAAATAGGTTGATATGGTAAATAAACCATATGATAAGCTGGATGATGATCAAGCGGCATAAATTTTCATCAGTGGCCTCGACGGAACCAAGTTCATGACATTTCGAGGAGAACTTGGACTCAGTACAAGGAGAGTCAATCTTAAAAGAGGGTGTTAAAAATGCAACAGAGTCTCAAGGCACAATTAACAAAAAAACTAAAGGAAAACACCATTTTACTGTTTGTGCACTATTTCAAACACTGTTGCTTGCGAGTGTTGATTCAGACTTATTTGCCTTGTTCCTTTAACTGTTCTCCTTGCTATGCTTTCTCTTTGTCGTTCGTTTTATTCTTGCTTTCTTCTCAGCCGTTGCATTGATGTTCCTTTTTTACTTTTCGGTTTTCTCTAATCTTTGTCAGCTTATCTAATGCGTTTGCCTTTTTGGTTCTTTTTTTTTCAGCCTTCTTTGTGCCCGTGTTTTCCTGTTTTACCCTTGGTGATTTTGATTGTTTCTGTTTCCTCTGTGGCCTTCCTTGGCATTTCCTCTGTATTGTTTTCATCTCATTTAATGTCCATCTCTTCAAATCATCTTTCTCTCTCTTTCTTTCTAGGCAATTTTTCTCTCTCTTCACTTTGTTTTTCGCCGATCTGCTTCTCATCTGGGGAGGTTTCGTTTTGGTCATGGGTCAGCTGGTTATGATTGTCGGTCATTCGGTTGTTATTCTCTCATTCTCCCACTTCTTGGTATTTTCTTTTCCCATTTTGTTTTTCCTTCTTTTTCTTCTTTCTTCATTCTTCATTCTTCATTCTTTTCAGACCAGATCGTTCCTTTTTGTTTTCTGCCTCACCCACATGTCAAATTTATCTTGCAAGTGGTGGCTGCAGCTTGGTACCTGTCCCTATCACCAGACGTGCTCCGATTTCAAGCTTCTTCTTATCATTGCCTGTTGCGCAATGTACTTTCTCTTTGGGATAGTCTTGGGCTTTGTTTCATTTTGTTTCTGTCACACGTCCTCCCTTCATTATCCCAACTCCTTTGGTTGGGTTTTAATCAGATAAGTTTTTGGTTATCAAGAATTTTTTTACCCTTTTTATTATTTGTTCTTCTTTAGATTTTTTTTGCCCCGTTCGTTTTTAATTGCTGCATTGGGGGCCCTTGCCCTTGCATTTTTTGGCTCTTTTTACCCTCTCCTTGCATGCTCACTGTCTCTTTCTTTTAACAGGTTGGTGTTGGATATTTGGGGGGCCTTTTTGGCTTATCGGCTTTTATTTCTCCCCTTTCTTTCTTGCTGCTTCTTCTGCTAAGAAGGTTTGTTCTTTTGTTTCTACAAGTTTTTGAAGATGTAGAGTCGATCAAAGGATTTGATGGAGAGCTTTAATGGGTTAAGACAGAAGATATCGATGGAGTATAGAAATACTGTCAAAAAGAGGTATTTTATTGTGTGTGTTTAAAATCTTGATGAGAAAACCATTGACATGTATAGAATAGTGATAGATCTTGATTAATTTTTGATTTGGATCGATTTTCGAATTAGATAAAGGAATCAAAAGCGTGGACTTTAGATACTACTAAAGAAGCAAAATTTATTTGAATATAAAATTGATTTTAACCTTTTTTTCTCTCGATGTAAACTTGATTTCTAATAATTGGAATGAGGTATAATTTAGATAGTTGTTAACATGAATGGGTGGAAATATTGTTTGCTCATCTCAGTTCTGATATAGCTTGATAACCTTTTCCCTTTGTAAATGCAAGCTCTAATTGAAAAAAAATTCATTGAATTCTCACATAGGTTTATGACTTTTTTTTTCTTTTTCAAACTTGAGTTTGAATTCAAGAACTTCAAGAATGAGATGGATTTATTGTATTTGTCTATTGGATTGAGAATTTTGTTACCATGTAGGAGAGAGAGAGACATTTCTCCTGAAAGCAATTCAACAACTGAGGAAGACAGTATATTGGACACAACAAATGAAATTCAAGAAAGGCATGATGATGTGAAAGATTTGGAAAACAATCTAAGGGAGATTCTCCAAGGGTTAACAATTGCATTGTTCAAAAAATATATATTCAAATTTTTTTTTTAAAAAAGTCATTTTATACGGAAAACCAAATTCCAATTTGGTTTCGGTTTTTAATTAATTGAAAATCAAATCAAAATAATATAACATTGAATATATATATAAAAAAAAACCAATGTTCATCCCTAGCTAGGTGTTTGATATTTATCAAAAATAATAAAAGTATTTTCTCCTGTATTGTTTTTTGGCTTTCTTCCCCTCATTTTCGAGGGACGATCCATGCTGTTGGTCTATGTTTTCAATTTGGGTTTTGTATTGTGCTTCATCAAAATGGATTGTCTGTATCTATTTTTCAGGGTTTGCGTCGGACGCTTGTTTGATTTTGCCGTTTCCAGCATAGATGGTTTTGTCTTTGCACATTAAGGTCAGTTTTCTCATGCCTCTCTTTGTCGTTCTATACATGTCCTATTTATTGCACCTATTTATTTATTTTCTCGGGCACATATTTTGCACATTCTCTTAATTCTTTTATGTATGTTGCTATTAGACGTTGGTTTCTTGGGTGCTGATCTATTTTCACATTCCTGTTAATTGTATTTCTCATGCACCTGTTTCCTTTGTGTTATTTTAGCGCTGCTTTTTTTTTTCTTTTATTGTCTTTGTTTGTTTTGGATTTTGGAACAACTTTTGCAACTTTTACTATGTTCCTTCTTCCACTATCGATCTGTGTTTGTTCGTATCTGTATTTTTATTCTTCATTAATTTTTTCCCCTCTCTTTCTTCATCTCTTTAACCATGCTCTGTCTATTTACTGGGTGAGGTGTGGTTGAGAGTTAAGTATGTTTGTTGCAAATGTTTCATTCACTGTGCTTTAAATGCATTTCCACCAGCTCTGCTCTTCTACTGTCCTTAACACATGCCTATTGTTTTGATGTTACTGTTTACCTCCTATGCTTTGTTTTTTATTCAGTTTGGGTGCTGTGAAACTGTCTTTGCACGTGCATCCTGTAACTATCTTACATGGGTTGATTGAGTTGAAAAAGGCCCTCACCCTGGAAAAGTTCCTCAGGTTCAAACCATTGGATGTCTAAGGGATGATGATGTTTTAATTGTTAGGTTGGGCTGCTTGCCTCCTTCTTGGGTTCAACTTCACAAAGTCATCAATTTTATGTTTATAGGACACAAAGATTGATCTTTTGTTCGACCATTTCATATGTGTGAGTGAAAGGTGCATCCTTTGCAAAAATAAGGTTGTCGTTGGATTGTTTAGATAAAAACTTATGCTTCAAAAATCTACACTGTGCGAATGTCCCATTGGGGTTGAAAAAATTCTCAAGTTGCAAGGACATTTTGGGAAGAGGTGGCTTTATGAGGAGTGCCACATATTTTTAACCCTAAATGTTGCCTGTGATCTGTAACAAAATCACTTGCTTGGCTCAATCCATATTGCTTTGCAAGCTGTGTCATGTGTTCAGAACATGTCGATTAAGGAATGAGAGTCTTTATCATATGCTGAGCTTAGGATTTTGAAAGTGAACCTCAGTTGTTGGCTGTTATGAATAGCATGACCATTGTATCAGCTTGTGAAAAAACAAGTTTTTGTTTGTTCTTATTTATTGCCTTTTTGATGTTTCATTTTCTTTGTTTTCTTTTCCATGCACTTTCCTTGCACTTTTTTGGTTGCCCTTCTCCTGCTCATTTTCAAATGTGAAATTTTATTTTTTACAAATCTAAGTTTTCATTTTATGCGGTTGTTGATCCATACGCATTGTTGTTGTGTGTTTTTCATGATTTTCATCGAATTTTGCTTTGCCATTATTGTTTTCAGTGCAATTGCTTCTTTCGTTGCACACCAACATTGGTTTTGTCATCCCTTCTGCCCCTTATATTGGAATATGGATTTTTTTCCTACAGAAACATCCATGTTGTTGGTCCATATTATAGGTTTAGCTTTTGTACGCTGCTTAATTTATACGCATTGTTCGTGTTTGTTTTTTCTGGGTTTCCTTCAGATGCTTCTTTATCGTCATTGTTTCTAGGGCAGTTGCTTTTGTTGTTTCACACTAAGGTTGGTTTTCTCATGCCTGTCTTTAATGTTCTTCGTCAGTTATATTTGTTCTGCCTGTTTATTTATTTTCTCTGATGCATCTTTCGTGCTTTGTCTTAGTTCTTTTTGGTATGTTGCCATTGTGCATTGGTTTATTGCCTGCTGGTCTTTTTTCACCTCTCCTATTGATTGCATTTCTTGCCTAACTACTTCCTTTCTGTTGCTTGGCACAACTTATCTTTTGAGATTAATGTTCTATGTTCTCCTCTGTTTTGGATTTCAGAGCAGTTTTTCCCCCTTTTGCTATTTTAATCCATTCTTCTTTTTCCGCCCATCATTGATGCTTTCTTTCCCCTTCCTTTGTTACTATAGCAACATTTTTTGCATTGCCTTGATATGGGCCTTTTTGGCTTATACACCCTCTTTTTGGCTTTGTCTATGCATTCTTGCTTTTTCATTGTTGTTTTCTTCTAAACAGTAGTTTTGCCCTTCTCCCCTCTCTTTGCTTTGCTTACAAAAAAACCGATTTTTTTCCCATGTCGAAAAATAAGATTATGTGATTTAAGTATTATTTCTTCATTTCTCACCTACCAATTTAACTGTTGTCTTTGAAATAGATGCTTCATTGCCTATACTTTTGTTTCATCCTTATGTTTTGCAACATATCTGTTTAACCTATCATGGAGTCTTTGATTTGTTTACGTTCTATCTCTTTACATGCGTTCTGTCAACTTTTTAAATAGACATGTTGTCAATCTACTCATGTTTTCTTCATTAATGGTCTTTTCTTTCGCTAAAAAAATTATTGTCCCATGCTTTTCCTTGCGGTTACTTTCTTGTCTTTCTTTACTCTGTGTTTTCTTTACAAAATTATGTTGTTGTTTTGGGAAAAGACTCTATTGTCATTCTGTACTGATTAATTAAGACTCATCGTTTAGGTTTTGCTTGGCACCTCTAATGCTCTGTTCCCTCTTATTTAAAACTATGTTTGTTGTTTCTCGGCCTTGCTTCTCTGTGCATGGGTTATGTCATGTTTTCGGGGATAGCTTTTTAGCAACTGCTCTTATTTCCTATATTTGTTATGTTCTATTAATCTGAATTTTTACTCCCTCATAGTATTTGGTTGTCGATGCATTATTTTCCCATTTCCATATTATGCTTATGTTAAAGAAATTATGTTTTTTTTTTCTTAAAAAATAAATTGCCTAGCCTTTTTTTGTTTTTGTTTTTTTTTTTTCTATGCACATTTTATACAATTACTTGCAAATGCTTTTTTATCTTTCTTTACCTCCATTTTTTCTCCCAAAAATATTAGGACCTCCTCTGCAAAAATAGTTTATGCTTCGGCTGTGATTTCTGGGTTGTACTGCTATGTACTGATTGATCCAAACTCTTAATATTCCTTGTTGGTTCTTCTGTTATGATTTCATTGTTTTTTTTTAATCTGCCTTAGTCATTTGCACATCCTTTATTTACAAACCTGCTCTTGGGCAGGCATATGTTATAAGGTTGTGCGCATTTTGTTATTTCCTATCTTTTGCTTTTCATTTAGTTTATCTCTTTGCTCTCCCATATTGTTTGCTTCCACATGATTTGTTGATTTCTTTCCCTTTATCTGTTCTCTTCTAAAAAAAAAAAAAATTGAATTTTATTTACAGATGATGGACTTTGCTTCGCCTGTATTTTGCAGATTATTGCATCCTCTCTTGACTAGCCAAAACCCTTTTTTTTTTTGCATTGCTTAGAGCCTTATATGCTCTGTTTTTCCATGTTTCAAGCTATCTTTCTACATGCTTTCTTTACAAGCTATCTCTGCCATCCCCACTGTTTGCAATATTTGCTTTTCTTAGTGTTTTTTCCTCTCCGATACTTTTAGTTTCCAAGGTATTTCCTGCCCTTCTTTGCCTTAATTTCTTCTCTTTAAAAAACTATTGGAATCGAAATTTTGTCTATGCTTTTACTGTGCTTTTACACTCCTCCTTTTGGGTTTTGCTTGATGCAGACCTGCTGTGTTCTTGTTACTTGCTGCCTCCTATGTTTTGCTTTCTATTTTTATAGTCTGTCTCAATGGTTTGTCCATATATTTTCATGTCATGCCTCATGACATGTATTATATAACTTTTTAAAAAAATATGTTACTGATCTCCTGTTGTTTCCTCCTGTTGTCACATGTTACTTCCAAAATCTGTTTCCTTTCTGATGTTATTTCCTTCTGAGTTAATTAGTAACTTCTTCCGCCTCTATTTCTTCTCTTTGGGAAATTATGTAATTTTCCATGAAAATTGTATATGACTTGCTTCCACTTTCCCTCCTTTGCTTTCCGAGGCTACTTGATTCTGATATATTTTTTTGATTTTGGTTGCTGCCTATGATGCTCTGGTTTTCGATATTTAAAGCATCCTGTGCTGTTTCGGAATGCTTTCTTTAAATCCATCTTCTATCCATCTGTTGTATCAGGTTTTCAGGCGTGTATGTTGTGCAACTACTCTTATTTCCTCCCTCTCTAATGTTTTTATTTCCTCATCTATTTCCCCCTTATGCAATTTGCTTGCAAATGATTCAACTCGCTCCTATGTTTTGTTATAATCTCCATAATTATTGGATAGGTTTCCTTGCCTGAAATAATACATTTTAAGTATTATTTCTTCATTTCTTACCTACCAATTTAACAGTTGTCTTTCAAATAGATGCTTCATTGCCTATACTTTTGCTTCATCCTTATGTTTTGCAACATATCTGTTTAACCTATCATGGAGTCTTTGATTTGTTTACGTTCTATCTCTTTACATGCGTTCTGTCAACTTTTTAAATAGATATGTTGTCGATCTACTCATGTTTTCTCCATTAATGGTCTTTTCTTTCGCTAAAAAAATTATTGTCCCATGCTTTTCCTTGCGGTTGCTTTCTTGTCTTTCTTTACTCTCTGTTTTCTTTACAAAATTATGTTGTTGTTTTGGGAAAAGACTCTATTGTCATTCTGTACTGATTAATTAAGACTCATCGTTTAGGTTTTGCTTGGCACCTCTAATGCTCTGTTCCCTCTTATTTAAAACTATGTTTGTTGTTTCTCGGCCTTGCTTCTCTGTGCATGGGTTATGTCATGTTTTCGGGGATAGCTTTTTAGCAACTGCTCTTATTTCCTATATTTGTTATGTTCTATTAATCTGAATTTTTACTCCCTCATAGTATTTGGTTGTCGATGCATTATTTTCCCATTTCCATATTATGCTTATGTTAAAGAAATTATGTTTTTTTTTTTCTTAAAAAATAAATTGCCTAGCCTTTTTTTGTTTTTGTTTTTTTTTTTTTTTTTCTATGCGCATTTTATACAATTACTTGCAAATGCTTTTCTATCTTTCTTTAACTCCATTTTTTCTCTCAAAAAATATTAGGACCTCCGCTGCAAAAATAGTTTATGCTTCGGCTGTGATTTCTGGGTTGTACTGCTATGTACTGATTGATCCAAACTCTTAATATTCCTTGTTGGTTCTTCTGTTATGATTTCATTGTTTTTTTAATCTGCCTTAGTCATTTGCACATCCTTTATTTACAAACCTGCTCTTGGGCAGGCATATGTTATAAGGTTGTGCGCATTTTGTTATTTCCTATCTTTTGCTATTCATTTAGTTTATCTCTTTGCTCTCCCATATTGTTTGCTTCCACATGATTTGTTGATTTCTTTCCCTTTATCTGTTCTCTTGTAAAAAAAAAAAAAAATTGAATTTTATGTACAGATGATGGACTTTGCTTCGGCTGTATTTTGCAGATTGTTGCATCCTCTCTTGACTAGCCGAAACCCATTTTTTTTTTTGCATTGCTTAGAGCCTTATATGCTCTGTTTTTTCATCTTTCAAGCTATCTTTCTACATGCTTTCTTTACAAGCTATCTCTGCCATCCCCACTGTTTGCAATATTTGCTTTTATTAGTGTTTTTTCCTCTCGGATACTTTTAGTTTCCATGGTATTTCCTGCCTTTCTTTGCCTTAATTTCTTCTCTTTAAAAAACTATTGGAATCTCCTTGAAATTTTGTCTATGCTTTTACTGCGCTTTTACACTCCTCCTTTTGGGTTTTGCTTGATGCAGACCTGCTGTGTTCTTGTTACACTCTGCCTCCTATGTTTTGCTTTCTATTTTTATAGTCATTCTCTATGGTTTGTCCATATATTTTCATGTCATGCCTCTTCACATGTATTATATAACTTTTTTTAAAAAATATGTTACTGATCTCCTGTTGTTTCCTCCTGTTGTCACATGTTACTTCCAAAATCTGTTTCCTTTCTGATGTTATTTCCTTCTGAGTTAATTAGTAACTTCTTCCGCCTCTATTTCTTCTCGTTAGGAAATTATTTAATTTTCCATGAAAATTGTGTATGACTTGCTTCCATTTTCCCTCTTTTGCTTTCTGAGGCTACTTGATTCTGATATATTTTTTTGATATTGGTTGCTGCCTATGATGCTCTGGTTTTCGATATTTAAAGCATCGTGTGCTGTCTCGGAATGCTTTCTTTAAATCCATCTTCTATGCATCTGTTGTATCAGGTTTTCAGGCGTGTATGTTGTGCAACTACTCTTATTTCCTCCCTCTCTAATGTTTTTATTTCCTCATCTATTTCCCCCTTATGCAATTTGTTTGCAAATGATTCAGCTCGCTTCTATGTTTTGTTATTATCTCCATAATTATTGGATAGGTTTCCTTGCCTGAAATAATACATTTTAAGTATTATTTCTTCATTTCTTACCTACCAATTTAACTGTTGTCATTGAAATAGATGCTTTATTGCCTATACTTTTGCTTCATCCTTATGTTTTGCAACATATCTGTTTAACCTATCCTGGAGTCTTTGATTTGTTTACGTTCTATCTCTTTACATGCGTTTTGTCAACTTTTTAAATAGATATGTTGTTGATCTAGTCATGTTTTCTCCATTAATGGTCTTTTCTTTCGCTAAAAAAATTATTGTCCCATGCTTTTCCTTGCGGTTGCTTTCTTGTCTTTCTTTACTCTCTGTTTTCTTTAGAAAATTATGTTGTTGTTTTGGGAAAAGACTCTATTGTCATTCTGTACTGATTAATTAAGACTCATTGTTTAGGTTTTGCTTGGCCCTCTAATACTCTGTTCCCTCTTATTTAAAACTATGTTTGTTGTTTCTCAGCCTTGCTTCTCTGTGAATGGGTTATTCCATGTTTTCGGGGATAGCTTTTTTACAACTGCTCTAATTTCCTACATTTGTTATGTTCTATTAATCTAAATTTTTACTCCCTCATAGTATTTGGTTGTCGATGCATTATTTTCCCATTTCCATATTATGCTTATGTTAAACAAATTATGTTTTTTTTTTCTTAAAAAATAAATTGCCTTGCCTTTTTTTGTTTTTTTTGTTTTGTTTTTTTTTCTATGCGCATTTTATACAATTACTTGCAAATGGTTTTCTATCTTTCTTTACCTCCATTTTTTCTCTCAAAAATATTAGGACCTCCTCTGCAAAAATAGTTTTTCCTTCGGCTGTGATTTCTCGGTTGTACTGCTATGTACTGATTGATCCAAACTCTGAATATTCCTTGTTGGTTCTTCTGTTATGATTTCATTGTTTTTTTAATCTGCCTTAGTCATTTGCACATCCTTTATTTACAAACCTGCTCTTGGGCAGGCATATGTTATAAGGTTGTGCGCATTTTGTTATTTCCTATCTTTTGCTTTTCATTTAGTTTATCTCTTTGCTCTCCCATATTGTTTGCTTCCACATGATTTGTTGATTTCTTTCCCTTTATCCATTCTCTTCGAAAAAAAAAAAAATTTGAATTTTCTGTACAGATGATGGACTTTGCTTCGGCTGTATTTTGCAGATTATTGCATCCTCTCTTGATTAGCCGATACCCTTTTTTTTTTTTGCATTGCTTAGAGCCTTATATGCTCTGTTTTTTCATCTTTCAAGCTATCTTTCTACATGCTTTCTTTACAAGCTATCTCTGCCATCCCCACTGTTTGCATTATTTGCTTTTCTTAGTGTTTTTTCCTCTCGGATACTTTTAGTTTCCAAGGTATTTCCTGCCTTTCTTTGCCTTAATTTCTTCTCTTTAAAAAACTATTGGAATCTCTTTGAAATTTTGTCTATGCTTTTACTGCGCTTTTACACTCCTCCTTTTGGGTTTTGCTTGATGCAGACCTGCTGTGTTCTTGTTACTTGCTGCCTCCTATGTTTTGCTTTCTATTTTTATAGTCATTCTCTATGGTTTGTCCATATATTTTCATGTCATGCCTCTTGACATGTATTATATAACTTTTTTTAAAAAATATGTTACTGATCTCCTGTTGTTTCCTCCTGTTGTCACATGTTACTTCCAAAATCTGTTTCCTTTCTGATGTTATTTCCTTCTGAGTTATTTATTAACTTTTTCCGCCTCTATTTCTTCTCTTTAGGAAATTATTTAATTTTCCATGAAAATTGTGTATGACTTGCTTCCATTTTCCCTCCTTTGCTTTCTGAGGCTACTTGATTCTGATATATTTTTTTGATATTGGTTGCTGCCTATGATGCTCTGGTTTTCGATATTTAAAGCATCCTGTGCTGTTTCGGAATGCTTTCTTTAAATCCATCTCCTACGCATCTGTTGTATCTGGTTTTCAGGCGTGTATGTTGCGCAACTACTCTTATTTCCTCCCTCTCTAATGTTTTTATTTCCTCATCTATTTCCCCCTTATGCAATTTGCTTGCAAATGATTCAGCTCGCTTCTATGTTTTGTTATTATCTCCATAATTATTGGATAGGTTTCCTTGCCTGAAATAATACATTTTAAGTATTATTTCTTCATTTCTTACCTACCAATTTAACTGTTGTCTTTGAAATAGATGCTTCATTGCCTATACTTTTGCTTCATCCTTATGTTTTGCAACATATCTGTTTAACCTATCATGGAGTCTTTGATTTGTTTACGTTCTATCTCTTTACATGCGTTCTGTCAACTTTTTAAATAGATATGTTGTCGATCTACTCATGTTTTCTCCATTAATGGTCTTTTCTTTCGCTAAAAAATTATTGTCCCATGCTTTTCCTTGTGGTTGCTTTCTTGTCTTTCTTTACTCTGTGTTTTCTTTACAAAATTATGTTTTTTTTTGGGAAAAGACTCTATCGTCATTCTGTACTGATTAATTAAGACTCATTGTTTAGGTTTTGCTTGGCACCTCTAATGCTCTGTTCCCTCTTATTTAAACCTATGTTTGTTGTTTCTCGGCGTTGCTTCTCTGTGCATGGGTTATGCCATGTTTTCGGGCATAGCTTTTTTGCAACTGCTCTTATTTCCTACATTTGTTATGTTCTATTAATCTGAATTTTTACTCCCTCATAGTATTTGGTTGTCGATGCATTATTTTCCCATTTACATATTATGCTTATGTTAGAGAAATTATGTTTTTTTTTTTTCTGAAAAAATAAATTGCCTTGCGTTTTTTTTTTTTTTTCTATTCGCATTTTATACAATTACTTGCAAATGCTTTTCTATCTTTCTTTACCTCCATTTTTTCTCTCAAAAATATTTGGACTTCCGCTGCAAAAATAGTTTATGCTTCGGCTGTGATTTCTCGGTTGTACTGCTATGTACTGATTGATCCAAACTCTTAATATTTCTTGTTGGTTCTTCTGTTATGATTTCATTGTTTTTTTAATCTGCCTTAGTCATTTGCACATCCTTTATTTACAAACCTGCTCTTGGGCAGGCATATGTTATAAGGTTGTGCGCATTTTGTTATTTCCTATCTTTTGCTTTTCATTTAGTTTATCTCTTTGCTCTCCCATATTGTTTGCTTCCACATGATTTGTTGATTTCTTTCCCTTTATCTGTTCTCTTCTTAAAAAAAAAAAAAAATTGAATTTTATGTACAGATGATGGACTTTGCTTCGCCTGTATTTTGCAGATTATTGCATCCTCTCTTGACTAGCCGAAACCCTTTTTTTTTTTTTTGCATTGCTTAGAGCCTTATATGCTCTGTTTTTTCACCTTTCAAGCTATCTTTCTACATTCTCTCTTTTCAAGTTATCTCTGCCATCCCCACTGTTTGCAATATTTGATTTTCTTAGTGTTTTTTCTTCTCGGATACTTTTAGTTTCCAAGGTATTTCCTGCCTTTCTTTGCCTTAATTTCTTCTCTTTAAAAAACTATTGGAATCTCTTTGAAATTTTGTCTATGCTTTTACTGCGCTTTTACACTCCTCGTTTTCGGTTTTGCTTGATGCAGACCTGCTGTGTTCTTGTTACTTGCTGCCTCCTATGTTTTGCTTTCTATTTTTATAGTCATTCTCTATGGGTTGTCCATATATTTTCATGTGACGCCTCTTGACATGTATTATATAACTTTTTTAAAAAATATGTTACTGATCTCCTGTTGTTTCCTCCTGTTGTCACATGTTACTTCCAAAATC
Organism: Dovyalis caffra; assembly: GCA_963924115.1. Lineage (NCBI taxonomy): Eukaryota > Viridiplantae > Streptophyta > Magnoliopsida > Malpighiales > Salicaceae > Dovyalis > Dovyalis caffra. The sequence continues at coordinate 4,500,695 of CAWUPB010001195.1, forward strand.
TGTTTCCTTTCTGATGTTATTTCCTTCTGAGTTATTTATTAACTTTTTCCGCCTCTATTTCTTCTCTTTAGGAAATTATTTAATTTTCCATGAAAATTGTATATGACTTGCTTCCATTTTCCCTCCTTTGCTTTCTGAGGCTACTTGATTCTGATATATTTTTTTGATATTGGTTGCTGCCTATGATGCTCTGCTTTTCGATATTTAAAGCATCCTGTGCTGTTTCGGAATGCTTTCTTTAAATCCATCTTCTATGCATCTGTTGTATCCGGTTTTCAGGCGTGTATGTTGCGCAACTACTCTTATTTCCTCCCTCTCTAATGTTTTTATTTCCTCATCTATTTCCCCCTTATTCAATTTGCTTGCAAATGATTCAGCTCGCTTCTATCTTTTGTTATTATCTCCATAATTATTGGATAGGTTTCCTTGCCTTAAATAATACATTTTAAGTATTATTTCTTCATTTCTTAACTACCAATTTAACTGTTGTCTTTGAAATAGATGCTTCATTGCCTATACTTTTGCTTCATCCATATGTTTTGCAACATATCTGTTTAACCTATCATGGAGTCTTTGATTTGTTTACGTTCTATCTCTTTACATGCGTTCTGTCAACTTTTTAAATAGATATGTTGTCGATCTACTCATGTTTTCTCCATTAATGGTCTTTTCTTTCGCTAAAAAAATTATTGTCCCATGCTTTTCCTTGCGGTTGCTTTCTTGTCTTTCTTTACTCTCTGTTTTCTTTACAAAATTATGTTTTTGTTTTGGGAAAAGACTCTATTGTCATTCTGTACTGATTAATTAAGACTCATCGTTTAGGTTTTGCTTGGCACCTCTAATGCTCTGTTCCCTCTTATTTAAAACTATGTTTGTTGTTTCTCGGCCTTGCTTCTCTGTGCATGGGTTATGTCATGTTTTCGGGGATAGCTTTTTTGCAACTGCTCTTATTTCCTACATTTGTAATGTTCTATTAATCTGAATTTTTACTCCCTCATAGTATTTGGTTGTCGATGCATTATTTTCCCATTTACATATTATGCTTATGTTAAAGAAATTATGTTTTTTTTTTCCTGAAAAAATAAATTGCCTTGCCTTTTTTTTTTTATTTTTTTTTGTTTTTTTTCTATTCGCATTTTATACAATTACTTGCAAATGCTTTTCTATCTTTCTTTACCTCCATTTGTTCTCTCAAAAATATTAGGACTTCCGCTGCAAAAATAGTTTATGTTTCGGCTGTGATTTCTCGGTTGTACTGCTATGTACTGATTGATCCAAACTCTTAATATTTCTTGTTGGTTCTTCTGTTATGATTTCATTGTTTTTTTAATCTGCCTTAGTCATTTGCACATCCTTTATTTACAAACCTGCTCTTGGGCAGGCATATGTTATAAGGTTGTGCGCATTTTGTTATTTCCTATCTTTTGCTTTTCATTTAGTTTATCTCTTTCCTCTCCCATATTGTTTGCTTCCACATGATTTGTTGATTTCTTTCCCTTTATCTGTTGTCTTCTTAAAAAAAAAAAAAAAATTGAATTTTATGTACAGATGATGGACTTCGCTTCGCCTGTATTTTGCAGATTATTGCATCCTCTCTTGACTGGCCGAAATCCATTTTTTTTTTTTTTTGCATTGCTTAGAGCCTTATATGCTCTGTTTTTTCATCTTTCAAGCTATCTTTCTACATTCTTTCTTTTCAAGTTATCTCTGCCATCCCCACTGTTTGCAATATTTGATTTTCTTAGTGTTTTTTCTTCTCGGATACTTTTAGTTTCCAAGGTATTTCCTGCCTTTCTTTGCCTTAATTTCTTCTCTTTAAAAAACTATTGGAATCTCTTTGAAATTTTGTCTATGCTTTTACTGCGCTTTTACACTCCTCGTTTTCGGTTTTGCTTGATGCAGACCTGCTGTGTTCTTGTTACTTGCTGCCTCCTATGTTTTGCTTTCTATTTTTATAGTCTGTCTCAATGGTTTGTCCATATATTTTCATGTCATGCCTCTTGACATGTATTATATAACTTTTTAAAAAAATATGTTACTGATCTCCTGTTGTTTCGTCCTGTTGTCACATGTTACTTCCAAAATCTGTTTCCTTTCTGGTGTTATTTCCTTCTGAGTTAATTATTAACTTCTTCCGCCTCTATTTCTTCTCTTTAGGAAATTATTTAATTTTCCATGAATATTGTGTATGACTTGCTTCCATTTTCCCTCCTTTGCTTTCTGAGGCTACTTGATTCTGATATATTTTTTTGATATTGGTTGCTGCCTATGATGCTCTGCTTTTCGATATTTAAAGCATCCTGTGCTGTTTCGGAATGCTTTCTTTAAATCCATCTTCTATGCCTCTGTTGTGTCCGGTTTTCAGGCGTGTATGTTGCGCAACTACTCTTATTTCCTCGCTCTCTAATGTTTTTATTTCCTCATCTATTTCCCCCTTATGCAATTTGCTTGCAAATGATTCAGCTCGCTTCTATGTTTTGTTATTATCTCCATAATTATTGGATAGGTTTCCTTGCCTGAAATAATACATTTTAAGAATTATTTCTTCATTTCTTACCTACCAATTTAACTGTTGTCTTTGAAATAGATGCTTCATTGCCTATACTTTTGCTTCATCCTTATGCTTTGCAACATATCTGTTTAACCTATCATGGAGTCTTTGATTTGTTTACGTTCTATCTCTTTACATGCGTTCTGTCAACTTTTTAAATAGATATGTTGTCGATCTACTCATGTTTTCTCCATTAATGGTCTTTTCTTTCGCTAAAAAAATTATTCTCCCATGCTTTTCCTTGCGGTTGCTTTCTTGTCTTTCTTTACTCTCTGTTTTCTTTACAAAATTATGTTTTTGTTTTGGGAAAAGACTCTATTGTCATTCTGTACTGATTAATTAAGACTCGTTGTTTAGGTTTTGCTTGGCACCTCTAATGCTCTGTTCCCTCTTATTTAAAACTATGTTTGTTGTTTCTCGGCCTTGCTTCTCTGCGCATGGGTTATGCCATGTTTTCGGGGATAGCTTTTTTGCAACTGCTGTTATTTCCTACATTTGTTATGTTCTATTAATCTGAATTTTTACTCCCTCATAGTATATTGTTGTCGGTGCATTATTTTCCCATTTCCATATTATGCTTATGTTAAAGAAATTATGTTGTTTTGTTTTCCTGAAAAAATAAATTGGCCTGCCTTTTTTTTTTTTTAATTTTTTTAATTTTTTTTTTCTATTCGCATTTTATACCATTACTTGCAAATGCTTTTCTATCTTTCTTTACCTCCATTTTTTCTGTCAAAAATATTAGGACTTCCGCTGCAAAAATAGTTTATGCGTCGGCTGTGATTTCTCGGTTGTACTGCTATGTACTGATTGATCCAAACTCTTAATATTTCTTGTTGGTTCTTCTGTTATGATTTCATTTTTTTTTTAATCTGCCTTAGTCATTTGCACATCCTTTATTTACAAACCTGCTCTTGGGCAGGCATATGTTATAAGGTTGTGCGCATTTTGTTATTTCCTATCTTTTGCTTTTCATTTAGTTTATCTCTTTGCTCTCCCATATTGTTTGCTTCCACATGATTTGTTGATTTCTTTCCCTTTATCTGTTGTCTTCTTAAAAAAAAAAAAAAAAATTGAATTTTATGTACAGATGATGGACTTCGCTTCGCCTGTATTTTGCAGATTATTGCATCCTCTCTTGACTGGCCGAAATCCATTTTTTTTTTTTTTTGCATTGCTTAGAGCCTTATATGCTCTGTTTTTTCATCTTTCAAGCTATCTTTCTACATTCTTTCTTTTCAAGTTATCTCTGCCATCCCCACTGTTTGCAATATTTGCTTTTCTTAGTGTTCTTTCCTCTCAGATACTTTTAGTTTCCATGGTATTTCCTGCCTTTCTTTGCCTTAATTTCTTCTCTTTAAAAAACTATTGAAATCTCCTTGAAATTTTGTCTATGCTTTTACACTCCTCCTTTTCGGTTTTGCTTGATGCAGACCTGCTGTGTTCTTGTTACTTGCTGCCTCCTATGTTTTGCTTTCTATTTTTATAGTCATTCTCTATGGTTTGTCCATATATTTTCATGTCATGCCTCTTGACATGTATTATATAACTTTTTAAAAAAAATGTTACTGATCTCCTGTTGTTTCCTCCTGTTGTCACATGTTACTTCCAAAATCTGTTTCCTTTCTGATGTTATTTCCTTCTGAGTTAATTATTAACTTCTTCCACCTCTATTTCTTCTCTTTAGGAAATTATTTAATTTTCCATGAAAATTGTGTATGACTTGCTTCCATTTTCCCTCCTTTGCTTTCTGAGGCTACTTGATTCTGATATATTTTTTTGATATTGGTTGCTGCCTATGATGCTCTGCTTTTCGATATTTAAAGCATCCTGTGCTGTTTCGGAATGCTTTCTTTAAATCCATCTTCTATGCATCTGTTGTATCCGGTTTTCAGGCGTGTATGTTGCGCAACTACTCTTATTTCCTCCCTCTCTAATGTTTTTATTTCCTCATCTATTTCCCCCTTATGCAATTTGCTTGCAAATGATTCAGCTCGCTTCTATGTTTTGTTATTATCTCCATAATTATTGGATAGGTTTCCTTGCCTGAAATAATACATTTTAAGAATTATTTCTTCATTTCTTACCTACCAATTTAACTGTTGTCTTTGAAATAGATGCTTCATTGCCTATACTTTTGCTTCATCCTTATGCTTTGCAACATATCTGTTTAACCTATCATGGAGTCTTTGATTTGTTTACTTTCTATCTCTTTACATGCGTTCTGTCAACTTTTTAAATAGATATGTTGTCGATCTACTCATGTTTTCTCCATTAATGGTCTTTTCTTTCGCTAAAAAAATTATTCTCCCATGCTTTTTCTTGCAGGTGGCTTTCTTGTCTTTCTTTACTCTGTGTTTTCTTTACAAAATTATGTTTTTGTTTTGGGAAAAGACTCTATTGTCATTCTGTACTGATTAATTAAGACTCATTGTTTAGGTTTTGCTTGGCACCTCTAATGCTCTGTTCCCTCTTATTTAAAACTATGTTTGTTGTTTCTCGGCCTTGCTTCTCTGTGCATGGGTTATGCCATGTTTTCGGGCATAGCTTTTTTGCAACTGCTGTTATTTCCTACATTTGTTATGTTCTATTAATCTGAATTTTTACTCCCTCATAGTATTTGGTTGTCGATGCATTATTTTCCCATTTACATATTATGCTTATGTTAGAGAAATTATGTTTTTTTTTTTTCTGAAAAAACAAAATTGCCTTGCGTTTGTTTTTTTTTTTTCTATTCGCATTTTATACAATTACTTGCAAATGCTTTTCTATCTTTCTTTACCTCCATTTTTTCTCTCAAAAATATTAGGACTTCCGCTGCAAAAATAGGTTATGCTTCGGCTGTGATTTCTCGGTTGTACTGCTATGTACTGATTGATCCAAACTCTTAATATTTCTTGTTGGTTCTTCTGTTATGATTTCATTGTTTTTTTAATCTGCCTTAGTCATTTGCACATCCTTTATTTACAAACCTGCTCTTGGGCAGGCATATGTTATAAGGTTGTGCGCATTTTGTTATTTCCTATCTTTTGCTTTTCATTTAGTTTATCTCTTTCCTCTCCCATATTGTTTGCTTCCACATGATTTGTTGATTTCTTTCCCTTTACCTGTTCTCTTCTTAAAAAAAAAAAAAAAAATTGAATTTTATGTACAGATGATGGACTTTGCTTCGCCTGTATTTTGCAGATTATTGCATCCTCTCTTGACTAGCCGAAACCTTTTTTTTTTTTTTTTGCATTGCTTAGAGCCTTATATGCTCTGTTTTTTCACCTTTCAAGCTATCTTTCTACATTCTTTCTTTTCAAGTTATCTCTGCCATCCCCACTGTTTGCAATATTTGCTTTTCTTAGTGTTTTTTCCTCTCGGATACTTTTAGTTTCCAAGGTATTTCCTGCCTTTCTTTGCCTTAATTTCTTCTCTTTAAAAAACTATTGGAATCTCCTTGAAATTTTGTCTATGCTTTTACTGCGCTTTTACACTCCTCCTTTTGGGTTTTGCTTGATGCAGACCTGCTGTGTTCTTGTTACTTGCTGCCTCCTATGTTTTGCTTTCTATTTTTATAGTCATTCTCTATGGTTTGTCCATATATTTTCATGTCATGCCTCTTGACATGTATTATATAACTTTTTTAAAAAATATGTTACTGATCTCCTGTTGTCACATGTTACTTCCAAAATCTGTTTCCTTTCTGATGTTATTTCCTTGTGAGTTAATTATTAACTTTTTCCACCTCTATTTCTTCTCTTTAGGAAATTATTTAATTTTCCATGAAAATTGTGTATGACTTGCTTCCATTTTCCCTCCTTTGCTTTCTGAGGCTACTTGATTCTGATATATTTTTTTGATATTGGTTGCTGCCTATGATGCTCTGCTTTTCGATATTTAAAGCATCCTGTGCTGTTTCGGAATGCTTTCTTTAAATCCATCTTCTATGCATCTGTTGTATCCGGTTTTCAGGCGTGTATGTTGCGCAACTACTCTTATTTCCTCCCTCCCTAATGTTTTTATTTCCTCATCTATTTCCCCCTTATGCAATTTGCTTGCAAATGATTCAGCTCGCTTCTATGTTTTGTTATTATCTCCATAATTATTGGATAGGTTTCCTTGCCTGAAATAATACATTTTAAGAATTATTTCTTCATTTCTTACCTACCAATTTAACTGTTGTCTTTGAAATAGATGCTTCATTGCCTATACTTTTGCTTCATCCTTATGCTTTGCAACATATCTGTTTAACCTATCATGGAGTCTTTGATTTGTTTACGTTCTATCTCTTTACATGCGTTCTGTCAACTTTTTAAATAGATATGTTGTCGATCTACTCATGTTTTCTCCATTAATGGTCTTTTCTTTCGCTAAAAAAATTATTCTCCCATGCTTTTCCTTGCGGTTGCTTTCTTGTCTTTCTTTACTCTCTGTTTTCTTTACAAAATTATGTTTTTGTTTTGGGAAAAGACTCTATTGTCATTCTGTACTGATTAATTAAGACTCGTTGTTTAGGTTTTGCTTGGCACCTCTAATGCTCTGTTCCCTCTTATTTAAAACTATGTTTGTTGTTTCTCGGCCTTGCTTCTCTGTGCATGGGTTATGCCATGTTTTCGGGGATAGCTTTTTTGCAACTGCTCTTATTTCCTACATTTGTTATGTTCTATTAATCTAAATTTTTACTCCCTCATAGTATTTGGTTGTCGATGCATTATTTTCCCATTTCCATATTATGCTTATGTTAAAGAAATTATGTTTTTTTCTTTTTCTGAAAAAATAAATTGCCTTGCCTTTTTTTTTTTCTATTCGCATTTTATACAATTACTTGCAAATGCTTTTCTATCTTTCTTTACCTCCATTTTTTCTCTCAAAAATATTAGGACTTCCGCTGCAAAAATAGTTTATGCTTCGGCGGTGATTTCTCGGTGGTACTGCTATGTACTGATTGATCCAAACTCTTAATATTTCTTGTTGGTTCTTCCGTTATGATTTCATTGTTTTTTTAATCTGCCTTAGTCATTTGCACATCCTTTATTTACAACCCTGCTCTTGGGCAGGCATATGTTATAAGGTTGTGCGCATTTTGTTATTTCCTATCTTTTGCTTTTCATTTAGTTTATCTCTTTGCTCTCCCATATTGTTTGCTTCCACATGATTTGTTGATTTCTTTCCCTTTATCTGTTCTCTTCTTAAAAAAAAAAAAATTGAATTTTATGTACAGATGATGGACTTCGCTTCGCCTGTCTTTTGCAGATTATTGCATCCTCTCTTGACTAGCCGAAATCCATTTTTTTTTTTGCATTGCTTAGAGCCTTATATGCTCTGTTTTTTCATCTTTCAAGCTATCTTTCTACATTCTTTCTTTTCAAGTTGTCTCTGCCATCCCCACTGTTTGCAATATTTGCTTTTCTTAGTGTTTTTTCCTCTCAGATACTTTTAGTTTCCATGGTATTTCCTGCCTTTCTTTGCCTTAATTTCTTCTCTTTAAAAAACTATTGAAATCTCCTTGAAATTTTGTCTATGCTTTTACACTCCTCCTTTTGGGTTTTGCTTGATGCAGACCTGCTGTGTTCTTGTTACTTGCTGCCTCCTATGTTTTGCTTTCTATTTTTATAGTCTGTCTCAATGGTTTGTCCATATATTTTCATGTCATGCCTCTTGACATGTATTATATAACTTTTTAAAAAAATATGTTACTGATCTCCTGTTGTTTCCTCCTGTTGTCACATGTTACTTCCAAAATCTGTTTCCTTTCTGGTGTTATTTCCTTCTGAGTTAATTATTAACTTCTTCCGCCTCTATTTCTTCTCTTTAGGAAATTATTTAATTTTCCATGAAAATTGTGTATGACTTGCTTCCATTTTCCCTCCTTTGCTTTCTGAGGCTACTTGATTCTGATATATTTTTTTGATATTGGTTGCAGCCTATGATGCTCTGCTTTTCGATATTTAAAGCATCCTGTGCTGTTTCGGAATGCTTTCTTTAAATCCATCTTCTATGCATCTGTTGTGTCCGGTTTTCAGGCGTGTATGTTGCGCAACTACTCTTATTTCCTCCCTCTCTAATGTTTTTATTTCCTCATCTATTTCCCCCTTATGCAATTTGCTTGCAAATGATTCAGCTCGCTTCTATGTTTTGTTATTATCTCCATAATTATTGGATAGGTTTCCTTGCCCGAAATAATACATTTTAAGTATTATTTCTTCATTTCTTACCTACCAATTTAACTGTTGTCTTTGAAATAGATGCTTCATTGCCTATACTTTTGCTTCATCCTTATGCTTTGCAACATATCTGTTTAACCTATCATGGAGTCTTTGATTTGTTTACGTTCTATCTCTTTACATGCGTTCTGTCAACTTTTTAAATAGATATGTTGTCGATCTACTCATGTTTTCTCCATTAATGGTCTTTTCTTTCGCTAAAAAAATTATTGTCCCATGCTTTTCCTTGCGGTTGCTTTCTTGTCTTTCTTTACTCTCTGTTTTCTTTACAACATTATGTTGTTGTTTTGGGAAAAGACTCTATTGTCATTCTGTACTGATTAATTAAGACTCGTTGTTTAGGTTTTGCTTGGCACCTCTAATGCTCTGTTCCCTCTTATTTAAAACTATGTTTGTTGTTTATCGGCCTAGCTTCTCTGTGCATGGGTTATGTCATGTTTTCGGGGATAGCTTTTCTGCAACTGCTCTTATTTCCTACATTTGTAATGTTCTATTAATCTGAATTTTTACTCCCTCATAGTATTTGGTTGTCGATGCATTATTTTCCCATTTACATATTATGCTTATGTTAAAGAAATTATGTTTTTTTTCTTTTTCTGAAAAAATAAATTGCCTTGCCTTTTTTTTTTCTATTCGCATTTTATACAATTACTTGCAAATGCTTTTCTATCTTTCTTTACCTCCATTTTTTCTCTCAAAAATATTTGGACTTCCGCTGCAAAAATAGTTTATGCTTCGGCTGTGATTTCTCGGTTGTACTGCTATGTACTGATTGATCCAAACTCTTAATATTTCTTGTTGGTTCTTTTGTTATGATTTCATTGTTTTTTTAATCTGCCTTAGTCATTTGCACATCCTTTATTTACAAACCTGCTCTTGGGCAGGCATATGTTATAAGGTTGTGCGCATTTTGTTATTTCCTATCTTTTGCTTTTCATTTAGTTTATCTCTTTCCTCTCCCATATTGTTTGCTTCCACATGATTTGTTGATTTCTTTCCCTTTATCTGTTCTCTTCTTTTAAAAAAAAAAGAAAAAAATTGAATTTTATGTACAGATGATGGACTTTGCTTCGCCTGTATTTTGCAGATTATTGCATCCTCTCTTGACTAGCCGAAACCCTTTTTTTTTTTTTTTGCATTGCTTAGAGCCTTATATGCTCTGTTTTTTCACCTTTCAAGCTATCTTTCTACATTCTTTCTTTTCAAGTTATCTCTGCCATCCCCACTGTTTGCAATATTTGCTTTTCTTAGTGTTTTTTCCTCTCAGATACTTTTAGTTTCCAAGGTATTTCCTGCCTTTCTTTGCCTTAATTTCTTCTCTTTAAAAAACTATTGAAATCTCCTTGAAATTTTGTCTATGCTTTTACACTCCTCCTTTTCGGTTTTGCTTGATGCAGACCTGCTGTGTTCTTGTTACTTGCTGCCTCCTATGTTTTGCTTTCTATTTTTATAGTCTGTCTCAATGGTTTGTCCATATATTTTCATGTCATGCCTCGTGACATGTATTATTAACTTTTTAAAAAAATATGTTACTGATCTCCTGTTGTTTCCTCCTGTTGTCACATGTTACTTCCAAAATCTGTTTCCTTTCTGATGTTATTTCCTTCTGAGTTAATTATTAACTTCTTCCGCCTCTATTTCTTCTCTTTAGGAAATTATTTAATTTTCCATGAAAATTGTGTATGACTTGCTTCCATTTTCCCTCCTTTGCTTTCTGAGGCTACTTGATTCTGATATATTTTTTTGATATTGGTTGCTGCCTATGATGCTCTGCTTTTCGATATTTAAAGCATCCTGTGCTGTTTCGGAATGCTTTCTTTAAATCAATCTTCTATGCATCTGTTGTTTCAGGTTTTCAGGCATGTATGTTGCGCAACTACTCTTATTTCCTCCCTCTCTAATGTTTTTATTTCCTCATCTATTTCCCCCTTATGCAATTTGCTTGCAAATGATTCAGCTCGCTTCTATGTTTTGTTATTATCTCCATAATTATTGGATAGGTTTCCTTGCCTGAAATAATACATTTTAAGTATTATTTCTTCATTTCTTACCTACCAATTTAACTGTTGTCTTTCAAATGGATGCTTCATTGCCTATACTTTTGCTTCATCCTTATGCTTTGCAACATATCTGTTTAACCTATCATGGAGTCTTTGATTTGTTTACGTTCTATCTCTTTACATGCGTTCTGTCAACTTTTTAAATAGATATGTTGTCGATCTACTCATGTTTTCTCCATTAATGGTCTTTTCTTTCGCTAAAAAAATTATTGTCCCATGCTTTTCCTTGGGGTTGCTTTCTTGTCTTTCTTTACTCTCTGTTTTCTTTACAACATTATGTTGTTGTTTTGGGAAAAGACTCTATCGTCATTCTGTACTGATTAATTATGTTTTTTTCTTTTTCTGAAAAAATAAATTGCCTTGCCTTTTTTTTTTTGTTTTTTTTTTGTTTTCTATTCGCATTTTATACAATTACTTGCAAATGCTTTTCTTTCTTTCTTTACCTCCATTTTTTCTCTCAAAAATATTAGGACTTCCGCTGCAAAAATAGTTTATGCTTCGGCTGTGATTTCTCGGTTGTACTGCTATGTACTGATTGATCCAAACTCTTGATATTTCTTGTTGGTTCTTGAAGAAGATAATATTTGGGAAAATAATTTCTGTATATTAATTACGCAACTACACACACACACACACACACACGATATATATATATATATATATATACACACACACACACACACACACACACACACACACACATAGAGAATCCTAAGATAGGAAATAATTCCTAAAGGATAGGAAAATAGAATAGGATCCCTACGGAATAGGAAAGAGTATACAAAATATTTCCTATCTAATTATATCCCGATATTTCCTACGCTCCCCCTCAAGCTGGTGAATATAGGTCTTTCATTCCCGAGCTTGCATATATTTTCCTGAAATGTGTGACTTGTTTAATCCTTTTGTTAGAACATCCGCCAACCGAAGATTCGTAGGAACATATGGAGTACAAATTAATCCACTCGTCGAGCTTTTCCTTAATAAAATGTCTCGTCCACCTCTACGTGTTTAGTTCGGTCATGTTACACCTTGGATTGTGCGTTATACTGATGGCAGATTTATTATCACGAGTAGAGCTTCATTGGACCACACTATTCAACTTTCATATCTTCCAAGATGATTTTCACCCACAATAGTTCACATATACCTGCTGCCATTGCTCTAAATTCAGCCTCTGCACTTGATCGTGCAACCACATCCTGTTTTTTACTCCTCCAAGATATCAAGTTTCCTCCAACAGAAGTACGGTATCCTATAGTCGATCTTCCGTCAACTCGGAGAACCTGCAAAGTCAGCATCCGTGTAAATTGCTAGATCAATATTCTGTTTTTTCTTAAATAGAATTCCTTTGCTCAGGTGAGCTTTCAAATAACGAAGAACTCGTAAACAGCTTGTAGATGAATTTCTCTTGGATCATGCATAAACCGACTAATAACACTCACGAGAATAAGCTATGTCCGGTCTGGTATGAGCAAGATAGATGAGTTTTCCTACGAGACGTTGATACCTTTCCTTCTCTCTCTTCTTATCACCTAAAGCTTCTCCTAATCGATGATTTTGTTCGATTGGAGTTGCTGCAGGTTTGCTTGCTGTCATCCCGGTTTCCATGAGTAAATCGGTAACATATTTTTGTTGTGAGATGAATATTCCTTGCTTAGACCGAGCCACCTCTATGCCAAGAAAATATTTCAATCTCCCAAGGTCTTTAATTTCAAACTCTTGGTTCAAACACTCGCTTTAACACTCCTTTCTTTGTTTCATCGTTCCCGGTTACAATGATATCATCAACGTAGACAATCAGAATTGTGTTGAAGCGAGTGTGTTTGATAAATAAAGTGTGATCTCCTTGGCTTTGTTTATATCCATTCGCAAGCATCACATGAGTAAACCGACCAAACCAAGCACGGGGCGATTGTTTGAGGCCATAAAACGCCTTCTTGAGTTTACAAACTTGATTCCCATCACTACCACTAAAACCGAGTGGAATGCTCATGTAAATATCTTCCTCCAAGTTACCATGTAAAAATGCATTCTTCACATCATATTGTTGTAACTCCCAATCAAAGTGGACTCGCCAATGACAACAAAATTCGCATTGTATTCATCTTTGCTACTTGGAGCAAACGTCTCTTGATAATCAACACCATATGTTTGAGTATAACCCTTGGCAACCGAGTCCGGCCTTGTATCGTTCTAAAGACCCATCCGCCTTAAGTTTCACCGTAAACACCCACTTACAGCTCGATTGTTTTCTTCCCTTGAGGCGGTGGCACCAATCCCCAAGTACCATTCTTTTCCAGGTGCTTCCATCTCTGCAGTCATAGCAAGTCTCCATTCTTCTTTAGATAAAGCTTCGGACAAAGAGTTAGGAATAGCAATTGAATTTAATGTGGACGAGATAGCTATGGTGATTTTGAGAAAAATTAGTGAAAGACACAAAATTGGCCGGTGGGTATAAAGGTGTTTTTGTGCGGTTGCGGGTTCCTTTCCTTAAGGCTATAGGTTTGTTAAGATCGGTCTCGGGTGGTGTAGAATCGGATGAGGGAGAAAGAATGTTAGAAATTGTTACCTCGGGTTCGAACTCGGTATAAGTGATTGATCTTGCTACGGAGCGAGGAATGGCGTCCTTTTTCCCTGTATACACCTTATCAAACCGAAGCCGATCAATCAATCTACCACTATCCTCTGTTTCTTCGCGGGCAAGAGAATGGTGGATTGGTAAACATGATCATCAAGAGGTTGTTCATGAGGAGCTACATCTCTTGATGAAGAAATATCAAGAGACGGATCAATATCGGAATTAACAATTGTAGGAAGCTCCTCCGGAATGTAAGGTGTAGAAAAATATGGTTTATTTTCAACAAAAGTGACATCGAGCTGAGACATAGAGCTTATGAGTAGGTGGATGATAACACTTGTATCCCTTTTGAGTGACTAAATACCCCAAAAAAATGCATTTAAGGGCTCTAGGATCTAACTTTCCCCGAGTGGTATTATGGACATGAACAAAGGATGTACACCCAAAAATACGAGGGGTAAGGTTGAAGGAAGATCGAACATCGGGGAAGAATCGAGATAAAATTTCCAGTGGACTTTTGAAATCTAAGACTTTAGAGGGCATCCTATTTATGACATAGGCGGACGTTAAACGCGCTCCCCCAAAACGTTTTAGGAACATTCTGTTGGAACAAAAACGCCCTAGTACATTCAAGAAGATGATGGTTTTTACGTTCAGCGACTTCGTTTTGTTGTGGAGTGATGACACAAGATGACTCATGAATAATACCCTCTTTTTAAAAATAGGAAGACAAAGTCCGATTAAAGTAGTCATGAGCATTATCCGACCGGATACGTTTGATCGGCACCCCAAATTGATTTTTTATCATAGAGATAAAAGTGGGAACAATATGATCGACATCGGACTTTTGTTTAAGAAGATAAACCCGGGAAGTTCTAGTGCAATCATCAATAAAAGTAACAAACCATTTTGATCCGGTAATGTTTTGGATGGACGAAGGGCCCCAAATGTCACTATGAATTAAAGAAAAAGAAAAACTTGATTTTTTATTGCTAATTGGAAACGATACACGTGTGTGTTTGGCAAACTCACAAATGTCACACTCGAAAAACTTTAACATCGACTCCCTTAAACAAGTCTCGGAAACATTATTTTTAAGGTAAAAAACGACAAATGACCTAGACGCCTATGATGTAACCAAATGGTATCTTTATTTGACTCGTGAAAAACATGAGAATGGAGAAGATAAATTAATCGGGCTCTGCTGACTTAGTGTACTCGAAGTAGTAAAGGCCATTGTGCTCTTTAGCAAGTCCAAACTTTTTCCCCGACTCATGATCTTGAAATTCACAACAACCAACAAAAAAGGTAATATGACAATTCAAGTCTTGGATAAGTTTATGAACAGAAATAAGATTGGTGGATAATCGAAGAACATGAAGAACATTTTTTAGCATCATGTTTTGACCAATTTGGATATCTCTAACACCGGCTACTCGTGGTTGTTGTACCATCGGCTATAGTTATTTTTCAACTACTCGGGACAAGGTGTATAGGTTTTGAAAAAGCTCGGATGTGTGGGTCATATGGTCCGTAGCACTCGAGTCTAAAATCCATGCATTCCGAAACTCATTATCCAAAACATTTAATTCAAAGGAGATGGGAGTTTTACCCGAGAGCGTTAATGAGCACAAACCTTGAGATTGGTTAGGAGGTGTAGCAGGTTTTTCCACGGATCCTAACAAGCTCTTGAGTTTTTCCAGATCTTCCATACTGAGTCCTTCTAATCCCTTCGGTGCGTTTTGTGTTGTCACATAGGCTTGCCTCTGTGACTGTCTTTGCTGCCCATCTCTTTGACCCCATTCTCGGTTGTGAGTTGACGGCTTGCCATATAATTTCTAGCACTCCTCCTTGGTATGCCAGGGTTTTTGGACAGAATTTAATTCCTCTAAGATGGAAGTTTCGGTTGTAGACATAGTGAAGGGACCAAAGGTTTAAAAAACTATGAAAAATTACAGCAATTAAGGCCGTGGAAAAAACTGAAGACAACTGACAGCAATGAAGGCTGTACAGTGGCAGATTTCAGCAAAGAAACCCTAAGGCTCGATACCATGAAGAAAATAATATTTGGGAAAATAATTTCTGTATATTAATTACACAACTACACATATATATATATATACATAGAGAGTCCTAAGATAGGAAATAATTCCTAAAGGATAGGAAAATAGAATAGGATCCCTACGGAATAGGAAAGAATATACAAAATATTTCCTATCTAATTATATCCCGATATTTCCTACAGTTCTTCTGTTATGATTTCATTGTTTTTTTAATCTGCCTTAGTCATTTGCACATCCTTTATTTACAAACCTGCTCTTGGGCAGGCATATGTTATAAGGTTGTGCGCATTTTGTTATTTCCTATCTTTTGCTTTTCATTTAGTTTATCTCTTTCCTCTCCCATATTGTTTGCTTGCGCATGATTTGTTGATTTCTTTCCCTTTATCTGTTCTCTTCTTTAAAAACAAAAAAAAAAAAAATTTGAATTTTATGTACAGATGATAGACTTTGCTTCGCCTGTATTTTGCAGATTATTGCATCCTCTCTTGACTAGTCGAAATCCATTTTTTTTTTTTTGCATTGCTTAGAGCCTTATATGCTCTATTTATTCATCTTTCAAGCTATCTTTCTACATTCTTTCTTTTCAAGTTATCTCTGCCATCCCCACTGTTTGCAATATTTGCTTTTCTTAGTATTTTTTCCTCTCAGATACTTTTAGTTTCCATGGTATTTCCTGCCTTTCTTTGCCTTAATTTCTTCTCTTTAAAAAACTATTGAAATCTCCTTGAAATTTTGTCTATGCTTTTACACTCCTCTTTCGGTTTTGCTTGATGCAGACCTGCTGTGTTCTTGTTACTTGCTGCCTCCTATGTTTTGCTTTCTATTTTTATAGTCTGTCTCAATGGTTTGTCCATATATTTTCATGTCATGCCTCTTGACATGTATTATATAACTTTTTAAAAAAAATATGTTACTGATCTCCTGTTGTCACATGTTACTTCCAAAATCTGTTTCCTTTCTGATGTTATTTCCTTCTGAGTTAATTATTAACTTCTTCCGCCTCTATTTCTTCTCTTTAGGAAATTATTTAATTTTCCATGAAAATTGTGTATGACTTGCTTCCATTTTCCCTCCTTTGCTTTCTGAGGCTACTTGATTCTGATATATTTTTTTGATATTGGTTGCTGCCTATGATGCTCTGCTTTTCGATATTTAAAGCATCCTGTGCTGTTTCGGAATGCTTTCTTTAAATCCATCTTCTATGCATCTGTTGTATCAGGTTTTCAGGCGTGTATGTTGCGCAACTACTCTTATTTCCTCCCTCCCTAATGTTTTTATTTCCTCATCTATTTCCCCCTTATGCAATTTGCTTGCAAATGATTCAGCTCGCTTCTATGTTTTGTTATTATCTCCATAATTATTGGATAGGTTTCCTTGCCTGAAATAATACATTTTAAGTATTATTTCTTCATTTCTTACCTACCAATTTAACTGTTGTCTTTCAAATAGATGCTTCATTGCCTATACTTTTGCTTCATCCTTATGTTTTGCAACATATCTGTTTAACCTATCATGGAGTCTTTGATTTGTTTACGTTCTATCTCTTTACATGCGTTCTGTCAACTTTTTAAATAGATATGTTGTCGTTCTACTCATGTTTTCTCCATTAATGGTCTTTTCTTTCGCTAAAAAAATTATTCTCCCATGCTTTTCCTTGCGGTTGCTTTCTTGTCTTTCTTTACTCTCTGTTTTCTTTACAACATTATGTTGTTGTTTTGGGAAAAGACTCTATTGTCATTCTGTACTGATTAATTAAGACTCGTTGTTTAGGTTTTGCTTGGCACCTCTAATGCTCTGTTCCCTCTTATTTAAAACTATGTTTGTTGTTTATCGGCCTAGCTTCTCTGTGCATGGGTTATGTCATGTTTTCTGGGATAGCTTTTTTGCAACTGCTCTTATTTCCTACATTTGTTATGTTCTATTAATCTAAATTTTTACTCCCTCATAGTATTTGGTTGTCGATGCATTATTTTCCCATTTCCATATTATGCTTATGTTAGAGAAATTATGTTTTTTTTCTTTTTCTGAAAAAATAAATTGCCTTGTTTTTTTTTTTTCTATTCGCATTTTATACAATTACTTGCAAATGCTTTTCTATCTTTCTTTACCTCCATTTTTTCTCTCAAAAATATTAGGACTTCCGCTGCAAAAATAGTTTATGCTTCGGCTGTGATTTCTCGGTTGTACTGCTATGTACTGATTGATCCAAACTCTTAATATTTCTTGTTGGTTCTTCTGCTATGATTTCATTGTTTTTTTAATCTGCCTTAGTCATTTGCACATCCTTTATTTACAAACCTGCTCTTGGGCAGGCATATGTTATAAGGTTGTGCGCATTTTGTTATTTCCTATCTTTTGCTTTTCATTTAGTTTATCTCTTTCCTCTCCCATATTGTTTGCTTCCACATGATTTGTTGATTTCTTTCCCTTTATCTGTTCTCTTCTTAAAAAAAAAAAAAAAATTGAATTTTATGTACAGATGATGGACTTCGCTTCGCCTGTATTTTGCAGATTATTGCATCCTCTCTTGACTGGCCGAAATCCATTTTTTTTTTTTTTGCATTGCTTAGAGCCTTATATGCTCTGTTTTTTCATCTTTCAAGCCATCTTTCTACATTCTTTCTTTTCAAGTTATCTCTGCCATCCCCACTGTTTGCAATATTTGCTTTTCTTAGTGTTTTTTCCTCTCAGATACTTTTAGTTTCCATGGTATTTCCTGCCTTTCTTTGCCTTAATTTCTTCTCTTTAAAAAACTATTGAAATCTCCTTGAAATTTTGTCTATGCTTTTACGCTCCTCCTTTTCGGTTTTGCTTGATGCAGACCTGCTGTGTTCTTGTTACTTGCTGCCTCCTATGTTTTGCTTTCTATTTTTATAGTCATTCTCTATGGTTTGTCCATATATTTTCATGTCATGCCTCTTGACATGTATTATATAACTTTTTTAAAAAAATGTTACTGATCTCCTGTTGTCACATGTTACTTCCAAAATCTGTTTCCTTTCTGATGTTATTTCCTTCTGAGTTAATTATTAACTTCTTCCGCCTCTATTTCTTCTCTTTAGGAAATTATTTAATTTTCCATGAAAATTGTGTATGACTTGCTTCCATTTTCCCTCCTTTGCTTTCTGAGGCTACTTGATTCTGATATATTTTTTTGATATTGGTTGCTGCCTATGATGCTCTGCTTTTCGATATTTAAAGCATCCTGTGCTGTTTCGGAATGCTTTCTTTAAATCCATCTTCTATGCATCTGTTGTATCAGGTTTTCACCCGTGTATGTTGTGCAACTACTCTTATTTCCTACCTCTCTAATGTTTTTATTTCCTCATCTATTTCCCCCTTATGCAATTTGCTTGCAAATGATTCAGCTCGCTTCTATGTTTTGTTATTATCTCCATAATTATTGGATAGGTTTCCTGCCTGAAATAATACTTGTGATTGAGAACCAACACTTTCAAAACGTTTTATTCCTATCCTAATATTTTTCATTCAGGTACCACATAACCTGTTCAATCACTGATGGCACAGCTGAAGCAAGAGTTCTTCTCACTGGGACTCCAGCTGCAAAATACTTTGGCCACAACTACCAAAAGATGGATCTCAAATATGGATGCTGTCACCACCGTTAAAGCTTAGAAGAAACAATTAATGCAAAATAGTTCGGCAGATTCTTTTTTAATTATATAAATTAATCTCTTATAATATAATTACATTTTTTTTCTCGTTAAAGCTTTCATGTAGCAAAACTATCTCAGCTGTTCCAATTCAATTGAGTAATAGTTTATTCAATTTTCTGAAATTCAGGTTTCGGATGACTCTTTATTATAGCCTACATAAGTCTGATTTTTTTTTTTTAATTAAACGTTTTTCTTTTTCACTTCAAATAGGGGTGGAGCATCGTCATGTGTGTTGCTTAATGTATACTTTTCCTAATGAAAATAGGATTCAATTCCGCTATTATTTTTCACATCAACAAGGTCTAACATGTGATTTAATGTATGTTGATATTCGAATCGTTTAAACTTAACAAATACAGCATCAAATTAACTAAGAATTAATTTGACATGATTTTTAATTTTTAATGTTGAATCATAATGTAAAAATTGTTTTATATAAATAACTTATGATAAAAATAAAAGTTAGAATGACTTCAAATTAAAAGTATTTTGGTAGGAATGATCTAAATCTTTGTTTTTTTTTTTTTAGCAATGAATATAGTATTAGTTAGAATTCATAAGTTAAAAGTTGAAAATTATAACTTTTGATTAAATCAAAAATTTGACTTAGATTTGTAACAAACTTTCTATTTAAATTAAAAATCGAACGTACTTATGACTTTTTAATTTCAAAAATTAAAATATAGCTTAAATCAATTTCTAAAAGTTATAGCAAACATAGCCTTAATTCTTCTTCTTCTCAATTTGTCGTTCAAAATCATATATATGGTGAGGGTCGTTGAGATTCGATAAAAGACTGGGCAATTAATTAAAATTCAATTGGTTAATTCTTCATAACCATTCACAACACATTTGACCCTCATCATTACAACAAAAATGAGTTTTAGGGATGGATATTTAGTGACGGTCAACAAACCGTCGCTAAATACTTAGATTAGCAATAATTTTTCACACTTTAGCAACGGTCTAAAAAATGGTTACAAAAATTAAATTTTGCGACGGTTTTTTAGCAACGGTCACCCAATCCGTTGCTAATGTTATAGGCTAACCATTTTAGCGACGGTTTATAAATTTAGCAATGGTCTAAACTCGTTGGTAAATGTTATTTAATATATTTTTCAACGGTTTTTTTTAAAAAAAAACCCTAAATAAAAAATAACTTTAGCAACGATCAAAGACCGTCGCTATTCCATTACCAAAAAGAAAATTAGCAACGGTTTGGTGTTATTAAACCATTGCCAAAATATTCGTTTTAGCAACGGTCCAAACCGTTGCTAAACCGTTGGTAAATGTTATTTAATATATTTTGCAACGGTTTTTTAAAAAACAAAACCCTAAATAAAAAATAACTTTACCAACGGTCAAAGATCGTCGCTATTCCGTTACCAAAAAGAAAATTAGCAACGGTTTTGTGTTATTAAACTGTTGTCAAAATATTCGTTTCAAGACCGTCGCTAAAACGTCACAAAATCAACTCTGGAAACGGTTTAGCGACGGTCTAAGACCGTCGCTAACCCGTTGGTAATTTAATTTTATTATTTTAACGGTTGTAAAAATAACCGTTGCAAACGTTAAATTAGCGACGGTAAAGTAAACCGTTGGTGGGAAATGGTGAAATTTAATTTCGAATTTACATTTAGCAACGGTTTAGAGACCGTCGCTAAAAAATTTATCCTTCTATAAATAGCAGTTGATCGAAATCTGCCATTTTTGGTTTTCTTCTCTCTTCTTCTCCTTCAGCGCGACATCTCTCGCCTTTTTTTCTCCACTCCTTTGCTCTCTCTCCTCAAAGTTATTGTTTCCTTAAAATCTCCATATTTCTTCCCTCTTTTCCTCCTCCTCTCAAGTTTTCTCTCTTCCGTTGAAGTCGTCGTTTTCCGACGACCATATTCCGACGAGGTATTTTTTTCGACGGTTGCTCCCCCTCCTTCTCTTAGTGACAGGTCCACCTAAATCTAAACCATCATTTTAATTATTAATTTTTTCAGTTATTTATTTATGTCAAATAATTAGATTTTTTTTTAATTTTTTTAATTACTTATTATTGCTAGTTTAATTATTGAATTGATTGTTCATTGCATGTGTTTTTTTAATTTGATTATTTAATTAAAATTAATTTTGTGTGTTATTTTAGTGTAAATTGTGATAGTTAATTGTAATGTTTAATTGTTAATTGTTATGTTAATGTTGTTGTTAATTATTGATTAATTGAATATTATTGTTAACTTTTTAATTTTGTGTTATTTTTTTAATTGTTGATTGAATTAATTTGATTGTTAATTGTTAATTTACTTACTTTAATTTATTGTTAATTTTTTTGTTAGAAAATATAATTATTATATTTTATTTTATGTTGTTATTTAAATTGTTATTAGTGTAGCTAATAATTATTAATTTACTTAAGTAATTCATAATTTATTGAAAGCATTATTAATTTCAATAATTCCTAGTTCATTAAGTTAAAGCGTTAGGTTAGTACAAAATAAATCAAAACAATTTTCTAAAATTAATTTTAAATAAATAAAAAATAAAGTTATTAGAAATATTTGTAATTATTAGGAATTAAATAAATAATTAAGTTGTCTTTAAAAAAATTTCTAAAATAAATTTTAAATAAATAAAAAATAAAGTTATTAGAAATATTTGTAATTGTTAGGAATTAAATAAATAATTAAGTTGTACTAAAAAAAAGTTTCTAAAATTAATTTTAAATAGATAAAAAATAAAGTTATTAGAAATATTTGTAATTGTTAGGAATTAAATAAATAATTAAGTTTGTATTTAAAAACTTTTTTGAAATAAATTCTAAATAAATAAAAAATAAAGTTATTAGAAATATTTGTAATTGTTAGGAATTAAATAAATAATTAAGTTGTATTTTAAAAATTTTCTAAAATTAATTTTAAATAGATAAAAAATAAAGTTATTAGAAATATTTGTAATTGCTAGGAATTAAATAAATAATTAAGTTTGTATTTAAAAATTTTTTTGAAATAAATTTTAAATAGATAAAAAATAAAGTTATTAGAAATATTTGTAATTGTTAGGAATTAAATAAATAACTAAGTTGTATTTAAAAAATTTTGTGAAATAAATTTTAAATAGATAAAAAATAAATTTATTAGAAATATTTGTAATTGTTAGGAATTAAATAAATAACTAAGTTGTATTAAAAACAAATTCTGAAAAAAAATTTAAATAGATAAAAAATACAATTATTAGAAATATTTGTAATTGTTAGTAATTAAATAAATAATTAAGTTGTATTTAAGAAATTTTCTGAAATAAATTTTAAATAGATAAAAAATAAAATTATAGAAAATATTTGTAATTGTTAGTAATTAAATAAATAATTAAGTTTTATTTAAAAAAATTTTTGAAATAAATTTTAAAAGGATAAAAAATAAAGTTATTAGAAATATTTGTAATTGTTAGGAATTAAATAAATAATTAAGTTGTGTTTAAAAAAATTTTTGAAAAAAATTTTAAATACATAAAAAATAAAGTTATTAGAAATATTTGTAATTGTTAAGAATTAAATAAATAATTAATTTGTATTAAAAAAAATTTTCTAAAACAAATTTTAAATACATAAAAAATAAAATTATTAGAAATATTTGTAATTGTTAGTAATTAAATAAATAATTAAGTCTGTATTTAACAAATTTTTTGAAATAAATTTTAAATAGATAAAAAATAAAATTATAGGAAATATTTGTAGTTGTTAGTAATTAAATAAATAATTAAGTTTTATTTAACATTTTTTTTCTAAACTTAGCTTGTTTATAGATTTAGAAAATAACTTGTGTGTAACAAAAAAAGATTTTAGATTTAGTAATAAAAGTAATTTAAGTAATTACATAAACAATTAATACAATTACTTTATTATTATTTTGTTTAAAATGAAGTTGGATCGTTCTTGGATTGACTTTAGATTAACCGGTGGATTATTAAATGAGCGTTTTGTAGAAGGGGTTAATGAATTTATTAACTTTGTTAGTCACTCACGAGTGCATGGATAAAAATAAGATACGATGTTCATATAAATAAATAAAATGTCAAAATCATAGTTATGAAAACCCCGATACCGTTAAGTATCATTTGCTTAGATATGAGTTTGTGTCTAGGTATTATGTGTGGAGACGTCATGGAGAGAATGATTTAGCAATTAATGTCAATTCATTTAATAATGTTGAACAAGAACAAATATGTGATGATCATCAAGTTAATTGACACCACACAATGGTGATGGATGTAGCTGGTCCATCTTTTAATCCGTCTAACACGAAGAAGACCCAAACCCTTACGCACAAGCATTTTATGATTTATTAGATGCATCGAATAGAGAAATATGGCTCGGGTCGGAAAACCATTCGCAGTTATCCGCAATGTCTCGTTTGTTGCATCTCAAGTCCGAGCATCATTTTTCGGAGAGATGTTACGATGATTTATGTCAACTTATGAAAGAGTTGATGCCTCCCGATAACTCGTATGCCGGAAGACTTTTATAGTACAAAAAAAAAGATAGAAATGATGGGTTTGCCCGTTGAAAAGATCCACTCGTTGCATTAATGGTTACATGATTTATCGGGGTCATGACGACCGGAGAATCTCTTGTAAAATATGTGATCATCCTCGATATCGAAATCCAACGCGGGGTTCGATTAGACAAACATTTGTCCCCTATAAAAAAATATATTATTTTTCGATAACCCTACGATTACAAAAGATGTATACATCAAATGCCACCGCTAATGACATGACATGGCATACGCAACATGTGTGTGAGCCCAACGTCATGTATCGTTGTTCGGACTCCTTCGCATGGCAACATTTTGACCAAACACATCCTTCTTTTGCATCGAAATTAGAAATGTTAGATTAGGTGTTTGCACCGATGGGTTTCAACCGTTTGGTAAGTCCGGATAACAATATTCTTCGTGGCCTCGTCATTGTAACGCCATACAATTTGCCACCATGAAAATGTATGAAAGAAGAATATATGTTCTTAACTCGTTATTGTCCCCGGTCCTAAGAACCCTAAAATCAATTTAGACGTATATTTACAACCCTTAATTAAAGAGTTGATAGAATTATGGGAAGTAGGTACTCTTACTTATGATGTGTCCCGTAAAGATAATTTTCAAATGAAAGCTATTGTTATATGGACAGTTAGTGACTTTCCTGCATATTCAATGTTATTGGGTTAGAGTATCGCGGGTAAGACAAGCATGCCCGTATTGTATGGAAAATTATGATGCTTTCACCCTTCGAAACGGGAGAAAAACTTCATGGTTTGATTGTCATCGAAAGTTTCTATCACAATGCCATCCGTTCGGGAGAAATAGGACTCGCGTTCAAGTGAAATTCAGTTTTTACGGACATTGCTCCACCGATAAAGTCTAGAATTGAAATTTTACAAGAATTAAACAATTAAGGGTTGTTGAAAGTAACGAAAGAGGGATCCGATGAGTATAATAATAATATATCTAAATATTGTGGTTGGAAAAAGCGTTGTATATTTTGGGACCTACCTTATTGGAGTTCTAATCTAATACGTCATAATTTGGATGTCATGCACATCGAGAAAAATGTCTTCGATAATGTGTTTCATACAATTATGAATGTCCTAGGAAAAACAAAAGACAATGCAAATTCAAGAGAAGACATAAAGCTATATTGTTGAATGCCCGAATTAGAAATAGATGAAAACTCTAGAAAATACCCAAAACCCCGTTATACTCTAGACAAACAACAAAAAATACAATTACTTGAATGGATTAAACAACTAAAGTTTTCGAAGGATACGTCTCAAACTTGGCAAGGTGTGTGGATATGAATAACCTCGGATTACGTGGCATGAAAAGTCATAATTGTCATGTATTTATGCAAAGGCTAATACTTATTGCATTTCGTGATATGTTACCAATAAATGTATGGCAATCACTCACCGAGCTTAGCTTATTCTTTAAGGAAATAACATCTACTATGATTAAGGTTGAAGATATGATCCGTTTTGAGGAAATATACCAATAATCTTGTGCAAATTAGAGCGTATTTTCCCATCAAGTTTTTTCGACTCAATGGAGCATCTTCCCACACACTTGCATATGAAGCAAAAATAACCGGACTCGTATAATATCGATGGATGTATCCATTTGAAAGGTACAAATTAATGATTTTAATGGACATACGTAAGTTTATAACTTTGTCAAATATTGATTAAGTCTAATAAACTCATAATATTATTGTAGGTACCTTCGCAAATTAAAAAATAATGTTAAAAACAAAGCCGTAGTCGAAGGGTCAATATGCAATGCATATTTAGTTGAGGAAGCTTCAATGTTATGTTCATATTACTTCGAGCCTCATGTACACACTAGGCATCGAAAAGTGCTTAGTAACTTTGATCGTGATCGAGAACCGAATGAAAATATTGAAGGCATGTTAGCAATATTCATTCCTAAAGGTAGACCTCTTGGTCAAGCACGATCACATGTCCCGACGGATCAAAAAAAGAATGCGGCGCACAATTACATTCTATTGAACCGTGATGAGGTGACACCGTACCGGAGTAAGTTTTATTACTATCAAATATTATTACTATACATTTATTCTTTAACAACCATTCAATTTAAGAACATATAATAACAATATTTTTATCGTCGGATATTTTATCGATCAACTTTATGAAAGTGACCTCGACATATCGAAAAACGAGGTTGATTTTCGACTTCAAAACCAATTTGTATAATGGTTCCATCGATATGTGAGTATTCCCGCTATCAAGATTGTTATTAAATATTCATAAATTTATTTTATAAAATTTTATTATTACATTACCTTATAAGTAACTCGATCCTTACATACGAGCAAGTCGAGCACAACCTAAAACTATAACAAATCATTATATTAAAGATTTAGCCAAAGGATCATTACGAACTGCGAAGTCGTATGCGGGGTACATTATAAACGGATATAAGTTTCATACCGATGTTGGTGGT
Source organism: Dovyalis caffra (assembly GCA_963924115.1). Classification (NCBI taxonomy): domain Eukaryota; kingdom Viridiplantae; phylum Streptophyta; class Magnoliopsida; order Malpighiales; family Salicaceae; genus Dovyalis; species Dovyalis caffra. The sequence goes on from CAWUPB010001195.1 coordinate 4,526,840, forward strand.
TCGGAGAGAGCATCAATGTGTAGTGGAGTGTGTGTTAAAGGAGTTAACTACGGTGAGGTGCAAAATAACTACTACGTTAGGTTGATTGACATACTCGAACTTGAGTATCCAGACCTTACCAATAAAGAAAACAGTTTTGTTCAAATGTGATTGGTATTATATAACACATGATACTCGGTACAAGAGTTCATGATCATTATGGACTAGTTAAGGTTCATAGTAGTAGGTATTCAAATAGATCCGATCCATTCATACTAGGATCACAAGCGCATCGAGTGTATTATGTAACATATCCTACATGTAAACGCATACAACGAGATTGGTTAGCGGTATGTAAGGTTAAACCAAAGCCTACAATTGATGTGCTAGAAATGTACATTCATCGTCGATTAAACCAATATCGAACCCTTTCAAGAAAATGAAATAGAAGGTTAACACAATGTCATGCACATTGATGATGATGAAGTTCAATTATTGATTGATCCTATTGGAGCATTATTAGAATTGGACGGTGATGAAATAAATATTCGGAATGAATCGGAGTTAGAAACCGATGTTGAAGAAGACTTAGATGAAGAATGTGACAATGATTATAATGATAATAATTAGAGATAATATGATATATCCCATTAGATTATGTTATATTGTATTTTTTATTCAATTTATAAATTATGCACTTGGATTTTATGTAATTGTTGTTCGAATTTAAGGGTCTAGGCAACCTTGTCCTCCCAAGATGTTGGGATAGGTCGGTTTTATCCCTCCAAGTGTAATTTTTCAAACTATTTTAATAAATCTCCAGTGGTACCGTCCTCGTTCGTCACAATTTTAGGAAAAAAATTAGGTTTATTTGTATATTTACCTACATAGTTAATATATAATTTTGAAAGGAAAGATTTAATTAAATAAATATTTATGATTTATTGTTGTTTAGTATAAATCAATTAGTTCATATTAATTTGAATGTTATATATAAATATATATGCATTATATAATTCATATTTTATTTAACAACTATTGACTTTAATAATTAATATGTGGGTCATAATGACTCGAGGTAGGGGTCGTGGTTCGGATACCGATCGGTCCGACGGTGATCGTGGACGTTGTAGACACCCTTCTTATTTCGCTCACGATCGGATGGATCCCTCACCGGACATGCCTCCATACCACTCTTCCGGTGGCCTCTTCACATCCCGTTCCATGCATGTCATGTCTCGGCCATGACCTTTTGAACCTCCACGTCAACCTCCTTCATCTTTTCGGTCGTCATTGTCAATGCCTTCTTCATCACATCGGGACAATCGTTCCGTTCCTCAACACGTTCCACCCCACAATGTCCCACGTCAATCGGCTTCATAACCAATAACATCCGCGATTGACCATCGTGTACGGGTCATTGTCGTTGGGCGCAATGAGTATGGCTTATGCTTAATTTAATTAAAAAAATTTTTGGTTACCGTTATTATGTACTCCGTTATTTATGAATTTAATTAATGTTTATTTTTTTTAAGGTTGTATCCCTCCGATGTTTGCTCTTGCTCGATCATTAAGACATTCCAAGGGTACGTTCATTCTTCGGGATGAATGTGGAAAAAAATGACTCCGGAGATAAAAGATTTTTACCGGGAAGAATTTAAGGTTTTAATTTCTAAATTTTATTTAATTAATTATATTATTTAATATTTAATTAAATTGTATAAAATAATATGAAAGTAAAGTTAGTAGTGTTTATTATTTTTTTTGCGTAAATCATTTAAATGGGATGATGATTTGAACGAGAGCATAGTTAAGAAAGCATGAAAAAGTCTCGCACGTAAGCGATATTCGACTTCCTTTGTCGTTTAAGGAAAAAACCGAAGCCGACATATATCTCACAGAAATATGGGATGCATGGACTACGGAATGAACGAAACCCGAGGTCGTTGCTCGATCCGAGATGGCAACACGGAACCGTAGGAGCGAGACCGGTGGAGTCGGAGCCGGTCCTTCTAGACATACGGGGGATCAATCGGCCATAGAGAGCACGCCATACGCATGGTAAAAAAAAATTATTTAATTTATTTATAATTTTTTTAAAAAATAAAACCAAAAATAATTAATTAAACATCCGACTATATTTAATACATTTACATTTATTTATATATGTTTTCGGCGTAATGTGTTGGGTCGTGAACCCGATCCTCACGAGGTTTTCTTGAGGACTCATCGAGAAAGGTTAATGATCGGTTAGTCTTCGTCGATCAATGATCTAGGGTTATCGGAGTAAGTGATAACTTTGAAACATTATTTAATATCCGTTAGTTAATAGCGTTATTTGACAACCGTATTTGATGTGACGTGTTTCATAATTATACAAGAGACCGTACAAAGATTAATTAATGAGGAAGAGGTTGCTAGCCGACAGTCGGGAGGGACCGAAGCGACCGCACCCGACATTAATGACATCTTTCAAAGGGCCGTTGGTGGAGGAGATAATAGGAGGAAGAGGATGTACGGACTCGGCTCACATGCATCTCACTATTATTCAACCGTCAATGCGGGCTCATCTTCTCGCTACTTCCGGATTCAATGCAGTCGACGAGGCACGATTGAAGGAATTACAGGAGCAAACATCTACAAACACGATGCATATCCATAACTTAGAGGGTATCGTGAACGACTCTATAAGGCCAAGTGGCATCGTTGTTGGATACAACAATTAAGTTGAGAAACAATAGTCGAGAGCAGTTTATGATGATGTCACGGATGCGGTAGATGTTCATGCGGCATTTTGAGCGTGGTGGTAGTTCATCCGTCGTTCTCGAGATCGACAACGACTCGACCTAGCCTCCGGACGACTCCATCCACCCTTTGATCGATTCTGGACATTAACTTATTTTAGATTTTTTGTTTTCTTATATTAATCGCAATCGATATATCGTTTTTTTTATTTAACAATAATGTAAATTGTTTAGCGACGTTTTAATACATTTTGAATAATAAAAATTTACGTTTACGATATTTTACGAGATTTTTGCTACTTTAAAATTGTTACTTTTACCTCATTTTATTATTGTTTTAAATAAATTTATTTTTTCAATTAGCGACGGTCTTAGAAACGGTCTAGATCGTCGCTAAAAATAAAAATTACCGTTGCTAAAACGTTTTAGCAATCGTTTTTTTTTAATTCATACCCATCGCTAAATGACATTTATCTAATAGTGCGTCTTGTTAAGAAAATCCATAGCATCTCATTCTTTAGTTAATTCTCCCACAGTATCCTTCTTCTCCCCATCGATCATCAAGGTTGATATGGTGACAAGATGGCATTATAGATTTGAATCCAAAAATCAAGTCCGTATCACCTTCAAGAATCGCTTGAACTTTTGAGGCCCATCTCGTTAGCTTCTCTACCACCACACCACCCATCAACGCTTTTTCCGTAATCATGATATATTTAGTAAAATTCATTGCTTCACAAAATTCGAATGTGTTACCGTATGTGTCCGCCAAATTAAGAAGAAGAATCTCAACAACCCTCACGATTTGATTTTGAATGTCAAATTGAGAAGAAGATTTTTGCAATTTGATTGAAATCTCTCTCTCTCATTGAAATTATCTAAGAGACAAAAATTATAAAAATTTAAAACAAGTGAAACACCGACAACCATATTATTTTAGTTAACGACCAATCAAAATATAAAATTTACACATTTAACCATCAAAATAATTAAAGGACAATTTGTTTAGAAAAAAATAATTCAAGCAGGATCTAGATAGATCAAATTGATAATTTAGGTAGTTTTACTACAATTTCAAACAAAAAAAAAACCAGGGGTAAAATATGTCATTCCGCAAAAGAGAGATGGGTGCTTCTATTTTATTTTATGAAACAACCCCCAACTCTCTCTGTAATCTCTCTAATACCCCTTAATAAGCATCCCAAATTCCGAAAGATTAAAAGAAATGGCTCCAGCGAAGAAAGGTAAAGCGAAGGCAAAGTCAAACTCGGCCGAGTCAACTCAGTCAAAATCCACAGCTCCAACGCCTCAAAACAATTTCCCGTCTTGCATACGTGCAGTGCCTCCTTCCTCTGTCGCCATCGCCGTCCATGCCAAACCCGGCTCCAAATCCGCCTCCATCACTGGTGGGTCTATATACGCATGCAGAAGGACTCTGTTTTGATTCATTGTTTAAAACAAATTTGAAAGCTTTAATGGATTTTTCTGATGATATTGAATGTAGATGTCAGTGATGAAGCGGTGGGAGTGCAAATAGATGCACCAGCTAAAGATGGTGAAGCTAATGCTGCACTTCTTGATTACATTAGCTCTGTAAGTTTTTTTTTAAATTATTATTATTATTATTATTTTATTTCTCTCGCTTTATAAGTTGGTTTTTCTTGTTTTAATGTTTTGTGATAGAGGATTATAGGCTTAAGGAAAGGATTTTATTGGCTTTTATGATGCTATCCAAAATTCTCAAATTTTGATGTTTTATACATAGAAAGAGAGAGATTTAGAGTTTATAGAGTTTGATTGAATTCTGTAGAGGATGTACAGTTTGGAACGAAAGGAGACTTGTAGTGTGAGGGCTGGTGGCCTTTTTTTTTTTTTTTTTTTCACTTTCTGGAGAGAAATTGTGGAATGGATCCTTATGGTCCATGATTTGATTGAAGAGCGTTTTATTTTTCTTAGTGATTGGGGCTTGCAAGCAAAAGGGATGGGGAATCTATGGTTCTTAGTTTGATTGCTATATGGGTGATGAATTTGATGGATTCTAGATATGCGCAATGAGTTGGAAAACAGCATCAATGTGATTCAAGTGGAGTAGTTGGAAGTAGTTGAATAGTGATGCTTTTGATGGGATCACAGAATCTGTTCTTGTAATTAAGTCTGACTTTGTTAAAATGAAGTTTATTATGAAAGAGGGTTTTGCTGATACTTTTTTTTAACTATTATAAGGAGTATTTAGTTTCTTAATCCTTATTGGCATGCAGGTTTGCTATGCCACTGTATCTGGCTTTTTCCTATTTCATCAAGTTGGTGTAAATACTTGATCCAAGTTGACGGTTGAGTTAATTTTGAACACATATGGGATTAACAAATGTTTTTCTTTACTCATTTGTGGAAACCTTGAATGTCTAGGAAGAGTTTGAAACTGCCAAACTACGAAAGGCTACATGCATTAGGAGAGAGGTTATGATTTCATGTTGAGTGAAATACTCAACTGGGGATCCCTGGTGTAGGCCAAATAGCAGAGGGAAAGCCTCTCTATTCCACGTGATAAGTGTGATTTAGACCATTTAATCTTCTGAAAAAGAAATGATGAAGTGCTTGCATTTCAAATCATGACTGAACACAATTGAATAACTGAGAAGTCATTTCTGAAAATTTATGATTTCTTGTTGTAATACCTTGCGTTTATATAGAGAAGCTCTGTTTTAGTGGAAAGAAAGTTCACAAGTTTTGTTCTTCTCAATCAACAGGTGTTAGGGGTGAAACGAAGGCAAGTATCTATAGGCTCTGGTTCTAAATCAAGAGACAAGGTGGTGATTGTGGAGGAGGTAACTCCACAAAATGTTTTTGATGCTTTGGAGAAAGCATCCAAGTGCTAATGATTAAGAAAGAGAGAGAGAGAGAGATTTGGTATGCTTTCATTAACAAGAGATATGGTTTGCGTGATCTTATACTGAAAACAAGGTATTTGGATAGAACAACCCTGCTGGTCCATGCTGATGATTGAAATACTTCGGTCGTGATCTTATACTGAAAACAAGGTATTTGGATAGAACAATCCTGCTGGTCCATGCTGATGATTGAAATACTTCGGTCTACAGCATTGTTTCTGGCATCTCACATTGAAGCAGTAATCTTTTTATTTAACATTGTAAGTACAGAAGCTGTAGTTTTACTTATGAGTATAATGACTGATGTTCCATGAATATTGGAGTTAGATGCAAATTTATTCACCTTCAACCATGGTTCTTCTAGTTCTCTTCTTCTGGCTATTTATGCCATTAATAACTTTAGATTTAAGGTATTTGGTCCTCTGTTTCCTATTACTTATAGAGAATAGAATACCTGATTTCCGAAAATTTTGCCTGTGAAATTCCCTAGTGATAAAAAGAATGGAGTGAAGATATTGTGTCCCGAACAGAAGGCTAGTATTTGTTTATTGCAGCAGCAAGAGAGTTCTCAGCTCATACTTGGCCAGGAAAACAATTATCTTATTCACTCCTGCACTAGCATTTTGCCCTAGTTTTTTTCGCAAAGTGAATCAAATATAGAAAGGGGGAATTACTAATTAATTAGTTTTTGAAATTAGATGGTTATTTAATTCATTTTGCTACACAAGAAGGACTAATTTATAATTTACTCAAGACCTGATGTACTTACTAGTAAAACAATGAAGGAAGAAAGAAACTGAAAAAAACACACGCACGCATACATTTAGTGGAGAAATCCTCCTGATTAATAGGGTCCTCAAAACAAGCTGTTGGAAATCATCAGGACAGAATGCTAGTATTTGCTGAGACTTGTGAATAGCATTACCATCTTGAAATCCGGCCAAAAAATTGGTTTCAGTTTTCCTGACATAATCAAATATATGAATAATGAACCTCCTAAACGGTGCAAAAACTAGGAAAGACCGGAGAACAAAACGTGTAGAACTGAATAATATATAGCAATTTTATTAGAATATATGACAATTGAAAACTGACGCACAAAATACAGAAGGAATACAATACTCTGCCTGTGAATTCCTTATTCTGAGCTACTAAACACAACTTATATAGCAGTAAAAAAAGAATTAGGACTTGGAGGGATAGGGATTTCTACTGTCCCCTCCAACATCAACAGAACCTTTTTCATTGAAGGTCGGAGCGATGGCTCATCTAGAGTGCACCAAAGTCCCACTTTAACCATCCTCTCAAATTGTCTCTTGTCAGCAACTTCATCACCCGCTAGTTTATCCATACCACCATCCTGAAAACATTGGTAAACCCAAACTTCAAGAATAGCTTCTGCCTCTGGAAGACTGTAATCCACATTCTTTCGACAACATGTGATCTCCAACAACATAACACCAAAGCTATAAACATCTGCTTTAACTGTCACCGGCATATTTCGGTGCCATTCTGGTGCTACATATCCCCTTGTCCCTCTAATTCCAGTAAAGGTGTTAGTTTGGTCTGGCTTCAGCAACTTTGCCAATCCGAAGTCAGAAACTTTTGGGCACCTATATTTATCTATTAGTATGTTCTGAGGTTTTATATCGCAGTGAATGATCTGTGTCTCGCACTCTTCATGTAGATAAACAATACCCCTTGCAATGTTGCGAGCAATTTCCAACCTTTCAATGAAACAAGGCCTTTTTTCTGGGGAGAAGAGTATGTCAGCAAGGGAGCCATTGCTCATGTACTCATACACCAAGAGCCTATTATGTTCATCATGGCAGTAGCCGAGCAGACGGACTAGATTTCTGTGATGTGTTTTCCCAATAACTTTCATCTCATTCTGAAATTCTCTTTCCCCTTCAGCTAAAACTTTCTCTAGTCTTTTGACAGCAATAACCTTCTGAGTACTAGGTATTAACCCTTTATAAACTGTCCCAAAGGATCCTCTGCCAATTTCTTCCTTGAAACCACCAGTAAAATTTCCTAGTTCTGCAAAAGTGAAAGCTCGAGGAGCAAATTCCTGATTCGATCCGGTACCATCATTATTAGGCACCCTTTTGTATGCCAATACATGATATCTGTAAATGATTATTCCGAAAATCGCAAACATAACAAGCCCAAAAGCAACAAATGAAACACTTACTATTACGATTGTCCTGCTAGGTTTCTTCTTCTCAATTATAGGCTCATTTCTGTCCATGGGGGATATGGGTTTACCCACCTTGACCAAAGCAAAGTTCGTACTACCCATGTTTCTCCTTCCAAATCTCAAAGGCAGCCTTTGCTTTCTGCACTTTCCATCATCGAATAATGCTGCTTCACAGTTACAGTCTTCCAAACAGGCTTGCTCACAATCGCCTTTTGCTGTTACTGACAGAGTGGAGTATGGAACGTCTTCCCAGTCAGTAAAACGCACTTCTTCGATGGTGTATGCGCCACTTCCATTCTTGTCTTTGCAACTTTCAGCCCTGAAAGCCCTCTCACAGCCAGAAGTCCAATTCCCCTGGTTAACAAATGCAAATTGAGGAAGACATCTACATTCAGCTTCCAGATCGTTCATAACACAATATCCATTTAGGCCACACGATCCTTTGGGGTCACACTTATCTTCTGTGGATGACCACTCAGCTGACCAGTTTCCATTCCGTGTCAGATTTTTTGAATATATTCTGAAAATCCCATCAGCATCAAGTTTCATCATATTAATTGTTTCTTTTGTGGGATATCCTCCAACTGTAATGTTTTTTATGTTGAAGAGTGTGGCATTAAGAAGGTAGAGGTGGCCATCCTGATCAAGATTTAGTGTCACATTATCTCCATATCCATTTGTACCAGATGCCCAATAAGAATATGGAGCTGTATCTTGAGTATCAACAGGATACTGCACAAGGTGGCCATCATGTTGCATCTTGAGACGGTAAAACCCAGTTGAGTGGCCAGTTTCTGAAGCACTAGAAACCAGCTCTGCCCCTGCTTTGAGCTGTTGAGTTGGCAACAGGGTATCTGTTGGGTGGTCAAAACTCTGCCATATAATCTTGCCATCAGAATCATAGAGCATAAAGTTGCCTGAATCAGACATGGCAGCTAAAGAAGCTGGCTGGGAAGGTGAATCTATCAAAGTTTCATCCCCTTGTGCTGATTGCAAGACAACCCTGCCGTCACTGCTGAAGAGCAAGGTCGCATTGGTAGGGACCGGTGGATCATCCCGTTTTGCACTCCACACAACAGTGTTTAGTGAAATCCCGGCTAGAAAAACCCCTATAGAGTAGCCGTTGCCTTGTCGGTAAAATCCGAATGCATAAAGACCGGAAGGGGAAAACCATGAGGAATTTGTGAGAGGTGTTAAAGAAGATCGGAGACTTATGTTGGTTTGTCTTTGAGCTGAAGCTGTAAAAGATACAGAGAGAAGAAGAAAGAAAAGTATTGAAGCCATGAAATGGGAATTAGCTCTTGTTTGGTCTGTGAGTGGTAATTTAACGATATCTAGCAGTCAAGCACTCCTGTCTTTCTATGGATTCCAAAGTCAAGCCACTGAAATTGAATAGTCCATCCCCCATTCCCTCCACGCTCCCCTACCTAATTGTTGAGGAAATTTTTGCCCTTGCTTTTACGCTTTCAAAGTCAATTTAGTCAAGTCACTGAAAAACTGGTCAAAGTATAGGCATTGTTAAATTGTAAAGACAGACACACATGGATGAGACCTGTCGTCTAGGAAGTTATGTACATGGCAGTCTCGCTGGTCGCTGGTCGTTGAGCAAGCGGAGGTCAAAGGGGCTACACTCTTTATCGACGTTCGATGAAGATTTACAGAATACTAAGCTAAGTGTATAGGTATAGGTCATTAGACTTTTTTTTTTAATTATAATTCTAGTTGTTCATATTATAAATAGAGATAATATTATTTATATTTATAGCTATCACTTGATAAAATTCTAATAAAAAATCGAATGATCATATATCCTATGAAGGTGAGAAATAAATTAAAAATTTTCCTCCATCTAAGGACCCAAGATCAAACCGTTGAATCTGCTAATCATACATGCATGAATTTAAAACAATGAATAAAGAAAGACCTCTTGTACCACAGTGTCTAAATTCTTTTAGCGAGAAAAGTCGTCCAAGTGTCCGACTTCATTGATGATCCACACAGTTCAAATACCAACGAAGAAGCACTTAAAACCGATAGTGTGCTAGCTCCATCTTTTCTTATTTGTGTAGTGTTTCATATAGAAATTTATTTTGAGCAATTTTGCGATAACCTTAAAAGAGAAGGAAAAAGTATGGCTTACTAGCATTTTTGGAGAAAACTATTGTTTCTTTTTTTCTTTCTTTTGCTATATGCCCCTAGTAATGTTAGGGCTGGCCAAATTTTCCCTTTTATTTTGCTTGTGTTAGCCAAATTTTCTTTCTCTAAAAAATCTCTATATCCTACACTTTTCCTCCTATTTATAGAGGGAGAGTTTCCTTGTCTTCCAAGGATAAGCGGACAAGGAGAGGAGCGGCAAATAAGTCCTAATTGGACTTATAGTTATTACTTTCTTTTCCTCCAAAGATTAGAAGTTTATTTTACATGTGGACTTTTGATCATTATCTTTAAAACATTTATCCTTATCCAATAAAGATGTTTATCCTCCCATCAAAATATCTTAAGGCTTTTAATTAAACCTAATGGGCCAAAACCATTCTAGCCTAATTAATTTATTTGGACTATCCAAATAAATAATCTTATATTATTTTAAACGAGTCCACATTAGGAAATAATTTTTCAAAATACTTTTTAATCCAAATTAGGAAACTCATTTTCATTATAGGTTATTTATTTTCAAATTTGGAACTAACTTTCAAATTAGAAAACTGATTTTTAAAATAAAAAACTTTCCATTTTAGAAAACTTCCTAATTAAGGAAGCTTTCCATCTTAGGAAAATTATCATTTAAGGAAACTTTTCATTTTGGAAACCCTTTCCAATATAAGAAACTTTCAAAGTTGAAAACTTTTTTCTAATATCTTTGCTTTTTATTCATCATGTAAATACTTAAACTTATGCGTATAACTCAATAGGCTCCTAAATATGTTGGCAATGTATCAAGAATAAAAGACTTCTCTTTATCTCTTAATACATAAATCAAGATTGGCCTCTAACAAGACATCATGATTATCCAATTCTCTAAGAGGATTAACTAATTTATTATTACCTTTCATGAGCATGGTTATCATACAATTCGATCTTCATGTCAACTTATCGCAAGTGTGATCTCGAACTTGGTTATAAGGCTTATTCGATTATGATCACATAAGTTTTCTTCGATTCTAAAATATCTTAACTCTTAGAGTAAACCAGCTATGCTCTATTGGTGTACTCTTACCGTGGTCATAGATTTCTCGAGTAGACATTTATCGAAGTGTAATGTGATAACTCCTTTAGTATATAAGGAATGACATATCATATCTTAGTCATACACCTACCTCTATTAGATTTTTAGTGCACCTAACGAATCGCCTATGTGCAACCCTTTAATGAGTCCATCAAAACGAGTGTCAAAGTACATAAGTCCTCTAATAAGACAATCGTGATGACTTCAAGTTTAAAGACCATTTGTACCCATTTTGTATGAGATTCCCACGTACTAAAATTAAATGGGTTCTCATGGCAAATCAAGTCTAGTGATATGTTCTCTAACATGAATCACCTAACTGTTTGCTTTAGCATCACCATGCCAATAGGTGTGAGATCTCCTATCGCTATCATATAGTATGAAGCATAGTACCCACAAGTCTATCCACATATAGTCAATATCCATTCTTGACAATGCTATGACTTGGTATGTTTAATGATATCATTTATATGCATTAGTGTTTGTCTCACATTTTTCGATCAATCACTATTGCAAATGCATATTATAAGGACTTTTATCTAACTCTACTAAATTTATAAACATAAAGCTCAAAAATTAATAGAATGACTTTTTTATTATTATTAAAATAAAAAACATAATAATACATTAACTCAAGCTTATCCAAACATGATTGGATCTTAAGCACCTACACTAACACTTCCATCAATGATTGATCATATCGATATGTTTCCAATCATGCTATATAATCTGATAGGATAGAAAAACGTACGATTTGGTTAATTAAATTGCATAAAATAAAATAAAGTATAAATTGAAAAAGTAAAATCTATGTTCATTCATACTATTTTCTTCATGTTCTATAACCTTCAATATAGGACTCAAGAAAACTTTTTGATTTATTTTCTTAATGGATTAGGATCTCATCCTTTAATATGCATTAGCCTTGATTTATCTCAACAAGCCATACATGAAGGACTAGGTAAGTAATTCCTTACTAATTACATCCAATATAATTCTTAATTTCATTGGTATGATAACTCTTTGTCTTATCATATCTTATATGAATACCAATTCTTGCTAAGAAGTTTATTGGATCTTGAGTTATATCAATAAACCCAACAACTCATTTAAGTTAGATCCAACGTTCAAGGACATCGCATGGCTCATGATTTGTTTTCCTTGAGGAAGAAGTGACCTTAAGTTATCTTAATAAGTCAACAATGACCAAGAGTGTTCCCATCTCATAACGTTGAAAAGCAATTAACTTAATATTTTATTTGAAAGATTTAATATGGTTAGTCTCATTCTAGCATGCATACTAAACAATAATCATATTATTCCTAACATGTATACTAACATTGATCTCATAACATACATACATCTCTTGCATGACTCAAAATTGGTGAATAGTAATGAATTTCTAGTACTAACCCCCTCGAGCCACAAGGAGACTAGTGGATCAATACCTAGGTGAAAAATTATTATAAATTCTTTATGAATGTCTTCATTCCTTGGTGTCTTCTCCTTGTATCTATTCTACTTTCTATCTTCTACTTTTACATTTATTTGAAATAAGAAACCTCGAGTTACATTCGAGGAGAGTAAGACAAGAAGAGATAGAATAATAAAGAAGGCAAGACACGTAGGTCTTATTTATCCAAAAAAATATAAACATTCACTCATAAAACTAGGTCGACTCATCCATATCATTCACCCATGCTCGCGGCCGTAGCTTGGCCTATGCACCCAGCCTCATGGCCCGTCCCGCATGCCTAGCACACAACCGGTCGATGGGGTTGTTGTGCGTATGAGCATTGACGTCCAACGTCGATCTCGTGTGCCCCTACCGATTTTGACCCAAAATTCAGTTTTATGAAATACCAAAAACATAAGATTTATAATCATGCATAACTAATTCATACAGTTAATCATAATTAATAAATATACAATCAAAGATTTAATGGAGGCTCTAATATCAATTGAAGAATCATACATCCTATGAAGGTGCAAAATAAATTAAAAAACTTTCCTTCATCTAAGGGCCCAAGATTAAGCCGTTGAATATACTAATCATACATGTATGAATTTAAAGTAATGAATAAAGAATTATCTCTTGTAGCGTAGATCTAAATTCTTTTAAAAAAAAATCATCCAAGTGTCCGACCTCTATTGATGATCCACGTAGTCCAAGTACCTACAAAGAAGGACTCAAATTCGATAAGGTGTTACCTCCACCATTTCGATTTATGTTGCATTTCCTATAGAAATCTATTTTGGGCAATTTTGCGATAACCTTAAGAGAAAAGAAAAGAGTATGGCTTGTTAGGGTTTTTGGAGAAAAATATTTCCTACTTTTTTTTCTTTCTTTGTCGTGTACCCCTAGTAATTTTAGGACTCGGCCGAATTTCTCCTTTTATTTTCCTTATGTTGGCCAAATTTTCTCTCTCTAAAAATCTCTTTATGTCACACTTCTCCTCCTATTTATAGAGAGAGAGTTTCCTTATCCTCCAAGGACAAGGAGATGGGCGACAAATAAGTTCTAATTGGACTTATGGTTTTTTGCTTCCTTATCCTCCAAGGATTAGAATTTTATTTTACACGTGGACTTTTGATGATTATATTTAAAACATTTATCCTTATCCAATAAGGTTGATGTTTATCCTCCCATCAAAATATCTTAAGGCTTTTAATTAAACCTAATGAGACAAAACCATTTTAGCTCAATTAATTTATTTGGACTATCTAGATAAATAATTTTAGATTATTTTAGGCGAATCCACATTAGGAAATAATTTTTCAAAATACTCTTTAAGCCAAATTAGGAAACTTATTTCCATTATAGGTTATTTATTTCTAAATTTGGAACTAACTTTCAAATTAAAAAACTAATTTCTAAAATAGGAAACTTTTCATTTTAAAAAACCTCCTAATCAAGAAAACTTTCCATCTTAGGAAAATTCTCATTTAAGGAAACTTTTCATTTTGGAAACCCTTTCTAAAATAGGAAACTTTCAAAGTTGAAAACTTTTTTCAATATCTTTGCTTCTTATTCATCATGTGAACACTTAAACTTATGCGTGTGACTTAATAAGCTCCTAGATATATTGGTAATTTATCATGAATAAAAGACTCATCTTTCATCTCTTGATACATAAATCAAAATTGACATCTAGCAAAGCATCATGATTATCTAATTCTCGAGGAGGATTAATTAATCCATTATTATCTTTTATAAGCATGATTATTATACAATTCAGTTCTCATGTCAACTTATCACAGGTGTGATCTCAAACTTAGTTATAAGTCTTGTTCGATTATAATCATGCAAGTAGACCAACTATGCTCTATTAGTGTACTCCTATTATAGTCAAAGATTTCTCAAGTAGATATTTATCAAAGTGCAATGTGATAACTCCTTTAGCATACAAGAAATGATATGTCATATCTTAGTCATACACCTACCTCCATTAGATTCCTAGTGAACCCAACGAATCGCTCATATACAAACCTTTAATAGATCCATCGAAATGAGTGTCAAACTACATAAGTTCTCTAATTCTTTAATGAAACAACCATGATGACTTCAAGTCTAAGGACCATTTGTACCCATCTCGTATGAGATTCTTATAGACTAAAACCAAATGAGTTCTTATGATGAGTTAAGTCCAAGTAATATGTTTTCTAACATGAATCACCTAAGTATTTATTTTGACGTCACCATGCCAATAGATATGAGATCTCCTATCGCTATCATATAGCATGAGCATAGCGCTCACAAATCTATCCGTATATAGTCAATATCCATTCTTGACAATGTTATAACTTAGGACATTTAATGATATCATTTATATGCATTAATGTTTGTCTCACATCTTTTTATCAATCACTATTGTAAACGCACATCATAAGGACTTCTATCTAATTCTACTAAATTTACAAACATAAAACATAAGAATTAATAGAATGACTTCTTTATTATTATTAAAATAAATAATGCAATAATACATGAACTCAAGTCCATCCAAACATGGTTGGATCTTGGTCACCTACACTAACAAAATCCTAATACAGTCGTAGAATATACACAATTATCGAACCATGTAAATCTATGTATTGTGTGTATAAGGATAGCTTCTTAATCCCATTAGAATTGCTTTTTATATATCTATTTATCAATGAACACTTATCATTTAAGCCATAGACTTTATATAACTATAGCTTCGTAACCTCACAATAGACATGAAATATATACATTCTCTTAATCTCAACGTGGTATCAAAAGCCTAAAAAGATCCCTTCGTTCTCTATCTCTCTCTCTCTTTACTATTTGTTATCTCTCTCATGCTTTTCATCCTTTTTTTTCTTTTTTTCTTATTCTCATCAAACTCTAATGGCAAACCATCCCTTAGTGATCCTCTCAATTAGTTCCATTCTTCCAACCTCATCCTCTTCTACCTCTACACATCATACCTTTATTATCAAACTCACCACCAACAACTACCTATCATGGAAAGCATAATTTATTCCTCTTCTCAATTATCAAAGTTTAATCGATTATTTTGATGGATCATTGATCGCCCCACTAACAACAATCACTTCCGTTGTTGATCCACCAGTTAACTCTCTAAATTTGGCTTATCAAACCTGGTTTCACAAAGACTAGATATTAGATTCTTGGCTACTGTATTCTCTTACCGAGGACATTTTTCAATATGCCATTGGCCTCACTTTTTTCTTTAAGGTTTGGACAACATTAGTCGGTGTCTTTCGTTTTGTATCTTAGAATTACCAACTCGTAATTACACATTGAACTATATGAACTCAAGAAAAATGATCTCTTCATAATTGTTTATCAAATTATTGGTTGACGAACTTGCCATAACTAGTCCTCAAATGACTATAGTGGAATGCGATTATCTATCGCAACATTGGTAATAAATATCACAACATCATCACCGCACTCAATCTTCATCCCGATCCAATCCCTTTTCATGAGTTGTGTGGTTAGTTGGTTGCTCATGAGATACCGAAGAGTTGTTATTATATTCCAATGGCTAATCTTACAGTTCATAATCCATATCTATTCCCTACATCGCTATCTTTGTCTCCTAACAAATACGCCAATTATGTATCCAATGGCTATTGTAGGTTAAAAAGACCTTGCTAGATTTATGGACTATAAAATCATACCACCGATTAGTGTTGACACCGCTATCAATCTTAAACTCCTAGACCACCATAGACAAACTTGGCTTACACCCCTTTGGCCGAGTGGCGACCTTTGTTTCATACATGATCCCTAACTATGAACTTGTTCCACAATAACAAATGACTAACATGCCCAATGCCTTTGCTGCATAAGGCCTTTACTCTCGATCATGGCATCTAAACACCTGGAGCATCTCACCATATCATTCGAGATTTATCTACACTAAGTATGGCTCATGAGTATAAGGGTAATGATCAATTGAGTTTTATAAATGGACAAGGTTTCGCTATCTTTCACTATGGATTTTCCCATCTTTAAACTCCTCATCATAAATTTATGTTAAATAACATTCTACATGTTTCTCAAATATCCAAACCCTTTCTCTCTATTCAATGATTCACAATTGACAATAACTATTTTTTTGAATTTTGACCTACATATTTTCTTATTAAGGATCGAGTTTCCAAGGTAATCATTTTTCATGCCCCGAGTGAGCATAGTCTCTACCCTATGAATAAAGACACCGTAGCGCAAAACTTGCTTTTCATAGTGAAGTTGTGTCTCTTAATTAATGGCACACGCGAATGGGTCATCCACGAGCTTCAAACTATGAAAATCGATTACAATCCACACCTCGCTCCTCTCTTGGTTACTCTTCGTGTCATCTTGGCAAATTAGCATGAATTCCACTAGCTTTAGTAGAACATAAAAAAACAAACCATTTCACATTATACACTTCGATGTCCGGGGACTTGCCCTAATTCTTTCTTCCTTAGGACATAGATATTGTCTCTTCTTTATAGATGATTTAACTCTGTTATACATAGGTGTATTTTCTCAAAAAATAAAAGTGATGTTCTATCTAGTTTATAACATTTTAATGCCTATGCTTATTGCCAATTTAATGCTAAAATTCTAGCTTTTCACTCAGATTGGGGGTTGAATATCAAAAACTAAACATAGGTGTATTTTCTCAAAAATAAAAGTGATGTTCTATCTAGTTTTCAACATTTTAATGCATATGTTCATTGCCAATTTAATGCTAAAATTCTTGCTTTTCACTCGGATTGGGGGGTGAATATCAAAAACTAAACAAATCCTTCAAGGAACTTGGCATAATACACCGCATATCTTGCCTATACACATATAAATAAAATGGGTTAGCTAAATGAAAGACTAGACATCTTATAGACACTAGGCTTACTCTTTTAAATCATACCGATATTCCTTTAAAATTTTAGAATTGTGCTTTTGATACAGCTATTTACTTGATCAATTCATTACCAAGCTCTGTACTTTAAAACCAATCTCCATATCTCAAACTATTGAATAAGTCTCCAATCGACTCAAGCCTAAAAGTTTTTAAATGTGTTGTGTACCTTTTACTTCGCCCATATAACAAACATAAATTCTCATATAACAAACATAAATTCTCAAAGATAAATCTACTGGTCACATTATATTGCATGACATGTTCAATTCAATGAGATCCTTTTTCCATTCAAAGTCATTGAAGTTGTTACGTCACACTAACAAGATCATGACAATCAAGTTTATCTCATAATGTCCATTGACTCCTATGCTCATTTGGGTCCATCACATTTAGGTACTTCTTTTGAAACTTTATCCTCTTCCACTCATACTTCTACTCATGCACAAACTCTATCCCTACCTCAATTCCCTCATACCACACTTGGCCACACAATTGTGCTAACCCCAATGCCATATTCCATTGTCTAACTTACTCACCCATCTTCCACCAATATACCTAGCCTATTACCAATCATGGCCCAATAGACTAGCCCCCATCCACTCACCATACAACCTATCCAAGCTATTTCTCCCATCCATGACATTAGCCTACCCTCTAAAGCCTTCAACAAGTCATTATCCCATCATGATTCTACACCAATGAATAGATCGGATTTTATCTCCCATCCACCCTCACTTGGACTTCAACTTGTGGTTAATCTCACATCTTATACCAATGATCATCACAGGAGTTGTAGGGTAGTTCGTGATCTTGTTTTCACGTACTCTATGGCCCTACAACCAATAACTTAAAAAAGAAGAGAAGCCAACACCGTCATACTTAACACTTCCAATCCCGATTACTTATAAACCGAACCAACCTTATACTCCCAAGACAAACCCCATCTATAGTGGAGATAACTAATGATCGATGAAATAAAAGCCTTGTTGATAACAAGGATATGGACATTAGTTCCCCATCCAAGCAATAAGAATATAGTAAGCAATCGGTGGGTCTACGGAATCAAACGTTCTTCTAATGATGAAATTGAAGGCTACAAGGCATGACTTATCATAAAGGGTTATAATTAACAATCTAGAGTGGACTTTACCAAAAAATTTAGTCCGATTGTTAAGGCAACAACTATCCACACCATATTGTCCATAGCCACTCGTCAATAAATGGTCTTGTCACCAATTAGATATTTCAAATACTTTTCTCCATGGCCATCTCAAAGAAGAGGTTCGCATTGAACGACCACAAGGGCATATTGATTCTTAACATCCGGAGTTTGTATGCAAGTTAAATTACTCACTTTATGGTTTAAAGCCAGCTCCTCGAGCCCGGTTTCACAAACTAAGTACTTTTTTAGCATAAGAGGGTTCTTCTCAACCAAGGCCGATAGTTCATTATTAACTTTAATATTGGGGACTAAAAAAAATTTTCTTTTTATTTATGCGGATGATATTATCATAACAAGCTCCAATTTAGCAGAGGTAGAGACATGATTAGCAAGCTACGAGATGAATTTCATATCCGTGATCTTAGGTAGCTACATTATTTTTTAGGACCGAAAGTGCACTCGCATGCCCATCGGAATACTCTTATCACATCAGCAATATGTAGAAGATTTATTACACAAGTATGGTATAGTAGAAGCAAAAGAGGGCCTTACTCTAATGGAAATGACGCCTAAATTTTCTAAAACCCATGATGAATCATTACAAAATGGTAAAGTTTATCTTCCACTAATCGGTGGTCTTCAATATTTGACGATGACGTATCCCGACTTATTATTCACTCGTGAACAAGTTAGGGCAATTTATGCACACTCCTACTAATAAGCATTGGAAGGCATTGAAGTGTTTGATACGGTACTTAAAACACTTATCTACACTTGGTCACTTCTTAGCGAAAGACTCACCCATGCAAGTTCGGTGATACTCCATAGTGATGGAGGTGGATGTCCCGATGATCAACGATCGGCAAATGGTTATGCATTATACTTAGGGTGCAATTTAGTCTATTGGCAAGCTAAGAAATAACCCACCATCGCAAGGTCCTCAACTGAAATTGAATACAAAGCCATAACAAACACTATAACGAAGTTAGTTTAAATACAATCTCTCTTGATCGAGATTGGTTTTTCATCATCATCTACAACCACACTTTGTGTGATAACATTAGTGCTATTTATCTTTCAAGCAAATTCAATTTTCTATGCTCATACTATTAATGTAGATACCTAAAATTCAACCATGTTTGAATAGGTTTAAGTTATTGTATTATTACATTATTTATTTTAAAAAAGTCTTTCTATTAATTCTTATTATTTATATTTAGTTATTTATTGAATAGAATTAGATAAAAGTTCATACGATATGTATTTTCATTAGTGATTGATCGAAAGATATGAGATAAGTATTAGTGCATATAAATGATATCATTAAATGTCCTAAGTCATAGCATTATCAAAAATGGACATTGACTATATATGGTTAGACTTATGAGTGTTATACTTATGCTATATGATAGCAATAGGAGATCTCACACCTATTGACATGATTAATGTTAGAGAACATATCATTGGACTTAACTCGTCGTAAAAACCAATTTAGTTTAGTCTATGAGAATCTCATATGAGATGGGTACAATTAGTCTTTAGACTTGAAGTCATCACGATTATGCCATTTGAGGATTTGTGTACTTTGACACTCATTTTGATAGACTCGGTAAATGGTTGCATATGGGTGATTCATTAGATACACTAGGAATCTAATAGAGGTAGGTGAATGATGAAGATAGAAAATTTCATTCCTTATATGCTAAAGGAGTTATCACATAAGCACTTTGATGAATGTTTACTTAAGAAATATGTGGCCATAGTAGGAGTACATCAATAAAGTATAGTTGGTTTATCGTAAGAGTTAAGACATTTAGGAATAAAAAAACTTACATGATTGTAATCAAACTAGACTAATAACCAAATTTGAGATCACATTGTGCTAAGTTGACATGAGGACTGAATTGTATGATAACCATACCGTGAAAGGTAATTATAGGGCAATTAATCCTCTTAAAGAATTGAGTAGTTTTGATACGTTGCTATGAGGCCAATCTTAATTTATATATCAAGAGATAAAAGAGTTATCTTTTATGATTGATACATTACCAACATATCTAGAAACCTATTGAGTCACAAGCATAAGTTTAAGCATTCACATAATAAAAAAGATGTAAAGATGCTTGGAAAAAGTTTTAAATTTTGAAAGTTTTCTCGTTTTGGAAAAGGTTTTCGAAAAGGAAAATTTTTCTAAAATGAAAAATTTTCTATTTTAGAAATCATTTTTCTAATTTGGAAGTTAGTTCTAAATTTAGAAGTAAATAACCAAAAAAGGTAATTAGTTTTCTAATATTGGTTTAAGGCTAATTTGGAAAATTATTTCTTAATATGGGTCTCCGAAAATTATCTAACCTAATTTATTTGGATAGTCGAAATTAATTAATTGGGTCAAAATAGTTTAGGCCAATAGGTTTAATTAAAAGTCCGAAAGATATTTTGGTGGGAGGATAAACATGAACCTTATTGGATAAGGATGAATATTTTAAAGGATAAGATCAAAAAGCTCATAAGTATAATAACTCCTAATTCTTCGAGTATTAAAAAGCAACAACCAAGAGTCCTTTTTAGGACTAGTTGCCGCCCCTCCTTGTCCTTGGAGGAGAAGGAAAACTCTCCCCCTATAAATAGGAGGAGATGTAGGACAAAAAGAGAGAGAATTTTTAGAATTAATATTAGAGAGAAAATCAGCACAAAGCATAGAGAATCAAGGCACACGACATTGAGCAAAATTAGGAGAAAATAGTGTTCTCCCTAACCCTAGCACACACCACTTTTCCCTTTCTCTCTTCGGGTTAACATAAAATTACCCTCATTAGATTAAAAAAAAAAACACTAAACAAGTTAGAAAAGGTGGAGCCAACACTCTACCAATATTGAACGCTTCTTTTATGGGTGCTCGAGTCGTATAGATTATCGATAGAGGTTGGACACTTGGACAACTCCTTTTCGCAAAGGTTTAAATCGCACTATAATAGGTAATTCTTGACTTAACTTTTTAATTCATGAATGTATAGTTAGTTGATTCATTGGTATGATCTTAAGCCTTTTAGATGGAGAAATTTTTTTTTTTAATTCCGTATTTTCATAAGATGTATGATCCTTCACGCACTAAACACATTGAGCTTGATTACCACTTTGTGCACGAATCGGTTGCCTCCGGGAAAATAAAGGTTGCCTTCATTTCAAAAGTAGGGATTTTGCATTTGGGTAAACCTCAATAAAGGTCATACTTTTCCTCCAAGTTCAACTTAAACTCGCATGGATGCTTATTCTTTGTTTTCGTATAAACTTCCCGCATGCCCTTTCGTTCCAAGGCATTTTCTCTAAAATCAACCTAATTTTTAGAAACTTATAAGTATTGACTCACACAATAAATAGTTTTGTTTCAAGTTTACCTTACATTTGTACCATATATTCTTCAAATTTATTTTATTGGGATTCTCTATTATTATTATTATTATTATTTTACTTGATTGGGATTCTCTATTTTTCAAGATTTCTTGATTCAAATCTTCTCATATAACCTCACTAATCAATTATCGGCACGCCATCTCTATTATTTAAAAATTTTTACTTTATAGTTACGTGACAATCACCGATTTGTGGCATTATAACCGAGAGGCTGAAGCAAGAATCTCAAAGAATAAAAAATCTCAATCAAGTAATAAATAAATAAAGAGTTTCAATTAAAAAAAAAATCAAAAAATACATGATCAAAATGTTGTGTAAAAAAAAAAAACTTGTTTTTCATTCTGATTTGAACCTAAGAAAGTAGCAAATGTAAAAAAGAAATTTTCTTATAAATGTACTCATTAGAAAATGGATAACCTACTTGATCGTTAAAATTCAATTAAAAAAGATTGGTCTCCATATACAATAGTTAGCTTAGAACTATGAAAATTGGAACACATTGGAACATTGACTATGGTCACACTTATTTTGCAGGTACAAGGACGTTGGGAAAACGTAGAAGTAATGCACCGTTGACTTTAATGACTTTTTGGTTAGAGAGATTAAGGTGGTCCCAGTAGAGACTGAGTCAAGGTAGAACCAAACGTAGAAACGGGAATGGACAGAGGTTCAGGAGATAAGTGGGAGCCATGGGCCCAAGAGTCAAATATTTTCAAAATTACAATCCATCAAAATACTGCATCCCTGATGCCCAACTCCCTTTTATTCTCTCTCTTTCTCTCTCTCTCTCTCTCTTCCTTGGTCTGTTATAGGACTTTTTTTTTTTTTTTTTTGTGCACACTTGAACCCCATTTACTATTTAATTTGAGATAAATAAATATATTGTTCTCTTTCACCTAAAACCTAAGGACATCTGAATTTTATGTCATACATTATTATTATTATTATTATTATTTTTTGATATTATACTTTTTTCATGACTTAATTTATCCTTATATTTTAGCTCATGGTTGACTTGATGGTTTTATAATAAAAAATATTTTTTTTCTTAATAGGATTAAAATATTTTTAATTTATTAAAAAAATATTATCTTTTTACCGGTCATACTGATAAATATTTGCTACGAAACAAATGCATTTACTAATAAACTCTAATACCAATTGAATGTAAAATCCATCTTGAAACGAATTAAAATTCTATTGAATATATTTATATATTCAATACAAAATTTCTTATATAGTGAAAGGCTTTTATATATATATATATATACCCATTACTTTCAATTGAAATCCAATTGTCTTACTATAAGTTTGATATTGTACTAGGGAGGCCCATACACAAAATTTAGGATAATTAAATTCCTCCCTTTCTTTCTTGTTTTTTTTTTTAAGCCACTTTTTCAAGGAGAAAATAAAGAGAACCGAAGGACTATACTGCAAACTTTGTTTGACAAATACATTTTAAGAGAAAGGATATGAAATGATCATAGGGCTTGCAGTGGAATAAAATTAGGGTTTCCTACAAACCCTCAAACCCCCCAATAATTGTAAAAAAAAAAAAAAAAAAAAAAAATTCTTTTAGTTTAAGTTTTACAAATTTTTTGTCTCATTTTTTTCTCTCTTAACCTTTATTTTTTTTCTATCTAATTCCAAATCTATTCTTTCTTTAGAATAAATAAAAACATTCTTGACTTATATTTTTATAATTACAAAACCAAACCTTACATTCCTCATTCCAACCAGAAAAAAAGGGGGTTCACAACCTTCCTTTTCTTTAATTCATATCTAAATAAGAAAATGATTACATATGTTAGAAAATTAAGAACTTGATGTTCAACAAACCACTACCAACAATCTAATTCAGTAAAAATAAAAATAAATAAAAATTAGACATACAAGATTTTATGTGGTTCAGAAAAATCTGACCTATTTGACAAATCCTAAATAATTCTTTATTATGAAAAAAATATTAATACATAAAAATTAGACCTTCAAAAGTGAAAATCACTTGTTAAACCTTGTTGATGTGAAAAATAATAGTGGAATTGTATCCTATTTTCATTAAGAAAGTATTGTGCAATATATATATGATGTTCCACCTCTATTTAAAGTGAAAAAGAAAACACTTAGCTGAAAAAAATAATAATCAAATTTATGTAGCCTATAATATTAAAGAATCATGCTTACCTAAATTTCAGAAAATTCTTCATTGTTCAATGAGAATAATCTATATATTGTTCAATTGAATTGGAATAACGAAGGTAATTTTATTACGTGAAAGCTTTAAAGAGAGAAAAAAATATGTAATTATATTATATGAGAGTAATTTATGTAATTAAAAGAGGATCCAATGAACTATTTTCCTTTAATTGTTTCTTCGATCTAATTTGGCCCTCAATCTAAAAATATTCTAAGAAATATTCTTAGCTTTTTTCTTTTTCTTTTTCCAAATTCTATTTGCAACGTGGCTAGCTATAAGAACAAATTAAAAGAGATGCACGAAAGTTTGGAGTATCTCAAATTAAATATGACTAATTAAAAGTTAGATGGAAGAGGCTTTTAATTAGAATTTGACATAATTAAAGAAAAAAAAATCTGATATTAGAAAACTGCCAACACGAACTGCTCCCATAATGCAGCACAAAAATTGCCTCGACAGGAACTGTTTCATTAATCGCACCATGCTATTTACTCAGCTTTTAATCATAAGAATAATTAAATTTACAAGAGCCATTGACGAAATAGTATCCATTCAATAGTTGATATTTTTTTAATAAATAAATTGTGTAAAATAATTATGTATGATTAATATTATTTTGTCGGTGTACTTAAGAATCTATGTTCATTGTTATTTTACCCCAATCGATATCTGCAGCCTTCTCGAGGAGATTAATTGAGGTTACAACTTACAAGTGGAGCTAGAACCTCATTGCTCCGTGACGTGATATTCTCTTCTTCTTCAAATAATAATAATCATCATAATAATAAATTTTCCAACCAAAAACATGAAGACTATAAAATTTGAAAGAGAAAATAGATGACATATATAGAAATCACAACAGTGTTAGCTGGATTCAATAGCTCCTTAATAATTAAAAAAAGAAGAAGATGATATACATGGAGTAATGCTTGATTAAAGTGAATTACAAAGTACAAACTACTGGCCTGAAGGCTAAAGCAGTCAGAAATCACACACAAAATAATAATAATAATAGTAGTAATAATAAAAGGATGCATGAGGAGCTACTTTATGCATGCAAAGCCAAAGCTGGTGATCATACTTATCAGACGGTGATGACAGCATCCATGAACTCCATTTCATTTTCTAGAGCTTGCAAAGTCTCTGGAGAAACACAGACTTCAACCTCCACACTCCCTTCTTCCACTCCAGGATAAAAAATTATCTTCCCATCAGACATGCTTCCAGACCCACTCCGAATAGCAACTGGCTTTCCCCAACCAAAGTCAGCACCAACATTGAACCTCGGCGAACCGGTTATAGAAAAAAGATGTTTAAATGGTAATCTACCCAATATTACTGGTCCAGGATTCTGCATCAAAGAATCTATTATGGATTTTGCCTTGCCTTCTGTGTGTGAAGAAATCACTTTGTTTATCTCTAGAGCTACATAGCCAAGTCCACCCTCCAACATGTCTCTTGCTTTCAGAATTACTATACCAGACACAGCTGTGTTCCCTAGATAATGTTCCGGCAAAGGTGGCCGCAATCTTGACCTTAAATCACTTTGTTCATCAGGGTCAACTTGCCGACTTCGAGTTACAGATCGCCAAATGAGAGCCACCAGTGACTGTAGAGAGGAGATTGTATGATCAGTGCCAGCTTCAGCATTGGCTTTTGCTTTGAGTCCTGCAATTTTGGCCTTGCTGATGTGAAAATGCCTATCTTGTAGTTGTTGAGTATTGGAGGTAGTTTTAGAGTTGGTTTTGAGGATCGAAAGAGGAAGGCGGATCGGCGGGCAACTGGTACCATTAAGAAGTAACCAACGTTCAAGAACGGGAGGCTTGGATATCTGACCGAACCCCCGACAGATTTCGGACGATGAATTGAAGAAATTCCAAAGCGATGGACCATCAACAACGGAATGATTCATCGTACAGCTGATAAAGATGCCATCTACTAGTTCGGTAACTTGAACTGCAAGCAATGGCTTGGAAACAGACTCGGAGTCTTTTACCTCATTAGATGGAAAGAAAGAGTAAATAATTGGAGGAACAAACACCGGCTCGAGGATGTCAGCAAGGGCTACACCATCAACAACAGCATGAATAAATCGGGCTACTTCATTGTTGCAATCAATAAAATAAGAGACAGTGTCGTCTTCGCGTTCAATTGTGGCTAGGCGGCCTGCAAGGGGACTGAAAAAATCAAGGGTGCGAGAAATTGACGTTTTCAATTGTTGGACTAGTGAAGTTTCATGGAATTTCTCATTTTCTGATGGTTTGGGTTTGCGGAAAGCAAGCAGCTTTTGGATGTTAGCAATTAGAAGGAGGTTTAATTAGATCACATTGAGTTAGCTGAATTTTTTGTGTTGTTTCCATATTAGTTTTGGCTTGAACCATACTTGTGGATATATGGCGGATGCTAGCCATTTTCTTTTGTTTTAGCAAGGCTAGACTCTTTCCACAAGCTTACTTATTGATGCACCATTCCAGTATTTATGACCTGAAAGATAAAAGAAAGATTTGTAGCAATAATTTGTTCGACAGGGTAGTGGAATAAAATACTTGAATAAAAACCAAAAAAAGGAAAAAAATATATTTGTTTAAATTTCTTGGTGGCAGGAGAAAGTCGGGTAAACAATAAGATTCTCATTTGGATGTAATTGTCGCTATCCGACATCGGACGAGACTTCCAAAAAATTTAAGATTTATATATATTTACGAGTTATTTATAAGTTTGAAGTCGCCACCTAGTATTGAGAATTAAGAACATAAAATGGACAACTGGTTTAGCGATTCTAAGACAAGGATTTGGTTACGTTTTGGGAAGATATTGATCACCCAAAGACGTCATTTCTTAAAAAAGGTACTATATCCGGTTTAGTCCTAAATTCATCTCTTAAAATGTTTTATTTACGTCAAATTATTTTCAGTTTTAAAAAACTCTAATTTTCTAAGTCAAAAAATATTTTTTATTTTTTGGACGTGGCATCGTATTGAAACGATCGTCGGACCCTTTCGTCGGAAGATACATCGGTTTAAACATCGGATCCACTTTAAGCCTCAATACAATTGATGTATCGAGAGAACATCCTAATTATTAAAAATAATTTTTTTTACTAACAACAATTCATATTAGATAAGAGACTTTGTTAAAGGTTTTATGAGTCAAATTAAATTTTTATTTTTTTATTGGTGAAAAAATCATCATCAATCCTTAAAAAATAGGAGACTCTTTATCCATCTATTGATTGCTTAATCTAATTGTTGATATTTCAGAAAAAATTGTCATCGGTCCCTAAAAATTTAGGAGACTTGACAATTCACCCACCAATTAACTATCAGTCTAATTATCGACATTTTAGAGAAAACCGTCACCAATCTTCTAAATCCCTAAGAATTTAGAAGACTCGATAATTTACCCATCTATTAGCTATTAATCTAATTACGAAATGAAATCCTAATACAAGGAATTAATCATTATTTTTTTTATTATTATTTTCAATATATAATCATCATCGATCTCTAAAAATTAAGAGACTTGATAATTCATATATCATTTAATTATCTAAACTAATTGTAGAAACTAAAATTTTGAAGTTAAAATTTAATTAAAATTAACTAGGTGGCATTCTAAAAGACTAGAAAAAAATCTAAATTAAATAGGACAAAAAGCACACAAATAAACAGTCAAAATAAATCATCTAAAAAAAACATGAGTAAATAAAATAAGACAAACTAAATAAATGTTTTTTGAACTAGGACCAGGCTGGGCTAAAACCAGTCCATCTTTCCTTTCGTGTGGATCGGGATTTCTCCAATCCAACATCTCCTATTTCACAGGACTTGGACTAAGCCCACAAACAAAACCAAAAAACCTTTCTTTTATGTTTTAGATCAAACGAGATCAGCTGCTTCCCTATCTTCTTCTTGTTCATCTAGTCATTTCTCCTACGTTCTTTTTTTTCTAAACCTAGCAGTTTCAACTGAACATTCCATTAAAAAAAAATCTTCTCCATACTCCATGCTAGGGTTCACATAGTTCTCTCAAGATCCTCCTCAATCTCTCCTCATCACCCAGACAACACCTCTACATAATATACTGCATTCATGAAGATAGTGAATAATTCACTGTCATCTTGCTTCCTTTATTCCAAAACAGACCTAAAATACACTGAGATTGGAAAATAAAAGAGATTAGATATTTACCTGTCACGCTTGAAGAGTGATATTAATTTGAATGGAGAAACTAGATGATAAACCTTCGTCTATCATC
The DNA here is from genome assembly GCA_963924115.1 of Dovyalis caffra. Lineage (NCBI taxonomy): Eukaryota > Viridiplantae > Streptophyta > Magnoliopsida > Malpighiales > Salicaceae > Dovyalis > Dovyalis caffra. The sequence goes on from CAWUPB010001195.1 coordinate 4,555,311, forward strand.
TTCTTACTTTAGTCTGAGACAGAAGGATTTGAACTCGCGTTTCCAACTGATCCTAGGTTCCTACCCTTCACCTTGAATACTACATGACTCAACCAGCAAAATCTTCAAACTCAGAGGATGTCCAGTCCTATGAAAAACCAAAACATTCACTGCCTTTTTTCTTTGCTCTGTTTTGCTTTCCTTTTTTCGTCACCCTTCTCTCCTGTTACTTGTTGCCTCTCCCTTTTCTCTGACTCTCTGTTATGCTCTTTTTTTTTTCTTTTCTTTCGTGCTATCTGTTTTCCTCTCTCTGTTCCTTCTTTTTTTTGTTCGTTCCTCCTACTATTTATATATGTTCAGAATTTGTTGTGGAAAGTGGGCAACTGATAGTTAATGGAGTAGAGGTTGCGGGAGTTGTGGGGAAGGTTATAGAGAATGGGCAGCTGGTAGTTAATGGAGAAGGAGTTACGGGAGTTGTGGGAAAGGTTGTGGAGAGTGGAAGTGGATAGTTGTGGGGAACCTGGATCCTTTCCAATGGAAGGACAGCTTTGTTACAAATTGTAACAAACTATTACGCATGCCACCGTTCATTTCTTTCTTAAAGAAGAAGAGAAACAATAAAATGTATCATTTTATTCACTGACGAATGACAGGTCATCCTTGGCCGAATTGTCAAATTTATCCTGTCGTCCGCTTCCTCCTTTCGATTCAGTCCCTGCCCATTGCGATTTTCTTGCAATTGAACCCTTACAAATAATTATTTGAGTCCTTTTAGTTTCAATTATTCCCAATCCCCTCTTAATTTCTTTCAATAGTTTCTCTACCTTTTTGGTATTTATAAATTGACCCATAATACTTTTAAAATAAATCACATTTGAATCCTTAAAAGCAAAATTGATCAATTCCTTTTTTTTTCTTTTTTTTTTGTTTTGACTTTCCCTCTTTTTTTTTTTTTTTTTTTTTTACTTATCAATTTAATTTTAATAAAAATAAAAATAACAAAATAATAGTATTAAACTAAATCATAAAACAAAATGTAACTCAATTTTTTTGTTATAATAGTTGCTCTTTCTTTACAATGCTTATAATACAAAGTTAAATGAAAAAATTATTTTTCAATGACTTTGTATAATATGCTTGTAAAGAAATTCTCTCTTTCCTTTTTTTTTTTTTTCCCTTCGGTTTGGTTGTTATGGGCAACCTCCTTTGAAAAAATGAAGATGTGAGAGAATGGTCTTGCTATGAAGGGTGACTCGCTCTAAAAATTAAATATACAATACATGATCATATTCGTTAAAAGAGGCATATCTTGAAAAAATAAATATGCGATACATGGCCATATTCGTTAAAGGCGACATGCCTTGAAAAAACAAATATGCGATACATGAAAAATTAAATATATAGTTTATAGTCATGTTCATTAAAGGCGATCCGCCTTAGAAAAGCAAATATTCGAGTACATAAAAAATTAAATATGCGGTATATGACCATATTTGTTAAAATCAATCAGCTTTGAAAAAGTAAATATGCGGTATATGATCATGTTCGTAAAAGGCGATCTCGCCTTGGAAAAACAAATTTGCATTGCATAAAAATTTAAATATGCGATACATGTTATGTTCGTTAAAGGCGACTTGCCTTGGAAATATGAAAAATTAAATATAAATTATATGGTCATGTTCATTAAAGGTAGCCTATCTTGAAAAAATAAATATGTAGTACATGGTCAAATTCGTTAAATGTGGCTTGCCATAAAAAATAAATATGCGAGTACATGAAAAATTAAATATGTAATACATGGTCATATTCGTTAAAGGCGGTATGCCTTGAAAAAGTAAATATGCAATGATTGCTAGGCAACTTTGATTAAAGCAATGAGTTGAATTTGGTGATCTTACCTAAAAGTAAGAATAGACCATTAACTTTTGGGTTTTGTACTTAAGCGGTAGTCTATTGTGATGTGACCTTACTTGAAACAAAACTTGATATGATGGTTAGTTAAGATATCTATAAGAAACATAGGCTACACTCGCTCAACTCCCCTTTTACCTTTCTTTTCTAGTTATCAAAGTTACGACGTTGGACTATTATCTATGATCCGAGCACTATGACCTTATCCCTCAATCGGGTTTTACCTTTTCTATAAACTTCGGTTTATCTATTCTTTCAAATGTTTACCGAGATAAACTCGGCCCTTCTATCCCATTGAATGTAGTAATCATTTCCTTTTATGATCAACTACTTAATTGACTATTTGTATCTAATAATATCATGTTCGATGTATGTTTTCTTTACCAATATTCTTTATGACTTGAGGTTTCATATGCATCTCAAAATGTTTACACTTTTGTATTTTGTGAATCCCTCTTTTGTAAGGAAAGCTAGCTAGATTTCAATTGGAGATGTTGGGTTTTAAGTTTCAATATATCCATATGTATACTTCAAATACTTGTCATGCAAATGCAATGATATGATCAACTTTGTGATTTTTCTTTTGCATTTGGGTTTAGTGAATGTCCGGCTTATGAAAAGAGTTATTTAATTATGAGAAAAGGATGAGCTCTATCCCTTAAGGATTATTACACTTTGATACCCAATGTGATTTCACATGACATGTGTCTTAATTTTGACTATTTGTTTTTCATAAAATTTTATCATGGTCGCTCATAGACTAAGACTCATATGACTAATAGGTCATATTTAGTTAGAAGGCCTTTCATTGGCACGTAATATAGGTTATGGCATTGATTTCTTGAAGAATAGTTTATCATGGTCTGGAATGGTGTTTCGGGGTTTTGTTGACATTGGATCACTTTGAAAAACTTTTATCTTTTTTTTTTTTTTTTTGTGGACATGTCCGATGTCGATGTTTAGTTGATATATCTCACATTTTCTTTTTATGTTTCGGAATAGATCTTATGATGCAAGCCAAACTCTTTACCAAGTGAGAGTTTTTTTTTTAAAGAGAGAGAGAGAGAGAGAGTTTGACTTGATCGCGAGTCCTCTCTTTTGAATTTGAACTTTTAAGCTTTTTTTTTTAAGGCAACGGAGTTATTTAGCGACGGGTTTGTTAGATCGGTTCCCATGATGATGATTTTTGAATTTTTTTTTTTAAAATCTCATTTTTTAGCTTTTTGACTTTTTACCCCTAGTATGGGGGTGATCCTAGTCCGGGTTCTTATGAAAGAAACCAAAGGCTCAAAATAGGACTCCAAAGGATAAACTTGATTTTGAGTAAGATAAAGTTTTCAAAGATGGCCTTTCCTCATTCAAAAGGCAAATTACATAGCTCGATGAGACTCATTCTAATGCTCTTCGTGATGAGATGATACTTAAATAACACGTATGATTTGGACACATGTCATGTAGCCATCACAAGAGGTTCCGAGTGATTTATTTCCCCTAGGGTGAGAGTAACTATATTAGTATTTATTTTATTTTATTTTGGGTTTTCTTTTGTTTGGCAACCAATCATTGGGTTTGTATGACATTTCTCGAGCATCAATTAGATATATCTATTTCTCTCTACCGTAAATATCATTTTATTTGTCTTTATTTTAGCTGAATAGAATGTTGAGTGATCACCTCCAAATTGAAATCTTGATCGTTTCGCTTAGTCGGGAGTGATTCCTTTAATCGATTCGATTTGGAAAGGCATACATGACCTTAGTATCTTCCGGGTTTGTTAGCACCTAATTTTTTCTCCCCTTTATTTATTTATTTATTTTTATTGTTACAAAAATACCAAAAAAAAAAAAAAGAAAAACAAATAATAAATGAAAACAAAAGTGGAAAAAGAAAAAAATCAGTTGGGATAATTAGTTTAGGTTAATTAAAAAAAAAAAGAGAAAGAAGAGAAAAAAAAGAAAGAGTGAGGGGGCTAATTGAAGAAATGAAAAGTCTAGAGGTGAAAAATGTGCAATTGAGGTTCAATAAAAAAAATCAAAACTCTCGTCCTTTAATTAAAACAAGAAGGGGGTATAATTGAAGAAAAATTAAAGGAAAAGTCCCAATTAATTGGGATTTAAAGGGGCTCATTAAAGAGAAAAATGAAGATTGAATTTGAATTAGTGCATGGGAAGAAATCAAGGACTAAAGCGATATTTGGCCCAAAAACCTACATATAAAATCATCCCCTACATTTCTTTATACCAAGGACTATTAATCATCACCCACAAAACACTACCAGCCGCCATAGACACCAAAACCCGAGTTCTCTCCCTCATACCAAAGCTCACTCCCCTCGCCCATAACTCCACCACAACCCTCTCCCCCTCACTTATAGCCATCACAACACCAACACCCTTCTCCCTTGTAACGACCTTACACGGACACCACGACCTCGGCCTTCTCCCACGCAAGCCTTCGTCGGTCTCGTCATAACCTCGGCCTTTTCCACGCTAAGCCATCCAACACGCCGCCTCTCGCCCTACGCACATCCCACGCTAGATTGCATTAGCCTCTCGCCCCTCATGCAAGCCTCAAAAGCATGCCTACGGCCCCTCCGGTTCCGCCTCACACCTGCACCGGCCTTGCCCAAACTCTCCCTTTTGCCTCAAACCCCAACATCCGACCCTCCTCCATAAACACACCAAACACCCCTTAAAACTCAGTCTAAAACCCCTTAAACTTAACCTCAAATATTCCTCAAAATACCCCATTTCGTCCCACAACAAAGCTCCAAAGTATTCCAGAAAACAGAGACCCAAAATAACCCTTAAACCCACCAAAAACCCTTCGAAAGTCATCCCCGTAACTATTACCAGCAGACCCCAAAAACCCTTGCAGAGAAACCACTATGAGCCACTCATTTAAACCAAAAAAAATAGCCACTAAAGCACCCTCAATCCTTATTTAAGATATCCCTAAAAAACATCCTAAAAATGCCCAAAACCCGGACCCAAAATAGTAATCAATAGCAGCCTTTACAACCCCGTAACTACCACTAACGAGTCCCCTAAAAACCCTTGCAAAGCAACCCCTTCGAGTTACCCATTTGAACCACCAAAGAAGCACCAAAAACACCCCCAAATCAGCATCCAAACTACCTAACCCCCCCCCAAAACGTCCTCCAAAAATAGACACAAAGCCTTCCTCAAAATAGCCCTTTGGACATTTCTTTTAGAGTTACTAAAAAAGAGGAAATAAAAAAATTATATAAAAGAAAGGCTAAAAAGATTTTCTTGTGTTGGATTGTTGGCGACCATAACATGATGTTGTAGATTGTATTTGATTGATTTTTTTATAGCAAAATAAGCAACAAAAACTACCTTGGGCTTTCGGGAGCTCGTGAATTTTGCGGTAACTTTGAAGTGCTTACCCGAGTAGCGAAGGGGTTTTTGGTCACTTTAGCGAAACTCACACCCTACATTCTCGACCAGAAAATACCTTCATTTTTCGACTAATCGTATATTCAATTATCATCGAAACGAAGAGGGTAGGATCAACTTTGAATCTAACGTCGATACTTCGAAGTTTTTGGGTAAAAATCTTAAAACATGACATTTACGAATGAGTGATAAACGTTTGAAAATGACTCGTGTGCTTTAAAATGTGGTTAAAACTGTGATAGTTGGCATAACATTCATGAAATAAATATGGTTAAAATGAAACATTACTCGTAAAGATCATTAAGGAACAAGTATGCCATGTTTTCCTGTTATTATGCCTATCCGTCCCAATATAAAATTTGTCTCAATTTTGTACTTCAATTGACTTTCCATGATTGTTTGCAATGCTGTAATAAAACCTTCGAGTGGTTTCAAAATCATTTTGTTTGGTGTCTAATCCTCGTTTTTTCCTTTTTTTTTATTTATTGTTTCTCGATTTCCGTTTTCTACGTCTTATTGCCTATTTCATCTAAACAAAGTTGTCGGTGGCTTCCCACTTATGTGAAGAAGCCGTCAATGGCTTCGAAAATAATTTTTTATTTAATGTCTGTTCGTTTGAAATGAAGTCGTCAATGGCTTCCCACTTATGTGATGAAGCCATTGGTGGCTTCTAAATAGTTATCTCGCTCCTTGCTCGAGCTAAATAAAGTGATTGATAACTTCTAACTTGTGTGACGAGGTTATCGTTCTCTTCAAACTCATGATTCGAAGTCGTCGGTGGCTTCCCACTTGTGTGAGCAAAGTCATCGGTGACTCGTAACTCATGCCAATAAAAGGCTATTTATCTTTAGAAACTTGCTTATTGTTAATAATAGGTAATGTTCGCTAATGACTAGCCAAATTCTAACTTTTCACATTTTTTCCATTTAGGTGGGACGTATTGGCCTTGTACCGACTCGAATGTCCAAACTACCCCGTTTTATACCCAAACCATCTTGTCTCATATTTTTATAAAATAAACTCATTTAAATAGGTATAGAAGCATAACATGATAAAAACTAAATTTTTATATTCATAGATAAACAATGCGACCTATCTTAGGTAGGACGAGATGGTGGTGACGACATGTCTTTTCCATACATAACCGACCCCTTATCCGGATATCCATATAGACTAGTATATTTAGGGTTTCCTAGTTCTCCTCGATTAGCTAGGTGGCGACTCCTTTTTTCGACCCTCTCCCTTGCAGCGGCCGACGTCAATAGGGTTTATTGGAGCTTGAATTTATTTATTTATTGATTTGTAAGATACTTGTCATGATATCTTAATTATCTTATATATCAATCTATAAATAATATTAATAAAGATCATGAGGGAAATGAGAGAAGTGATGAATATGTAAAATAATACAATGCATATTTTTTGCTCGAATTTCATCTTTTATTTCTTAGAGAAAATGACAACAATATTTCAAGCATAACACTTCTTCATTGCATCCGAGTTTAAAGGTTTAACTATGTTATCTCCATCCATAGTGGCTAACGAAGTGCTCCTCCTAAAAAACTTTTCCGACCACATATGGACCTTCATAATTAGGTGACCACTTACTCTTATCTTTTACACATATTGACATAATTTTTTTAAGAATCAAATCTCCTTCTTGGAATTCTCTTGTCATTACCTTCTTGTCATAAGCTTTAGCCATATTCTTCGATACATTTGTGCATGACAAATAGCTACTAACCTCTTTTCACCGATCGGGTTTAACTACTTGTATATGACTTTGGCCCACTCAATCTCCTCTAACTATGTTTCTACGAGTATTTTGAGAGAAAGAATCTCCACTTCTAAAGGTATCATCACCTTTATGCCATAAATCAAAGAGTACAAGGTGGCTTTCGTTGACGTTCGATAGTTTTACGATAAGCATGAAGGGCAAATGTGAGCATTTCATGCTAGTTTTTGTATATGATTACCATTTTCTACACAATCTTCTTGATGTTTTTATTTACTCGCTTCAATCGCACCATTCATCTTAGGTCTATAGGGTGTTGAGTTCAAATACTAGCTTGTCGATGAGTTTAACTTTCTCTAGCAGTTTCGACATAAAACTCAAAGGCAAACAATCTCCCTCATCAACTTAGGCCCACTCTAATCTAACCCTAAAATCCTCGGCTTCATTTCTTATTTGTTCTATCATGATTTATGTGAATGGTAACTTGTAAAAGTCGGGGTTAGAACAGCTTATCATTTAGAAATGATTCGTGTCTTAATTGGTCAACTCTAACGGACATGGTCTAGCTTTTCTATGATTTTGGAAAAACTTATCTAATCCTAAAGTCATTTCAAGTTTACGGACTCGTCTAAATTACCAGTGGGGTAATCAAACCTCTAACCTTATGCGTTAGGAGATAGGGGAATATCATTTCACCATTTCCTATGCACATGGTGAGTTTCAGTCCAAACAAGAGTTCAAAAGGGTATCGGTAAACTTTTATCATACTCGCCTTCGAATCTCTCAATCTAAATCATAACAAGGTTTAGCTCGGGTCCAGAGCTTTTGCAAGTTTCTTCATGGTGCGTACAATAGTTCAAAACGGATATCTAACCTAGTTCAAATAAAATGTAATGAGAAAATAAATTATAAAAATTAAAAATATTTACAATAATTAGGTCGATAAATGACTTTGAAATATATACAAGAAATAAAATTCGAAGAATAAATTATGAAAAATAAATAAATTGTAATTAAAGACTTGGAAAATAATTGACTTGAAAATAAAAACAAGGAAAATAATTGACTTGAAAATAAAAACAAAAAAAAGAAGATAAATTTGAAGGACTAAAACTATAGCTCGACTCTATAATCTTCGACGAGTCGTCATTCCGTTGCTACCGACATCGGATGGAAGTCTCGAAAAATTTAAGATTTATATTTATAGAGTTATTTACAAGTTTGGAGTCACCACATAGTATTGAAGGAACCAAAAACCTAAAATGAGTACTTGGTTTAAAGATTTTAAGACAAAGAGTTGGTTACACTTTGGGAATATATTGATTACCCAAAGATGTTTTTTTTCCTAAGAAAGGTATCTTGTCTTGTTTAGTCCTAAATTCATCTCCTAAAATATTTTATTTGTATCAAATTATTTTCTATTTTAAAAAAATCTAATTTTTCAAGTCAAAAAATATTTTAGGCATGACATCGTATTGAAACAATCGTTGGACCCTTTCGTTGGGAGACACATCGGTTTAAACATCGGATACACTTTAAGCCTCACACACAACCGATGTATCAAAAAAAATTTTAATTATTAAAAATGTTTGTTTGTTTTTTTTTTTTTTGCTAACAACATTCCCTATTAGATAGAAGACTTTGTTAAAGGTTTTATGAGTCAAATTAATTTTTTTTTATTTTTTTATTGGTGGAAAAATCGTATTAGTTCCTAAAAATAAGAGACTCAACAATTATCACCTATTGATTAATTAATCTAATTATTGACATTTCAGAAAAAATTGCTATCAATCCCTAAAAATTTAGGAGACTCGAACAATTCACCCACCTATTAACTATTAATCTAATTATCGAAATTTCAAAGAAAACCATTATTAGTCTCCGAGAATTTAGGAGACTCGACAATTTACTCATCCATTAGCTATTAATGTAATTATGAAATGAAATCCTAATAAAAGGAATTAACCATTATTTTTATTATTTTTTTATATTTTTTTCAATAGAGAATCATCATCAGTTTCTAAAAATTAGGAGACTTAATAATTCATCTATCATTTATTTATCTAAATTAATTGTAGAAATTAAAATTTTGAAGTTAAAACTTAATTAAAATTAACTAGGTGGCATTCTAAAAGACTAGAAAAAATCTAAATTAAACAGGAAAAAAACCACACGAATAGACATTCAAAATAAATCATCTAAAAAAAAGAGTAAATAAAATAAGACAAACTAAATAACGTGTTTTTTGAACTAGGATTGGGCTGGGCTGAAACCAGCCCATCTTTCCTTTTGTGTGGATCGGGATTTGTCCAATCCAATATCTCCTATTTTATAGGACCTGGACCAAGCCCACAAACAAAACCAAAAAACCTTTCTCTTAATTTTTAGATCAAACAGCATCAGCTGCTACCCGATCTTCTTTTTGTTCATCCAGTCATTTCTCCTACGTTTTTTTTCCTAAACCCAGCAGTTTCAACTCGATATTCCACTAAAAAAAATCTTCTCCATACTCCATGCTACGGTTCACATAGTTATCTCAAGATCTCTCCTCATCACCCAGACAACACCTCTACATAATATACTTCATTCATAATGACAATGACTAGTTCATTGTCATCTTGCTTCCTTTATTCCAAAATAGACCTAAAATATACTGAGACTAGAAAATAAAAGAGATTAGAGATTTTACCTGCCATTCTTGAAGAGTGATATTAATTTGAATGGAGTAAACCAGATGATAAAATTTCGTCTGTCATCTTCTTGCTTCATTCTGAGATAGTAGGATTTGAACTCGTGTTTCCTACTGATCCTCGGCTCCTACCCTTCACCTTGAATACTGCACGACTTAACTAGCAAAATCTTCAAACTCGGAGGATGTCCAGTCCTCTAAAAAACCAAAACACTCTCTACCTTTTTTCTTTGCTCTGTTTTCCTTCCCTTTTTTCGTGTCACCCTTCTCTCTCGTTACTTGTTGCCTCACCCTTTTCTGTAACTCTCTATTATGCTCTTTTTTTGTCTTTTCTTTCGTGCTATCTGTATTCCTCTCTCTGTTCCACCTTCTTTTTTTTGTTCTTTCCTGCTATTATTTATATATGTTCAGAATTGGTTGTGGAAAATGGGCAGGTGATAGTTAATGAAGCAGGAGTTGCGGGAGTTGTGGGGAAGGTTGTAAAGAGTGGGCAACTGGTAGTTAATGGAGGAGGAGTTGCAGGAGTTGTGGGAAAGGTTGTGGAAAGTGGAAGTGAACAGTTTTGGGGAACCCAAACCCTTTCCAATGGAAGGACAGCTTTGTTACAAATCGTAACAAACTATCTTGCATGCCATTGTCGCTTTCTTTCTTAAACAAGAAGAGAAACAGTAAAATGTATCATTTAATTCACTAGAGAATGACAAGTCGTCCGTGGCCGAATTGTCAAATTTGTCTTGTTGTACGCTTCCTCCTTTCGATTCAGTCCCTGCCCATTTCGATTTTCCTGCAACTGAACCCTTGGCAATAATTATGTGAGTCCATTTAGTTTCAATTGTTCCCAATCCCCTCTTAATTTCTTTCAGTAGTTTTCCTATCCTTCTGATATTTATAAATTGACCCATAATACTTTTAAAATAAATCACAATTGAATACTTAAAAGCAAAATTGATCAATTCCTTTTTTTTTTCTTCTACTTTCCCTCTCTTTTTCTTTTTAATTTTCAATTTAATTTAATAATAAAAAATGAAAATAATAGTAAAGTTTTTATTAAACTAAACCATAAAACAAAATGTAACCCAATTTTTTTATTATGACAGTAACGAACGACAAAATTCGCTTAAAATATTTGTTTTTAGATTGTATTTTAATTTTGAAAAAGACACTATCTAATTATAAAAGAAAAAAAGAAAGTACTGTCTTCCTTATACCATTAGATTTTTTACACTCTCTATGTTTTTTTTTTAAAAAAATTGACATGTCACTAAACTATTGTTTATTATAGAAAATCAAAATATTAATTACTGGATTTCTTATTATATCTCGAATAAGAGCTACTTTAATATAGAGGAATCTCCTATTCTTAACATCAATTATTTATTTAAAAATAAGAAGTATTTTTAAATTGATGTACAAATCAATTAAGATTAAGTTATTTTTTTTAATGATATTATAAAATTAAGTATACTTTATATAAACCTGACATATTAAGAAGTATTTAATAGTTTTTTTTTATTAACTTTAAGATTTGAGTTATCTCTAATAGCCATCTCAACATTTAAATTAAAAAAAATTAAAAGTTAATAAATTTATTTAACCATGTAACTAAGCCATTGAGATTGAAAAAAAAAATCCTCTGAAGATTACTTTTCAATAAATGCGAACTCGAGGGGTGTGGTGTTTTTCCATTCCTCGTTCCTACATCCAAATTAATTTGGATCCCACATCGTACCGATGATATAAATAATTGTCAGTGGTTGGTGTGCGCTTCGCCTCAGTTTTATTGATTTCACTAATTCACTTTTCCATAATATCTAGTGCAACCTGCTCGCACAAATAGGATTTGGTTCAGTAGGACCCCGCAGACATGTCGTTTAATAGGGGGAATCTCCGATGTAAGTGACAAGTAGTCTGTTGTCGCCTCGTGTATGTGTGTGTGTGTATATACACACACACACGTTATAGATTTTTTTTTTTTTTTTTTTTAATAATACTCCCTTAATCAATTCAATAAATATTATTTTTGAATTTGACTATTGTTTCCAATATATCTTATCATTAAATAAATTATCATGATTTGTGATTTTACATTGTCTTAATTTTACCTAAATTAAAATTAATTCAATGTAAAACTTTAAAATAATCTCATCAAAACTTCTTAAAATAGAGTATATACAATCAAAGTTTAGATGTATATTGAATAAATATCAATTGGTTGTTACAATATCAAAAGTTCATACATTCTTTAAAAAAAATAAAAAAATTGACGCACTTAATTTTAAAATTCCAAAATAAATACATTTATTTTTTATTATCTCTTTTTTTCTTGGAGCAAGAAGGGTTCCTTTGTTGAATCTTACTTTATTGCGTTTAATTTATTGAGATTTTCGCATTTTCTCCCAAGTTTGGGGTTGGAGATTAATGCTTACTATGTGTCTTTGGTTACCGAAAAGTGTTGTACGAATCCATGTAACAAGTGTGTGGCTGAAGAGGTCTCTTGACATATCATAAATGTTATGATATGATATTTTTCTAAATATTATGCATAACTTTAATGCATTGTTAACTACATAATATCACATGGTATGCCATTTAGATATTTTTCTAACTCTATAACCAACATATCAATAATTTTTTAAAATTAAATATATTAATTGTAGTTATTCAATATATAAAATTTTTGAATTAAAAAAAGTTAAAATAGATTCCCTTTTTAATTTGTAGAGGAGATTAAAAAAAAAAAAAATTAGATTGGCTCTAGAAATATCGATAAAGAGTTGATTATATTTAAAAAAGATAAAAATTATCCAAAAATATTTATTTCAAAAAATGTTACCTTATTTGTTTCTATTCTTAAATTGAATTCTAACAAGCTATATTTGTCTAATTATTTTTAAGTCTATTTATGAGTTTATTTTATTTTTAGATCAAGTCAATGTGAATTGAGAATTAATTGAAAAACATTTGTTTATTTGGGTATTTGAAACTCAAAATCAACAAGTTTTGAAAAAAATAAGACTTTGAGACCTTTATTTGTTTATTTTTAGATAATGTCTAAAAATTGGATTTTTTAGAGTTTTTGTGTCAACCGACCTCATTAAGAGGGTGTTTGATAAAACTGAAAATTAAGTATTGAATTTGTTAAGTATTGAATATATTTCTAACAAGCTATTTGATATTTATTAAAAAATAAATGCTAAATATAATAAACTTGTTTGATAAGTACTCGTTGTTTAACATATTGAGACTCGTATACATGATAATTTTAATATTATAATTGTAACATGATATTTTTTAATAAAAATAAAAATATATACATTGATGTGCTTGTGTATACAAATAAATAAATAAAAATTCAATAAAAATAATTATTAATAAAATATTAAATACGAGTTTAAGATAACATTAATTATCGTATCATGCACAAAATAATTAAAATCTCAAGTACTAATCAATTCATTTGCAATTTGATCTCACAAATTAATCATAAATGTTTGATCAACTTATGCTTGCGCTCCTCCTTCGATGAATGGTAAATTTGTAGTAAAATTTGATATTTGATACATCACATAATCGCCATCAAATTGTTCAAAAAATTTATCAATAACAATTATTCTTCGAAGATAATTATGTATTGCAACACATGTAACAACGATATCTCTTTGAACTACAAATGGATACTCGGCCCATTGTCTTTAGAATTAGAAACCTTGCTTTTAGAATATCAAATGCTCGTTCAATAACATTCCTTAATTTTGCCCGTGCATGATTAAATGCCTTTTCTTTTGATCTTCGATGACGACCATTGCGAAAATCGGATAAACAATATCATGTATTACGATATGGTGTTATAAACCCTCTAGTAGGGTATATGTAGCATCACAAAGATAATATTTATCTACTATCAAATATTAATCTAATAAATTGCATATATATATATATATATATAATAACATAAAAAAAAAACTTGAGGGAAATTTTTTATGAAAAACAATTTAATAAGAATGGAAACAATCTACTAGGTAGAGAGATGAGAAAATTATTTGATGAGTCATGCATAGTTTCTATTAATACTCTTAAATCATGTGTTACACCTTCACATCCAGCCCAAACAAAAGTAAAAATTTATCAAAATCACATATTGCAAGAACATTTTGATAGCAATCTCCTCCTCCTCTCCTTCGTATGGGATTTGTTGATCGGGTGATATAACAACACGAATTAAAGTCCGATTTCATCTCATCCAAGAATTACAAATCAACATAACAAAACTATTTCACATCATTATTATTCTATTAAATAAATATATCAAATTAATAATATGATTAATTGCTTTAAGCTCTACTATGGAATGAAATGTATAAAAAAAATAACACCTCTTCATAATCGTCTCACTTTTGTGTAGTCCAATTGATTGTATTAGTCACTAGATCATAACCATGTCCAATTTTATCTATTAGTTTTGACCATTCTATGTACTTCTTTTTGAAATACGCTCACTCATTCTTTAGTTGTTTTTTAGACAATTTAATGCATTTCTTTTCCTCAAATGCTTTCACTACATTTTCTCATGATTCTTTTTTTAAGCTCCCTCCATTTTTTTCAAGAATACTCACTTGTTCAATGCATGTATCCAGAAAAATTTTTACTATTTTGGGGCCCTTTCAATTGGCTAGCACTATCTTTAGAGGTCATTCCTATATATAATAAAATGGCTATACCAAAAGCAACATTACCATAATCTCAAAATTACACTACAAAAACCACTTTAACATGTTTTTTTTTTAAATCAAACTAAATTCCTAAAAACATAAAAGCAATCGAATGACATATATAGCCATGCAACATGTATAGAATAAAAACTATCCCTTAAAACTATCCTAAATAATCCTTAATTTATTGAATAAGAAGGAAGGAATTGATATAACATATAAAAAGGAAGAGGGACTAAAAATAGTCTGGACAATTAACATTTTGGCACACGAATGCTTTTTCAGCGTTCTAGACCCAACACGAACACCACTAGAATCTCGCTCCATTGCCTACATCTCTCCAGAAACCTCCTTTTATCCCTCATTTCTCCATAATATACTATGCATGCTTTGTAGTATCATTTATTGTTTCTATTATTTTCGTCTTCTCCATAGTATATTATGCAGGCTTTGTCAGTATGATACTAACAAAGCATTAGCCAAGCACATGCCAGACCCAATATGTATACCACTGGAAAGTACCCTTGAAATTTAAAGATATATTAGCTAAGCGCACACCAGATCGATGAGCCCTTGGAATGATGTCAGTCGATTGATTCCCTCTTTATCTTGCCTCCCTCTTCGTTATTCATCTCTTCATCCTCCTTCTCCTGGGCTTCTGTTACTTTTCCTCCTTTCGTTCTCACCACCCATTGTCCACCTCTTAGTACTCAATCTACTTTTCCTCCACTTGCAACACTTATCTTGTCACCCAACTCTCTCATCATTTGGTCCTTTCTACAATCCACATTATGCAGATCTTTAAAGTTTTTAGAAAGAGGAGGAGAGGGAGGAGGAGGGAGAGGCGACTTGTGAGTTGAGGTTTTCAAAACGAGGAAGGAAGAAGGAACAAACGCTTTATAGTTTTCAAGCGAAGGCAAGGGAGGAGACATGCATGACAAGTTGACTGGAGGCGGCTTAGAAAGATAAAGTTTGGACGGTTGAAGGCTGAGGGTTGGGAGGAGGAGGAAGTGGGTCGATGGGGTTGTGCTGAGACTGAGAGTGAAAGAGAGAATGAAAATGTGAATGAGCATGCTGTGTCGTTAGCTATTAGGGTAAATATGTAATAAGGCTGTTAGCTGTTATTTTTTAATAGTTCAGCATGATAGACACAACAGGCTCTCGACCTAGTAGTTGAGCTGCAGTAATGATTTAACACTGTATGATGTTCTACCCCCTTAGAATTTCAGTGTTTTTCTTATTTGGAGAAAAAATAGAGCTTGGCATATATAACTATAATGCTTTTGGTTAAAACTTCCCATCCCTGACCGTTTAATTATCAATGAAGATCTTCAATTCCACTTATGTGCGTGATTCGATGGCAAGATAAATGGATTTCAGAACCATGGGCCAAGGGACATCAAGGGAAGTTGGGAAATACACCAACAAGCACTTATGTACATGATGCGAAAGCAATGGAATCAAGACCAGGTGATGTGAAAGAGTATCCAAACTCTTATGTGTTCACTGGCAATGGAGAGAGATTATTAATTTTTCAACTATGTTGATGTCTAGATTATGCTTTTATTGTAGAAATCGTGTCTCTGTAAATCACAAAAACTCTCTGCTCTAACTAAATTTGCACATGAATCTCTTGATGGATTTGAAGGATATCAACAGAAAATTATACAACAATAAAACAATATTGATGATGATGGGATTAGGAAGAGACAAACATAGTTGAAATATAAATCAAAACCCATAAACTAAAACAATTTAATCTACAAAATAGCTTAATCTACAAAAAAAAAAAAAAAAAAATCAAAGTCTTTTCTTAAAAGAAAGTGCTAAAACAAATTGATTAAGATATCAACAAATATGAAGAAAAATCACTTATAATGGAAAGAAAGGAAAATTATCCGCAATGGAATCGGATATTGGCATTTTAGATTTCGGGATGGAAGTATCAATGATGGAGAAGTTTTTTCTATTTTAGCAATAAGGAAAGTAGAGATTATTTTTTCGTTGGTTTATATATCTAAAGTTATAAAAATATATAAGGATGATATAGTCATATTTGAAAAGTTTTAAAAATTTTTCAATTGAGCATGTTAATCAAAAAGTAATAAGTTAAAAATTTTAACTTATTTAATTAAGAACATTTTAAGCTGAACTTAAATTTTTAATATGGGATTATTTAGGTTATCAAACAAACTTTTTATATTAAATAATACAACTTAATTTTTTAAGCTACTTTAATAGATTATCAAACACCCTCTAAGAGTTTTTGACGATATGTAAACTAAAGATAACAACTAATTGCTGTAAATATAATTCCAAATACCATCACCTTAAAGGGTTGGCAAATATATATAAAAAGAGAATAAAATCTATAAAATTATTTGCAAAACCACTTTAAATGGTTATGGAATCCCAAAGCCGGGCCTCTCATTCATTTGAAGTCACATCCAAGAAAATTTTCCATTCTAAAATTATATGTGGAATACATGTTCATGGGAATGCAAAACTTGAAATGCCAATTAACGCAAGTATGCTGTAAATACTGAATTATTGAATAAAAATGCAATTTTCATCATACTAAATTAAACATAATTAATTATAGAATTTTATTAAATTGCCATCAGACCTTAAAATCAGAAGTATCATCAATCTAATATTAGATCTAATTAATTTTTTTTATATAAAATTATATGCAAAAAAAAAATATAGCGAACGAAGACATATGAGGCTTGCAAATACAAATGAATATATGAATTTATTGCAAGCAAATGATTAATTTTAAAATGCTAATTTTTTTAAAAAAATTAATTATAAAATTTTATTAGATCAATGATTTTTTTCTTAACTCATACATCTAAGACTCCTAACGAGACCTAATTTATTAGGATTTAAAACTATAATTTTTTGTAAAATATTATTACTATTGGGCTACAAACTCTTTAATCATCAGACCAATATTGATTTTAAAAAATATGACTTGTTGACCTAATATCGGAACTAGTTAAATTTTTATATGTGGAAAATATGACTACGGAAAGTTAACAAGAAATTAAACTTAGCAAGGAATTAAGATTGGGCTCCTTAATCTTTGCAGTCAACGAAATGGGAGATTGTGTCTTCATCTTGTTCCACTGTGGCTAGTCGACCAGCAAGAGGGGTGAAGAAATACAGTCTGCGAGAAAGTGAGGATTTTCAAGTGTTGGATCCATAAGGTTTCGTCTTCTGATGGCTTAGGTTATGGGAAAAGAAGGTCCATTTGGATGTAACTTGATAGGAGAAAGCTTGAGATCACCTAGATTCAAGTCCATCTTCTCACTTCTTCGGCTTGAACCATGCTTGTGTTGGCCATAGAAGGAAAAGTAAAAAGATTATTGAGTTGTTCTTGTAAAGCTATAAATAAAGAGAAGATTTTTTTTAACAAAATTCTTTCTTCTGCTATTATTAATAGACAAGATGCATGACATATTTAAAGTACATAAGATAGTTCTAAAATCAGTTTTAAAGACTGAAAAAACATCTAAAAAATATGCTAGCACAAAACACACAAAACATAAGAAATATACAAGTGATATAATTAAGTAAAACAATAAAACATTTGTGATTTTTACTGTTTATTTACTATTCATTTAGTGTTGTATTGAACGACACATCGTCTGTTTTTTTTTTTTTTTTTTTGCTATGCTAGGCTAACCGAGGCTGCTTCTGTAGGCCTAGAGGCGTAGGACTGCATCAGCAGGCCCAATGTGCAGGCCTAACTTTGGTTTTTTTTTTTAAAGGAATTTTTTATTAGTGATTTTGTGCAAAAAGGTTTATGGCATGGGATTAATCAACTTTCATGAGGCAATTACGTAATTGCCATAATTCCGAATTGTGAGAAATAAATAATAAAAATATAAAAATATATCTTTATAATTGCATTACTCTTTACATAGTATAATATTATGTTTATATATAGACTTAAGTACAATATGATTTAAAATAGCCATGTGAATGACATCGGGAATTATGTGGCCGATGCTCTAGGTGTTTCCTTTGGTCATCGTAAAGTAGAGTCTGTAGTTGGTTGGATTAGGCCTTTTAGAAAGGTGGATTCAGCTAGATGCTAACAATTCTAGTTGTGGAAATCTGAGGATTGCAACTACTGATGGTTTAATTTTAGATAATGGGCGCTAGCTTCACAAGTTTTACAAGTAATTTAGGTATCTAGTCTTCTATGACTGCTGAAATGTAGGCAGTCTTTCATGGTTTGGATCTCACTTGGTGTTTGGGTTTCACTTGGTGTTTGGGTTTCAAAAAATCAAACTTGAGGTTGAATCTATGCTTGCTGTTGATTTGATTCAATGAGAGAAGGTTTAATTAGAGAGAGTCCTATTCTAGAAATGGTTCATCAAGCCAATAGACTATAAAAGATGGTATTCACTTATTGTGTTTTATTAACATGTCTGAAGACCAAAACCATCATCATAAAAAATTTCTTACTGGTGTGCTTCCAAAGCATGAATAAATAGTCTGTAATCGATACCTAGACCTTTAGTGATAGCACCTACAAGATCATCATTTGAAATTGGATGCTGTAAAGAAAAAAGTTGATCTGCAATCAACTTAGCACGATTCATATAAGTGATAATAGAATTGTTCCCATAATTTAGTTTATGAAGTTGGATTTTTAACTGACAAACTTGAACGCAAGATCCAAAAGAGTAGATCTTTTTAAGTTTTAGCCATTCTTCTCTAGTAGTGGCAACACCAATAATCTAAGGTAAGAGACTTTCAGATATTGAGCTTGCAAACCAGCTAAGAATCACTTGATCTTTTTGAAACCATGCTATAAAAGGTTGGATTAACAGTATCACTGAGTGTTTCAAATGGGCGTGCTTGTGATCCATTAACATGATGAATGAGGTTATATCCTCATAGGAGAGGAAGCATCTGAGTCAGCCACAGTAAATAGTTGAAACATTTTAATTTTAAAGAAATTTGATGAGCAATATTGGGAGAAGGGAGAAAAAAACCAATAGTGATTGTGGTTAATGCTTGATTAGTGGCCATATCAAAAAAAAAAAAAAAAAAAAAAAAAAAAGAAAAAGAAAGAAAAACTAAGTAGAGGACATGAAATTTGTTTTTAAACTTTAATGTTCTAATACCATATAAATATTTTAATCACTTGCTATGTTTCATTGATACATTTGAATATACACACATGTTATATGAATGAATTGATATGTATAGGTATAACTAACATATTAGATTAGGAATCAATTTCTTATATATTGGATGAGTTTTATCCTTATAATGGACAACTAGAGTTTGTCATGCTTTTTTAAGAGAACAATAGATTTATGGATTTCTTGCTAATATTGGTCATAGGTTTCTTTAGTCACTCATTACTTTAGTTCTCCCTTGGAAGGTCTATCGGCTTTGTTATATGCCGACTTAAATGAGGTATTTGTGTCCTATAAACTAGGTCGTAAGCTTTTTTTTCTCTAGGCGTTACCTCGTTTATAATTCAAAATGAAAAATAAAATTCACTACTTGTCTAAATGATTTATGGGGACTATAAAGAATTATTAAAATCACTAAAAATGTGCTTCTTTAGAAGATATTATAAACTCGCTATGAAATAAATGGTAACAATAGTAGAATTGAAGATAAGTGTGATAGAAAAATCTATAACATAAACTAAATACAAGAGATAATAAATCTAAATAATCTCTCAATCTTTACAAAATATTTATACACAAACTAATGAACAATCAAGCCTATTTATAGGCTTCAAAAGTGAGAAGAGATTTAGAAAGGACTATAAACCATTAAAAGATACATAAATAATTGAATAAATTACATCACCCTTTCAATTTTTTATATTGAATAGTGAATTGAGTCACATGAGTAGTGAGAATATGAAATAGTCATGGACATTCATTATTTCATAACACTTCACTTTGAATGTCCATCGTATAAGGAATATGCCTCGTTAAAACCTTATTAGAAAAAAAATCATAATGAAAGAAAAATAGTACAATATTCTTTGTACACATTAATCTCAATGTTGGGGCTCCCCTTGTTAAAAATATCATTTAAGAGCTTTAATACCATGTCTCTCTTACAAACCATTTTCTCAAAAAACGATGATAGGTAATACCTTAGTGAATAAGTCCGTTCGATTGTTACTTTGATGCATTCTTTCTTTAATTGCATTATACAAATAGCATTAACTTCATATAATATTGTTGGAGCTTTTTTGTTAGTAGATGAACTACATGTCTCTTAGATATGATGGATCGTTAATCTTAGTCAAACATATTTTTACCTTGTCTCATAAATTGGTATTTCTATATGGTGATTTGAGTATCTAGTAGTTATAGTTTGCTTCATAAAACATCATGATATAGCTATATCACCAAGTGTAAATATATAACTCAACTCGATTGAGTTTTATATGGACCAAATAAATAACTTGTATCCGCATAACCAGTTAGACTCGATTTTGACTTATTTGAGTAAAATAAATACCATATCAATTTTTCTTCGAAGATAACATAGGAAACGTTTAATTTCATTCCAATGTCTTCGTATTGGAGCGGAACTATGACTTGCTAATAAATTTATAGCATCTTAGGTTGAGTATTATTAGTAAGAAATATCAATGCATAAGTGGTACTAAGATATGGTACTTCGGGACCAAGTAGTTCTCTATTATCTTTTGAGGTAAAAAAAGTCCTTTTTATTCCATTGGGCTAGTTAATGGATGATCTTTATATAGAATAATTATAAAAACTTTTCTATAAAAGTTGATCGATAAATGAAAATATCATTCTCTATGTGCTCGAACTACATGTAGAGATAAAATTTTTATTTTCCCAAGGTATTTCATATCAAAGCCTCTTTTTAAATAACTTATGGCACTTTGAATCTTTCTAGGAGTTCCAATAATATTTAAATCATCAACATATATAATAATTATCTTAAACTCCCTTTTTGAATTTCTTTATACAAATACATGAACAAATATGGTTATTTTTACAACCTTCTTTCAATAAATATTTATTGAAGCAATTATACCACATGTACATAGGTTAGTAATAAAGAGTAGATATTAAAAAATAAACATAAAAAGTATAAAATAAATTGAATTTTTAAAACTAAAATAAAAAAAAATACTAAAATAATTTTAATAGAGATCTCTATAATTTTAATTGAATTCATTTCTTAAAAATATGTATTACATGCTTCGAGCATCTTAAGTCATTCTAGGACTTTCATATAGATATCATTTTCAATCGAACAAATAAACTATGATCGCATTCATCAAATGCATGCATATGAATTTTTTTCATATATTTTTTCTAGGCTAATGAAATAAGAAAATATAATTGCATTCATTAGAGTAGAATATTTCTCTTTATAGCCAATGTCAGTTCTTTACGAAAATTATTGTGTTTAAAGTCTTGCTTTGTATCTTACAATCTCATATTTCTTATTTTATTTTCACATAAATACACATTTGTATCCCTCTAGCTTAACATTTTTAAGTATTTTAACTATGGGTTCAAAAACTACTCATTTGTAAGAGAACATAATTCTGCTTGGATTACTCTTTTCATTTAGGTCAATCATCTTTATGTCGATATTCTTTAATAAATTTAGGCTCCCGATCCTTATTTTCATTCAAGATATCAATTGAAACATTATATTCAAAAATCTTATCAATAAATGTTTTTTTTTCGGTTCTATTTTCTCCCTATATTGACATAATTTATCAAAATCTCTTGATTTTTCTCAAGTACTTGGACTTCTTCCGGAAGCCTATTATCGAAATATCTTAAACCATTTTGTGAACATTTGCATCCTTTATATTTTCATCTTGATTATTGATAGTGTAGGTGTCCAAAGATCCAATCATGTTTGAAAGGGCTCGAGTTAATGTATTATTGTATCATTTATTTTAATAGTAATAAAGAAGTTATTTTATTAATTCTTATGTTTCATGTTGATAAATTTAGTAGAATTAGATAGAAGTTCTTATGATATGCATTTGTAATAGTGATTGATCGAAAGATATGAGATAAACACTAATGTATATAAATGATATTATTCAACATCTTAAGTCATAGCTTTATTAAGAATGGACATTGATTATATATAGATAGATTTATGAGTGCTATGTTTATACTATATGATAGCAATAAGAGATCTCATATCTATTGGCATGATGATGTCAAAGCAAGCACTTAGGTGATTTATGTTAGCAAACATATCACTAGACTTGACTTGTCATGAGAATCCATTTGGTTTTAGTCTATAGGAATCTCATGCGAGATAGGCACAAATGATCCTTAGACTTGAAGTCATCACGATTGTCTCATTAGAGGATTTATGTACTTTGACATTCATTTCGATGAACCCATTAAAGGGTTGCACGTGAGCGATTCATTGGGTGCACTAGGAATCTAATGAAAGTGGGTGTATGACCAAGATAGTACAATTCATTTCTTTTATGCTAAAAGAGTTATCACATTGCACTTCGATAAATGTACGCTCAAGAAATCTATAGCCACGGTAGGAGTACACCAATAAAGCATAGTTGGTTTACTATAAGAGCTAAGACATTTGTGAATCAAAGAAAACTTGTGTGATCATAATCGAATAAGACTTATAACCAAGTTTGAGATCACATTGTAATAAATTGATATGAGAACTGAATTGTATGGTAACTCGTCGCTACACGACGTCGGACGGGACCCCCAAAGAAAAATTAAAAGTCCGACATTAATTATGTACGAAAGTATTTACGAGTTTTGGAGTCACCACCTAGTATTTAAGGAACTAGGAACCTAAAAGTAGCACTGGTTCGGAGATTTCTAAGGTAAGGAGTTAGTTACGCTTTTAGGAAGATATTTAATCACCTAAAAACGCCTTTTTTGAAAAAAAGGTACCATGTATGGTTTAGTTCTAAATTATCTGCTAAAATCCATGTCAAGCTCTTTTTAAATTTTAATCTCCTATTTTCTTTTAGACTAAGTGAATTTTTTAGTTTTGGGCATGACATCATATTGAAACGATCTTCGGTCTCCTTAGGCGAGTGACATGTCGATTCAAACATCGGATCCACTAAAAGCCTTGACACAACCGGCGTGTCAAAGGACGTCTTAATTAAAAAGTGATTTTTGATGATGTCGGTCCCTATCAAATAAGAGACTTCGTCGAATTTATTTATTACATTTTTTTTATGTTGCTTCGGTCCCTACCAAGTAGGAAGCTTTGCCCAAATTTCTAGGTATTTTTTTATGACGTCGGTCCCTATCGGATAGAAGACTTCGTCAAGATTTTTTTTTAGCAATAAATATTAAAGAAAATAAAATAAAATAATTGAAATGCTTGAGGGTCATTGAAGGAGCCGATGTCTATAACCCTATAAAAGCTCGCTAAGATGTGATTGGTACTTGATGTCGTAATTCCTAAGAAATTCGGAGTACGAGAAGAATTCATCAAGTACATTAGTACATAGTGCCCTATGACCCACCAAAAGGTTTACTATAGTAAGATGAGCGATGTAATGCATAAACGAAGTTGTTGATACACTTCTTCTATGAGAGTGTAGGAGGATCCGTTTTGGACTAGTACATGAGGCTAGAAAGGATTAAGATAAAAAAAAATGGAAGGATCTAGTTGAAGCTTTTATCAAGTAGTACAAGTTTAATATAGAGGTAGCTCCATATCGATTTGATTTGTAAGGTATGAAAAAAGGTCCAAAAGCAATTATCAAGGAGTTTAGCCAAAGTGGTGTAGGGTGGGGGTCTAGATTGAAGGATCATGCATCCTATAGAGGTGCAAAATAACCAAAATTTTCCCTCCATCTAAGGGCCTAAGATCAAGCCATTGAATCTATTAACTATACATACATGAATTTAAGGTAATGAATAAAGAATTACCTCTTATAGTGCGAATTCAAATTATTTTATCGGAAAAGCCATTCAATTGTTTGACCTCTATTGATGATCCATGTAGTCCAAGTATCTAGAAAGAAGTATTCAAAATTGGTAGGGTGCTAGCTCTACCTTTTTTTTATTTGTGTAGTGTTTCCTATAAAAATCAATATTGGGCAATTTTGCAACAACTTTAAAAGAGAAAGAAAGAGTATATTTGTATTAGGGTTTTAGAGAAAAAATTTTTCTCCTTTTTTCTTTACTTCTTCATGTGCCTTAGGGTCGGCTAAATTTTTTCTTTTTCTCTCTCCTTTTGCTTAGTTTCCATAGCTCTCTCTCTCCTCCTTATACTTATACGAGAGTCTCTTTCTCCTCCATGGATAAGGAGAGGGGCAACATTAAGTCCTTATTAGGACTCTAGGTTGTTGTTATCTTATCCTTCAAGGATGAGAAGTTATTTCTACATGTGGACTTTTGATCATTATCTTCAAAACATTCATCCTTATTCAATAAGGTTGATTTTTATCCTCCTACCAAAATATCTTAAGGCTTTTAATTAAACCTAATGGGCCAAAACCATTTTAGCTTAATTAATTTATTTGGACTATCCAAATAAATAATCTTAGATTATTTTAGACAATTCTAAATTAGGAAACAATTTTCAAAAATATCATTTAACCTAAATTAGGAAACTCATTTCCATTTTAAGTTATTTACTTCTAAATTTAGATCTAACTTTCAAATTAGGAAACTGATTTTTAAAATAGAAAAAATTTCATTTTAGGAAACTTTCCATTTTAAGAAATTTCATATTTAAAAGGAAACTTTCCATTTTGAAAACTCTTTCCAAAACAAGAAACTTTCATAATTGGAAACTTTTTCCAATAATTTTTGCTTCTCATTTATAATGTGAATACTTAAACTTATGCATGTGACTTAATAGGCTCCTAGATATGTTAGCAATTTAACAAGAATACAAGACTCTTCTTTTATATCTTGATATATTAATCAAGATTGGCTTATAGTAAGACATCATGACCACCCAATTTTTTTAGAGGATTAATTAATCTATTATTACCTTTTATAAGCATGGTTATCAAACAATTCAATTCTCATGTCACCTTATCACGAGTGTGGTCTCGAACTTGATTATAAGTCTCGTTCGATTATGATCACATAAATTTTCTTCGATTTTCAAATGTCTTAGCACGTAAAGTAAACCAATTATGCTCTATTAGTGTACTCCTACTATGGTCACAGATTTTTCGAGTGGATATTTATTAAAGTGCAATGTGATGACTCCTTTATCATAAAAAGAATGACATGTCCTATCTTAGTCATACGCTTATCTTTATTAGATTTCTAGTGCACCTAATGAATCATCCATGTGTAACCTTTTAATAGGTCCACCAAAAAGAGTTTCAAAAGCATAAGTCCTCTAATTAGACAATCGTGATGACTTCAAGTCTACGAACCATTTGTATCCATCTCATATAAGATTCCCATGGATTAAAACCAAATGGGTTCTCATGGCAAGTCAAGTCCGAGTGATATGTTCTCTAACATAAATCACTTAAGTGCTTGCTTTAATGTCACCATGCCAATAGATGTGAGATCTTCTACTCGCTATCATATAGCATGAGTATAGTACTCACAAGTCTATCCGCATATAGTCAATGTCCATTCTTTATAATGCTACGACTTAAGATGTTTTAATGATATCATTTATATGCATTAGTGTTTATCTCACATCTTTCGATCAATCACTAATGCAAATGCATATAATAAGGACTTATATCTAATTCTACTAAATTTATAAATATAAAAGACAAGAATTAATAGAATGACTTCTTTATTATTATTAAAATAAATAATGCAATAATACATTAACTCAAGCTCATCCAAATATGGGCACCTATATTAATAATCTCCCATTTACAATAGAGCTAACCAGCCATGTCCTTTAATCTCGATGATAAAGTGAGGGTCTAATGTTTTAGTCGTGATAAAGGCTTAGTCTAGGGGTCAACTATATTATCATCGGTGTGGACCTTTTCTATTTTTATGTTACCACTACTTGTTTATCTCTATATGAAATTGGAATAAAACTTTCATTGATTTTTTCATATTAACCCCTTTTAGTATCATGCCATTATAAGCTGCATTGGGAGATGCCTCATATTCCCAATGATCTATCTCTATAGATCTATACTCTTAGACTATAGGTTTCTCCTATGTCCTTTTTGGGAAATTTCTTCTAGATTCCTTAATCTTCTGTTTGTAACATGATAATACTATAGTCGATTTATAATTTTATGTCGAATAACCATGACTAGTAGGCTCCCACCAACTTCTTATATACACGAGGTTCGTCTTTGTTTTTTATAAAGAATCAAACTCTTTGATCGTTTCATAAAATGTTGACTTTTAATCCTAGAGGCATGCTTAAGTCTATTAATGGATCTTAGCATTTTGCAAATCTTATTTGTATGTTCTTGGAAACCATCAAGGTGCGTCATCTATTCATCCTTTTTTATTTGCTTTATCTAGGAATCAATGTCTAACATTGTCATTTCAAAAGTATTAGCTTTGTCATCCTTTTAGGGCTCATATAACCAGGTGTCAAGACGAGAAGATCATATCCTTTCTTTTCTTGTGATGAATTTCTTTTAAATTATGAAATTCTTATATTTTTTTGTGAGAGAGTTACAACACTTTGTAATCATTCTACTTTATGATTCCTTTATTAAAGTGTCAATTTATGAGTCTACTCAAATCTCATTGAGTTTAAATTTCCTCCCATCATTTCTAGCATCCATAAATTCCTTTCCAAGAAATATAGTATGCCTAGTAATGAAGAAAATTTGTTCTAGTCGTAAGATATTAACATCCTTATGTTACTTTGGATATTTCACAATCTAGTACTTTTTGATTTTAGGTTTTAATTTGTCGTTGTAAAACCTTTTGACATACACTTTATAGCCTTAAATCTGAAGAAAAGATGAATTTATATTTTTTGCTTTCCTATATCTCATATGTGATCTATTTACATAGATTTATTCGAAATCCTATTCAATGTAATGGTTACAGACAAAGAGTATTTTTCCATAAATAGGGATATTAATTCAACTCATTATGGACTGATCATATCTAACATATGATGTCCATAAAGAATCTCATTCTCTTTTAGATGATCTAAGATTTTTAGCATTCAAGTATTCATTTTCTTGATCCAATCGAGATACCTTAATACCCTTGCTAGTTCGTCACATGACTTTTCAAGGCTAAACTTTAAACATTTCAAATGTTTTGGACTTGTGTCTTATAACCAAAAGCATGATTCACTATCATTAAAGGTTATGTGACAATCATTTTCTTCTCTTGTTTGGGTGAACATTGGCCCACATACATCTCTTTGTATAAGGTTTATATTAATAATAACTCTTTCTCCTTTCCAATTAAAAGGAGATCCATGTCTCTTTGCAAAGTAAATAAGATTCCTTAAACATCATCAAATGATTCTAAATATCCTTTGTATAGATAGGTTGGATATGAGATTCTTGCTTATATGACCAAGTTTGACACTCGCCAACTAATTAATGTTTATTTAGATCATTTGAGTTACCTTTTGTATTTATATTATACACTTAAGAGTTATGTTCAAAATAATTAATATCAAGATATTTTCATAAAAACTCATGTTTAAAAATAACCATTATTCTTAAAAATAAAATACTTGTTCAGAATAAGAAATGAAAATAAGATCTTTAGTCTCCACTAAAATAATAATTGAGTCTTAGCACATTCCTACATGGCGATGCTTAGCTCATAAATATCTATATCTAATGGTTCAACTCTTGATCCATTATAGTCACATAGATATTTTCTCTTGAACTTATCTTTTTTCTTTTTCTAAGCTCTTATGCATTAAAAAATATAAGCACCACGTCTAGTATCATATACTCATGAGGTGGAATTTAGAAATAAAAGATTAGCATTAGTAGCATATATGCTTGAGGTAGTGGTAGAACTCTTCTTTTGCACTCCTTTTAGGTACTCCTTGCAATTGCGCTTCCAATGCCTTTTCTTATTGCAATGAAAGCAAACTACATCCTTTGGGCTATTCCGAGCCTTAGCCTTTTCACTCCTCCGAGTTGGCGTAGTTGAAGACTTCTTCTTCTTAGGCTTTTTCTAGCCCTTTACTACGTCCTTTCCTTTATTAACTAAAAGTATAAAACTTTTGTTCTTCTTGTTAATTTTGGGCTAAACTTCCCTTAACATGGACAATAACTCTTCGAGAGCCTTTTACATATGTGTTATATTGAAGTTCATGATGAACTCGTCTAAAGCTATTTGGCAACGATTGCAATACTAGGTAAATAAATTATTCAACATCCATTTCAACTTTAAGTTCGGCCGATCTATCGATATAGTCTCGTCATTTCAATGATATGCTTTTTGACATTGGATCCTTCATCCATCCTAGCTCTAGAAAGCTTTCTTGCTATCTCATAGTGCTCATGTCTAGTATTCTCCTCAAATAAGCTTTTGAGCTTTGCTATGATGTCAAAAGCTTATGAGGTTACGTGTTAGTGCCTACACTCCAACGTCATAGCGGTAAGTATGATGCTTTGGCTAATGATTGCATCATCTATATATTTGATCCATGCTTCATGAGCTTCGACTTGATCTAGAGGAGCATCAATCGGGAGAGCTTTCTCGATCGTATAGAGAATTTTCTTATGATGGAAGACTATCCTAAAATTCATTTCTTAGTCAAGGAAGTTTGAACTATTAAAGGCATTGCTTCCATCAATGATTAATCGTATTGATGTCTTGCTAGTCATACTATGATCGTATTGATGTCTTGCCGGTCATACTCGTGTAATATGACAAGATAGAAAAACGTACGGTTTGGTTAATTAAATTACACAAAATAAAACAAAGCATAAATTAAAGAAGTAAAATCTATATTTGCTCTCACTAATTTTTTTCAATTCTTATAACCTTCAATATAGGACTTGAGAAAACTTTTTTATTCATTTTCTTAGTGGGTTAGGATCTCATCCTCTAATATGCATTAGCCTTGAGTTATCTCGACTAGCTATAAATAAAGGATTAGGTAGGTAACTCCTTACCAATTACATCCAATGTAATTCTTAATTTCATTGGTATGATAATTTCTTGTCTTATCATATCTTATGTAAATATTAATCCTTACTTATAAGTTTATTGGACCTTAAGTTATCTCATCAAATCCAATAACTCATTTAAGTTAGACCTAATGTTCGAAGACATCACATGGCCTATGATTTATTTCCCTCGAGAAAGAAGTGACCTTGAGTTATCTCAACAAACCAACAACGACTAAGAGAGTTTTTACCTCATAACGTTGGAAAGCAATTAACTTAATATTTTATTTGAAGGATTTAATATGATTGGCTCATCCTAGCATGCATACTAAACAATAATCATATTATTCCTAACATGCAT
Source organism: Dovyalis caffra (assembly GCA_963924115.1). Taxonomy (NCBI): domain Eukaryota; kingdom Viridiplantae; phylum Streptophyta; class Magnoliopsida; order Malpighiales; family Salicaceae; genus Dovyalis; species Dovyalis caffra. The sequence continues at coordinate 4,585,172 of CAWUPB010001195.1, forward strand.
ACTAATATTGATCTCATAACATACATACATCTCATGCATAACTTAACAATCGGTGAGTGGTAATAGATTTTTAGTTCTAGCCCTCTCGAGCCACAATGAGACTAATGTGTCAATTCCTTAGTGAAAACTTATAACAAATTCTTCATGAATGTCTTCATTCCTTGGTGTCTTCTCTTTGTATCTATTCTAATTCATATCTTTTATTTTTACATTTATTTGAAATAAGAAATCTCGAGTTACATTCAAGACGAGTAAGATGAGAAGAGAAATATAATAGAATAATAAAGAAGGCGAGGACACGCAAATCCTATGTATTCAAAAATTATAAGCATTGACTCATAAAACTAGTTCAACTCATTCATATCATTCACCCATGCTTCAATCACATTGATACATGGCATACTAATTAAATAGATTTCATTCATAAAAAAAATTATAAATCTATGATTTTAGTCATTTCATAATTTTATCAATTTTTTTAAAAAATTTTAATTTTAAAATATTTTTAGGCTTTAGGCCTACTTTGGGCCCATGGGCTTTTTGCCTTCGAGGGCTCACGAGCTTCGATGTCCAAACTCTTGAATTAGTGTGCCCATGCATGCTAGCCTACGAGCGACAACCTTATATAAGGGTACCTAGCTTGCTGCTTGGCTCGTGCGCCGGCGTGTCCTAGCCGATAAGGCTATTATGCACGCGAGCTTTAGTGTCCAATGTTGGCCTCACATGCCTCCATTGATTTTAACCCAAAATTCAGTTTCATAAAATATCAAATACGTAAGATTTATAATCAAGCATAGCTAATTCATGCAATTAATCATAATTAACAAATCATACAATCAAAGATTTAATAGAGACTCGGATATCAATTGAAGGATCATGCATCCTATGAAAGTGTGGAATAAATAAAAAATTTCCTCCATCCAAGGGCTTAAGATCAAGCTAATGAATCTACTAACCATACATGCATGAATTTAAAGTAATGAATAAACAATTACCTCTTGTAGCATAGATTTAAATTCTTTTATAAAAAAACCGTCCAAGAGCTAACCACAAGTGATGATCCACGCGATCTAAGTACCCATAAAGAAGTACTCAAAATCGATAGGGTGCTAACTCCACCTTTTCTAATTTGTGTAGTGTTTCCAATAGAAATCTATTTTAGAAAATTTTTGCAACAACCTTAAAAAAACAAGGAAAGAGTTTGGCGTGCTAGGGCTTTAGTGAAAACTATTTTCTCCCTTTTTTCTCTCTCTTTAGTATGTGCCCTGCTAGTTTTTAAGGTCGACCAAATTTCTCTTTTGTCTTCTTTTCCTTCTTGTGTTGTCACACCTTTTTCTCTCCCATGTATTTATAGGAGAGTTTCTTTTTCCTCTAACGACAAGGAGAGGGCGGCATTGAGTCCCTTTAAGGGCTCTAGGTTGTTGTTTCCTTATCCTTTAAGGATGAAGAGTTATTTTACATATGGACTTTTAATCATTATCTTAAAATATTAATCCTTATCCAATAAGGTTAATGTTTATCCTCCCACCAAAATATCTTAAGGGTTTTAATTAAACCTAATGAGCCAAAATCATTCTAACCTAATTAATTTACTTGGACTATCCAAATAAATAATCTTACATTATTTTAGGAAGGTCCACATTAGAAAGTAGTTTCTCAAAATACCCTTTAAACAAAATTAGGAAACTCATTTCCATTTTAGGTTATTTATTTTCAAATTTGAAACTATCTTTAGGTTATTTATTTCCAAATTTGAAACTATCTTTCCAATTAGGAAACTGATTTTTAAAATAAAAAACCTTCCATTTTAGGAAACTTCCCATTTAGGGAAACTTTTCATTTTGGAAACTTTCCAAAACATGAAACTTTCAAAATTGAAAACTTTTCCCAATATCATTGCTTCTTATTCATCATGTGAATACTTAAACTTATGCATGTGACTTAATAGGCTCATACATATGTATAATATATTAAGAACAAAAGACTCCTCTTTTATCTCTTGATACATAAATCAAGATTGGTCTCTAGCAAGGCATCATAATTATCCAATTCTCTAAGAGGATTAATTAATTCATTATTACTTTTTATGAGTATGGTTTCCATATAATACGAGTCCTCGTGTCAACTTATAATAGTGTGATCTCGAACTTGGTTATAAGTTTTGTTCCATTATAATCACACAAGTTTTCTTTGATTCTTAAATGTCTTAACTCTTATAGTAAACTTACTATGCTCTATTGGTGTACTCCTACTATGGCCATAGATTTCTTGAGTAGACATTTATCAAAGTACAATATGATAACTCCTTTAGGATACATTTAATGACATGTCCTATCTTGGTCATACACCCATCTTCATTAAATTCTTAGTGCATCCAACAAATCGCTCACGTGGAACCTTTTAATGGGTCCATAGAAACAAGTATAAATCATCTAATAAGATAACTATGATAACTTTAAGTCTAAGGACCATTTGTACCCATCTCGTATGAGATTCTCATAGACTAAAACCAAATGGGTTCTTATGGCGAGTCAAGTCTAGTGATATATTCTTAACATAAATCACCTAAGTACTTGGTTTAGCATCACTATGCCAATAGGTGTGAGATCTCCTACTACTATTATATAGCATGAGTATAACACTCACAAGTCTATTCGTATATAGTCAATGTACATTCTTGATAATGTTATGACTTGTGACATTTTATGATATCATTTATATACGTTAGTGTTTGTCTCACATCTTTTGATCAATCACTATTACAAATGTATATCATAAGGACTTCCATCTAATTCTACCGAATTTACAAACATAAAACAGAAGAATTAATATAATGATTTCTTTATTATTGTTAAAATAAATGATGCAATAATTCATTAACTTAGGCCCATCCAAACATAGTTGGATTTTGGGCACCTACACTAACAATAAATTATTCTTACAAATATAATTACTCTTAAGAAGGTTTTTTAGGTCGAGAATATTATAGACGTTATTAAAAACATATATATATATATATATATATATATATATATATAAGACTTGAGGGGAAAAAATAATTAATAATATTTTGCATTCTTGTTAAATAAGAGGGTCGACAAGCTTGTTAATAATTACTATGTATTGAAAGGCTTACCGCAACCCCGTCACACGTTGCATTTATTTTTCTAAATGCTAAAAAAAAAACACGATAAGACATCTACAATCATTATCATGTTATTCTTTGTAATTCCATTTTTTTATTTAGTTTTCTCTATTGAGCTATATATGATTGCACGAACACTCTTAGTAACAAAGTTGATCTATAGGAGACTATATGTATATGCTCAATTTGTTTGCAAAATTAATTAATTGAGCTAATTTTTGTTCCATAGTAATTCATATTATTTTTTATTTTTTTGACATGGGTCCAAGTTCCACAACCACTACAAAAATGAAAGACTTAGCGATGGAAAATTCCATCGCTAAACCTATATTTTCCATTGTTATTGCATTTTAGTGACGGACTTGCAATGAAATAATAGCATCGGTAAAATGCTTTTTGCTACTTTTTTTAATGATGAAAAAAATTATGCGTTTAATTAATGACATAACTTTGTCATTGAATTGAAGTATTTCTATCCCTAATTTGATATAAACACTCATTTTGTAATTATGAAATCTATCATAAAACCATTGTTAAGTTGTTCGATTTTCATTGTTATATAGCAATAGAAATCATCAAAGAATTTTGTAACTAAAAGTTGTCACTAAACTATAGCTCGGTGTTGCCAAATTATTGATAAATTTTAATACCCATCGCTAATTTTCATCACTACTGAATTAATTTAATATTTATTTTTTGTTAATTGGTCTTTGATTTGTTGCTAATGAAGGAATTTTTTTTTAATTTGTTAACAACGAGTTTAATGTTTAATTGTAGTGACAAATAACTAAAAATAAAATTATGACACAAAATATTATTAAGTAAAATAAAAATAATAAAAAAATCATATATATATATATATATACTCCTCCTCATTATCATTTTTTGCATCATCTTTCGGCTACTAGGTATTAGGAGGAAAGGTCAAGTCCGAAGATATAAAGAGGGTAAGGAGGAGGGGCTTTTGAAAGTAGGTCTATATGTCTTATTGTAGCTACTTGCATCATCCGAATCTCATCGCTCTTGTCATTATTTTAGTCAAAATAACAAACATGCATGTCTTCACATAAGTTATGAAAATGTTATTTTCAATTAATCATCATCAAATAACACATCAAGGAATAATTAATCCATTAGTTGAAAGAACAAACATTTATAATATGGCACATTTACTAAATCACAATCAAACAATTAAATAATTCAATTTGCATTCATTGAAATTGACACTTTCCTTGTATAATCTATTTAAATTAAAATCCAATCCTTATTCTTTTAGCTCTATCACAAAGCATTGGTACCATCTTTTTTCTCCTTAATTTTTTGTGGTCTCCGACCCCTTAAGTTTGATATGCTACGACATACCTCGACGCACTTTAATAATTATTAGTAAAATAAATTTAAGTTTAATTATCATAATTAACTAAAAATTATTCTATGATAGAAATTATAAATTGGAGTTTCAATAAATTACTTGGCAAGTAGGAGTGGCTAGAAAGTTATTGGAGTGGTTGGAGGAGCGATTGCTAGCAATGCTATAGATGGGTAGTGATGGATCGACTAACTTGAAAAATTTTATATATAAATAATTAATATAATAATTCAAGCAATAACTAATTATTTATCTACATCAAAAATATTTGACTAAAAAAATAATTTATCAATTTTAAAATCCTAGGTTCAAATAATCTTATATTATGTAAATTTTAAAATAACACCTTACTTTTAAAATTTAACATCCTATTTTCCTTCTAATAACTTAATTATCAAATGTATATATAATAAATTACAAAATCAAAATTAAATCTTAATTTACCAGCAACTAAACCTAATTAATTTTAAAAAATTAAAAAACATATTCAATTAAATTTTAAATAGCATAAATTTGAGTTTCCTAATATATTTAATAAAAATTAATTACATATATAAAAATCAATAAAAAATCAAATAGGTAAAAAAAGAAAAAGAAAAAAATTAATCTTTATTAGACAACGACTAAAGTGGCTAGAGTAAATGATCGGAGCGGCTAGAGTGGTCGGCAACTATTGGAGTATGGAGGAAGGGTTGGTAGTAGCGAGTCTTCAACGTAAAGGATACTCTTTTAAGGGAGGAGATGATGACTATTTTAGCGAGAGGAGATAGTTAGAGTGGTTGGCGATTGTTGGAGTATGAAGGAGACCGATTTGTGAGGTCATGCTGGGGGTCTTGTAGTCGGTGGTAAGGTTGGAGAAGGCAATAGCGAGAGTTATGGTGGGAGAAGAGAGAAGAAAATGGGAAAAGAAGAGAATTCTACCCAATTTAGGGATTTTTTTCAGCGACGAACAAGGCTCGTTACTATTTCATTGCGAAATTGTGCTTCTTTTTTTTTTTTTTAGCAATAGACATAAGTGTTCATTCTTATTTAAAATTTTCAAAAGTATGCCAATTTTTCACCTATCAATGATGGAAATATTCCGCTGGTCATTGGCGAGAGAATAAAAGGTTTAGCATGAAAATTTTCATCACTAATCAAAGGGAAAAAAGTTTAAACATTAGAGATAGAAATTAGAATCCATCATCGATTATTGTTGCAATTTATTCGGCATCCTATTGTTAAAATAACCATAAAAATTTATCACGTTATTTAACAATGAAAGTGTTTTGTCGTTGAATTTCTTTTAATGATTAATTGGTATTCCATCGCTATCAACCTAAATGTTTGGAAATCAATAAGCGTAATTACTTCTTCATAAATCATGTCACTATATACTAATAACTTATTGTCTATCATTGATTTTCGTCATTATTTAATATTTTTTTTATGGTGAACAAATAGATTGAACTAAAGATAGACCTAACTCAACATAAGGTCTTGGATAGTAAAGATGGATAAGGGTTTTTTGAAAAGGCCAATGTACAAGCTATGAAATTAGGATGCATTAAGGATATTGGCTTAGTGGGCTTGGCATAGAATCCTCTAAAAGAAAATCTAAATGTTATTTTTTTAGCTTTTACTAGCAAGTTGAAGCATTTTAGCTTAAAAAACTTAAATCTTTAAATTCAAATTTAATCGTCCAAACTTAGATGTTAGGATATGATCCTAACAATCAAAATCATTTTCTTTAATTATAAATACCAACCACACCATTAAAGAGGATCAAAACTTTTGCATCGGGATTTTGAGACTTTTTTTTTTTTACCTAACGGAACTTTTGATTTCTAGTAAAAGAAACCCCTAACTCTTTCTCTTTCTCTCTCAAAGCTCTCTCCCTTACATACCAAACAACACCTAAATCTCCATCCACTTAGACTTTGACTATCCACCTATTAGCTACATGACTTCTACATTACTAGCATTGCCTACTTCTCCTCCTACACTTCTCACTATTTGTAGTCTTATATTTGGTTGATTGACCATTGTTTCTACAAGTCATAACGCTAGCTCTCTGCATTTTGATCGATCTGTCGACTAATCGTCCGATTAGTTCTCAAGAACTCTACACACAACAGCTCTCTCATTCAAAGATTAGAATGGGGTTGGAATTTTATTTTATTTTATTTATTATTATTATTATTGTTGGCAAAAAATGTTGAATCTCTAGACGTACAAAATTAACTAGAAGGAGAGTGTTAAACCGTATAAAGTGGCTGATTAATCACTTAACTGTAAGTTTTGAAATAATTTCTCATGCGTGTGGATGGAGAACTCTTCTGGAGCGAGTAATCAAAGGAGGTAAACTGGTAGATGGAGAAATCTGTTGGAGCGAGTAATCAAAGGACGCAAATTCTTATTCACATCTGGAACAAAATTTGAGATCACTTATAAATTATTTGAGCTTCTTAATCAGGAACAAAGTAAAATGATAATGCTAGTATCCAGAGTGTCATTATTAATTCATTCACGTAGTTGGAAATTTTTAAAATTGTTGATTGATTTACTCATTGAAAGGAATCTACATGAAGGATTATCTTTAATAGAATATATCATTTCTTGCTATGGAGCTCGAAAAAAAGTTATGGATACTGCTGCACTTACTTCATATATATATATATATATATATATATATATATATATATATATATATATATATATATTAAATTTTAATAGAACGATTCTTTTACTTAACTAATGCAAGACAGTCAACTCTATTTATTAAAACAACTTGCATGGAGTGTATGCACATATTCTTTTGTATTATGATTCCATCTTTATAAAAGTTTGTTTGTTTTTGAAAAATAGAATCTGGCTCAAGTTGTCCTTTTTTTTTTAGTTATTTTTATTATCTGAGGTTTCTTTGAATTTGAAAGTTATCACTTAATGAGTTTTCGTAACAGAGCACAATTCAATTAAGTCTGTAGCTTCTACCAATTTCAAGAAGTATTATACTACTTCCTTCTATGAAAACTCCAATAACACTCATCCATAAACCGGAGTACAAACAACATAATATATATATATATATGGAAAAACAACCCCAAAATTTTGCGACCTAAAGCAGTTGGCGGTGTAGCATGGCTTGGCAGCTAGTCCCGAATCTGCTTTGTTTCTTTCTCTTTCTAGCTCTTACCTTCTCTTAATAAGAAATTTATCCCACTCTCGTTATCTTATCTTGATGGGATGTTGTGCAATGCATATTTTTCCGACCCGATTCACCTTGACTAATCCTTCCATTAAGTTTTCTCCCTCCGATAACAGAAGATCTACTTTACGTGAGGGATCTAGCTCTAAGAGGTGGCAGTCAAGAACATCCCCATGAATAATCTCGTCCGATGGTGTAGATTGTGGATACGATATAAAGCATGAAAAGAGAGACCTCACAAAATTCTATATTTTTAGAACGAGTTGAAAGAATAGATATTGTTAATGCATAAAAAGCAATAAATTAGAGTTTATTAATTATAATTTTTTTTTTTTTTGTCATAACGCTTGATCATTATGAGTGTTAAATTATATAGGATTTGAATATTCGATTTGACCAAATTTCTAGTCTACACCCACAATTAAATCAATTGAATTTGCCGATCGAAATTTCTAGCCTAACCTCAATTATGTGTGGATATCCTAGAGAAAAGTCCATTTTGTGTTACTTATCCTATTAATTATTAATTAAAGACACTAAAACCAAGGTCGGTTGGTCCTGCTTCTTGGAGGGCTAAACCATGTCTTTGTCTTCTTCTTCTTAATTTTTGTTTTTTTCAAATAAAGCCTGACGTTTATTTTTCATTCCAGCCGTTTCCTTCTCCCTGTGGTTTCGTACCTTAGCTATGAGTGAGGAATTCTTTTTATTGCGTGTTGAATTAGTGAGATTATTTGCTGTACATATTGAATATGACTGAAATAAGTTATATTGTTTTGGTGTGTATTTTGAATATGACAAAAATTAATCTTTTTTTCTTTATTACAAAGGCAAAATTCTTGTTCCAGGATACGAGTGAAACAAACTTATCTGATACCACAGACAAAATCATTATTTTTTAATTTTCTAAATTATATATTTTCCATTTATCACTCATTGTTTTTTATTTAGTTGATTAAAGTTTTACAAAGTTTCACCTATATTTTATTAAAAAGATGACGACATAGAGGGACTTAATTTTGTCAAGTATACTAATTAAATACATCCCTATTGCTAACGGGTTATCTTACATGCCATTAATTTTCACGTATGAAAAGCAATTCATCTTTGATATAATTTTATCAAAAGGTTGTACTAAGACATGCTCCATTTTGTCAAAAGGGTTGTTATAATTAAACAATCCATTTCGGATAACTCGTCCAATCCAGGGATAACTATATTAATGTCTTGAAGTTCTTGTAAATTGTAAAATTTGGTTTAACTATTTGTGTAGTTTCTTTAACTGTTCCTCAAGTTTCACAACTAGAAAATAGTTTATTTGTGAGGAATTTTGCAACCAAAATTTTTTTATTGCAAAGTTGCAATTCTCAAAAGCTTCGCAATAATTTGTTTAATTCGTTACGTAGTTTAATAATGTTTCTCAAGTCTTGAAGCATTAGTAACATTTGAGGTTACATCTATTCATTTAGATTCTCTTTTAAATTCCGATCTTCTCATATTTTCTTCAAAACACATCTTCTCCTTAAGTAATCCTATAATAATGATTGCTCAAGTTAGTTGTTCTAGGATTAAAGACCCACTGGAGAGAAGTAAGCAATCATTCCCATTCCTCAGAATAATTAAAAATTTTTTATGAAACCTCAATAATAAAGATAGAGAATTTAATTGAATTCAAAGCATCAAGCAAGATCTCCATTTATTTACAGCTATTACGACGACACCAATGCACTTACTTTTGTATGGAGAATAACTTATGCCCTTCTACATATAAAAAGATTTATTTGTACTATTACAATGACAGAATGCCATCTATATATCTTGCCAAGGAGAAGAACTTATGCCCTTGTAAATATGAAAGGAAATGCTGGACCATCTATGGTAACAAACCTTGTTCCATTCTGTTCAAGAATACCTGCAATTCCACACCTTGGCCTAGGACAAGGTGGAGGTCGGTTACATTCTGGGCACCAGCCAAAAGTATAGGGACCTGGTGCTTGATTACTGCCAATATCAAAGAAGGCCGGTTCACCACCAATGACAATAAGTCTCCTTCTCGTCTCTGGATCTTCCTCACCTATACCCCAAGTAGTATTTTGAACACATGTTGAAGAGGCTGAAAATGCAACGGTGAACCGAGTAGTTTCAGTGATGATAGTCTCTTCAGGATTTCTTGGGGTGAAGATGACTGGAAGGCCTTGTATAGAACCTCGTCCAATAGGTACCTGACCAACATAAGATGGACAAGATCCATTGCGAGCCACTAAAGTTAAACCACCAGCAACATCAGTAATACCTGGATTTACATAGTATTCTACACCTCTTGTAACAGGGTTTCCATCAGTATCAAGCACAGGAGGGCCCTGAGCCATACAAGACATAGCCATCAGTAGACAAACAAAGCTGAAACTTCTAATAAACCTCAACATGGTTGCCTGTGACACAAAACAAAAAAAAAAATACTTAAGCTTATCAACCCGTAAACTTGATTAGAAACTGAGGAATTTCTTGCACTTTGTGATCTATGAAAGGTAAGATGGATAAATTTATAGGAAATGTGGCAGACTGGCACATGCAGGCATGCGAAATTTCAACAAGATAGCACAGCGAAGGCACGGCAACGAAAAGTCCATTTGTCTATCCTAATCGATTGCTGATTTTACCGCCTTGATAAACATCTTCATCCTAGCCTTTAATTATGTGTACATGGATAGCAGTAGAATTTGAATATTTGAAGTTGAATTTCCCAAAAGATCTAGACTGACGGGCGAGGGTGTTCAAATTAGGCATATTTTAAGTGGAGTAAAATGACTATTGGTACCCATTTTTTCTTGGTTTGGTCAGAACATCCTTTCCATACGAAAATGATTCTAATTAATCCATTGGTAGCTCTTAACCCCTCCCTCAAATACCATTTATGATAATTTGTTAGGTTGACTAAAACAATTAGTTTACCAACAAGCAGCCAATTAAGCAACGACATGTACTTGGATATACAAGAATTAAATGTACTACAAAGTCATTAGGGGTTTTGTACTGGGCATTTCAATTGATAAATAAATTTGATACATTTGACCTGCCAACATGACTTAACTAGAAAGTTATATAAAAATTACGAAAAAGAAAAATCAAAGACAAGAACAGATTTCAAAATAGTACCTTCAAATCATATATTATAAAATTTTAGTTCATAAATTCGTGTGTTATTTGTTTTCTTTTCTAACTCTTCTTTTACTCCAAATTGGAAATGAACTCGAACCGACGGCATTACGGTTTATTAGAATCGATGTTGCCTATTTTGTTTTGTGTTTGCTCCAACAAATAAAAAATGATTTAAAAAATTGTCTTTACACCTGTTTACCAGTTCCAAATCAAGCCTTATACACACACACAGATATATATATATATAGAGGATGGCATGAAAATATCCAGAACTTGATGAAAGCTAACAATTTGTTTCTTTCCAAAGATCAGTTCAGATTTTTATAATAAAAAAAAAAGGTTGATATAATAACAAAGACATACAATGGTGTTAAAGAACATCCAGTGACTTAAGATAGAAAAGATTTTGGATTCAACTTTTGGTATTTGGATAGTTTATGTAAAATAATTCATGTAGATTATCAAATATGCAGTCTCTTTTTGGAGGCAATAAAAATGATTTTTATAGATCAAAAAGCTGATATGAACTGACACTGTCAATTCTACATCATAGAAGACTACTTGAAGGTCTTAAAAAAACTCATGATATCGCACTATTTTTAAACATTAAAAAAAAAAAATGATTTAAAAAGGCAAGAATGTAATTGATAGCGTTTAGAGAAGAGAAATGGCCAATACTTTGAAAGTCATGCATGTATGCTAACTTTAATGAGATTTCTTCGCATCCAAAACACTAAATATTAAGAAAGTGGATCCTCACTTCATCAAAAAGCAACATCAAGTCATAAGATCAGTGGTTCTTCAAGACTTGAGACAGAGAATCACAAGCCATCCCAAAGCAATTTGCAAGAAATCAATATTTAATTGACCGAAATTGTTTAATAATATCATTATCTAAAACTTCAAAATTTGATGTCTTCTCTCTTTTCTTCGAAGGAATTAGTACAGGGATTTGGTCGACTTGGGCTAAACACTAAACCATCTATCAATATATTATATCAATCATGAGTGGTGAAAAATTGTATAGATTTGTTAGATCACATATTTCACTAAATCAAAGATAATTACCATACAAGGTTGAGAAGGAGCAATTCATCATAAAGCTTAAGTTCTTTGGATAGAACTTAATTTTAACTATCTGACTCTTTAAAATTCATTAATTGCAACAATCAATGCTAACTAGCATAAGTTAATTTCATACTTTTTGCCTATCGATGACGAAAACTGACGCTTGTTGAATCATGAGTACTGGCCAAACAATTTAATTAAGAAAAATATGCATTATAACTAGATGATGTAAAATAAGAAAATGCTGTTATGATAGTTTGAGAATTGTGAAGATTTGAAAATCATTTTCGGATCCAATCATTTTTTTCATGAATTGGTTATCCATAAATAATTCTAAGTGAAATCTCCATCTATTTACTGCTGCTGGAGCCTCACTTATTCTTTGTACATGGAGATTAACTTAAGTCTTAAGCCCGTCAAAATACAAAAGGAAATGCAAGAACATGATCCTCTACCAACAATCTCTTCCCATTCTCAACCGCAATACCCACTGACACACACCTTGAGCTAGGACAGGCTGCAGAAGTACCATTGATGATACAGTCCTGTCACCGGACCAAAGTACAGAGATCTGGTTCATTCTTTACAATTCTGAACTACGAAACACTACTTGTTGGCCTAGCCTCCCTTCCAGACACAATATATCTCTTCTGTGTCTCTAAATTTGACGTGGAGAGTCTAACTGATGACTTTATACGTGGAAACAACGAACAGTTTGAGAAGACAAATACGCACTAATCCTTTAAACGGCCATAATTTTTTATCCGAAAGCTCAATCCATACAAATCATATAAATTAAAAAAACTTGCTCCAAGGCCCACAACATTCGGTAAGCCATTATAGGCTTTTTTTCAAACCCAATTTAGTGCCTTTCAGTGATCCGGACCTGCAGAGTAGTCTAGATTGCTTTGGTTTAGAAATTAAAACATTTTATTTTGTTTCTTCTCCTAATTTCTTTATTTCTAGAATTAATTTTGAATTTATAGTTTATTTTATTTTTTAATTTAACCCTTAGTCAACTAGGCAAACTATTTATTTTGTTTGTAGACTTTTGGCCAAAATTATCGTATTATTAAAAAATATTTAGATTTATGATTTTTTTTCACTTTATTGTTTTTTTTAGATTTTTTAAATATTAAATAACATTGTTTGCTCTCCACTACCGAAAAATAAAAAATAGTGATGGTTTTTTTGCGAGGGTCTAAAAAACAGTAGCAAAAAAGCAATTTTTGCGAAGATTTTAATAGAACCATAGCAAAATCAAGATTTTAAAAGAAAATTAATGATGGTCAAAATCCCCGTCGCTAAAATCGATCAAAAATAACCAATTTTAGTGATATTTTTTTGAACCGGTCTCTAAACCATTTTCTAATTTGAGAATTAGCGATGGTTTAGTTAAATTGTTGCTAAATTTCCTTTCAAAATGATGTGGATTAGTGATGTTCCACCCAAACCGTCGCTAAATCATCTAAATTAAAAAAAAAAATTGACAATTATTTATTACTTGTTTTTTGGGAAAAAACCATCACAAAAAAAAAAAAAGCAAATGTAGTAATGGTTTAGTAAAACCGTCACCAATTTTTGGACAATTAGGGGGAAAATTAAAATTTTCAATTAGCGACGAGTTTTAGCAACGATTTAAAAACCATCGCTAAAACTTAAATCCCTAAAAGTACATTCTACTCTTTTTTCCCCCATTTTCTCTCCTTCCTCACTTTTCCAGCAAACCCTCTCCCCCCATTTTTTTCAGCAACTTGAACTCTTCCCCTCTCCTCCTCCCTTTTCTTCTTCTTTCTTTCGTTTCCTCCTCCTCCCTTCGGTCCTCTTCTCTATGGTAGCAACTCCTCCACGGCGGTAGCTACTCCTCCTTTTAGCTTGGTAGTAGCTCCTTTTAATTTGGGTATAATTTTGTTTTTCAAAATTTTTGAATAATTTAATGTTTTGTTAATTATTTGTTGTTAATTGTTAATTGTTATTGTTGTTAATTATATATTAGTTAATTATTAGTAAGTTTAATTGTTTATTATTGTTGGTGTTAATTAATTTAATTTATTATTTCAATAATTTTTAAAGTTTTTGGTTAGTAAAATATGTGTTAAATAATTTTGATTTATATAGTTTTAATGAAATTAAGTTTATTTGTTGGTATTTAAAAAATTTAGTCTGTTAATTGTTGTTAAATAAGTGATTAGTTGGTTAATGTTATTTAGTTTAAATTATTTTGTTAATATAAATATGTTTTATTTGTTAAATAATTTTTTTTTGTGTTTACGTAATTAATTAAGTGTTAGTTTAATGAATTATGTTTGAAATAAATTTATTTAGCTATAAATTTTTTATTAGTTAATTATTAGTTAGTTTATTTTATTTTATATAATTTAATTTTGTTAATTCTTAATTAGTTAAACTAATTAGTTTAGTTTAATTTATTATTATTATTATTTGTTATTTTTTTAATTAATGTAAGTTTTTTTACAAAATTATTTAAGTGTTAGTTTAATAAATTATGCTTTAAATAAATTTCATTTAGTTGTTATTTAAATTAAGTGAAATTATTGGTATTTAAATAATTTAATTGTTCTTAGAAAATTCAATAGTTGTTAGTTTTATTAATAAATTATTTAATTTTTAAATTAGTGATTTACTTGTTAATAACATTATTTAAATTTATGAAAAAATAAAATATTTAATAGTTTTACAAATTGATAGTGTTAGTCTAAAACCAAACGTAGATGGATGAATTTAATACAAAAAAAAAAAGTAGAAAGATACAATAAAGACCCCCCCCTCCCAAAAAAAAAAAGAGTGAAGAGACTTTTGTAACCATGTAACCATTAATCTTTTTAATTGATGATAATATATATTTGTTTTTTTTTAAAAAAATACCAAGTTAAGAAACTTGACACGAGGAAATTTTTCAAAATGTAGTACTTGTCTTGCCTGTGGAGGCAAAGTAAGGAAACTTAATTAAGATCTATGCCGTAGCAATAATTATTTGAAAAAAAAATAAAACAAAATGGTATTTTATGATAACTGATTTTTTTTTCTGGTTTAAGTAGTGTAATCTAATTTTTTTCCAAAAAAAAAATAATAATAATAATGACACAATTAAAAAGATATTTATAATATTGTGGCTACTAATTTAGTTGATAATTAAAAAAAAAATTCCTTATATTTTTTATTTTTGGTGGGATGCAATTAATGGAATTAATCACTAAGGAATTTAGCGAAGATTAATGAAAACAAAAGGATTTCTAGAACTTTTCAACTTTTGTTTTGTTCAGCATTCACTCTTTTCTTTTAGAACAAGTTATTTGATTCCAGACTACTGTCAATCATGTGAGAAAATTGGAGTAAATTATAGATTAGTCCCTCTCACTTAGGGAAATGAATTAATCAATCACTTTTTTTCTTTCAAAAATTAATTATTTAGTCCATCACTTTTTAATTCATTCAATAACTTAATTTTTTTCATTAATTTTGTAATAAATTAGTTATTTTTATTCTTAAATTGCTTTTTTTTATTTGAGAAATAATTTTTATTCTTAAATTGCTTTTTTTTTTTTTATTTGAGGAGACATAATTTTTATTCTTAAATTGCTTTTTTTAGGAGATAGAAAGATAGTGGATAAATGAGAGAAATAAAGTATCAAAAGTACAATTTGAGGAAAAAAAAATTACTAACCAAATGAAAAATTAACGAAATGCCTAAATTATTGATAAAATAAAAATAAAAAAAAATCTAAATGATCAGTTTTTAAAACGAGAAGGATTAATTACTTCATTTCTCAAAATAGTAAGGACTAATTTATAATTTACTCTAGAAAATTGGGACATAAAGAGATGCTTGATTACTCCTTTGTTGAAATTCAGCAAAACATCTCATCTCGTCTTGTCATATTCCTCTTTGCTTTCTATCTTCCTTTCCTTTTCGATTCTCAATTTCTTGTCCTTTTTCATTCTGTCTTATCCATTTATGTCCTTCATCCAGCTAAGAACATTTTTTAGTTTTTAAGCTAAGAACATTTTTTAGTTTTTAAACTAGAGTAGGCTAATTTGTAAATGATGAGGCAAATGCAGCAAATGTTGCTGAATATGCAGTAAGACAATTCATCCACCGAGCCTCCGACTTACGATTCCATCCAACCTCTAACTGACAACCCTACCAATCGTTAGTACCTTTTAGATTTTCTTTTTCATGTAATAATAAAAAAAAACTTTAAACTTTATTCCTAATTAAATATTTTAATATGTATTTTATTTTATTAAATTTTATATACTTGTAATAATTTTTTAATATTTAAAAATCTTATGTATAGTGTTATTTTTAGTTTTTAAAGCTGGAGTAAGTTAATTTAAAACAATTATAAATTGAGTAAAGATAAAAAAATGTAAAAAAAAAAAATAGCGATAGTTTTAACCATTGCTAAATACAATTTGAAAAATCATCACTAATTTGCGACAATTTTAACGACGATTTAATAAAAAATGTCGCTAATTTTTCCAATATTAGCTACTTTTTCTATAAAATTATGATGGTTTTTTTAATTAAAATTAGCGATGGTTTTTTACGTAGCTAAATTAGTGATGACCTTAAAAAATTATCGCTAAAAATTAGTGACAAACATTTTGTCGATGGTCTCAAAATCGTCAAAAAACCGTCACTAATTTTATTTAGCGACGGTCTAGATCGTCGCTAATTCTACGTTTTCTTGTAGTGTTTGTTATGCACTTACGTCAAGGTGCTCTATTACCTTCATGTATGTAGTAGAATCCGTGCACCTTTTCACTCCTGAAAATTTAGTAATCAAATCCCTAAACTCTCATATAACATTTTTTGTAACATTACCAAGAAAACACTAAAAGAGATGGGGTTCTAACTATTTATAAACGAGTTCATTGTAACTCAAAGGGTTGCTTATTAAGACTCAACTACACTATATTCGTTCAATTGATCAACTAGCACTATTTGATCGCTTTATTGTTATTGTTATTTGTTGGCTTTCTTTCGGCTATTGGATCTCCCATTGTATGTGTTTCATAGACAATTTAAATATTTCATTTGCATTCATTTTTGGTCCTTGTAAACGTTGTTGTTTGTCCTCATATTTCTGCATCTTCAATTTTGGTTCTTATGAGTTTTTATTTTTATTTTTTCCCTTCTCTATTCTTTTTATTTGCATTTTCTTTCATTAAGTGGTTTTGTTATTAGCTTATTGTTTTTTTTTAAACTTTTTTCTACAACTTGCATGCCTTTTTTTTGTAACTTCTCGGAACCATCATGTTGAACATTTAATGCATATTTTTTTTAATGTTTGATCCTTGTTTGCTTTTGGTCCTTAGCAATATTGTTTATTTGGTCATTTTGTTTTCTCCATGTTACTTTTTCATTCCTCTCGGCTAGGAATGATTGATAATGCTTAAAATACATGTGTTTAAATTGCTAAATCCTCCTGCATTTTACTATTTTGAGATGTCTAAATGATAAACATTAACTATTTTTGTATTCTATGTGCTAGGATGTGGAATTGATTAAAAAATGACGTTAAAAGAATCATATAAAGAGAATTTATAATCGAACCAATTCGGCCATTGGAAAGCATAAAAGCATGGGCATGTAAGCACAAGTAGTGTGGGCACGCAAATGCGACGGACATAGATGCACGAGGACATGAAGGCGTGGGCACGTTACAACTTGACACGAGCACGTTGAAATTCAAAAAAACAGACAACAAACTTCAACTAGGAAAAAAATTTATTGCGATTTGCCGAGAAAAAGACGCCAACCTACCAAAAGAGGAAAGAATATTATGTACCCTTTATAGGGAATACACAACTCGTATAAATAGGAATCTAGCGAGACTAGGGTAGAGAAATTTTGATATTATTCTTCATAGAATATGCAACATTATTTCTCTCTCTCTCTCTCTCTCTCTCTCACTCATGATATGGCGGTCGACATGAGCGGCTAGACCACTTTTCCTTGGTGAAGGTAAGCTGAAGCTTTTGAAAATCAAAGATTTTAAGGTGCTTCGACATTAATGAAAATCAATTTGTTTATTTCAAGTATTGAACTTTCTTCTATGCTTATTTTCATGATTATTTGGTTAATTTCTAATGTGTACGAGTTAGCTTATTAACTTAGATAATCTATAGCTAGATCGAATATTGAATCCGTAATTGTTCAATCCATTTGATTTATGTAGTAACTAGGAGTGTATGGTTTGCTATGTCGGAAACTAATGACTCTTAGGAGGATTGTTCAATTAGATTAAATGCAACTACATGTGTTGTGTTGTCTTGCTTTGTTGATCTTTCTAATACATAAAGCCATTGTTTGATTAAATCTTAGATCGTATCTAGGATTGTTAAATAATGAGAGTTGATTAGAATACATGTTTCTAGTTGGCTAATCGTAAGGAAAGATTGATTTCAATATCATAACAAATATTTGAATGGGAATCGATATTTCTAGCACCAAGAATAAATTTCAAGTTCCAAAAGTGGATGTGACCCGAACCAAGGTTTATTTACTTGAATATTTATTTTAAACTCATTTTCCGAATTTAATTTGTATAGTTTCGGTTATATCTCAATCAAATCAAAACCCTCCTTTCTTATTTATTTCATGTTTCTTCTAGACTTATGATGACTAACGCGATTGAATTCCTCGTGGGATTGATCCCTACTCTCCCTCACCACATTTGTGTTGTAGGAGTTTAAGAGTTTAATTTGGGTGCACACGATAGCATCACACCAATGACAATGAGCCATCCCTACATCCGCCTCACTCTAGAAAAACTCCATCTCATCCCCACCCTATCCCCTGTATGGGGTGGGGAAGAGATGGAGTTTTTCAAGGGTGGAGCAAGGGGGATCCGATGCCCCACTAAATTTTTTACGCCCGCCCTACTCCATTTTACTTCATATTATTTTATACTAAATTTTAAACTATAGTAAAAAGATAATAGTACATATAAAAAAATATAATTATGAAAAACAATAATTTAAAATGATATTTAAGTACAAGTTTACAACACAACTCAAAATATATTAAATTTTTTTAAATCGAACAAATAATAAACTAAATTAAATTAATAAAGTATCACAAATGCAATTACAAAACACAAATTCTTTCATGTTTTTAGTGCTTAAAGATTATTAAAACTCACTTTATAGCCTTAGAGTTTATATATATGTTAGGCATAATAGTAATTTTCAAAGAAAAGGGCGAGGCGGGGTGGGTGACGAAGTGGGATCGGTAAATACCATCCCCGCCACATCCTCGTTCAAATTCGCGCCACCTCGTTCTCGAATCAAATCGAGGAATCTTTGTGTTGATCGAGGTGGAGAGGGCCGGGGCCCCATTGGGAGGAGGGGCAAATTGCCATCCCTACTCTTAGCTAGGATTTTTTGCCTTTTTTCTATTTATTTACCTTATTGTCATTGAATAGGTTTGTATTTACCATTTTACCTTTTATTTTTGTTTTTTTATTCCTTACTTTTCAAGATCTTTTTTGTTATTTTCTTATTCCATTTGCCAAGGCATTTAATGCCTTTGTTGTTTGCTTTTGTATTAACTCCAACTTGCTAAACTTTTTGTATGTTTATTTGTGAAAAATCCTTATGTTTATATATACCATTTATCTCAAGCATATATTATTGCTTTATCTATCCTTGGTTATTCTTTTAATTACCCATCTTTGGTTTCTCTCCTACGAATGCAATGAAAGAACTAGAAACACTTTGAAAATTATTTTGCTCTTAATGGTTTTTGGTTCCAAGAATTTAAATTTAAAATTTATAATTCATATATTTGAGCTCAAGATCGCGCGAATTGAGTTAAGATTCTTAATACATTCTCCTCATGTTTTTTCCAGTATGTAGGTTCTTCTATTCATACTCAAATTTGTTGATGTGTATTGCAATTTATTATTTTGGTAATATATTTTTTTTTTTAATTTTTTTTTGTAAAGATGGAGGGATGCAAAGCAGTATAACCTTCTTCTTCTTTCTTGCTCCAATGAAATTAGAGGCTTTGACAACTCATAATCCATAAAAGATCAATCCTGGACATAAAAGAGCATCAACAATGAAACTCAGCCGAAAACAAAATAGGTCTCTAATGGGTAAACGAATCAACAATGGATCCTTGAGGGATTCAGCTCCCATGATTGATTTCCCTTCTCATAATCTATTGGGGAGACCAGCGGAAAGGTTTGTGGAGGTAAGGGATGTCGTGGCTGGGTCTAGGTGGGTCTGGAGGCTGTTGGATTCATGAGAGGATGATGAGAAGGATGTTGGCTCCGCTAGGTTCGTGAGAAAGGACAGCGAGCGGGTAGTGGACTCTGTTGGGATGGACGACGTGGAGGTGGCAGTAGGCAGCCAGATGTTTGAGTTCCTTTTTCTTGATTTTGTTTTACTTGATTTTTGGGATTCTTTAGGAAAAAAATGATAAAATTTAAGTCTATCAGCTGCCTCTTTTGTCCAGATATTGAGCTAGATATAGATTTTTTTTTTTTTTAATTCATATATTTGAGTTCAAGATTGCAAAAATAAAGATGAGATTTTTAATATATTTTCCCATGTTTTTGCTAAGATGTAGGTTCTTCTACCCAACTTTGTTGATAAGCATTGCAATTTATTGTTGTTATGATTTTTTATGAACATGGATAAATGCAAAGCAATACGGTTATGGAACAGAAGCGTCAGCTCTAGCTCCTACTGATTCTGATTGGTCAAGCAGTGGAAGCAAGAGGCAGGCTCTTCTTGATTCAAACAAGTGGAGCAGCAGTGGTGCTAGGCAGCCTTCTTCAGACACTGTTCGCTGGTGCAGTGGTAGAACTAGGCCTGATGACTGCAATCTATCCAGTGACAGGTGGTGTGATGGTAGCTCAAAGTCCATCTGGTCATCATCTAAGCCTCACAGACAATGATATCCAAAAGACTGATATGCTTATATTGCAGGAATTTTTTTATTCAACGGGGCAAACTAACCTATTCTATCTTGCAATTACCAGTTTTCAGTCTTTCCTTTTCTTTAATGTAAGGGAAATTTTGAGAAAATTTTAACAACATTGTATTGTAAAAGAACTACTGAATAGTGTTGACAAAAAAAAAAAAAAAAAAGGGCCTAATTAATCAAATTTATTTTATTAATTTTTTAATGATTTAATTTTTTTTTGGGTTATTTCAAAAATTTTAGAAATAAAATTAAAATTTTCTCCAAGTGAAACAAAAATAAAAGATATAGAATATAATTGAAACAAATCAAAAGTTTTAATAGAATTGAGAAAGCACATAAAATTTAGGGAAAACAAATTAAAATTTACCCTTATAATAATGTCAATCCTAAATTTTCTTCGTTTATAGCTCTACTTTCTTTTGAAGGGTTAAAAGTGCCTTTTTCTTTTTGTTTCTGGTTTTTCTTTTTTCTTTTTAGAATTCTTCAACCTGGTTTTTAATTGAAATTTGAATGTGTGACGTATTATCCAAAATCAAATCTATTAAAAAAAAAAAAAAAACTGATGGGTTATAAAAAGCTTAAGGAAATTTATCGATAACAATTTTAACTTTAGTATTCTAAGGCTTCATTATGCCGCATTCATGGGTTTGACGTTATTACAAATAGGTGACCCTGGACAGTATTTACAATTGTTAAATATAACTTTTTATTGGTTAAATTCTATTGCATGGATTAGCAAATTTCAAAGGAATAAATATGTTATTTCTTACATGACTTTGGCCCAATACTTTGATTATTTCTTTGCAATAAGTAAAATTTTCTTATAAAATGATGATTCCAGCCCCACAAGTATTTTTAATTTGATGATTATGATGATTTTATTATTGAGTCAATCTATTTCTTTAAAATCATTTTTTTTTTCATAAATGAAGTTTCATCTTTTAATTTGCTAAATAGACTAATATCGATAATGTGATGTAATTTTAGAGGAAGGCTATGTAATTTGAATGAAAAACACATGACATTTGCTAGAGGGGAGGAGAAATAGTGTAATACAATATAAATAATCCTGGAAAGAAGATGGTGTGACCAACAATCTAAAAAATGGCACCCATCATCCATAAGGTTGAGGTTTCTATACGAATAACATTTATATTCACTCATATTAACAATTATCATTAATAA
Source organism: Dovyalis caffra (assembly GCA_963924115.1). NCBI lineage: Eukaryota > Viridiplantae > Streptophyta > Magnoliopsida > Malpighiales > Salicaceae > Dovyalis > Dovyalis caffra. The sequence continues at coordinate 4,607,247 of CAWUPB010001195.1, forward strand.
AAAAAGTCATAAATGTTGTACTATCAATATTCATTGAACTCTCAAATTACTATAAACCAAGAATTATTTCTACTATGCTACTTTATTTTCATGGTTAGCTCTGGCAAGTTTAAGTGTTTTTTTGTATTTGTTTACATATATTGTTTAATAAGTCATTGTTGATTTTTTTCATACAAAATTAATTTATAAAATGTAAACATTACATACGAATTTTTATTTGTGTTGTATTTTTGAAAAACCTTGCAACATTTCCTCTCGTTATTTGACTGACATTCATGAGTGAATACCAACGAATTACTCATCAATGTCCTCGATCAAATATTTTCACTTTAATCTATACATAAAAACAAAGTTCCCTTCAAATAAATAAAAAATATAGCAAATATAGCAATGTCCATTGATATTCAAAATTATTGGGTAAAATATTTTATCGTTTACTTAACAATTTTCATTTGACTCAACTCATCCTTTGTAGATAATAATTGACAACTTGTAGTTTAGCACGAGACGATAACTAGTATGGCTCGAAAACAATTGGAATACCTTGTGACACAATAGAAACAAGAGGTTCTAGACCAAAATAAGGCATTGAAAATAAACCATTGCAAATATTGGATAGACCACTAGCATAGGGATGGTAATTTGCCTCACCTTGATGGTGCCCGGCCCTTTTCTCCCCGTTTCACCCCGGTCAACGCGAGGACTCTCCGTGTTGATCGGGAATGGGGCGAGGCGGGGCTCCCCATGAACGGGGATGGGGCGAGAGATGGTATTTGCTTGCCCTGCTCCGTTTGCTCCGTTTACCCCATTTCATGATTTTTTCTCCCTAAAATTATAATTGTACCCTATATAAAATTTGTAATTAATGACTTTTAGGGTTTATTTTCTATATGAACCATCATTTTTTTTTATATATAGTTTGAAATTTAGTAGTAAAATGGGATAAGAAGAAACGAAAAAAAATGCCTTGTTTGCCCCGTCATTGTCCTATGAGGATCCCCATCCCCGTTTGGGACGAGGAATATTATGATAAATTTTACCCCGAATGGGGTATGAGGCGAGGATGGGAAAACTTTTCGGGGGTGAGGATAGGGATGGCCATCCTTGCCTCCGCCCCGCCCAATTGCCATTCCAACTAGCAACACTAGTTACAACTGAAAGCATATAGTATTCAACACCATTTCTAGGAGGATTTCCATTTGCATCAAGCACATAAATCCATGGTTAAGCCACTATGGATTGTACATGAAGATATTCAAACAATATATATTTTTATGATTCCATTACTTAGTGTATGATTAAAAAAAAAAACTACAAAATACTTATAAAAACAAGAAGTATATTTTTTTCCCCATAATAAATCAACCATGACAACAAAAATATTAATTGTGCTTGAGGAAATTAAAAGAATATAATTGCATATTTATGTTTGAGACTAGAATAACCTATAATTTCAAGTTTGAGGCTTAATCAATTATTAGAAATCAAAGGACTAACATTTAATATGAAAACACCAAAAAATGTTGAAGGATTTATTTTCAATAACTTAAATAAATAAAAAGATGAAAAAGTTAACGAAGAAACCACAAAAGCTGAGTTAATGAAAATTAATATAATATAGTGTTTAAAGAGCTGATTATCAACTCGTTGCTATGGTGTATTATTAAAAAAAATAATTTTTATTTATTAAAACATAGAAATTTAATTAAACAAACCAATGAATGACACTATATGTAATTAAAATGCACAAAAACAATAATACACTACTTGTAATTAAAATGAGTGGATATGATTTAAAAAAAAAACACTTAAATAGAATATATAAGTAAAAAAAGAGGTAGATATGTATATGCATAAAATATAGATAGAAATTTTCAAAATAAATAAATAAATTATGTATTAAATAAAAAATTATTTAAAAGTAAACAGAAAGAGAGGTAGAAAGTGAACTTACCCGAGAAAATAGTAGTGTTATATATATATATATATATATATATATATATTTGTTAAATATATTCCAAATAGGTAACTCATGAAAATTTAAAATACATAAAGAGTAATTATTATACATATACAATAGTTACGACATTGGCTCACTTTTGAGGAGAGAGATTGACAAAAAAAAAAAAAAAAATTCAAACCCATAAAAAATGATAAGAAGATTTACAAGGTTTAACTTTTTTCTATCTTATTTCTCTCTCCTCCTTGTGTCCATCTCTCTTTTATAGAGTAACTTACACTAGTTACTCCATGAGTAATATAAAATTTCTCGATAACTCATCGGTAAAATTATTTTTATTTCAATTTTTTTAATAGTAATACTTTTATAATTAATCTAATTTTGGGTTTTTCCCATATATAGTCTTTGTACTCTACGAATTTTCTAACTTAAATCCTATATTATTTTTTCTATTGATTGGGTCCTTCTACTCATTTTGTCTCATTTTCATCCTTCCATTATAACATCCATTAATCACAATTAAGTTCAATAAGTTTTTGTGTTTAAATGTTTTGATATTTTATTAATCTATAATTACTTCATCTTATATAAAGTTTTACAAAGAATAATCTATTACAAGTTATTAACAAAGAGGTATACATAAAGGCAAGTAAAAAGGAAAATCTATCTTTAGCCTAATAATGATTAACGAGTACAAACATAATGAATTGAATATAATTGTTATTGTTGTTGCTCAAGCTCGAAAGACATAGAGTCGTCGGGAAGTAACGTGCAACTTGAGGAGATAAAACATATAGGTTGTTGTTGTTAACTACAATTTGAAAGAATAAAGATTACGAGTTATAGAGTTCTTTGAAGAATAGAGGTCTTTTATCCTAACACTCTCCCATAAGTCGACTATGATTTGTCACCCACGAGTTAATTAGTCCCTTAGAAATTGTAAACATGTAGTAGACAAAAGTTTTATTAGAATGTCAACTATTTGATATTGACCTAAGATAAGCCAAACCTATAAACTTTCCTTAGAAACCATATCCATTACAAACTGGAAATCGATTTGAATGTATTTAGTTCATGTATGGAATAGGGGGTGATGGCCAAATAGGTTGTGCTAATATTATTACACTAAACTATAGGTTTAGAAGAAAAAGATACACCAAGTTTGCCAAGCCAATAACCGAGCCAAGATATTTTAGCTTACATTTGACTTTACTTGGAATTATGAGCAATAGTTTTCTACCTGAAGACTTCCGGGATATTAAGTTACGGCCTAGATATACGGCATAACCTCTTATTGATTTTTTATCATTTAAGCAATTCACCTAATTAGAGTTAGAAAATCTAGAAAGAGAAGGAATAGAGGATTTACAAAGATGAAGACCAAGATTCACGAGTAAGTTCAACATAGCATAGAATTCACTTGACAAACATCCAATGATAAGCCATTAGACTATGCATATATTGACATACCTTGTTAATTGCAAATGCAATATTTGTACGAGTTAGTGTCGCATATTATAATGCTCTTCCAACTTGGTGATAAAGAGTCGCTTCCTCAAAGGGGCCAAATGAAGTTTTGAGTAGACATAAGAGTGGAAACGGGGTAGCAAAGTTACATCCCTAAAGTCGTCAATGTATTTACATTTAGAGAGAAAATTATCATGCTTTGTCTATAACAATTGAATATCCAAAAAGTAAGCGATATCACCAAGGTCCATGGTAGAAAATTTAGAGTTCAAAGCAATAATAATTGAATGAAAAAAAAAATCAAATTATTACTAGTTATAAGAATGTCGTCCACATAGATTAGGAGGAAAATTCTATACCCTTGATCTTGATAGATGAATAATGAAAATTTTGTCTTGGTGCAAACAAAACCAAAATCAATCAAGAAAGTATATAGAAAAAAAAAACCCAAGCCCAAGGTGATTGCTTTAAACCATAAGAGAGACTTATGGAGGTGGCAAACATAGTGAGGAAATCCTGGATCAATAAAACCTAGAGGTTGAGACATAAAAATGCTTTCATCAAACCTACCATTTAAAAAGTATTATAATCATCTAATTGTTTGACACTGCAGCTATAGTGCTCGGGGGTGGATGTATATTATTTCTACGGGGGCTTGGGCCCCCTCTAACTTTTTTTTCCTATACTAAAGTAACTTATGGCCCCCTTTAACTTTTTTATTTTTTTCCCCTTTACTAGAGTAACTAAGTAACAAACCCAGACCTTCAACTTTTTTTTTTTTTTAATGCACGGTCTATATCCCTACCTTATCCTACATTAACACAATAATATTACACGTTTACACTTCAAAAGAAAAGGACACCAAATAGCACTTCGCCACCATTTGAGGCAAAACACATATGACATCAATTCTTTTTTATTTTTTTCCCTATACTAGAGCAAGATAAACCCAACCCTATTTAATGTTTTTTTAATCTTTGCCCTTGGTTTCCCTACAAGGCATAACTAAACCTTTAATATTTGCTTAATTTAATCGCAGTTACCTCTTACCACTACTAAATTCATTCTTTCTTCCCTTTCCCTTAACTCTTACTCTATTCAAAACACCAAAAAAAAAAAAAAAACATTTTCTCTAATCTAGATTTTACTTATTCGATAACACGGCAGGTATTTTCTCTAATCTGGATTGATATACTAGATTCTCAATTGTTTATTTGTTTATAATAATGATTTTTCTTGTTTATTTTTTATAGGTTCTATATTACTAAAATGACTATTTTGAAATATATTCAACTTATTAGTAGAGCAATTTGTGTTATTATAATCCTTAATATTTTTAAGTACATACACTAGTGAGCCCGGAGGGTGGCTCCTAGTAGACTTAGGTGGTGTATTTATGTATTTTGATTGAAAATTTGAATACCTTATTTGCATTTTAAGTGAATTTATAATTTGTTATTTATCGTGCTTTAGAAATTATTACATATTCATATTTGTAATTTATTTTTATTGTAGATGAAAAATCACATACCATGGATGCATTCTTTAAAAGGAAGAATATTGTTATTTCAAACTCTAATGAGGAGTCAAATTCTTCTATTGATTTTGATCCTTTGAATTTTGAAAATCATCCTACAAAATATTATAGAGTTGAAATCAAAGAAGGATTTGATATCAATTCATTGGAATGTGATCTGGGATTATGACCACAAATGTGGGAGTATCCTATTGACAAACATCATAAAGTTTGAAGAATCTATATTAATGTTGGTCCATATCAGCATATGCTTTCAAATTATCCAAAATCTGGAGAAAAACATCTTCGTAGTTTCCAAGCATCATGGTTTAAATTATTTCCATCAAGGTTAGAATATTCTCTAACCAAATATGCTACATTTTATCCATCATGCTATTTATTTCATAAGTAAAATGGATCTTTTGGATCAAATGCATTTACTTGTTAAGGGATTTCGATCATAGAAGAAAGTTAGGGATGACAAAAATTATGCATTCTTAGCGGATTATAGAAAAGATCCCACTTCTCCTCATCGAAATGTTGAGAAAGCATATTAGGATATCATGAATCAACCTTTGTATATTGAGAAAAATTTTGTGAAATTTACTTCTCAACAAATTACAAATACTCGATTTCAATTAAAAGCTTCAATTGATGTAACTCGATGGCTTGTATTTTAAGGATGTGCATTTAAAGGTCTTGTTAAGACCAAAACATTGATGAATCATGGAAAGTTTCTTGAACTATTGAGCTTTGTGGCATCTTACAATGATAGGGTAATAGAAGTATTAAGTAAAGCTCCACAAAATGCCTCATATACATCACCAAGAGTGCAAAAGAAAATTTTGCAAGTCTTGGCAACTAAAGTCAAGAATGCTATCCGTGAAGAAATTAGTATGAAAAAATTTATATAATTATTGATGAAGCTTGAGATGAGTCTAAAAGGAGCAAATGGCTATTGTATTAAGATTTGTTAATAGAAATGGATATATGTGAGAGCTTTTTTGAGCTTGTTCATGTAAAAGGCACTACTACATTAACATTGAAAGAAGAAATATTTTATGTTCTCTCTTATTATAGTCTTGATGTTTAGAATATTAGAGGATAGGGTTATGATGGTGCAAGCAATATGTGAGGGGAATGGAATGGGTTACAATCTCCGATGTCAAATGAATGCCCTTTTGCATACTATGTTCATTGTTTGGTTCATCGTTTACGGTTAGCATTAATTGCTACATCAAAGAAAGTTATCCCTATCCATCATTGTTTTTACCAAATTGAACTCGATCATTAATATCGTTGGCACTCATGTAAGCATAATGACCAATTAAAAGTCTGCTCATGCTATAAATATTGCTTATTTACTTTCCATTAGTGAACATGAAAATGGGAGAGAGCTTCATCAAGTTGGTGTTTTACAAAGGTACGAGGATACTCGTTGGAGTTCTTATCTAAAACTTATTTCTAGCTTGATGAATATGTTTAGGACAACTCGTGAAATTTTACTAAATATCATTGAAGATGAAGCTATAACTACTTAGCATTGAGATGTAAATACAACTTATAAGGGATTAACTTCTTTGGAATTTGTTTTCATTATGTATCTAATGAGAAAAATTATAGAGATATCTAATTTGTTTTGTCAAGCTTTACAACTTCAATCTCAAGATATTTTGAATATAATGCATTTAGTTTCTTCAACTAAGTTACTCATTCAAAAATTAAAAGATGAAGGATGGTATGAATTAATTTCAAAAGCAAAATCTTATTATGAAGTAGTTAACATATCCATACCGGACTTGAGTGCTCATTATATTGCAAGGAAAGGAAGGGCTTGTCATCAATAAGATACAATTATGATTGAGCTTCATTACAAAGTTGATATATTCAATGTTGTGATAGATTCTCAATTATAAGAATTGAATAATAGATTCAATGATCACACGATAGAGCTACTCATTCTTAGTTTGGCTTTAGATCGTAAAAAGATGCGCATATCATTTAGGATTGGTGACATTTATAAGTTGGTGTAGAAATTATACCCTCAAAACTTTGTTGATCATGAAATGTTGCAATTAAGGATGTAATTAGAGCATTTTGATCATTTACAAAATCTTCCTGATTTCAAAACATTGTCAAATATAGCTGATTTATGTCAATGGGTGATGAAGATAAGAAAATTTAAAAGTTATCCACTTGTGTATAGAGTGATAACACTTATTCTTACTCTTTTAGTTTCTATAACTACTATGGAGCGGTCATTTTCAACTATAAGTATAGTAAACTCTAAGCTTCATAACAAGATGGAAGATAACTTTCTTTTTTATTATTTGTTAGTATGTATTGAAAAATAAATTGTTAAAAATTTTAGTATGGATTCGCTTATAGATGATTTTCGTGACTTGAAAGAACAAAGATCTCTATTTTGAGTGATTGTATTTTAAAAATATTTTAAAATATATGTTGGTATGTTATTTATAATATATATATATATATATATATATATATATATATATATATATATATATATATATATATATATATATAAGTTGATGTAAAACATGATAAATTTATAAAATATTATTTTGGCTCTTATGGATATTTGGTCCTACGTTCGCCACTAATCGTGCTTTATATGGCTTTATAGTGTTGTCTACCTTTTTTTCTTAAAAAAAAAACCCCATTTGTTATCGATGATATTCATGGAAGGAGAAAAAGGAACTAAATTTCAAGTACTAGTGTTTAACGGTGTTGAAATTTCAACAAACATATAACTTTACACTAGTACTTTTATGTTTGAGAAAAATAAGAAGGTGTCTTAGGAATAGATTTGTGGGAAATGGCCAATAAGGTTTTTGGTTTGAGGAATTGGTTATAGAAAGTAAGAGCATTGGGTGAGTACGAGAGAGGGTGTAGAGTATGAAAAGAAGGAGGCTAATTTTTTAGTATTTTACGAGGCTTAAATCTAAAATTAGATTTAAACCATTGTTATGGCATGATGAGGTCAAGTTTATGGTTAGAGAAATAACATGTGGTGGCAAGGGTGAGTTAGCAAAAGAAGAAATAAGAGAAAGCCAAGGGCTAGAAGTTATTTACGTGTTAAATTGGTATAACGGTAGTTATGATAATTAGATATTCTAGAAGAAGTGGTATGGGTTGTGAGAGCTATAGAATGTGGGTTGCATATGGGCTGGACTTGGGTGTTAGATGGGATAGAAGATGAGGGTGTGAAACTAGGCTGAACCTCATAGAATTAGAGACTATTGGTCGAGAGAGTTGGAGAATTTAAGTCGTGTATAAGCTAGATTTGCTTACGAGATGGTCTGCTAGGAGGTGATGTGGGAATGGGTTGATCTTGGTGGATTTAAAGCCTATAGGTAGAGAAGTTAGAGACACATTAGGGATTGCGGGAGCTGAAAATTTTAAGCTTTGTATATGCTAGATATAATTTAAAGTATGTGTTTACACATGACCGAGTACGTTGAATCATGTACGAGTCGAGGAGAAAAATGTCTTTCAATACGAACACTAAGCCATGAGTGGGAGAGGTTAAGTGGAGTGAGTGGATATAGGCCGAGCAATATGCTTAGAAAAGGGAAAGATCGACTCGATAAATTAAACATGACCAAACATATACACCTTGTTAGTTTTGGTATCGAGACAACAATAACCTAAATGAGATGGACTATAACCGAGTAAAACATAAGGGAGGGAACTAAAGTCCATTTTTTTATTATATGGACGTAAATAAGGAAGACACAAGCATCCAAAAATTTTTTAAAAATGAGTAATCTAGTTCGTGGTGATGAATAATTTCATAAGGAGAAATAAATTTTGAAATTGAAAAAGGCACGCAAGTAATAAGGAAAATGTTATTTTCAAATGTAAAGTGCTAGTAAGACATAGGAATAGTTGTTTATCCTAACAAAGTTAAATCGGTTTCAACACTATTGCAATGTTGTCTTTCAATCATTTTGTTTTGTTCATAAGTGTCGGGACATATAATTTGATGATTAATACAAATATTTTTAAAGAAGGTTTTTAGACGATGGTATTTAGCACCCTAATTAGTTTGGACAAGTTTAATTTTTTAGTTGAATTACCTTTCAACAAGTTTTTGAAATTGAATAAACTTAGAAAAGCATTAGATTCTTTTTTATAAATTGGATAGTACCAAATGTATTTTGAAAAATAGTCAAGAAAGACCACATAAAATTTATGACCTTCAACTAAAGTAGTGGGCAAAGATCCTCAAACATCGGTAAAAATTAACTCTATATTACTAGTTGTGGTATGAGTAGAAGAAGCTAATGAAAATTGACTTGTTTTTCTTGAAAGACACAACAAACAGGGAGTAGATAATTTTAAAGACTTTGATAGAGCAATATTTTGTAAAATAAGTTAGAGTACGTAATTATGTGGATGGCCTAATTAAAAATTCCAAATATTTGATGAAGCTTTGACATAATACACTCGAGGAGTTGAGGAATAAGAAGGAGTGGGCAAGCATAAAGATCAACATCATTTAGCTTTAAAAGTATTAGTGTCTTGTGTAACCTTTAGGCAAAAGATAGAAGGGTGAAATTCCTAAATAACCATTATTATCGTAAGCTAGTCATTGAACATAAAGTAAAGGTTTTGTGATATAAGGCATATGTAGAATATTTAAAAAAGTAAGAGATTTGTAAGGAGTAGAAATGTGATTGGGACTAATATGAGCTAAGGGTAAGTACTCACCATTTCGCAACTAGATTTTTCTAGACCATGATATAATTCATAAGTACTAAGATAGGCTAGATTAGGAGTGACATGGTGTGAAACACCAATATTAAGATCCCATAAAGAAATTGGGGAACCGGAGGAATGAGTGGTGGAATAAACTACAAAATTAGCTAATGAAGTAGTAGAAGAAATTTATGATGGTAGTGTAAGGTATTGTGATTCCAAGAAGTGTAGAGTTGGCATCTGGTTTTAGCATCTATAAGTTTTCAAAAACCTCAACAAGAAGCATAAGGGCTATTAAATTTTTTTTTTTACCACATCTATAAAATATTTGACCTCTTCCATTTTGAAAGTTGTTAGGACTTCTTTGATTGAAATGTTTTGAAGGTGGAGTTGGTAGAATACCAAAATCATGAAAGAATGTAAAAATAGATTCTTTGTTCATGAATTCATGACTAAAGAGGAAATTAGTGAGCTCCCGGCATAAAACTTGGAAAATTCTGTAGATAATATCTTTAAACACAATGTGGAGCTTAGTAAAATTAGGCAATATAGATCTAATTGACAAGTTTGTGATAATATCTTAAAACTCTCTGAAAAATCCTTTGAACACATATAAAGTTAATAACTTATAAGGGGTAGCCGGTAGTAGTGAGCTCTTCACTATGTGATTTAGTATGTTATAAGCATTAAGAGATAGGTTTGTTAGGTTCCTAACCCAAATTTTGTAATGTCGGATGTAGCATCATGATTTGCTTGCATGAAGAGGAAGAAAAAGACTATTCAAGAATACTCCAAACATTACGAAGGTATTAGAGTCCATGACCATAGGTATTATATTAGTAGAAAAATTCATTGTTATCATAACGAGTACACGATTTATTGGAAAGAATATAATGAATTCGATAAATGCAGATTTTGTCAACATCCTCGATATCGAAGTTCTCGTCGAGAATTAGGAAGAGGAAAACTTTTTCTAAATAAGAAAATATACTACTTTCTTCTAACTCCGTGTATGTAACGATTGTATGCATCCAATGCAACGAGTGAGCACATGATATGGCATACCGACCATGGGGGAGATGATGTAGGAGTAATACGTCATCCTTCTAATTCAATTGCATGGAAAAGTATCAATCAAATTAATCTTTCTTTTGTAACTGAAATAAGGAATGTCCACTTAGGAGTGTGCATCGATGGGTTTCAACCATTTGGCCAATACGGTGCGTAATATTTGTAACACCCTAAATAAATTTTCCATATTATGCATGTGCATGCTTGTGTTTGTATGTTTTGATATTTTATTATATATATATATATATATATATATATATATATATATATAAGACATCTTTTAATTTGTTTATCCTTTATTTGTGGTGTTTTGGATTATATGTGTCTTGGAGATTGAGGGGAATTAAGATATTTTGGAGCTAATTGAATTGATTTAAGGACATGGATGAGTCTTATTGAAATTTGGGAGACTACTTTAAAATTTTGATATAATTATAGGGCCCATGTTATAATTTTAACATCCCTTCTTTATGCCTTTGTTGGAACCATATGGGTTCCATTAGTTTTCCCTCTCTTCCCACTTTTTCTCTTCCCTTTTCTTCTTCTCCATAACCCAACCAAACACTCCTTTTCTCCACACTTTTTTCTAACCTTTTTCATCACTAAACAACCTTGTATTAAGCTAGTTATGATGAACAAAGTGGGTTTTAAGTAAAATCGGACCTTGAAGAGTTGTTGTTCTAAAGGATGATTTCGAACCCAAAAGAGAAAGGTATGTTCTTGCCATAATTTCTAATTATTTTTGGATGGTATATGTTGTTTTGATGTTGGTTTGTGATGGGTTTGTTTTTTGAAGTGATATTGATGAGTCTTTTGAAGTAATATTGATGAAGTGAGGGTTGATACCCAACTTTGGGAAAAAGTTGATTAAGTGGTTTTAATTGATTAACTAATGATTATTTTGCTTTAGGCTTGTGTTTTATTAAAGCAAATTGAGATTTAAATGGTTAGATTTCATTGATTGAAAAATTATGTGATTTTATGCTCGAAATTGGGGTTTTATGAATATTGGTTATTGAAAGGGTTAGAAGATGATGACTTGTGATGTATGAACTTTGGGACTTTTGTGGAGTATGAGAATTTTGATGAATTATTGATTTACTTAGAGGTTATATTGTGGTTTGTTTAATTATAAAAATTGATTAGCTTGAGGAGAATATTGTTGAAGTGCTAAGGAATCAAGGTAACCATGGTTCAAGTCACCATAATGACCATATATATGATGTGTATTATGTGATTAAATGTGGCAAGTAATATTTGATTAATTGTTATATGTTATATGATAATGTGTGATGTGATTAATTGAGCCTTAAAGTATATTACTCTATGCATTTACATCATGAGCATAGATTTACATATTTCGGAAAATGCATTGAAATCATATATGCATGAAAGGAAAAGATTTTGGTAAAGACATAGTGTTGGTAAAGGCAAAGAGGACTAGACATGGCATCTAGTGGGGTACCTGCATTAAGGAAAAATGTATTTACACACATCATGAAAGTTTACGAAATGTCATGCATGACCATGTTTATTGGGCGTTAGCTCATTTTGTTATAGCTTGTGGTGTAGATGAGGAGTCTATGGATGTTGATGATGCAATCGTCACCTTGAACAAAATCTTGTGATATGTCCTTTTGTCTAGTTTAAATGTGAGACATAAGTGGCTTTAAGTGGCCGTTTGTATATCTTAACTTTTGCAGCTTTATTAGTCGATAAAGTGTTGTTCCATGTTTAGTTCAAACATTTGTATAGTTTATGTTTTGAAGCAACATGGTCGGGTGCCTTTTGTACTCGCAAGTCATGTATGTTTGTTGGATCAAGTTCCTTTTGAGGACATGAAAATGAGTTATGTTTGGTTTTGTTTGAGCTATATTATATGTAGGTTATGTTTGAGTGTAACGTCTCCCTCACTTGGGATGCCATCATGAATGGGTTCGGGCGTGGGGCGTTACGGAGTTGGTATCGAGCTCATGGTTTAGTCGGTCCTATAGGCTTAGATAGTTCACAAGAGTTCAAGGCCCGAAAGCACCATCAATATGTAAGTGTTAATATTGTTTAAAATCGGTTAATCTTATGTACTTTATAATATGTCAAGTATCTTATTTGGTTAATTTAATTATTCTTGTTTAATTTATGTTGTATGAATATTTGGTTAATCTTCTCTTAGTCTTATGGTCCTTTATATTCTTTTAATTGCCCAAAGGAATGATTTTTGGTTGTCTTGTCATAATGTTACTCGTTACAATCGTGCAATGCTACATAATCGTGCATTCATTAAGTCCAATTTACTTCATTACGACTGTGTAATGCCTGCTTGGTTATGCTTTCACCAATTCCACTCGCTTCTATTGCAACCATACAAAGCTACATGATCGTGCATTATACAACTAGTACACTTAAAGACACATTAAAAATACTCATATCATAAATCAATGATGCTTGATTGTGTAGCATGAGATTCATAAATGACCAAGTTGTGATTGTGGTACAAGGTCGAATGCCAACAAGGAGGTATGTAAACATAAGTAGACTAAGAAATCGAGTCGGTAATGAGAGGGATGACAATAATAATAGGCCGATAATATCGCGGATGATGGAATTGTTGCAATAGCAACAAGTGATGATGTAACAACAAAATGAACAAATGAGGGCTATATTGGCTATACAACGAAGCAATAACCACAGAGAGCTCTACAATAAAGAATGGATGTTGTCGAACGATTCAAGAAGATGAATGCGAAAGAGTTTTTGGTAGAACGGATCCTTTAATAGCCGAGGAATGGGTGAAATCTTTGAAGGTTATCTTTAAGCATTTGGGTTTGTGTGATACGGACGGGGTATTTTGTGTTATGGTTATGATGCTGCAAAGATGCTAGAACTCGGTGGGATGTAGCAAAAGTGCCACTAGATATACCTAACCTTACGTGGGTGCGCATCATAGAGATCTTTTATAGTAGATACTTTACTAATAATGTGAGGTCTAAGAAAGTACAAGAATTTATAGAGTTGAAGCAAGCTAGATTATCGGTGATCGAGTATGTCGGACGGTTTAAGCAAGGGTGTCGGTTTGTTCCTTTTATTTCGGTGATGCATAATCGAAGAAAGAGAATTTTCTAAGGGGACTTAACCACGGGATCGAGAGTATGGTGAGGATGTCTTAAGTCGTAACTTATAGTGATATGGTAGGGAAGACATTAATGGCTAAGGAAGACCGGAAGGAAATTGTTAAAGACTTGTAAGCTAAAAGATCGGTAACTAAGACAAATTATACACCCATGTCTATAGGGTAAGGACGAGTGAGAAACCGAGTTTTCAAGATTTGAATCAAATAGGGTAAAGAAGGCCAAATTCTCGGAGGAGGCCATATTTGTGGGAACTCGAGAGAGATTAGTCTATACCAAGAGTGGAAAAAGGTATTTTAGAGAATGCTTGGAGGTTACTAATACTTGTTTTTGGTGCAAGGAGAAAGGTCATCTTGCAAAAAAGTACCCAAAGAGACAAGGGTCCGCTCAAAGAGTAGTTGGAAGGGTTTATACCATGATGCAAGAGCAAGCTAATGAAAAGAACACAATAGTTATATGCAATAATATACTTATCCTTGGACTTATTGCCTATACATTGGTTGATTCTCGGTGCAACTTATTCTTTCATATCTAAATCTTTGTTGAGAAGGTTGGGGATTAAACTCGAATTGCTTACATATATGTATGACGTGACTTTTCCTTCGGAGAGGTGATGGAATCGAATTATATGATAAACAATTGTGATTTATCAATTGGTAACAAGACTTTGAGGATTGATTTGGTAGTGTTGAGCATACATGATTTTCATGTGGTATTAGGGATGGATTGTTTGTCAAAGTTTGGTGCTACAATTGATTGTCTTGAAAGAAAGGTGACTTTTCAACCACCTAATGAACAACCATTTGAATTTTGAGCTGATAGTAAAGTAAATATAATTTCTACTATTGTAGCAATGAAAGCATAGAAGATGATGAAAGGTGGTTGTATTGGATACTTGGTAAATGTTAAAGGTACTAAGTAAGAGCGTAAAGTAGAAGCTAAGGATATTAAAGTGGTGAAAGATTTTCTTGATGCTTTTTCAAATAGTTTGCCGGGTTTGCCATTGTAGAGAGAAGTAGAGTTTGAGATTGAGCTTGAGCTTGGAACTCGCTTCTATTTCTAAGGCTCCTTATAGAATGAAACCCATAAAATTAAAGGAATTAAAGATACGATTGCAAAAGCCGTTGGATAAAGGATTCATCCATCCTAGTTGTTCACCTTG
The DNA here is from genome assembly GCA_963924115.1 of Dovyalis caffra. NCBI lineage: Eukaryota > Viridiplantae > Streptophyta > Magnoliopsida > Malpighiales > Salicaceae > Dovyalis > Dovyalis caffra. The sequence continues at coordinate 4,622,273 of CAWUPB010001195.1, forward strand.
GGGAGCAACAATATTGTTTGTGAAGAAGAAAGATAGGACTTTAAGAGTCTGTGTATTGACTATAGAGGCTTGAATCGGGTTACTATCAAGAATAAGTATCCACTTCCACGTATCAATGATTTGTTTTACCAGTTAAAAGGGGCTTCGGGTTTGAATCTATTGACTATAGATTGATTTGTAGTCGTGGTATTATCGGTTAGGAATCAAGGAGGAGGATGTAAAAAAGATAGCATTTAGGACTAGATATGGACACTATGAGTTTTTGGTGATGTCGTTTGGATTGACTAATGCCCCGATAATTTTCATGGACTTGATGAATAGAGTATTTTATGAGCACTTGGATAGCTTCATTATTGTGTTCATCGATGACATCTTGATATGTTCTAAGAGTAAAGAAGAACATATGAAGCATTTAGAGATAACTTTACAAACTTTGAGAGAGCATAAGTTGTATGCTAAGTTCCATAAGTGTGTCTTTTGGCTAGAGCAAGTGTCTTTTCTTGGTCATATGGTTACCAAGGTTGGAATTATGGTGGATCCTAGTAAGATTGAGGTAGTGCAAAACTGAAAGTAACCGAAGAATGTGTCGAAGTAAAAAGCTTTCTTGGTATGGCTGGTTACTATCGAAGGTTTATAGAGGGATTTTCAAAAATAGCCGCTCCACTATCAAAGTTGACAAGGAAGAATGTAAGATTTGTATGGGATGATGATTGTGAGAAGAGTTTCTAAGAGTTAAAATCTAGGCTAACAATGGCTCCTATTTTGGCTCTTCCGTCGGATAATGGAAAGTTTATGGTTTACATTAATGCATCAAAGATAGGGCTCGAAGAAGTGTTAATGTAGGAAGTGAGAGTGATAGCCTATGCTTCAAGGCAATTGAAGGATTATGAGAAGAATTATTCCACTCATGATTTGGAGTTAGTCGTAGTGGTTTTTGCCTTAAAAGTTTAGAGACACTACTTGTACGAGTGTTATATGTGAAATCTATACCGACCATAAGAGTCTTAAGTACTTCTTTACTCGAAGGAGTTGAATATGAGGCGAGAGGAGGTGGTTTAAGGTCTTGAAAGATTATGATATTGTTCTTCATTACCATCTAAGTAAAGCTAATGTTGTAGCTGATGCTTTAAGTCGAAAGTCTTGGTTAGCTTCACAAGTGGTATAATCAATGATTTTGAGAGACGTACAAAAGCTTGAGTTGGAAATGGTGCCGAATGGTGGTGTCAATAAATTGTTCACGTTGGTGGTAGAACCAAATTTGAAGCAAAGGATTAAAAAGGGCCAACTTTTAGATGATGATTTAATCAAAATGAAGAAAGAAGTAGAAGAAAAGAAAAAGCCGGACTTTATGGTGGATGATGAGAGAGTTTTAAGGTATCGAGGTAGGTTATGTGCTCCTGCAATTAACGATTTAAAGGAAGAGATTTTAAAAAAGGCTTATACTACTCCTTATTCAATACATCCAAAAATCATAAAAATGTATAAAGATTTGAAGCTCGTGTATTGATGGAAAGGGATGAAGAAAGATGTTGCTGAAATTGTTTCTAAGTGTTAGACTTGTCGGCGAGTGAAGGTAGAACATCAATGACCATTGGAGCTATTAAGACTGTTGGATATTTCGGAATGAAAATCAGACTATATAATTATATATTCTATTTTTATTTGTACATAAAAATTCATAAATAAAGTGTATACAAAAATTTAAATATACAAAATAAATTACAGCACAAAAAATTTATCTCTGTTATTTCAAGAGAATCTCTTCTTATCTACTCATGACCGGAGCAAATTGAAATTGGCATGTGCTAAGTTGTTTGACAGGAAGTATTCAAAGAAGGTTGGACCAAATGCGTCTACGTTTGATAAACGTGCCCAAATGAACAACTTCTTTATGGGTCAATTGAAGTATTCTAATTGATTTTGTTTCGAAGTTCCTACTGTCTAATTATAATTAAACTAATACAAGCCTGCTTGATTGCCGATTTGTTTTTTTTTTTAAGAAAAAAAATTGGTTTAGTTAAATAGACTTGAGGAATATTGAATCACACAACAAGAATAACTCTTTTGATTACATGACTGCTTTATAGTTTTATTAAAAAAGTACATTCGATTATTAAAAACTTAAGTTCCAATAAAATAGAGGACTATACTCTCATTTTATTTCAAAGATTTTTTGAACTTTCTAATGATAATAATAATAATAATAATAAAAAAAAAAAAAAAAAAACTTAAAATGACAACAATTAGCCTCTGGTTGTAGCCATTTTCACTCTTATCTCTTGAGTTACATCTCATCAGAAATTAAACTTTCAATTCAAACTTTACTGTCATACATGTACGCATAGGGGATAGGACTACGTTGCAAAGGATTATCTAGTTGGTGCAACGAAAGATAATTACGGCAAGACAAATGAAGTTTTCGTTGCCGTGCCGCCATTGTTCAAATTTTGTACATAGTCGCATGCCTGCCCTCTTTACCAAATTTCCTATAAATTCCTAGCCAACCTATTCTATGCCAGGAGAAGCAAAGATATTACTCGGTTTCTGATCAAGTTTTTCAGCATACAAGCACAAACAGTACACTATTTTCCTGTAACATAATTATGTTGAGACTGGCTAGAATTTTAAGCTTCATATGGCTACTATTGGCCATATCTACTATGGCTCAAAGCCCTCCTGTGCTTGATGCTGGAGGAGAACCCCTCAGAAGCGGTGTAGAATACCTTGTAGACCCTGCAGTAGCTGATGTTGCTGGTAGTTTAACTCTAGTGGCTCGCAATGGATCTTGCCCATTTTATGTTGGTCAAGAATCTGCTAGATCCGGTCGAGTGGGCATTCCAGTCAGCTTTACACCAATAAATCCTCAAGAAACTATCATCACTGAATCTACAGAGGTCACTGTTACATTTTCAGGTGCCTCAACTTGTATTCAAAACACTTCATGGAGTGTAGGCGAGGAAGATCCACAGACGAGGAGGAGATTTATTGTGACTGGAGCTGAACCTGCCTACTTTCAAATTAACAGCAGGAATCAATTAGGAGGTTCCTATACTTTCCAATGGTGCCCAGCATGTATAAACGCACCACATTATGCAGGTATTCTGATTCAGAATGGAACGCGCTTTTTAGTCCTAGATGGTCCTGAATTTACTTTTATGTTTGTCAGGGCTAGTTAGGTTAATTCTCCATAACAAAAATGAAAACATAGACATGGCATTTTGTCATTGTAATAGTAAATAAAATCTGGCCTTTCATCTTTGGAAGGGTTTAAATTATTTATCTCCATAGTCAATTATACTATCAATGGAATACTAGTAAATAAATGGACACCTTATCTTTCCTTTCTGTCATTTGGAACTGTTTGTTTCAGCATTGAAAGTCATTGTGCTTAGTTCAAAATTGAAGGATTAGAATGTACTTTGAAAATATTAAAAGTCTGAGTATTAATATTGGTAACTTAATCAATGTAAGAAAGAGGTACTAAGGTGTTTGGTTACAAAAAATGAAAAGTCTAAAATAAAAATATGGGACTTAAAATAAAAATTAGAGCATTGAAATGATATTTATATTCTCTTGCTATGTTTGGAATAGTAATAGAAAATCGAAATAAATTTTAAAATTTTTAATATATGGATTTTTTTTTTAAAATAAGAATAATGATTAAAAAAAAATTCATCAATTATAATAGTAATAAAAATTATAAAAGTGATTGTGGTGGTGGTAGTGGTAGTGGTTGTGGTGAAGGAGGAGGGAGAGGAGAAAGATGTGGTATTAATAATAATATTGTAATAGCAATAATATATTTTAAAAAATTAATACCACTACCATAAGGTGGTAAAGGAAGAGTGGTGATAGTGGTGATGGGAGTAGTATAATAAAAATGATAATAGTGGTAAAAGTGATAGTTGTGGTGATGGTGATGGTGATGGAAATGGTGGCATAAGTAGATAATACACAATAGATAAAAATATTATATCATAATTTTAAAGAGAAAAAAGTTCTTTTTTATTTTTTATTTTTATTCCCAAGTCGCTCGATTATAATGAAATTATGTTCAATTTTTATTTTTATTTTCATTATTGATTCATATTTCCCTTTCATTTCTTTCAATAAAACACTTATAAAGTGAAAATTGTTATAAAATAATGAATGTCCATGGCCATTTAATATTCTCACTACTCATGTGATTCAATTCACTATTCAATATGAAAAATTAAAAAGGACATGCGAGTTGATTCAATTATTTATGCACCATTTCATTAAGTCCCTTCTAATTCTCTTCATAATCTTGAAGCCTACAAATAGGTTTGATTATTAGTAAGCTTGAGTATAAGTATTTTGTGGAGATTGAGAGAATTATTTAAAGTTGTTATCTCTTGTATTCACTTTATTTTATAGTGAATTCATTTTTTGATCATCTTTCTCTTCAATTCTACTATTATTGCCTTTTTTTTTAATATATAAAACGTTATCGATACGAAGCTCTAACTAACCAAGATAGTAGACCAATTAATTTCAATCATTGGATTGATTTTTTACACGAATGCTCTACCAAAATATCTAAATTATATAGATTATTAAGAGATATGTATCAAATTTATTATTTACTTTAAATTTAATGATACATCTAAGTATACATTTGAAAAAAATTTAATGATTTAATATATAAAATCTAATAATCTAATGTATTTTGTTTGAAAAGCTTAAAATTGATTATTAATTTTTTTCTTATTTTCTAACATCATTACCATATCTTCATTATCATATCAAACTTCACAAAACTTGATTTTGTGGCCCTTCGCATTTCAGCTAGAATTATTGATTATGGGTGCTTGATATTGAGAGACATTATCTACTTTCATGCCTCAAATGTACTCCTATAGTAACAAGATATAGAAAAAAAAGTTTTTTAGAAATATTCTAAATTGATTTCATGCTTGTTTGTGGCTAAGCAAAATAATAAGCTATTGATAGAAAATCATGAATCTCGTCCAATTGAGTCTACTCCATTCCCTAAAGTGAATGTGACAACTTATAATAATTTTGAGCATGGACGAAGATGTGGACATAACTATAATCATATCGAAATAATTATTGTTATACTTGTGATGACCATAATAATACATCTCACCACCGAAGTAGATAAACTATGAAAAAGAAAGAAGAAAAGAATAAAAAAAAAATCAAGTTAGTATTTTAAAAATGAATGTTATAAATATGATATGAAGAGATATTGGTCTCATACTTGCCGTATGTTAAATCACTTCATCGAATCTTATCAAGCCTTGTTGAAAAAAAAAAGAAAGAGTAAAATATCGAGGTTAATTTTATATATCAAAATAATGGTAATTAAAATTAAGAACTTCTTAGCTTTTCTATTTATAGATAAGATGGTTTATATTTCCTATTGCATAGTGATAGTTACAAATTTATTTTGCTATGTGTGTGTGTGTGTGTGTTTGTGAAGAATATATTTATTTATGTGTTTATTTAATTATTTATTTTATGTTAATATTATAGCTGATAATATCAACCTAATAAAAAGCTCTAGAAGAACGACTATATTATTGCGTGAGAAACAAACTTTTAAGACTCTAGAAGAGTGAATATATTACCACTTAAAGTGATAGAATTTAAACACTTTAGAAAGAAAAATATATTATTACTTGAAAAGGATAAATTTTATTATAAATGATGCACTATTTTCTTTAAATGCTTTTAAAAATTTCTTGAGTTTCAAAGATATTCATCTAAATGGATATCATATCAAGACATCAAATGTAGAAAATATTGAATACTTAAATATTATAATTATTACATCTAATAAAAAATAGGTATTGGAGAAATTACCTATTTTTTCTTTTAGTGTTTATTACAAACATTCGAGTGATTGAAAAAAAATTCTATAGTAAAATAGAAGTTTACTAATTAAAATGCTTTTATTATGTGGCATAACCGATTATGTTATACTAGGTATTTCATTATATGAATTATTACTGAAAATTTATATGGACATCTATTAAAGAGCTAGAAGATTCTTCAATCTAATGAATATTTATATTCCGTATGTTTTCAAGGCAAACCGATTATTAAGTCATCACCAACTAAAATTAAGATTGAATCTCTATTATTTTTATAATGTATTTAAGATGATATATGTGGATCAATTCATCAATCATGTGGATCATTTAAATATTTTATGATTTTAATAAATGCATCAATAAGATGATCATATATATGCTTATTATCTACTCAAAACCCGGCATTTACGAGGTTGGTAGCTCAAATAATTTGATTTCGAGCATAATATCCAGATTATGTCATTAAAATAATTCACCATAACGAGTGTTGATGAATTTATCTATCAAGCATTAAATGATTATTGACTGGTTATTACAATAAAGATTGAATAGCTTGTTGTTCACGTTTATACTTAGAAAGTTTTATCGGAATCATTTATCAAAAAGCTCTATTTGATAGCTTAACCATTACTTATGAAAATAAAACTCTCTACTTATGTTTGGAGACATGGAACAAAACTTATTCGCATCGGACCCATAAGTTATAAAAAATTCTCTATCCTTTAATTAGTTTCGGTCATGAACCAAACATTTCTCATCTAAGAATTTTTTACTATGTAATATATATTCCTAGTGCTCCTCCACAATGAACTAAAATGGGCTCTCAAAAGAGATTAAGAATATATGTTGGAATTGAATTCTCTTTAATAATTAAAAATCTTAAATCGCAAACATGAGATATTTTTACAATTTGATTTACCAACTATTATTTTAATGAAATAATTTTCTCAATATTAGGGAGAGAAAATAAATAAAATAAGAAGTTGGAAATGTTGGACAAGAGATTACATAGAGTACTCCATCTTTATATCATCTTGATCTTCATACAAAATAATGTGAACTAGAAGTTCAAAAGATAATTCATTTATAAAATCTTGCAAAACAACTATTGGATGCATTTTTAAATTCAAAAAGAGTAACAAAAGTGCATGTTTTCGTTGGGAATACTTCTATTAGAATTGATGTCCCATAAAGACAATTTATCAATGTTATAGCAAATGAATCTAAAGTATGCCTTAAGCATAAAAGACCGATCAATTCTGAAGAAAAAAATTCTCAAAATAAAAATATAACAAAAATAAGTATTCAAAAAATGGCCCAAGATATTTTTGATAATAAGCTTCAGAAGAAGCCCAAATACTTGAGAACGATCAAGAGACTTTAATAAATTATGTCAATATAGGAAGAAAATTGGAACAAAAAGAAATATTTATTATTAACATTTTTTCATATAATAGTGCACTTGATATTTTGAATAAAAATTAGATCTCGAGCCTAAATTTATTAACGAATGTTGACGTAGAGATAATTGGCCTAATGAAAAGAGCAATCAAGTTAGGATTATATTGTCTTATAGATGAATAGTTTTTGAATCCATAATCAAAATACCTAAAGATGTTAAGTACTGTAAGATACAAATGTGTAGTTATGCAAAAACAAAATTAGAAAGATAAGATTGTGAGATACAAAGCGTGACTTGTAACACAAGAGTTTTTATAAGAACCTAACATTGACTATGGTGAGACACATTCTCCTATAGTGGATATAATTACATTTCATTATCTCATTAGCCTAACAAAATATATAAAAAAATTCATATGCATGCATTTAATGAATGTGATCATAACTTATTTATTCACTTCAAATGATATCTATATGAAAGTTTTAAGGCTTAAGATGCTTAAAGCATCTAATACACTTTTTCGAGAAATAAATTCCACTAAATTATAGAGATTTCTATCATGATTATTTTAGTTTTTAGTTTTTAGTTTTTATTTTATTTTTTAGAAATTCAACTTATGCTATAATTTTTATATTTATTTTTTATTTTTTAATATCTATTATTTATTACTAACATATGCATGTATGATATAATTGCTTCAATAAATATTCATCGAAAGAAGATTATAAAAATAACCATATTTATTTCTTTATTTTTTTATAAAGATATTTATAATAATTTTTATATACATTGATGATTCAAATATTATTGGAACTCCTATAGACATTCTAAGTGTCATATGTTATCTAAAAAGAGAATTTGATATGAAATACCGAGGGAAATGTTTTTTTTTTTTTTTATCTCGACCTATAGTTCAAGCACTTAGAGAATGAACTTTTTATTTATTGATCAATTTGTATAAAAAAAAGTTCTACAATGATTCTATATAAAGCTCATCCATTGATTAGCCTAATGATAGTTTGTTTACTAAATACCAAAAAGACCTCTTTTTTTACCTTAAGAAGATAACAAAGAATTAGTTGGTCTTGAAATACCATATGTTAGTGCAATTAATGTATTGATATATCTTGCTAATAATACTCAACTCGATATAGTCTTTTCTATAAATTTATTAGCAAAACTTAGTTTTGCTCTAATACGAAGACATTAGAATGAAATTAAACATTTCAAAAAATTATCTCTAAGGAAAAATTAATATGATATTTATTTTACTTTAATAAATCAAAGACATGATTAATTGGTTATACAAATATAAGTTATTTATCTAATCCATACAAAATTTGATCATAAATGAGTTATGTATTTACACTTGATGATACGAGTTATATTATGATGTTTTATTATGTGAATTATTATTGCTACATATTCAAATCATGTAGAAATATCAATTCATAAGGCAAGTCAAGAATGTGTTTAGCTAACATCAATGACCCATCATATCCGAGAAACATATGATCTATCTACTAGCAAATAAGTTTTGACAATATCATCTAAAGCTAATGTTACTTACATAATTCAATTAAAGGAAAAATATATCAAAGTGACAATCCACTAACTTATTCACTAAGGCATTACCTATCATAATTTTTTTGAGAAAATGGTTCACCGAGACTAAGATGCGTTATCTTTAAGATCTTAAATAATGCTTTTAATAGATGAAGTTCGACATAGAGATTAATGTACACTATAAATATTACACTTCTTTTTCTTCACTAGGATTTTTTCTCATTGGATTTTTTCCTAGTAAGGTTTTAACGAGACCTATTCTTTCTATAATGGATCTTCAAGGGAGATTGTTATAAAATAATGAATGTCTATAACCATTTCATATTACCACTACTTATGTGATTCAATTCACCATTCAGTATAAGAAATTGAAAGGGTGGTGCAATTGATTCAATTATTTAAGCACCTTTTAATGGTTCATAGTCCCTTTCAATTTTCTTCATAATCTTGAAGCGTATAGATTGGCTTGATTGTTTATTAGCTTCGAGTACAAGTACTTTTTAGAGATTGAGAGAATTATTTAGAGCTGTTATCTCTTGTATTCATTTTATTTTATTATGAATTCATTTTCTTATCTTTCTTTTTAATTCTACTATTGTTACCATTTTTTATAATACAAATAAAAATTTTATTTATGTTCTCATAAATTTATTTTTATTATGAAACAATACTTAAGGACTAATAGAGGAAACAAATGATAAACTTTAATGCCATTTCCAAAAAAGGATTGAGAAATATAGTACTTTCATTTAATTCTTCCTCTTCAAATCTCCAAATGAACTTGTTGAAACTATTAACACTATAAGAAATCTATGAATAATCCATCGCTATATCAAAAAAATCTGTTGCTATATCTAATTAGAAATAAATTTATGATAGATAAAAATCCATAACAAAAATGGTTGTCGCTAACCATTAAGATAGATTGAACAATGTTTATTGTTAAAATAATGATGGATTATCCATTGCTAAATAGCCTATGTCACGTCGTTAATTTGATAGTGAAATAGTCATATTTCCACCCTATGATTCATAGTAATTCCATCACTAAATTCATTGCTAAATAATAACCCGATAACTACCACAATTATCCGATGCTAATCACTATTGCAAATCCATCACTAGTTATTGGCTAGTTCTTCATGAAATAGCAATGCTTTTTTATCACTATTTTTTCAAAAAGAATTGATTTTGTTTTTCTTCATTTTGTCACCAATTCATTGCCAATCCTTTACTAATCCATTGTAAGCTTTCTTTTTAATTTTTTTTCATACAATTTTTGAAATTTTGATATTCTCGGTAGTAACTAACAATTAAAAAAATTAACTTATTATAAAAATAATTTGTTATTAAAACTAAATTTCATAAATTGATATTTTAAAAATTATGCATTAGTACATAAGAATAAAATTTAAAAAAAAAATAAAATTCAATCCATATCATAATTATCTAATCCTTTTTTATCTTCTTGGGGCTCGCTAAGAGAGGCGAGTGTATTCTTGGAACTCGCTATAAGGGACATGGAGTCCTAGGGCTCACTTGGAGGGATAACGAGTCCTAGGGCTCACTAAGAGAGATTGTGGAGTCATCGTTGTTGGAAGGTTCAATAGGCAAGTGAGACATTTGTTCTAAACTCTTTAACATCATTGTAATTGATGAAATCTAAGTCTTCATCCTCTAGATCTTTGTTTGCTACTATGTGATAATTTTATTCCGTACATCTAACCTCTCATGTATTCTCCTCATTTTCTCCTCGTACTAACTAGGAGTCTAATCGATAGCAATAGGGTCAAGTTACTATGATGTTATGGAGGAATATTTAGTGTAAGCTAAATAGGATAAATACCACGACGCCTCGACTCGATCTCATTTCTTCTTCTCCCTTCTTATAGCTTCGAAGTATATGGAATCTATGTCGACTTGTGGCTCCTTAATTCTAGCCTCTCGCTACTTCCTAACTTTCTTGTATTAGCTCCTCTTCACACTCGTGTGTAATCAAAATATTTATTAGGTTAAAAAATAAAATAACTTCTTAGATTATATTTCATATGTATAATTTCAAAACTAAAAACAATTGTGTATAGGCCTATATATTGTTGAAAGTCCCATCTCACTACTTGTGAGTGGCCCAAACAACTCTAGATTTATAGCCTCACACCCCAATTTCATAGTAAAAAAAAAAAAAAAAAAAGACACAAATAATACTTAAGCTATAAATATTAATTTCATGAAGACACTTAAAATTGAATTATATATGATAGGATTTACCAAGCAATGATCATACCTAGAAGCATATATAGACCCTCCTATATGCTTAGACGAACTTGAACCAACACCAATGATCTTTAACACCCAATTATACGATGCCTACCGTGAATGCATCCGGTAATCGATTGTGAAAAATCTCACTTCCATGAATCCACGACCTCCTTCCTAACAAAAAAAAGGCCTTTCACCATTCACACGATGCTTGTGGATGAAGTTAGAATAGTGTTTTTGAGCCAAAGCCTCCCAAGCATCTCTAGCTAGTGTTTCGATGGTCCGATTCTAGTAAAAATACTTCTACATTAATAAAAATAATAATAATAGTAGTTCATTTAATGTTAAATTAATATTTTAAATATAATACAAATGAATAGGTAATATCTTACCTCAAACTCATTGTAATAGAACTGTTTCGTACGGTCTAAAATGAACTTCCACTCGAGCCACTAACTTCTAACCGCTCTTTGAAAATTATGGTTATCCTTTTAGAGCAATCTCTCGACACGAATGAAAACTATCAAACACCACAAAAAACAAAAAAAGCCATGTAGTAATTATTGAAATTATATATTAAAATAAAAATAATTATAACATTTTAAGTAAATTACTTATCGACTATTAATGATGGAAATTGGCTATCGAATATTAGAACTTTGAGAGCTCATTACACTCGATAGATACATTAGTGGATTAGGGACACTTTGTGGGAGGTCAGGGAAGTTTGACGATCAAAGAAGCCCCACGGCCGGGGGATTGATCATAGATGGAAGCATCGAGGCGATGCAAACTCGCTAGCTTCGAAGTGGAATAAAATGAATGTCCCATGCCATGAGACCCATGTAGAGCACCCGAAGAGAGAGATCCATGTTTGATGTTAGATTAAGAACCATGTTCACTACCATTAGTCAAGGATGAATATCCAAGATTTCTGGATTGTGATCCCTAAGGGGGTATGGGAGGTCGGCTCGAACCACGCATCATAGCTGAATAACATCACCTAGGATAATTAAAAAATACAACAAATATATTATTAATTGTAATCATAAAAGAAAAACAAAATTTTGGAAGTCTCCCCTAAAAATTAGATATTTTCTAATTACTTGATACATAATTTATTTAAAACACAATATAACTAAAATACACAACCGATATTTTAAAAATATATCAAAGTCAATATGATATACTTTAACAAATAAAATAACAAAAACAATACATCATTTCTTACTAAAGTAACCAATACAACTTATATTTAATTACAACCATCATAATCACTATTTAATTTTTGATCTCCCTCATCCAACGTAGATTCATATTCATTCTCTCCATTTTCATAATCCTCAAATAATTTTATATTTATAAATGATCCGAGTTGGATGATTTAATAATAGATTTCCCTTAACTTCCTATATCAAATCACCTTAGATTTTTAAATCATCCCACTAAAATTGCTCAACATTTTATTAGACTCGCAATGAATGAATTAGGTAAGTCAAATATAGACCTAGCTTTGATCTTACAAACGACCATCGATCTCGACTATTGCACCTTATGCTAAGGTACTCAACATAATATACCAAAGCCAACCATAATGCGAGGATTAAAGGTTCATAATTTCTCAAATTTTTTATAGTTAATATCCACTAGTCTATATTGTGGATGAACTCTTATTTTTTACAATGTAAGATTAAACCAAACGTATTTGAACAATACTGTTCTATTGATTGATAATACGGGATACTCTACTTGTAGAATTTCTATTAATATCCCATAGTAGTTGTCATGCATGTTACACTATAAGTGATATCTTTAATACACACTACTATTAAACTTGCTAATTTTGAACCTTTTTCTAACGTGCAAAACCTATAACCATTAACAATATAACCTATATACTACTCGACAGTAAGCAAAAAGTCTTGTGCTAGATCTTTTATGAATTAGTCCGTTATGAAATTTGCTTGTGCATATTTTATCTATAAATTTAGCATAAAATCTTTTAAAGGTAAGTTACTATTTAATTAATGCTACCTACTACAAAACACAAGTTAAATAAAGAAACTCATCTAATAAATAAACCAGGAGATAAAATCGGTTTCAAGTAAAGCATCAACCTCATTCATGGGTATGAAGGAATTGTTTTATTGTACTTCGATAATGAATTCACTAACAAGAAATAACAACATACAAGAGTTAGTATGTCTATTATGATTGCTAATATTATGATAGGTAAGTAAATATGTATAATTTAAACATGGAAGTAATTTGGCAAAATTACTCAATGCATGGATTTACTTCCTCATAGGTTAATAATATATACTTGATAGGTTGTTTTATGCTCATCTTCTATCAACATCCATCTTGTGTGTCAACCAATTAGTAGAGCTTATTATTTGAATATAGATACCATCCCTTTAATATGGTCACTCTTATCTCCACCACAATTAATGTTACGTAATACTTTTTAATGTCTAGCATGAAAATGAGTCGTAAATAGTGTAAACAAACAAAAAGGCTTCTTCGACCAAATATGCATTGCATATAAAGCACTTTAACTTTAGCCTTATTCTTAACATTATTTTTTAGCTTCCAAAGCTACCACTAATATAAATTATATTAATGCTCGATAATTATAAGTTCATTTAATTTAATATTAAAATTTAATTTCATTACCTTTTACTTGGATACATCTATCGATATTATATAGGTTCCACAATTGATGCTTCATATGCCAAATGGATTGAAAAATATTCTATGGAGTCAAAAAAGATGGGATGGAATATACATTCTAGTTTGTAGAAAATGATGGGTCTCTCATTATTAAGTCGTAACATATCTTCTTCCCTTATCACGGTAGAAGTTAATTACTTGAATGACTAACTCAATTGGATAAATGCTTGCCAAACATTTCCTAACAAAAGCTCTCGAAATGCAATGGGAACTAAACTGTGTATAAAGATGTGGCAATCATGAATTTTATCATATATAGTTTATGATTCCTTATATTAACACATCTAGCTAGCTTAGAGACATATTCGTTGAGAATTTTAGTTGTTTGATCCATTCAAGCGAGTTTTGTTTTTTGTTGTTTGAAAGATGTAAAAAAAATTTTTAGGGTACTTTGTAGAGGCATCATCCTTTACTAATTCGGCCAATTATAGAAAATTTTCAAGTCTTCTCTAGAGTTGGCATTGTCTTTAGTCTTACCTAGCACATTCATGATTGTGTTAAAGATTTTGTCGAACACATTTTTCTCAATATACATAATATCTAAATTGTTTTGAATGTGATTTGTACTCTAGTAAAGAAAATCCCAAAAATACTCAATTTTTTCTATCCACACACCAAAGAAATTCTATTGTTATGCTCATCCGAATCCTCTTTTATCACATTCAACAAACCTTACTCGTTCGAACTATTGTAACATCTAATCACCCGATTGGATTAGAGGAGATAAACCTCTAACAACCTTTTTTTACGATGAATCCTTTTTTCCTTCTAAATGGATTATCTCTAGGAAAAAAATTTTGATGATTGTCAAATCACAAGGTCTTCATTTCATTAGGAAGGAAGAAACCATCGAATTTTCCAAATAGTAAGGACATGCAAATTTTTCTATAGTACTCAAATCAAACAGACATCAAATATGTAAGAAAATCATTGATAGTCCACATTGCTATAGCTCTCAATATAAAATTTTATTTATGATAGACATCGTATGTCACCACATCTACATCCCACAAATGAATCATCTCACCTTAAAGGATGCAAGTAAACGTCCAACTTAAACTTTGGATTTGTTGCACCTAGAACGATCAATGTTAGAAACATATATTCCTTCTTCATACACATCCACGAGTAGCAAATTATAAGGAGTCACAATTACCAACCAAAAAGAATATTACACATCTGGATTGATCGAATAGTTGAAACCCATCAAAACAAACTCGTAGTCCGACATTCCTTCTTTTAGCCGTAAAAGGAACATGAATATGATCAAAACTCCACCATGCAATAGAGTTAGAGGGATTACGCATTACTCCTACATTCTCAACCTCATGCTCAACATGCCACATCATGTGCTTAGCTACGACATTCGATGAATACAATATCTACAATCGTAGGGTAGGTGGAAAATAGTATTTTTTTTATTGCAATAAGATTTCCTCTAATCGATCCCCGGGATATTTTGATATTGATGATGTGCAAAAAACTTATATTTATCTAATTCACTATCTTCACCTAACACATCATGGGACCTCTCTCACAATAATGAATCTTTCCTACTAGTAAATCTATCATATTAACCAATTGTTTTATTTCATAAAAGCTATCTCGTCATATAATTACCAACAAACATCAACTCCTTCATTAGCTCACATAAATGGTCATATCACTTTTTATGAAAATGATACTCCGATTTTAGTTTCAACAATGAGGCAACAGATTGATAACTATGAGTGATTATCATACGGAATGCCTCCAACATATCATAAAAGGCCGAGCATTGGGATTTGGCACGTCTTCTATGCTTGATAGATCAAAGGATGGATCTGCTACATCAATCATCATTGTTTGATATGAATTTTGGGGTTTACTAGAACTATGTTCACCTACATAATAATTTCCGAAACAAATTGACTCCTAAAACCTTAAGAAGCCATGTATGACTCAAATTCTCTATAATGTATCCAATCATAATATCCTGTCATAAAGCCCTTACACTAAAAATGGTATTTAACCATATCAACCTCCTCAAATTTTCTATTTCAAAACTTACCGTATTTATAAGGAAACTTTATTTTAGCTCTGTTCATACATTCCGGATGACTAACGACAAATGCAACAAATTGTTTAACCCTATTGATAAACTCATCATTTAACAACCCATCAACTAACGCAACATTCATCCATTACTTGTTTGGATCTTTTTTTTTTTTTTTTATGTCCGTGAAAGTTACACAACATATGCAAACATTTCTTGATCAACATTGCCATAAATTAGATGTTTACCAATTTTTAAAGTATTTAATTAATAATTTTTTCAAGCATCTAATAAAATTTTGGTAGAGTCTCTTTTATAAATTGGACCTTTTCCAATCAATAAATAATCAAAAATAATCACTCAAACATTATGCATACCGAGAACAATAATTGTCTCGAATACTCCATCAAAATTAAATTACAAACTTGTCCTCCTAACTCGCATCGTAGAGTATTGAACCAATCTTATTTCTCCTCAATTCTTAGGGGTCTCATAGCCCTCAAGTTCGATACCCTACGATGTATGTCAGCACACTTCAACCATCACAAATTAAATAAATAAAGTGTATAATTTCAATTCAAAACAAATTTGAAATAAATTCTATTTTAAATACACTTAACAAATTAATCCAAATCTAAATATTATTTAATCAAAATGTAACAAATTATTATTATATAAGTTAATCTAAATATTCTTTTATCTAAAAAAAATAATTAAAGTAACATGTTACTAGCATATATTATGTTTTAGTTTAATTTAATTTAATTTAATATTTTAGATTAAAAAAATAGATCACTTACTAAAATATTACTACTTTTATGTTTTTGTTACCTTTAATATAATTTAATATTTTGTAGAATTTTGATTTTTTGATTTCATTGGTAATTAATTTTTTTTTTGGTTATCTTTAATATGATTTAATCTTTTACCTAAATTTATTTAATAATAATTCAAATTAACACTAAGTAATCAATATTGACATATACATTTAACACTTAATTAATCTAATTAAAATTAACCTATAATAATTAGCACTAATTTGGATTAATTAATTAAAATAATAACTTCAAATTAAAAAAATTAATTTAAACCTAATTTAAATAAACCTAATCAATCAACTAACAATTAGTTTAAATTAATCCTAATTAACCCTAATTTTAATTAAAATTAACATAATACAATTCATCATGATAAATTTAACTTAATTAATCAACTAAGGAAAATTTTAAATTAACCTTAGTTAACCCTAATTATCCCTAATTTAAATTCAAATTAACTGAATACAATTCACCCTAATTAAATTAACCTATTTAATCAATTAACAATTGATTTAAATTAATCATAATTAATCCTATTTGAAATTAACCTAAATCAATTAACAATAATTTTGATTGATTAATTAAATTTAAAAAATCCTAACAACTAACAAAAGCAATAAATTAACTAATTAATCAACTAATTAATCAAAACTAACCTAACAATTAATAAACATAGCTAATTGGTATGAAAAAAATAAGTAGAGAGAGAACTAACAATAGGGAGGTAGAGGAGAGGATTGAAGGGGAGAACTCTCGATTCTTTAGAAGAGAGGGGCATTGTGTTGGTTGGAGCAACCTTAGGAGGGAGTTAAGTGGCCTTGGGTGGTGATTTCTAGGCTGGGCAATCGAGTGGCAACATGGAGGAGAGGAGGAGGAGGAAAGAAGAAAAAGAAAATGAGGAAGAAGAAGAGATTCTGCAAATTTAGGGATTAAGATTTACCGACATACACGATTATGTCATTAATTCATCGCTAATTAGTGAGTGATTTAAGTATCCGTCTCTAATTTGAATTCCCAACAACTACTTCATTTTTTGAGATATTCAAAAACATGAATTAGCGATGGAAATGCTAGTCCATCACTAGTTTTCCTTACATATCCATCGCAATCAATTCCATCGCTAATTAATGAGAGATTTAAGTTTCGATCCGTAATTTGAATTCCAAACAACTCGCTCTATTTTTAGGATATTAAAAAATGTGAATTAGTGATGGAATTGCTAGTCCGTTATTAATATCCCTCACAAATCCATCGTTATTTTGTCGCTAGATTTTTTTCGAGGCTACTTAGTGACAAAACTCTATCCTTGCTAACATTCCATCGCAATTCCATTTCTAAACCTATTGTTCATACTTCTATTGCAAAAATACCTCTAATTAAAGTCAGTTTAGTGTCCATTGTTAATTTTCGTCGCTAATTATTAGTTTTTTTTTTTTTTTTTTTTGTAGTGTAATGTATTTGTTTCAAATTTTAGAAAACTACCTTAATTACATTCAAAATGTTATGATTCACTAAGATCTTATCCAAATAAGACTATGATATCATTTTCTCAAAGAAAAAAAAATTGTTATGAAATAAGACTATGATATCATTTTCTCAAAGAAAAAAAAATTGTTATGATGCGGTTTTAACCAAATAAAGGTTACCTAGTTCTTCTGTTACACCTAAGCTATATTTTACAGTAGCTTTGTTTCATGACTACTCCCGTAAGTATGTGAGTTGGGCTTAGGGATGATGATGGCTCGTGTATAAAGCAAATATCTCGCTTTATCCGGTTAAATAAATACACATTAAAAATATCCAATGGATATTGAAATATGTAAAAAAAAATACTTATCCATTAATATGATAATCTAGAATATAGGTATCTCCTCTTTACCTTATTAATACCGGCTAATTTATTTTTATTTTTTATTAATACATATGGATCTAATTGCATAAACGTAAAAAATTAAGAACCAAAATTTTTTTTTTTTTTTTGAAAACTTTAAGCACTAAAACACTTGCAAATAAATTACCAAAATGTAAAATAAATAAATAATAATAATAATAATAATAAATTAATAAATTCTAAGGGAATTTTTTTTAACCATTATAGGGACTAAAATGAATATTTTTGATAAATTATTTTTAATAGGTATTAAATAGATATTAATGGATGGCTAAACAAATGTGGGTTGTGTGTGGCCTAGATAAAGATTTATATGATAATGTTTTAGTAGATAATGGGTAGGATAATCTTTTAATAGATATGATAAAAAAAAAAAAATTGAATTAATAGATAAGATATCCACCCATGAACATCCCTTGTTAGGTTGCATACCTTTTCTAAACCCAAGTCTAAAACACATTTTGGTATTAATAAAATGAGATGGAGTTTTTATAAAAATGCGTCCGATTGTACAGAGAGCATTTTGGAACAAGAACAATAATAATAATAATAATAATAATAAGCTCTTATGCAGAAATTAAGAGGTCTTTGTATTTTTATTTTAGTTACTACCTATCATATTAAAAATTGTATGCTCTCTTTTAGAATATACTTTTTTATTGTCTATTGAGCTCTTAAAAAGATTTATGAGCTTGGATGTAAGACTCTTTTATTTTGAGTCTGACTATATATTGTATTTTGTATGATATAGTACAATCTTAATCTGTATTGGCTTGGGAAGTAAACAATTTTGCAAATCATGTAAAATTGAGTGTTTTTTTTTTATTATTATTATTTCTTTAATTTTCATTCTCTTTTAATTAGCACTCAATAAACATATTTGATGTACACCTTGAGTCCTTTAAATTTCCCCAACAAAAGCTTTGATATGGTTAGGCATTTACGGCTCCTTCATAGATTTGTGGACCAGGGATACAATCAATTCCATTGCCTGTTCTTAATGTAGACTATATATTTGGCTCTACTGAATTTAGTTCATGATTTCAATCAGAAAGGATGGAATTAAAAGAGAAAGATGATTATCTAGTTTCGTAGTGCAACCATTGGATGTCACAAATAAATAAACCTTTATAGTTAACTAATATTAAATTTTTATTACAATTAAAGTTTAAGTTTTATGGTGGTTGATGCTTCATTCTTAATTTTGCACTTTATGTATTACTCATATATTATTTATTTAGTTGATGTGAGTTATGCTCTCAGTACTCTCTCTTACTTATATTTTATTTTTGAGGATATGTCAAGTAGCTTGATTCTTGACTCTTAATTTAGTGAATAGTTAGATCTTTTTTAAACTCTAAAATCATATTTATTAGATAGTTGAGTCTAGTGGAGAGTGACCAATTCTCAATTCTCATCTTTACATATTACTAATCTATTATATATATATATATATATATATATATATATATATATATATATATATATATATATATATATGTGATGTCCTTTAATTGAATTGACATACCACATGGTTATCTAGTTTCATTGTATTTAGCTATGAATTTGAATCCTCTCATGTTCTTAAGACAACATAATAGAATATGTTTTAAATCTAATAATTAATTTTGAAATTATTGATTCATATTAGATGAGAGAAATGAAATATTAAAAAATTAAGTTGTTTTTGTAGTTAATTATATACTAAATGATGAAAATTCAATGATTTAAATTTAATTATCATCTTCATATTTCTTAAAAAACATGGGAAAATCAAGGTATGTGGGAGAAGAGTTTTATCAAGCCTGTCCTATTCACTAGAGAAAGAACTATGATCGATAGCCAAATGGGCCATGTCCTTGTGTATCTCAATAATCTCCGCTAATAAAAAGGAGGCACACTGCTAATCCTATTAATGCTGAAACATTAACCTCACTGAGAAAGTAATTTGCACTCAATTGGATAGCATGACACATGAAAATGATAATTACCAGTAAGTTTTTCTTTCTTTTTCATTTTTTTTATTTTTTATTTTTTGGCCGTGATATACTGAAATTGAAATGTGGTACGTCGGCCCCTTTTCTGTACTATAAATAAGATCCAAATCCGGGCCACAAGATGCATACAAAGACAACCCAATCTTCCATAATTTATTGCTTTGTTTTTGTTGTGTGAGATAGTTAGCAAGCAGCCATGTTGAGGCTGACTGGAAGCATCAGCTTCATTTGGCTACTAATTGCCATATCCACTGGGGCTCAACCCTTGTCTCATGTTGATGTTGAAGGAAAACATCTTAGAAGTGGTGTGGAATACTATATACTTCCAGCTGCAGCTGATATTGCTGGTGGTCTGACCAATATTTGCAATGGTTCATTTCCATTTTATGTTGGCCAAGAACCTCTTGCACCAAATGTGTCCGAAGGCCGTCCAGTTATTTTCAGGCTCCGTTTAGCAGATACTATTATATGGGAGTCTAGGGACTTTGCTGTTGCATTTTCAGGAGCCACAACGTGCGCAGATTCTTCTGCATGGGAGATAGTGGAGAATCTAGAGACATGAAACAGATATATTGCGACAGGAAGAAAGGTTAGCAAACCCAGACCTATATTTTAATTAATTAATTTAATTAATTTTTATTCTGCATTACTTTATATTATTTTACTTAATTTGATTTTGACATGGGTTCATATTTCATGACAAATGAATTGAACTAAAAATGGACCTAACTTAACACAAGGCCTTGGGTCGTAAGGATAGACACGAGCATTCTAGTAAGGCTAGTGTTTATGCCTTGTCTTTGTATGCATTGGGGAGATTAACTTGGTGGGCTCGGAGCAAGGTATCATTAAAGAAAGGCTCAATTGTTATTTCTCTTAACTTTTGCTAGCAAGTTAAAGCAATTAAACCTAAAGAACTTAAATCTTTCAATCTAAATTTGACTATCTAAATTTAAATGACGTGGTATGATTCTAACGGTTAAAGGCCATTTTCTTTCATTATAAATACCCACCTCATATCATTATGAGGGGAGGAGAACTTTTATATTAGAAAACTTGTGACTTCAAAATTTTTAATCACTAGCATAAAAACCCCTAACTCTCCATCTTAAAACTCTCATACTTGCATGCCAAATAACACTTAAACCTCAATCTATTAGGACCTTGACTACCCACCTATTAGCCACATAACTTGCGTCTTGCTAGCACTCGTCTACTTCTCGATCCCCGCCTCACACTATTTGTATCTTTTCTACTTGGTTGGTTGATCTTTGCTTCTATAAGTCACAATACTATCTATTTGCATCTTGACCGACTCGTCGACTAGTCATCTAATTAGTTCTCAAGAATACCATCTACATTTTAGTGACTCCGTTAGGGAGTTAAGGATTATGAAGAACAATGGTCCCTTCCAAAATAACCAAGAAAAACACCAACGGACTACCAATGCGAGTTGCCCATAACAATGATGATACTTTGTATTATCCTAATCATAATCGTCGACGAAACCACCTTGCTTAACATTGAGAATGTCAACAACCTTCTACACCTTCAAGGTAGTAGTGGCGGCTTCCCAACATTACCAACACTACTAGGAGGTGGCTTACCTAAACCCCGTTGCTTATGCCCTCTGCCATGACTATTCCACATTTTGTTCTTTAGTCTATGATCTAAGTCTTGAAAGTGTTTTAGGATGCTCAACTAAGACGACAAAAAGAACACTAACGGATGTTCAAAGTCCTTTAAGGTAACACTATTGTATTTACCTAAACCCTTAGTAACATCACACAAATGTTGTTTACATGCATAATCTAACAAATTATTGTCCTTCAAATTATGACATTGCTAACTATTATTTTTTATGATCATCTTATGCCATATGTTCAACTAGATGACAAGAAAGATATGTCTCGCTTCAAGCAACCACAATACAATTGTACATAGCCACCAACTACCTAATTATATCGTTTTTTGTAGTTATAAATGCTACAATCTTATTGAAGAGGACTTAGAAAAGTTCTTTGAATTAAAATTGGAAAAATCTACTAGCGAGTATGATCTTAAACTTCCTTACCCAACTTTATGCATCGATCCTTACTCATCTTATCTATAATTTAGAAAATCAGAACAAGGTAAATTGTTTTTGGTTATGCTCAACATGCATCGAAGGTCCGACTAAGAGAATGGGATTTAGTGCTTAGAAAGATTATGCTAATAACCAAAGAAGATAGAAGTAAGTGGTCATCCAATTATGAAGGTCCTTATGTAGTAAAAAAAAAAAAAAATTCAGCACCCCTTTTAGCTAACATGGATGGAGATAGTATAGTTGAGCTCAGTAAATTCGGATACAATGAAGAAATACTATGCTTGAGATGTGTTATTCTTTTTGCTATGAAATAAAAGATTAAATTCAGGCCAAGCATGGTCATTGCATTCCCTAATTCAAATATCCATCATTTATCTTATGATCTTAATTAATATTACATATTAATTGTTAAATAAGGCAAGTAAGGTGCCATGGTAATTCTTTACTTAAGAAATAAGAGGCTTAACTAGTCTCTAACAAAAAAAAAAAAAAATCCAAGTTCCAATAACCTAAAAAGTACTTAGATCCCATGTGCTTTTTAAATCGAACTAACGGTTTCATTACTAGATGAATGTACTTCTAACTAAAGAAAGCGACCAAGTTTTCAATCTAGAGATAATCACTTAGCATCTTATTTAACTAAACCACTAAGCAAATAAAATGATGAGCCCAAGTAATGAAGGAAAAGATGTATCTCATAAGTACTCGAGAACCGTTGTACTAACACAAAATGTCGTTACCAAAAAAAAAATAAAAAGAATAAACCAAGTTCCGACGTAATCACCCTTGCTCCAAGGGTAACATGCCACTTTGGTACCTCTTATGATGACTATACAACACGTGTCTAGATTATAGGTTCCATCTTAATTATTTCAATATGGAGATTGCTAGAACGAAACTATCCGATTACGTATGTTATCGATAGAATGAGGAAACACCATCCTTGAAAATTTCTATCTAAATCAAGTTAAATTCATCCCTTGGAGTCTATCTTTAAGCTTTCTATTTCTTTCATAACACCTAAGACTAGGATCACCCCTTACACTCGGGGGCAAAGAGCTAAAAAGCTTTCAAAAAGCTATCAATAATCATCGTCATGAAAATTAGATCCGAGAAACATATTGCTAAATAACTTGCCTTTCTAAAACTCAAATTCAAAAAAGGAGGATCATAATCAAGTCAAACCTTGTAAAAATCCATCTTTGTAAGCTTATCATGCAAAGCTACCTAAAAAAATCTCTCATTCATTTGATCAAATACAAAAGAGGGGGTTCACATCTTAAAAATTGAACCCAAACATAAAAGGAAAAAGTAGGCCAAGTTGAAAAAAATTAGCATTAGACATGCCATAAAAAGAAAAGAAGAAAACAAAAAAGAGTGTTTCAAAAGTGATCATATGTCAAGAAAACCCCGAAATACTATTTGAGCTTTCATTACCCATTTTGCGGAAAAACAACATCATAACCTACATTATGTGCTAATGAAATTCATTTCTAACTAAAGATGACCTATTAGTCATATGAGTCTTAATCATCGAGCAATCGTAAAAGAATTCTATTAAAAACGAGATAGTCAAAATCAAAACATATGTCATATAGAATCATAATTGGTGCCAAAGAGCAATAATACCAAGAGGCAAACCACTCTCTTTCGCACAAATACAAAACCCATTCCACAAGCCGGATGCTTCACTAAAACACAAATACAAGAGAAAACCCCAAAGTTGACCACATTGCAATGCTTGTATGACATGTTCATGAAATGTCCTTAGAGATTTGTCCAACTCGAAATCTAAGGTCTCCAATTGAAATCTAGCTAACTTTCCATATGAAGGAGGAATTCATAAGTCGTGAACATGTCAAATATTTGTAATGCATATGAGATCCAATTCACAAAGAAAACTACAAGAAAAAATCAAACATGAAACTAGTGCAAACAGATCAATTAGTAGTCAATTGCACTCAAGAACGATCACCACTTCCAAAGGATCAAGATGATAGTAATCATCTCGATAATTGATTGAAAAGAGAAACCAACCCTAAGTTTAATGAAATGTTAAACACGAATAGGAGGCAAGGTTATAATGGCTAGGGAACGGATAACGACCGTGTATGAAAGTCTTAAAAACAAAAACGAAGCATGAAAGAGGGAGTTGAGTTGGATAGCCTATATGTTTCATAGGTAATCAATCGACCATCATGCCAAGTCTAGTTTCGGGAATATTATAGCACAAAAAGAAAGGTAAAATCCACCTTGATCTCAACATGGAAGAATTGTGAGGAAAAGAGTAGAAACATGCTTCGTGAACTCACTTTGGGTTTGGTCACCTAACAACAAACCACCACTTTTAGAAAAAATTACCCAATCACCATTATATTTTTTTACTTTTTTGGGGCATGTCATCCAAATAACAAGGCATTGTATTTTACTTTTTTTGGGCAGAGTTGCTCGGATAACAAGGCTATCGAATTTTAATTTTTTAGATATAACACCTCATATAACAAGGCCAACATATTTTTATTTTTTTGGACGGACGAGTCAAAAAATAAGGCACTTGTATTTTTACTTTTTTAGACAAGCCACATAGATAAAAAAGCCATTGTATTTCTACTTTTTTTTTTTTTTAGAATGGTCCATCGGGACATTCGGACCCATAGTTTTTACCTCTCTATTTATGTTTTTTTACAAGCTTATTATCCAAAATTATTGAAAAACATCTTCTTCATTTGACTTTACACCATAAGTATTGTAAAGAATAAAGAATAAGCAACCGTCATAACCAAATTTTTCTCCTAAAATCTTTTATCTTTTTCTTTTATTGTTTTTTTTTTTTTTGCTTATTTATTATTTGTATTTTCATTATTAGAATTTTCTAAAAAATAATAAAAATGCCAAAAAAAAATGTAAAATTCCAAAAATTTAATTTGTATTAGAGGCATAATTGAATCAAAGTAGAATTATAATTAGAGTAATTGGGGGCACAATTAAAATAATTAAAAACCTCATGACTAAAATTACAAGGTCTAAAGATCCAATTGAAAAAAATAAAATTTTAGGGATTACAATGATTCACCCAAAGGTTGCAATTGAGATGAAATTAAATCTACAACATAAATTGACATGAGAAACGGATGGTAGGACCAATTTAAAAGCAAGCTAAACGATATATCGTTCGAATTCTCTCAACTCTACCATAGCACACTTGTCTTATATTGCCCATCTTTTGACACTATTCACCTTCATTAATAAAGATAATGGGCTAGAGGGACAAACCAACTAGCTCGCACTTATTGCTCCTATAACCTGCAACAACCTACACAACAAAAACAAACACTAGATATGTAAGGCATTTGCATAAAGGAAGCATAGTTTGGCTATATTCATACAAAGCCAAAACAAGCAAGAGCTTAGGAGGATTGTCTTGTATAGTGGAGTATGGGGTTTCGGGGAATTGATCGCTGGAGTAAGGAGGATGGTTTTAGGTATAAATAGGGGTATAATTTAGGGTTTTTAAAAGGCAAAAAAAAAAATTTTTGAGATGCAATTTTTAAGATGGTTAGGGAATTTTAGAAAGGGAAGAGAATTGGGAGGAATCGAGGTAAAAATCTAAGAGAATTTTAGGAAAGTAGTACAAGAAAACAATTAAAGTTAGAGAGTTTAGAGGTTGAAATTCCGTGATTTCTAGGGTTTCGAAGGACCATTTTGCCAATTGAAGTAGGACCCACCTACTACTAGTCACTCACCCTCAACTAGCATCTACAGTCGACTAACTAAATGACCTATTTTGATCGAACAAACCATTATCCACCACTGGTCACTCCATTATGTGAACTACCTATCAAACAAACTAGGTAAACCTTCATCTCCAATTGATTATTTTCTTGATTTAAATGTCAAAATTTCACTCATCAAGTCTGGTTCAAGATAGATTGATGATAGTAACACGATTATTGTCATCATGGAATTCAACCTTGTTTGATTTATTGGTCTAATTAGGTTAAAACTATTAGGGTTTAGGCTAATAGAAAGAGAATAATGGGTTTAATTAAAAATTATGGTTTGTGATTTGAAGTGTATGGAAAGAGTTGAGTGAGAAAAGCAAGATAGGGTTTTGGATATAAAAAGAGAAAAAGAGATCTAGGGGTTTTTCTCTAAATGATTTGGTTTAGAACAAGGTTGAAGCTTAGGGTTCTAGTTTGCGGGGGAAAAAAAGAGATTGAGGGAATAACATAAATTAGGTTTCGTTCGACGGAATGAGAGATCGATCAATCTCATATTTATGGGAAGGGTAGATGATCTAGTTTTTTTTTGGTTTGAGAGGAAAAAGAGGAGATCACAAGGCTTTTTGGGTGATGGGTTTAAAATAGGGGGAAAGAGATGGCTTCGAGCTTTTACATTTGAAGAAAGAGAAGAAGTTGTCCGATCTTGGTGAGGGTGTTAGAAGAACTATAAAACACGAGAGAATGGGAGAAGATGAAGAGTATAATAGTTTGATCTTAGGTAGTCCGTGGTTAGTTTAAGAGAAGTGTAATAGGGTTTGGGGCTTAATTTTCCTGAAGAAACGGAGAAATGTTGGGCTAAACATAACCCATATGGAATTTAAGTGGGTTGGGTTAAGCTTAGCCCACTCGGCTAAGGGTTGAGTCGAGATACCTAAAAAAAAAAACGAGAGAGAGAAAGAGGCTAGTCCGTCCACTAAGCTCGGCCTAGTGACCGACCCAATGGGTCGAGGGCTCACTAACTCTAGAAGGTCTAATACCTTATTTTTATCCCTTTTTTTGAAATTAACCTTCAATGTTTTATATATGTATTTATTTTTATTTTTTTACGTAATTTATATTTAATATTTTGAATATTTTGAATTTGTTTAGTCAATGCTTAATATTATGATTTATTTCAATAATTAAGTTAGGCAATTAATAGGTGTATGAATTATCGAGTCTTTTAATTTTTAGGGACTAATGATGGCTCCTCACCAATGACAAAACAAAAAAAAAAAAAGGAAAAGGAATATTATGAAAAAAAAATGCTAGCTAAAAAAAAAAAAAAGAGGAAGAGAAAATGCTTTAAAAAAAAAAAAGCTAACACAGAGAGAGAGAGAGAGAGGGAGGGAAATGCTAGGAAAAATACAAGGGGAAATGACCAAAAAATAGAAAAAGAAAAAAGAGAGAATATGCTAGATAAGAAAATAAAACTAAAAAAATAATAAAATATTAATATATAAAATATTAAAAAAAATTAACAAAGTCTCTTATTTAATGGAGATTGATGTTAGAACAATTCAATCATATTTGAGTAATTAAGTTGTTCTACGACATACCAGTTATGCCAAAACTTTAACTAAATCCGATGTTGAATTGATGAGATGTTCGACGGAAGGGTCCAATAATTGATTTAATATGATGCCACAAAAGAAAAAAAAACCTTATTTTGACATAAAAAATAAAACTTACAGTTTTGACAAGGAACAATTTTGGTAAAAATAAAAAATTTTAGAAGATAAACTTTAGGACTATACTAGACATTGTACATTTCTTAGGAAAAAAAGTATTTTTGGGTGATCGATATCTTTTCAAAAGTATAATCAACTCCTTATCGTAGGATCTTTATACCGAGTGCCCATTTTAGCTTCCTAATTCTTTTAATATTAGGTGACGATTCCAAAATTAATAAATAACTCACATCCCCAAAACAAATACAATTTTCAACAAAAAATTAAAAAAAATAAATAAATTCGATAGTCTCACGAAAGTCCGATAGCGACAATCTTTAAAAATAACGGATAAGGATCACATCCGTTAAAAAAATAATAGTTTGGGGTCAAATTAATCCAAATTGATAATAAGACCTAAAATTGTCAAATCATAATAGTTTGAAGGCAATTTTTGTCATTAACCTTTAATTAACCTAAGTTGTTTAGCTCATTGTTCCTCGATCGCAAAATTATTATTATTATACATATCTAGCTTTGTGAATTCCATAGTCCTCATATGAAAATTTGGTCTTTGACCAGACGACATACATAAATTTTAGTTTTGATGCATAGGAACTATATTAAGATAACATCTAACAATTGCATAAACAAATTGAAAAAAAAAAAATCAATAATTCCACAAGAAAGATGGACATAACAATTAATAGAATCTCTTGCACTATGTGGGAAATGTTTTCTAATTGTTGATCTCTAAGATGAAGAGGGAAAAACTGATCGGAAAATGATTTTTTCTTTTTTTTTAACGATGAAATTCTCTTATTGATCTCTAAGTAAGCTAGTGAAAAATTAATATATACTTGGTTCAAATTTCAGAAAATTACCCAAATTACTTTAAAAATTAATTCATCATTCGCTAAGTTATGCGGAAAATAAGGCTTTAGATTATTATTGTTATTATTATAAGAAGAGGTTCAAACCGCACATGCTTTGGAGGATAAGGGGGTTTAAGTGTTGTTAAAAAAAAAAAAAAAAAAGGATCGGATATATAATTGCTATTCGCTAGGCTATGTATGCTTTCTGGTCTATGAACCGTACCGAATGCTTAAATTTGTCTATTAAACTACCGTACATATGCGACCTTCCTAAGAGGGCTACATGTACTTATGTTGCATATGTAAATGATTAATAGGATGAGAATAAATCGGTTTTTTTTTTTTATGTATATTGATAATGGATTATTTTCTAATCAATTTTTAGATTAAATCAGGTTAAATTTTTGATTGATTTTAAAAACCATATTGAGTCCACTAATAACTTATATTTAGTGTCACATAATAGAGATAAAGGAATTTTTCCAAAGTGAAGATGCCTGATTTGGTAAATCAAAAGCTCTACCATTCTATCTATAACTTTCGGTGATATATCAAATTATCTTTCTCGAACAATATTCATATGTTTGTTTGAAACTAAAATCAATGGAGTAATAATGAGTAGGGGTGAAATTCAATTCTTCGATTTGATTTTTAATATTTTGGTTTAATTTTTTGTTAACCAAACATCAAAAAAAAAAAAAAAAAAAAAAAACTCGAATTGAATTACGGATTCGGTTTTTTACTTAAATCATTTTTTTAATTTTTTTAAAAAATTAAAATAATAAAGAGGCCAAAAAATTGTAATATGGACTATGAAGTCATTTCACTAATTCAAATTATCTAATTAGCATATATGAAAGATAATAAAAATGTATTTAAATATGACTAAAGCACAAAATCATACTACATAATAAGATATTAAAATTTAAATACAAATCTATTAATCCATCTATTGAAATACATAATGATAAAAAGTCACTAACTGTTCAAACACGTTGCAAACTAAGCTATCAAATTTCAAATAATAATCAAGAGTTTCAAATATTAGAAAATAAATTGGATTTTTGTTGAAACCCGAACCAAAATCAAGAAAATCAAAATAATTTCAATTCCTTTTTTTTTCTTAATTTTAAGTTAAAAATCAAACCAAGATTGATATGTTAGCTCGATTCAGTTTGTTTTTCGATTGAAACCAAATAAAATTATCCTAACTATGAGAGGGGTTTGAAAATTTGAAATTGAGGATAATCAATTGCTTTTAATTTTTGGTAAAGCCTAGCTAGGTAGAAATTTATTTGATTTACATAATTAATGTTGAACATGAAACCCTTGGATGACTGTATAATGTCTAGTTTGTTCCTAATTTTTCAAAGGCATGGATGAATTTACAATAAATCTTTTATATATATATATATATAGAGAGAGGGGGGGGGGGGGGGGAGGCTTAGCCCTCGATAGATTGACAAGCAAAAACGATTTTGGAATTTGGATATATATTTCCATCCAAATGTGAATCTGACCAAGCTAGTCTGCCTCCTTTGATTAAAAAGAAAAAAAAAAAACGCCTAAAAGAATTAAGGTATCGACGGTTCATTTATTCCATGCCTACATTTAAATTATCGTGGACTGTGACTTAATCTCACAATTTGCGTCCTTGCATTCACCTCGGCCATCCCTTTTCTGATCCGTCTGATGTTGCATACTTTTCGCGGCACGATTTACCAATGATATTGTCTTTAACATCTAAAGAAAAAATCCCGCCTTCCTCTCTTTTCTCCTTGCATCCATGTGGCCGTCATCTTACCTTACTGTCCTCCTTCGATTGCCTTTCCTTTTTTATTCAACTCATTTATCTTGTCAAATTCGCAGCTTCTTCTTTTATTTTTTATTATTTATTTATTTTTTAATGTCCTTGTCTTTCATATTCATTTTGCTTCGTGCGATTGGGTGCTCTTATTATGTTACCTTATTGTCCTCCTATTGAGTGGTTTATTTGCTGCCTTTTGTGCCCTTTTTGGTAAGTGTCATCATTTCCTAACGAAAATATTTAATGCTCTTCGATCATTGTGCTTTGCTCTTCTCTCTACGTTGGTTCGTTTTCCCAGTCTTTGGACGCCTAATTGTATGGGCATGTTTTTCGTTTTGCCAATAAACCAAGACTAGATCAATCATCAAAGGAAATTGGAACCTGCATTTAACCTCTATATATGAAATAAGTTTTTGTGGAAGATCTTTTACGTATGCCACATGATGATTTCATTGGTTTCTTGGCATTGACCTACAGAAACTTCTCTTTTTTGGGATGAGCATGGTCCATGAATCTACTAGGGCCGGCTTTGATTTGAAGAATATAAAAATGGTATCCGATCGATGTGAAGAATATGTGTTTGATTTGTATCATCAGAAATTATAGCGTGGTGTATAAACACTAGCATGTGTGTGCAGGGTAGCCTAACTTGAACTATCTAAAATTCTTGTGGACGTACACTTAATAGTAATCCATCGTTTCCAGACAGTTATCTCCCAAATCAAACTCTAAAATCATGAGTTACAAAAGAAATTGACGTCTTTGTCTTCTTGTTTATGCAAGTTGATTTGTATCGTCACAAGAATTTTAGATAGTTCATGTTATGCTACTCTGCCCACACATCCTAGTGTTTGTATCATCTTCCATTCGGGTTACGTCTCTACACAAATACTATTCCTCTTCAATTACACTTCTGCACCAGTACAATAATATGCCTGCGCGGCCCCCCAAGGATCCCAAATATTATTCCTCTTCAGTCATGCTTTCGCATCAGTACGAGAATAGCGCGCAGCCCCCAAGGGTCCCAACAGCTGTTGTTTCTTTTTTTTTTCTTTTTTTTTTTTTGTAAAAAAAAAAATTCTATTATACAATAATTAGAATTATTTTCGAATAACTTATATATTAATTGAAATTAAATCTTTTATAGATGATTTTAAGATTATATCCTTAAAGTAAATTATAAATTTGTCGTTTTCATTTTAAGAAACATATTAATTAATGTTTCTCGTTTCAAAAACTAATCTTTTAGTTTTTTTTATTTTGAAATATACTTATATTTAATTTAATTTTTTTCTCTTTTTTAATTTATTTTTATTTTTTATTTTAAAAAATAGAAAAAAAATGAAAAATGATGAGAAAATAAGAGATTTTATGAGATTAAAATAATATTAATTAAATTAAGCATGATCAACATTAATTGAAGTACTAAATAATAATTTTTGAAACGAGAGGGACTAATTAATTTATTTTTTGAAACTACTGGGACTAACTTATAATTTACTCATATATATCTTTCGTGTTGTATTAATCAGATGAATTTAAAAATTCTCTTAAATGCTACCTTTAGCATTTGAACCTAAAAATTTATTTTTTGAAACTACTGGGACTAACTTATAATTTACTCATATATATCTTTCGTGTTGTATTAATAAGATGAATTTAAAAAATTCTCTTAAATGCTACCTTTAGCATTTGAACCTAAAAATTAATACAAATATGAAACTGGATAAATACAATTGATGACTTTTTTTGTTTCCTTTTTATTACAATTTTGTATGTCAGCTAGCCCCCTGCGCTATAAATACCTGATCACCATGTCTTGCCTAAAATATCATCGACATAAGCCCAGTTCCTCATTGAGTCCCAATTTTAAAAACTTAGCAGAAATACTTTGTTCTTGTTATTGCCATGTTGAGATTGATTGGAAGCTTGAGCTTCATATGGCTACTCATGGCCTCATCCACAATGGCTCAACCCTAGCCTCGCTTTCACTATAAAAAAAATTGATTTTAGCAACGGATTAAATACAATAATTCCATCGCTAATTGCAAATAGCGACGGAATAGTGACGAGATAAAATTACATCACGAATTTACTGGTCGTTAAATTTTAGCGACGGAATATTAAGTCCGTCGCTATATTTAGTGACGAAAAATCCGTCACTAAACCCAAAAAATCCGTCGCTAAAATTGACTTCGAATGGCTCTCCTCGCTCATCCGTCACTAATTTTTGTCGCTAATCCGTCGCTAATTTCGATAATAAATCCGTTGCTAATTTCTGTCACTATTCTATCGGTATTTTCGAAAACGAATTTTTTCGCAATTGCTTCGCTTTTGTTGACAATTTCGAATATTATTAATATAATATTTAATAATTAAAATTAATAATAAATAATCATAAGTAATAATTTATACATGAAAAATAAAATAACATTAACAAAATCATCCTAGAATATGTTTCATAAAAAAACAACAAAACAAACAAAGTGACTAAATATTACATCACTCATCTTGCTCGTGTAATCCCATATCCTCATTATCATCGTGTGCCTGAGTGCTCACCCGGAGGATAGGCCGAAGGCTAAATTGGAGGCCGAGTAGAAGGACCGGCAGATTGCTCGAATGATCGATGGATCTATAGACAACCCGGATGCCCATGCTAGCTGCATTAGTAAGGATGCCATGGAATTGTATTGAGACTTCATATTACAAATAGTCTCCTTAAGCTCGATAATCTCTTCCTTAGTGGCCTCGTAGTCCATCCGAAGTTGTTTGCTAGCCGAATTGATCA
Organism: Dovyalis caffra; assembly: GCA_963924115.1. Lineage (NCBI taxonomy): Eukaryota > Viridiplantae > Streptophyta > Magnoliopsida > Malpighiales > Salicaceae > Dovyalis > Dovyalis caffra. The sequence continues at coordinate 4,655,825 of CAWUPB010001195.1, forward strand.
TGTGTTGCGACGTCATAAAGGAGGAGTTGTCGCCACTCGACCGAGACACATAATGCATCGATTGTGTGCCGATCCCATAAAATCCTTTCTTCTTTTCGCTAATAACTCGCAAGTATATGACATTCTAGTCTACTTCTAGCCACTAAGATTCCCGCCTCCTCCGAGCCTTAACATCCTCATTGATTAATTGCTCCACACGGTCCTGCATTAACAAAATCATAATATCATTGTTAAAGTATTAAAATAAATTGAGAATAAATTTTCATATTTAATATTTGAAATTAAAAAATACTAACTCTGTGTTTATTGGGAGCGCATATCGACGAATGAACCATCACGTTTCTTATGATTCCTTTGGAACAACACAAAATTCGTAGGTGGGTGTCTCAATTCTACTGCCTAAAAAAAACATTACAAATAATATGACAAGTCCCAAATTGATATGTTATGACATAAGTAAATAATAATAAAGTGTAATTTACCAAGTGATGTGCATGCTTTTGTGAAGATATTGAGCCCCTCGTATGTCCGAAAGGACCCGAACCGGGACCATTGGTCTCCGACAATCGATTACGTGATGCTTGCTTTGAACGAGCCACGCGATCGGATTTCTTGAAATCAACTTGCCATGAATCCCATGCCTCCCGACTCATAAATTTAGGTCGCTTACGCATCAAACTAATCTTATAAACGAAGTTAGTATAGCATTTCCTAGCAAGATGCTCTTATGCCCCTCTAACAAATGGATCGATATCGACATCCTATTCAAAATGTTTACGCACAAGAAAAAAATTTATCTAACTTATTTGATGAGATATATATATTTTTTTTGTAATTATGAAGAAAATTATAAATACATTACCTTAAATTCACTAAAGTAAAAGTCTTTAGTGGCGTCGGGGACATCCTTCCATGAAGATCCTTTCTTGTCCACCCGTTTCTTAGAAATCTCAAAGATCTTCATAGAATAATCTCTACTATCCGGAGTCAATCTATCAAGCAAATAACAAAAGGATAAAACAAATATTTTAAACATCATTATTAATGAAATTATATATTAAAAAAACAAATACATACGATCCGTATTCGATAGAAACAATACGCCGCCTACGGGATGAGTTGTGAGAACTCTTTGAAGTGTCAAACACGTGTGCGGAGGGGCCACTATCGAGCTCGGTGGTGGAACCTGCGGTGCAAAAAGAGGAATACCTATCGATTCGGATGTGCTAGCTCCATGAAAACGGAAGTTGTGGGATCCATAAAAAATTCCTATCGATGAAGACCCGTGATCGATACTGGTAGAGGATCCTAATGGACTATCATCCGACGGTGATTCTCATCCATGATTATCAAAATGTGATCCGATAGCGCCTCTCGAGGGAGGATGCAAACCATGATTACCACAAGTCATTGCTATATGATCTACCATGAAATAAAAAAACAAAATACAACAAATATATTGTTAGAGTCTATTCATGGGTAAATGAATTAAAATACATCATTTGTTATGGATATAAAACAATCAAAATATACAACAAATATTTATCGAAGGTAGAAAAACCAAAATTAATAAATTAATAAAGAGAAAAAAATACATATCTTCTTATTAATACAACAAATGAAATATAAATTTAATTCAAACTATCGTAATAATTGTTTAAGTTATCATCCGAAACATTGTGACATTCATTTTCTTCGTTAGCTACACCTACTTCTATTTCTATAAATGATCCATTTGGATCATTTAACAAAGTGATGTCCTCGACTTTGTCTATTAATTCATATCGAATTTTTGGATCGTCATGCTTGAAATGGTTCAATATTTTGTTCTATAGTAGTCGATGATTCGGGAAAGTCAAACACGGATCTAGCTTTGATCTTACACATAGCCCTCCAATCTCGATTGTCACGTCTTAAGCTAGGGTACTCATATAATACACTTGAGTCGACTTGTGATGCTAAGAAAAATGGTTCGTAACTATTCAAAGTTACGTTACAGTTAATATCCATAAGTTTTTAGTATGGATGAACCCTTGTTCCTTATGATGTGGGATCGAACCAATCACATTTGAAGAATACTCGGTCTTTTAATTGGTAATGTAGGATACTCGCTTCAATAATTTCGGTCTACATCTCATGATAGTCACTCTCGGTTGAGCTATAATTGCTTCTTTTAATGCATACACCACTATTGAAAGATCTAATTTTCAAAGATCTCTCAAGTGTGCGGAACCTAAAACCATTAACAAAATAACCTTTGTACAATCTAACAATTAGTAATGGACCTTGTGCAAGATCTTTCAAGAACCGATCTTTCATGTCAATTGCTTATGCATTTTATGTTTGTAAGTTAAATATAAAATCACCTCTAATTTTAGTTATCTTTCTATTAATGCTATCAACAAACTAAACATATAAAATGATCATAATTACATATTGATTAAACCAAGAGGTAAACTCATTTTCAATTAGAGCATCAACTTTATTCGGGACGAGAACAGATTGTTTTGTTGCATTTCGGCAAGAGATCCACTAAAGACAAGAGAATTATTAAAAAAGGTAAGTTAGTCTTTACTATCTTCCTAATATGAATTATTAAATATAATAAATGGGTCAAACTCACTCAATGTAAGGCTTGAGTTCTTCACAATTCAAGCAATATATATTGGTGTGCTACTATGTGCTCTTGTTGTGTCAATTTTCTTATTTTGTATCGACCAATTGATCGACTTGGTCGCTTGAATATGGATTACATCTCTTCAATATGGTTTTCTTTTTCTTTTTTGAATTCAAAATTACGAGGCATTTTTCGATGTCTTGTATCCACATGAAGCTCAAAATAATATGAGCGAGAATAGAGAGGCTTCTTGACCAAATATGCATTACATATTAATCCTTCCACGTTGGCTTTATTCTTAACATTATTTTTTAGTTTTCACGAGATACCTATAAATATGAATAATTTTAACGTTTGAAAGTAAGAAATTTATTTAATTTGACTTTTAAATTGAATGTCAATACCTTTCAAATGGATACATCCATCGATATTACATAGGTCCAAGCAATAGATGCCTCATATGGAATATGAATTGGAAGATGTTCTATGGAGTCAAAAAAGCTAGGCAAAAATATACGTTCTAGTTTACACAAAATGATGGGTATCTCATCATTAAGTCGCAACATATACTCTTGCTTTATGATTGTAGAAGTCAATTGCTTGAAACACAAACTCAACTCTGTAAGTGATTGCCAAACATTTCTCGATAAAAACTCCTAAAATGCAATTGGAAATAAACACCGCATGAAGGCGTGATAGTCATGACTTTTCATCCCATAAAGTTTATCATGCTTCATATCAACACATCTACCTAGATTGGACATATATCCATCGGGGAATCTAAGTAGTTTAATCCATTCAAGCAATCTTCTTTTTTTTTTTTGTTTTGATAGAGTATATGCGGCTTTAGGATACTTTCCAAACGCATTATCCTTTACTAATTTCGGCCTTTTACATAAGAGTTTTAACTCTTCCCCGGAGTTGGCATTATCTTTAGTTTTTCCTAGCAAATTTATGATTGTGTTAAAAAACATTATCAAAAATATTTTTCTTAATATGCATGACATCTAAATTATACCGGATGATATTTGTACTCTAGTAAGGTAAATCTCAAAAAATACTATGTTTTCTCCATCCACAAGTGTGAGAGATTGTACTATTATAATCATCCGCACCATCTTCCGTCACCTTCAATAACCCTCACTTGTTCGACTAGATGTAACATCTATGTTCCGGATCGGATTGGAGGATGACCGCATTTAACAACTTTGTTAGGGATGAATGCTTTCTTGTTTCTTCTATATGGATGGTTATGATGAAGAAACTTTCGATGGTTGTCAAACCAAGAGGTCTTCCTTCCATTTGGAAAGGAGAAAGCATCTATACGAGTAAGGACAAGCTTGTTTTCCTATAGTACTCCAACCGGATAGCATTGAATAAGCAAAAAAGTCACTAATAGTCCATATAACTATATCTCTCAATATGAAATTCGCTTACGGGACATACGTAGGTCATTATACCCACCTCCCATAATTGGATAAGCTCGGATATGAAAGGTTGCAAGTAAACGTCCAACTTATATTTTGGATTTATTGGACATAGAAAAATCACTATTAGGAACATATATTCCTCCTTCATACACATCCATGGTGGCAAATTGTATGGAGTCACAATGACCGACCACGAGGAATATTATACGCTAGATTGACCAAATGGTTGAAACCCATCGGTGTACACTCCTAAGCGAATGTTCCTTATTTTAGTTACAAAAGAAACATTAATATGATTGAAACTCTGCCATGCAATTAATCAAAAGGATGACGTATTAGTTTTACATCATCTCCTCCATGTTTAGCATGCCACGTCATGTGCTCGGCCATTGCATTCGATGCATACAATCGTTGCGGACGCGAAGTTAGAGGAAAGTAGTATATTTTCTTATTTGGAACAAGTTTTCCTCTTCTTGATCCTCGACGAGAACTTCAATATCGAGGATGTTGAAAAAATTTACATTTATCTAATTCATTATCTTCCTTCCAATAAATCATGCACTCGTTATAACAATAATGGATTTTTTCCATCGGTAAACCCATCACTCTCACCAACTTCTTCTTTTCATAAACGTTTTGTGTCATACAATTATCAACCGAGTAACAACTCCTTCATCAGCTCACATAATTGATCGAAACATTTTTTTGAAAAATGATAATCGGCTTTTATGTTAAGCATTTGAGCAACTGTCGACAATTACGAATGCTTATCACAACCGAGGCTAAATCTCTCTACATGATGCATTCAACATATCATAAAAGTGTTGGTTGCTGGGATTAGGAACCTCCTCCGTATTGGACGAATCAAAGGATGGACCAGTTGCATCCATTAACATACTTTGATATGGGTTTTAGGGCTTACTAGAATTACATTCGCTTATATAATAATTTTCTAAAACATGCTGACTTATAGAAGTTTCGGATGTCATATAGGCTTCAAATTCACCATGATGCACCCAAGTATAATATCCGAGCACAAAACCTTTACGGCACAAATGATATTTGACCGTATCAATCTCTTCATAATTTCGATTTCGACAATTACTCGAAATTACAAGGACACTTAATTTTGGTTCCGTCCATACATTCGGGATGCTCAACAACAAAAGCTAAAAATTGCTCTACACCTCGACAAATTCATCATTTAATAATCCATTTACAAACCTAAAATTCATCAATTGTCGATCATGTCTTATTTTTAAAATTACTAAAAAAAATAACAAAACCATTGCAAACAATTACTTCTCATTATTTTGAATTCTTTTAAATAAATATGAAACAATTATATCAGTTATATAATTATCTTCAATTAGTTGTTAATTTTTTTTTTCGAGTTTTACTTTCTATTTAAATAATTATATAAAGAATAATTACATTTTTGTAATGAATACTTAATTTCTTAATATTCAATAATTTTTGTGTAATTTTTTTTAACATTTTCAACCTTAAGTGCTATATGTTATAATGTTAACCTAACCTAAACAAAACAATTAACCTATTTTAAACTACCTTAGGTAATTTAAGGGAATTACATTATCATTTTCACTTAAAATATAAAAAGTTTTATACTTTTTTGACCAAAATACGTTAAATTACATATGAACTAAATAATTTATGAAAACATTCAACTAAAATATTTATTTAATTCTATTAAATATCTATATATTTATATAATTTTAACATTTTTAAAGTTATTTTAGTAATTACATTATCATTTTCACCTAAAATATATACAATTTTAGACTTTATGAAAAAAAAAACGTTAATTTACATTATCACCAAAATAATTTTTAAAAATATTCAACTAAAATATTTATTTAATTTTATTAATTAATAAATTTTTTTATAAAATTTTTAATATTTAATTTAATTTTTTAATTATATATTTTTAATTTTTTTCGATCCAATCACATCATTATACATGTTATAATATTTTAATTTTAATAATTAAACTAATAAAATTACTTATAAAATTTACATTTGAATTTGTTAAACTACATTAAAAAGTAATATAATTTCAAAATTAAATTTAAAGAAACAACTAAGCAAATTAACATATAGCAATAAAAAAAAATAAATATATAATTAAATCAATTAATCATACTAACAATTTAAGGTTAAAAAATTTAATTTTAATCTAAATGTTAGCACCCAATTTCGAGTCAAAAAAAAAAAAAAAGAGAGAGAGAGAGAGAGAGAAAAAGAAAAAAGAAAAAGAAGAAAAAGGAAGTAAAAAATAAAAAATAATGCAATTGGGTACAATTAAAGAAGAAAAGAGAAAGGAAGCAAAATAAAGTTGGTTTTTAAAATGAGGGACCAAAATAGATTTTTTTCCAAATTAACCCTAAAAAGCTAGTATCAAGACCTCCTTTTTCTCGCTAAAAAACCTAGCGACTGTTCACCCCTTTCAAGAGAAACCTTAGTCGCCTATTCCCATCACGCCAGCCATCCAAAGCACCCACCACCCTCTCGCTCCACCAATCATAGCCACCCCCACTGCCTTGCGCGCCGTAGCCTCCCTCGGACCGGGTTGTGTGCTTGCGTGTTGTAGTACTTGCGAGTGCACGCCTCCCACGGCCTCCTTACTTGCTCGTATGCACCACACCGGGTTTCTCCGCTCTACATCACTATAGCCTCCTCCACGTCCGTGCGTGAACCTAGCATCGCCCACGGACCCGGTGCGTCTACCTACCTCGCTAGCGAGCCTCCTCGCCAACGCGCCTCGTCCGTACTCCGGACCGGCACGTAGCGGCACCTCACTAGCACCCCCGGCTCTCCAGGTGAGCCGGTGCTTCCACTAGCGACACGCCGGCGCCGAGCTTGCCTCACCCCTACCGGCGCCTCCCCGGCGTACCGGTAGGCACCGGCGGTATCGGGCTTTCCCCAACCACCACCTGTAGCGAGGCCTCCCAAGTTCCGCCGGCAGCCACCTTTCCTTTCCGATTGACTAAGTATTAGTCTCCATTAGGGTCAAAAAGGTCGAATATGATTGTGAGATCATTAGGCAAATTAGCTCGCCAATTTTTCTTATTTACAATAATTTTTTCACTTTTTGCTTTATTTTATTTTTATTTTTAACATTTATTAAATTTGCTTCATATTGATATGTTTCATGTAATTAATTGAATGAATGTGATGTAATTAATTTGATCTGTTTGTTTATGTGTAGTTTGTTAAAATTGCGATAATGTGCATTGCGTTTTGGAGATATTTGTTGTTATTCGAATGCATATTTCAAAAGCGCATCTTGCATGGTAATTTTTTGAAAAAGGACAATATCGAATCATGAAAGTTTGAACTATTTCCATGTAATTTATTAATAATATTTTTGCATATAATGTTTCAATTGATATCTTGAATGAAAATAAGGATCCCGAGCCTAAATTATTGAAGAATGTAGATATAAAGATAATTGGTCCGAATGAAAAGAGCAACCAAAAAGAATTATGTTCTCTTACAAAAAAGTAGTTTTTTGAACCGATAGCTAAAACACCCGAAGATGTTAAGCTAATGAGATACAAATATGTACTTATGTAAAAATGAAATAAAAAAGATGAGATTATAAGATACAAAGCAAAATTTTTAACATAAGAGCTTTCGCAACGAACTAACATTGACTATGAGGAGACATATTCTCCTATAATGAAAAATTTATGGACTATGAAAGTCATATAAGAACTTAAGATTCCTAAAGCATGTAATATATATATAACAAAACATAAAGCATATACAAAAGTTTAATATTCAGAATAAAGTACAATTACCTTAGCAAATTGAAATTGGGCTGCACGAAGTTATTTAAGATGAATTGTTGAAGCAAAGTTGGGCCAAATGTGCTCTGTCCTTTGACAAAAGTGCCGAAATGGACAATTTCTTTATTGGTTAATTAAAGCGATCGAAATTAAACAAGCTGCTTTCTTGGTCAATTAAAGCGGCCTAAGTACAAAATTTGAATTGATTTTGTTTTGATATTCATACTTGGGTAACTATAATTAACTCTAAAGTTGACTACATTGCAACGTTTGCATGATGTGTCCATGAAGTATCCATAGAGATTTGTCCGAACCTGGATCTCGGATCTCTAGTTAAAATCTAGCTAACTTTCCTTATGAATGATGAATTCATAAGTTATGAACATGCTAAATGTTCAAAATGCATATGGGATCCCACTCACAAAGAAAAGTACTGTCGATCGGCACCCATGAGGTGTGATGCGGGGAGCATAGATTCACCACCTAGCTAATGGAGGAGAACTAAAAAACCCTAAACATACTAGTATATAAAGATATCTAGGTAAAAGATCGATTACATAAGGAGAAGATATAACATCATTATCGGTAAATCTTGCTTGAGGTAAGTCGCATTGAATCCAAGTGAAAATAAGAATCTAATTTTTACTATATTATGCTTCCATGTCTTTTTAAGTAGGTTTATTTTGTTAAGATGTAAAACAAAGTAGTTTGGGAGGTCTTGGATGTAAAACAGAGTAGTTTAGGGATTTAGACCAATCTAAGGCCAATACTCTCCATTCAAATGAGAAAGGTAGGATAAATTAGAATTTTCTCTAATCTTTAGTGAACATGACTTATACTCGATAAATAGATGAGTTTCTAAAGATGGATAGCCTTTTATTAATATAATTAGCGAGTCACCGACAACTTCACTCACTTAAAAGGGAAGTCACTAATGACTTCGAGTCGGCGATCTAGAAAGTTACCGATAACTTCATCACATAAGTGAAAAGCCATTGCAAAGTTCATTTTGCTTAAGAATAGAGTAAATAACTAGTTTAAAAGCCATTGCTAACTTTGTGATATAAGTGAGAAGCCATTAGGGCCCATTTTTTGACGAACACACATGCAAAATGATGTCGAAATCATCGACAACTTTGCCACATAACTAAAAAGTTATCAATAACTTCATTTTCATAAAAAATTTTAGAGTAAAATAGTTTTGGGGCCACTTGTTGATTTCGTAGATATAGGTAGGAATTTTCTAACAAACATAATGTATGCAAAATGACTCCAAAATCATCGATGGTTTTATCACATGAGTGAAAATTTACCAATAACTTCACTTTCATAAACATTTTTTAGAGAAATGATTTTAGGGCCACCGATGGCTTCATCTACATAGGTGAAAAGTCACTAATGGCTTATTTTCTAACAAATAAAACATATGCAAATGACTTCAAAAAAATAGTGAAATTGGATAATACGCTTTTGATATGACCATTAAATGTTTAGGTACGAGTGTAACCAAACATGTCAAATCAATCAAAGCATAAAAACATGCACAAACGTCACATTAGGAATACAAATGTAAAGTAGAGTAATTTGTTCATAACTACAATTATAGCAACATTCACTTTAACCCCCCTCACACACACATACAAACACACACATATATATGAAATATGAAAATTCATTTATATTTTAAAGGAGTACAATCATTACGGAGGGTTTATCGAAAAAGGTTTTATAGTTCAAATAATTGATTTGAGGGTTAGTTCTATTCTCTTAGTCTCTAATGACAAATGATTATTCGATTAGTCTAGGAAAGAGAGTAGCTGCCTATTATAAAAATATTGTATGGGTCCTACTTAGATGACTCGAAGGTGTAACCCCTATGAAAACCCTTATCCGTAACGCGACGTGTATTAGAATAATTATATATATATATATGTATATTAAGAGGAAGTGTAATTATCATTTCATCATGAGAAATTAATGCTTGAAATATGTGATTTATGTTAAATTAAAGTTATTATGCTTAAGATTAATGGTTTAATTATTAAAGAAATTAAATATGCAAAATCGGTGTTTTAAGGACTATATTACGCCCGAGTTTTGTGTGAATTATTTGAGGCCTTTAGAGTACTTTTTGGGTCAACCTTAAAGAATTAAAGTTGTTCATCTATGTGTTTAATAGGCCTGTATAAATGTTTATAATATTTGGACCTATACATTAAGAGTTATACCAATTATAGTGAGGGTTGTTTCGAAATGCATTCTGCTGAAAGTTTAGGAGAAGAATCGCCCGAATCTTGTGAGATTTATTTGATGCTCGTTAGATTGATTTTTGAGAAAAACGTAGAGAATAAAAGTTGTTTGTTATGTGTTTACTAGCTCTCTATAAAATTTCATAAATTTTTGATACATATAGAAAGAGGTATGCACATTTTAGTATAGATGGGTTAGGAGGAAACACTGCTGGAATTTTGGGGGAAAAGAAATTCCAAATTTTTTAAAATGGAAATTTCTGAATTTTTATGAAAGAAAGTAGTTTTAGTTACTTTAATTAAGTTAATTAATGATTTTAATTAGTCTAAATTTTATATAGACACCTAAGCAAATGCAATAAATGAATTTAATGCCAACTCACCCATTATGGATTCCAAAGCGACCGACTTTCCTCATGACTCACCCATAACCTTTACACCTTATCCCATTAATTTCTAACACTTGTAGCTGAATGAAAGTAAGTATATATATATATATATATATATATATATATATATATATATATATATATATATATATATATAGCAAGTGTTAAAATAGGAGAAAAACTTTAGTAAACCGTAGGTACCGAAATTGAGAGAGAAAAGGCAAGAAAGAAAAGAGAGAAAGAAAAACGTGAGGAGAGAAAGGAAAGGAAAGAAAAAGAGGAAGGGAAAAAGGAAAGAAAAAGAGCTAAGAAAACTATAATCAAACCTAAAAGAGGTAAGTAGGTTTCATTTTTTTGGATGATTAATGTCTTAAATTATTTTTTAAAAGTTATTTTGTTAGTGTTTATTTCATGGGTTGTAATATTTTCAATAGTTATATGCTTGATGCTTGGAATAAATCTATGTATGGATGCCTTGTTGTGATGATTTATGATGTTATGATTTTTTAAAAAATGTCCAAGTATGTGGTGATGGGTTGGATTGAACTTGGACTAAATTTAAGTGAGCTAAAACATGTTTAAAATTGGCTTGGAATGAACTAATAAATTAGTGTTAATAAAGAGTAAATTCTGTCCGAATATTGGGGTGTCTATTCAAGGATTTTAGATCGATTTCTAGGTGAAATGTAAAGCATAAAAGTTGTTCATATATGTTTCAAATAACGTCTTTTAAAATTTCTTGGTCATTGGATTAGTGTAAAAAGAGTTACACCCGATTTAGTATGGATAGCTCTAGATAAACTACTATTAGGCAGGTTGCTCCCTAAGTTTCAAAAATTTATAATTAATTGTGTACTTGGTATTTAGACCTAATTTTTGGATATGTTATAAATAAATATGTCTAGTATCTAAAATAAAATGAGTAAGATTTAATTATATTCTGAAATTAGAAAATTATTTACTCGATTAGGAGTTGCCCGGTAATAAACCCTAAAACCAAAAAAATTAGACTTTGACAAAATTAATAGGTTTGGAATAAACTAAATGAGCTTGAACTAAATAAAATGGAATTAAATAGAGTCAATGGACCTAGGATAAATTTAATGGGCTTGGATTAAATTAAATGGACTTGGACCTTCTTTTAAATATTAATGAACCTAATGAACAATATTAATGAGCGGAGATTGTGTTCCCGCTGTGGGTATCATGATTGCTATGTGAGCAATGGATAAATTCCGAGTGTGGGTTGGATCGTGAGTATGGCATGAGAATGAAGGGTTGGTATCCGAATTTGGTTGAATGTGATTAAATATGTCATCACGTGCATCATGTGCATAGTGGGTGGTTTAAGACAAGTCAATTGATTGAGAAATGGTTTATACATCTAGGTTTGATAACCTAATTAGAATAAATAGGTATTAGTAGTCCAAGTACTCTAGGCCGTGTACCCGCACTATTAGATGATGGATTTTTGCTAATAGTAGTTACAACGAGGGATGATTCCGTTATAGCAAAAGATGATCCGAGGATCATCTCGGATGAAATCAAGTCGTGTGCTTGCACCGTTAGATGATGGATTCCCGCTAATAGTAGTTACAACGAGGGATAATTCCATTGTAGGAGAAGGTGATCTACGGACCACCCGGATGATAAATAGAGTAGATCGGCTAATACCTGTGGTATCCGAGATTAAAATTTATGAGTATGGTGGGAAGTCAAAACAACATTGCATATCACGTGCATCACCCCGCTTACCGAGCTTCGGCTCACCATGTTGTTATTTTTTTATGTCTTGACGGAAAAAGGACAAGTTGGTACGGATGGGACCGGCTCCTCCTAACCGGCTCATGTGAGGCACCATATATTAGTGTTTATTTTGTCCGTAAATTTGGGGTATGGAGTTCGTGAGAAATTGAATATTGCCTAAATGTTTTATTAATGTATTTAATTATGTTATGTAAATTTTATCTTAAGGAGTTATATACGTAATGTACTCGTTAAAGTCCTAAGAATATCATAAGAAAACTACTTAGAGCTTATGGTATGTTAGTGTAACGCGCTTCGTCCGAGCACTCTAGGGTAGTAGAAATACGACCGGGGCGGGGGCATTACGGAAGGTCCATCCGAGGTCAATGTAAATAGTCCAAGTTGTCGTCGCCACTAAAGTTAATATAAATTTGCCAAAATTATTTATAAATTTTTATAATAACTCGGTAAACTTCTAATTTCTTTGAAAATTGTCGATCTGTAACTTGAGGAGGTTTGACAACAATGCGATAGCTATGTTTTTCCTACTAAAAACAAACATAAATCCGATCTATAATATCATATTGCTCATGCCAAACTCAATCATCCAAACGAACATATTTTTTATTATTTAATTTTTCACTATTAACTAGTTTATGTCATTCTCAATAATCAAACTAAAGCACAAGTCCGGTGGCTATTTAATACTAGATTTTGGGCGAGTGAAGGTGATGGTTGGTAGTTGATTCTCGCCTAGAGTGGAATGGAGGCTCAACTTGGCTTCAATGGACTTAGGATCAAGGTTAGCTTGTTGGTTGGGTAGCTTGCTCGAGGTTTAAATATGGAGATGGGTCTATGGTAGTTTAATGAGGGTTGAAAGATGTAGTAATGGTGTGTGAAAGTTCAACCGACTTTCGGATAAAAGAGAAGGGACTCGTTACGATGTGAGAAGGCTACTGCCGAGGAGTTACTAGTTTTAAAGTTGATGTTGGTGAGGGAGAAGAGGCTATTATGATGTAGGGAAGCTATTAGTGAGGCGCTACTTTTCTCGAGGTTAGCTACTAATAAGTGGCTACTTCGGGTTGGTTATTAGTAAGGCCCTACTTGGGGTTAGATGTTGGACGCTTGCAAGAGGGTCGTGGGGTGATGGCAAAGGTTATGGGTGTGTGGGTCGAGGGGCTAGCACACTACCGTAAGGTAGGTTGGCAAAGGCTTGCAAGAGAGATGTGGGCCGGAGGGCTACGAGAGGGGGCATTGGTGAGAAAGGTTGGCGAATGAGGGTTATGGGTGAGAGAAGCGTTATGGGCGAGAGTTTTTATTACGAGTCTGCTGGATGAAAAAGTGAAAGGCATGAATAGTGCTTGGTATAAAATAATGCAAAGGATGGGCTTTTACATGTAGGTTTTTGGTTTTTTTTTTTTGGTAAAAGTCCATTTTGGCCCTCGATACTCAACAATGTATCAATTTAAGTATGAATGTAATTCTTTTAACTTCAATGACACACTTAAATTACAATTGATTGGGACTTTTCTCTTTAATTTTTTTCAATTATGCCTCCTCTTTATTTTAATTAAAGGATTGAGGTTTTTGGTATTTTTAATTATACCCTCAATTTTTTTTTCTAAACTTTTTAATTACCCCTTATAACTAATCTAAGTTGCTTGTTTCAAATGATTTTATTCTTTTGTTTTTTTAATCTTTGTATACTTGCCATTTTTTTGGTTTTATTTATTATTATTTTTGGGTATTTTTTAAATAAAAATAGAAGTAAAAAATAATAACGATAAAAATAAGTATGAATAGTTACCTCCTTTTTATAGCATTTTCATTAGAAAGACGTTAAAAGACTATTCTTTGACTTTGTATAAGAAGCTTTGTAAAGAAAAACTTGAATTGAAATGAAAACACATAGTGCAAATAAATGAGCAAACATAGAAAAGGAAAAAGATAATCATTGAATTTAAATAACATTGACCATTTGATGAGACATGACAACCTATTAATTTTAGGAGACATGATAAATCACTCGACTTTACAAGTTGTGACAAACCACTCTAATTTTACTATACTTGGCGAGCATTCTGATTTGATCAAAAATGGTAGATCGCTTTCACTATACTAGGTGTGACATACCACTCGATTTTAGCTAGATGTGAAAGACTACTTTCATCATGCAAGATGTGACAGAGTACTCTAACCTTACAAGATGAGACAGACCACTTCAACTTGAAGGAACATGACGGACCATGTTAATTATGCCATATTTAGTGGACCACTCGATTTGGTGGGATATGAAAAATCACTTTGACTCTGCTAGATGTGACAAACTACTCGACTTCATAAGATGTGATAGACCACTCTAACCTTGTAGGATGTGACGGACCACTCGACATTGCAAGACATGACGGACTACTCTAACCTTATAAGATGTGACAAAAAACTTCAACTTGAAGGGACATGATAGACCACACCGACTCGCTATATTTGGCAAACCACTCTAATTTGGTAAGACATGACAAACCATTATGACTCTCCTAAGTATAACGGACCACCTTGACTTTACAAAATGTGACACACAACTCGACCCTATAGATTGTGACATACCACCGATTTTACAAGACATGACAAACTACTTTTACTTTATAGGATATGAAAAACCACTTTAACCTTGTGGTATGTGATATACCACTTTGACTCGAAGGAATGTGATAGACCACATCGACTTTGAATGATATGAGAGACCATACGTTTTGAGAAGATGTGATAGATAACCCTCACCTAGATTCATGTGATAGAGTAAATTGATTTATAAAGACATGACATACTGCGTGTTTTGATAAGATATGATTGACTACTCATACTTAGAGTAATGTGATACACCATATCGATTTTTAATGACATGACGAGCCATGCTTTTTGATAAGATATTATTGACCACTTGACCTAGACTAACATGATAGACCATGTCAATTTTGAATAATGTAACAAACTATGCTTCTTGATGAAATACGACTAAGCACTCTAACCTAGATTGATGTGATAGACCACATTGATTTTGAATGATAAGAGAAACCATGTTTTTTTTTATAAGATATGATAGACTATTCTATCTAAGACTCGACGATAGACTACATGGATTTTGAATGACATAACGGATCATGCTTTTTGATAAGATATGATCGACCATTTTAATTTAGACTAACGTGATGGACCGCGTCAATTCTAAATGACATAACGGACTATGCTTTTTAATAAGACATAACCGACAATTCTAACTTCAATTGATGATAGATTACATTAATTTTGAATGACATGACAAACCATATTTTTTGACAAGATATGACTGATTGTTCTAACTTAGATTGACATGATGAACCAAGTCAATTTTAAATGACGTTATAAATGATGCTTTTTGATAAGATATGATTGACCATTTTAATTTGTACTAACATTATAAAACACATCGATTTTGAATGACATGATAGACCATGCTTTTTGATAAGATATGACTTACCATTCTCACTTAGATTGACATGATGGACCACATCGATTTTCAATAAAGTGTCAAATCATGCTTTTTGATAAGATTTGACTGACCACTCGACTTAAACTTGCATGATGGACCATATCAACTTTGAATAACATGACGGACTCACTTTTTGATAAGATATGACTGGCCATTCTAACGTAGATTAACGATAGACTACATCACTTTTGAATGACGTGACACACTATGCTTTTTGATAAGATAAGACAGATTATCCTTACTTAGACTAATATGATAGATCATGTCAATTTTAAATAACATGATAGATTGAGTTTTTTTTTGTAAGATATGATTGACCATTCTAACTTGGACTGATGTGATGGACCATGCGCATTTGAATGATATGTCAAACTATGATTTTTAACAAAATGTGACTAAGAACTCTAACCTAGACTCATGTTATGGATTATGTCAATTTTGAATGATGTGACAAACCATGCTTTTTGATAAAATATGACTGGCAATTTTGACTTAGACTTATGATAGACTACATTGATTTTGAATGATGTGACAAACCATGCTTTTTGATAAGATATGATTGACCATTCTAACTTCGACTAACATGATGAACCACGTCAATTTTGAATGATATGATAGACCATGTTTTTTGATAAGAGATGACTAACCATTCTAACTTTGACTAATATGGAGTTTCCAAATAAGCATAGGTCGCCATTGCTAAATCATAGGTATTTCCCCCTTTTCTCTTCATTTATGTCTCATCTAACTTGAATGGATTCAAGCTTCTAGGCTAGTTACTTTCATTGAGCTTATTTTTTTTGGTATTTCTGGTTATGCCCTATGTATTTGAATTCATTGGGATAGATACTTGGACCATTGCCTACATCATTTGAGTGGTGTTCATTCTTCTAACTCAATGAGAGATCACTATTCTTTTATGCTCCTTTTTTGGTACTACCTTAAAATATTAAAACTTTTGCTAACACATACTAAAAATCTAGCCCGAAATGATTAAGATGACCTTTTATCTCAACTCGTCTATAGTTCACCATAAGGAAACTTATAACATATTTCATAGAGACAATACTCTTATAGACTAAGTAGAAGTAGATCTTTATCAACTTATCATATGTTAATTCAATGTATTATCACATTTCATCAATGAGATCAATTATAGGATCATGTTTAAGACAAAAAAAGAGTTTTTCTTTTTAAGGGCTGATCATACTTATGAAAACAATAGTTTTTTGACGAGATGAAAGATCATGAACCACGTTATGTTGGAGGAGTCAAGAGTAGGAGAAGCAAAGTGAAATGATTGTGCTAATAAATATTTATTCATAACTCAAATTATCTCCTTGTTGCTCTAAATATGAGGGGACTTGAAATGTGTGGTTTTTTAATGCCGATACATATTTTGACTAGTCCGACCATAGTATATTTCTAAAGCATTAGTAGTGATCATCCATTTGTTATCTACGTTTTATTATTTTTTCTCATGTCGTTTATCTTCTTTTGATGTTTGCGTTGATTATGTGAACTTGTCTTTAAGAGTTTTTTTTTTTCAAAAAATCATTTTCATTTGTTGTGACTTTTATGGATTAGGCCATGTATCAAAGTATGTTGAATTATCCTAAAGAAATCATGGAGATGTTCACAAGAATGCAGTCTCATTCAAGAAAATGTTTGACTTATTTGATTAAAAGCCAAAATGCATCATGCAATACCGAGATGCAATTCTCATGGTGATTTTTTTTTAAGGTTAAACTAAGCAAAATATATTTGGATCACAAAAGTTTTGAAAAGAATTCATAGGTGATTGACAAAATTTTGGTGCTAGAGTGCACATGCTTGGATGAATTTTAGAAACTAAAAAATTTTATGAAGAAAGTTTGGCTCAAATGGGCAGTTTTACCTAGAAATAATCGATTCATTTCATTCTTACCCCTAATTACTTGATGAAAGTTCATGATTCAATATCATAAATAAAGGTTTTTAGTGCATAAGCAAGTCAATTTTTATTCAAAAATATTTTTCTCCTTCTCATTTGAAGTTAGAATCATTAACACAAACAAGCCATCTTTGATTAGAAAGGCTTTTCACAGCCACATAATGAAGGTTAAGCCTTCGGCATATGAATATAAGGATGTGAAAGGCTGAAAAAGTGTTTAAGGGTTCAAAGACTTAGAATCACTTAACTGTTCATCGATATTATTTTAGGCATGCCACCACGACTTTGCCATCTTGCCAATTGATCTCATCTTCTAATCTCAACTCTCCTTTCATTTCACTCTTGTCATCTTTTTTTTTTTTTTAGGAATTTCTATTCTTAGTGTTTCTAACCCTTTCTAATTTTAAATCATAAAAGAGATCACTTTAGATAACTCATTCTTTTGTCTCGGTGTTATCACGTTTCTAAAGTTGTTCAAGGGTTTTCTCAACAAGTTTTTTGTTTTGTGAACTATTATCATCATTTTTCATCCCGTTTTCTTCTAGAAAAACATCCTTGATCATTCTTGAATTTTCAAAATTGCCCTTTATATGAGGGGTCATCCTAGTCTAGGTTTTTATCGAAAGAAATCATTTTGGCTCAAAGTTAGTTAGTATGGGCTAAGTTTTATTTATATAAAAAAAATATCAAAAATGGCATTTCTTGATCTCAAATATCATCTTATTCGGATCGATAAGGTCTAGTTCCGATTGAAAATTATGATTGACTTATAAAGAAAAAATGATGGATAAGGTGGGATCATGACCCAAATGCATACCACTCATCATCATTTAAGACATCAAATAATTTTTTGAGCATCAATGTATTATCTTTAGCAAGACCTGTCTTAGGAGGATTTGTCAAGAATAAGAAAAGAATGTTTTCGGTTTCAAGAAAAGAAGGACTACCCCTCAGCATTTTCCTAACATGTTTTGAAAGTTGATCAATGTTGAAAGATTTTAAATGAGTTTGTCATTTTATTCATTTGATTTGAATGATAGTTTTTGATAGACATCTCTTGATTTCAAGTTGATAATAAGATTATGCGAAGATAATAGGAATTTTTTTGAAAGAAACTACTCAATCCATGAAAATTATAACACTTTTGCAAATGAAAACTGAAAATTTGATATAAAATAAGATTTCATTCATAAAATCAAGATACATTCATGCTTCTCTAATGAGCTTTGGATGTTCTTCTTGTATTCAGCCCATACACATTATAATCAAAGCTAGATTGACCTTTTTTTTAATGCAATCATTAAGTGTTTTTTTTCTTAAGATATGATCATATTGGATGTCTCGAAGATGGAGTGAAAATGAGAATAAAACACAATAGAAGAAAGAAGGAAAAGGTGGCATTCTAAGAAAAAAATTTACAAGATCCCGTAAATTAATGTCACATGAAATCATGATAGATAAATATGATAAGAAAATTACTTAGCCTTAAAAAAGAGGCATTTTTTTTTATCAGGCCAATCATTCAATTCCTTTCCCAAGATGGTTTTATAGACAACTCGATCAAAATCAAAGACATCCTTAAGTGTGCTAGTGGAACACGCCATCATTTTTAGACTATCAAGCACCGACCCGAGCTCGTATCACTTTATTCTTAGCATCAATTTTATTTGCCCTTAAAATGTTCACTACCATACCATAAGATGATTGGCTTAAACTTAGGTCTTTGTTACATAAATCAATAATGAATGATGACTTTTTAGATTTATTTTCATCTTTTTCTACTCTCAAGGTGTCTAAAACTAGCATGGTCTATGCCTCTTGATTGAATTTATGGTAATTATTAATATCATGTCCACTCTCTTTATGAAACTTACAAAATGACTCGACATGAATAGGAGCTTGAGACGTGATTAGTTTCTTATTAATGATGACGGTAGATAACATCTCAAACAAACAGGATATGGAAATTTCAAAACTATCTTTTTGTTATCACATCCAAATTCATCCAACGACAATATATTCACTCCATAAATGGTAGCATGGTTAGAAAGATGATTAGTGTTTACATTTAGAGTGCCTAAAGCATTATTAAATAAAATCAAGCTTTAGTCAATCAATGACCAAACATACTTCTTGAAGCCCAAATCATTTTTAATGTTATAACAAATTGCACCATCCTAACACTTACAAGATTCATGAGGATTATACCACTTATAAAATAGAGGTTACCATATAGTAGTTGTCATAGGAGTTACTTGATTGTTATAAAAGATCACAATATTTTCTTGTATTTTCTATGACCTATATTTGCTTAGTTGTCTTGATTGAATTATCTCTATGGATGGTTGAGCTACTAAGGATATTTTTCTTGAACTTTTTAAGAAAAGGTCTATGATATATGAGAATGATTTAAATAATTATTTAGATTGAAAATTGATTTTTTAATATCGTGAACATCGATGGGGAAAGAAGTGAATTAAAGGATTCTCATCACAAGCAACTTTAGTCATCTTTTTTAAGTAAATCCTAAAATAAATTCTTGGACATTACCTTCCAATGTATTTAAAGAATTCTAGCATTTTTAATTTCTTAAGAATCATGATATTTGAAATCAAGAATATGTCTATTGTTAAAAAAGGATTATATATGTCCACATTTCTCAATGGCACCGAGCTTCTTAGTTCCAGTCTCTAAGTTCATTTTTCCTTTCAAATTTTTGTTAATAGCCAAATCTAAAGGATCATGTATCCTATAGAGGTGTAGAATAAACAAAAAAATTTCCTTCATCAAAGGTTCCAAAGATCATATCATTGAATTAAATTTTTAGGTAACTATCTTTCAAATGTAGAATTAGCTTCCAAATTAGGAAATTGATTTCTAAAATAGGAAACTTAATTTTAAATTTAGAAAGCCGACTTTTTAAAATAAGAAACTTTCCAGATTAGGAAAAGTTTTTCAATAATCTTTGCTTCTCTTTTATTGTGTGAATGTTTAAACTTATGCTTATGACTTAATATGCTCCTATGTATATTGATAATGTATCAAGAAGATAAAAGACACCTCTTTTATCTCTTCAAACATAATTAAGATTAGCCTCTAGCAAGACATCATGACTACCTAATTCTCTAAAATTATTAATTAATCTACAATTACTTTTCATGAGAATGGTTTCTAAACAATTCAATCCTTATGTTAATTTATCATAGTGTGGTCTCAAGCTTGGTTTATAGTTTATTTGATTATGATCACACAAGTTTTCTTTGATCTCGAGATGCCTTAGCTCATAAGTAAACTAATTATGCTTTGTGGGTATACTTCCACTATGGCCATAGATTCCTTAAGTAGACATTCATTGAAGTACAATGTGATAACTTCTTTAGTCTATAAGGAATGACATGTCTTGTCTCAATCATCCATATATCTTTACTAGATTCCTAATGCACCTAACGAATCACCTATATATAGCTCTTTGCTAAGCCCATCAAAACCAATGTCAAAGTATACCAATCCTCTAATGAGATAATGTTGATGACTTCATGTTAAAGGACTAGTTATACCAATCTCATATGAGATTCCCATAGACTAAACCAAATGGGTTCTCATGGAAAATCACGTCTAGTGAAAGATTTTCTCTAACATTATTCAACTAAGTGCTTTTTTTGACATCACCATGCCAATAGGTGTGAAATCTCATGTTGCTATTTAATATTAAGAGCATAACATCCACAAGTCTTATAATAAGTTGTCAATGTCTAATATTGACAATACTATAACTTAGGACATTTAATGATGTTATTTAAATGCAATAATATTTATCTCATATCAATTGATTAATCAATAATGCAATGCATATCATATGAATTTCTAATGCACCCACATACAGATCTTTACTAAGCCAATCAAAACCAATGTTAAAGTATATCAATCCTCTAATGAGATAATCTTGATGACTTCATGTTAAAGGACTAATTATACCCATCTCGTATGAAATTCCCATAGATTAAACCAAATGGATTCTCATGAAAAATCATGCCTAGTGAAATATGTTCTCTAACATTGTTCAACTAAGTGTTTTATTTGGCATCACCATGTCAATAGGTGTGAAATCTTATACTCGCTATCTAATATTAAGAACATAACACTCATAAGTCTTATAGCAAGTTGTCAATGTTTAATCTTAACAATGCTATAACTTAGGATATTTAATGATGTTATTTAAATACATTAATATATGTCTCATATCAATTGATCAATCATTAATGCAATGCATATCATATGAATTTCTATTTAATTCTATCAAATCATAAATAATAAGAATTAATAGAAATAATTCATTTATTAATATAAAAATACGATGATATAATAAGTAAAACCATTCAAATAGGTTGGATCTTAATCACCTATACTAACAATCTCCCATTTATTACTAAAGCCAACAAGCCATATCCCTTATAGTTGATAATCGAACAAGAGTTTCATGTTTCTATTATGACAAAGACTTAGTTAAGGGATCCGTTATGTTATCATCGGTGAGGACTTTTTCTATCCTTATATCACCACGATTGATAATCTCTCTAATCAAGCGGTAATGTCATAATACATGTTTGGACCATTAATGAGACCATGGTTCTTTAGTTTGCGCTATGGATCCTTTATAGCTAGTCATCAAGCTATATGACATTAGAAGAAGTTCTTTCTTTGATTCTTTCATACTAAACTCAATGTATGTGTCTTAGGAGACCTTGACATTTTATATGATCTAACTCTATAGACCCTAATTCCTAGAATGTAGGGTCCCCTCTCATGTCTTTCATGGAAAAATTTTTAAATTTCTAATCATTTATAGATTGTAACATGATAATGTAATTGCCAAGGAGTAGTATGCTATCTACATATAGAATAACAAAGACTACTAAGCTCCTATAATCTTTTATATGTACTAGGTTCATTTTTTTTTATGCAAAGTCAAACCTTTTGATCATTTAATCAAAATATTAATTTTGATTTCTAGATATTATTTAGTTTTATAAAAAGACTTCTATAACTTGTAAATCTTATTTACATATCTTTTGGTGACAAAACCATTAGGTTGTGTCATGTACACTTCCTCATTCAATTTTCCATAAAGAAAAATAGTTTTAACATCTATTTTTTCATATGTATAAGTTAGTATCTAAAATTGTTTCTTTATAGGTATTAGCTTCGTCATCCTCTATAGGATACACATCATTATGTGTAGAGATAAGAAGATCATATCTTTCTAGATATTGACAAAATCGTTTAATCCGATAAAGTTTTTATGTATCAATTTGTAGGACGAGTTACAATACTTTGTAACCTATCTACATAGGGTTTCTCTAGTGAAGTGTCAATTTATGAGTCTTTTTAAATCTCATCGAGTTTAACTTTCCTCTCACTAATTCTAGCGTATATAAATTCCTTGTTAAGGAATACAACACGAAAATTAATATTTATTTGTTTCTTTTAGATATCCCATAAATTTACACTTCATTGATTTAGGCTCTAATTTGTCTCTGTCTAAATATTTGACATATGCTTCATAGCCTTAAATTTTAAAAAAAGATAAATTTATTTTTTTCCTTTCCATATCTTATATGGAGCTTGATCAACAGACTTTATCGAAACCCTATTCAAAATAAAGGTTGCAATAAGGAGTTTATATGAACTAGAGATATTATTTTGACTCATGATAGATCAAACCATGTATAACAACATCATGTTCCTCCTTCCGGATACATCATTCATTTATGGTGTTTCGTGGAGCCTAGTGAGAGATAATTTCATTCTCTTTAAAGTGATCTTAAAATTTACTACTTAAGTATTCACCACCTTGATTTGATCAAAGTGTCTTAAAATTTTTATATGTTTGTTTCTCGACTTCAAATCTAAATTTTTTGAACTTTTTAAAAGCTTCGATTTATACCTTATTAAATATATATAAACAAAATGCAATCTATCATTAGTAAATTTTATGAAATAATCATGTCCTCCTATTTCTTGGGTGGACATAGGCTCACATACATCACTATGTATAAGGCCTAAAAACTCAACAGATCCTTTCACCTTTTCGATTAAAATAGGACTTTGTCATTTTGACAAGTATATAAGATTCATAGACATCATAAGATTTATAATCAAATGATTCTAGCTATCCATTTTTATATAGTTTAGATATACAATTCTCATTTATATGGCCAAGTTGATAATGCCACATATATGTTTTGTTTAGATAATTTGTTTTGAGTCTTTTAGTATTTATGTTTTAAATGAGTGTGTATATATTCAAAACATGTAAACCATTATTAATTTTATCATTTCCATATAAAACACCATCTTTATAAAAAGAAAAACCTTTGTTCTTAAATAAAAAAAAATTAACTAGGTCCAAATAAGAAATGGAATTGATATTCCTAGTAATACTAAGAATGTAATAAAAATTTCTATGTAAGCACAAACCAGATGGCAATGCTAACTCATAGATGCCTACCACTAAGCACCTAAATTTGGAAACATTAATCGTGTAAGTCAACCTCCCCTAAAGCAATTTTTCATAACTCTTTTAGTCCTTGCACATTTGTAAAAATGTATGCACCACGTCTAGTATCAAATACCCATGATGTAGAACTCTTCGTTTGCACCTTTTCTTGGCACTCCTTTTTATCTATCATATAAAGAATTTTTTCATATTGAAGGAAATTTCTTAGATTTATTTTCTAGTCAAGGAAGCTTAAGCCATTCAAGGCATTATTTTCATTATTTATCGATCGTATCGATGTATTATCGATCATACTATGTAATAATCTTTACATGACGGAAAAGTATACTATTTTGTTAATTGAATTAGATTAATCAAAAAGGCATAAATCAAGAAGTAAAATCTATATTCTCTCTAACTATTCTCTTTAAGTTCTATAACATTCAATAGTTATAGAACTCGAGAAAGCTTTTTGATTTGTTTTCCTTAACGGGTTAAGATCCCATCATCTAGCATATATTAACATCGATTTATCTCAATAAGTCATACATGAAGGATTAGGTAGGTAACTTCTTACCAATTAAATCCAATGTAACTTCTAATCTCATTGACATGATAACTCTTTGTCATCTCACTTCTCATGTGAATACCAATCTTTGCTTATAAATTTATTAGACCTTGAGTTATCCTAACAAACTCAAAAATTCATTTCAAGTTAGACCTAAACTTTTAAGAACATCACATGGCCCATGATTTAATTCCCTCAAGGAAGAAGTGAGCTTGACTTATCTCAATACGTCAACAATGACCAAGAGAGTTCTCTCCTCATAACGTTGGAAGGTATATAACTTGATATTTATTTGAAGGATTTAATATGGAAAGTGTCATCATTTTAATCTTAGCATGCATACTAAAGTTTATATGTATTAACATCATCATATCATGCATACTAGTTATCAATTGCATCACAATCACATGTATGACTCAAGGATCGATGAATGATAATGGATCTCTACTACTAGTCCTCTTAAGCAATAAGGAGACTAATAGGTTAAATGTCTAGGTGAAAAATAATTATAAATTCTTCGAGATTGTCTTCTCTTTTTGGCTTCTTATCCTTGTATCTATTCTAATAATTTATCTTCTACTTTGATAATTCTTTGAATAAGAAATCTTAAGTTATATTTGATGGGAGTAAGATGAGAAGGAAAATAAATCAGAATAATAAAGAAGATAGGACACACGAGTCCTATTTAACAAAAAATTTACAAGCATATATTTTCAAAAACTAGGTCAACTCATATATATCATTCACCCATGCTTCAATCGGATTGATACATGGCATATAAAAAAATAAAACATATTAATTTTAATCATAATTATAAATCTATAGTTTAGGTCATTTTATAAAAATATTAAAAATTTTCTAAATTTTATTTTTTTAGAATTTTAGGCCTTAGGTCCACTTGGACCCATTAGGCTTTTGGGCATAGGAGCCCATAGGTCGTCACACCCTAGTGGCTAGTAGTCGCCACTAGCTTGGCATGCTCATGCATGCCCGGCTTGATGCTTGGCCGTTAGCTAATGCCTAGGACCGGCTTGTGCCTAGTACTAACCTATCACTAACTTGCTTAGTGCACTCGCATGTGCTTAGCCTAGAGTGGTAGTTAGCTAACTAGCCAAAGCCCTAACTACTCCGTACTGCTGCACTAGCCGGTAGCTCTACCGGCCTAAGGTGCCATCAATTGAAGGATCATGCATCCTATGAAGGTGCAAAATAAATAAATTAAATTTCTTCCATCTAGGATTTATTAGATCTAGTTGTTGAATCAACTAATCATACATTTTACATGAATCAAATTAAGTCGAGTGATTACCTCTTGTAGTGTAGAAATAATTTAAGAGGAAATGAACTATTTAAGTTTTTATCCTATATTGATTATCCACAAAATTCAAACATCCACACTACAAGCAATAAAAATCATGATGTGCTAGCTCCAACTATTATGCATACAACTTTTCTTTCTTTAATAAAGAAATCTAACTAGGGTTTATGTGCCAACTTGTTTTTGCCTAAGGAAGGGTGCAGTAACTATTGCCTTTTAAACAAGACTTTTCTTTTCGTTTATTTTTCTACTTATGTTGTGTCTCTCTTTCTTTTTTCTCATCTTTTGCTATGCCGCTCCCTTCCCTCTCTTATTTATATAATTGGTGGCATCCGTGTCCTACAAAGATAAGGAGTTACGGTATCCTTGTCTTCTAAGGATAAGGAGTTACAATATGTATGGGCTTGTTTGATCTTATCCTCATAAACCTTGAGCCTTATCTAATAGTGCTCAAGTTTATCCCTTTACCAAAATAAATTATAATCTTTTAAATTAAACCTATTATACCAAAATCTTTTTGCCCAATTTATTACTAATTAATTTAGACAATCCAAATTTTATTTTTAGCCAAAACTTTTCGGTATACAAATTTTATTTGGATGGTCCAAATTAATTGGATCAAGTATTTTAGTAGATCTCATATTAGAAAATAATTTTCCAAATTATCCTTAAACTAAATTAGAAAACTATTTTTTTAGATAATTTTCTTTTAAATTAGAAAACTAACTTCTAAAATAGGAAATTGACTTTTCAAAATAGAAAACTTTCCAAAACAAAAAATGTTTTTCAATAACCTTTGTTTCTCTTTTATCATGTAAGTGTTTAAATTTATACTTGTGACTCAATAGGCTCCTAGATATATTGACAATGTATTAAAAAGATAAATGACATCTATTTTTTCTCTTGAAACAAAAATTAAATTGGCCTCTAGCAAGACATCATGACTAACCAATTCTTTAAAAGGATTAATTAATTCATAATTACCTTTCATGGGAATGATTTTTCTAAAATTTAGTCCTCATATCAATTTATCACGAGTATGATCTCAAACTTGGTTTATAGTCCGTTTGATTATGATCACACAATTTTTTTTCGATCTCTAAATGTCTTAGCTCATAATTAAATTAATTATGCTCTATTGGTATACTTTCATTATGCCCACAGATTCATTAAGCGGACATTCATTGAAGTGAGATGGTATAACTCCTTTAGTATATAAGAAATGACATGTTCTATCTCAATCATCCATATATCTCTATTAGATTCCTAATATATCCAACGAATAGCCCACATGTAGCTCTTTATTGAGCCCATCAAAACGAATATCAAAGAACACCAATCCTCTCATGAGATAACTATGATGACTTTAAGTCAAAGAATTACTTATACCCATCTCATATGAGATTCCCATAGACTAAACCAAATGGGTTCCCATGGCGAGTCACGTCCAATGATATATGTTCTCTAATATTATTCACCTAAGTGTTTGCTTTGGTATTACCATACTAATAGGTGTGAGATCTTCTAATATTATCTAATAGCAAGAGTATAACACTCATAAGTCTTATTGCATATTATTAATGTTCAATCTTAACAATACTCGACTTAGGACATTTAATGATATCATTTAAATGTATTAATAGTTATCTCACATCAATCATATAAAATTCTATCAAATTAACAAGAATTAATATAAATACTTCTTTTATTAATATAAAAATAAAATGATAAAATAAGTGAAGCCAACCAAACAGATTAGATCTTGGGCACCTACACTAAAAAAATCAAACACAAAAGTTACTTAAATTTGCAAAGTATATGGCTATCATGGAATCGACCTAAGGACTTCAAGATAAATTGGCTCATACTGGCCCATAAGTGTATTGTTACTAGTTAGATTCATAATGCCGACAATCTCTTGGCGGGGAGTGGAGAAAAGTGGTATAGAAATTACAACTTGGATAATGTGTATCATTATAGCAGTGAACACCTTAACGATATCGGATGACTAACTCTCTTATTGACTAGGAGGCATTTCAGTAGATGTGCAAGTTTGTAGATTTTTCTCAAGTAAAGCATTTAGCCTAGACCACTTTTGCTTTCAAAACACTTAACTCCTTCTAATGGCTTTATTCAAGTTGAATCATTTCTTTATTATATATTTATACTTTGGGTTCAATTTTCAACTCTTGGGAGGAAATACAGTTTTGACAAGATGACTTATGCTTCTCTAGGTAAAATAACAAAATACAATAATATAAATAATATTGACATAAAATAAAAATATTTGTGATTAGATATGGATTAGTCATCTATAGTAGGGACAAAAGAGTTCTTTCTTTGTGATTTCTTCACCCACAAGATTACTTATAATAGATTTAAATATGTAATTATTTACATTAGTAAACTTTTGATGATTTGTCTAATGCATGATTGAATTGATTTTGAACTCTTCTTGCACCCATCTTGAAACATCATGACCAAGTTATCTTAGTCAAGGTTTTAAATATGTCGGACTTGCTCAATGCATTTAATCAAGAAATGATGGTTCTATAGTTCAATTTTAGCCACTATATGAACATGTAGGCTCTATCTACATGTCAAAAAGATACTTTTTAGCCTAGTGAATCTTTAGTAGAATCATAAGAACTATCCCCAATGATATCGGTAATTGTGAAAATCATCGATTACCCAACACCAATGACATGTAGCAAGATGGCTTGAGGTTTTGTGATTGTTGACCTCGAGAAAAAAGCCATTGAGGCATAACTACTAATTTCCTAGATCTTGAGAAAAATGCAAATGATAGTTATGAATATATAATGATGTGTGTAAGGCATAATTCCATATCCAGACCTAAGAATATCAAATAAAGGCTAAAGTTACATGGAAAAATAATACAAATAACAAACATACATAAACACATTTTCCTAATAAAAAAGATAAAAAATTAAATGGAAATTACTCTCTTAAAAATAAAGGCATAGGGGCATAACAAACAACCAGAGATTCATGAACACATACATTTTCCTAGCATGGCATTTTTCCAATGGCGTCGTCAATTTTGTTGATGGGGGCCCACGGGGTGTGATGCGGGGAACATGGAGTTGCCACCTAGCCAATCGAAGAGAACTAGGACGCCCTAAACATATTGGTCTACAAAGCTATCTAGGTAAAGGGTTAGTTACATATAGGAAAGATATAGCATCACCGTCATCCTATCATACCCGAGATAGGTTGTATTGAATGTATGAGAAAATAAAAATTTGGTGTTTTACTATGTTATGCTTTCAAGCCTTTTTAAGTTGTTTATTTTGTTAAAATGTAAAACATAGTAGCTTAGGCGTACTGGGATATAAAATAGAGTAGTTTAGTGTTTGAAATGTAAAACAAAGTAGTTTGGGGGTTCGGATCAATCTAAGGCTTATTCCCCCACTCAAAGGGGAAAGACGAGGGAAATTAGAAGTTTGGTCGATCTTTAGAAAACAAGACCTATACCAATAAGCGAGATGAGTTTTTAAAGATGGATAGCCTTTTATTAAAATGAGTAGTGAGTGCGGTAAACTTCACTCATATAAGTAGAAAGCCATTAACAAATTCCATTCATGAATCTAGGAAATTGTCAACAACTTCATCATATAAGTGAGAAGTCACAAAAAAAAACTCGATTTTACTTAAGCAAGAAGTAGATAACTAGTTTATAAGCTACTTGCAACTTTGTCACATAAATGGGAAGCCACCAAGGGTTCTTTTTAACGAACAAAACACATGCAAAATGATGTCAAAATAAATGACAACATTATCATAAAAGTGAAAAGTTACTAATAACTTTGTTGCCATAAATAATTTTTGAGAAAAATAGTTTTGGGACCATTGGTGGCTTCATCCATATAGGTGGAAAGTCACAGGTGGCCTATTTTCCGACAAACAAAATGTATGCAAAATGACTACGAAATCATCAATGGTTTTGTCACATAAGTGAAATGTTATCAATAACTTCATTTTCATAAATATTTTTTAGAGAAAAATTATTTTAGGGCCATTAGCGGTTTCATCCATATAGATGAGAAGTCATTTGTAGCTTGTTTTGTAAGAAAGAGAACATATGCAAAATGACTTTGAAAAATAATGAAATTGGATGATACACTTTAGCTATAACCATTAAACCTTCAGGCACATAGCAACCATGCATGTCTAATCAATCAAACCATAAAAATAAGCATAAATTTTGCACTAGGAATGCTCATGTATAGTAGAGATTACAATTACAGCAACATTCACTTCAATCATATTTAAACCATGAATATATAAATAAAATGCGATAATTTCATTCATATTTTAATGGAGTACAATCATTATAAAGGTTTTACTAAAAACTCGTTCTATAGTTTAAATGTTTGATTTAAAGATCAATTCTACTCTCTTCATCCTCGATGATAACTAATTATTTAATTAGTCGGGGAAGGAGTACAATTGCCTATTGTAAAAATATTATAAGGGTCACTAAGGTGATTGAAGGTCTATATTACGTCAATGCAAATATCCATATTGCTTATGATGCCAAAGTTATAGTAAATTTGCCAAAATTATCTACAAATTTTTACAGTAACTCTATAAACTTCTAACTTCTCTAAAAATTATCAATGTTATTGCAACTTGAGGAAGTTTCACAAAAATGTCGTTATTGTGTTTTTTTTTTCCAAAACAAACATAAAAGTATTTTACAACATCATGTTTTTTCTACCAAACTCAATCATCCAAATAAGTAGATTTTTTTTTTTAATTTTATCCACTATTAATCAGCTTTATGTTATTATCACTAGTCAAACTAAAGCATAAGTATAAGGGTTGTTTCAAACTAGATTTGGGGCAATGAGGGTGATGGTTGGTAGTTGATTCTCGACTAGAGTGGAACGTAGGTTCAAATTGGTTTCGAGTGGACTTGGCATCAAGATTGGCTTGGTTGTGGTGAGCTTTATGATTAGGAAGCTTGTTAGAGCTTTAAAGATAAAGGTGGATCTATTATAGTGTGATAAGGGTTGAAGGATATAGTAATGATGTATAGAGGTTCAGTTGGGTTTTAGGTTAGGGGAAAGGTGGTCGTTGTGATATAGGGAAGTTACTAGTGAGGGGTTGCTAGTTTTGGGGTTGGCTATTGGCGAGGGGTTACTTCGAGGCTGGCTATTAAAAGCTTGTAAGAAGGTCGTGGATAATGCCGAGGCTTGTAGGTGATGGCAAGTACTATACGGGTATGGGGCGAGAGCTAGCACCTTGTTATGTGGTGGGTCGCTAAAGGCTTGCTAGAGGTTTGTGGACAATGGTGAGGGCTATATAAGTGTAGGGCGAGGGGCTAGCATACTCGTTGTTAGATGGGCTACCGGAGGCTTGCAAAAAGCTATGGGTGATGGCAAAGGTTGTATGAGTGTGGGGCAAGGGGTTAGCACACTACTATAGAGTAGGCTACTAGAGGCTTGATGAGAGGCTTATGGGCGAGAGGGTCATGCGGGCGAGAGGCCGCGAGATCGGTCACTAGCGAGGAAGGTTGGCAAAGAAGGGTTATGATCGAAAGAAGGGTTCTGGACAAGAGATTTTTGTTGTAGTCAATCGCATCAAAAAATCAAATGGATGAATAGTTCTTGGTACAAAAAAAAATGCAAATAAGGAGCTTTTATTGGTAGGCTTTAGATTTTTTTGGTAAAAGTCTATTTTGGTCCCGCATTCCCTATAACGCATCAATTTAAGTTCTATTCTAATTTTTTCAACTTCAATGACACATTTAAATTAAAATAAATTAGGATTTTTTTAATTTCTTCCAATTATGCCCCTTCTTTATGTTAAGTAAAGGACTAAGGTTTTGGATTTTTTTTTAAATTATACCCTTAATTGTCTTTTTTATTCCTAAACTTTTTTTTAATTACCCCCTAGAACAAATCTGAAGTCGCTTATTTCAAATATTTTTTTCTTTTTTATACTTAGCTTTTTTTTATCTTCTTTATTATTATTTTATTGCCATTTTTCAATAAAAATAGAAATAAAAAATAATAAGTGTAAAAATTAGGTGTTAACACTACCAAGGAAAAACAAAACATGACACTAGTTGGTGTGAACGAGTTAATTAATAATCGATTGTAGTCGAAATGACCACCACTTCCAAAGGATTAGGACGTAAGTAATCATTTCCGTAATCAATTGAAAAGAGAAACTAGCCCTAAGTTTATAGAAATGTTAAGCACAAATAGAGGGCAAGGCTACAAAGGCTAGGGCATAGATAACAACCCAACATAAAAGTCCCAAAGACTAGAAAACAAAGCATAGAAGAGGGAGTTTAATTGAGTAGCCTATATGTTTCATAGGTAATCAATCAACCATTGTGTCAAGTCTTGTTTCACGAATATTATAGCATAAAAGGAAAGGAAAAATCCATCTTAATTTTGAAATGAAAGAATTCTAGGAAAAGAGGAGAAACACACTATGTGAATTCACTTTAATTTTGCTCACCTAACAACGGACCACCACTTTCAAGCTAAGTTACCTAATAACCATTGCATTTTTACTTTTTCGGGTAGGATGCCTAAATAACAAGGTAATATCATTTTACTTTTTTGGGTAGACTCGCTTAGATAACAAGGCTATTGTACTTTTACCTTTTCAAGCAAACCATTCTATAAAACAAGGCCATCATATTTTTACCTTTTTCGGGTAAGCCACCCGGATAACAAGGCGATTGCATTTCTATTTTTTTTTGAATGGTTTATTGTTACAATCAGACCCATAGTTCTCACCTCTCGATTTCTATTTTTTATATGCTTATTATGCAAAGTCATTGAAAAATATGTTTTTCATATGACTTTGCATCACGAGTACTATAAAAAGAGAGCAATTGTCATAACAAATTTTTTTCCTAAATTTTTTAATCTTTTTCTTTTATTATATTCTTTTATTCTTATTTATTGTTTGTATTTTCATTATTGGAATTTACTAAAAAAAAGCGTAAAACATACAAAAAATATAAAAAAATATAAAATAAAAAAATTAATTTATATTAGGGGCATAATTGAATCAAAATAGAACTACAATTAGAGCAATTAGAGATACAATTGAAAAAATTAAAAAATTTATTACTAAAATTTCAAGATGCGGAGATTCAATTGAAAAAATTAAAATTTTAGGGACTACAATGACTCACCCAAGGGTTATAATTGAGATAAAATTAAACATACGGGGACCTAAATTGACATGAGGAGCGAGACGACGGGACTAATTTAAAACTAGCTTGAATGACTTGTCCTTCAAATTCTCTTAACCCTACCATGGCACGCTTACCTTTTACTACCTCAGCCACTAACACTATTCACCTTTATCAATGAAGACAATAGGCCAAAGGGATAAATCAGCTAGCTTGCAGTTGTAGCTCCTATAACCTATAACAACCTACACAATAAATAAAAAAACACTAGACATGTAAGGCATGTACATAAAAGAAGCACGGGGCTCTATTCATATAGAGCTAAAACTAAAAAGAGCTTAGAAGGATTGTCTATTGTGAAGGAGTGTGGGGTTTAAGTTAATTGATCTTAAGAGTAAAGAGGATGGTTTTTGGTATAAATAAGGGTAGAATTTAGGGTTTTAGGGAGGTAAAAAAACTTTGAGAGGCAATTTTGAAGTGATTAGGGAATTTTAGAAAGAGAAGCGAATTGGGAGGAATTGAAGTAGAAATATAAGAGAATTATGAGAAAATAGTAGGGGAAAATAATTGAAGTTAGAGAGTTTAAATGTTGGAATTCTTACTAGGCTTCTATGATTTATAGGGTTTCAAAAGGACATCATTTTGCTAATTAAAGCAAGAACCACCTACTACTAGTCACTCATCCTTAATAGGACATCTAAAATAAATTACCCAAGTGACCCATTTTGATCAAACAAACCATTATCCACCACCGATCACTTCATATTGTAAACTACCTATAAAATGAACTAGGTAAGCCTTCATCTCCACCTATTTAGTTTCTTACTTTATATGTCTAAATTTCACTCCT
This sequence comes from Dovyalis caffra, assembly GCA_963924115.1. Lineage (NCBI taxonomy): Eukaryota > Viridiplantae > Streptophyta > Magnoliopsida > Malpighiales > Salicaceae > Dovyalis > Dovyalis caffra. Next base: position 4,689,945 of record CAWUPB010001195.1, read on the forward strand.
TAACTTAGATCAAGATAGATTGATGATAGTGACATGGTCACTATCATCATGGAATTCGACCATGTTTGTTTTATTAGACTAATTGGGTTAGTGGTTATTAAGGTTTAATCTAATAAGATAAGAATGGTGGGTTTAATTGAAAGTTGGGGTTTAAGTTCCAAACTTGAGAGAGAAAAGTAATATAGGGCTTCGATTTGAAAAAAAGAAAAATAGATCTAAGGCTTTTCTCTAAATGATTCGGTTTAGAGTAGGGTTGAAGCTTAGGGTTTTTTTTTTTATGGGAAAGAAGAAGAGATTGAGGGAATAACATAAATTAGAGTTTCATTTGATAGAATGAGAGATCGATCGATCTAAGATTTAGGAGAAGGGTAGATAATCTAAAGTTTTTGGTTTAAGAAAAAGAAAAAGATTTTCTAAGTGATGGGCTTAAAACAAAAGGAAAGATATGGCTTCAAACTTTAACGTTTGAAGGAGAAAAATTTATATGATCTTAGTAAGGGTTTTAGAAGAACTAGAAGAGACAAAGAATGAGAGAAGATGAAAAGAATAACAGTTTGATCTTGGGTAGTTTTTGGTTGGTTTAGGAGAAGTGTTATATAGGGTCAGGGGCTTAATTTTGCTAAAGAAATGAAGAAAGGCTGGACTAAGCGGAACCCGTATGGAATTTAAATGGTTTAGGTTAAGCCTAGCTTACATGGCTAAGGGTCAAGCTGAGATACTAAAAAAAAAAAAAAAAGAGGAAGAGGTTAGTCCGTATAGCAGGCTCAACCTAATGGGTTGATAGTTCATTGACCCTAAAAGGTCTAATACCCTTATTTTTAGCCCTTTTCCAAGACTAACCCTAATGTTTATATATATATATATATATATATATATATATATATATATATATATATATATATATATATATATGCATGTTTTCTTATTCTATGCCTAATTTAGATTTGATATTTTGAATTTCTTGAAAAATTTAATTAATACTTAATTTTAGGATTTATTTCAATAAGTTAGGTAATTAATAGATAGATGAATTGTAGAGCCTCCTAAATTTTAGGGACTAATAATAATTCTGCATTAGCAAAAAAATGAAATAAAAAAAAAGGAGAGGGATATTATGGAAAAAAGAATGCTAGCTAAAAAAGGGGGGAAGAAAAATGCTAAAAAAGAGAGAGAAATGTTAGGAAAAATATAAGGGAAAATGCAAAATAATAATAATAATAATAAGAAAAAATGATAAATGATAAAAAAAAAAAGAGAGCATATGCTAGATAAGAAAATAAAACTAAAAAATTAATAATAAATAATATATAAAATGCCGGATGAGGAAAAAAATATTAAATCCCTTATCTAATAGAGACCGATGCTAGCACAATTCAATCATATTTGAGTAATTAGGTTGTTCTCCGACATATCGGTTATGTCGAGACTTTAACTTCATTTGATGTTGAACTAATGAGATGCCGATGGAGGGGTTCGACGATTGACTCAACATGATGCCACAAAAAAATAAAAATTAGTTTGACATAGAAATTAAAATTTAGAATTTTGACAAGGAATAATTTTGGTAAAACTAAAAATTATTAGGAGATAAACTTTAGGATTATGATAGACATTGTACATTTCTTAGAAAAAAATGCTTTTTGATAATCGATATCTTTTCAAAAGTATAACCAGCTCATTACCATAAGATCTTTAGACTAATGCCCATTTTAGATTGCTAATTTCTTTAATACTAGGTGACGATTTGAAAATTAATAAATAACTCACATTCCCAAAACAAATAAAATTTTTTAAAAAATAAATCATAAATAAAATTTTTGATAGTCTTGAGAAAGTTGGGTAGCGATAACCGTAAAAGATAATGGATAAGGATCACATCCACTAAAAAAAATAATAGTTTTGGGTCAAATTAATTGAAATTGATAGTAAACACCTAAAATTGCCAAATCATAATAGTTTGGAGGTAATTTTTGCGATTAAACCTTTAATTAACCTAAGTTGTTTAGATCACTATTCCTCAATCGCAAAATTATTATTATTATATATATCTAGCTTTGTGAATTCCATAGTACTTACATGAAAATTTGGTCTTTGACTGGACCGCATACATAAATTTTAATTTTGATGCATAGGAACCATATTAAGATAACATCTAACAATTGCATGCATAAATGAAAAAAAAAATCAATAATTCCACAATAAAGATGGACATAATAATTAATAGAATCTCTTGCATAATGTGGATATGTTTTCTAATTGTTGATTTCTACGATGAAGAGGGAAACATTGATCAAAAAATGAATTTTTTTTAGAGAATGAAATTCTCTTATTCATCCCTAAAAGCTTCTCCAATGGTGCTCTTTATTTTTAGTTAGCATTTTTAATATAAATAGAGAGTATCATTAATTATATAGATAGAAGATTAATATCTTCTCTAATGCTACTCTCTATTTAACTCTTTATTTTGATAAAATCTATAAAACTCATAGAGACTATTGGTGAAGAGGTTGAGTGGCATTGAAAATAGTAATTTTCATTAATAAAATATAAGATAAAGAGTCATTTAGACTCTCTAGTATTGGAGAGCCAAAGACACTCTTTATACTAATTTTAAAGATAAAGATTGTGATAAAGAGAGCATTGGAGATGAAATTTGGATCAAGCCTCTTTATTATAAAGAAAAATCTTAATATAAAGAGAGCATTGGAGATGCTCTAAGTAAGCTAGTGAAAAATTAATAAATACTCGGTTCAAATTTCAAAACATTACACAAATTACTTTACAAATTAATTCATCATTGACTAAGTTACTTCGAAAATAAGGCTTAAGATTATTATTGTTACTATTATAAGAAGAGGTTCAAACCTTGCATGTTTTGGAGGATGAGGGGGCTTAAGTGTCATAAAAAAAACTATCGGATATACAATTGTTATTCACTAGGATATATATGCTTACTTTTCTATGAACCATACATAATAGTCAAATTTGTTTATTATACTACCGTACGTATGCATAGGGATAAGGAAAATTTGGTAAAAACCAAAGAATCAAACGGAACAAAAAAATTTTAAAATTGATTAAAAAAAAAAACAAAGTTTGTTTTAATATATAAGTAAATAAATTTTTAAGTTTGCAAATTGCAAATAGCGAAGCCCAACCGCCCAAGCCCTAAGAGGCCCAAGGCCCCAAGCCAATATCCAATTGACCAACCCAACACCAACAAGCAGCGATCATAGAGTTAAGACTATAGAGTTTAACAAAAGCATTAAGTCCCCAACGGCCTCTCGTAGTCTCCAAATAAAATTTCCCTATTCCCTTAATCCCTTTTGACTTTTGTTCCCCATTCTTGAATCTAATAATCTCGGTTTCTCGAGCTTCTCAATCTCTAGACTCTCCAACATACCATAGACCACACTTACCGTCACACACTTACATAGCATGAGAGCCAATCAGCCGACCACGACCTAAAACTCTAGTCACCTACTCGCCCTCACCCCGTCACCTAGACATAAGCATGTAGAGCGTAATGTCACAGCCGATCAACCACTCTACCCCACCCTCTCCTCACCTCGTGCGGACTCCGGACACCCAACCGACCACCTTTGCACACTATAGGTAGAAACAAGATAATCTTGTTGATAGTTCCTTTGAGTTTTGGGTAGAAACTAGAGAACTTGTTGACTTGTTGTTACTATTTCTTCGGGGAGAGAGAGAGAGAGAGAGATTTAGAAAAAGGATAACTTTTCTAGGATAAAAATCTTAACCGATCATGAGTCCTCTAAGGTACATGAGCAGGATTCTAGTATTGATAGTTCTTTTGGGTTTTTCTCTCGTTTGTGTTTGGAAATTGAAAGAGGATATTATAGTCTATAAAAGTTTTTTTTTTTCCATTGTTTCCTATTTTTTTCTCTTCTTCTAGATAATAATATCGAACTAGCATATGCTTGGCGTAGTTACTTGTAATTGTTAGGATCATGTGTATGATAACTAAATAATTATTCTCATGTTCTACTCTATCGCCACAATAGGAAAATTACTATGGGTTTTGGGAAGTTAAATAACAAATCTTGACAATTATTGTTTCATTACTAAGGAATTTTTGTTTAGAAATCTCTATTGGTGGAGTTTGGATTATGGTTTGTTCGGTTTCGATTTTTTCACTAAAAAAATCCAAATTGGTTAATTTTTGACATTCAAGGCATCAATTTATAATGCAAATGTTTAGTACTTGAAATTGCGAGTATACAAAGTCAAAAAATTAAGAAAACAAGAAACTAATCTAGGTGTAGAGATCATTGTCCTTAAAAAATTATGAAAAAAAGGCAATTATAAATTTATAGGTATTCTAGAAATTAATGACAAAATTGGAATGTTGAGGATACATGACAATTCCTATGTTGTGAATTTAAGATGGCATAAAGTTTTAGATGATGAAACATAGCTATCACTACTAGATAAATGGGATTTAGCGACTGGACGGACTCGTCGCTAAATAAAAAAACCATTGCTAAAACGTTTTAGCAATGGTTTAACGACGGTCAAGTAACCGTCGCTAAAAAGCTCGTTGGTGTTTTTTAGCGACGGTTTGGACCGTTGCAAAATTAGCGACGGTCCAAAACGTTGCTATTCCGTCGCTAAATTTCGATGTAAACAGTTATGAAATTAGCGACGGTCTTGTAAACCCTTGGTATGCCCATTGCTAAATAGCAACGGATTTACGACGGTCCGGACCGTTGCTAAATTGTTGACAACGGTCAATTTGGCAACGAGTGGAGATCGTTGGTAATATTTAATTTTGAGCAATGGTCTAGACCGTTTCTAAGACCGTCGCTAATTGAAAAAATAAATTTATTTTTAGCAATAATAAAATGAGGTAAAAGTAACAATTTTAAAGTAGCAAAAATCTCGTAAAATATCATAAACGTAAATTTTTATTATTCAAAATGTATTAAAACGTCGCTAAACAATTAAATTATTGTTAAATAAAAAAACAAGTACATCAGCTATAGTTAATACAAGAAAATAGAAAATCTAAAATAACTTAATGTCCAGGATCGGTCGGAGGTTGGGTGGAGTCGTTGTCGGTCTCGGGAACGACGGATGAACTACCACCATGCTCAAAATGCCGCATGAACATCTGCTACATCCGTGACATCATCGTATACCGCTCTCAATTATAGGTTCTCAACTCAATTGTGGTATCCAATAACGATGCCACTCGGCCCCGTAGGTTGTTCACGGTACCTCTAAGTTATTGATGTGCGTCGTGTTTGTAGATGTTTGCTCTTGTAATTCCTTCAACCGTGCCTCGTCGCCTACATTGAATCCGAAAGTAGCAGAAGATGAGCCCGCATTAATAGTTGAATAGTAGTGAGATGCATGTGACCCAAGTCCGTACATCCTCTTCCTCCTACTATCTCCTCCACCAACGGCCCTTTGAAAGATGTCATTAATGTCGAGTGTAGTCGCTTCAATCCCTCCCGACTATCGACTAGCAACCTCTTCCTCATTAATTAATCTTTGTACGGTCTCTTGTATAATTATGAAACACGTCACATCAAATACGGTTGTCAAATAACATTATTAACTAACGGATATTAAATAATGTTTCAAAGCTATCACTTACTCGATAACCCTCAACCGTTGATCCACGAAGACTAACCGATCATTAATCTTTCTCCGATGAGTCCTCAAGAAAACCTCCCGAGGATCGAGTTCACGACCTAACACATTACGCCGAAAACATATATAAATAAACGTAAATGTATTAAATATAGTCAAATGTTTAATTAATTATTTTGGTTATTATTTTTAAAAAATTATAAATAAATAAAATAATATATATTTTTTACCATGCATATGGTGTGCTCTCTATGGCCGATTAATCCCTCCGTATGTCTAGAAGGGCCGGCTCCGACTCCACCGAGCCTCGCTCCTACGGTTCCGTGTCGCCATCTTAGATTGAGCAATGGCATCGGGTTTCATCCATTCCGTAGTCCATGCATCCCATATTTCCTGTGAGATATATGCCGGCTTCGGTTTTTTTCTTAGACGACAAAGGAAGTCGAATATCGCTTCCGTGTGAGACTTTCCCATGCTTTCTTAACTATGCTCTCCTTCAAATCATCATCCCACTTAAATGATTTCTACCAAAAAAATAATAATAAACACTACTAAATTTACTTTCATATTATTTTATACAATTTAGTTAAATATTAAATAATATAATTAATCAAATAAAATTTAGAAATTAAAACCTTAAATTCTTCTCGAGAAAAATCTTTTGTCTCTAGACTCATTTTTTTCCACATCCATCCCGAAGAATGAACGTACTCTTGGAATGTCTTAACGATCGAGCGAGAGCAAACATCGAGGGATACAACCTACAAAAAAATAAACATTAATTAAATTCATAAATAACGGAGTACATGATAACGATAAACAAAAAAATATTTAATTAAATTAAGCATAAACCGTACTCATTACGCCCAACGACAATTATTCGTACTCAATGGTCAACCGTAGATGTTATTGGTTCTGAAGCCGATTGACGTGGGACATTGTAGGGTGGAACGTGTTTAGGAATGGAACGGTATTCCCGATGTGATGATGAAGGCATTGATGATGACGATGAAAAAGATGAGGGAGGTTGACGTGGAGGTTCAAAAGGCCGAGGCCGAGACATGACAAGCATGGAACGGGATGTGGAGGGGCCACCGGAAGAGTGGTACAGAGGCATGTCCGATGGGAGATCCATCCGACCGTGAGAGAAATAAGAAAGGTGTCTACGACGTCTACGATCACCGTCGGACCGATCGCATCTCGAACCACGACCCCTACCTCGAGTCATTATGACCTACATATTAATTATTAAATTCAATAGTTGTTAAATAAAATATGAATTATATAATGCATACATACTTACATATAACATTCAAATTAATATGAACTAATTGATTTATACTAAACAACAATAAATCATAAACTTTTATTTAATTAAATCTTACCTTTAAAAATTATATGTTAACTATATAGGTAAACATACGAATAAACCTAATTTTTTCCTAAAATTGTGACAGAACGTGGACGGTACCCTGGAGATTTATTAAAATAGTTTGAAAAATTACACTTGAGGGGACAAAACCAGCATATCCCAATATCCCGGGAGGAAAAGGTTGCCTAAATCCTTAAATTCGAATAGCAATTACATAAAATCCAAGTGCATAATTTATGAATTGAATAAAAAATACAATATAACATAATCCAATGGGATATATCATATTATCTCTAATCACTATCATTATAATCATTGTCCTATTCTTCATCTAAGTCTTCTTCAATATCGGTTTCTAACTCCGATTCATTCCGAATATCTATTTCATCACCGTCTAATTCTAATAATGCTCCAAGTGGGATCAATCAATGATCGAGCTTCATCACCATCAATATGCATGACATTGTGTTGACCTTCTATTTCATTTTCTTGAAAGGATTCGATATTAGTTTGATCGACTGGTAATAGACATTTCCGGCACATCAACCGTCGGCCTTGGTTTAACCTTACATACCGCCAATCAGCCTCGTCATATGCGTTTACATGTAGGATATGTTACGTAATACACCTAATGCACTTGTGATCCTAGTATGAATGGATCGGATCTATTTGAATACCTACGACTATGAACCTCAACTAGTCCATAATGATCATGAACTCGTGTACCGATACCGTGTGTTGTATCATACCAATCACATTTGAACAAAACTATTTTCTTTATTGGTAAGGCTGGATACTCAAGTTCGAGTATGTCAATCAACCTACCGTAGTAGTTATTTTCCACCACACCATAGTTAACTCCTTTAACATACACTCCATTACACATTGATGCTCTCTCCGAACCACCAACATCGGTATGAAACTTATATCCGTTTATAATGTACCCCACATACAACTTCGTAGTTCGTAATGGTCCTTTGGCCAAATCTTTAATATAATGATCTATTATAGTTTTAGGTTGTGCTCGACTTGCTTGTATGTAAGGACTAAGTTACTTATAAGGTAATTTTATAATAAAATTTGATAAAATAAATTTATGAATATTTAATAACAATCTTGATTGTAGGAATACTCACATATCGATGGAACCATGATGCAAATTGGTTTTGAAGTCAAAAATCAATCTCGTTTTTCGATATGTCGGGGTCACTTTCGTAAAGTTGATTGATAAAATATTTGACGATAAAAATATTGTTATTATATGTTTATAAATTGAATGGTTGTTAAAAAATAAATGTATAATAATATTATTTAATAGTAATAAAACTTACTCCGTGTACGGTATGACCTCATCACAGTTCAATAGAATGTAGGTATGCGCCGCATTCTTTTCTTGATCCGTCGGGACATGTGATCGTGCTCGACCAAGAGGTCTACCTTTAGGAATGAATATTGCTAACATGCCTTCAATATTTTCATTCGGTTCTCGATCGTAATCCAAGTTTCTAGGCACTTTTCGATGCCTAGTGTGTACATGAGGCTCGAAGTAATATGAACAAAACATTGAAGCTTCCTCGACTAAATATGCATTGCATCTTGACCCTTCGACTTTGGCTTTGTTCTTAACATTATTTTTTAATTTGTGAAGGTACCTACAATAATATTGTGAGTTCATTAGACTTAATCAATATTTGACAGAGTTATAAACTTACGTATGTCCATTAAAATCATTAATTTGTACCTTTCAAATGGATACATCCATCGATATTGTACGAGTCCAGCTATTTTTGCTTCATATGCCAAGTGTATGGGAAGATGCTCCATTGAGTAAAAAACTAGGTAGGAAAATACGCTCTAATTTGCACAAGATTATTGGTATATTTTCCTTAAGACGGATCATATCTTCAACCTTAATCACAAGTAGATGTTATTTCCTTAAAGAATAAGCTAAGCTCAGTGAGTGATTACCATACATTTGTTGGTAACATATCACGAAATGCAATAGGTATTAGCCTTTGCATAAATACATGACAATTATGACTTTTCATGCCACATAATATGAGGTTATTCATACCCACACGCCTTGCCAAGTTAGAGACGTATTCGTCCGGAAACTTTAGTTGTTTAATCCATTTAAGTAATTGTATTTTTTGTTATTTGTCTAGAGTATAACAGGGTTTTGGGTATTTTCTAAAGTTTTCATCTATTTCTAATTCGAGCCGTCGACAATAAAGCTTTAAGTCTTTTCTTGAATTTGCATTATCTTTTGTTTTTCCGGAACATTCATAATTGTATTAAACACATTATCGAAGACATTTTTCTCAATGTGCATGACATCCAAATTATGACGTATTAGATTAGAACTCCAATAAGGTAGGTCCCAAAATATACTACGTTTTTTCCAACCATAATATTTAGATATATTATTATTATACTAATCGGATCCCTCTTCCATTACTTTCAATAACCCCCAATTGTTTAATTCTTCTAAAATTTCAATTCTAGACTTTATCGGTGGAGCAATGTCTATAACAACTGAATTTCGCTTGAACGCAATCCTATTTCACCTAAACGGATGGTGTTGTGATAGAAAATTTCAATGGCAATCAAACCATGAAGTTTTCCTCCCATTTCGAAGGGTGAAAGCATCGAATTTTTCATACAATACGGGCATGTTGTCTTATCCGCGTACTCCAACCCGATAACATTGAATATGCAAGAAAGTCACTAATTGTCCACATGACAGCAGTCTCTCATTTGAAAATTATCTTTACGGGACACATCATAAGTAAGAGCACCTACTTCCCATAATTCTATCAACTCTCTAATTAATGGTTGTAAGTATACGTCTAAATTAATTTTAGGGTTCTTAGGAGCAGTGGATAATAACAATTAAGAACATATATTCTTCTTTCATACATTTCCATGATGGCAAATTGTATGGCGTTACAATGACGAGCCACGAAGAATATTATTGTCCGGACTTACCAAACGGTTGAAACCCATCATTACAAACACCTAATCTAACATTCCTAATTTCGATGCAAAAGAAGGATGTGTTTGGTCAAAATGTCACCATGTGAAGGAGTCCGAACAATGACGCATGATGTCGGGCTCACACACATGTTGCATATGCCATGTCATGTCATTAGCGGTGGCATTTGATGCATACATCCTTTATAATCATGGGGTTATCGAAAAATAATATATTTTTTTGTAGGGGACAAATGTTTATCTAATCGAACCCCGCCTAGGATTTCGATATCGAGGATGATCACATATTTTACAAGAGATTCTCCGGTCGTCCCGACCCCAATAAATCATGCAACCATTAATGCAATAGTGGATCTTTTCAACGGGAAAACCCATCATTTCTATCATTTTTTTTGTACTCGTAAAAGTCTTCCGGCATATAGTTTTCGGGAGGCATAAACTCTTTCATAAGTTGACATAAATCGTCGTAACACCTCTCCGAAAAATGATGCTCGGACTTGAGATGCAACAAACGAGACATTGCGGATAACTGCGAATGGTTTTCCGACCCATGCCATATTTCTCTATTCCATGCATCTAATAAATCATAAAATGCTTGTGCATAAAGGTTTCGGGGTTTTCATAACTACGATTTTAATATTTTTTTTGTTTACATGGACATTGTATCTTATTTCCATCTATGGACTGTGGATGACTAACCACAAAATTAATAAATTCATTAACCCCTTCTACAAAACGCTTATTTAATAATCCACCAATTAATCTAAAGTTAATCCAAGAGCGATCCAAATTCATTTTAGACAAAATAGTAATCAAGTAATTGTATTAATTGTTTATGTAATTACTTAAATTACTTTTATTACTAAATCTCAAATCTTTTTTTGTTACACACAAGTTATTTTCTAAATATATAAACAAGCTAAGTTTAGAAAAAAATGTTAAATACAACTTAATTATTTATTTAATTCCTAACAATTACAAATATTTCTAATAACTTAATTTTTTATCTATTTAAAATTTATTTCAAAAAATTTTTTAACTACAACTTAATTATTAATTTAATTACTAACAATTACAAATATTTCTAAGAACTTAATTTTTTATCTATTTAAAATTTATTTCAGAAAATTTTTTTAATACAAGTTAATAATTTATTTAATTCCTAACAATTACAAATATTTCTAATAACTTTATTTTTTATCTATTTAAAATTTATTTCACAAACTTTTTTAAATACAACTTAATTATTAATTTAATTACTAACAATTACAAATATTTCTAATAACTTAATTTTTTATCTATTTAAAATTTATTTCAGAAAAATTTATTTAATACAACTTAATAATTTATTTAATTCTTAACAATTACAAATATTTCTAATAACTATATTTTTTATCTATTTAAAATTTATTTCACAAAAGTTTTTAAATAAAACTTAATTATTTATTTAATTACTAACAATTACAAATATTTTTAATAACTTAATTTTTTATCTATTTAAAATTTATTTCAGAAAAATTTCTTTAATACAACTTAATAATTTATTTAATTCCTAACAATTACAAATATTTCTAATAACTTTATTTTTTATCTATTTAAAATTTATTTCACAAAAGTTTTTAAATACAACTTAATTATTTATTTAATTACTAACAATTACAAATATTTTTAATAATTTTATTTTTTATTTATTTAAAATTTATTTCAAAAAATTTTTTAAATACAACTTAATTATTTATTTAATTACTCACAATTACAAATATTTCTAATAATTTTATTTTTTATCCATTTAAAATTTATTTCAGAAATTGTTTTAATACAACTTAATTATTTATTTAATTCCTAAGAATTACAAATATTTCTAATAATTTTATTTTTTATCTATTTAAAATGTATTTCAGAAAAGTTTTTAAATACAACTTAATAATTTATTTAATTACTAACAATTATAAATATTTCTAATAATTTTTTTTATCTATTTAAAATTTATTTCACAAAAGTTTTTTATTTATTTTGTACTAACCTAACGCTTTAACTTAATGAACTAGGAATTACTTAAATTATTAATGTTTTCAATAAACTGTGAATTACTTAAGTAAATTAACAATTAGTAGCTACACTAATAACAATAACAATAACAATAACAATTTAAATAACAACATAAAATAAAATATAACAATTATATTTTCTAACTAAAAAAATTAACAATAAATTAAAGTAAGTAAATTAATAATTAACAATCAAATTAATTCAATCAATAACTAAAATAAAAATAACACAAAATTAAAAAGTTAACAATAATATTCAATTAATCAATAATTAACAACAACATTAACATAACAATTAACAATTAATATTAAATTAACAATTAAACATTTCAATTAACTATCACAATTTACACTAAAATAACACATAAAATAAATTTTAATTAAATAATCAAATTAAAAAAACACATGCAATGAACAATCAATTCAATAATTAAACTAGCAATAATAAGTAATTAAACAAAAAATTAAAAAAAATCTAATTATTTGACATAAATAAATAACTGAAAAAATTAATAATTAAAAGGATAGTTTACATTTAGGTGGACTCGTCACCAAGAGAAGGATGGGCAACGAACCGCTGGTAAAAATTCCTCGTTGGAATATGGTCGTTGAAAAACGACAACTTCAACGGTAGAGAGAAAACTTGAAAGGATGAGCAAAAGAGGGAAGAAATATGGAGATTTTAAGGAAACAATAGCTTTGAGGAGAGAGAGCAGAGGATTTGTGAAAAAAAGGCAAAGATGTCGTTGTCGGAGGAGAAGAAGAGAGGAGAAGAAAGTAAAAATGGGCAGATTTTGTTCGATCGGTATTTATAGAAAGGTAAAGTTTTTAACAACGATCACGGACCGTCACTAAAAGTAAATTCGAAATTAAATTTGACCGTTTTCCACCAACGGTTTACTTTTAGCGACGTTTTAGCGACTGGTACGTGTAACGTTTGCAACGGTTATTTTTGTAACCGTTAAAATAAAAAAAATTAACTTACCAACGGTTTAGTGACGGTCCAAGACCGTCACTAAACCGAAGTATTTATCTAGGTTTATTTGGCAATGTTTTAGCGATGGTCTAGGCCCGTCGCTAATGTAACATTTGCAAAGGTTATTTTTGCAACCGTTAAAAAAAAAATTAATTACCAACAGTTTAACGACGGTCTTGGACCGTCGCTAAACCGAAATATTTTTTCCAGCTTGATTTGGTGACGTTTTAGCGACGGATCATGACCGTCGCTAAAAAGAATATTTTGGCAATGGTTTACCAATACCAAACTCGTTGCTAATCTTCATTTTGGTAATGGAATAGCAATAGTCTATGACCGTTGCTAAATTTATTTTTTATTTAGGATTTTTTTTTAATAAAACTGTTGGAAAAATATTAAATAACATTTACCAATGGTTTAGCAACGGTTTAGATCGTTGCTAAATTTGCAATGATTTTTTAAATATGAAAACTATCACTAAAATGGTTAGCCTATAACATTAGCAACGGATTGGTAGACCGTTGCTAAAAAACCATCGCAAATTTTAATATTTGGAACCATTTTTTAGACCGTCGCTAAAGTGTGAAAAATCATTGCTAATATATGTATTTAGCAACGAGTTTGTTGTTCATCGCTAAAACACATTTTTGTTGTAGTGTATGCAACATGCTTGCAGAATTCGATCGCATTGCTACGGTTTCTCATTTCCTTCCCTTCTGCAGGATTTAAGATGGTAACAAAGATAGACTTGTATCTTCAAATTAATTGATGATTTAATTTGTTATATTTGATCCCCAACTTATACATGATTGCTTTTAACTACATTTAGGTATCTTCCGATCTTTTTGGAAAATCGGGATTATTTCATCATTTACATTTATATTGTTTTCTTTACCATTAAGAGCATAGCTTTTGTTTGAGACTATTTGATCTATTTAATGAGAGTTAATTCCTTATTAGTTGTTATTGACTTACTATGCAATATTGTGATTTGAATATTTTCTTTGTTATTCAATTAACAAATCTATGTAGGCATAACTTGAATATTGAGGAATGATGATGCCTTTAGGTCTAATTAGTAATTACTAATCATACTTTTAGTAAATACTAAATATCAAAGAAAAAAGAGTTCAATATGACTAGCATTTTTAGGCTATTCTTAATCATTGAATGTCCATAGCTATTTTATTCATAAAAATCAATAAAATAACTATTTCTATAATTTTTTATATAGATGTCGCAACCTAAAGAGATTAATATTGAAATTGTGGATTCAAGCAATCTAGAACTAGAAGGACTAGAAGCAAGTGCAGCTTCAACTAACACACAAGCTAGCATAATAATGAAAAGAAAAGCAATTAAGCCGATATCAATTGTGTAGGAGCATTTCACAAAGTTTGAAGATGAGAATAAAGACATTAAGGCTAAATGCAATTATTATGATAAGGTACTTGTCATCCTACATGAAATTGCACAACCATACTTAAGTCTTATATGTCCATATGCAAAAACACTCTCATAGTTGTGACATTACACAAACTCAATTAAACTTTATCTAAATGTAGGAGGATACATCAATCTTATCACATGAGAGTTTGTTCAAATTGTTATTAGAAATGTTTTAGCTTGTATGATCATTGTAAATGAACTTCTATTTAAGTTTGTGGAAGGTTTAGGGTTTAAAGATTATATGTCCATTACACAACCTAGATTCAAAATCCCATCATGGTTTATAGTTTCAATAGATTACAACCAACTTTATTTAGATGATAAATTAAATTTGAAATAATTCTTAAAACAAAATTGTACAAGAGTTTGTCTCACAATGGATATAGAGACATCTTCCCAAAGAATCAATCATATGTGTTTAACTCGCTCATTTCATTAATAATAATTAGAAGTTGCATAAGAATATATAGAGTTTTTGTTTGATTGATAGTCATAAAGGAATAAATTTAGGCATTGCCATTAAGAAATGCTTGATTGATTGGAAAAATAAAAAGGTTTTTACTGTTATGGCTGATAATAAAAGTTCGAATAATATGAAAATTAGATACTTAAAAGATGTTATTAAGATCTAGGGGCATAGCATCTTATATGGAGAATTCCTTCATATGAGGTGTACGGTACAAACTTTAAATCTTGTTATGGTTGATGGGTTAAAACATTTTAATCTTTGTGTCATTCATATTCGATCAGTCGTTAGATATATGAGATAATCTCAAACTAGGTTGTCAAAATTTAAGGAATGTATTGAACTTGAAAAGATTGATTCTAAGAGTTGTTATAACTAGAAATCGCAACTAGGTGGAATTCAACATATTTTATGTTAGATGTGACTCAAAAGTTTGAGAGAAATTTTAAGAGATATGAGTAAATTGATCTTTTATATAAGAGTGAATTTAATGGATATCATGACAATAATGTTAATGGGTTACCTAATGTTGATGATTGGAAGGCTTGTAGGAAGATGGTGGGCAAGTTGAAAGTTTTCCATGACCTTAATTTACTTATTTTGGGTTCATTATATATGACTTATAATACATAATTTGAAGAGAATTGTTCAATTGAACTTGTTTTGAGAAAATGGCAATGAAATTTAGATCCGGATAATTTTTCATTAGCTAGTAAAATGAAAGAAAAGTTTTAGAAGTATTGAAGGGATATTAACAAAATGAACAAGTTGATATATATTGTGACAATACTTGATCCTAGGTATAAACTTGAATTTGTTGAATTTTCTATCAAACAATTGTATGATGATTTGGATGGTGAAAGTATGACAAACATTATGAAAGAGTCTATATATGGTATGTATTATTTTTATTGCCATTTATCAAAACCTAAAGGTTAAATTTATCAAAATGGTGGGAGAACGAAGTGTCAAAGGCAAATAAGGAAATAGTTAGGCAAGAGGAGCTAAGTGTGAAATTGGAGATGGGATGATTTTTAAACAATGCAAATGTGACAGTGAAGGTGGAAAAAATAAATAAATAATTCAAGTGTAAAAGTGGAGGTGGAAAAAGTAAATAGGAGTTGGATAAGTATCTTATCGAAGATTCTGAAGATGATAACTCTAATTTTGATATTTTAGAGTGAAGGAAAAATAATTCTCCATAACTTCCTATTCTTTCATAAATGGCTCATGATGTGATGGTGGTTCCCATTTCTACTATTTCCTTAGAATTGGCATTTAGCATTGGAGGAAGATTTCTTAATGCTTTTAGGAGTTCTTTATCTCCTAACATAATGCAATCTCTCATATGTCTTAAGATTGGCTTAAAAATTCATCCAAATAGATTAATGTAGAAGAAAATTTGCAAGATGTTAAGAAAATTAAAGTTGATAATTTTTTTAACTCTTTCTTTTTATTTGCTATTTATTTCTAATATAATAACTTGATAATGTTAAAGTGTTGATTTTTTTAATCTTATAATTTTTCATATTTAGGAGCAATCCATATGGATATTTGATGGATTAATAATGTTTTGGCTTTTTGGGTGTCGTAGGTAAATTTTTAACTTTTATTTACTTGATATAATAATTTTTTAAAATTTTAATATTTGATGGATTGATGATGTTTTGTTTTTTCTTTATAGGTAATGCCATTGCCAAGATTTGAAAATAAATGGAATCCAAATTTAATTATGTATTTTGATGATGTTTTTAATATTTTAATTTTTTTTAATATGAGTTAATGGGTTGTATTTTAATTATGAATTATGTCATTGCCAAGAAGTTGCCTAAGCATAGAATTTTATGAATTATATGTTGGATTGTTGGGGAGGTCATTAGTTAGTAGTCGTTGTGTCCGTCTAGTTGTCCCTACTCGTTGGTACTACTAAGCTCGGTAGCCACCGCCCACTACGGCATTACCCTCCCTATCTCTCCTAGTTGTTGCTAGTATGCTACTACTTAACATTTTAGAGCTTAATTAATTGATTATTGGGTTGTAATTTTTTTATAAAAAATTAACTACAATTTTGTTATATTATTTATGTGGTGTCATTTGGTGTGATTTGATTATACGTGTAAATAGGAAGATAGAAAAAATAGCTTCGGGATTTGTAGTTTGGTAGAGCCATTCCTTAAGCACTTGAAAATTGCTTAAGATCAAGTTGCTAAAGGGGGTTAATTATTCTAGTTCTTGAGCTTGGAAGTGATGCAACGTGGTTCACAAAAAGAACAAATACAATTGATAGAAATAGGACGAGTGGAAGGAACAAATCAATAAAACATCTTTTTTTTTTTTCAATTTGATTTCAACGAGTTGTCCCGTGTCAAAAATTTCAATTTGGGCTCCTCTCTTAATTATCTCATAGGCTGTAGCAAGTTAGCCATGTATTTAGCATAGGAAGTTTGACCTAAAGGTCAAAGCCCATCCGAGATAGAGGCCTAAAAGCCAAAGCTCACATAAGAAAAAAAAATCAACTTTTTCATCAAATTAATTAATAATCGAAATAGAAATTTTGTTTAAAAAATCAAACTACTAAAGTTCATTCGGTTCAATTTCAGTTTTTTATTTCAATAATTCGGCTAATTGAAAATCAAACCAATCTTGTCAATAATCGAAGCGAATAACCGACTAATCATCCCTACATATGAGACCTTCCTAAAAGGGTTACATGTCCCAATGTTACATCATGTAAGTGATTAATAGGATAAGAAGAAATTGTCTTTCTTTCTTTTTTTATATTTATAGATAACGGATTATGTTCTAATCAATTTTTATGTTAATCAAGATTAAGGCTAATCAACGATTTATCACATTAAATTTTTGATTGATTTTAAAAGTCGTACTTGAGTCCACTAATAGCTTATGTTTAATGTCATATAATAGTGTGACACCTCCAACCTAGGACCTAGATAGGTCCTAAGCATTATCAAAATTGACTCACATTCGAAGTGTAATCAATGCAAGTCGACAAGTCCCCTCTTCTTAATTTACCTTAATGAGATTAATTTATCAACAAAGTGAGCAATTTGTACTAGTGAGGTTCCTAATGAGCATGGGAAGCTAGGTCCTCTTAAACTATCTTAGGTATGAATTGGTTTCTTAATTTTCTCATATCATTTAATTTGTCATTCTAACCAAACACACATTGTAACCCCCGAAAAAATCTTTAATGAGACATATATATATATACTAAAATATTCACATAAATATGCATTAAATACGAGTATAATTGTAGGTGTCATTTTAATTATTTGGTGATGATGGTTAATTAGTACTCATGTGAAAATTTTGGGGCACTTATGTGAGAATTTTGGGATGAAGTTTCAAAAAAATTAATTAATTATCACTCGGTATATATTAAGTACTTGGGACATATTATACAAGGGAAATAGGGGTGTGTATAACACTTTTGGGAATGTAGAAATATTTTCCTTGGAAATATCGGAATGGAAGGGAAGGGAACTTCCGAGTTAAGAGGAGGAATTTATGAAAATCTATGAAGGAAATATGTTAATTACTTGAAGCTAAGTTAATTAAGGTATTTAACTAGTCAAATCCCTTAGTTAGGACACCTAAGCCATTTCATTAAATGCAAAAGAGCCAACTCACCCCACTTGCACACAAACTTGCCGACTCTTTCCTATGACTCATTTCTTTAGCCAAAATCATAACTCACTCAAAGGAAAGAAAGAAAAGAGAGAAAAACCATGTGTGAGGAAGAGAAAAACGAAAAAGAAAGAGAGAAAAGAGAGGAAGGAAAGAGAGAAAGGAAAAGAAAGGAAAAAAGGAAGAAAAGCTAAAGGATCCTAACCTAATCCAAACTAGGTAAGTGGGTTTTCTTTATTGCTTTATGCCAAGCAATTGATGTTATTGTCAATGGTTAATCTTATGTTTTATGTAGCGATGTTTGTTGGCTTTATTATGTTGGTTAAGTTGTTCCATAATTGGTAGTTGCTATGGTTTGATTGTGATGATTAGTTGTGTGATTATTTGTTAAGTGTAGGAAGTTGTTATTTAGTTAAATCCGGATATGGATGAGTGTAGCTAACGGATTTGGTTGACCTAAACATGGTGGGTGAAAATGGAACTTGTATGGACTTGAAGAAACATGAAGTAGGAAGGAAAGAAAAATCAAATTTTAGGGTTTTCATGAATAAAATTTTGGACGAGAGAGTTACACGACATCCCACATGGACGTGTCTTTTCCCCATGTTATTCGAGTCGGAGAGTTACACGTCCTCTCACACGAGCATGTCTTGTCCCATGTAATTAAGAAATGCATTTTTCTTGAAGTAAGGGAGGTACATGGCCTCTAACATGTGCATGTCCTTTCCCGTGTAATGAAGAAATGAATTTTTTTCAAGTCGAGAGTTACACGGCCTCTCACACGGGTGTGTCCCTATCCGTGTAAGTTACTAGTTACTTAAAAGTCACCCTTTTGTTCCATACTTGTTCGATTTCCATTCCTTTCACCAAGATAACAGAATAAATTATTAATTAGGTTCAAATAGATAGAAAATGAAGCTAGAAAAGTATACCTTAATATAATTGAAACTTGATGTAAATACTAAGAATTATGAAATTCAAGTGTACAACGATTTAACAACTAAAATTACTAAAGGAAAGAAGAGTGAAGTATTTACACACGTAATTAGACCCATCACTCAACCAATACCATATGTTGGTATTTTGTTCTAATGAGAAGAACATGATGATAAGGGGTATGAGTATGCTCGATCTTGTATGGGTTGGATATGTTTAATATGGTACACATAACATCATGTGCATCATGTGCATTGTGGGGCAAATGGAGAAAATTAATTGAATGAGAATTAGTTTACATGATTAGGTTTGGTAACCTAACGGGAAAAATAGGTATTAGCGATCCAGTTGTGTGCATACTCTAAGTTGTGCGCCTACACCGTTAAGCGATGTATTCTCGCTAACGAGTGGCTACAACGAGGGATAATTTCGTTGTAGCGAGAAAGTGATTTGATAATCACCTGGATTAAAAAAATAGAGTAGACCGACTAATACCTAAGATATCCGAATTAAAATTGATAATTATTGTGGGAAGTTAGAAAAGCATTGCATATCACGTGCATCACCCCACTTACCAAGCTTCGGCTTACCTCATCATTATTTTTTTATAATGTGACGGAAAAAGGATAAAATAGTAAGGATGCGGTTGACTCCTCCTAAGAGGCTCATGTGTAATATAGGAAAGCTGAAACAAGTTTTATCCGTAATTTAAAGGTATGAAATCCGTACGGAATCAACTCGCTAATTGTAATATTTTATTATTGTAATTAGTTATGCCATGTAAAATTTTCTATATGCAATTTTGTTATGTAAGGTGTTGTTAATTTCTTAAGTACACTCGCACGAGACATGATTAGGGTTTAGGTAGTGTTAGCATGACATGCCTCGCCCGGCCACTCCTATTCGACAATGGGAGACTAGGTCGGAGTGGAGGCATCACAAGGTGGTATTAGAGCTATGGTTTAGATAACCGGGTAGAATTCTATGTGTTACATGAGCTCGAGGACCAAGGTGTCATTCGATAAAAAAAATTTATAATTATCATTTTCAATTTTGATTCTTTGATTAAAATGTATGATTGTTATTATGTGTTTAGATGTTGATGTATGATTATGCTTGACAAGGTGGTATTAGAGCTATGGTTTAGATAACCGGGTAGAATCCCATATGTTACATGAGCTCGAGGACCGAGGTGTCGTTCAATAAAAAAAATTTATAATTATCATTTTCAATTTTGATTCTTTGATTAAAATGTATGATTGTTATTATGTGTTTAGATGTTGATGTATGATTATGCTTGACAATATTGATAAGAGTTAATATTGGTTTTGTAGATGTCGTATCTATTTTGTACACCCTGTGTTGCTAGGACACGTCAATAGCATACCATTCTAGCCATTTACTGGGTGGAGCTAAACAACTTGGTTATGACTCCGGATCAAGACATAGTAGCCTACGTTACTTTGATGCATGACTTACTACGGTGAATAATCTTCGCCGATGCTTCCTTTCAGCGAGTACCGGAGCATAGACTTTCCGAGGTTGACCTTACGTCGGACTCGACACCGAGAGATCGAAAGCTATTAAACAAGGTTTGGGATGGTTTGATAGATAGGTATTGCTATAGGAATTTGGTCCGAGCCTTCCTTCGATCTAGATTAGGCAAACCCGTACTCAATTGATGTACAATCGGGGTCTACCATTACCTCTTGCACGAGAGATAGTACATCGTACCTCAAACGTCGTTATTAAGCGATGGAGGGTCGAGTATACTTTCCCTCGACGTGTCCGATATGTTGGTTATTAAAGACTCTACCACACGATGTGGTATATTTTGTGTGTTCTAAGATGTAAATAAGAGTGCTTCTAATTGTAAATATAATATAAAAACCTTCAAAAGGTAAATATGTGTACGAAATGCTTACTATGTATAAAAATATATACTTTTGTATGAACAAGAATGATTTATATTAAATGTTAAAACTGGAACCAAAACTGATTTGAACTTAATGTATATGTAAAGATAAACCATGCCGCCTGAATCATCCCACACGAGCAGGAGGTGAAGGGACCTCCAATGTTAATAACTTGAATCAACAAGAAACGTTGAATTGAGTGATGAAAATCATGCGAGCAACAAGCAACAAAAACTCTATAACAACAACAACAAGTCCATGCTTGAATAGATAAGGCGACTTTTAGCTACACAACAACCGCCTCCACCCCGACACAGGAATGATGCGGTAGAAAGATTTTATAAAATGAACCCTCAAGAGTTTACTAGGGGAGTGAACCCAATGATAGCCGAGGAGTGGATTAAGTCTCCGGAGGCAATATTCGAGTATCTATAGTTTGCTAACCGGGAGCGAGTTTCGTGCACCATTTTTATGCTAACTAAAGATGCTCGCACATGATGGGAGAGCACACGACTAACGGTAGATGTGCCTACCTTAACTTGAAAAGGATTTAAGGAGGTCTTTTATAATAAGTACTTTACTGCGGACGTGATGGCTAAGAAGATACAAGACTTCCTAGAACTAAAGCAAGATGAGATATCCATAGGTGAATATATACGAAGATTTGAGCAAGGATGTCGATTTGTGCCATTTATTGTAGGAGATGATAACTTGAAGAAGAATTGATTTTTAACAGGGCTAAGTCCAAAAGTACGAAGTATGGTACGGATGTCTATCACCAATATTTTTCCAAAAATGGTAAATAAAGCTATGTTGGTAGATGAGGATCGGAGGGAAATTGCAAAGGAAGTCCAACATAGGAGATAATCATTTCAACCAAGAGCCTCTTCCTTCGGACCACAAAGATGAGTTTTGTCTAGAAATTTCAACCGAATTGGTGGTATAGGAAATGTACGGGCTACTTAGACCATCACCTTATGCCCCAAGGCAACTATAAGGGAATCAACCAAAGCCAATGATGAGTAATCAACCTTGATGTAGTAGATGTGGGAGATTTCACATTGGGGAATGCTTGGTCGGATGTAAGAACTTGCTTTGTATGCCACAAGCTAGGACACATATCCCACAATTGCCCTCAAGCACAAAAATCGAGTTTAGGAAGGTTATCTCGCTCGAGTGTACACTATGACCTAGGAAGAAGCATATCGGAGGGATTCAATAATAATTTATGGTAATGTCTCAATCTTTGGCTTGATTGTTTGTCTTGATTGATTCTAGTGCTGCACATTTATTTATATCAAGCACATTAGTAAAAAGCTTAGGCATCAAACCCGAGATATTAGACGTATGATATCTTATAGCGGCTCCCTGTGGCGAAACTATAGAATTGACGAGTATAGTTAAAGAGTGTCCATGCAGATTGAGGATAGGAGATTAAGAGTTGATTTAATAGTATTGGATCTCCAAGATTTTGATTTGATCTTGGGGATGGACTACCCGACGAGATATAGTGCCAACATAGATCGTTGGGAAAAAGGGTAATTTTTTAGCTATTCGAGAGTCGACGGTTAGAATTTAAGGTCGATTCAAAGCTTTGAAATACATCGATCATTTCGACCATCAAAGCTCAAAAAATGCTAGGAAAAGGGTGTGTGGGGTACCTAACGCTTATGGTGATAGCCAAGCGAGCAAAAGTTGAAACCGAGAGATATAGAGATTGTGAGAGAATATTTAGATATGTTTCTAAAGAATTTAACAACGTTACCACCGGGAAGGGAAATAGAGTTTGAAATTGAACTAAAACAAGGCATGGCTCCGATTTCGAAAACTCCATATAGGATGGCTCCCATTGAGCTAAAGGAGTTAAAGATGTAGTTACGGGACTTGCTGGACAAGGGATTCATACGCCCTAGTTCCTCACCTTGGGGAGCTCTAAGCATCGTTTGTGAAAAAGAAAGATGGTAGTATGAGGCTATGTATAGACTATTAAGAATTAAATCGGGTGACTATTAAGAATAAGTACCCGTTGCCTCGGATTGATGATCTATTTGACCAGTTGTATGAAGCGACGATATTTTCAAAAATAGACCTACAGTTCGAATATCACCAGTCGAGGGTAAAATAAGAAGATATGAAGAAAACGGCATTCAAAACGAGATACAACCACTATGAGTTCCTAGTAATGCCATTTGGATTGACTAACGCCCCAGTTGCCTTTATGGATAAATTCATCATTGTATTTATAGATGATATTTTGGTTTACTTCTAGAGTAAAAAGGAGCATGAAGGGCATCCGAGAGCTACCTTGCGGTACACTAAGGGAACAATAATTGTACGCCAAATTTAAGAAATGTGAATTTTGGCTAGACTAGGTAGCTTTCTAAGTCACGTAGTGACAAAGGAGGGTATAGTGATAGATCCGAAGAAAGTAGAGGTTATTGAGAATTGGCCTACCCCGAAGAGTGTGACCCGTGTACGAAGTTTCTTAGGGCCGTACTGGTTACCATCGGAGATTTGTTGAAGACTTCTCTAAGTTAGTAATGCCTCTCACTAATTTAATGAGGAAGAGTGTCGAGTTTTAATAGACAAATACCTATGAGAAAAGTTTCCACGAATTAAAAAAAAGGTTGGTCACGACCCCTGTACTAATTATTCCATCCGAAGGTGGGAACTTCATGGTGTATAGTAATGCTTCAAAAAATGGGCTAGGAGTAGTGTTGATACGGGATGGGAAAGTAATAGCCTATGCGTCACGGCAATTAAAGGAGTACGAACGAAATTACTCGACACATAACCTAGAACTAGTAGCGGTAGTCTTTTCCCGAAGATCTAGAGACATTATTTATACATGGCAAAGTGTGAAATATATACGGATCATAAAAGCTTACGATATATCTTCACATAAAAAAATTTGAACATGAGGCGGAGGAGGTGGTTGGAATTGGTTAAAGACTATGATTGTATAATCAATTACCACCCGAGACAAAGCCAATGTTGTTGTCGATGCCTTGAGCGAGAAATTGATTGCCGCGGTGCGGGTGATTCAAATGCTGATTGTGAGAGACCTACAAAAGCTAGAACAGAGATAGTTCCTATAGGCCACAAGAGCGTGCTATCAATGCTATTAATCCGATCGATGCTACGGAAAGAATTCAAATAGGGCGGTAAATGGACAAAAAGTCGAAGGAGTTAAAGAAAAGTATAGAGGCTGGACAAGAGTCTAATTTTACAATGGATGATAAATGAATAATTAGATTCAAAGGAAAACTGTGTGTCCCTGCGATGGAGGATGTAAAAGATGAGATACTAAAGGAAGCACACATAACACCATATTCGATACACCCGGGCGGTACAAAAATATATCGAAACTTATGACGAGTGTTATTGGTGGTCGAGAATGAAGAGGGATATAGCCGACTTTGTGGCAAGGTGTCAAATTTGTCAACGAGTGAAGGCAGAACACCAAAAACCCTCGAGAATGGTAAAACCCTTGGCGATTCCCGAGTGGAAATGGGAATATATAATAATGAATTTCATCATGGGATTGCCAAGATCGGAAAAAGGATTGGATGCCATCTAGGTAGTCATAGACAAGCTGACCAAATTAGCACACTTTCTTTTGATTAAAACCACTTACAATTTAAACCGAGTATGCCCGAGTTATACTTGGATGAAATTATAAGACTACATGGAATTCCAATTTTGATTGTGTCGGATCGAGAACCTAGATTCACCTCCGCGTTTTGAAAAAGTCCGCATAAAGCCATGGGTACTAGCTAAATTTTAGTATAGCTTATCATCCATAAATTGACGAACGAGTCCGAATGTGTAATCCAAATTCTTGAAGATATGCTTCGAGCATAGGTTCTAATTTAGTCCGAAATTGGGAGAGATATGTACGCTTAGCTGAATTTGCATATAACAATAGCTATCAAGCTTCGATTGGGATGGCTCCCTATGAAGCTTTATATGGATGACGATGTAGATCTCCTATGCATTAGGATGAAATAGGAGATAGAAAGTTGTTAGGGCCGAATTGGTGCAGCGAAACAGTCGAAGTGGTAGACCGGATTCGCCAACGGATGAAAGCGACTCAAAGCAAACAAAAGAGTTATGCCGATAAAAAGAGGAAAGATTTAGAATTCATGATTGGTGATTATGTATTTCTAAGAGTCTCACCGATGAAGGGCATACTACGATTTGGGAAAAAGGGAAAGTTAAGCCCGTGATACATAGGACCATTCGAGATATGGGACCGAATAGGAGATAAAACATATCGCCTTTTGCTACCATCCTCCTTAGTAGGAGTACATAATTTATTTTATGTGTCTATGTTAAGAAAGTGTGTAGGAGAGCTAAGTCAAATCCTGGAGACGATGCCACCAAACCTCACCTCGGATTTAACATATGAAGAAAGACCGATCCAAATTCTTGATAGACAAATCAAGCGACTAAGAAATAAGAAGATTAATCTTGTTAAAGTTTTTGAGAAAACCATGATCTCAAAGAAATGACTCGGGAATGGGAGGAAGAAATGAAAGATAAATACTCCGAATTATTCGAATAGGTCAATTTCGAGGATGAAATTCTTTTAAGGGGGAGAGAAATGTAACCCCAGTAAAAATTTTTAATGAGACATATATATATGCTGAAATATTCATGTAAATATACATTAAATACGAGTGCAATTGTAGGTGTCATTTTAATTATTTGGTGATGATGGTTAATTAGTACTCATGTGGAAATTTTGGGGCACTTATGTGAGAATTTTGGGATGAAGTTTCAAACAAATTAATTAATTATCAATCATTATATATTAAGTACTTAGGACAAATTATACAAGGGAAAAAGGGGTGTGTATAAAATTTTGAGAATATAGGAATATTTTCTTTAGAAATATCGGAATGGAAGGGAAATGAAATTTCGAGTTAAGAGGAGTAATTTATGAAAATCTATGAAGAAAATACGTTAATTACTTGAAGCTAAGTTAATTAGGATATTTAATTAGTCAAATCCCTTAGTTAGGACACCTAAGCCATTTCATTAAATGCAGGAGAGCCAACTCACCCTACTTGCACACAAACCCGCCGACTCTTCCCCATGACTCACCATTTGCTTTCCACCTTGCCTAATTAATTCAAACCACACGTTTAGCTATTGAATGCAAGGAAAAAGAGAGTGTATATATATATATAGAAAGGATGAAATCCGATCATTTCTTTAGCCAAAACCGTAGCTCACTCAAAGGAAAGAAAGAAAAAAGAGAAAAACCAAGTGTGAGGAAGAGAAAAACGAAACAGAAAGAGAGAAAAAGAGGAAGGAAAGAGAGAAAGGAAAAGAAAGGAAAAAGGGAAGAAAAGCTAAAGGAACCTAACCTCATCCAAACTAGGTAAGTGGGTTTTCTTTATTGCTTTATGCCATGCAATTGGTGTTATTGTTAATGGTTAAGCTTGTGTTTTATGTTGTGATGTTTGTTGGCTTGATTATATTGGTTAGGTTATTCCATGATTGGTAGTTGCTATGGTTTGATTGTGATGATTAGTTGTGTGATTATTTGTTAAGTGTAGGAAGTTGGTATTTAGTTAAATCCGGATATGGATGAGTGTAGCTAATGGATTTGGTTGACCTAAATATGGTGAGTGACGAGTGGGACTTGTATGGACTTGAATAAACAAGGAAGGAAAGAAAAATAAAATTTTAGGGTTTTTGTGAATAAAATTTCGGGCAGAGAGTTACACGACATCCCACACGGGCGTGTCTTTTCTCGTGTAATGAAGAAAGATGTTTTTCTTCGGGTCAAAGAGTTACACGACCTCTCACACGGGCGTGTCTTGTCCCATGTAATTAAGAAATGCATTTTTCTTGAAGTTAGAGAGTTACACGACATCCCACACGGGCATGTCTTTGCCGTGTAATGAAGAAAAGTGTTTTTCTTCGAGTCAAAGAGTTACACGGCCTCTCACACGAACGTGTCTTGTCCCATGTAATTAAGAAATGCAATTTTCTTGAAGTCGAGAGTTACACGGCCTCCAACACGGGCATGTCCTTTCCCGTGTAATGAAGGAATGTGTTTTCTTCAAGTCGAGAGTTACACGGCCTCTCACACAAGTGTGTCCTTGCCCGTGTAAGTCACCCTTTTGTTCCATACTTGTTTGGTTTCCATTCCTTTCACCAAGATAACATAATAAATTATTAATTAGGTTCAAATAGATAGAAAATGAAGGTAGAAAAGTATACCTTAATATAATTGAAACTTGATGTAAATACTAAGAATTATGCAATTCAAGTATACAACGATTTAACAACTAAAATTACTAAAGAAAAGAAGAGTGAAGTATTTACACATGTAATTAGACCCATCACTCAACCAATACCATATGTTGGTATTTCGTTCTAATGAGAAGAATATGATGATAAAGGATATGAGTATGTCCGATCTTGTATGGGTTGGATATGTTTAATATGGTACACATAACATCACGTGCATCATGTGCATTATGGGGCAAATGGAGAAAAATCAATTGAATAAGAATTGGTTTACATGATTAGGTTTGGTAACCTAACAAGAAAAATCGGTATTAGTAGTCCAACCGTGTATGTACTCTAAGTCGTGTGCATGCACTCGTTAAGCGATGTATTTCCACTAACGATGCTACAATGAGGGATAATTTCGTTATAGTAGAAGGTGATTTAATAATCACTTGGATTAAAAAAATAGAGTAGACCGACTAATACCCAGCGTATCCGAATTAAAATTGATAAGTATTGTGGAAAGTTAGAAAAATATTGCATATCACATGCATCACCCCACTTACCGAGCTTCGGCTCACCTCGTTGTTATTTTTTTATAATGTGACGGAAAAAGGATAAAATAGTAAGGATGCGGTCGACTCCTCCTAAGAGGCTCATGTGTAACATAGAAAACTAAAACAAGTTTTGTCTATAATTTGGGGGTATGGAATCTGTATGGAATTAACCGCTAATTGTAATATTTTGTTACTATAATTAGTTATGCCACGTAAAATTTTCTATATGCAATTTTATTATATAAGGTGCTCTTAATTTCTTAAGTACACCGTACAAGACATGATTAGGGTTTAGGTAGTGTCGGCGTGATGTGCCTTGCCCGGCCACTCCTATTTGGCAATGGTAGAATGGGGGCGTCAATCACATTATTACAAAAAAATCTTTTTACATTTGGCTTACATGCCAAAAAATTCTCACAACTTACTTTCATTTACATATAATCAAAACCAAGTAAGGAAGGTAAGGTTCCCATACTTTATTATTCCAAGCATACCTTTGGCAAGCCTCTAGCATATCTTGGCGGTGATGGTCTTTAATCCTTTTTCTTCTTTCCTACACCATAAGAATTGAAGAGTGAGCAACAAATTGTGATGCTCGGTAAGTGCAATCCATGCAATGCGGATGATGCCTTTTGTGCATGAATGCTTATGATGCATTGAAATAAATTTTTGTGACTTTAAAATCCATTTTCCATGACTAGATATACCCTACCAAACATATATATATATATATATATACAACTTCATGAAAACCATGCTCGTGAAAATTGTGAAAAGCACTAGACATATCCCCTTGTGATGTTCATAAATATGAACCATGAACTTATGATTGTGATGCCTATAAAGAGTTGATCACTCTCCTTATGTGCCATGATTAAGCCTTTGATTGTGATTGGGACATAACTAATTGTTTTCTTAAAATCATGCACTTACTTTGTCTTTGAAAATATGGTTAAAACCATTTCATGACATGAACATGATATATGATTGATGAAACACATGACATATGATCATGACACATTAAAGATTATATATATTCATAAAATACTAATAGTATATAAGAATAACTTGACACCAACCCATGAGCAAACAATGGACATAAATCACACCATATCGTGGACAAACATGATAAACAACTTGAACAATCATCATTCATCACAACCATGACCACTTCTAGGCTATTTATACACGACACCTCCTATTAACCTCTTAAACTAACATGTTCTTCATCATTTAAATATCAATTAGGATAAATTTATCAATCAATATAAATTTCTTATTTGGCCAAAATTCATCCCGAAGTGACTAAGTTTCACTTATTTCCATTTAACCTCATGAACACCTTTAAGGAATTCCATCAAACATCTTGTAGATATTCAGTAATAAAACCACTAATTTATTCACGTTTTAGGTTATCAAACCACCTTGTTCTTATAATAAGGACACCTGCAAAACTCATAGATTAACAATAATAAACCATCCAAACATCCGAGCTTTTAACATCAAGAATACATACACATCAAATCTATTTCCAGTAGGTTTATTATAGGGCGACCTCTAATCAAGTTGCAACATATCAACTTTTGGACACAATTAAATCCTATCCATTTTTTGTTAGTAACTAGGCATATTAATTTTTAAAATACCCAAAAATTAGGTCAAAATACCAAAAACACAATTAATAATATAATTTTAAAATTTAAGAACCAATTTGTCAAACAAGTAGGTTATCTAGAATAGTTTACACTAAAATGGGTTTAGCCTTTTATATATAAACCTATTAACAAAAAGAATTTATAGGGGGTAGAAGAAACATATACAAACAAATTTCGTTCTCAACTTTACCTAGAAATTCATCTAAGACCCATGAACAAGTAAGCACAAAATACAGAGTTGAACTTAATACTCAAAAGCAAGTAATTTTGCATACTTGATTTCTCTAACAATTAAACCATCAAACCTCACACAAGATAACTTTAATTTAGCATCAATTATATATTTCAAACATTAATTTCTAATGGTATCGGGAGGATTACACTTACCTCACTTGAGTTTGCAAAAATTCCCTTTTTTCTCCTTGGCTTCCTTTCTCCTTTTTCTCTCCAAAATTTCGACCTAAATAGTACTTTTTGTACTATCTTTGTTTGATATTCTAATTTTTTTTAAGGGGTTTTTAGGATGTTTCTAGGCTATCTATGGTGGTTTGGGTGGTTTTCCCTTGCTTGGTATGTAATTTCCTTTGGGAAATTTGCAAGGATTTACCTTGATTTTTCAATTTTCCAACCTTTTTTCTTCTCCATCATAGCTGAATTTATAAGTGTGAATGGGTTGATTTTTTTTTTCTTATTTTAACTTGATCTCTACCCTTCATTAGGTCACATCTACACCCTTGATTAATCTTTTAATCTTAGCCTTTCATTTGGTTAAATCTTCACCGTCCACTTTTCTTTAAATCCTAGCCTTACACCACATCAATCTCTAGCCATCCACTTGTAAAGGAACATTAATGCACTCAATAATTTAGGGATGAAGTGGTTGATTTGAGCTGGAAATTCTTGATCCAAAATTTCTCTTTTGGTCCTTCAAAGTGTCACCACTTTACATTTTAGTTCTCAAACTTTCAATCTTTGCAATCAAGTTCTACAATTTCAATTCATAACTTTACAATTTCCTTTAAGTTGGCCTTCATCCTCTCTAAAATTAATTTAGGTCCCTAAATTTTTTAATCATTTCAATCAAGGACCTAAACTTTTAATCTTTGCAATTACATCCTCGAAGTTATAACATAGCTACATCAATTAAAAGTACCAACCTTTAATTTAAGTTTTCCTCATTCCATTGACACTTCTCTCCAATCATAATTGTATTTCTTTTATCCTTAATTAAGGTCCAAACTTTATGCACACATTTATCAAATATACTTTTTATTTAACAAACAAAACATTGATACAATACGTGTACATTATAAGAGGGTTTTTAGATTGCAAATATTATAAATAAAGATAAAAGAATTTTTTTAAAGTGAAGATGCCTAACTTGGTAAATCAAAAGCACTATTCTAATCATTCTATCTATAACTTTCGCAATTTACCAAACCTGTCTTTCTCGAAGGACATTCATACATTTTTTTGAAACTCGAAATCAATAGAGTAATAATGAGTAGGGGTGAACATTCAGTTTTTTTATTTGATTTTTAGCATTTTTGTTCGATTTTTTGTTAACCAAATATCAAAAATTAAAAAAGAAAAAAACAAAAATTAAATTACCATTTGGTTTTTCATTTATTTTGGTTTTTGGATTTAGTTTTTTAGTTAAAACCATTTTTTTGATTTTTTTAATTTAAAATAATAAAGAGGCCAAAAAATGTTTATTATAGACTATGGAGTCACTGATTGTTCAAACATGTTGTAAATTAAGATATCAAAATTCAAATAATAATCAAGAGTTTTAAATATATGAAATTAAATTTGTTCTTTGTTGAAAACCGAACCCAAAATTCTATAAATGGAACCGAAACAAAAAAAATTAAAATAATTTTAGTTCTTTTTTTAAAAAATTTTAAGTTAAAAAACAAAGAAAAATTGATATGTCAATTTGATTTGGTTTGGTTTTTTGATTTAAACCAAATACCATTACCCTAACGATGAAAGAGGTTTGAAAATTTGAAACTTGGGATAATCAATTGCTTTTAATTGTTGGTAAAATCTAGCTAGTTAGAAATTAATTTGATTTACATAATTATTGTTAAACATGAAACCTTATGGTTGATTGTATAATGTCTAGTTTGTCCTTAATTTTTTAAGTGCGTTGATGAATCTACAATGACTCTTATACTGTTTTGTCTTAGCCCTCAATGGATTGACAAGAAAAAATGAATTTGGAATTTGGATATATATGTTCATCCAAATGTGAATCTGATCAAGCTAGTCTGTATCCTTTGATTAAAAAAATTAAAAGAAAAAAAGAATTGAGGTATTGAGTATTCATTTATTGTATGCTTACACTTAAATTAGTATGGACTGTGACTCAGTCTCACTACTTGTATCTTTGCATTCATCTCCGCCGTCTCTTTATTGATGCATCTAAGATGGATTACTTTTTATCGTGCGATTTACCAATGACATTGTCTTTAATAGCTAAATAAAAAATTCCCCCTTCCTCACCTCCCCTTACATCTCTGTGGCTACCAAGTGGTGTGTTTTGTGTCATTTTGTTGTCTCTTTATTTTCTTTAATGTCACTTAGTGATTATCAGAACAACATGAAACTAGAGCACTTCCGCTAGAGCTAATACATGGCACTGCTGCTAGAGACAAACATGCCACTGATGAAGCTACTGGAGATAGACATGCCACTAATGATAGAGTTGTAGTTTAGCTATACTTCCACTTCCATGTAATGTATAGAGTTGTAGTCCAATTACACTATTATAGACATGTATAAATATATACTACCACATGATAGAAGTGATGTGATATAGAGAAATAGAATCCATTTGTTATAATTTGCTATCAAAGCCTTAAGCAAAGCTATACCAATGGCCTCAACTAGTGTCACTTTTGCTTAAAAAATCAAATCCCTGTAAACACCCCACCCTCCTAAACCATATCTCCTCACGTCACCCACCTTTCAAATGCTCATCACTTCATCTCAATCAAGTTAACCACAACAAATTTTTTGTTTTGGCACACACAAATGCATCGTTTTTAATTAGGCTAAGGACTGTTTGTATATGGCAGTTCCAAATGCCTTCCTCTCATATCCTCTCTCCTGAAACATGGCTTTCATAAGAAAATCCCTTATATTGCCCATGGATTCAACAAGATCAGCTTTTGATGAGCACGCTTGTGCTTCTCTATCTACCAATGTTCTACCTTTAGTGATTGATTGGACCACCTCACACGAGATATAGAGAGTACTTATGAATGTACTGACCTCTGCTTCTAGCATTAGAATAATAACCTTACATCTAGCTCTCCAACGATTGAAACAAAAGAGTACTGAATCTATAACTCAATACCTTCAACACGCCAAAACATACAGTGATAAACCTACTATTGCTGAAAAACCACTATCCACCATAGATTTTAACCTCTACATCTTTTGAGGGTTATTTGCAGACTTCAATGATTTAATTACAACATTAACTACTTGATCTGATTTGATATGTTTTTCAGAACTTCACAGTTTACTTTTTAAGTCATGAATTTTTGAACAAGGATTCTCTGTAAGATCTTCATGTTTCCTCTATACCTTCAACTTCTGCCCATCCCATTGCTAACCTTAGCCAATGTTCTCATAGGCCTCCACCTAATATCCATGACCGTAGGCACTCACTTGGCACTCCTCTCAGTCGTGGTGAGGACGACAACAAAGAAGGCATTGGTGTGGTTGTGGTCGCTCCTTCAATAGTGACAACAAACCAAATTGGAACAAGCAAAGTTCTCCTTGCTGCCAAATTTGTAATTCTTGAGGACATTCGATCATGCATTTTTCTCACAGATTCTCTCAACCAATGCACCCGTAAGCCAATAGTGCAATTCACTCCTCTAATCTCACTTATCAACTGACTGTTTGGTGCTCAGATATAGGTGTTTCCCACCATATTACTTCTGATGCTGCTGCCTTAAGCCAATATAAACCTTACCAAGGTTATAATCAAGTGTAAATAGGCAACAGTGAGTTTCTTCCCATTAAAAATATTGGTACTGCTCATCTTCATACTCCAACAAAGACCACTAAACTATTAGATGTCTTACATGTTCCACACATTGCCAAATCTTTGCTTTCTGTTCAAAAATTAACCAAAAGATAACAATTTATTTTGGAAATTTCACCCCTCTCTTTTTTGTATAAAGGAACAAGGTCAGTAGAAACAAATCTTTACAGAATCAAGTAAAGACAACCTATATGTCCTTTTTTATTCATTAAGCCCACTACAACCAAAAGCCTTCTCTATTAAAGCAACCTCGTAAACATGGCACTCAAGATTGGGACAACCACATGCTCGAGTTCTGTAAAATCTATTTTCAAATAATATTTTACCACGCACCGATAGTCATTTCAACAATCAGGGTATTTTATGCCTTTTAGGTAAATCTCATAAATTATCTTTACATTCCACAAAACATTTTAGCAATTCTTTTTTTAGATTTGATTTTTAGCAATGTTTGGGGACCATCGCCTACCCTTTCCACTAATGGTCATAAATATTATGTAATTTTGTTGATCATTATTCAAAATTCATTTGATTTTATCCAATTTGCAATAAGTCTAATGTCTTCAATATCTTTGTGCAATTTCAAAATTTGGTTGAAAGGTAATTTAATTACAAAATAAAAAAGTCCAAACAGATTGTGGAGGTGAATTTTGCCCTCTCAACAAGTTCTTTCAAACAATTGGCATTGACCATCGACTTATGTGCCCTCACACACATGAGCAAAATGATACAAGTAGAACGATGACACCATCACATTTTTTAGACTGGCCTCACCCTCATGAGGGAGGCAAACCTCCTACCATAATTTTGGCATTTAGCATTTGACACTATAGTCTTTTTAATCAATTGCATGCCAACCCCTATTCTCAAAAATCAATCACCATTTGAATTCTTATTTTCCCAAAAGCCAGATTACACATTTTAAAAGTTTTTGGGTGTTTATGTTTTTCACATATGAGGCCGTACAATGAGCATAAAATGGATTATAGAAGTGTACCATGTGTTTTTTAAGGATACAATCCACACCATCTTGGCTTCCCTGTCTTGATTTAAAAACAAAAAAAAATATACATTACACGGCATGTACAATTCCTTGAAAAATTGTTTCCATACACTACTCAAAATTCCACAATTTTGAATTTTCGTTCAAAGAGTTTGTAACTCCTACCATGGGCAAGCTGCCTAATCTTAGCCTATCTACCACACCGAGTAATTGGTCCACTAGCCTAGTCCACAAAGCCCAACCATTCCAAACGCCCACTCTCACAAGCAAAAATAAGCCTGCCACTGCCTAGCCACCAAAAAACGCCTCCTAGTTTGCTGGCCATAGCTTTAACAGCCTAACTTCACTACAGCCTGCAAACAATCAAACAAGCCCACCCCTCACACCTTTTAAAATATCATAAAGGAAAATAACCCATAAAATCCTCACCAGCCATCTTCATTACCCTAGTCCTAAATCATTATTACTCATATCATATACTCCCTTATCCCCAACACCAGCCATCTCATGCCCACATTCCAGTAGCTATCACAAGACCCTCTCAACAACTCCCACCCAAACACAAAATCCCTTCCCCACTCCTATAAATCCAAATGTAAGTCCCACCTAAACACAAACTTCCTCTTTAACTCCTGGAAATCCACACCACGTCACCTTTTTCCTTAAAAGGCAGTGCCAATAATAAAATGGGTTTAAATCTAATTGTTGATCTTAGTAGCTACAGCTTACCACAACAACAACACTTGGTCACTAGCCCCTTGAAGAAGCACCCAATGAAGCTCCGTTACATGGGACCTCCAGAAGCCCATTTAGCCACCATCTCCAGTACCATTCCAGTTGCTCTAACGTGTTACTCACAAGCAAAATAATACCCTGAATGGCGTTAAGCCATGACAGTAGAGGTGAATGCTCTACTCACTAATGGAACTTGGTCCTTGGTTCCATGCCACAAGTGAATGGACATGATAGCTTGCAAATTGGTTTATCGCACCAAAAAGCATACTAATAGTAGCCTAGAGTGATACAAAGCCAAACTAGTGGCTAAAGGCATCCACCAGCAAGAGGGAGTGGACTATGCAGAGACATTCAGCACTATAGTAAAGCTAGCAACAATAAGATGTATTCTTTCTATTGTACACACAAATCATCGACAATCAGACACCTTGCTGTTCATAACATGTTTCTTAATGAATTTTTACATGAAACTATGTTTGTGGAACAACCAATGGGGTTTGTTGATGAGCAGCATCCAAATCATGTATGTCAATTACACCGCTCACTATATGGCCTTAAACAATCTCCCCACATTTGGTTTGGTTGCCTACACTTTACTCTACTTCAGCTTGGGACTCTAAGATAAATTTTTCAGTCTTCTTCTATAACCATGGTGGTGTGTCTATACTGTTTTTAGTCTACATGGATGACATAATAGTAACAGGATATTCAAACTCTGCCATTTTCTCTACAATTACAGTATTGAATAGAAAGTTCTTAACCCATGACTTAGGACCTTTGTCTTACTTCCTTGGTATTGAGGTAGTTAAATAGCTGGATGGCATCCTGCTATCACAACAAAAGTACATCAAGGAGCTCCTACACAAATTCGGTATGGAAAATTACAAACCAATAAGCACGCCTATGTCAACATCTACAAAACCTCAGTCTCACACTGATTCGCGTCCCACTGATGAAGTTATGTATCGACAAATTATAGGGGCACTATAGTATGTAACGCTCACACCCCAGACATTGCATTTGCAGTCAATAAAGTATATCAATTCATGCACCAACCCACAACAGACCACTGAATAGCAGTATAATGCATTCTAAGGTATTTGAAAGAGTCTATGCATTATGGTTTGCACATAAAAAAAAAAAAAAAAAAAAGCTCAATGATCCGATAGGAATTTTCTGACTCGGATTGGGCTGATTGCCTAGATGACAGGAAGTCCACAGGTGGTTTTACTACCTATTTGGGAAAGAAATTAGTCTCTTGGAAATCTTGGAAATAGAAAACAGTATCCAGGATCTTCACGAAAGCTGAATACAAAGCTGTTGTAGATGCAACAACAAAGAAAACACAGCTAAGATCTCTGCTCTATGAATTGAGTATCAGTCAGGATTCTCCTTCCATTCTATGATGTGACAACATGGGAGCTACATACGTGGTTGTAAATCCAGTGTTCCATACTCGTACTAAACACACCAAGATTGATTATAACTATGTTAGAGATAAGGTTGCCAGGGAAGAATTATTGGTTCATTTTATTAGGCCAAGACCAAGTTGCAGATGCTCTCACCAAGCTGCTATCCTGTGATCTTTTCAAGTTCTTGAGGAACAAACTGACAATTCACTCTCATTTCATTCAACCACTATCCGTTTATGGGGAAGTATTAGAACAACATGGCACTGGAGCATTTCCACTGGAGCTAATACACGGCACTGCTGTTGGAGACAAATACGCCACTAATGAAGCTATTGGAGATAGATATGCCACTAATGACAGAGTTGTATTTTAGTTATACTTCCATGTAATGTATAGAGTTGTAGTCCAGTTACACTATCATTGACATGTATAAATATATACTACCACACGATATAAGTGATTTGATATAGAGAAACAGAATCCTTTGTTATAATTGTGGTCATGTCATCTTTCCTTTCTGCCCTCCTTCGATTGCCTTTTCTTTTTTATTCAACTCATTTATTTTTTCAATTCGCAGCATCTCTGTCTAACCTTTTTTTATGTCCTTCTCTTTTATGTTCATTTTGCTTTATGCCATTGGGTGCTTTTATGATGTTACCTTATTGTGCTCCGTTTGATTAATTTATTTGCTACCCTTTTATTCCATTTAGAAATTTATTTAATGCATGTTTTTCACTTTGCCAATAAATCTCTATATATGAAATAAGTTTTTGTGGAAGATCTTTTACTTATGCCACATGATGATTTCATTGGTTTGTTGGCATTAACCTACCAAAATTTCTGGTTTTTTTTTTTTTTTTGTAATAAAATTTTATTATTTAATTTGGGGAAAAAATTATGAAAAACCAATCATTAATTTTATTTTTTCACACAAGTCGGCAGTGATAAAATATATATAATATGTTTTCAGATTTTAGAATATATATATATATATATATATATATAATTGATTTCTTAAATTTATCATTTCTTATGAAAATTTTCATCAAATTAATTAATTAATTTATTTTTATTTTTAATATATATGATTTAATTTTTCTAAGTATAGATTTACAAAAATTAGAATATGATTATTTTATCTCTTTAAAAATATATTGATATAATTTCTTACATGATATATTCTTATGATTTTTAAATGAGAGTATTAAAAAGTTAAAGTGTATTTCAAATAATTTATCTCAAGTTATTTTAAAACATTAATTAATTAAAAAATAGAATTAACGTGTTTTATTTCAGTTTATTAAATTTAATATATTTCTTGCAACTTAATTTTTTTAGTATTTTTCGATTTATATTGCACACTTTAAACCCATTAAGTATAGTCATGCATGGCGTAAAAATAAAATTAGAACATTAGTTTTATTAAAAATTAGTTGTGTATCTACAAATATAATACCAACAATTTGCTATTAATTTTTTTTTAATATTCTAAAACCAATTTTTTTAAAAGCATAAGATAATTAAAATAATATTTTAAGAGAATCACCTAATAATTCAAATACAGACTTTTTACATTGATATTGTTGATTATTTTGTGAATAAGTTTATTTAAATTAAATAGACATATTTTGAAGAAAAAAAATTCTTCTCATCAGTGTTAAAATAAGAATGAAAAAAAATTCATTTGTTTATTTTTATAAGTTTTTTTTAAGCAATCTTATGAAGAATAAATTAAGGCTTTTTTTAAAAAAAATTTTATTGAGATTATAAGTTTTTATTTAGAAATGATCATAAGAAAGAATAAATCATGTTTTTTAAGTATAAAATCTATGAAAAAAAAATTATAAATTAGATGAATTTTTTTAACTTTTAATTCAATATTTTTGTTGAACCATAACATAATACAAGCTATCAATCTCAAATAATTTTTTTTTATAAATGAATTCACATGTTTTGCGTCATCCACTGTGTAGCCCTTGCAATCAATTGGTAGCCTACAAAAACAGATGATACTTTCATTATAAATCCACCCAATTTTACACAGTTCAAAGCTTCTAATAAAGTGTCATCATCTTATCTCCCAAATCAAACTCTAAACTCGAGTGACAAAAGAAATTGACGTCTTTGTCTTGTTCTTGATGCAAGTTGATTTGTCCCACCACAAGAATTTTAGATAGTTAATGTTAGGCTACTCTGCACACACATCCTAGTGTTTATAAACCACGCTATAATTTTAAATATACAAACTAATATGTCATTATCTTTCATTCAGGTTACGTCTCTATACAAATATTATTCCTCTTCAATTACACTTCCGCACCAGTACAACAGTACGCCTGCGCGGCCCTCCAAGGGTCCCAAATATTATTCCTCTTCAATCATAATTTCGCATCAGTTTGACAATAGCGCGCAGCCCCCAAGGGTCCCAAGTGAAAGCTATTGTTAAAAAATAAAAAAATAAATAAAAATAAAAAATCCACGATAATTAGAAGTTACATACTAATTGAAATTAAATTTTTTAAAAAATATTTATCTTTGAGAGTAAGTTATAAATTAATCCTTCTTATTTTAAGAAACGTATTAATTAATCCTTCTCGTTTAAGAAACTAATCATTTAATCTTTTTATTTTGAAATATACTTATAAGTAATTTAATATTTTTTGTTCTTTTTTAATTTATTTTGATTTTTTATTTTAGGAAATAGAAAAAGAAAAAAATGAAAAGATTGATGAGAAAAATAAAAGATTTTATGGTATAAAACTAATATTAATTAAATTAAACATGATCAATACTAATTAAAATACTAAATAATAGTTTTTAAAACAAAAACGACTAGTTAATTTATTTTTTAAAAAATAGAGGGACTAATTTATAATTTACTCATGTATATCTTGCATATTCTACCAATCAGATGAATTTAAAAACATCTTAAATGCTACCTTTAACGTTTGAACCTAAATATTAATACAAATATGAAACTGGATAAATACAATTGATGACTTTTTTTTCTTTTTATTACAAATTTGTACGTCAGCTAGCCCCCTGCGCTATAAATACCTGATCACCATGTGTTGCCTAAAATATCATACACATAAACCCAGTTCCTCATTGAGTCCCAATTTCAAAAACTTAGCAGAAATACTTTTTTCTTGCTGTTGCCATGTTGAGATTGATTGGAAGCTTGAGCTTCATATGGCTACTCATGGCCACATCCGCAATGGCTCAACCTGGCCTGCTGTACTGGATGCTGATGGCCAACCTCTTAGAAGTGGTGTAGAATACTACATACTTCCAGCTGCAACCGACACTGCTGGTGGTCTGACCCTTGTTAATCGTAATAATGGTTCAATATGTCCACTCTTTGTTGGTCAAGAACCTCTTGCACCTGTTGTGTCCCTAGGTACTTCAGTCATATTCACACCACGTGTTACTGTTAGGGATAATATTATAAGGGAGACAAGGGACTTCACTGTTGCATTCACTGATGTAGTAACAATTTGTGCTCAATCTACTGCTTGGATGGTAGGCGAGCGGAATCCAGAGAAAGGACGGAGGTATATTTTGGCTGAAATGGAGCCTAGACCATCTTCTAATATTTGGTACTTCAATATTGTCAAGAACGGTCAAGGTCTGTACAATTTTCAATGGTGTCCAAATTGTCTTACTGGAGTTTGTCCTAAGCCTTTGTGTGGGGATGCTGGTATTGTCGTTGAGAATGAAAGGAGATTGTTGGTCTTGGATGGTCCTGCTTTTCCTTTTGTATTTAGAAGGGCTCCTGAAATAATCTCCATCTCTCAAGAATAATGGCATTTTGCCAATCTAATAGTAATCTCAAATAAATAAATGGAGGTATTAATTAAATATATTGCTTAGCTTATTAAAAAAGGCTTTTGAGTTTTTGATATTAAATATATTTCTTAGGCTATAAACAAAGGCTGTTGTACATAATTAGCACCCAGCTCATATATATATGCATATGCCTGTGCTTTACAGATTCATCTCCCAAAATTGAACTGCACAACCATATAATTTGGACTAGATTGCAAAAAGTTATCTTGTTTGGGGATAAGTTATTTGGACTTTTCCAATAACCACGCCATCATGATATGAGTAGAAGCGCAGCATGCCTGAGCTATTTCTGTCAAATATTTTTAAAGTTGAAGTACTTGTACTGATACCTCTATAGTTTGGGATTTTTTATTTAGTTCTTAGGAGTACTTCTTAATTAATTTTATTTCCAACTGTGTACCTAAAGTATTTAAACATTTTCAATATAGCCCCCCTTAATATCCATTGTGATGTCATCCAAATTGTTGAGGCTTTTTTTTTTTTTTCCACAAATAAATAGAGCAGTTTTATGGGGAGCTTGAAATTTTTATTTTTACTTTTTCAGAAATTAATTTGTGAGAGTTTCGATAAAAACTCAATTTTGAATTTTTGAATCCAGTCGAAACAAAATCTTTTAGGAGTCAACTGAGTTTTATTTATTTATTTATTTATTTTATTCTCATTTAGAATCTTCAGCATATAAAAAAAGCTATTTTTAGACCTCTCCTAGTTGTGAAAAGGGACAACTGTTTTGATAATGACTTGGTTAAGGGTTACCATATGATAAAGAAAATCAGATTATATAATTATATACTCTATTTTTATTTGCATATAAAAAAAAACACGAAGAGTATACAAAAGTTTAATATACAAAATAAAGTACAATTACATTAGCGAATTGAAATTGGGTGTGCGAAGTTAATCGAGAGGAATTGTTCAAACAAAGTTGGGCCAAATGTGTTATGTCCTTTCGTAAAAGTGCTCCGACCAACAACTTCTTTATCGGTCAATTAAAGTGGCCGAAATTGAACAACTGCTTTCTTGGTCAATTAAAGTGGCCCAAGTACAAAATCCTAGTTGATTTTGTTTCGACGTTCATGCTTGGTAACTATAATTAACTCTAAAGTTGACCACATTACAATATTTGCATGACATGTCTAGGAAGTATCGGTAAAGATGTATCTGAATCCGAAATTTAGTATCTCTAGTTAAAATCTACCTAACTTTCCTTTCAAAGAAAGAATTCATGAGCCGTGAACATGTCAAATGTTTGAAATGCATATGAGAACCAACTCACAAAGAAAAATACCTATCGATAGGGACCCACATGTTGTGACGTGGGAAAGATGGAGTCGCCACTTAGATAATGGGAGAGAACTAAAAAATTGTAAACATACTGATTTATAAAGGTATCTAGGTAAGAGATCGGCTACATATGGAAAAGATATAAAATCACCGTCATCCCATCCTATATGAGTTAAGTTGTATTGAATGCATGTGAAAATAAAAATATGATTTTTAATTATGTTATGCTTGTCATGATTTTTTAAGTAAGTTTATTTCGTTAAGATGTAAAATAGAATAGTTTAGGGGTCCGAGATGCAAAACAAAGTAGTTTGGGGATTCGAGTCGATCTAAGGCCAATACCCCCACTCAAAGGGGAAAGGTGGAAGAAATTGAAATTTTGGCTAATCTTTAATCAACATGACTTATACCAATAAGTAAATGAGTTTCTCAAGATAGATAGCGTTTTATTAATATGAGTAGCAAGTCACCGCAACTTCACTCACACAAGAGGAAAGCCGGCGACGACTTCAAGTCATGGATCTAGAAAGTTACTAAAAATTTTATCACATAAGTGAGAAGCCACCGACTACGTCATTTTGCTCGAGCAAGGAGCGGATAACTAGTTTAAAAGTAATTAGCAACTTCGTCACATAAGTGAAAAGCCACTAGGAGCCTATTTTTCGATGAACAAACACATGCAAAATGATATCAAAATCATCAACAACTTTGTCACATGACTAAAAACTTCATTTTCATACATAGGTTTTAGAGAAAAATAGTTTTGGGGCCACCGACGACTTCGTCCACATAGGTGGGAAATCAATGTTGACCTATTTTTTGACAAACAAAACGTATGTAAAATGACTTCGAAATTATCTCGTGGCTTTGTCATATAAGTGAAAAGTTATCAATAACTTCGTTTTCATAAATACTTTTTTAGAGAAAAATGATTTTAGAGCCACTTGTAGTTTCATCCATATAGGTGGGAAGTCATCGGTGGCTTGTTGTCTAACAAATAGAACGTATGCAAAATGACTTAAAAAACAATGAAATTGGATGATATGCTTTTAATATGACATTACACATTTAGGCATATTGCAACCAAGCATGCCAAATCAATCAAACCATAAAACAAGCGGAAACTTTGCATTAGGAGTACTAATGTAAAGTAGAGTAGTTTGTTCATAATTGCAATTATAACAACATTCACTTCAACCACATTTAAATCATGAATATATAAATAGAATGAAAAATTTCATTCACATTTTAAAGGAGTACAATCATTACAGAGGTTTTATCTAAAAACGTTTTATAGTTTAAATGTCCGATTTGAGGGTCGGTTCTACTCTCATAATCTCCGATGATAACCGATTATTTAGTTAGCCGAGGAAGAAGAGTAGTTGCCTATTGTCAAATTATTGTATGGGTCTTACTAAGATGATTAAAGGTCCCTCCGAAGTCAAAACAAATAGTCTAAGTTGCTCGTTACCTCTAAAGTTATTGTAAATTTGCTAAAATTATTTATAAATTTTTACAATAACTCCGTAACCTACAAAACAAACACAAATATAGTCTATAACATCACATTGTTCCTACCAAACTCAATCATCCAAACAAATATATTTTTTATTATTTAATTTTATCCACTATTAATTGGTTTATGTCACTTTCAATAATCAAACTAAAGCATAAGTCGGCGGGCTATTTCGATGCTAGGTTTAGGATAATGAGGGTGATGGTTGGTAGTTAATTCTTGACTATAGTGGAATGGAGGTTCAACTCGGTTTGAATGGACCTAGCATCAAGAAAACTTAGTTATGGTGAGCTCTGTAGATTAGGTAGCTTGCTAAAGGTTTAAAGATGGAGGTGGGTTTGTGGTAGTTTAATGAGTGTTGAAGGATGTAGTAATGGTGTGTAGAGGTTTAGTTGGCTTTCGAGTGAGGGAGAGGAGGCTATTACAACGTGGGGAGGTCTGTTGGTGAGGAGCCGTTGG
The DNA here is from genome assembly GCA_963924115.1 of Dovyalis caffra. Taxonomy (NCBI): domain Eukaryota; kingdom Viridiplantae; phylum Streptophyta; class Magnoliopsida; order Malpighiales; family Salicaceae; genus Dovyalis; species Dovyalis caffra. The sequence continues at coordinate 4,734,154 of CAWUPB010001195.1, forward strand.
TTTTGGGGCTAGTTGTTGGTAAGAGAGAGGAGGTCGTTGCGATGTAAAGAAGCTCGCTGGTGAGGGGCTATTGGTTTCGAGGTTGGCTACTAATGAGAGGTCGTTTTGAGCTAGCTACTAGTGAGGGGTTACTTTGGGCTAGCTGTTAGAGGCTTGCAAGAGGGCTATGGGCGATGGCAAGGCCTATGTGAGTGTAGGGCAAGGGGCTAGCACACTACCGCAAGGTGAGTTGGCAAAGGCTTGCAAAAGGGATGTGGGTGAGAGGGTTACTATAGGGGGCATTAGCGAGCAAGGCTAGCAAAGGAGGGTTTTGGGCAAGAGAAGGGTTATGGGTGACGGAAGGGTTATAGGCGAGAGTTTTTATTGCATTTGGTCGGATCAAAAAATGAAAGGGATGAATATTGCTTGGTTTAAAAAAAAAAAAAACAAAGAATGGGCTTCTATTGGTAGGTTTTTGGTTTTTGGTTTTTTTGACAAAAGTCTATTTTGGTCCTTGATTCCCAATAATGCATCACTTTAAGTCTAATTTTAATTCTTTGAACTTCAAGTGCACCCTTAAATTGTAATTAATTAAGACTTTTCTCTTTAATTTCTTCTAATTATGCCTCCTCTTTATTTTAATTAAAGGATTGACGTTTTTTTTTTTTAATTGTACCCTCGATTATCTTTTTTTATTTCTAAACTTTTTTTCTAATTAGCCCCTATAACTAATCTAAGTCGATTGTTTCAATTTTTTTTTATACTTGGCATTTTTTTCTTATTTATTATTATTTTTTGATTTTTTCAATAAAAATAGAAATAAAAAGTAATGAGGAAAAAAATTGAGTGTAAACAGATTGCTCTCTCTTTACAATGTTTTCATTATAAAGCCATTGAAAGACTATTTTTCGACTTTGTTTAGGAAGCTTTGTAAAGAAAAACTTGAATTGAAACGAAAACACACGGTGCAAATAAATGAGCAAACTTAAAAAAGGAAAAAGATAATCATTGAATTTAAATGACAACTCGACCATTTAACGAGATATGATCGAAGGTGTGAGATATAATTAGTGAGATATAATCATTAATTTTATAAGACATGACAAACCACTCTAACCTTACAATATGACAAACCACTTAGACTCTAATGTACTTGAAAGGCCATTATGATTTAGCAGGACATGACATACCATTTTAACTATACTAAGTGTTACAAACCACTCTAATTTTGATAAGATGTGATAGACCATTCTAACCTTGCAAGATGTAATAGTGTACTTTAACCTTATGCGATGTGACAAACCACTTCAACATAGAGGAATATGATAGACCATATTGACTATGCTATATTTAGCGTATTGCTCTAATTTAGTAGAATATGAAAGAACATTTTGAATACGATAGATGTGATAGACCACTCTAACCTTATAGGATGTGACAAACCATTTGACTTTGTAAGACATGATAGACTACTTTGACCTTGCAGGATGTGATAGACAACTTTGACTTAAAGAGATGTGATAGACCACATCAACTATACTATATTTGACAAACCACTCTAATTTGGTAAGACATGACACACCACTTTGACGCTTCTAGGTGATAGACCTCTCCGACTTTGCAAGACGTGACATATGACTCGACCTTATAGGTTGTGACAAACCACTAATTTTACAAGACGTGACAAACTATTGTCACTTTACTACTTATGATAAACCTCTCTAACCTTGTAGATGTGATAGACCACTTCAATTTGGAGGGACATCATAGACCATATTGACTTTGAATAATATCATAGACCATACTTTTTGAAAAGATATGACCACCCTAACCTAGATTCATATGACAACCCATATTAATTTAGAAAGACATGACAAACCATGTTTTTTTACAAGATATGACCGACCACCGAGACTTAGACTAATGTGATAGACCATATTGATTTTGAATGACGTGATGGACCATGCTTTTTGATAAGATATGACCGATCACTTGACTTAGACTAACTTGATAGACCATGTCGATTTTGAATGATGCAATAGACTATGCTTTTTGATAAAATTTGACTAAGCACTTTAACCTAGATCGATGTGATAGATAACATTGATTTTGATAAAATATGATTAAGCACTTTGACATAGATCGATGCAATAGACTACGTTTTTTTGACAAGATATGACTGACCATTCGACTTAGAATGACGATAGACTACATTGATTTTAAATGATATAATGGACCATATTTTTTTGATAAGATATGACTAACAATTCTAAATGAGACTAACATGATAGACCACGTTGATTTTGAATGATGTGATAGGCCATGCTTTTTGACAAGATATGATCGACCATTCGGACTTTGACAAATGATAAATTATATCAATTTTGAATGATGTGACAAATCATGTTTTTAGACAAGATATGAATGACCGTTTTGACTTTGTTTAATTTGATATACCATATCAATTTTAAATGATGTGACAAACCATGCTTTCGAGAAGATATGACTAACCATTCTAATTTAGACTAACACTATAGAGCATATCGATTTTCAATGCGTGTCGGACCATGTTTTTTTGACAAGATATGACTAATCATTCGACTTAGACTAATATGATGGACTATGTCGATTTTTAATGAAGTGAAAAACCATGCTTTTTGACCATATATGACTAACCATTCTGACCTAGACTTACATGTTGGACCATATCAATTTTGAATAATGTGACAGACTTGCTTTTTTATAAGATATGACTGATCATTCTAACTTAGACCGATGACGGATCGCATCACTTTTAAATGACATGACGGACTATGCTTTTTGACAAGATAAGATGACCATTCTTACTTAGACTAACATGATGGACCATATTAATTTTAAATAACATGACAGAACATGCTTTTTTATAAGATATGAGTAACCATTCTGATTTTGACTGATATGATGGACCATGTCATTTTGAATGACGTGACAAACCATGATTTTTGACAAAATATGACTAAGAACTCGACCTAGACTAATGTGATGAACTATATCAATTTTCAATGGTGTAACAGATCATGCTTTTTGATAAGATATGATTAACCATTTAGACTTACATTAATGCTACATCAATTTTAAATGACATGATAGATCATGTTTTTTGACAAGATATGATTGACCATTCAAACTTACTTTGACATGATGAACCACAACAATTTTAAATGATATGACAAACCATACTTTTTGATAAGATATAACTAACCATTTTAACTTTGACTTACATGATGGACCATATCAATTTTGAATAATATGATAGACTTGCTTTTTTATAAGATATGACTGACCATTTCAACTTAGATCGACGATAGATTGCATCGTTTTTGAATGACATGATAGACTATGTTTTTTGATAAGACAAGACCGAGCATTCTTACTTAGGCTAACATAATGGACCATATCAATTTTAAATAACATGAAAGACCATGCTTTTTATAAGATATGAGTAGCCATACCGACTTAGATCGATGTGATGGACCTTATCATTTTGAATGACATGATAGACCATGATTCTTGATAAAATATGACTAAGAACTCGACATAGATCGATGTGATGAACTATATCAATTTTAAATGGTGTGATAGATCATGCTTTTTGATAAGACATGATTAACCATTTAGACTTAGATTGATGATTGACTAGGTCAATTTTAAATGACATGACGAGACCATGTTTTTTAACAAGATATGATTGATCATTCAAACTTATTTTGACATGATGAACCATAACAATTTTAAATGATATGACGAGACCATGCTTTTTGATAAGATATGACTAACCATTCGACTTTGACTAAAGTGGAGTTTTTGAATAAGCGTATGCCATCATTATCAAGTCATAGGTTTTTTCTTTTTCTCTTCATTTATGTGTCATCTAACTTGAATTGATTCAAAGTTCTAGGCTAGCTACTTTCATTGAGCTTGTTTGTTTGTATTTTTTATTATGTCCCTTATTCTTATGTTCATTGGGATGGCTACCTAGAAATTACCTATGTCATGTGAGTGGTGTTCATTCTTCCGATCGAATGGGAGATCATTGTTCTTTTGTGCCCCTCATTCGGTATCGCCTCTAAATGTTTGAACTTTTGGCGATACATACTAAAAATCTAGCTCAAAATGGTTAAGATGGCTTTTTGTCTCAACTATCCGTAGTTCATTATGAGGAAACTTATAACAAATTTCATAGAGATAGAACTTTTATAGATCAAGTCTAAGTAGATCCTCATCAAATTATCATATGCTAATTTAATGCATTATCACATTTCATCAACGAGATCAATTATAGGATCGTGTTTGAGACCAAAGAAGAGTTTTTTTTTTACGGACTAATCCTATTTATGAAAACAAAGGTTTTTTTGAGAGATAAAAGATTATGAACCATGTTATGTTAGGGGAGTCAAGAATAAAAGAAGAAAAGTCAAATTATCATGCTAATAAATATTTTTTCATAACTCAAATTATATCCTTGTTGCTCTACAAATGAGGGGAGTTAAAATGTTTGGTCTTCTAGCATCGACACATATTTGTGACTAGTCCGATCATAGCATATTTTTTAAGAATTGGTAGTGATCATCCATTTGTCATCTACATTTCATTGTTGTTGCTCATGTCATTCATCTTCCGTCGATGTTTGTGCTTGATTATGTGAACTTATATTTAAGAGATTTTTATTTTTTTTAGAATATCATTTTCATTTGTTGTGACTTTTATGGAATAGGCGATCTATCAAAGTAAATTGAGTTATCCGAAAGAAATCATAGAGATGCTTATAACAATGTAATCATAATCAAGAAAATGTTTCACTTATTTGATCAAAAGACAAAATGCACTATGCAATGCCAAGATGCAATTCTCATGGTGATCTCATTTTTTTTTAAGGCCGGGATGAGCAAAATATCTTTTGATCATAAAATTTTTGAAAAGAATTCATCTCTTTTAATAGGTGATTGATAAAATTTTTGTCTTAGAGCACGACGAGCTCGAGTGAATTTCAGAAATTAAAAGAGTTTATGAAGAAAGTTTAGCTTAAATAGGCAATCTTACCTATAAAAATTGATTCATTTCATTTTTTCCCCAAAATACTTGATGAAAATTTATGATTTAATATCATAAATGAGGGTTTATAGTGCACAAACAAGTCAAGTTTTATTAAAAAAATATTTTTCTCCTTCTTATTGAAGCTATAAATCATCAACACAAACAAGCTATCATTGATTAGAAAGGGTTTTCAAAGGCATATAATGAAGCTTAAGGCTTCAAGTTATGAAAAAAAGGATATGAAAGGTTCAAAAAGGTGTTTACGGGTGTAAAGACCTAGAATCACTTAATTATTCATCGAGATTACTTTAGGCATACCGTCTTGACTTTGTCATCTCGCTAATTGATCTTATCTTCTAATCTCAACTCTCATTTTCTGTTCAATCTTATCATCTTTTTTTTTTTTTTGGAATTTTAACCTTGGTATTTCTAACCATTTCTAACTTCAAATCATGAAAGAGATCACTTTAGGTAGCACTCTCTTTTTCTTAGTGCTTTCACTTTTGCTTTTCATTTCTCTTTTTTTCTAAAGTTGTTCAAGAGTTTTCTCAACAAATTTTTTTTTTTTTTGTGAACAATTTTCATCGTTTCTCATCTTGTTTTCTTCTAAGAAAACATCCTTGATCATTCTTGAATTTTCAAAATCACCCCTAGAGTGAGGGGTGATCCTAGTATAGGTCCTTATTGAAAGAAATCCTTTAGACTCAAATTTAAACAACAAGGGATAGGTTTTTTGTTTATGGAAAAACATACCTAAAATGGCATTTTTTTTTAACTCAAATATGATTGTGTTTAGGTTCATAAGCTCTAGTTTTGTTTAAAAACCATGATCAATGATAAAGAAGAAGTGATGGATAAGGTGAGATCATTACCCATATGCATACCGTTCATCATCATTTAAGAAATCAAGCAATTTTTTTAGGCATCGGTGTATTATCTTAGGCAAGACTCGTCTTAGAAGGATTTGTTAAGAATAAGAAAGGAATGTTTTTGGTTTCAAAAAGAGAGCGATCGCCCCTTATTATTTTCCCGACATGTGTTTGAAAGTTGAACAATGTTAGAAGATTTTGAATGATTTTCTCATTTTATTTGTTTTGATTTGAATGATATAAAATGACAATGATACTTTTAGATAGACATCTCTTGATCTCAAGTTGATAATAAGATCGAGCCAAGACAATAGGAATTTCTTTTTCAAAGAAACAACTCAATCCATAAAAATAACAATACTTTTGCAAATGAAATCTAAAAATTCGATATAAAGTAAGATTTTGTTCATAAAATCAAGACACATTCATGCTTTTCTAACAAGCTTTGGATGTTCTCTTCATATTTATTCTAATACATATTATAACCGAGTTAGATTGACCTTCTTTTTCAATGAAATCGTTACGTGTTTTTGTTCTCGGGATATGATCATATTGAAGTCCCAAAGATAGATTAAAAATGAGAATAAAATACAATAAAAAAGAAGGCAAAGTGGCAATCTAAGAAAAATATTTATACGATTCTTTAAATTAACATCATATGAAATTATGATAGATGAAAGCAATAAAAAAATTAGTTGGCCTTGAAAAATGGCACTTTTTCATCAAACCAATCATTCAATTCCTTTCCCAAGATGGTTTCATAGACAAGTCGATCGACATCAAAGACATCCTTAAGTGTGTTGATGGAAAGCGCCATCATTTTTGGATTATCAAGCATCGACTTAGGCTATATAACTTCATTCTTAGCATCGGTTTTCTCGTCCCTAAAATGTTCACTACCATAGCATAAGATGGTTGGCTTAAAATTAGGTCTTTGTTACGTAAATTAGCAATGTATGAAGACTTCTTCAATTTCTTATCCTTTCTTTCTACTATTAAGATGCCCGGAACTAACATGGTCCGTACCTCTTGATAAAATTCATGGCAATTACCAATATCGTGTCCTCTCTTTATGAAACTTGCAAAAGGACTTGACGTAATTAGGAGCTTGAGACTTGGCTGGTTTCTTAGTAATGCCGATAGTAGATAACATCTCAAACAAATAGGACATGGAAATTTTAAAACCGGCTTTTTATTATCACACCCAATGTTATCCAATGACAACATATTCACTCCATCGATGATAACATGGTTGGAAAAAATGATTAGTGTTCATATTTGAAGTGGCTGAAGCATTAGTCAATAAAAACAAACGTTAGTCAATTAATGACCCAACATGTTTGTTGAAGCCTATACCATCTTCAACGTTATGAAAAATTATGCCATCCTAACACTCACAATATTCATGAGGATTATACCACTTAAGAAACGAGAGGTTGTCGTAGAGTAGTTGTCATAGGAGTTACTTGGTCATTAGAAAAGATAATATTTTCTTGTATTTTCTATAACCTACATTTCCTTAGTTGTCTTGAATGAATTATCTCAATAACGGTTGAGCTATTGAGGATATTTTGCTTAAAAATTTTGAGAAAAAGTCTATAACATATGAGAATGATTTAAATAATTATTTGGATTGAAAGTAGATTTGTCAATCTAATGAACATCGGTGTGGAAAGAAGTGAATCAAAAGCTTTTCATCATAAGCAACTTCGATCATCTCATTTAAGTAAATCCTAAAATAAGTTCTTAGACACTACCTCCCAACGTATTTGGAGAATTCCGACGTTTTAAACATCTTAAGAATCATCATATTCAAAATAAAGCATCTTTCTCGCTATCAAAAAAGGGTTATACATATTCACACCCTTTATGGCTTTGAGACATTTATCAATGGCACTAAGCTTCTCATTTTTAGTCTCCAAGCTCATTTTTTCTTTTAGCTTTTTTTTAACATCCAATTCTAAAGGATCATGCATCCTATAGAGGTACGAAATCAATAAAAAAAATTTTCTCTATTTAAGGTTCCTAAGATCATGTCGTTGAATCAACTAATCATACACATAAATAAATCAAATTAAGGTGAGTGATTACCTCTTGTAGTGTAGAAATAATTCAAGTAGAAAGAAACTCTCCAAGTGTTTGACCTCTATTGATTATTGACTCGGCGTAAACATCCATACTAGAAGTGATAGAAATTGTCGTGTGCTAGCTACAACTATTATATATACCAATTTTCTCTCAAGAAATCTAAGGTTTTTGTGCCAACTTGCTTTTTCTAAGGGAGGTTGTGACAACTATTGCCTTTTGGGAGAGACTTTTTTTTAGGTTATTTTTCTTCTTATGTCGTGTCTCTTTTTCTTTTCTTTTGTCTTTTATAATGTCTTTCCCTTCCCTCCTCTATTTATATAAGTGACAACATCCTTATCCTACAAGGATAAGGAGTTGCATCATCTTTATCCTTCAAGGATTAGGAGTTGTAACATTTGTGGACTTGTTTGATTTTATCCTTGTAAACCCCGAGCCTTATTTAATAGTGCACAAGTTTATCCCTCCACCAAAATATCTTCCAAGCTTTTAAATTAAACTTATTGACCCAAACTCTTTTGAACTAATTTATTATCAATTAATTTAGACCTTCCAAATAAATTCAGTCAAGTATTTTAGTGGAGCCCATATTAGAAAATAATTTTCTAAATTACCCTTACACTTAAATTAAGAAACTAATTTTCTTTCTAGGTAACTATCTTTCAAATTAGGAAACTAATTTGTAAAATAGAAAACTCGACTTTCCAAAATTGAAAACTTTTCAAAATAGGAAACCTTTTTCAATAATCTTTACTTTTCTTTTATCATGTGAATGTTTAAACTTATATGTATGACTAAAGAGGCTCCTAGATATGTTGACAATGTATCAAGAAGATAAAAGACACCTCTAAGATGATTAATTAATCTATAATTACCTTTCATAAGAATGGTTTCCATACAATTCAATCCTCATGTCAATCTATCATAGTGTAATCTCGAAATTGGTTTATAGTTTATTTGATTATGATCACATAAGTTTTCTTTGAACTACAAATGTCTTAGCTCATAAGTAAACTAATTATGCTCTATTAGTATACTTCCACTCGTGGCCACATATTTCTTGATCGGACATTTATCGAAGTGTTATGTAAAAACTCCTTTAGCATGTATGGAATGACATTTCATGTCTCAATCATCCATCTATCTTCATTAGATTCCTAATGCACGGAACAAATCATCCAATACATCTCTTACTAAGCTCATCGAAACTAATGCCAAAGTACATCAATCCTCTAATGAGATAATCATGATAGCTTCAAGTCAAATGACTAATTTTAGCTATCTTGTATGAGATTCTCATAGACTAAACCAAATGGATTCTCATGATGAGTCACATAAAGTGATATATGTTATCTAACATTGTTCACTTAAGTGCTTGTTTTAACATCACTATGCCGGTAGGAGCGAGATCTCTTACTATTATCTAGTAGTAAGAGTATATCACTCATAAATCTTACAATATGTTGTCAATATCTAATTTTGATAATTCTAAAACTTAGAACATTTAATGATGTTATTTAAATGTATTAATATTTGTCTCACATTAATTGATCAATGATTAATGTAATACATATCTTGTAGACTTCTATCTAATTCTATCAATTATAAATAATAATAACTAATAGGAAGACTTCTTTTATTAATATAAAAATATAATCATACAATAAGTCAAACCATTCAAATAGGTTGGATCTTAGGCAACTACAAAAATAATCTTTCACTTACACTAGAGCCAATCAACCATGTCCCTAATATTGTTACAAAGGCTTAGTCAAGGGATCCGTTATGTTATTATCGGTACGGACCTTTTATATCCTTATATCATCACATCTAATAATCTCTCTAATCGGATCATAACGTCACAATACATTTTTGGGCAATTGATGTGACCTTGGTTCCTTATCATATGCTATGGATCCTTTGTAGTTGGCCATTAAGCCATATGACATTGAAAGAAGTTCTTTCTTTAATTCTTTCATACTAAATCTTTTAGTATCATATCAATGTACGTGTCTTGAAAGAGCTCTAATATTCTATATGATCTATTTCTATAAACCTCAATTCTAAGAATATAGGCTTTCTTTCCATATCTTTCATGGAGAAGTTTTTAAATTCCTAATCATTTATAGATTGCAATATGATAATGTAATTATCGAGGAGTAGTATGTCATCTATATATAGAATAGAAAAGACTACTAGCTCTCACTAACCCTTTGTATGCACAAGATTCATCTTTATTTTATGAAATGTCAAACCTTTTGACCGTTTCATCAAAATATTGATTCAAATTTCTAGATATTTCTTAGGTCCATCAATAAACTTTTGTAACTTGTAAATCTAATTTACATATCCTTTGGTGATAAAACTATTAGGTTGTGTCATGTACACATCCTCATTCAATTTTCCATAAAGAAAAGTAGTTTTGACATCCATTTGCCATATCTAGAAGTCAATATCTAACATTGCTTCTTCATATGTATTAGTTTTATTATCCTCTATAGGATACACATCATTATATGTAGAGATAAAAAGATCATATCTTTCTAACTCTTGACGAACCTATTTAGACCTAATAAGTTTTAATGTATCATTTTATGGGATAGTTACAATGCTTTGTAACCTATCTACTTTGGGTTCCTCTAGTGAAATGTTAATTTATGAGTCTTCTTAAATCTCATTGAGTTCAACTTTTCTCTCACTCGGTTCTAGGATCTATGAATTCCTTCTTAAGGAATACAACTTGCCTAGCCATGAACACCTTTTGTTCTTATGGTTGGTAAAAGTAATATCCATTTTTTTGTTTTATATATCTCATAAATTTACACTTTCTTGATTTAGGCTCTAGCTTGTCTATATCCAAATGTTTGACATATGCTTTATAGCCCTAAATCTTAAGAAATGATAAATTTGCTTTCTTTTCTTTCCATATCTCATATGAAATCTGATCAATAGACTTTATTAAGGAGTGCATATCCCTAAAATGAAATAGGATTATCAGTTTGACTTATCATAAATCGAACCATGTCTAACAACATCCTATTCATCCTTTCGGACACACCATTCATTTATAGTGTTCCGAGTGGAGTCCACCGAGAAAGAATCCCATTCTTTTTAATATGATCTAAAAATTCACTACTTAAGTATTCACTACCTCGATTTGATCAAAGTGCCTTAAAACTTTTACCAGCTTGTTTCTCGACTTCAAATCTGAATTATTTTAACCTTTTTAATGCTTTAAATTTATGTCTCATTAAATACACATAACCTAAATGCAATCTGTCATCGGTAAAGTTTATAAAATAATCATGTCCTCCTCTTTCTTAGGTGGACATAGGCCTACATACATTACTATGTATAAAGCCTAAAAAGTTAACGAGTCTTTTCACCTTTTTCACTAAAAGAGGATTTTGTCATTTTGCTAAGTAGATAAGATTCACAAACATCATAAGATTCATAATCAAATGATTCTAGATATCCAATTTTATATAGTTTAGATATAGGATTCTCGTTTATATGGCCAACTTGACAATGCCAAAAATATGTCTTATTTAGATCATTTGTTTTAAGTCTTTTAGTATTTCTATTATAAATGGATATGTATATGTTCAAAACATATAAATCATTATTAATTTTAGCATTTCCCTATAAAAATATCATCTTTATTAAAAGGACAACCTTTCTTCTTAAATAAAAATAAAAATCAATTTGGTTCAAATAAGAAATGGAAATGACATTCCTAGTTGTACTAGCAATGTAATAACAATTTCTAAGTGTAAGTACAAGCCCGGATGGTAGTGCTAACTCATAGTGCCTATCGACAATGGTATAAATCTTAAACCATTACAATCGTGCAAGTCCACCTCCCCTAAATTAATCTTTCTTGACTCTTTTGATCCTTGTACATTTGTAAAAATGTATTCACAACATCTAATATCAAATACCCAAGATGTAGAACTCTTTGTTTGCACCTCTTCTTAGTACTCCTTTATATCTATCGTATAGAGCATTTTCCTATGTTGGAGGACATTTCTTAGATTCATTTTTCAGTCAAGGAATTTTAAGCCATTTAAGGCAATACTTTTGTTATTTAATAATCATATCGATGTATTGCTAATCATATCGTGCAACGACCTTGACATGATAGAAAAGTGTATAGTTTGATTAATTGAATAACATTAATTAACAAAGCATAAATAAACAAGTAAAATTTATAGTCGCTCTCACTATTTTTTTCAAGTTCTATAACATTCAATATACGACTCGAGAAAACTTTTTGATATGTTTTCTTTAGTGGTAAGGATCCCATCTTCTAACATGTATTGATCTTGAGTTATCTCAACAAGTCATATATGAAGGATTAGGTAGGTAACTCCCTACCAATTACATCCAATGCAACTCTAATCTCATTAGCATGACAACTCTTTATCATCTCATATCTTATATGAATACCAATCTTTGCATATAAATTCATTGGACCTTAAGTTATCTCACTAAACCCTATAATTCATTTCAAGTTAGACCAAAACATTCGAAGATATCACATAGCCCATGATTTGGTTCCCTCGAGGAAGAAGTGACCTTGAGTTATCTCAACAAGTCAACAATGACTAAGAGAGTTCTTCCTTATAATATTGGAAGGCATAGAACTTGATATTTATTTGAAGGATTTAATAGAACGAGTTCTCGTCATTTTAATCCTAGCATGCATACTAGAGTTTAATCGTATTAACATCATCCTATCATGCATACTAGATATCGATCAAATCATAATCACATATATCACTCAAGGACTAGTGAATGTTAATGAATCTCTACTACTAGTCCTCTTAAGTAATAAAGAGACTAATAGGTCAAATGCTTAGGTGAAAAATTATTATAAATTCATTAGGATTGTCTTCTTTACTTAGCTTCTTTTTCTTCTTGCATTTATTCTAATAATCTATCTTCTACCTTTATAATTTTTTGAATAAGAAATCTCAAGTTACATTCAAGAAGAGTAATATGAGAAGAGAAATACACTAGAATAATAGAAAAGATAAGACATACATGCCCAATTTAACAAAAATATTTACATGCATATATTCCCAAAAAAATAGATTAACTCATCTATACTATTTACCCATGCTTCAACCACACCGATATATGGCATATACAAAATGAAAAACATTCATTTTAATCATAATTATAAATTTATGGTTTAGGTCATTTTACAAAAATGTTAAAATTTCTCTAAATTTTATTTTTCTTAGATTTTTGGGCCTTGGGTCCACTTGGACCTATTGGTTTTTAGGCCTAAGGGGCTCACGAGTTGTCACACCCTATACACCGGCCAGCAGCTACCACCGGCTTGGCATTAGCTAGTTGGCTAGTGCTTAACACTAGCTCGATGCTAACTTGTTTGGCGCACTTGTATGCAATTAGCTTGGCTCGACAATTGGCTAACTAGCCAATATCCTAACTACCCTATGCCTCGTACTAGCCAATAGCTCTACCGGCCTAGCATGTACTAGGCACACCTTGCCTAAGGCTGGCTTGGCTATGGCTTGATGCACTCGTGTGCTTGGCCTAGCCTTTGGCCTAACGTGCTTATCAATTGCGGGATCATGCATCCTATAATGGTGCGAAATAAATAAAAATTTATCCACCATCTAGGATTCCTAAGATCATACTTTTGAATCAACTAATCATACATATACATGAATTAAATCAATGTGAGTGATTACCTCTTATAGTGTAGAAACAATTTAAAAATTAAATGATACAATAAGTTAAACCATCTAAATAGATTGGATCTTAGGCACTTACACTAACAAAATCAACCATAGGGGTTGCTCGAGTTTGCAAAGTATTGGTTGTCATAGAATTGACCCAAAAACTTTGGGATAGGCTAGCTTATACATGCCTATAAGTGTAGTGTGACTTGTTTGATTCATAATGCTAATAGCCTCTTGGTAGGAAGTGGAGAAAAGTGGCTCGAAATTACCACTCGGGTAGTAGGTATCATTATGATAGTGAAATCCTCTAGGATAACAGATGACTAGCCCATTTCTTGACTAGAAGGCACTTTAGTAGATGTGCGAGTTTATAGACTTTTGTCAAGTAAAGTAGTTATTCTAGACACTTTTGCTTTCAAAATACTTAACTCTTTCTAATAGCTTTATTTAAGTAGAGCCCTTTTTTATTATCTATTTATACTTTGAGTTGAGTTGTTAACTTTTAAAGAAAAAAATTAGTTTTGACAAGATGACTTGTGCTTCTTTAGGTAAAATAATAAAATACAACAATATTGACATAAAATAAAGATATTTGTGACTAGATAAGGATTAGTCATCTATGGAGGTTGACAAAAGAGTTCTTTCTTTCGATTTCTTCACCCATGAAATTACTTGTAATAGGATTAAAGATTTGATTATTTACATCGGTAGCCTTTTGATGATTTGTCCGATACTTTTTTGAACTCTTTTGTCTCCCATCTTGAAACATCATGACTAAGTTCTCTTAGTCAAGGTTTCAAACATATTCGATTTGCCTAGTGAATTTAACCAAGAAATTATAGTCCTAAATTTTGATTTTAGCCGTTATATGAACATATAGGCTCTATCTATATCTCAAAAAGATAATTTCTAGCCTAGTGAGATCTTTAGTAGAATCACAAAGATTGTCTATAATGATATCGGCATTCATGAAATCATCAATTACTCAACCCCAATGGTAGCTAGCATGATGGCTTAAGGTTTCATGAGTGTTTACTTAAGGAAAAACCTACCGGGGCACCACTACTAATTTCTTAGATCCCGAGGCAAATGCAAATGATAGTTATAATTATATATTGACATGTGTGAGGCATAATTTCATATCCAGTCTAAGAATATGAAATAAAGGCTAAGAATTAAATAACTAAAGTTGCATGAAAAAACAACATAAACAGACACACATATATATAGACATATTTTCCCGATACAAATAGACAAACAATTAAGTGAAAATTACTCTTTTAAAACATATAAGCATGAGGCAACTAGAAATTTATGAACACAAACATTCAAAGCTTGATCCTAGCATGACATTTTTCTAGTGGAGTCGTTAATTCTATTGATAGGGGTCCTTGTGGTATGACACGACGAAAGTGGAGTTGCCAACTAGCTAATCGAGGAGAACAAGAAAATGCTAAACATATTAGTCTATAAAGGTATCTAGGTAAAATTTTGATTACATATAAGAAAGATAGAACATCGCTGTTATCCCATCTTACCTAAGGTAGGTTGCATGTGAAAATAAAAATTTGATTTTTTACTATTTTAGTTGATATCCTTATTAACAACAATCGGGTGATGCATACTATAGTATTTTAGGAGAATGGACTCTTCCACCTATCGGTTATTTATGCTAATCCCAAGGTACACATAGGAACTAAACTTTGGCAAGATTTACGAGTATTCACTACCCAAGTAACCGAACTATGACTGCTAGGTGGGGATTTTAATGCTTTTTTGTTTCGATCAAAGAAGAAAGGAGGACAAGGATTTAATGGGCATAACAACTACGCTTTTGCATTGTGTTTGAATGATTCTAGGTTGTTGGATTTGGGATTTACAAGTCCTTTACACTCCCGGCAATGGGGTGCGGTGTAAAAACGTT
The DNA here is from genome assembly GCA_963924115.1 of Dovyalis caffra. NCBI lineage: Eukaryota > Viridiplantae > Streptophyta > Magnoliopsida > Malpighiales > Salicaceae > Dovyalis > Dovyalis caffra. The sequence continues at coordinate 4,749,801 of CAWUPB010001195.1, forward strand.
TTGATTAAATTTTATGTAACATTGACTAGCAGTTGAAATTTCTAAATACAATAGTACATCATTTACCAAAGATCAAATCTGATCATAGACCAATTCTTTTATAGTTTGACAATAGGTTAAAGCCATCACAACATCATAAGAAGTTTAAATTCCAACCGGCATGGTTGATAAGTTCGGAATTTGGGGAGGTAGTGAAACAAAGGTAAAACCTCACAATTTCTTTCATGAAGACAAAAGAGGAATTTGTTGAAGCTTTTCAAAACTAGAACTTAGAGAGTTTTAGGAACATCTTTTGAATGAAAAAACATATTTTTGCTAGACTAGGCTGAAATAAAAGGGACTCGCTCATAATAATAAAAATCCTTTTCTTTCCCAATTGGAGTAATTGTTAAGGAAAAAGTATGAAACCATCCTATTTCTAAAAGAGATATTCTGGTTCCAAAAATCTAGATGTGAATGGCTAGCTTATGAGGACCATAATATAAAGTATTATCATGCAATGATGGTGGTAAAGAAGTGGGCGGTAAGAATCGGTAGAATGAGGGATAAGGATGGTAACCGGTATAGTGACAACAACCATACTTGTTCCACTTATCTTGAAGTCTTACAAAGGGTTGTTCAAGGAAGATAGGGAAACTAAATTGAATACCCTTACGAGTGGTAAATTTCTTATTGTTCGAGCTGACATGTGGCGGACCTTTTCTCAACCGATTGAGGAGTTTGATATACGACCTTATAAGAATCCGGGAGTGGATAGGATCCATGCTATTTTTTTACTAGTCATAACGGCACACTATAGGAAAATCGCTATGTAGATTTATCTAATAAATATTTTTTTATGAAGTTTGGGAGCCTAAACTTACTAGAGCTATTTTAGTATGCATACCAAAAATGGATACCCCCGAAATGCTCAATCGGTTCGACCTTTTAGCCTCTACAATGTCTCATACAAGGTTCCCATTGAGGTTATTGTAAATAGGCTAAAACCAGTTCTCTCTTCGATAATTGCTCTAACTCAAGTCGGTTTCATCCTTAATCAAAAAATAACTTAAAAAATTATCATAGCTAAAGAGATTATCCATATTATGAACAAGAAGAAGGACAAGAAAGGTTGGATGACGATAAAAATAGATCTTGAAAAAGGCTCGGATGGGATTTTATTTTGGATTCTTTAATTCATTTGGGACTACCTCACTTGATGTGTTCAATAATTATGAAATATATTTCCTCTATAGAGCTTGTATTGGCTTTCAATGGTGTTACTATATAGAGCTTCCATCCAACTAGAGGTATCAAACAAGGAGACCCGTTATCCCTTTATTGATTTATGATCCGTATGGAGAGACTTAGTCATCTAATTCAAGGAGCGATTAGAGACAAAAAGTGGAGATCGATTCTACTCAACAAAAGGGGTCCTCCCATCGCTTATTTATTCTTTACTAATGATCTCATGCTCTATTTAGAGGTGGACGGTGCTTAGTTAGAATATCATATTTAAGGCACTTGAAAGGTTTTGTTCGGTTTCAAGTAAGAAGGAAAATGTGGCTAAAACAAGATTTTTCTATAATCATAATGTTCTTAGAAACAAGGCTCGATTGCTCGATCAAAAATCTGATTTTCAATTAACTATTGATATGGGGTAATATTTAAAGATTCCCTTGCATCACAATTGGGTCAATAAGGCTACTTATGCTTATGTGCCTTGATATAGTTTGTTAGAGATTAGCAAGTTGGAAGGCTAAACACCTATCTTTTACAAGAAGAATTACAATTACCTAGTCTCGTCTTGGTAGTCATCCCCCTTTATAGTATGCAAACTATTAAGTTGCCAAAGGCCATAACTAAAGGCATTAAACGAGTTTGCAAGGATTTTATTTGGGGTAGCATGGATGCACAAAGGAAAGTACATTTGGTATAATAGGAGAGGGTTTGTAAATCAAAGAATGTTGGTGGTCTTGGCCTTAAAGCTTTGCTCGAAGTGAATAATGCTTTACTCTTGAAAATGGGTTAGGAGATTATCTCAAATAACTCCTCTTTTTGGGTGAAGATAGTCCGTACTAAGTATAAGATCAAATCTTTCTTTATTCCTCTTTCCATATCATGGAGTAACTCGCTCAAATTTTTGGAGGAGTATAGCTAGGGTATGGAATGATGTGTGTAAATGCATCACCCGGTCACTTGGTGATGGCGGCAAGGTGGGGTTTTGGACTGAGGTATGGATTCCAAAACAGGGGTAACTTATAGATCATGTTGATATTCATATCCTCGCCACTTTGATCAATGATTTGATCAAGAGTTATGTTACTAATGATGGGAAGTGGTGGTGGGAAAAATTTAGCTATGTTATTCCAACCTCAACTTGTTTGAAAATTACTGGGATTCTTCCACCTTTAGAAAGCCATGAAGAAGACAACCACTCGTTGGTTCTTAACTTGTAATGGCTTGTTCTTTATGAGGTCAGCTTACCAATGTATGAATGCAACTATGATCAATCCAGGTAGAGAAATAGAATCTAATTTGATAATGGAAAGGCCTCAATGTATTCGTACTTTTTTATGGTTAGTGGTTCATGGTCGGTTCTCACTAATAGACGGCATGTTAGGAAAAGCATAGCTACTGATCCATTTTGCTCATGGTGCCATGAGTGCCAAGAGATGGTGATCCATATCTTATAGGACTATTTAGTTGCTTTTAAGCTATGGTAGGGGATATGGGCAACTAATCGATTGAGGATTTCTTTCATATGGAGCTTCGGGATTGTGTTTGGCTTAATCTAAGGAAAAATAGAGTCGCTCATGCTAACACTAATCCTTAGAGTGTTGGTTTAAAGTGTACTACTAGTTTTTATGGAATTGGAGAAACAAGAGAATTTTTTATGAAGACTTTGTCATGCCTCGTAGTCCATTAATGGTTATTCATGCCTTTTCTAAAAATATTATGCCTAACATGAATATGGTTAACCTCGTTACCTAAGTAGGCTACCCAAAGGATAGAAAAGCTAGTTAGCTGGAACAAACCTCCTTCGGGTTGGGTGAAGCTTAACTCGGACGGAGTACCGAGGGAATCAATTGGTATTGCGACATCCGAGGGTATCCTTAGAGATACGAGTGGTGCTTAGCTACAAGGTTTTTTATTTCATATTAGGATTTGTTCAATACTGTATGTAGAACTTTAGGCCATATTGATTGATTTAGAAATGGAATGAAAGATGGGGTTTAGACGTGTTATGTTCGAATATGACTTTGTGGTTGTGGTTTAGTTAATTCAAAATCTTGATGGGCATCGAGAAAACTATAGAAAACTTATCTCCTCCATCTATAGAGTCCTTCATAGGGCTTGGTAGGTTTACACCGACCACACATATAAGGAAGCCAATCGATTACTCGATTAGCTTGCCTTGCATGCTTACTCTCTTCGAGAGAGGAATTTCATATTTTGAGCACCCACGTACTTGGATGTATTAGCCTTATCTTGGAGGACAAATATGGAGTAGCCTTTCCAAGGCTTTATAACACTCACCCTTTTGTGTTTAGAGAATTCCTCTCTTTTGAATAAAAAAATGATAATTACTAATGGGATTTATTTTTTTCGTTTGTTTGTTTTGTTTTATTTTTTGGTTGTCACATATTGATATTATTGAAATGTGGTACATTGGCCCATTTTCTCTAATACAAATAGGTTCCAAATTCAAGCCTACATATGCATAAAAAGACAGCCCAATCTTGTATAATTTATTGCTTTGTTTTTCTTATGTGAGATAGTTAGCTTATAGCCATGTTGAGGTTGATTACAAGCTTTAGCTTTATTTAGCTACCAATGGCCATATCCACGGAGGCTCAACCATTGTACTGTTGTGCTTGATGCTGAAAGAAAACCTCTTAGAAGTTGTGTAGAATATTATATACTTCTAGTTGTAACTAATATTGTTGGCGGTCCGACTAGTATTTGTAATTTTTTATTTCCATTTTATGTAAACCAAAAACGTCTTGCACCAAATGTGTCCGAAGGTACTCTTGTTATTTTCGGACTCCATCCTGTAGATACTATTATAAAGGAGTCTAAGGACTTTACTATTGTATTTTTAGGAGCCATGACGTGCATAAATTCTTTTATATAGGAGGTAGTGGAGAATCCAAAAGCAAGAAAAAGATATACTATGATCTGGAAGAAAGTTCGGACTACCCGACCACTAGAGTTTAGTACTTCAATATTGTCAAGAATGAACAACTTCTCTATACTTTGGGCTGGTGCAAGAATTGTACCATCCATTTTTTTGGTGCATACTGCCGTCCTAGCTCAAGGTGTGTGTCTGCTAGTATTATGAAGTAGAATGGAAAGAGATTGTTGTTGTTGGATGATCCTGTATTTCCTTTTGTATTTAGAAGTGCTAAAGTTATTGGGTGATTCTTGAGTTAATTCAAACCATGTTTTTGGAATCATTTTTGCTATTGGTAACATTAAATCACTTATGTGCTAATTTTATCTAAAAAATATAATTTCGGATCATATCGGTTCGAATCTCATCATTTAGGTCATTTTTGTCAAATAACGATTAATTTTAACATTGTCATCCGAGTCATCTAAAAATGCGATTCTTGAGTTGCATCATCTCGAATTTTTTTTAGGATCATTTTTTACCATTATAATGATTAATTGATATTGTGCTAAAAGAAATGTGATTCTTAAGTTGCATTGGTCCAAGTTTTGTTTTGGATCGTTGTTACGCATTGTGAGAATTAAATTGATATTGTGTCGGTTTTGCTTAAAAATCATAACATTCAAAGTCGTATCAATGTGAGCCTTGCAGTCAAATCTTTGTTGCCATTTTTGCCTAATTTTGTCGATTTTGTCATTTTTACCCATTTTATCACTTTTTTTCATCTCCAGTGAATATTTTGTCAATTTTGTAATTTTTATCATTTTTACCAATTTTGCTATCATTTTTTGCCAACTTCAATGATTTTAGCTATTTTTTCCATTTCTTTTCGTTGCATCATTTTTACCGTTTTCTGCCATTTTTGCTATTTTACATAATTGCTTATTTGTCGATTTTGTTGATTTGCTAATTTTGCCTAATTGTCTACTTGCTAATTTGCCAACTTTGCCTATTCTTTCGATTCTCTATTTGTCGATTTGCTTGATTTTGCTTAATTGCCTATTTGTCGATTTGTTGATTTTGCTTAATTGCCTATTTGTCGACTTTTGTTGATTTTTCCTAATTGTCTATTTGCCGATTTGTCGACTTTTATTGATTTTTCCTAATTGCGTTTTTATTGATTTTATCGATTTATCGATTTTGCTTATTTGTTGATTTGTCGACTTTGTCGATTTATTGATTTTATTTATCTTACCTATTTTGCCTAATTTTCAATTTGTCAATTTTGCTTATTTTGCCTATCTGTCAATTTTGCCTATTTTGTTTATTTACCAATTTACCTATTTTTTCTATTTGCTAATTTACCTATTTTTCCTATCTACTAATTTTGCCTATTTGCCTATATGTGTACCTATCTTGTCTATTTTAAATCTTGTTTTTAGATAGGCCATTTAGGTCACGATAGTCACATATTTTTATGCACTCATCATGTCTTTTTATTTTTGTGCCTTATCATTACCGAGGGACAACAAGGTTTCTAACCGACCAAATCTAAAATTACTCGATCAATGGTTAAATATTTTGAAAATAGCTATAGATCTTAATCATAAAAAAATTAAAAATTAAATTATTTTTACATGCAATGCATCTTGCCTCAAGTAGGATGAGGTAGGGTGATTTTTTAATCTTCCAAATTTATAATAAACTCCTTACTTAGAACTCTAAACGGATCGGCCATAAGGTTTGCTAGTGACCATAATGCTAGGTGGTGACTCAAATTATTTTGCCTATTCTCCCAATTTTCACCTAAACAAGTCGCCCCCATCCCGATGTCTTCCTACAATAGTCGTTAATTGTTAGTAACTAATTCTATCGCTAGCCTTGTTATTTTTTAAAAAAATTTAATATATTGTTTCAATAATTATTATAGTTTCTTTTTTTTTTTTTGATAGTTTCGTACAATGTGAGAGAGGTTGCTCTAAAAGGATAACTATGATTTTTAAAGAGCGAGTTGGACGTTGGTGGCTCGGCGTGGAAGTCCATTTCGAGTAGATGTAGTTTTATTACAATGAGTTTAAGGTAAAGTATTACTTTTTTATTTTTATTTCAATTAAAATGTCAATTTAACTTGAAATGAACTAATATTAACTTTTTTATTTATATAAAAGTTTTTTTACTAGGAATCAACCATCGAGGTGTAAGCTAGAGATGCTTGGGAGGCTTTGGCTAGAAGTCGCTACTTTGACTTCATCCACAATCATGGTATTGTTGAAATAGGAAATATTCTATTTAGAATATTCTAGGTGTATTTTAGGATGTAAATATAGGAATTTAAGGCTCTAATCAAGGAGTTTAGGAAGATTTATAGCTTTAATTTCCTAGTTTGTAATTTTCTAGTTTAGATGCTATATGTAGCCATATATATGTAAGTTATAATACCAATAGAGGTATGGAAATACAATTAATATTTCTTGCTTCATATCAATTTACATGGTATCAAAGCTAGTCTATTTTCTCTAAATAAAAAACTTAAGCCGTCAACCACTCTAATTTATTTTCTTCTTCACCACTATGTCCGAAATTACATCGGATTCTATACCCACTCTTATCCATCCATCTACCTCTTACAAAACCAAAGATTCCTTATGCTAGTTTCAATCTGTGCACATGTACATTTGCTACAAGGGAAAGATTGGGTATTCAACTGGTGAGAAGAATGAGCCAAACTTGGATAATCCGACCTATCCGAGTTTTGGATGTAGAGAACTTAATGCTCAAATCCAATTCTGAATTATCCGGTATTCCTAATGCTTCTTTGGCATAAATAGATAGTGATTTAAATGCCTTAGTGTGTTACTCTTTATCACAATCGCTCCATGGATCATTGATTTTGGAGCATCCGATTATATGACAAGTTTTTTAAATTTGTTTCATACTTATGTTCCTTGTTCGGGTCATGAAAAAATTTATATAGCAGATGGGTCCTACTCGACTACTAAGTAGTGTCATTTCTATCTTTGGTAAAGATAAAATAATGCTCTAGCACCATAGACTAGGGCATCCTAATTTTTCTTATCTTAAAAAATTGTTTCCTACCTTAGTTAAAGGCTTGGATAGTTCTCTTTTTCACTATGGACATTGCATTGTCAAAAAACCATAAAAATATTTATACTTCAAAACCTTATCAACCTTCACGATCATTTTATTTAATTCATAGTGATGTATGGGTCCTGTATGGATCCCTACTTATTTCGGAAAAAAATTATTTGTAACCTTCGTTGATGATCATACGAGATTGTGTTGGGTATATTTACTAGCCGATAAATCTAAAGTTAAAACAATGTTTCAAAATTTTTATAACATGATTGAAACTCTATTTCAAACTAAAATTGGTATTTTTCATACTTATAATGGTATTGAGTATTTCAATGATATTCTTCGAAATTGTTTTAAAGATAAGAGCATTCATCATCAATCCACTTGTGTTGATACACCTCGACGAAATGGTATAGCTAAGCAAAAAAATCGACACTTATTGGAAGTTGCTCGGTCTCTTACGTTTTGTATGCATATCCCTAAGTATTTATGGGGAGAAGCGGTTTTAACGACAACATATTTGATAAACCGAATGCCTTCTTGTGTACCTAAATTCATTACTCCTCTTGAGTGCTTTAAAAATTTCTTTCCTAAAAATCGAATTTCATCTAATTTAGCCCTTAAAATATTTGGGTGCACAACTTATGCTCATTTACGCAATAAGGATCGGTCCAAGCTTGATCCAAGGGCTGAAAAAATATATTTTTATTGGCTATACGTCAAATTAAAAGAGGTATAAGTGTTTTCATCCAAAGACCCAAAAAGTCCTAGTCACTATGGATGTTTTATTTCTTGAAAATCAATCTTATTTTCAAAAGAATTTTCTTTGGGGGGAGATTTTAGAGGAAGAAAATAGTTCGGACAATATACCTATTTTTACTACTTTACCTCAAATAGTGGCCTTTACACCTAGTGTTTTTGAAAAAGACAAAGCAATTTCTACCGATAAGAATACTACTTTGCCGGACATTGTTGAATCTTTGACATGGAGAGAAATACTACAAAATAATCCTAAGGATCAAGAACTTAAGGTCATTGTTTATGCAAGGAGAAAGAAAAATCAAAAGGGTAAAGAACCTATCGTTCCTTCAACACTTAGTCAATCTTTTATCTCGGATTCGAGTACTCAAAACACTTCTCAAAATACTAATCCTCCTGTTTTACCTAATGCTTGTTTTGCCTCTTATTTTACCTAATGCTATTTCTCATGAATATTGTGATCTTGATGTTCCTATTGCACTTAGAAAAGGAATTTGTTCTTGCACTAATCACCCAATTGCAAAATATCTATCTTATAATCGTCTCTCTCAAAACCATAGGGCATTTACTTTAAAAATCTCTAACTCTGTTTATTCTAAGAAACATTCGGGAAGCAACTTGATGATCCAAATTGGAGAACACCTGTGATGGAGGAAATAAATGCACTAAAGAAAAATGAAACATGAGAAATTGTAGAGTTCCTAGAGGTCGGAAAATAGTTAGGTTTAAATGGGTATTTACTTGTGAAATGCAAGGCGAATGGTAATGTAGAGAGATATAAGGCTAGACTTGTGGCTAAGGGATTTACTCAAGCATATGGTGTTGATTATTAAGAACCCTTTTCCCCAGTAGCAAAAATTAACTCTATACGTGTTTTATTATCTCTTGCAGTTAATTTCAATTGGGTCTTATACCAACTAGATGTGAAAAATGCTTTCCTGAATGGTGATTTGGAAGAGAAAGTCTTTATGAGTCCACCTCCTTGTTTTGAAGAGTTTGTTAGTCAAAACAAAGTTTGCGGACTTAAGAAGTCATTGTATGGCCTCAAACAGTCTCTACGTTCATGGTTTGAATGGTTTAGGAAGACTTTCAAAAGATATGGGTATCATCAAAGTTAGGTAGATCATACTCTTTTTTATAAACACACCGATAAAAGGAAGATATCAATCCTCATTGTATATGTTGATGACATGATACTAACGGGTGATAATATTTATGAATTAACAAGATCTAAAAAGAGACTAGTTGAAGGCTTTGAGATTAAAGACATATGAACATTGAAATATTTTCTTAGCATGGAATTTACAAGATCGCATGAAGGAATCTTTGTAAAACAAAGGAAATATGTCCTTGATTTACCGAATGAAACCGATCTTCTAGGTTGCAAGGCTGCTTGAGACTCCAATTGAGGTAAATCTCAAACTAAATCCTCGCTAAAATTGAGGATGTGATTGAAAAAGAGAAATTTCAACGCTTGGTAGGCGAGACTTAAATATTTGTTACACACTCGCCCTAATATAGCATTTACGGTAATCATGATAAGCCAATTCATGCATGCACCAAGCCGTGAGCATTTTGAAGCTACCGGTAGGATACTAAAGTACCTAAAATGGACTCCGGGAAAGGGTTTGATATTTAAAAAACATGATCACTTTCAGGTGGAAGTCTATACCGATGTTGATTGGGCTGGTAGTGTGACAAACAGGCGATCAACATCCGGATATTGTACATTTGTTGGAGGAAATTTAGTTACTTAGAGAAGTAAGAAGTAAAATGTTATGGCACGAAGTAGTGGTGAAGCAGAATTTAGATCCCTTACACAAGGGATTTGTGAAGCTATGTTGATTAAGAAATTGCTTGAAGATTTGAAGCTTCTTGCATCACTTCCTATGAAAATTTATTGTGATAACAAAGTCTGCCATTTCAATTGCTCATAATCCGGTTCTTCATGATCGGACTAAACATATTGAAGTTGATAGGCACTTTATCAAGGAGAAACTTGAAAATGGGCTAATTTGCGTTCCTTATATTCTTACTTCTCAACAAGTGGCTAATATACTCAGCAAAGGTATACTGAAAAAGTAATTTGATTTTCCGGTAAGCAAGTCGGCAAAGGAAGACATTTACAAGCCGACTTGAGGGGAGTGTTGGAATAAGAAATATTCTATTTAGAATATTCCGAGTGTATTTTAGGATGTAAATATTGGAATTTAAGGCTCTAATCAAGGAGTTTAGGAAGATTTATAGCTTTAATTTCCTAGTTTGTAATTTCCTAGTTTAGATTTTATATATGGCTATATATATATGTAAGTTGTAATACCGAGTAGAGGTACAACGAACACAATCAATATTTCTGCTTCATATTAATTTACAGGTATGCATGACCAAAGGCATTTTTTTTTTTTTTACGCGGGAGGTGTGGGATTCATGAAAGCAAGATTTTTTCACACTCGATTGTCAATCGCATACCTAATAGGCATCGAGACTATCCGGGCATATAGGAGAATATATATCCGCTTCTAGGCATGCTCACCACTTGGTAAATCCTATCATATATTATTAAATATTTAAGAAATTAATATTGACATCTCATATATTTTTTGTGTTAATTTTTTTAGGCTACAAAATTGGACCATCGGCTTACAAATTTAGAGTGGTTGAGGGTCACTCACAAGTAGAGAGATGAGAATTTCATCGATTTAAGAGCTCGACCTACAATGGAAAATTTATTTTCATTTTTATATTATACATATACAAATATAATCTAAGAACTTATTTTAATTTTTTTTATTAATGTTATAATCATTTTAATTATGTAGGAGCATATGGAGGAGGTGATACAAGAATCAGTAAGGAAGCGAGCAAGAGGTTGCAATTGAGGAGTCATAGGTTGATACATATGCTATATACTTTGATGTTTTAGAAAGGTAGAAGAAGAATAGGCTTTACGGGATCCAATCGGAGGTAAACCAATATTTATCCCAATTAGTTAGCACCAGCTACTTCTCTATAGTATCATGGTTTCACAACTCCAATGCTCGTTGAACAACCTCTAACTCGATATGAAGAGATGATTAAGGCATTGTAGTAGAAAGTATAGGAGTAGAAAAACATTATCATGCAGCAGCGAGAAAAGATCTAGGAGATACATGCTATGATTGATTCAATTTCATTGACGTTAGAGAGAATGAAAAAACCGACTCTTTTCCTACCGACCCCTCCCTAAGCGATGACTCAACACTCCCTCCCGGCGAACCCCCGGGCACCATCATCTCTCCCACCAAGCGTCAAGACAACACGTCCCTCCTAGCGAGTTTCAAGATTCAACCATCCCTCATACCGAGCTCTAGCAAGATGAGAGGGGATTAAATGATATGTAGTGATATTTATTTTTTTATATGTTTTTAATCTTTTTCTTAAGTAGTAATGAATATTTTTAAAACTATAAAGTTTATTTTAATTTTAATAAAAAAATCAATCTTTATAATTAGTTGTTTGCTTTAATTATGAGTTATTAATAAGAATATCTAATTTTTAAAAATTTTAACAAATTAAAAAAATTATATTTGCGATGGAACTTCCAACAAAATTACGATGGAATTATGACTTAATACCTATGAATTAGTGACAAATTTGAAAAAAAAATTGAAAAAAAATAAACAATGATGAAAAACAATTGTCACAAACTAATTTTTGATTAGCAATCAAAACAGAGACAGATTAACGATGGATATTAGCTTTAAAATCTAGAGACAGTTCTTTGGTGGTTAATTAGTGACAGATTTTGCAATAGATTGGCGATGCTTATTACGGTGCTCGTGTTGTCAATTAGTGACGGGTAATATTATTTAGCGATGCAAAATCAATTGCTAAATTAATGACAATTTTTAAATCCATCACAAGGGTTAGTGACACTTGTTTTGCCAACGAAATTTTTTTCGTAGCAAGTTCGTCACTAATTTACTATTGCAATGGATTTGTGACAATTACCAATGGAATTATCCATCGCTAATTGGTAGATTTTTTGTAGTGCAAAAAACTAACAAGGAAACAAATGATCAACTCTAATACCATGTTTTGAGGAAGATCAATAAATATACTACACTTTTTTAAAAAATTGTTCGTCTTTCTCATCTCTAAAAAAACCTATGAAAAACTATTAATGTATATATATATATATATTTAAAGATAGTGAGGTATTTTTGGACTAGTTTTTCATCAATCGAAACTAAGTTCATCACTTTTTAGGTTATGTTAGCATTAAAACACACTTAATTTTTGGTTGACCACTAAACTTTCTCTTAGATCAAATAAACTCAAATATGTATCCCTAATGAACAATTATGGCTAATTATCCTTCAATAGTGGACCAAAACTATTAATGTATTCTTTTCAAACTTTAGAAAACTACATTAATTACGTTCAAAATGTCATCATTCCCTAAGTTGTTATGAAAATAAGCCTATGATATGGTTTCTCAAAGAAAAAAAAATGTTATGATGTAGTTTTAACCAAATAAAGGTTATCTAGTACAACTAGGCTATATTTTACGGTAGCTTTTATTATTATTATTATTATTAGTCATATGATCATGTGAGTTGGGTTAAAAACCTTGTCTTAACTCAAGTCTACAACACATTTTGGTTTATATAGAATAAGAGATGTGATATAAATAAAATGAGATGAATTCTTTTAGAAATATGCATCCGATTGTACATCGGAGAGCATTTTGAAAAAAAAATAAAAAAGGTCTTATGCGGAAAATTAAGAGACCTAGTTACTACTCATCATATTAATTTCCCATTCCTTTTTTATTAACTCTCTATAAGAATATTTTAATGTAAACCTTGATGTGTTGTTTGGTAATTAGGAATAGAGTGGTGAAAATAGGAATGAAAATTTTATTCCAATGTTGTAGTTGTTTGGTTAAAAGGAATAAAGTGGGAATGGAAATGAAAATTTACACACAATTTCATTCCCATATAAGATGTGAGAATAAAAACAAAGAATGAGAATGAATTTTTTTTTCAAAATAATAATATATTTTATTTATTTATTGTCTATTAACTATTTTTACTACCACCACCACCACCGTAACCACCAATATCATAACCACCATCACCATCACCATCACCTTCACCTTCACCTTTATTATTTTTACAACCATTATAGTTTGATAAAATTATTTTTTTAATTATTATTTTTATTTGTATAAAAAATCAGATATTAAAAAATTTAAATTGCATTTCGATTTCTCATTAGTATTCTAAACACGAGTGTGAAAATACAAATATCATTTCGATTCCTTAATTTTTATTTCAATTTCTACATTCTTATTTCCATCACTCTATTCCCGATTATCAAATGGCACCCGAGTCCTTTAAATTTTCCCAACAAAAAGATATGATATGGTTTACACTGTTTACAGCTACTTCATAGATTTGTGTACATGGTAAAAGAAAGGTTGGAATTAAAAGAGAAAGATGATTATCTAGTTTGGTAGTCCAAAATTTGGATGTAACAAATAAATAAATCTTTTGTATTAAATAATTAATTAGTATTAAATTTTATAGTTGAGTATGGTTTATCAAAATACTTTAGTTTTTAAGTTGTATAGTGGGTAGTGGTACATTCTTAGTTCTCAATTTTATATATTATTTAATTATTATTTATTTATTTGATGTGAGATAGGTTTTTAATACTTTTTCTTTTTTTACTTGCATTCCATTTTTTACTATCTATCAAGCAACTTAAATTCTTAGATTTTTACCCCTTAAATCTTTTTAAACTCTAATACCAAATTTATTATATAATTGAGTATGAATTTTATTTTAAATGGTTAAATCTTATATTGAGTTACATGTTCTCCTCTCTCATCTTTATTTATTAGTAATCTATTTTTTATTTATTCGATATGAGCTAATTATTTTAGTAATAAATGATGTCCTTTATTTAAATTTACATGCCATATGGTTATCTAGTTTTGTTAAGGATTTGAATTCTCTTTTGTTCTTAAGAGAACATGCTTGATCATTTTCAAATCTCATCGTTGCTTTGAAATTAATGATTCAGTTTAGGTGACAGAAATATATAGATTTAAATTGCTTTTCTTTTTATCATATATTAAATCATAATGATTTAATTTGAATTTATTAACTTAGATTTAATAAATACATGGTTGTGTTAAAAATAATGGTAGGATCTCAATCTCTTTGCTAGGCCCATATGAAGATCAAAGTATGGGAAAGAAAATTTTTCTCAAGCCTGCCCTATTCGCTAGAGAAAAAACTATGATCGAACAGCCACATGGGACATGTCCTTGTGTATCTCAATAGTCCACGCTAACAAAAAGGAGGCACACTGCTAATCCTATTAGTGCTGAAATATTACCCTCACAAAGAAAGTAATCTGCACTCGATTGAATAAAGTGACACATGGAAAATGATAATTACCAATGGGATTTATTTTCTTTCTCTTTTTGTTTTTTTCTTTTTCTTGGCCCTGATATACCGATCTTATTGAAGTGTGGAACTTCGGCCCCTTTTCTGCACTATAAATAGGTTCCAAATCCGAGCCTAAAGATTCATAGAAAGACAACCAAATTTTGCATAATTTATTGCTTTGTTTTTGCTGTGTGAGATAGCTTGCAGCCATGTTGAGGTTGATTGGAAGCTTCAGCTTCATTTGGCGAAGGATTTGAATGCTCTTATGTCCTTATGAGAACATGCCTGGTCATTTTCAAATCTCATCGTTGATGTGAAATCAATGATTCAGATTAGTTGAGAGAAATAACAGATTTAAATTGTTTTTTATTTTTATCATATATTAAATCATAATCATCAAATTTGAATTTATTAATTTAGATTTAATAAATACATGGTTATGTTAAAAATCATGATAGGATATCAATCTCTTTGCTAGGCCCATGTGAAGATCAAGGTATGGGGAAGAAAGCTTTTTTCAAGCCTGCTCTATTCACTAGAGAGAGAACTATGATCGAATAGCCACACGTGACATGTTCTTGTGTATTTCAATGTATAGTACTAATCCCATTAGTGTTGAAATATTACTAAGAAAGTAATCTGCACTCAATTGGATAATGTGACACATGACAAATGATAATTACCACTGGGATTTTGTTTCTTTCTTTCTTCTTCTTCTTTTTTTTTTTTTTTTTTTTGGTACCGATCTTATTGAAATGTGGTACTTCGGCCCCTTTTCTGTACTATAAATAGGTTCCAAATCCGAGCCTAAAGATGCATAGAAAGACAACCCAATCTTGCACAATTACTGCTTTGTTTTCGCTGTGTGAGATAGCTTGCAGACATGTTGAGGTTGATTGGAAGCTTCAGCTTCATTTGGCTACTAATGGCCATATCCACATGGGCTCAACCCTTGTCTCCTGTGCTTGATGTTGAAGGAAAACCTCTTAGAAGTGGTGTGGAATACTATATACTTCCAGCTGAAACTGATATTGCTGGTGGTCTGACCAGTATTTGTAATGGTTCATTTCCATTTTATGTCGGCCAAGAACCACTTGCACCAAATGTGTCTCAAGGCACTCCTGTTATTTTCAGACCCCGTTTTGCAGATACTATTATAAGGGAGTCTAGGGACTTTACTATTGCATTTTCAGGAGCCACGACGTGCGCAGATTCTTCTGCATGGGAGGTAGTGGAGAATCCAGAGACAAGAAAGAGATATATTGCGACTGGAGGAAAGTTCAGACAACCCAGACCTAGAGTTTGGTACTTTAATATTGTCAAGAATGAACAAGATCTCTATACTTTGGCCTGGTGCCAGAATTGTACCATCCGTTTTCCTGGTGCAGACTGCCGTCCTAGCTCAAGGTGTGTTTCTGCTGGTATTGTTAAGGAGAATGGAAAGAGATTGTTGGTGTTGGATGATCCTGCATTTCCTTTTGTATTTAGAAGGGCTAAAGTTATTCTCCCTGCTTCTACCAAAAATAATTAAGTGAGGTTTCTCACTGCAATACTAAATAAATGGAGATAATTTATGGATTACCAATTAATGAGAAAGGTCCATTGGATCCTTAAATTGTCATAACAACAGTTTATGATATAATCTCTCCTCATTTATAATGTTATATTTTCTTAATCTCTCTTCTGATCATATTGCTGGTGGTCTGACCAGTATTTGCAATGTTTATTTTCTGATATAATCTCTTCTCATCTCCTAACCTACAGTCTTTCTAAGGTTTTCACACGGGAGAAAGCGTAGCATTCCAACATATCTCCTAACTAGGACAAAGGCTATATATTAATTACAAGTACCTCATTTAACTTTTATCAATTATTTTTTAAAAATCAATGAATATTAAAATCTGTTTGAATTTATAAGATTCAATTAGATACATTTGTTAAACAAATGAAGTTTAAATATACTATGCTACTAATCCGATACATTGAAAACGATATTTTCTAATGCAAGGAAAACCAACCGATTTCGGAGTCAGTCTCCAGCTAGAAAAAAATATGAAATAAGACCATGTTAATAGTCAGATCAGATAATAAAATAAACATCCTAAACAGAATAGGATTTTCAAATCCTTTACAAAGAGTAGGAAAAATTTAAACTATAAAATCCTTGAAGTCTTCTAGAATAGTTTCAATTATAAAATATTTCAGTTCTGAATCATCTAAGTATAAATAGACAATACTTGAGAAAACAAATTTCTTAAATATCAACCATTCAATTGTTAATCCTTCATCAAACAGCACCTACGTACTTAGCATTTGTTGTATTCTTTGCATACTTAGCATGGATGTAACTCAGCAATAATGAAGTGGTATACATATAAATGTTTAACTAATTTAAAAAGAAACTTCAAAGCGGTGGTCTTGTAGTTAAGGAGATTGTTTCCTTTTTAAAAAAAAATTTAATTCCAAATATGGGACTAGTATTTAATTAGAATATATATATTTTTTGAATGTAACAAATTGACATGGAGGTATGCCCTTAATATTATCCATAAGAAAAAAGTCTCAATTGATATACAAATTAGTCAAAAATACCTTTTGTCCTAGAATTAATAATAATAATAAAATAAATAAATTACTTTAAACCCGTTGTGTTTAAGCATGAAAACACTTTGTACTCTATATTTTAGTAAATTGCACTTCACATTCTAAATATTTGACAATGAATTTTCAGGCAAAGATAGGATATAAAAACTAAAATACCCTCGTATTTATAAATGAGCCTCAAAGAGAGAAAGCTATGAAAAATTGTAACAAAAGATAGTCTTCTTTGATTTTTGATTAATTGAAGGTTGTTGTTATCACTTGGAACTGATTTGAATAAGAATCAAAGCTGAACTAGAGGTATATGAAATTCTAACCCTAATATTTGAAATTTTAAAACAAAAATGACAGTAATGCATAAAATATTCAGATTAACTTATGTTTGTTGAATATCAAGCAACCCCCCCCCCCCCAACCAAAAATGTTGTGTTTTTTATTTTTTTTAATCTGTATTTTGAAATTTCTAAAAAAAAACTTTAATATTTATTTTTAATTTAAAATTAATTGTTTATATTGTTATTGACAGTTTCGAACAGCTTTCCTAACAGATTAGGTGTTTTTAGATGATTTATGGAATTCTCATAGAGAAACTATAATTTATTGGATGTATAATGTTTTGGGTTTTTAAAAGTAAATTAGTTCGCAATTAAAATTTTATAGTGTTATTGTTGGTTCAAATTAAAGAATGACTCAACGACATGTTCACCATTAAATATATTATTAATCGTGGTTGTTAGAAAGTGGTGGCATTCAAAGTGTTCTTTGATTTTTCTCATGACCGTAAAATTTGCTTAGTTGTGTTTAGTGAATGAGATTTGCATACTCATAACCGAGAAAGTACAGAGTTTTCCCTTCTAGTACATTATTTTAACATGGAGAACCTCATCTAATAATCTTAAAATATTTTTGGAACATGACCTAACTAAGCCTTTCTTTTTTGTGGTTGAGTTTTTTCTGATCGCTATTAAAGCTCACTTATCATGCCCCTGGATTGTTGGTCACCATCAAAGTGTTTGGAATAAGACTAGAAGGACTATCATGTTAGAAACTAAATCAAACAAGGAAATACAATATAAAGACAAGAACAATCATACAATATAAAGATTTATATAGTTCGACAATTGTACTAATTCCATGGCTATATTAAAAGTTCTTATTAGTTTTTTCAATCAATTATAAATACAAGAGATATTGTCCATGTTTATAGTGTTGGCGAATAAAATTATTAAAAAGAACTTTATAGGCCTGTACAAATATTATAATATTCAACAGATATTTCAAGAGTTCCATCGTACTAATTTTTCATAACTTACTAAATTATGAGTTATAATATTCAAATTGGTCTCCACAACTTAATATATCAATGTGCTTGTGCTGTTGTGCATCGTTACTATCCATTCTTGAAAATTCCACTTTCTACAGTTCAAGGATGATGATTTACGTAAATGTCTTTAAACAAAAATGGAGAGAAAGGGGGAAAAAAATACTTCTATGAGATGTGCATGTATGAACCTTTATTGTTAATCTCAAATTGTCTTTTCCCCGTTCCCTCTTAGTACACCATCATAAAGTTTTCATTTTAATACATTAGATATTGCTCTATTTTTATATTGTACGAAGAGAAATGAGACTATTTTTTAGTTTCACTTGCCTCAAATTAAAAGGATTATTAGAGTGAAATGTAACTAAAACTAAAGTTTTGGTTTGTAAGCCATAAATGCTTCTAAAGCTCATTATGGTTATTGTAAAAGCTTAATGGCAAATCTATAAAATTTGAAAAAAAAAAAAAAAACTTTGTCAAAAACTTGTTCTATTAACATAATCAAAATATATGGTGTTATTTAAAATAACATTCAAGTGTTTAGGATATAAAATGCAATTTATAAAAATATACGATGCAAAGTGTTTCCATGCTCAAATTACAGGATGTTTAAAGTAATTTGCTAAAAAAAATAATAATAATAAACAATCACATTCCTATGATTAATATTTTTAGGATTGTGAGTGTAATTGTGTAGCTAGGCCGTTTTCATCAAGATTTAATGTTTTTCCTCAATTTTGCCATTGTAGAAAACATTAAGTTCCTCCATCAATCAAAATTCAGAATTAGAATTCAGAAGTAGAGTATGCTTTGCAGATGTTAAAGTGAGAAATTTTTAATTCATATATCCTACTTATAGTTACAAAGAACGTGAGAAGAAAAGTTCAAATCATAGTCCTTCCTTTTCATATCATTTTCAATTGGATTCGAAATCATCTTCTCTTTTTTTTTTTCATTCTTTTCTTCTATTTTTTCTTTTTTCTTTTCTTTCTTTTTTAATTAGAAGGGAGAATAATTAAAAGAAATTAAAATCCTAAAAATTTATAAAAATTCCTAAAAACCATGAAAAAAAATAAAACTATGCAGCATTCTAATTTTATTTTATTTTTTATATACATATGAAAATAAATCGAGGGAGCGATTAAAAATAGATTATGACAATTGCCTACTCTTTATAATGCTTATGGTGCAAAGTCATTGAAAAATAAAAGTCAAATGAAAAGGATATTTTTCAATGACTTTGCATAATAAGCTTGTAAATATATATATATATATATATATAGCCTTCCCTTAAAACAAAAACGATGAGTCCAGTTGCCATGGGTGATCAAGCTTGAAGGTAAAATAAAATGCGATAGTCTTGTTGTGAAGGAGTACATACCCTTAAAAGTAAAATATGATGGCTTTGTTGTGAAGAGTGGCTTGCCACGAAAAGAAAAATATGATGGTCTTATTGTCAAGGGCGGCCTTTCCTAAAAAGTAAAATGTGATGGTCTTGTTATCAAGAGTAGTCTACCTTGAAAAATAAAAAAGCAATGCCCTTGTTATCAAGGGTGACTTGTCCTGAAAAGTAAAATGCTATGGCTTTTTTCTCGAAGGTGGCCTCGCCCTAAATTTAAAATGCCATGACCTTGTTCTTAATGATGGCTTGGCTTGAAAATTAAAATGTCATGGCCTTATCATTAAGAGCAACTCTGTCCGAAGTAAAATATAAAAGCCTTGTTATCAAAGATGGCCTTCCCTAAAAAATAAAAACATGATGGTCTTGTTGTCAATGGTGTCCTACCTTGAAAAGTAAAATGCTATGGTCTTCTTGTCAATGGCGGCCTATCCTAAAAGGTAAAAATGCAATGATCTTATTCTCAAGGGTGGCCTCGCCCTAAAACGTAAAATACGATGGTCTTTTTTTAAAAGGTGGTCGGTCTTACAAAGTAAAATATGATGACTTTGTCGTCGAGGGTAGCATGCCTTAAAAAATAATAATACAATGGCCTTGCTATCAAGGATGACATGTCCTAAAATGTAAAGTGCAATAACCTTTTTGTCAAAGGTGGCCTGCTCCTAAAAAGTAAAATGCAATGGTCTTATTGGCAAAGGTGACCTTTCGTGAAAAGTAAAATGCATTGGCCTTGCTATTAATGGTGACATACCCAAAAAGTGAAATACAATGTTTTTATTGTCAAGGATGGCACTGTCCCGAAAAGAAAAATGCGGTGACCTTATTATCAAGGATGACCTGTTATAAAAAATAAAATGAAAAAACCTTATTGTCAAGGGTGGCTTGACATGAAAAAGTAAAATACAATGGCCTTATTGTTAAGGGTGGCTTTTCCTAAAAACTAAATGAAATGAACGCTAGGCAACCCTATATAAAATGATGAAATGGGTTAGGAAACCCCGCTCGAAAATGAGAATTAATTGTTGATTTTTTTTTAGTTTTATGTTTAAATAAGGATCTTATTATGAGGTGACCCCTGCTTGAAAGAATAGTCTATTATAAGGCAATCCTACCTAAATGGATTATGTATTGTTAAGCAACCCTGTCAAAAAGTATGGTCTATTGTGATATGGCCATATCTAAATGATGGTTTAGAGGATATGAGACCCTTATGATCTTGTGACTTCTAAATTTGGTACTCGAAGGATGGGTTTATCTTTTCATTTAAGTTGACATTCCTAAAATATATCAATAAAGTTGATCATAATGTTAATTTCTTACCTAGGAGAACCATAGCTTACCATACCTTATTGGCACTCAACCCCTCTTTGGTGCTTCATTTTTTGCTATTTGGACTTCCATACTGAACCATGTAATAACCCAAATTTACCTTTTTTATTTTATTATTATTATTATTTTATTTTATTATTATTTTTATTTATTTTATTTATTATTCTTGTTCTTATTCTTATTCTTATTTTTTATTTTTTATTTTTATTTCATGTATTTTTTTTTAATTTCAATTGAAGTTTACCAAAAAACAATAATAATTAAAAAAAGAAAAAAGAAAAAAAGAAAATGATAAAAAAAACATTCATTCGAGGGCACAATTGCATTTAAAAAAACGTATAATTGAAGTGATTTTGGGTATAATCGAACCAATTGAAAAATTTAGAACCTAAATTGCTTCTTACGAGGGCCTAATTGATAAGATTGCGGTTTATAAAGACCGAAATTGTACCATCGAAGGGCGTGATTGCTTGGACTTGAAATGCACGAGGACTAAACTGGAAGTTTGGAGCGAACGACAGGATAGAAATGAAGAAGACGACCCATCATCCACTCCAATGCAAATTCTCTTCGAAAATCTTTAAAAGAATCTGCCCAAATCCACCATAAATTTCTTGTTTTGATTGTGCATTAATCATGGAAGCAATGACCAAATTTCCTATTTGATTTCACATTAATCATGAATTAAAGAGGAAATATTTTGACAAAAAAATTCAAGATTTAGATTTGATTCTAGGAAGTTTCGGCTATAAAACGGGTTTAATTTCATCGAGAAAAGGGGAAG
This sequence comes from Dovyalis caffra, assembly GCA_963924115.1. NCBI lineage: Eukaryota > Viridiplantae > Streptophyta > Magnoliopsida > Malpighiales > Salicaceae > Dovyalis > Dovyalis caffra. The sequence goes on from CAWUPB010001195.1 coordinate 4,771,629, forward strand.
AGGGGAGGAGGAAGGATTCGGGTTGAGAGGGATTGGAAATCGAAAGCAAAAGGCTTAAATTTTTTTTAATCACTGCGTTTTCCTAGGTTTCGGGTTTGGGTGCTTAGTGTTCTTGGTGTTCTTAGGGCTTGGGTTCAATTCGTAATCTATTAACCCCTTTTTCTTCTTTCTTTGGTGTTTTCGAGGCTAAGTTTTTAGCTTCGCGTTTTCCTTCACCTTTTTGTGTGAGATTTTGAGGCAAATTCTTCCGTTTCAATTCATCACGTTTTTGGGAAATCTTACCGCCATTCCTACTTACTCGGGTTTCTATTCTTCGCTGTCTTGGTGTGTTCATTAGCTAAGATTGCTTCTCGTTATCCCCGACTTCTACAAGATCGAATTCCCGAATCTTGAGTACTACCTAAACATTCACATTCATCAAAGTCATCAAGAAATTTCAACATCTCCACCCAAGCCACAAGTTTGCTTAGGTTTGATTTAAATTTTATCGGTCTCTATTTTTTGTATTTTTGTTTACGCCAACCTTTTAATTAATCACTTGAATTATTGTTAATTTGTATTCTAGTTTAGATCTTAAGCTTTATTTCAATTGAATAAACGAATTTCATGTCATCTACCATCACAAAAAAAAAAAAGAGGGAACTCAAAACTGAAACGAAAACTAGAAAATAAGAGCAAGACATGAAGAACGGTGTGAAATAAAAAGAGGGAAAGGGGATCACGGGTTAAGGTCTATGCTTTGATCTAAAAAAGTGAGAAAACGGGGCTTGTTTGTGTGAAGCCCAATCATATTTAATTAAAGGGAGGGCTCGACTAAATTTAGTCCAACCCAAGCTCCTTTGTATGAGCGAGTAAAAATAAAAAGCGAGAAGGCTGAAATCATTCCAGCCTTCCCCCAAAAGAAAAAAAAAAGAGAAAAAAATGAAACAAAAACGGGAGAGGCTAGGTCCAGCCTCTCCCAAGGAAAATAAAGGTACTAATGTACCATTTCTTTATTTATTTAAAAGGTGTTGACTTTGTTCATTTATCCCTTTCTTTTATTTAATTTTTTTCTTTTTTTTAATTTGATTATTCTATTTCTCATCATATTTCCATGTAATAATTGAGAATTTATATTTTTCTTCTTTCTTTTTTTATGTTATTAGATAATTAAAAAAATGAAAAAATCTAAAATTTTGACGAAGTCTTCTACCCGATAAGGACTAACACCACACAAAAATAAATAAATAAATAAATAAATAATGATTTTGAAGAAGTCTCCTATCTAATAGGGACTCGACGTCACCAAAAAACATATTTGAAATTTTCGACGAAGTCTCTTACCTAGTAGGGACTAACGTCACACAAAAAAAATTTTTTTTTTTTAAATTTTCGACGAAGTCTCCTATTTGATAGGGACCGAGGTCACCAAAGAATTACCTTTTAATTAGAATGTCCTTTGACACACCATTTGTGTCAAGGCTTTTAGTGGATCCGATGTTTGAACCGATGTGTTGCCCGATGAGGGGGATCGACAATCGTTTCAATATGATGCCATGCTCAAAAATTAAAAATTCAATTTGGTTTTTTTTTAAAGAAAAAATAGGAGTTTAGAAATCAGAAAATAATTTGATATTGTAGGAGATGAATTCAGAACAAAACCATATATGGTATCTTTTTTCGAAAATGGCATTTTTAGGTGATTAAGTGTCTTCCTAAAAGCGTAATTAACTCCTTACCTTAGGAATCTCCGAACCGAGTGCCTATTTTAGGTTCCTAGTTCCTTAAATACTAGGCGGCGACTCCAAAACTCTATAAATAATTTTGTAAATAATTAACACTTAGATGTAATTTCTTTGGGGAGTCCCGTCCGACGTCGTGTAACGACGGAATGACGACTCCATTAGGGACTAGAGTTAGGCCATAGGTTTAGTTTTTAATTTATCTTCTATATTTATTTTTGTCATTTTATTTTCCAAATTTTATTTATTTATTTATGTATATATTTAAATTTTTGTCTTTTATTTTTTTCTTTTGTCATTGCAGTTTATTTTTGAATTGGGTTATATGCCTTTTCTTTTAATTGTTGCACACACCACGAAGGAAACTCCTAAAAGCTCTGGACCCAAGTCGAACTTTGATATGAATTAGATAGAGTGATTTGGAGGCGAGTATGACGAAAGTCTACCGATGCTCTTTCAAACTCTTGTTTAAACCGAAACTCACCTTATACATTGGAAATGATGGAATGACCTTCCCCTACCTCCTAGCGTATAAGGTTAGAGGCTGGATTACCCTACTAGTAATTTAGGCGATCTAGAGGCTTGAAAAATCTTTAAGACTAGTCAAGTTTTGCCCAACCATAGAAAAGCTAGATCCCGTCCGTTAGGGTTGATCTAATTAAGACACGAATTATTATCAAATGATGTTGATGCCGACCCTTGTTTTGTTAGGTTATCCTTCATATTAAATCATGATAGAAGAAATCGAAATGAGGTCGAGGATTTTAAGGTCGGATCCGAGTGGGCCCAAAATGAGGAAGGAGATTGTCCGCCTCCGAATTTCTTATCAAGACTACTAGAAAGGGTTAAATTGGGCGACAAGATGGCCAACACTCGGTCCGCTTCTCGCTTGTTGAAAGGTGTTCACTTCTAAGGACCAACTTGATTTCCAAAGGACATATGGTGACATAGCTTATTTGCTCCGGATCAAGGCCCAAACTACATGCTTCCAAGCCATGATAGGCCATTGGGATTCGGATTATCGTTGCTTTACCTTCGGAAGTGTAGACCTATCACCTACACTTGAGGAATATGAGGCTCCGCTAGCATTTTCCAAAACAAAGGTCGTCTACTTCTACTCGTCCGCTCGAACAATCTCCATCAAACTTTGCATGGTTGATTGGAACTAACACCACTTTGGCCAAGAAGTAACTAACCCGGAGGAGTAAATCTCAAAGTTGGTTTTGGAACATCCTTCAGGCGGAATTCATGAAGCATTTACAAGATCCCGATAACCAAGTTCGACTTCGAATCTTAGCACTAGCAATATATGGAGTGGTGTTGTTACCATTGGTAGAGAGCATGATCGACATTGAGGCAATCAACTTATTTAAAAGTGTAGTATCTTTAAAGGTTAATCCCACTACGGGAATCCTAGCATAAACCTTCTCTTCATTAAATTTCTACCGAAGAAAGGGAGATGGGCATTTGAGGTGTTGTGTCCAATTGTTATTTATATGGATTGTGAGCCACGTAGTTAATGGGGAAGCCTTTAGCATTTTTCGCACCCCATAGCACTCGCATTCTAAGTTGAAAAATTTTTCTTGTCACGCCCTCAATGAGTTAAGTAAGACAATGTTGGCCGAGTTATTCTTTAGTTTAGAAAAGTTAGAATTCCATTGGAGAGCACGATATGTTTTCTTTTGGAGCTACACGACCTTTTATGACAACTTTCCTTGGGTGCCACTAATTGGAGCTCATTGCTGCATCAATTATTGTTCGAATATGTTTCTAAAACGAGTTAGGGTTCGAGTAATTCATTCTAAGGATGACTGGTTTAAATCAATATTATGAGGATCTAAGACTCTCTAAGAAGTTTTTAGAGGGAGCCAAGACCGTTTGGAGGAATAGAGGGATTATCACTCCCGAAAGAAGAGTGGATGGAAGAACCTCACCTGGATATCCGAAATGGCAAAGCACTAGAGGGAAAGGATACAATGTGCCACCATTCGAAGGCCCATCTTGACCGATGAATGAGACAATGAAGGATGTTCGCCAGAAGTGAATGCCTAGTATAATATACTCAACGAGGGCCTAAATGCTCGAGTGGTTGAACTAACTCAAAAGAAGAGGAAGTTATAGAAAATTATAGATACTAAAGATCATGCGATGAAAGATTTAGAGAAAGAAAACAAGAAGCTTCATAGTCAACTCCAACTAACAAAGGGAGTTGTTGACAAGCTTAAAGATGAGAAGGATAACCTCGAGGAATTTAGAGATACGACATGAGCACAAATGGCTAACCAATCGGATGTAATACACCATTTGATTACTCGTGTGGTGGAATTGAAAGGGAAAGATAAGGTCAACCAAGAATGACTGGCCAAATCTAGAGAGGAGTATGCCACGGCTATGTGAACAATGATAAAGAAAAGGGATGTCTTGAGAAAGGAAGGCTGCTGCATGGGAAAGTAGGACCATGAAGTATCATTTACAAGCTTAGAATGCTAAACATTATGTTTTAGCAATGTGAAACACTATAGAGCTCATAGCTAATGGCATTTGCCCGGAAGATGAAGCGAGTTCAACTATTTTATGAGAAGCTCCGAAGGCTCATAAATGGCATGATTTCCTATGAAGGCTTGGGGTTGTAGCCAAACTTAGAATATGATTTCCTATGTAATATGGCTTTTTTTTTCATTGTAATGTTTCTTTAAATCACATTTAGAATGTGATAAAAATTTGGATTGCTATAAAAATGTAATTTCATTTCTATGAAATACAATTTCACTCTTTGTATGGTCAATGAGATGGTTTCATTATTCCAAGATCAAGTTATGAATGAAATTTGGGCAATTCATATCTCTTTAATCGCTCAAGTATCCGTAGGATAATTTTACCCTCGGTGAGTACTAGCTTGATCCGATCCATTCTCGATAAGATTCTATCATGATTTAATATGCAACAAATAAAAGAAAGGTATTCAACCTAATTCAAAAGCATGCATTTGCATCTAGTATTTATTTGTATATTTTTTTGTGTTCGTTTCTATCGGGAATTAAACATAGGCCACTCTACTCAATCCCTCCGTGCGTCTACAACACTCGACTTCGGGCTCGCCAAATGGAGAATGAAGAAAGATCACGACAAGAGCCAACTAGTCGCAAGAGTTTGACTTACCGAAATAGAGTGTGGCTCGGATTACATCCCTGTTAGAGCAAGCATTACGTGGAGGAGGTAGCTTGAATCAAGGACGGCCCAAAGTACCGCATGCTCGTTCCATCACCTCATCGATCGGGGCCTTCTAATCAAGCAACTTTTCATGCCGAAGGCTCACATCTTACTAGGACATTTACTTATCCCATGGACCCATGAGTCCCGTAAATGCCTCTAGCAGATCCTACGAGAGAGGAAGCTCATGGTTCTAGGGCCATTGAAGGCCCAAGTATGGATAGACTCATGGCACTAGAAGAACGACTAAAAATAGTAGAAGGGGAGGACGCCTATGATCCAATTAGGGCTTCTAAAATGTGTTTTGTGCTTGATATAGTGATTCCAAAAAAGTTCAAGGTGCTAGATTTTCCCAAGTACACTAGAACTCGGTGCCCCATGACTCACCTAAGGGTTTATTGTAGCAAGATGGCGAAGTGGTTCACGATGAAAAGCTGCTAATCAATTTCTTTTATGAGAGCTTGGGAGGCTCGGCTTTGAGTCGGTACATGAGGTTAGAAGGATTGAAGATCCGAAGGTGAAAGGATCTAGTTGATTCTTTTCTCAAGCAGTATAAGTTCAACATAGAGGTAGCACCGAATAGATCGGATCTCTAAGAAATAGAGAAGGGGCTAAGAGAACTCGTTAAAGAATATGCGCAAAGGTGGCGCGAGGTGGTCGCTCAAATTCATCCACCGTTGCCCGAATCTGAATGGATCTTGATTTTTTAAATACATTTAAGGCACCATACTTTAAATATCTTATTGGGAAAACCTCAACCAACTTTATCGATGTAGTGGTCATTGTTGAGAGAGTTGAACTAGTTATCAAGACTAGAAAGATCTTTAGAGGGATGAAGAAGAGAGCAAGTGTGGGGGTAAGGAAAAAAGAAGGGAAAGTTCATCAAGTTAGCTCTCATGGGCCTAAAAGCAATTGAAAAAATTCAAAGCCGTACACCTACCAAAGCCCATATCAAGTACCATCAATACCCTACCCCCAAACACCTTACCAAACACATCCCATAGCCGCTACCTTTCCCTGCAGACTTAAACAAGACCACCCATGCTAAGCTAAACCTACTTACCTTACCAACCAAACCCATCGGCCTAATACAATCCAACCATGTCCATTTATCAAAATAACCAATTCCCTTACTCGATCAAACCATCCCGGGATCCTCCAAACTATAACCAAACACCACGAAACTAGTCCACCAACGAACAATAGCTATAATAGAGAAGACTATGAACCATTACCACCTCTTCCATTCTCTTTGAAAGAATTATTCCATCGTTTGGTCAATATTAGTCAAGTGGTCCCTACTTTTGCCGAGCTTATACGACCTCATTTCCCATCCTAATATAAAGATAATAAACAATGTGAGTATGACGAGTGGTATCACTAGCCATTCCATTGAAGTCCGTCCGGCATTTAAGAGGAAGGTGAGGTTCCTTATCAAGCACAATTGGATAAGTTTTAATGATTTAAACACACCCAACGTCAACACTAATCCACTTCGAATCATGCTACTTGGAGGAGGAAATGTAAGCATGGTAACACTTGAAGAGATGAAGGTTGATAAAGAAGAGAAGAAAGTTAGAGTATCGATGGATAGCTTGTTTTTAATGCTAGCCCAAACTGGCTATCTCGGAAGGCCGATTAGTAATCAAAATGAGAAGGACAAAGATCGGTATTGGAGATACCATCGGATGGAAGGGCATAATATCGACGGTTGTAAGAAGTTCTACGAAGAGGTAGAGACCATGGTAATTTTAGGGACTTTGCGATTTGAGAAAGATGGGAAAGGACCACTAGTAAGGATGGTTTCGCCAACGAGAAGAAGGTTATTTTGAGGTCTATAGGTATCAACCAACGGGCAATGGGCCTCCTAGAATGATTCTATCCGGACCAAAGAAAAGTTTAGCGCCGCCTTACAATATTGTAAGCCATACTTATCTAGTATTAAACACATCGTTTAATACTAGTATTGCTTGGCCTCATCCGAAGCGGGAGATGCTATACCCCAAAAGAGTTGAGGAGAGCTTAGAAGGGTAAAAAAGTAATAGAACTCACTAAGATCGGGGAAGTGAATAAGCTCGTCGATGATGAAGAAGCTATTGAATTCCTTAAGGTGATGAAAAACGAGTGATTATAGTATGGTAGATCAACTTAAAAGGACATCGGCCAAGATCTCTTTATTGTCACTAATCTTGAGTTCGAACCTCATTGGAAGGTGCTACAAAAGGTTTTGAATGAAGCATATGTCCCTCGGGATGTTACTTCGGATAACATGGAGCATTTGGTGGGAAAGATTCAAGCATCCAACTATTTGTCATTCTCCGAAAATGAATTGAACCCCGAGGGCACATGACACAACAAGCCGTTACATATCACGGTCAAATGTAAGGACCACGTGATTGATAAGGTGCTAATTGATAATGGATCTCGTTTTGAATATCTTACCTAAGATGGTTTTGGATTGGTTGCCTATGGATCCATCTCATATGCATCCTAGTAGCATGATGGCTAAAGCTTATGATGGGTCTCCAAAACAGGTGATAGGAGACATCGATATTAACTTAGACATTAGACCCAACCAATTTCGAGTCACTATACAAGTTATTGACATATAACCATCATATAGTATGCTTTTAGGAAGACCATGGATCCACTCAATCGGTGCTCGTGGCATCATCGCTACACAAAAGTTGAAGTATGTGGCGAATGGCAAGTTAGTCACAATAATAGCGGAAGAAGCATTGCCTTTGTTTAACAATGTGTCGGTGCCTTATATTGAGGCCGAGGGAGTCGAGATAGTGATCCACATGCTTTTGAAATCATGAAGACACATTGGGTACCCGAGCATACTATATTGAGATAACCAAGAGTATCTAATGCTGTAAAAATGACAACAAAATACTTGATGAAGTGTGGATTCTCAATGAGTAGAGATCTTAGTGATGAAACATGGAGAGTAGTAGGTGGAGCCAATTCGAAGCATCATTTTAGGCTAGGGTTGAAGCCCACTAGAAAGGATTATCTAAGAGCTTTGAAGCTGAAAAAGAAAAAACAATTAGCTATAATTGAGGGTCAAGATCCCAATAAAGAGAAGATGTTTATTCCTCATATACGACCTACCTTCCTCTACCCTTTTTGCGTCATCAATCAAAGCCAAGAAATGGTGAACGTGGGGGTAAGAATGGTTGATCTATCCATCAATTACCTAGACGGAGAGCTGGAGACGGAAGAGGTCGTTAGCCACGAGATGTTAGTGGTTGTTCCTCAAACAATGATGCTCGCCACCACCGATTGCCAATACGAGTGGAAGATATTACGCTTATCGACATGCCGATCAAGAAAGGAGCACTCGGGCGAAGGCCTCAACAATTGGGAGGAGAAAGAGATTTTGCCTATATACACGATTGAGTAATTTACTATTTTTCTATTTTTTTATCTTAATCTCTCGGTTATTTAGCTCAAGATATCGAGAAAGACTTGTGTGGAGCATTTATTCCTAGTATTAATATGAGATCATGAATTTTCTTTCAACATTGTGTCCTTTCTTTTCCCTTGCTTTTATTTTCATATCTTTTCTACTTTCGGGGATATAAAAAATGAATATCCTCTAAAAACTCAAAATAATTGCATCAAACATGTTTGGCCTAAATTTGACGAGAATTTAATTACTATGGATGAAGAAGAGAGATGTGGATGAATTTTCCAAGCTTGTAGAATTATCTGAATGATCAATAAAACCCCATTAAGAGGAGCTAGAAATCATAAATGTGGGGATAAAGGAGAACAAGAAAGAACTCCAAATTGGGACCCTAATTTCAAAAGGAGAGAGAGGAAGTCTAATCACTTTACTGCATGAATATGTGGATGTGTTTGCTCGGTCGTATGAGGATATACCGGTCTAGATACTAGCATAGTGGTGTATAAGGTTCCAATATTACCCAATCATAAACCGAGTAAAGCGAAGTTAAGAAGAATAAGGCCGGATGTCCTTATGAAGGTTAAAGAAAAGGTCATCAAGTAGTTTGAGGTAGCTTTTCTCGGGGTGATCAAGTATCCAACTTGGGTGTCAAACGTCGTGGTGGTTAGCAAGAAAAATGAGAAGATCGGAATGTGTGTTGACTTTCGAAACTTGAACAAAGCCGGTCCCAAAGATGATTTTCCTTTACTACACATTGATATGCTAGTAGACAATGCTGCAAAGAATTCTACTTAGTCCTTCATGGATGGTTTCTCGGGATACAATCGGATCAAGATGGCGAGAGGAAGATATGGAGAAGACCACCTTCATCACACTATGGGAAACTTATTGTTACAAGGTCATGCTCGTTCGGTCCGAAGAATGCTAGGGAGACTTACCAATAGGCTATGGTCACCCTTTTCTATGACATAATGCATAAATAAATTGAAGTATATATCGTTGACATGATTGCCAAGACAAAGCCTAAAGAAGATCACATTCGGATATTGAGGAAGGTCGTTCGAACCGCTAAGAAAGTATCGATTGAAGCTAAACCCTACCAAGTGTATTTTTAGAGTCAAGTCGGGAAAATTATTGGGTTTTGTTGTGAGTAGTAAAGGGATAGAAGTGGATCCCGATAAAGCCAAGGCCATCCAAGAAATGCCAGCACCCGTAGTGAAAAGGAAGTTTGAGGTTTTTTGGAGTGGTTGAACTACATAGCCCGATTCATCTCTTAACTCACAATGATATGTGAACCTATCTTTAGACTATTAAGAAAGAACAATCCCTAAATTTGGGATGATACATGCCGATCCGCTTCGATAAGATTAAGCAATATCCGCAAAACCCTCCTCTATCGGTCCCATCGATGCCGAGTCGACCTTCGATTTTGTATTTGATTGTAACCGAGTCCGCAATGGGTCGTGTTTTGGGTTAGCATGATGACATTGGAAGGAAGGAGCAAGCAATTTACTTTCCGAGTAAAAAATTCATGAACTGTGAGTCGCGATATAGTACCTTAGAAAAGATGTGCTATGGTTTGGTATGGAGGGTTTGATGACTCGGGTAATATATGTTGTATTACATGACATGGTTGATCATGAAAATAGACCCTCTCAAATATATCTTCAAGAAACCATATTTTTCAAGCGGAATTGCAAGATGGCAAGTGTTATTGGCGGAATATGACATTATGTATATGTCCGGAAAGTCGGTAAAAGGGAGTGCAATTGTGGATCATTTGGCGAGAGAATGCAATCGATGATTATGAACTGTTAGAGTTTGACTTTCCCGATAAAGATATCATGGCATCCGAAGTTATGATGGTCGAGTCGGATGATGAGAAATGGACCATGTACTTTGATGGAGTAGTGAATGTATCGGGTGATGGGGCGGTGAATGTATCGAGTAATGGTGTAGGGGTCGTTCTAATCTCACTAGATGGAAAGTAGTATCCAATAGCTATCCGACTTTGTTTTAATTGTACCAATAATATAACTAAGTATGAAGCTTGCATACATGATCTAGAGGCGGCTAGAGAGAGGGATTACAAAGCTTGAGGTATATGGTGATTTGATGTTGATAATCGGCCAAGTAAAAGGAGAATGGCAAACTAAAGATGAGAAACGAAAGCCTTATCGGGTTTATCTTACCAAATTAGTCGAGGAGTTTGATGAAATTGAATTTGCTTATATGGGAAGGGATAAGAATCGGTTTGCTGATGCATTGGCAACTCTAGCCTTAATGACTCGACTTGATCTTAGAGTCGTGGTACAACCCATTTGCATTGAGACTAGAAATGCATCGGTCCATTATTGTGCTACCGAGGAGGAAATAGATAGGAAGCCATGGTACCATGACATTCGGATGTTCCTTAAAAATCGAGAGTATCCTCCGGGTATCTCAAAGATGGATAAGAAGGCCTTGAGGAGGCTAGCCATGGATTTTTACCTAGATGGTTAAGTGTTGTACAAACGAGTTTTGATGGGACATCGCTTCGGTGTCTAAATGTCGTTGAGGCCGGGAGAGTGATTGAAAAGGTCCATGAGGGAATTTGTGCAACTCATGCAAACGGTCATACTATGACCGGTCGGATACAACGATGTGAATATTTTTGGTTGACAATGGAAAGGGATTGCATAGAGTATGTTCGCAAGTGCCATAAGTGTCGAGTCCATGGAGATCGGATCAACACTTCTTCTATTTCACTCAATAATATGGTATCACCTTGGCCTTTTGCCATGTGGGGTTTGGATGTCATTGGCCCTATTAATTTAAAAGCAAGCAACGGTCATCATTTCATCTTAGTGGCAATTGACTATTATACCAAATGAGTTAAAGTCGCTTCTTATGCTCATGTCACTCGGAAAGTGGTCCAGCGATTTATAGAGCGAGTCCGGTTTGTCGGTATGATTTATCGAACACAATAATTACCGATAACGCTAAAACATTTAATGGAAAGATGATTGAAGAATTATGCACAAGGTGAAAAATTAAACATCCGAACTCAACACACTATTGACCTAAGATGAATGAGACGGTTAAAGCCGCAAACAAGAATATCAAGAACATCGTACAAAAGATGGTTGTCACATAAAGAGACCGGCATGAAAAGCTCTCATATGCTCTACACGTATATCGTACAACCATAAAAACATCCACATGGGCAACACTATATTCTTTGGTTTACGAGATGGAGGCAATGATGCCTTTGGAAGTAGAAATCACTTCCTCGGGGTACTCATGGAAACACAATTGGAAGAAGCAGAATGGGCTTGAATTAGATATGAACGAGTTGAACATGATTGATGAAAAGAGACTAGCTGCCACTTGTCGGGAAAGAATATATCGAAAAGGATGGCCAACGTATACAACAAAAAGGTTCGACCAAGAGAATTCCATGAGGGAGATCCGGTGCTAAGGAAAATTCTTTCGATACACGGGAAGAATAAAAGCAAGTGGTCACCCAACTATGAAGGCCCTTATGTAGTGAGAAAAGTATTTTTGGGGGAGCACTCCTTTTGACCAGTATAGATGGGGAAAACATAGCCAAACTTATAAACTCTTATATGGTTAAGAAATACTATGCTTGAGGGTTGTTGTTTTCTTCATCATGAAATAAAGAATGAAATTTGGGCCAAACATGTACATTGCATTTTTCTTTCCATCTCTGTTTCCTCGACCCCATAAACACATCACCTCTTTTATCATTTCATGATCTCTATTAATATTATTTATAAATAACATGCAAGTCAATTAAGATGTTGTAGCGAGTGCTTTACTTAACATACGACAAGCTCAATCTTCTCCCCTAAAAAAAAAGAGCCATGAACCCCGGAAGAACTTAGGATTTATATGCCTTTTGAATTTTAGCCACTTCAAACATATCAAGATTACTCCGGACTAGGGAAAGCAACTAAGATTTCAAGACGGAGGTAGTCGCTCAACGTTATATTGGTCTAATAATAGATAAATAAAATGTTAAACCTAGTGAAAAGAAATGAGTACGTCTTGTCGAAGCTCGAGGCTCGTCATGCAACACGCCAAAAAAAAATCGAGCTAAAAATCTTTTTCATTGGTACATGTCCCAAATTACTCCTATGGCACCGCCCATGAAAATGACATAGCAAATGTTTAGATTTATAGGTCCTATCTTGATATTATTCTAATAAAAGGGGTTTAAGAAAATAAAGCTCGTATAGATCGGACACTATTGTCGATAGGATGAGACAAGGCCTTCTTGAAAATTTTATCATACTTATGTGAAACGTATCCATTGAAAATCCAAGCTTAAGACTTTTATTTTTCTTCATGAAACCCGGACTAGGATCACCCCTCAAACTCGGGGGAAAAAAAAAGAGATTTGAGAGGCATGTCACCAAACAACTTGTGATCTAAAACTCCAAAAAAGAGTCACTACTAAAGAGGATTTGGAATAAAAGAGGAATGAGGTCATGATCTTTCCATACACTCAAAAAAAAGGAGAAGAAGACCAAAGGTTCTAAAAAATGGTTCCTACTTCATTAGAGAAAAGAGTAAATCACCTCGAAAACACCGATCCCAAGTTAGGTCGACAAAATCACAATCAAACATGTCTCTAATCAAGTATTTGAGCCTATTTTATGTAGTTTTCAGAAAACCATGCCTTAGCTTACATTACATACTAATAAAAGTGTTTTCTAACTAAAGACAAGTAATTAGTCGGACGAGTGTCAAATTTGCGAGCCCTTACAAAAGAATTTTATTAAACGGATAGTCAAAATCGAGGCATAGGTTAGTCAAAATCATGATTGGTGCTAATACTTAGGGGAAAACAATATCTTCTATCATTGAATTTGTAATTTTCCCACTTTTAATGTTCAATATTCATAAAAAAAAAAAACCATTATTGCTATCCTCGAAACATTTGCATGACAAGTCCATGAGTATTCGATGGGTTTTTACTCGAGCTTTGAATCCAAAATCTCCAAATGAAATCTACCTAGCTTTCCCTGTGAAGGAGAAAATTCATGAAAGGGAGAAGTGTCAAACATTTCAAAAAGCATATGGAACCTCGATTTATAAGGAAGGTCACCAAAGTAGAAACCAATACACCATCATTCTCATCGGACATAACCGATCGATGAGACAGTCGATCAAGCTAGGGAGCGACCATTATCATCAATAAACTAAGGGGACTTCGTACTCCTCATAAACTTCGAAGGGTAGATCAACTAAGTTCATAAGAAAGTAAAAAACATAATCGAGGGCGGGGCCATAGAGCTCAAAGCAAAGATAGCCGATCGACTTCTAATAGTCGAAAGGGAGAAGTCAAACAAAGGGATTTGAGCGGGGTGGTCTATGTTTCTTATAGGTACCTTGACTAACCGAGTATGCCGAGTTTGTTTTCGAGCACATCGCAATCCCAACGGATACAAAAGGAATGGAGAAGCAATACTCCTCATAAATCCACCTCATAATAGACCACCACCCAAGTGCGAAATCCAAAGTTGAATGACCACTTTCGGATAAGGATGATTAACTCAATTCATCGGGTAAAAGTGCCAAGCAATCGGTGCACATTTAAATTCGAGGGTAGGCTACCCTTTACAATAAGGTCACACATTGCACGTTTAACTTCTAGGGTAGGATGCTCTTTACAACAAGGCCACACATCACACATTTAAATTCGAGGGTAGATCGCCTTTTAAAATAAGGTCATGCATCGCATATTTAATTTTTAGGGTACGATGTCCTTTACAATAAGGTCACACATTGCACGTTCAATTTCTAAGGTAGGCTTCCCTTTACAATAAGGTCATGCATCGCATATTTAATTTCTAAGGTAAGCTACCCTTTACAATAAGGCCATGCACCACACATTTAATTTTTAGGATAGAGTCGCCCTTTATAATAAGGCCATGCACCACACGTTTAATTTTCGGGATAGGTCGCCCTTTATAATAAGGTCACGCACCGCACGTTTAATTATTACTTGCACATTTAATTATCGGGGTAGGTCGTCCTTTACAATAAGGCCACGTATCACATATTTAATTTCTAGGGCGAGTCGCCCTTTACAATAGGTCATACATCGCATTTTAGTGTTTAAAGTCATCCCATCATAGCTTTACTTTCAAGTTAAGAAAAAAAAACTTTTTTCTTTACAAGCTACTAAGCAAAGTCATTGAAAAGCATCATTTTCACTTGACTTTGCGACATAAGCATTGTAAAGAGGAGGTAACTGTACTAACCCAAATTTACATTTTTTTAATTTATTATTATTATTATTATTATTATTTTATTTTATTTTATTTTTTATTTTTTATTTTATTTTATTATTATTCTTATTCTTATTTTTTATTTTTTATGTTTTATTTCATATATGTTTTTTTTATTTCAATTGAAGTTTACCAAAAAAAAATAATAATTAAAAAAACAAAAAAATAAAACATTCATTCGAGGGCACAATTGCATTTAAAGAAAGGTATAATTGAAGTAATTTAGGGTATAATCGAACCATTTGAAAAATTTAGAACCTAAATTGCTTCTTACGAGGCCTAATTGATAAGATTGCAGTTTATAAAGACCGAAATTATACCATCGAAGGGCATGATTGTTGGATTTGAAATGCGCGAGGACCAAACTAGAAGTTTGGAGTGAACGACGAGGACCGAAACGGAGAAGACGACATGTCATCCACTCCAATGCAAATTCTGTCCAAAAATCTTTGGGAGAATCGCCCAAATCCTCCACGAATTTCTTGTTTTGATTGTGCATTAATCATGGATTCGTTGTCAAAATCAATACTAACGAGAAACAATGACCAAATTTCCTATTTTGATTTCACATTAATCATAAATTAAAGAGAAAATATTTTGACAAAAAAATTCGGGACTTAGTTTCGATTCTAGGAAGTTTCTAGCTATAAAACAGGTTTAATTTCACCGAGAAAAGGGGAAGAGGGGAGGAGGAAGGATTCGGGTTGAGAGGGATTGAAAATCGAAAGCAAAAGGCTTTTTTTTTAGTCACTACGTTTTTCTAGGTTTTTGGGTTTGGGTGCTTGGTGTTCTTGGGGCTTGGGTTCAATTCATAATCTGTCAACCTCTTTTTATTCTTTGTTTGGTGTTTCCGAGGCTAAGTTTTTAGCTTTGCATTTTCCTTCACCTTTTTGTGTTAGATTTAGAGGCAAATTCTTCCGTTTCAATTTATCACATTTACGGGAAATCTTACCACCATTCCTGCTTGCTAGGTTTCCATTCTTTGTTGTCTTTGTGTGTTCATTTGCTAAGATTGCTTTCCGTTATCCCCGACTTCTACAAGACTTAATTTTTGAATCTTGAGCACTACCCAAACATCCACATTCATCAAAGTCATCAAGAAATTTCAACATCTCCACCCAAGCCACATGTTTGCCCGGGTTTGATTTAAATTTTATCGGTCTCCATTTTTTGTATTTTTTCTTCCGCCAACCATTTAATTAATCACTTGAATTGTTATTAATTTATATTCTAGTTTAGATCTTAAGCTTTAGTTCAATTGAATAAGCGAATTTCATGTCATTTACCATCACAAAAAAAAGAAGGAACTCAAAACTAAAACGAAAACTGGAAAATAAGAGCGGAACATGAAGAACGACGTGAAATAAAAAGAGAGAAAGGGGATCACGGGTTAAGGTCTATGCTTTGATCTAAAAAAGTGAGAAAACGGGCTTGTTTGTGTGAAGCCCGGTCGGACTTAATTAAAGGGAAGGTCTGGACTAAATTTAGTCCAACCCGTGCTCCTTTTGTATGAGCGAGTAAAAATAAAAAAGGGAGAAGGATGAAATCATTCCAGCCTTCTCCCTAAAGAAAAAAAAATGAAACAAAAATGGGAGAGGTCGGGTCCAGCCTCTCCGAGGAAAATAAAGGTACCAATGTACCATTTCTTTATTTATTTAAAAGGTGTTGACTTTGTTCATCTATCCCTTTCTTTTATTTATTTTTTTCTTTTTTTAATTTGATTATTCTATTTCTCATCATATTTGCATGTAATAATTTAGAATTGATATTTTTCTTCTTTTTTTTTTTATGTTATTAGATAATAAAAAAATTGAAAAAATCTAAAATTTTGGCGAAGTCTCCTACCCGATAGGGATCGACGCCACACAAAAATAAATAAATATATATATAAAATAATAATAATAATTTTAACAAAATCTCCTATCTAATAGGGACCGACGTCACCAAAAAACATATTTGAAATTTTCGACGAAATCCCTTACCTAGTAGGGATCGACGTCACAAAAAATTTTTTTTTTCAAAATTTTCGATGAAGTCTCCTATTTGATAGGGACTAACGTCACCAAAGAATTAACTTTTAATTAGGACGTCCTCGACACGCCGGTTGTGTCAAGGATTTTAATGGATCCGATGTTTGAACCGACATGTCGCCCGAGGAGGGGGACCGATGATCGTTTCAATATGATGCCACGTCCAAAAATTAAAAATTGAATTTGGTTTTTTTTTTAAAAAAAAAATAGGAGTTTAGAAATCAAAAAATAATTTGATATTTTAGGAGATGAATTTAAAACAAAATCATATATGGTATCTTTTTTCGAAAAAGGGAATTTTGAGGTGATTAAGGATCTTCCTAAAAGCGTAACCAACTCCTTACCTTAGGAATCTCCGAACCGAGTGCCTATTTTATGTTCCTAGTTCCTTAAATACTAGGTGGTGACTCCAAAACTCTTTAAATAATTTTGTAAATAATTAACACTTAGATTTAATTTCTTTGGGGAGTCCCATCCGACATCGTGTAGCGACAAACCATATCCTATATTAGTCTTGAAGTTTCTTTGCCCCATAAGTCTTGATCACTATTCATTATGAACTTGGGGTTTTTATCTCTTTCCTACCAATTAGGGAAAATTAATTTTTCTGAACTTTTGAAGTTGACCACCATCCACCTATTGTGATCTACCCTTGCGACACCATTCCTTGTTGAACTTTTATTGAGTCATTATCCTCCCACCATGACTACTCTTTGCCCCTAGCTTGATGGCTTTGATTGCTTCGATTACCTTTCCTCTAACCGACATGATGATGTCATTGTTTGACCAATTGTTGAACTTGATTAGAGTTGTTAGGTCCTTGGCATTACTCATAAGTGTTCTTAATTTTATGGATTACCATTCAAGTCGAGTCACGAGATACCTCCAAGTACTAGTTGAGATCAAACATTTGTCATTGTGTTGGCATAACCATTGTTTGTGCTTAGATTTCATCTCGTTGATACTTGCATCACAATTTAGAAATTGGTCTCAAAATTTTCATCATAGTTTTAGAAAGATAATTGAATAGACATTTGGTTTCTCATGGATTAAGCCATAAACTTAAATGATTCTCTTGAACATAATTCGGATCATTTACAAGAAATGCAAAGATGTTCCAATGAAAGTACTTTCATTCATAAAGATGTTAAACTTGATTCATCAAGAGTCAAAACATGACATTCAAATGCTATGATGCAATTTTCTTAAGAAAATTATTAGGCTAAATTGGCAAACTGTTTGGCTCATATAAAGTTTGTATAAAAATTGATTTTTAATAGAATTAAAAATGATCTCGTTAAATGATAAGTGTAATAGTGAATGGAAAGGCTTGAGTAGAAGGTATTTTGTAAAATTAGATTTTAAAGGATAGTCTTGCTTGAGAATTTCTTGATTCTATTTATTTTCTTATCCCTAAATTAGTCAATGAAAACTTTTCATGTGATGCCATGAAGAATGAAAAATAACACATTGAACGATCAAATTTTTTTTCTCAATCATTCTTCTTCTTTTTTATATTACAATTTTACAACATAAGTGAGTATCCTTTTATCGAAAGGGCTTGTAAAAGCACATAATGTAGGTTATGGCTTGGGCTCAAGAAAATTGGATATGTAAAGGCTAAAAAAGTATTTAAGGATCTTATGACATATGATAATTTTGTTGTCAATAGAAGTCTCTTTAGGCAATGCCCCTAGACTTTGTCACTTTAACCATTAGTTAGGCTTTTATGTCATCTTGATGTTCATATGAAATTTTTTTCTTTTTAAGCTTGCTGTAATGACTTTGTCATTTTGATTATGACTTTGTTTCTTAGCCTTAATTCTTATTGTCTATTTTTCTATATTTTGACTCCCATCTTGGTTTGCAATTTTGTATTAGTGATTTTTTTTTTTTTTGTAGAATCATTGATAGGGTTTTTTCTTTACAAAAAACTTTGAGAGTTTTGATGACTATTTATGGACTTTACATTCGACTCCTAGTGTAATGGGTAATCTTAGTCTAGGTTATTACGAAAGAAACCATTAAGACTCGAATGGGATGACAAGGGATAAATATTTTATGAGATATAGAAAAGATGACATTTCTTCATCCGAAATGCTAATTTGCCTATGCTCGATAAATGCTAATCTCTTTGGAAAACAATGATTAATTTAAAAAAACCCTTAAGTTAACTTAAAAGAAGAGATGATGAATATAATTTAAGATCATAGCTTTAAGATGCATTTTTCATCATTATTTAAGACACTAATCATTTAGTCTTCTTTCAATTTTGAGCTTTATGATATTTTCTAGGCAAAAATTTCCTTCGAAAGTTTATTTAAAAAAGGAAAAAGGGTTTCTTTTTGGCTTCAACAAAAGAGGGATTGGCCTCTTATTTTCTATTTACAAAGGTTATTAGAAAAGGAAAAATGTATCTTTGGCATCAATGAATTGAAGAATTGTATTTAACATCTATCTCGTCATGCTTTAAGATTTGATCAATCTTTTGAATTTTTTTTAATGAATTTTTCATTATATTTTATTTTCAGATAAAGATGTGATGGTAAATAACACTTTCAAATAAACATCTCTTAATTTCAGATTAGATAATATGGAATTGTAGAAAGTGAATAAGAGTTACTTCTTCATTTAAAGTTATGACTCAATTAATGCATAGCTAAAATGCATTGTTCTTGTTTTTGTTTTTTGTTTTTTTTTTCAAAAATAGAGTTCAAAATTTGAAAAAATTAAAAGACCATAATTGCAAATTATGAGCATGCATCAAATTTTTTAAACTCACTCAATATCTCCATACATGCATTAACTACCGGATGGTTTAAGAAGCGAGTTGATGTTCATGTTGGGAGCATTTAGACCACTATCTAAACTTATCCAACTTTGCTTAATCAAACCCAACGACTTCTTTTTAAAAGTAAGACCATCATCAATGTTATACCCAACAATATATGAATGATATTTACATTTCTTATGTAGTTTATACTATGAAGGATAAGAGGGTTTCATCAAGTTAGAGTTGGATTGTGTGATTTGTCCGATGATTACTAGATGCTTAAAAATTTCATCTAATGAGAAAAGTTGAGGCATAGTTGTTCATAATCTTAAGTGTTGGAGCATTTTGGGGGAATCAACTTACATGGTAAGTTTGATTGGATAAATAAGACTAGTTTGTTTGATTTGATGGACATGACTAGTAGGTTTGATTTTTGAAATATGATTGCATTCGGGTTTTTTGATATGGTTGTATTTTAATTTGGAAAAATAATAGTTATTATGGTTGTTAGATTGGATGTATATTGGGTAGATATAGGGTTTTGGATGTTTTTGAGATTTTAATGATTGTCATATCTTTTCTAATTGCTCCGTTAGTTTCGAATTGAGAGGATTCCGCCCCAACCTAGTATATTTCACCATTTTTTTTCCATTTCCACTCGTTTTCTTCTAAAAACCATCGAAAGCTTTTGAACTATGATTACCTATTTTATCCTCCTAGTGATAATGTCGATGAAATTTAAGGAGAAATTCATAACCAAAAGTTTAGAGTTTGGTGTTTTATAAGAGATGGTGATTGATATTTACCATAGTAGTGGTTGCCACCTCATACCACTTTTAGGCGTACCCATTTCCATATCTTATAGGTCCGATCAATTTGAGCAAACTCTCTATTAAATTTATTCTATTGGATGAAAGCATTGGCTAGATCCCTTCATTTCTTGATCTTGGCACCATCCAATCCATGTACCAGCTCAAAATAAATCCACTCAAACTTTTATGGATGAAGTGTATCCATAACTTGTCATCCCGTATAACCTCGGACATCTTACTATAGTATACTTTTAGATGAATCGTTGGACATTGATTGCTTATGTACCTAGCGAATTCAAAAACTCTAAATTTCATAGAATCGCCCATTTGATACTATGCCTATTTTAGCAACTCACACCGACTCATACATATTAGTGCCTTTAGTAACTTTGAGGTGTACTTTGATTACTAATAGCTTATCCGAAGTAGGCTCTTTTATTGCTTAGTCTTGTGAACTTTTCAACGGTGATGTCTATAATGGTTGTACCTTGCATTTATGGATCTATTACATATGAAAATGGCCTAGTGGGGAATGTTATTTTAGTAGTAAATATAGTTTTCCTATAGTAATGGGTGGGGTAGTAGATGGCACAAGATGCAAGCTTGACATTAGAAGATTATACGATGATTTCAACCGGAGCTTGGCCTTGTTTTTGATGCGTCCCCGCCACTTAATAAAGTCAAAAGAGCCATTTTTAACGAGTTTGGATAGGCAAATAATTTTCCTTTTCATGAAGTTAATTATCTTTATAGGTGGGCATGTTCTCATTATGCTTTCTCTTTAATTTCCATCTAGCATTTTCGAGTTGAGTATAGTGTATTCAAGAAGAGAGTTGGGTTTTGGCAAAACGGCCTATATTTCGGATCCAATAAAACAAACTCAAGACAAGTATATATATGGTGAATGTATAGTGAATATATATACATGAGAGATGTAAACTCGGATAGGATATGATGTTTTACCTTTGTGAACTTCAAATCATGATAGAGTTTGTATTAAGGACGAGCCGGATCAAATTTTAGTACTCATTGAGGATACAACCCTATAGATACTTTGGGTGATTCGAGAAACATATCTACCATAATTCTTTTTTCTTTCTTTCTTGTTTTTTTTTTTTAAGAATTTGAGTGATAGGTGCATCTTGTAACAAGATATGTAAGAGAATTTAAAATTTGGACTTATAGCCAGTTTAAATGTGACTTGGAGTCGGTTTTACTTTAAGGAAAAAAACAATACAGCTACGCACATTACATAATCACCTATTATAACTACTTGGATAATATTACAATGCTCATAATATTACATATAGATTCTTATTCTAATCTTCAAAACTCTAAACCTAAACATAAAGAAGTAGCAGCTATGGTGGTTTTAAGTCTTTTATGAGCTCTTCTTCGATGGTGTATTGGTTTCTTGTAGGTTCTATTTTTTTCTTTATTTTTTTATAGTTTCAGCACAAAATCTTCTCAAATTGAGCATGTTTTGATCCAGCTCTAAAATCCTCAATAGAATTTTTTGTTATAATTTTTTTAAAATGATAGCCTACAAAAACAAAGATTTAAATAGAATAACCTAGCAATAATAATTCATGCCTTAACGAGTTAATCCTAAAAGATAGGATCTACCTTTGCTAGAATTTAGGTAAAAATTGTCTAATTTTGAGGTCTTTTTAAGTCTCTAGACTATCTAGATTACCAATGATGTTATCCAAGTCGTTAACCTTATATACTAAGTGTTAGTGTCCGTGCCCAAGATTCAACTATGTTTGGATGGACTTGAGTTATTGTATTATTATATATTTTATTTTAATAATAATACAAAAGTCTTTCCATTAATTCTAATATTTTATGTTTATTAATTCAGTAGAATTAGATAGAAATCCATATGATATGCATTTGCATTAACGATTGATCGAAAGATGTGAGACAAACACTAATGCACATAAATTATATCATTAAATGTCCCAAGTCATAGCATTATTAAGAATGGATATTGACTATATGCGGTTATACTTATGACAACTAGGCTTATGCTATATGATAGCAATTAGAGATCTAACACCTATTGGCATGATGATGTCAAAGCAAGCATTTAGATCATTTATGTTATAGAACATATCACTAGACTTGACTCACCATAAGAACCCATTTAGTTTAGTCTATAGGAATCTCATACGAGATGGATACAAGTGGTCTTTAAACTTGATATCATCAAGTGTTATCTCGTTAAAAGATTTATGCACTTTGACACTTATTTCGATGAACACTATAAAGGGTTTAACGTGGGCAATTTGTTGGGTGCACTAGGAATCTAATGGAGGTAGGTGTATGACTAAGATAAGACATGTCATTCCTTGCATACTAAAGCGAGTTATCACATTGCACTTCGATGAATGTCTACTTAAGAAATCTATGGTCATAGTAGGAGTACACTAATAATACATTGGTTTACTCTAAGAGCTAAGATATTTAAGAATCAAAGAAAACTTATGTGATTATAATTGAACAAGACCTATAACCAAGTTCAAGATCACACTCGTGATAAGTTGACATAAGGATTGAATTGTATGATAACCATGCTCATGAAAGGTAATAATGGATCAATTAATCCTCCTAGAAAATTAAGTAGTTATGATGCCTAGCTAAAGGTCAATCTTGATTTATGTATCAAGGCATAAAAGAGTCTTTTGTTCTTGATACATTACCAATATATCTAGGAGCCTATTGAGTCAAACACATTAGTTTAAGCATTATATGATTAAAAAGAAACAAAAATATTGGAAAAAGTTTTCAATTTTAAAAGTTTCCTATCTTGTAAAAGGTTTCCAAAAAAGAAAAGTTTCCTAAAATAAAAATATTCCTATTTTAGAAATTACTTTCCTAATTTGGAAGTTGGTTCTAAATTTGGAAGTAAATAACCTAAAATGAAAATAAATTTCATAATTTAAGTTAAATGGTATTTTGAAAAATTAGTTCATAATATGGGCTACCTTAAATTATCTAAGATTATTTATTTAGATAGTGCAAATAAATTAATTAGATCATAATGGTTTTGACTCAATAGGCTTAATTAAAAAGGCCTAAAGATATTTTAGTGGGAGGATAAACATCAACCTTATTGGTTAAGGGCAAGAGTTTTAAAGATAAAAATCAAAAGCCCACATGTTAAATAACTTCTAATCCTTTGAGGATTAAGAAGCACCAACCATAAGTCCAATTAAGACTTATTTGCCACCTATCTCTTTATCCTTGAAGGATAAGGAAACCCTCCCCCTATAAATAGGAGGAGAGGTGTGGTATAAAGAGAGGGAAGATTTTAGGGGAGAGAAAATTCGACACACTAAAAAAAAGTAAAAGGGACATACGGTTGATATAAAAATTAGAAGAAAATTGTTTTTCTCCCTAGCCCTAGCACGCTACCTCCTCTCTTTTCTTTTTGGGTTATTGCAAACTTGCTTAGATTAGATTTCTATAAGAAACACTACACAAATCAAAAAGGTGGAGCTAGCACTCTATCAATTTTGAGTGCTACTTTGTGGGTGCTTAGACTATATGGATCATTAATAGAGGCTGGACATTTAGATAACTTTTTTGTTAAAGAATTTAGATCTACGCTATAAGACGTAATTCTCTATTCATTACCGTAATTTATGCATATATAGTTAGTTGATTCAATGACATGATCTTGTGCCCTTTAGATGGAGGAAATTTTTTTTATTTATTCCGTAGGATACATGATCCTTTAATTGGTATCGAGTCTCTATTAAATCTTTGATTATATGTTATGTTAATTATGATTAACTCGTATAAATTAATTATGTCCGATTATAAATCTAGTGTTTTTGGTATTTTATATTAATTTAAAATTGAAATTTGGATTAAAAATAGTGAGGTGTTCGAGGCCGACGTTAGACATCAATGCTCACGTGCATAAAAACCTAGGCTGGTCGTGTGTTGGGTGTGCGACAACCCCTTGCTAGGCACGAGCCGGGTATATAGTAAGCCGGGGCAATCACACATTGGGTGAGCAACGGGCCGGACCCTGCTAGCCAAGAGGCCATATGATAGGTGCTATAGGCCAAGCCCACGTACGAGGTATGCGGGCCGCTACTCGTGTGCTGAGGTCGCGTTTGAGGTGCATAGGTCAAGTGTTGCATGCCAACCCGGGCGCAAGGCGCGTAGGTTAGGCCATAAGCCGGACGTTTACATGCTAGGCTGTTTGTCATGGGTAGGTGCACACTAGCATGCCAAGCCTAGGGCTTGGGCATTGAGGCCCAAAAGCCATAGGCCCAAAATGGGCCCTAAGGCTCGAAAAGTTTTAAAATTAAAATTTAAAATTTTTTTGATAAATTTATAAAATGATCAAAAACATAGATTTGTAATTATTTTATGAATGAAATGTGTTTCATTAGTATGCCATGTATCGGTGTGATTGAAACATGAATGAATGGTATGGATGAGTCCACCTAGTTTTATGGAATGAATGTTTGTAATTTTTTTAGATAAATAGGACTCGCGCGTCCTCCCTTCTCTTATACTCTATTGTATTTCTCTTCTCATCTTACTCCCCTCGAATATAACTCGAGGTTTCTTATTCAAATAAATATAAAGGTAGAAGATAGGAATTATAATTGATGCAGAAGAAAATGCTAACAAATGAAGACATTCTTGAAGAATTTGTAATAATTTTTCACATAGGAATTTGACCCACTAGTCTCCTTGTAGCTCAAGGGGGCTAGTATTAGAAATCTATTACCATTCACTAATCTTTTGTGTCATGCATGAGATGTATGTATATTATGCAATTATTATTAGTATGCATGTTAGGAATAATATGATTATTGATTAGTATGAATACTAGGATGAGATCAATAAAATTAAATCCTTGAAATAAAATATTAAGTTGATTGCCTTCCAATTTTATAAGGAGGGAACTCTCTTGGTTGTTATTGGCTTGTTGAGATAACTCAAGGTCATTTCTTCCTCAAGGGAAACAAATCATGAGCCATGTGATGTCCTCAAACTTTGGGTCTAACTTAAATGAGTTGTTGGGTTTGTTGAGATAACTCAAGATCTAATAAATTTATAGGCAAGGATTGATATTCGCATAAGATGTGATATAATAAGGAATTATCATGCCTATGAGATTAAGAATTACATTAGATGTAATTGGTAAGAAGTTACCTACCAAATTCTTCATATATGGCTTGTTGAAATAACTCAAAGTTAATGTATGTTAGAGGATGAGATCCTAACCCACTAAGAACATGAATCAAAAATTTTTCTCAAGTCCCGTATTAAAGGTTATAGAACTTTAAGAAAATAGTGAAAGCGAACATAGATTTTACTTCTTTGATTTATGCTTTGTTTTATTTTATGCAATTTAATTAACCAAATTGTATGTTTTTCTATACTATCGGATTGCACGGTATGACTAGCAACACATCAATACGATCAATAATTGATGAAAGTAATGCTTTCAATGGCATAAACTTTCTTGATCGGGAAATAAATTTGAGGTTATTCCTCCAACATGAGAAAATTCTTTATACAATAAAGAAAGCTTTCCTAGTTGAGCCTCATCAGAATCAAGTCGAAGTTCATATAGCATTAATCAAACATAGAGATGATGCGATTACTACTCAAAGCATCATGCTTACTGCTATGACGTTAGAGCATAGGCACCAACACGAAGCTCATAAGCTTTTGAGATCATAGCAAGGCTTAAAAGCTTATTTGACAAAAATACTAGACATGAGTGTTATGAGATAGCAAAAAAGCTCTTTAGAGCCGGAATGGATGAGGGATCTAATGTTGAAAAGCATGTCACTAAAATGATAGGCTATATCAATAACTAGCAGAGCTTGAATTTATAATGGATGTTGAATTATCCATTGACCTAGTATTGCAATCCTTAGCCAATAGCTTTGGATAGTTCATCATGAACTTCAACATGATGAGCATGGAAAAGAATCTTAGGGAGTTATTATCCATGTTAAGGGAAGCTTAGTTCAAAATTAACAAGAAGAACAAGAGTTATGTACTTCGGTTAATAAGGGAAAAGGTGTAGTAAAGGGTAAAAAAAAGCCTAAAAATAAGAAGTCTTTAATTGCACCTACTGAAAGAGTAAAAAGCCCAAGGCTTAGAATAGCCTAAACGATATAGTCTACTTTCATTGCAATAATAAGGGCATTAGAAGTGTAATTGCAAGGAGTAACTAGAAGGGGTGCAAAAGAAGAGTTATACCACCATCTTAGGTATTTATGTTATTACGACTGATTTTCTTATTTTTAAATTCCACTCCATAGGTATATGATACTATATGTGGTGCTCACATTTATGAAATGTAAAGGTGTTAGAAAAGAAAGGAAAATAGCTTCAAGGGAGATATCCTACATAACTACAATGGATCACTAGTTGGATCACTAGATATAGGTATTTATGAGCTAGCACTATCATCTAGCACTACCATTTAGGAATGTGCTAAGACTCAATTATTATTATTATTAGAGACTAAAGATGTTATTGTTATTTCTTTTTTTGAACAAGTATTTGATTTTTAAGAATAATAGTTATTTTTAAAGATGATTTTTATGAAAATATCTTGATAATAAATATATGTTTTGAACATAACTCCCATGTATATAATATAAATACTAAAAAAATCAAATGATTAAGACAACATAAATTTATAGCAACATCAACTTAGCTATATAAACGAGAATCTCATATCCAATCTACTTATAAGTTGATATCTAGAATCATTTGATAATGTCTAAGAAATCTTGTTTGCTTAGCAAAGAGACTTGAATCCCCTTTTACTTAAAAAGGAGAAAGAGCTACTAATTAATAAAGACCCTACATATAGAGATGTATGTAGGCTTATGTTCACCCAAGCAAGAAGAGAACATGCTTGTCATATAACCTTTAATGATAATAGATCATGTTTTAGTTATACGACATAAGTCTAAATCGTTTGAAAGGTTCAAAGTTTAGACTTAAAAGTTAAGTGACGAACTAGCAAAAATGTTAAGGCTTTTTGATTAGATCAAGATGATGAATACTTGAACGCTAAAATTTTAGATCACCTAAAAGAGAATGAGATTATCTAAGGACATCACATGCAAGACATGATTGGTCCATAATGAGTCAAATTAATATCCCTATTTTATTTTGAAATAAATACTCCTTACTACAACCTTTACATTGAATTAGGTTCTAATTAAATCTATTTAAATAGAGCTTATATGAGATATGGAACGAAAAGAAAATGAATTCATCTTTTCTTAAGATTTGAGGCTATAAAGTATATGTCAAAAGGTTTGACAAAGACAAACTAAAGCTTAAAATAATAAAATGCTAATTTGTGAGATATCCAAAGCAAACATAAGGATATCAATGTCTTACCACCGAAAAAAATGTTGTTCATGACTAGGTATGTTATATTCCTTGAGAAAGAATTTATAGATTCTAGAAACAATGAGAGTAAATTTGAACTCAATAGGATTCGAGTAGACTCACAAATTGAAACTTTACTAAAGGAACCCTAAGTAGAATGGTTACAAAGTGTTGTAAATATCCTACAAACAAAAACACAAGATTTGAACTCAATAGGATTCGAGTAGACTCACAAATTGACATTTTACTAAAGGAACCCTAAGTAGAATGGTTATAAAGTGTTGTAAATATCCCACAAACAAAAACACAAGAACTTCATAAGTTTTAAAATTCATCAAAAGAAAAAAAGATATGATCTTCTTATCTTAACACATGGTGATGTAAGCCCTAAAAGGGATAATGAAGCTCACACTTATGAAATGACAATGTTAGACATTGATTCCTAAAAAAGGCAAATTAAAAGGATGTGTAGATGACACACTCGATGGTTCTCAAAAACATACAAATGAGATTTATAAAATGCAAAAGTCCATTTATAGACTTGAGCATATCGCTAGGAATAAGATTCGACATTTTAATGAAATAATCAAAGAGTTTGATTATTCTCTAAAATAAAGATAAACCTTGTATATATAAGAAGTTAGTAGGAGCCTACTAGTCATAGTTATTCAACATGAAAAATTAAATACTTATTGGCTATAATCGTGCCACAAACTACAAAAGATTATGATATCTAAAAGTAATTTTTCAAGTATAACATGGGAGAGTAACATACAATCTAAGAGTGTAGATCTATAGAGATAGATCACTTAGAATGTAAATAGTCTCCTAAGGCGAGGTGCAAAGACATGACATAAAAAATTTTCGTATGGAAAAATCAAAGAAAAATTTATTCTAATATCATATAGCTTGATGGATAACAATAAAAGATCCATAGCATAAGCTAAGGAGCTAATGTCTCATCAACGACCCAAATATGTATTGCATCGCTACCACTTGATTATAGAGATAAATAGTCGTGGTAATAGAAGAATAGAAAAAGTCCATACTAACGATAATATAACTAACCCCTTGACTAAGCGTTTGTCACAACTAAACCATAAGACCACTTACTCGATTGTTGAGCTTAAGGAATGTGGTTGGTTGGCTCTAGTGTAAGTGGGAGATTGTTAGTGTATTGCTTAAGATCCAATAATTTTTGGATGGGTTTGAGCTATTGTATCATTTCATGATTTATGATAAAGAAGTTTTTATATTAATTCTTATCATTTACATTTATTGATTGAATAGAATTAGATATAAGTCCATATGATATACATTTGCATTAGTGATTGATCGAAATATGTGAGACAAACACTAACGCACATAAATGATATCATTAAATATCACAATTCATAGCATTCTCAAAAATAGACATTGACTATATGAGTTAGACTTGTGAGTGCTATGCTCATGCTATATGATAATAATAGGAGATCTCACACCTATTGGTATGATGATGCCGAGGCAAGCACTTAGGTGATTTATGTCGGAGAACATATCACTAGACTTGACTCACCATGAGAACCCATTTGGTTTAGTCTATGGGAATCTCATTTGAGATGGGTACATGTGGTTGTTAGACTTGAAGTCATCACGGTTATCTCATTAGAGGATTTATGCACTTTGATACTCATTTTGATGGACCTAGTAAAGGGTTGCACGTGAGCGATTCATTAGGTGCACTAGAAATCTAATGAAGGTAGGTGTATGACTAAGATAGGATATGTTATTTCTTGTATGCTAAAGGAGTTATCACATTGCACTTCGATAAAGGTCTCGCTGAAAAAATCTATAGCCATAGTAGGATATACTAATAGAGCATAGTTAGTTTACTTTAAGAGCTAAGATATTTGGAAATCGAAGAAAACTTATGTGATCATAATTCAACAAGACTTATAACCAAGTTTGAGATCACATTATGATAAGTTGACATGAGGACTTAAAGCCTATTAAGTCACACACATAAGTTTAAGTATTCATATGATTAAAGAGAAGGAAAGATATTGTAAAATGTTTTCAATTTTGAAAGTTTCCTATTTTAGAAAAATTTTCCAAAAGTGGTAAGTTTCCTAAAATGGAATTTTTTCATAAATGGAAGTTTCCTAAAATGAAAAGTTTTCTATTTAAGTTGGTTCCAAATTTAGAAGTAAATAACCTAAAATGAAAATGAGTTTCTTAAGTTAGGTTAAAGGGTATTTTGAAAAATTACTTCCTAATGTGTCTTGCCTAAAATTATATAATATTATTTATTTGGATTGTTTAAATAAATTAATTGGACTAGAATGGTTTTGGCCTAATAGGTTTAAAAGCCTTTAGATATTTTAATGAGAGGATAAACATCAACCTTATTGGATAAGGATGAATGTTTTAAAGATAAAAATCAAATGTCCACACATAAAATAACTCTTAATCCTTTGAGGATTAGGAAGCACCAACCATAAGTCTAACTAGGACTTATTTGCCATCCCTTTCCTTGTCCTTGGAGGGTAAGGAAACTCCTTCCCTATAAATAGGAGGAGAGGGGCGAGTATAAAGAGAGAAGATTTTAGGGGAGAGAAAATTCGACACACCGAGCAAATTAAAAAGGACACATGGCTAAAATAAAAATTAGGAGAAAATTTTTTTTCCCTAACCCTAACATGCCACCTCCTCTCTCTTCTCTTTGGATTGTCACAAACTTACTTGGATTATATTTCTATAGGAAACACTACACAAATTAAAAAAAAGGTGAAACTTGCACTCTATCAATTTTAAGTGTTTCTTTGTGGGTGCTTAGATTGCGTGGATTATTAATAGAGGTCGGATACTTAGCGGCTTTTCTACTAAGGAATTTAGATTTATGCTATAAGAGATAATTCTCTATTCATTGCTTTAATTCATGCATATATAGTTAGTTGATTTAACGAGCATGATCTTGGGTCCTTTAGTTGGAGGAAAACTTTTTATTTATTCCGCACCTTCATAAGATGTATGATCCTTGATAAGGGTGGTTCATCGTCTCTAAATATTGACATAACCAAGATATATTTAGATACTATAGAAGAAGAGAAAAAAATAGAAAATGTATGGCCTCGGAACACATGCATCCTAATATTGCTCTCATTTAATAGAAAGTGTATGGCCTCGGAACACATGCATCCTAATATTGCTTGTCATTTTAGCCCCAACTCGTCTCTACCACATCTTGGTACCTTGATGGTAATATTCAAAAAGTTAGTATATAGAATAAAGATAGGATCAAGGGAATAGAGGTTGACTATACTCGATGATTATAGGAACATGAGGATAAATTCCACAATCTATAGAATCGGATAAAGATGGTGCGGGTGGCATTATAAGAGTTGTAGCGAGACTTGTGTCCCTCATGATGATCCTTCATAACCCAAGAGTTAGTCATGCCTCTCAATACCTACCGATCGAAAGATAATGGAGGAGATGATGATGAGGAGGAGGACTAGCTTTCTTCTTTTTCTTTTAGGTTTTTAATATTTTTATAAACTCGAATGCATTAATATATTTATTTGATTTTAATGCATATTATTATAATTTTTATTAAACAATATCTTGGGCTATAATAAGGTGTTATTTTTAGTTATTTGCTCGCTACCGTTAACATTAAATGGCTATTAATTTATTTAAAAAAATCGTTATTCAATAACAAATCAACGATCGAATTAGTGAAAAAAATTAAGTCTCTTTGCGAAAGACATAGAAATGGTCTCTAAATAGCGACGAATTTGGTGAGACATTTGTAAAGAAATTTAACGAGTTATAATTAGCGATGACAATTTTGTCATTAAATAGTGACGACATTATGGGGAATAGCGATGGTTTTATGACAAATTCAAGATATAAAAAAAGTTATTTACTTCGATTTAGCGATGAAAATACCTCACATTAGCGACGGATAAGTTGTTGCCGATTAGCAATATACAACAATTTTTGTCGCTAAAAAAAGATCAATGACCATTTTAGCTAGTGAAAAATATTATCATAAATCTATCGCTAAAAGTTAATAGCAACGAAAAATAATAATTTAGCAATAGAAAATTCTATTTCTATTTTACTTTTTTTTTTTTTTTGTAGTGATATAATAAAAATTATGATGACAGATCATAGTGATATAATTAAAATAATTGTAGTGGTGGTGACACCAATGCCGAAGGTGGGGTTGACATAAAAAATAATAATTGTGGCTATGAAAGAAAACTAATGGTAGAATAATAACAATAATTTTTTTTTTTAAGTTTTATATCTCCATCGCCAATTGTGGTTGTAGTAGTGATGGTTACAAAGGTGAAGGTGTGGTAGTGATGTATACAATAACTAAAAATAATATATCACTATTTTAAAAACAAAAACTCATTTTTATTTCTCATTTTTATTCCAACATCTCCCATGAGAATCAAACTATGCTTAATTTTTATTTTCATTTTTACTATATCATTCTTTATTATCAAACAACACTTAGAAAACTAACGAAGGAAACAAATGATCAACTCTAATGCCATTTCCCAAGGAAGATCAAGAAATATGCTACTTTTTTTAATTGTTGAAAACTATTAATGTATTTTATTTATTTATTTATTTTTATATTTAAAATAGTGAGGTATTTTCGAGTTAATTTTTATATCAATCGAGATGAAATTCACCTTTTCTTGGACTAAGTTAGTGTTAGAATACACCTACCTTTTGATCGATCACTAGACTCTTTTTTAGACCAAATCGGTGTAAGTCCGGTATGACTAATGAATAATTATGGATAATTATCCATAAATAGTGAATCGAAACTATTAATGTATTCTTTTCAAATTTTAGAAAATTACATTAATTACGTTCGAATTCTATCATTCACTAAGTTGTTATGAAAATAAGCCTATGATATGGTTTCTCAAAGAAAAAAAATGTTATTATGTGCTTTTAACCAAGTAAAGGTAACCTAGTTCTTTGGGTATACATAGGCTATATTTTATGGTAGCTTTCTTTTTTGAGTAGTCACATTATCATGTGAGTTGGATTGAAAACCATTTCTTCACTCAAATCTACAACACATTTTGATTTAAACAGAAGAGAGATGTGGTATAAATAAAATGAGATGAAGTATTTTAGAAATATGCATCCAATTGTACATCGGATAGCATTTTGAAAAAAAAAAAAAAAAAAACCTCTTATGCGAGAAAAATAAGAAACCTTTTTTTTTTTTTTTTTAGTTACTACCCGTCACACTAAAAATTGTATCTCTTTTAGAATATACCTTTTTTATTGTCTATTGAGCTTTTAAAAAGATTTATTAGTGTTTTTGTTGTATATTGGATTTAAAATTTTTTTAGTTTTAGTTTGACTCTATTGTATTTTTTATTTATTTTGTTTGATATAATAAAACCTTCATCGATATTAGCTTGTGGAGTAAACAATTTCACAAATCATGTAAAATTGAGTGTTAATTTTTTCTTCTTTTAATTTTCCATTCCTTTTTTATTAACACTCTATAAGAATATTTGGTGTAAACCATGAGTCCTTTCAATTTCCCCAACAAAAAG
Source organism: Dovyalis caffra (assembly GCA_963924115.1). NCBI lineage: Eukaryota > Viridiplantae > Streptophyta > Magnoliopsida > Malpighiales > Salicaceae > Dovyalis > Dovyalis caffra. The sequence goes on from CAWUPB010001195.1 coordinate 4,804,869, forward strand.
CTATGAAATGGCTAACCATTTACAGCTCTTTCATATATTTGCGGACAAGAGATACAATCAATTCCTTCGGCTCTTATAAATGTAGTTCATGATTTCAACTTGAATGGCTGGAATTAAAAGAGAGATGATTATCTAGTTTGGTAATCCAAAAATTGGATGTAACAAATAAATAAACCTTTATAGTGAATTAATATTAAATTTTATAATTGAGTATGGTTTCTTAGAATACTTTAGTTTTTAAGTTCTATAGTTGGTGATTAGTTCTCAACTTTATAAATTGCTCCATTATTATTTATTTTTTTTATGTGAGATAGGTTTCAATTTTTTTTTTTTTTTACTTGCATTCCATCTTTTAATATCTATCAGAGAGCATGGATTCTTAGATTTTTATTATATAGTTAATTTTTTTAAAAGATTCTGATACCATATTTATTAGATAATTAAGTATGAATTTTATTTAAAAGGTTTAAATCTTGTGTTAAGTGACTTTTTCTCAACTCTCATCTTTATATATTACTAATCTATTTTTTATTTTTTTTGGTTTATTCGACATGAAATAATTATTTTAATAATAAATTATGTCCTTAATTTAAATTGATATGCCATATGATTATCTAGTTTCATCGTACTTAGTTAAGGATTTGAATTCTCTTATGTTCTTAAGAGAACATGATTGATCATTTTCAAATCTCATCGTTGATTTGAAATCAACGATTCAGATTATGTTAGCGAAATATATAGATTTAAATTGCTTTTATTTTATCATATGTTAAATCATAATCATTTAATTTGAATTTATTAACTTAGATTTAATAACTACATGGTTATGTTAAAAATAATGATAGGATCTCAATCTCTTTGCTAGGCCCATGTGAAGATCAAGGTATGGGGAAGAAATTTTTTCTCAAGCCTGCCCTATTCGCTAGAGAAAGAACTATGATCGAACAGCCACATGGGACATGTCCTTGTGTATCTCAATAGTCCAAGCTAACAAAAAGTAGGCACACTGCTAATCCTATTAGTGCTGAAATATTACCCTCACTAAGAAAGTAATCTGCACTCAATTGGATAAAGTGACACATGGAAAATGATAATTACCAATAGGATTTATTTTCTTTCTTTCTTTTTTTTTTTTTTTCCTCTTTTTCTTGGCCCTGATATACCGATCTTATTGAAATGTAGCACTTCCGCCCCTTTTCTGTACTATAAATAGGTTCCAAATACGAGCCTAAAAATTCATAGAAAGACAACCCAATCTTGCATAATTTATTGCTTTGTTTTTGTTGTGTGAGATAGCTTGTATCCATGTTGAGGTTGATAGGAAGCTTCTGCTTCATTTGGCTAAGGATTTGAATTCTCTTATGTTCTTAAGAGAACATGCCTGGTCATTTTCAAATCTCATCGTTGATTTGAAATCAATGATTCAGATTAGGTGAGAGAAATAATAGATTTAAGTTGTTTTTTATTTTTATCATATATTAAATCATAATCGTCTAATTTGAATTTATTAATTTAGATTTAATAAATACATGGTTATGTTAAAAATCATGACAATCTCTTTGCTAGGCCCATGTGTAGATCAAGGTATGGGGAAGAAAGCTTTTTCAAGCCTGCCCTATTCACTAGAGAGAGAACTATGATCCAATAGCCACACGGGACTTCTTGTGTATCCTATTAGTGTTCAAAAATTACTAAGAAAGTAATCTGCACTCAATTGGATAATGTGACACATGACAAATGATAATTGCCAATGGGATTTTTATTTTTATTTTTATTTTATTTATTTATTTATTATTATTTTTTTTGGCCGTGATGTATCGATCTTATTGAAATGTGGTACTTCGGCCCCTTTTCTGTACTATAAATAGGTTTCAAATCCGAGCCTAAAGATTCATAGAAAGACAACCCAATCTTGCACAATTTACTGCTTTGTTTTCGCTGTGTGAGATAGATTGCAGCCATGTTGAGGTTGATTGGAAGCTTCAGCTTCATTTGGCTACTAATGGCCATATCCACATGGGCTCAACCCTTGTCTCCTGTGCTTGATGTTGAAGGAAAACCTCTTAGAAGTGGTGTGGAATACTATATACTTCCAGCTGAAACTGATATTGCTGGTGGTCTGACCAGTATTTGTAATGGTTCATTTCCACTTTATGTCGGCCAAGAACCTCTTGCACCAAATGTGTCTCAAGGCACTCCTGTTATTTTCAGACCCCGTTTTGCAGATACTATTATAAGGGAGTCTAGGGATTTTACTGTTGCATTTTCAGGAGCCACGACGTGCGCAGATTCTTCTGCATGGGAGGTAGTGGATCATCCAGAGACAAGAAAGAGATATATTGCGACTGGAGGAAAGTTCAGACAACCCAGACCTAGAGTTTGGTACTTTAATATTGTCAAGAATGAACAAGGTCTCTATACTTTGGCCTGGTGCCAGAATTGTACCATCCATTTTCCTGGTGCAGACTGCCATCCTAGCTCAAGGTGTGTTTCTGCTGGTATTCTGAAGGAGAATGGAAAGAGATTGTTGGTGTTGGATGATCCTGCATTTCCTTTTGTATTTAGAAGGGCTAAAGTTATTCTCCCTGCTTCTACCAAAAATAATTAAGTGAGGTCTCACTGCAATACTAAATAAATGGAGATAATTTATGGATTACCAATTAATGAGAAAGGTCCATTGGATCCTTAAATTGTCATAACAACAGTTTATGATATAATCTCTCCTCATTTATAATGTTATATTTTCTTAATCTCTCTTCTGATCGTATTGTTGGTGGTATGACCAGTATTTGCAATGTTTATTTTCTGATATAATGTCTTCTCATCTCTTAACCTACAGTCTTTCTAAGGTTTTCACACGGGAGAAAGTGTGGTATTCCAACATATCTCCTAACTAGGACAAAGGCTATATATTAATTACAAGTACCTAATTTAACTTCATCAAGTAGTTTTTAAAAATCAATGAATATTCAAATCCGTTTGAATTTATAAGATTCAATTAGATACATTTGTTAAATAAATGGAGTTCAAATATACTATGCTACTAATCCGATATATATCCGATGTATTGAAAACGATATTTTCTAATACAAGTAAGGGAAACCAACCGATTTCGGACTCAGTCTCTAGCTAGAAAAAAACATTAAATAAGACAATGTTAATATTCGAATCAGATAATAAAATAAACATTCTAAACAGAATAGGGTTTTCAAATCCATTACAAAGGCTAAGCAGAAAATTTTAGAATATAAAATCCTTGAAGCCTTCTAGAATAGTTTCAATTATAAAATATTTCAATTCTAAATTATCTAAATATAAATCAACCATATTCGAGAAAACAACTTTCTTAAATATCAACCATTCAATTGTTAATCCTCGTTAAACAACACTTACATACCACAATTCTCTAAGAACTCGACCAAAAAATAAATAAATAAGTGTTTGACAGGTATCGTTTTACATATGTTGTACTATTTACGTACTTAGCATGGATTTAACTCAGTATATATATATATATATATATATATTAGTCCGAAGATACCTCTTATCATTTAATTAATAAAAAGAAAGTAACTTAATTTAAACGCCTTGTGTTCAAGCATGATAACACTTTGTACTCTTCTAAATATTTGACGATGAATTTTCAGGCAAAGATAGGATGAAAAAACAAAGATATCTTCATATCTATAAATGAGCCTCAAAGAGAGAAAGTTACGAAAAAATTAACAAAAGATAGTCTTCTTTGATTTTTCATTAATTGAAGGTTGTTGTGATCGTTCGAAATTGATTTGAATAGGAATCAAAGCTGAACAAGAGGTATATGAAATTCTAACCTAATATTTGAATTTTTAAAATAAAAAATGATAGTAAGTCATAAAATATTTAGATTAACTTATATTTGTTGAATTTCAAGCAAAACCCCTTAAAATATTGTGTTTCTAATGTTTTGAAGTTTTATTATGAATTTTTTTGAAAAACCCTTATTGTTTAATGCAGATGTTTTTTATTAAAAATTGATTATATATGTTGTTATTGGTGGTTCTGAACAACATCCTTAAAAGATACGATGTTTTTAGTTGATTTATGAAATTCTCACAGAGAAACTCTAATTTATTTGATGCAGAATGTTTTAGGGTTTTAAAAGTAAATTAATTCGAAATTAAAATTTTATAGTGTTATTATTGGTTTAAATTAAAGAATGACTCAGCTACATGTTTACCATTAAATTTTTTAATGGTGGTTGTTAGAAAGGATTTTTTTTATAAAAAAAAATAAAATACTTGTAAAACTTATTTAAAAAAATATAGTTGTTTTAATCTTATTTATCAAAATAATATAGTTTTTACCACGTAGACTAAATCTTCTACACATGTTAAATTTTTTTAATGCTAATAATGAGTCATTTAACACATCAATTTTATCTTTTTTCTAAAAAAATTATGTTATCTAATAAGAATCCAACACTGTTTTGTCTATCCTTAGACTACTGCCGTGTCTTATACTTCACTTTGTATATATCAAGTAGTGTCTCCTACTCTCAATAGAAGTTGTATATGTATACATTCAGGTCTGTCTCTACTAGTAGTCTGTCTCTGCAAGTAGTCTTCTATTTTGGCTATAACTCTGTAAACTATAAATAGAGATCTTCAATAAACAAGCAATCATCTTCTGATCACACATAAATCTTTCATGGTATCAGAGCATTAAGAGGTTTAAAAACCCAGCCACCAAACAGCTTAAACAAACCCCTCCTCACATACCAGCACGCACCACAGCTTGTTTTTAAATAGCAGCAGCACACCAGCTTGCACCCTCCTACGTACCAGCTACAGTTCCCTTGTGTGCCAGCCCCCACACACACAACAGGCCTACTACGTGCCAGCCAATACCCCTTGCTAGTTCCTCCTCTTTTTTTACAACTCCACTCATCCATGGCCAACTCAGCTTCAACCCAAACACCTCTTTCTCAAACACTAAGCACTCACCACGCCCTACAGACCCCACCCCAAAACACCACCTACCCTAACATAACACCTCACTTATCCATCAAATTGACCTCTGCAAACTACCTCCTATGGAAAACACAACTCTTGCCATTATTAAGAGGACATAAGCTTGCACATCACATTGATGGCAGCCTTTCATCACCCACCATAACAGACCCAAACTACCCTGACTGGTACACACAAGATCAACTTGTTTTAAGCTGGATCATCAGCTACCTCTTAGCCAATATTGTCACGCAATCAGTAGGAGTTAACACTGCACGTGAAGCTTAGAACAAACTTGCCACTGTGTACTCCTCAGGCTCTAGAACTCAAGTCTGTCAACTTCACACCAGCCTGATTGAACTCTCACAAAGGAATGATGACATCCCAACCTACATGCAACGGGCTAAGGAAATTTCAGATCGCCTTACAGCACTGCAGCATCCCATTCCAAAAGAAGACCTAGTGGACTATATCTTACGAGGCCTAGGTTCAGCATATCGACCCTTTGTGCGCAACATAGAAGCAAGGCTTACACCAGTGTCCTATGATGATCTTTTCTCCCTACTGTTGAGTGAAGAAGTGCAACTTGCACGCCATGAACATCCATCAGAAATAGTGCTTCCAACAGCACAATTCTTTGCCCGAGGATTCAATCCCTTATGTGGAAGAGGCCGCTATCGTGGCAGAAACAAAGGACCTAGTTTTGGCAGATCCCAATCCACATACCCAACCACAGATAGAAATAATAGCACCTCAAATACTTGCTACAATTGCAAAGGTATTGGCCATAATGCCACCCAATGTCCCTCCCCGAAACAGTAACATGATAGACGGAACCCCAAACATGAATCCCACTTGGCATCTAAACGTTCCAGCCCTAAATCTCCACAATCATGGGTTATTGACACCGGAGCTATGCATCATCTGACAGTCGATATGGAAAACATGGGCATTCACTCTGAGTATAACAGTCCTGAAGAAATCACAATTAGCAATGGTAAAACACTTCCTATTACTTACACTGGTTCCACTACCTTTTTCATCAATATTACACAATTTTCACTTGATAATATTCTTCTTGTTCCCCAAGCCTCTAACAATCTGCTTTATGTTAGTGCCTTTACAAAATCTAACAATGTTTCTCTTGAATTTTTTCCTTCTTATTTTCTGATAAAGGACATCCACACCAAGCAGATTTTACACATGGGGGAGCTTAATGATGGGCTCTATTCAATGCCACTTAGTCCATCTCCGAAAACCTTTCCACAAGTCTTTTTGAGCTCTCTGTCTACTTGGCACGCTCGCTTTGGCCATGCATCATTCAAAACAATGCAAAAAGCCCTTAGTCAGTCCAATATTCATGTGTCTACTCGAGATGTTCCATCTCTTTTCCATGCTTGTAGTGTTGGAAAAATTCATAAGTTACCCTTTCCCGAGTCCTCTTTTCAAGCGTCCGGTCCTTTAGATTTAATTTGCTCCGATCTCGTGGGGCCCATCTCCCGTTCCTTCTCTCAATAGAAACTTTTATTATGTTTTATTTTATGATCATTTCAGCAAATATTCATGGATCTATTTTATTAAGTACAAATATGAGGTTATCAACTTGTTTTATCAAATTTAGGCATATAGTTGAAAAATCTTTTGGCGGATCCATAAAGGCATTCCAAGCTGATTGGGGAGGAGAGTTTCAAAGCCTTGCTAAATACTTATCCGATAATGGCATTACCCATCGGAGTTCCCGTCTTAAAACCCCCGAACAAAATGGGTGAGCCGAAAGGAAACATCAACATATTACCGAAACAGGACGAGCATTACTCCACCGTGCCTCCATTCCACTTAAATTTTAGGAACATGCCTTCTCCACTTGTCGTTTACTTCATTAATCGTTTACCCACACCTCGTCCGGCCCATAAAACTCCATTTGAAATTCGTTTCACCGAGTCACCAAATTATGATACGTTACGTGTATTTAGGTATCTCTCGCTATCCTTGGTTAAGACCCTACACTAGAAATAAGTTAGAACCTCGGTCCCGAAAGTGTGTCTTCCTTAGGTATAGTCAATCGCATAAAGGGTATAATTGTTTTGATCCTATCATAAATAAAATCTTTGTCTCACATCATGTTTTGTTTGATGAACGAGTTTTTCCATATCATGATGGCAAATCCAATGACCCGTATCCTCGGAAACCCATGATGTTGTCCCACTACATCCACTACCCATACCCACCGGTAGTCCATCATCGGGCCTTTTTTGCCCTACGACCTCTCATCTCACCATACAACCATGCACACCCGTAAGCCTACCGGCCTCAACAAGTCCGTCGGCCCCACGGTCGCCTCAACTTACGAGCCTACCCACAAGCTTGCTCGACTCCAAGGTGTGCTTGACTCACGAGGAAAATACACCAGCCCGACCGACCTAACTCAAAACACCCATCTCCCTCTCCTTCACCTATCCAATTAGAGATAGACCTCACTCGGTTATCTCCCACCCTCTCAACCTCAAAACCTGCAGACAACCATCTCACCCTATGAAAACTCGATCCAAGACAAGCCACAAGCAAACCCAAAATGTTCCACACCACCCATGCATCCATTGCACCAACTTGCTACACCACTACCGCCAAATATCTAATATGGCGCCAAGCAATGGATGAAGAAATGCGAGCACTAAAGTCCAATCGCACATGGACCTTGGTTCCTTGATCTCAAGCATCCAATATTATGGAGAATAGATGGGTTTATAGAATCAAAAGGCTACGGGATGGGTCCGTGGAAAGATACAAAGCACGGTTTATTGCAAAGAGGTTTCACCAAAGACCGGGCATTGATTACACGGACACCTTCAATCCCGTTGTCAAACCAACAACGAGTGAGACTAATTCGTCCATTACGGTAACGAATGGGTGGAATGTGCAGCATATGGATGTCTTCAATGCTTTCCTCCATGGAGATCCGGAAGAGCTAGTATACATGGAGCAACCACGAGGCTATATTGATCCCGACTTTCCCCACCATGTCCGCTCATTGAAGAAGTCACTCTATGGCCTCAAACAGGCCCCTAGAGCATGGTACCAATGTCTCATAACAGAACTTGTTAATCTTGGCTTTCGGGGATCCAAGTCGGATACATCTCTGTTCATATACACAACGAGTAAAGACATACTATATTGCCTTATATACGTGGATGATATATTGGTCACCGGCACAAGTGAGAACCTTGTTCAACGTGTTAAAACACTACCGCAACAAAAATTTGCTATCAAAGACCTAGGCAAGCTTGATTACTTTCTAGGCATTGAAGCTCACTAGACAAAGGGAGGACCGATCTTAACTCGGTCGAAATATATCGAGACATCTTATGAAGGGCAAACATGCATGAAGTCGGTCTAGTTTCAACTCCAAGCATGTACCTCGGTTAAGCTGCCGAATGCGGGAACTCCTTTTGAAAATCCAACTTTGTTTAGGAGCATAGTAGGAGGACTCCAATATCTAGCCTTAACACACCCGGACATCTCCTTTGCAATAAAAAAAGTTACCCAATTTATGCACACTCCGACGAATGTGCATTAGGGGCCGTGAAGAGGATCCTACGTTATCTTGGTTCTACAACCGACCATGGTTTACACATCAAACCGACAACATCCTTGCACATAAATGCCTACACCGATGCGGATTGGGGAGGTGGATGTTGATGATCGAAAAAACACAACTCGGATATGCTATTTATCTAGGTAGCAATTTGGTGTCTTGGTGCTCCAGGAAATAAAGAACAGTCGCATAATCATCCACGGATGTAGAATATCGTGCCCTTGCAACCACAGCTTTAGAGGTCACCTGGATACGATCGCTCTTGAAAGAAATAGGTATTACATTTTCTATGGCTCCTATCATTTGCTTCGCGATAACATATCGGACACCTATGTTGTTGCAAATCCGGTGTTTCATGCTCAATCAAAACACTTGAAAATTGACTTCCATTTTGTCGGAGACAAGGTGAAAAAGAAGGAACTAGTTGTCAACTTCATCTCCACAAAGGATCAAATTGCGGATCCGCTCACTAAAGCCTTATCCAAACGGCAGTTTCTACTCTTACGGGACAAGCTAACTCGCAAATTACGAGCTCGACTTGAGGGAGGATGATAAGAATCTAACACCGCCGTGTCTATCCTTAGACTACTGCCGTGTCTTATCCTTCACTTTGTATATATCAAGTAATGTCTCCTACTCTCAATAGAAGTTATATATGTATACATTCGAGTCCGTCTCTGCAAGTAGTCTTCTATTTTGGCTATAACTCGTAAACTATAAATAGAGATCTTCAATAAACAAGCAATCATCTTTTGATCACACATAAATCTTTCATTATCATCCTAAATTCTACGTTTTTCATCTTTTCTTTACAATCGAAAAAATCTCTTTTGTTTTTTCAATCTTTGCCATGGTCGATATCGAGAAAAAACAAGTTAGAGTCCACATCGAGTGGTCGATCATTTCCCGATTGTCATATAGGAAAAACACAACCTATGTAGAGAGACGCTCTCGGTTGTTAGAGTAACATAGAATTATGTAAAGATGGTCGTTTCTCTTGCAGCACTACAATCAGCACCTATTACTCTCTACCTCCCTAAAAAATGCCCAAATCTTCATTCTAGAAAACTTAGCAAAATGTCACCAATTCAATGTTTTTTTATCGGTTTCAACCCATTCAAAAACACCATAGTTTGATTTAAAGACTTATTGGACAACCTTGATTCAAGAAATCAATCAAAAACTAGACCAAGCCGTTCCTATTGAGTATCCGAGATAAGATTTATGAAGCCATGAGGTATTCCGTTCTCGCTAAAGGTGCTAAAAGAGCTCCTCCTATTATGTGTATTGCTTCTTGTGAGCTCTTTGGTGGTAATCATCTTGCTCGCCTTCCCTATTGCTTGTGATCTTGAGATGGTAACAAAATTAAAAACCCCCATCTTTGAATTTTTTTTATTCTTTTTTAGTATTTTTTTTGTTTTTTAATTTGGTTCGGTTTTTGAGTTTTTTTTTTTTTATGCTGTTTAGTAAATTATAATCTTTTTTTAGGAACTTAATCAAGAAAATTATTGAATTGTGACTACTATTGGGTAAAGTGGGTTAGGTAGGTTCTTTGATTGCACTCATTAATTTTGTTACATGGGGTTTCCGTGACAATTGTTCTTATTTACATGTGATATAGGAAATGAGAAGCTAATATTGGTGTGAATTTTGATATATTGATTGTCATTGAGAAGTTAAGCTATTAAAGGAATCTCACTTAAAACTCTAATCTTGAGTTTGGAGGACTGATAATGTTACGATGTCTAATAATATTGAGCAACTTTAAGGTTTTAAGTGTGATATGTGATACAATGATCGTTCTTATTTGCAATCTTTTCATTTGAAGAAGGATTCAGGGTGCTTCTTTTTAGATAGAAATATTTCGATTTCAGTTTGTCCTGCACAGTTGATCAGAGAATAATGTGAAATTTTGCTTTTAACTTGCTGCTTCCTATACTGAGGAACAACTCTATCTATAAAAAGGAGAATGATAACACTTGAAGTATTTCCATTATTTTGGCAAAAAAGGAGAACAACTCTATCTACACATTTGTTTGCTGAACTTTGCAGGTTAGCAATGATTATACATCAATAAATGTCTATGTACGTGTTGTCTGCATGCTTTACCATTACCTTATTCAAGTACCTGCAGGAAGAAGGAAGGCAGCAATCAGATGGACAAAGCTCTCCGAGTTCTTGGTAAGGAAGAAATTCATCTACTTTTTGAGTATGTACGTGAATAGAATACAAAGCCAAAGTTGTGTCACGTTGCACAATATGTGTTGTTTGGAGTTTTCAACACCCTTCCTCTAACAGAGATTCTTGAGGTGACTGCTTGACTTGTCATTAATTCAATTATTCACAGTAACACATGCATAACAAGCATTTCACTGGATTCTATGACAATCTCTCATGGCTCCACTGTTTCAACTGAGCATAGAGATGGTCCATAGCATGCTTCATATCATAGGCTTTTAATTACTAGTTAAGTATGAGGCAGCCTCGGTGAAGATACTCATACATCAGATTTTGAATATAGAACGACCCAAATATTGAAATCTTTTTAATAATATTTGTCGCTTTATGTTCGATTACTTGTTTTGGCGTCCATTACAATGCGATTAAGGATGAATAATTTATAATTGATTCCTCAAAGCTTGTTTTTGTGTTTGTGTATGCAATCATAAACTTGTTGCATTTTGCAAAATCCATGAATCTAGCTTTTTGGTTTAGTGAAGATTCTGAGGTGTGCCACAATTTCCTTCGGGAACATAATTAAGTGGTTGATGTGAATTTTTTCAATCACTCTTGGTTGCTGAAAGGATAATGTTATTGGTCAAAACTTCACAGGATCTAACAATTGACTGTTTTAGTTTACTTTTGTAGAAGAATGAAATTAATCAAAAATCATTTAAATAATTTGTCAACTTTTAAATGTGCACTTCTAACTTAGCTGTTTGATGGTTTTGATGTTCAGATTAGAAGCTTCGGGGAACTCCTTGAAGGTCTTATCCCATATTCTCAGAGGCATTTCAGCAGGATAGACAGACTCGTGAGAAGCACATTTTTGCTCGACTACACCCTAAATGGAATGCCAGTAATTGAACTAGATACTAATGGTGCAGAAATGAAAGAAGCTGATACTAAGCTTTTGGTAGAAAATGTTGATCAAGAGCAAGAATTTACTTCAGAAATTGAAAGAGAAGGCTCCTTCAAAGAAACGGAAATCAAACAAATCTAAAGACAGTTCACGTAAGAAAGTCAAGAGTACTTCTTACACAAGTCTAGCACCAATTTCGTTACCGGCATAAAAACACAACACAATATAAGGCGGCTTTCACTGAAGATAATGTTTTTGACCTAGAATTTCGTAGAAAATGTCTTCCATTCCCCCCAAAAAATTTTAAATAGGTATTTAATTTCGCACTTGGCTGAATTAATTGATAGATGCCATGCACTTGTTGTAACATAAACGTTGTATGCAAATTCATATTTCTATGAGAACGTTGATTATCTTTGTTGTCAAAATCTGATAACTCTATTTCCCATGTTCATGTGAGTGTTGTGTACGAGAGTTTTCTATTCTGGGGAAGTGAATGAGTTGAAACTTGGTTTTATGGCATATCTTGCTCTAACGATTGATTGTTCAATTGTCCAAGTCCATGCGAGTGTGGGAAGTGCAGCACTCAAAATGGTCAAAGAGGTTCGTCGACAATTCAATACTATTCCAGGGCTCATGGAAGGTACAGCCAAACCAAACTGCGCAAATTGTGTCAAAATTTCAACTGATGCCTCCCTCAGGGAGATGATCCCACCTGGTCCTTTGGTTATGCTTACACCACTCATCACTAGAACCTTATTTGGAGTTGAAACTCTTGCTGTTGTTCTTGCTGGTGCTTTGATTTATAATTCATGCATATGCTCACTTCAATATTTTGACTCCCATTATTTACAAATTAGTGGTTGCTCAACTTGTCTCTGCTGACATCAGACGTGGGTCGCTGTGATTTTTAGGAGAAGAGAGGAGGGAAAGCATGAGCACGACACAACAAAAGAGGACGGGAGGAACCAATTACGATAGACACTTAAAATTAACAAGTTCTCTTTTAAACTTGTGAGAGCATTTAAACTTTAAAAAATTAGAATAAAGATAATAAAAGAGTGACAAAGAAAGCTTAAGTTAATTTTTTTCTTTTATGTTTCTAATTTTGTTAAATTATTATATTAAATATATATTATAATACTTAATTAAAAAGATGACATGGATGCTCGTATGGCAAAACTATCCTATTTATTAAATAAGATTTACAATATCTTATTTTGAAAAAAATGAATTAAAAAATACTTTATTTAAGGAAAAAAAACTTGTTAGAAAGTGGTGGCATTCAAGAGTTTTTCTTTAAAATAGGATACTTCTAAATCTTATTTGCAAAAATAAGATTGTTTTAATATTATTCGTCAAAATAACATAGTTTTTATCACGTAAATCAAATTACCTACTTAGTTTTTTTATTTGCAATACACTTGTTTCGTTAGTTATGATTACCGAGATAAAATTAAATACTAGTAGATCCAATCCTATCAACTCATCAACAAGATTCAGAAACAATTGTTTTAGTAAAACTAAAATAAATAAACCCCCAAGAACCGAGTAACTCTATTAGCAATTTCTTTTTGATTTTTCTCTGATTTTTCCCTGTTGAGTACAACATAGAAAAAGAGGACTCTATTTAAGAACATTGAGAGATAGTTTTAGACTGAGAAATGTAGAGACATTACAGCTCCCAAAGCCTAGAGGATATAAAATAATATTTTACTCTGAAAGACAATTACTATAGACACTTAAAATTAACAAGTTTTCTTAACAGCTTTTCCCACTCTAGTTTTAGAGAGTATTTTTCTACCAGATATTTGCATAAGGCTCATAAATAAGAGAGGAAAGTTTAGAACTTAAATTCATTTATTATAAATCTTTTCAATGCAGAATTTTTATTGTTATTAATTGATGTAATTGGATTTCTATAATTCCCCAGATTGAGTTGGAGATGGCTACTTACATTCTCCTCTTTACCATCATTTTCTTTACTTCTGTTTTGTGCTACTGTACCAGAATCTCCAAAATATTTATGGATGAAACGTCGAATAAATGATGATTAGAAGCTTCTGGAGAAGATGGCATTGGTCAACCGATCAAAACTCCTCCCGGGAAGCTTACGATTGGAATGGAAGAAAACTCTGTCCCATCAGAATATTCTCCTCTACTATCTTCAAATAAAAAGAAAGATTTAGATTTTAGATCAGGCTCCTCACCATTTGTTATGTTTTTCTCATCGAAACATATACGAATGACAATTTTTTTGTGGGAGTTATCCTTTGAAAATGTGTTCTCATATTATGATATCATATTGCTGACTTTAGAACTAAGTAATGAGCAAAGCAAATGCAGCTGAACTATCATGCAATCAGTAAATCTTGAAGGTTTATTTATTTTGTCTTTGCTAAAGTAATTGTTTTTAGTTCTTGTTGAAGAGCTAGTGGGATTGAATCTACTAGTATTTAATTTTATCTAGTAATCATAACTAATGAAATGAGTGTATTGCAAATAACATTTGCTTCTAAAATTTTATAAAATTATTAGTGAATTTAGCATTAAAAAAGCTGACATGTGTAGGTGATTTGATTCAAACAACAAAAAGTACCTTGTTTTGAAAAATAAGATAAAAACAACCTTATTTTTTGCAAATAAGATTAAAAGTATCATATTTCGAAAGGGAAAAAAAATCCTCTAGCATTGAAGGTGTCATAACCTATTTTTGGACCTTCAAAATTAATTAGGTTCAATTCCTCTATTTTATTTTATTATTATTATTATTATTTAGTTGTCAATGATCCATGAATTTTAATTTAGTTCTATTTTTAGTTAGGTTTTAATGATTTTTTTTTTTAATTTTTGAATATAAAACAAAAAGCAAAAAAAAAAAAAAAAAGAAGATATTGTTAGCTTCTTTTGAAATTTATGTTCTTTTTTCATAAACAAAAAAATACAAAAAAAAAAAAATAGAGTTAATTTCACATTTAGCGATTCAATCGCAATTCACGAATATCGAAATCTTGGGGAACAATTAAGAAGAAATTGAAGTGTAATTGAAAAGAATGAAAACTAGAGGAACCAAAATAATTGACTCCGGGGATTTAGTTGAAGAAGAATTGAAATGAGGAGGGATGAAATTGAAAGGATCTTACGGATAGCGGGATGAACATGAACGTTTTGCAAAGAATGATTTATCGTCCGGTGCCTTAAATTCTCTAAAAACCCACCAACCATGCAATGTACTTCTCCCTTATCGTCCTCTACACCAAGGCTGGTTTTATAATATATGTGGTCCTAGGCAAAATAATATTTTAGAGATTCTTTCAAAAAACAAATAAATATTAAACATTATTTAAATTTTATTTTTCTTGCTTTCCGAGATACAAAATCTCTAATTAAATTTTTATATTCAAGTTTACAAAACAAATCTTTTTCAATTGATAATATAACAAATTACTTAATCTTTCTTGTGACATAGTTGAACGTAAATAAGATTTTATTAATCTTAATTTTGAAAAACTTTTTTCAGCCGAAGCTACGAGTAATAAAGATAGTTAATAGTATTCTATGTGCTATCCATGCATTTGGAAAAGAATTTACCTTTTTTATAAAATTTAGTATGGCAAGTGGTGTTTTCATTTCCATAGTTATAATTTCTTTTAAACTTTTTAATTCTAAAAATAAACCTAAACCATCAATATCGAAAGCATATTGTGCTTTAGAAAGTTTTCAAGATTTAAATAATTTTTTTTCAAAATATCATCATCAAGTGATTTTAATTTTTCTACACTATAAAGAAAACCAAAATTATCTTCATATATTTTAAATCGTTCAAACCTATTTTGAAGAGAGGAAATCACATGATCAACTAAATATGTAAAATAATTAATTGTAAAAGATTCTTCAACGAGAAAATTTCATGTCTTCATTTTCAATCTCATCAAATTGTTTCTTTTTAGTAGACATTTTATTCAAATAATAAAATTAAAATATAATTATAAAAAGAGTAAGAAACTTTGGCACCCAATTATATTTGCTTGCCACACCTAATCAAGTAAACCCGGAGAGAATCACCCGAGAAAATAAAAAAAAATTTGAGAAAAAAATATAATATTATATGATTTATATACATAATTTTATTTGCATAACTTAACAAATTACCTTCGATTCTTACGCCAAGCTAATTAGAAAAGGTTTTATAAGAGATCCCCGATTGTTTGAAGAAATAAAGGAATATAATAACACAATTTGGAGATATAAAAATTGTTTCACTCACAAATATTTTTTTGAAACTTTTCCGTAAGTAAAAATGTCTCACTAAAATAAAAATTGAAAGCTTTTATAAGTAGAAGGTAACTGAAAGGACATCTAGAAAAGGTAGAATTTTTAACCTTGAAATAATTTCTCCGAATAATAGGAGTCTTTCAATACGGGAACTCTAGTACCTATGACCTATTAATAGAGAGAAGAATGGTGTCTCATACTTAGGTGAAGGCAGCACTTTTTAATTCATCTCATTCTTCACGGGTGTAGGTTTAGGGTAAAATTTTAATTGGAGCCCCCTTTCTATAGGGGCCACTAGGCATAGGCCTTAATTTATCTCATTCCGCATATTACACATGTAAATCTAAGACATGTTCCTTTGTTTGTTATTCTAGGAATGCATGTATGAATCTTCGCCTTGAGCCAAGTTCAGCATGAATTTCCCTAGTTATCTTCTTGCCCAGAGTCGGCGACCTCTATTCGGTAAGGATGCTTAATATCTAACTTGTATGCTTTAGGCTTCCAAGAGCATGAATACACATAGAAAGTTAGGATAGGCTATCTCGGGTTTTCATTTGATAAATTTGGAAATAGCATAAATTAAGGGAGAAGTGCGGACGGGGAATGCTATAGGAAGAAGAAAGGAAACGCGGAAGAGGTCGGGCTCAATCTAGCTCGAAGAGAACGAAGAAAAGAAAGCTTGGTGCTAGGCTCAACCCGACTGCGAAAAAAAAAAAAGAATCTAGCTAGGGCTTAGCCTAGGTTGTATGAGCCCAAAAAGGGAAAATGGGGGAGGGGGTTGATCCATTAGGCTCGGCCCAATGGCCGATTGGCCCAAAAAGCCCAATACTCTTAATTTAGTCATTTTCTAGATAAATCGACCTTGAAATTCTCTATTCATGATTTTTATTTTACGCTTTTTAGTTTAGGTTTAATATTTTGAATTGTTGATTTTTTTTTACATTTATTTATTTACTTAGTCAAATATTTAATTTTAGTTTAGTTTAGGTTGTATTTCAATAACTAGATTAGATAATTAATAAGTAGATGAGTCATCGAGTCTCTTAATCTTAGAAACCGATAATGACTCTCCATCAACACCAATAAAAAAATAATAATAATGACAAACAAAAATATAACAAGGGAGAGAAAATATTAGTTAGATAAAAAAAAATAAAAGAAAAGGAAGGGAAATAAAAAGAAAATGATAAGAAAAAAATGAGAGAAAATAAAAAAAAATGAGAGAGATGAAAAAATAATAAAAGAGAAAATCTTAAATGAAAAAAAAAATATAGAAAGTACTATAAAAAATATTTAACAAAGTCTCTTATCTAATAAGGACTAATGTTAACCCAAATCAATCACTTTAGTATTTTAGTTGTTCTCTAGTTTATCTATTAGGTCGAAACTTAAATTGGATTCGATGTTGATTTATTGTAACGTTCGACGGAGGTGTTCGATGATTGTTTCCATATGATGCCATAAATAAAACTAAAAAAAATTAATTTAGTTTAGAAAATAAAACTTGAAATTTTGATTTAGGATCAATCTTTAAAAAAAAAAAAATTAGGAGCTCAACTTTAGGGCTAAACTAGATGTGATACATTTTCTTGGAAATGATGCTTTTTGATGATTGATATCTTCTCAAAAATATAACTAACCTCTTACTTAAGAATCTTTAAACCAAGTATACATTTTAGGTTTCTAATTACTTTAAAGTTAGGTGGCAACTCCGAAATTATTAATAAATCACATCCCGAAATAAATAAAATTTTCAAAATAAATCTTAAATAAATAAATTTCAAGAGTCCTGCGAACGTCATGTAATGATAGGATGGCGATTCCGTTGAGGATCTAGAGTTAAGCCATATGTTTAGTCTTTTTAAATTTTATCTTATTTATTTATTTATTTCATTTATTTTTAAATTAATTTATTTTTCAATTCGTTATTTATTTTATGCAATTTAATTCTCGGCTTGTAATTTTTGCATTTATTTCAAATCCTTTAATTCGAGTTATTTATTTCATATCTTGTGAACTAGGTTGGATATTTGCTTTGAATTGTTAAACCCACCACGAAGAAAGCCTATAGAAACTCCGGACCTAAACTAAAATCTTATTAGGATTTAGATAGAGAGATTTGAAGATAAGTATGATGAAAATCTATTGATGATCATCCGAACTCTTATTTGGATTATAACTAAACCTATGCATAGAAAATTATGGAATGATATTTTCATACCTCCTTCGCATAAAGTTAGAGGTCGGATTACCCCACTAGTAATCTTGATAGTTTTGAGACTTGAAAAGACTTCAGAATTAGATAATTTTTACCTAAACCCTAGAAAAGTTATATCCTATCTATTAGGGTTGACTCGTTAAGACACGAACTATCTTCAAATGATGTCGGTTCTAGCCCTTTTTTTTTTTTTTTTGCAAGATATCATCAAAACCAATCATGAAAGAGAATGTTTTCAAGGATTTTAGGTTCGAGCAAAATGGAGACCAAATTGAGGAGGAGACTCCCTACCTTTGGATTTTGTATCGAAGTTGTGAAAAAAAAAGTCGGGACCCATAACCGATGAGTGCACTATTAAAGATGAGCCCATACAAGATTCAAAAATCATATGGCCATTATCGCCTCAATTCTATGTGTGGGATTATGAAGAGTAGAATATGAATTTATATGTAATGTAAATATTATAAGCATCGTAATAGAATCTATTAGGTTGTAAGAAGTTATTATTGTAATATAAATAGTTGTATTATTTTTGTCCTTCAATGAAAAATAGGTCTAAGTCATATTTAGAATGTACTTAGAAGCCTAAATTTTAAATTCTTTTGTGCATGTTGTCACAAGATGCATGTTGTCACGAGATGTGCTCATCATTTGGGATTCCATTTGAAAAAAATCATGTCAAAGACAAATCTGATTTGGAGTAGATATGTTTCTCAAATGGCCTAAGTGTCCGTGAGGTTATACACTCAACTAGTACTATATCCGATCTAGCCCATCCCTAGTACAAACTCTATCATGATTTGAAGTGCACAACATCAAAGCAACCTATCCAACTTATTTCACATTGTTATACGTATTTTTGGTTATATATATTCATCCATTTTGATAATAAACATGTCTAAAGAAATATAGGTTGTATTTAATGAAAGTTCAACTCTCTTTAATATCAAAGCTATATAAGAAATAAAAAACCAAAATAAGATCCAAAATGAACCATCAAGAGGAGATCAACACCATAAGGGGAAAATTCAGTTTGAGGAAGCATCACAAGTGCTACCTTGTAGGGAAGTACTTAAAGTAAGGGAAAATCCTAAACAAAAATATCATTATTTGTTCCTCTATTAAATGATCAAATGCCTTCAAGGTCATTGCACACTAGTTAAGGGGCCCGGGCTCAACTCTAAAGGTCTAGTTTTTACAAGCACCAAAGGCTCTTTCCATCTTGAACCTCGTAGTTAAGGAAATCAAGAAAACCAAACTAGTAGAAAAATTCAACTAAGATAAGTTATTTGTATTGAAGAACGCCTAAAGGCGAGTATAGGGCATGGATTGATATGACTTGATAAGAGTTGACGAGATATGCCTTATGTTAGATGTGGTGACTTCAAAAAAAGTTTAAGGTGCTTGAATTAAATAAGTACGCCGGTACTTAGTGCCTAAAAATCAATCTTCGATTTATCGTATCAAAATGGCGAAGTTATAAATGATGAGAAGCTACTAGTTCATTTCTTTCACAAAATCCTAGATGGTACCAACTTGATAGAGCCAAGATTTAAAAATAGAAGGATTTAGTATATGAATTCATCCATCGAGTACGAGTTCAATTTGAAAATGGCTCCTAATAGAAATATCTATAAAGTATGAAAAAGGATTTCAAAGAGGTTATCAAAGAATATGCACAAAGATAGCATGCAGATCACTACCTAAATATATCCACTATTGATAGAAAAAGAGTTGGTTTCTATGTTCATTGATACCTTTGAAGCCCTTTACTTTAAATATTTGATTAGTAGTTTCTCACCTAATTTTATTGATGTTGTAGTTATTAGTAAAAGAGTAGAACAAGTTCTTAGGTTAGGAAAGATTTCATATGCCAACTTGAGGAAAATTAATTTTTTCATTATTAAAAAATAATGAGATTAGCTAGTTAGAGATCATTAATTTCTAACCATAAAGGTCGTGGAATAATCAATGGCACTAGAATTACTTCTATACTCAACAATAAAATAGCAACAATCAAACCCCAATTGCCCCAACAAACGATCCCTATGTCAATATTTTTTATCTATCATTAAACTATGAACTTCTTATACAAAACCATCAAATATAGAATCAACAATCTTTTAATTTTCTTTGAAGATCATATTCTCAAAATAGTGGCAAAAAGTATTAAGACATATTGCCTCCTCTTCGGGTTTCACTAAGTGAGTTGGGTAGCTATCTCATTACCAATGGGCAAGGCATTCTTATACGTATAACCCCACTTTATCCACCATTACTATCATATTGGTGTTGTAGGCGATAATATCAAGAATTACATGGCTTTCAAGAGAAGGGTAAAGTCTTTGATTAAGCGGCGGTGGGTCTCTTTGGATGGAATTCCAAGTATGCTGAATTTTTAGAAACAATCCATTATTGAGTCACCAATGTAGGGAATAGAGAGGCGAGGGAGCTCAAAAGATATGGTGAGGATGCATGCTCATGATTTACAAACATTTTATTTTAATTTTGTTGAATTTTGAATACTATTTCTCAAAATATTTGGGCTATGCATGAATTATGTCGTATCTTTGAATGAAAGAATGCTTATACTTTCTTTAGTAATTTCATATTGTCCGATCTAAAATTAAAAGATGTTTAGTTGAAAGTATTATTTAATACTATATTTTCCTCCATCAAGAGATTATAATGGAAAATTCATTCAAAAACATTCAAAAGATTGATTAAATTTTAAAGTATGAAAAACAAATGCTAGAAATAATTCTTCAATTCATTAAACCTAAAGATACATCCTCGTAATAACCTTTTTCGAGTAGAAAGTGAGGCAATCCTTGTTTTATTGAAACAAAAAAGAAACCCAAAAAATCATTTTTCCAAATAAACTTTCAAAGAAAATTTTTGCTTTGAAAAACATCATGAAGGCCAATGTTGAAAGATTAAATGATTGGTATTTTAAATAATGATGAATAGTACATCTTTAAGTCAAAATCTTAAATCACATTCATCATTTCTAATTTTTTTGTTAACCTAAGGATTTTTCAAATTATTCATTATTTTTTGAATACGATTGGCATTTATGAGTATAGGCAAATTAGCTTTTGAAATGAAGAAATGTCATCTTTCATATATCTCATAAAACTTTTATCCCTTATCATCTTAATTCAAGCCTTGATAATTTTTTTTTACGATAAATCAAACTAGAATCACCTTTCACATTAGATAGGGGTAGAATGCAAAGTCCATAAAGTGTTGGTGAGACTTTAAAAACATTTTGTCAAAAGAACCCCATCAATGATTCTGAAAATAAAAAGAATGAGAATGAAAAATAGAATAAAATAAAAAAAGAAAAAAAGAAAAATAAATAATAGAAGAAAATATCTCTAATACGAAAGTAGAAGTCAATATGGGAGTTAAAATTCAAATACATAGATAATGAGAGTTGAGGCTAGGAAACAAAGTCTACAATCAAAACAACAAAATCAATATAACAAGTCTAAAAAGAAAAAAATTCTTATGAATGTCAAGATGACACAAAAGCTTAACTAACGACTAAAATGACAAGTCCAAGTAGCATGACCTAAAGAGAATCCTATGGACAACAAAATCATTTTATGTCATAAGACCTTTAAACATTTTTTAGTCTTTATGTACCTATTTTGTCATAAGCCCAAGCCATAGGTTATATTACTTGCTTCTACAAACCTTTTCTAATCAAAGAAAGTTCGCTTATACTATTGAATTCTAATCTCAAAAGAAAAAATAAGAAAAATTGAGAAAAATAAGAAAACATGTTTAGGCGATGTGCTCTTTTGTTGCTCTTTGGACAAGAAACATAATAGAATCAAGATATTCTCAAGCAAAGTTGTCCTTTAGAAATAATTTTTTCAAAATGCTTTCCACTTAACTTTGTTCCATTTACCAAAATAGATTTATCATTTGACGAATCACCTTCAATAGCATTAAAAAATCAAATTTTATACAAACCTTGCATGATCTAAACATGTTTGCCAGCTTAACCCAACGACCTTTTTGAGAAAATTACATCATAGCTTTGAAATGACATGTTTTGACTTTTGATCGATCAACTTTAACATCTTCATTAATGAAAGAATTTTCATTAGAACATCTTTACATTTCTTTCAAATAACCTAAATTACATTTAAGAAAATCATTCAAGAACATGACTTAATTCATAAGAACCAAATGTCCATTCAAATGATCCTTCCCTATAGATGATGGAAATTTCAAGATCAATTTACAAATTTTGATGCAAGTATTAAAAGCTTTTGAATATAAGTAATGACTATGTTGAGAGAGTCTGTAAAAAAATGGTTCAATTAATACTTAAAAGCATCTTATGTCCTTATTTGAATGCTAATCCATAAAGCTAAAAACATTTAGGAGGCTAAAACCAAGGATCTAATCACTTGGACAAAATTTAATAATTGGTCAAATAATGAAATCTTAAAGTTAGTTGATGTGATGATGGCCCAAGCATCAAGCATTGGAGCATTAATCAAAAGATTTAAAGTATCTAAATCAAAGGGTAGTAAGGTTATCTCAAGCAATCCAAAAGTCGATAATCTAGTACATTTCAGCTTCATTAGTAGCAATCTAACAAAAGAAAGGTTGAGTTTTCAAAGTGCGGCCTCTATTTCATACGGAGTTAGAAACTAATGATTGCAATTGGTTTCATTGATATACTATAGGAACATATCTCATCAAATCACCTAAAGCGAGTGCATATATCTTTTTAATTGAATCCTTATAAAGGTTCATTTCCCTAATCTTAGTTTTCAAAAAAAGAAAAAGATCACCCAAAGAGGTACGTATATTTGTTTCAATCGGATCACCCATTAAAAGTTTATCTCTTTGATCTCTTTTTTCAAAAAAAAAAAAAAAAAGATTACCCAAAAGCGAGTTCATTTCTTCGATATTGGTTTTTCGTTAAAGAAAAAGATCATCCAAAATGGTTCATATATCTTTTACGATTAGATCACCTACCAAAAGTTTTTTTTTTCAAAAAGAGAAAGATCACCTAAAATGATTTGTATGTCTTTTTTCATTGGATCACCTATAAAGGTTTGTTTTCTTGATCTCAATCTTAAAAAAAAAAAAAAGATCACACAAAATGGTTCATATATTTTTTTCAATCGGATCACCTATCAAAGGTTTATCTCTTCGATCTCATTTTTCAAAAAGAAAAAGATCACCCAAAGTGGTTTATATATTTTTCGATCGGACCACATGTTAAAGGTTTATTTTTCAATATCATTTTTCAAAAAGAAAAAGGTCACCTAAAACAATTTGTATATCTTTTTTTAGTTGGATCACTTGTCAATAGTTCGTTTCTTCTATCTCATTTTTTAAAATGAAAACGGATCATACAGAGAGGTTCATATATCTTTTTTAATCGAATCACCGATCAAAGATTTGTTTCTTCGATCTTGGTTTTTCATTAAAGAACAAGATCATCCAAACCAATTCATACATCATTTTCAATCGGATCATCCATCAAAGGTTGGTCTCTTTGATCTCGCTTTTTAAAAAGAAAAAGATCACCCAAAGTGGTTTGTATATCTTTTTTGATCGGATCACTCGTCACACATTTTTTTTTAACCTAAATTTTTCATTAAAGAAAAGATCACTCAAAGCGATTCGTATATATTTTTTGAACGGATCACCTATCAAAGGTTCATTTCTTTGATCTCTTTAAAAAAAAGAACGATCACCCAAGGCTATTCATATATCTTTTTCAATCGGATCACTCGTTAAAAGTTCATTTTTTCGATCTCGTTTTTCAAAAAAAAAAAAAAAGGATCACCCAAAACGATTTGTATATTTTTTGTATCGAATCATCCGTTAAAGGTTCATTTTTTCAATCTCATTTGAATATTGCATTTTACTTATAGGAAAGACCACTCTTGACAACAAGGTCATTAAATTTTACTTTTCAAACCAAATTGTTCTTAAAATAAGACCATTATATTTTACTTCTCGAGTAGGTCACCTTTAATAATAAGGCCATTGCATTTTATTTTTCGGGATTGGCCACCTTTGATAACAAGATCATCGCATTGTATTTTATTTTTAAGGACATGTCGCCTTTAACAACAAGACCATCCTATTGTATTTTATTTTTTAGGATAAGTGTCCATGACAATAAGGTCATCACATTTTACTTCTTTGGGTTAGTTGCCCATATAATAAGGCCATCACATTTTACTTTTTAGGGCAACCTTCTTGTACACTAAGGCCATCATATCTTAATTTTTTGGAAATGTCATTCGGAACAACCGAGTCAATCTAAAAAAAAAAAAATTCTTTACACACTTGTTACGCAAAGTCATTGAAAAATATATTTTTTATTCATTTGACTTTACCTCATAAGCATTGTAAAGAGAGGACAACTATTGTAACTCAATTTTGGACCTTGAAAATTAGTTAGGTTTAATTCCTCTATTTTATTCTTTTTATATTAGTCAATGATTCATGAATTTTAATTAGGACTTAATGATTTTTCAATTTTTGAAGATTAAAAAAAAAGCCAAAAAAATGATATTGTTAGCTTCATTCGAAATTTAGGTTATTTAGTTGTAAACGGAAAAAATATAAAATAAAAGAAGAAGATTTGAAAAATATTGTAGGTCAATTAACAAATATCAAAAGTCTTGGGGAACAATTAGGAAGAAAATGAGGTGTAATTGGAAAGAATTAAAACTAGAGGTACCAAAATAATTGATTCAAAGGATTCAATCAAATAAGAATTGAAATATAAAGGGATGAAATTGAAAGGATCCGACGGATGATAGGTTGAACTTGAACATTTATTCATGAACAACATGTCATCCATTGCCTTAATTCTCAAATACCCGCCAACCATGCACTCGTAGTTCTTCTTCCTTAGGAGATACCGTAGATCGGTCCAAATAAATAGCTTGCTGTCATTTTTTCATGAAAAATGTCTCTCTAAATAATTGGCCCTTGTACTTGATTATCCCTCGAGCACCTAAACAAAACTTTAAGCCACATCTTACTCGTTATCCCATAATTCTCACCCCTTTCTATGCTGCACCGAAACAAAAGAGCAAAGACATGTTCGAAGAAGAAAACAAAAAGAGTGGAGAGCTTGGTGAGCAAGAAAAAAAATGAAAGGATAGGATCATTTCAAGTAGAATGAAGGGTGAGGATGAAATGAAAAAGGTTATATAAAGAGAGGCAAGAGAGGCTTTTTAAGGGGAGTTTTAAAGAGGAGGGAGAAAAAGAAAAACACGGAAGATGAGGTTTTTGAGGTATCCGGGATTTAGGGTTCTTGATGAGGGCTTTTGCAAGCAAGTTTGGTTTTGAAAGAAAAAACGGAGAGGGCAAGCATAAAAGAGAGGGAACTTTGGGAGTATTTGTTTTTTAGAGTTCTTCAAGTAAACACACGTAGCTCTCTCTTGGGAAAACAAAGAGGAACAAAGAGAAGGGATCTCATATGAGTAGTTAATAGTAGAGAGGGGAGGAATAGTAGTAGCATACAAAGAAAATTTTGTTTCCAAAATATGAAAAACTAGCTTTATGGGAGATATAGTTCGACCTAGACTCCTAGTTTATATATATCTATTGCTACACTCTTGCTTTATCTTTGCTCATCTCAAATCATTGAAAAAAGCCCTCACAAGTTTCTTCCCGTCCAAGCTCATTTCTGTATAGTACCGAGACACTACAACAATAAATTTAATTAGCGACGGTCAAATGTGAAAAAAATCATCGAAAAAATGATTTAGCGACGGTCAAAAGATCGTTGCTAAAATGCTCGTTGTTAAATTTCTAATACGGTTTTTGGACCATTGCAAATTTAGTGACGGACAAAACCATTGCAAAAAAAAAATGTTGTTAAATATGGTATTAAATGCTTGGAACATTTACGACGAGTCTAATAAACCCTCGGTAAGGCCGTCACTAAATAGCGATGGACTTTGCGATGGTCCAGTGATCGTTTCAAATTAGGTTTTAGTAGCAATGGTCTAAGTCCATCACTAATTATTTAATTATAATTTTTTTCTGTCGAAATAAAATTAGCTAAAATTAATAATTTTTTAAATAAAAAATCTACTAAAATATCTTTAAAATAATACTTTAAATTTTCAAATGTATTATTATAAATTATATTAAAACATTGCTAAATATTATTCAATTATTAAATTAATAAAGATAGTACAAAGGTTGCGGTTATTACAAGAAAATGTGAAAGCTAAGAGAAATGGCCGGGATCATTCGGAGGTTGGGTGGAGTTGTCCGAAGGTTGGGTGGAGTCATCGTCGGTCTCGGGAATGGCGAGATGAACTACCATCATGGTGAAAATATCGCATGAACTTCGATGCATCCGTGATATCATCATATATTGTTGTCGACTATACTCCCTTAACTCATTTATTATATCCAACAATGATGTGACACGGTCCTATAACGTGTTGATAGTACTCCATAGGTTATGGATATCTATCGTATTTATAGATGTTTGATCTTGTACTTCCTTAAGTTGTGCCTCGTCGGTAGCATTGAATCGAGAAGTAGTAGAGCTTGAGGTCTGTAGTGACGTTAGACTAATAGTGAGATGCTTATGATCCGAGTCCGTACATCCTCTTTCTCCTACTATCTCCTCCACCAACAGACCCTCCTAAAAATCTCATTAATATTGGCTCTAGTCAATTTAGTCCCTCCCAACTACCGACTAGCAACCTCTTCCTCATTTATTAATCTTTGTACGGTCTCCTGCATAATTATGAAACACATCATATTAAATACGTATGTCAAATAACGTTACAAATTAATAAATATAAAACAATATTATAAACTAATAACTTACACCGATAAGCCTTGACCTTTGATCAACGAAGATAAACCGATCATTAACCTTTCTCCGATGAGTCCTCAAGAAAATCTCGTGAGGATCGGGTTTATGACCCAACACATCATGTTGAAATCAAAAATATACGTAAATGTATTAAATATACTCAAATATTTAATTAATTATTTTATATATCATTTAAAAAAAATTATATATATTTACCATGCATATGGCATGCTCTCTATGGTTGATCGATCCCCTCATATGTCTAGAAGGACCGACTTCGATGCCACCGAGTCTCATTTCTACGGTTCCGTGCTACCATCTTAGATCGAGCAATGGCCTCGGGTCTCGCCCATTTCATAGTCCATGCATCCCATATTTCTTGTGAGATAAATGCTGGCTTTAGGTTTTTCTTTAGATGACAAAGAAAGTCGAAATATCGCTTCCGTACGAGACTTTCTCATGCTTCCTTAACTATGCTCTCGTTCAAATCATCATCCTACTTAAATGATTTCTATAAGAAAAAATAATAATAATCATTACTAAATTTATTTGCATATCATTTTGTAATATTTAATTAAATATTAAATAATTTAATCAATTAATTTAAAATTTTAGTACCTTAAACTCTTCCCGAGTAAAAGTCTTTTATCTCCGGACTTATTTTCTTCCACATCCATCCGTAAATATGAACATACTCCTAGAATGTCTTAATGATCATGCGAGAGCAAACATCGAGGGATACAACCTACAAAAAATAGATAATAATTAAATTAATACATAAATGAGTACATGATAACGGTAATAAAAAATATGTCATAAAATTAAGCATAAACCGTACTCATTGCGAGCAACGACAATGACCCTAACTCGTGGGTCGATCATAGATGTGATAGGTTCCGAAATCGATTGACGTAGGATGTTGTGCAACGAACGTGTTCGGGAACGAAACGATTGTCTTGATGTGATGATGAAGGCATTGGCAACAACGAAGGAAAAGATGAAGGAGGATGTGGAGGTCCATAATAAGGAAATGGCCGAGGCCGAGACATGTTAGGCATTGAACGGTATGTTAGGGGGATACTAGAAGAGTGATACGGAGGCATGTCCGCAGGGGGACCTATCCGAACATGAACAGAATGAGAATGGTGTCCATGTCCACGATCACCGTCTAACTCAATATCCGAACCACGACCTCTACCTCAAGCCATTATAACCTACACATTATTACATTCATTAGTATTGAAATATAATATTAATTATATAATACGTACTAACATATAACATTCAAATTAATATTAAGAATTTGAAATATATTTAAACAATATTAACACACAAACATATATTTAAATCTTACTTTTAAAAAGTACAACTATGTAGGCCAACAAAACCATAAACCTAATTTTTTTTTTTTTGACGAACGGGGACGGTACCACTGGAGATATTTTAAAATAGTGTGAAAAATTACATGGGGAGACAAAACCAGCCTAGCCTAATAACCTAGGAGGACAAGGTTGCCTAAACCCTTAATTTCATACTACTATTACATAAAATCCATATGCATAATTTATCAATTGAATATAAAATACAATATAACATAATCTAATAGGATCTACCATATTATTGCTAATTAGTATCATGATCATCATTGTCACATTCTTCATCTAAGTCTTCCTCAACATCGGTTTCAAAATCATCTTCATTCCGAAGATTAATTTCACCCCTTCCAAATCTAATAATGCTTTAGTAAGATCAATCAATGATTGACCTTGATCATCATCAACGTGGATGATATTATGTTGGCCTTCCATTTCATTTTCTTGAAAGGGTTTGATATTTGTTTGGTTGATGGTAACGGATGATTTTAGCACATTCACTCTGTCGGCCTTGGTTTGACCTTACATACCGCCAACCAATCACGTCTTATGTGTTTACATGTAGGATATGTCATATAATATACCCGATGCTCTTGTGATGCTACTATGAAGGAATCGGATCTATTTGAAAACCTACGACTATGGACTTCAACTAGTCCATAATGATCATGAACTCTTGTATCGATACTAGGTGTAGTATCATACCAATCACATTTGAAGAAAATGGTTTACTTTATTGATAAGGTAGGATACTGAAGTTTGAGTATGTCAATCAACCTACCGTAGTAGTCATTTTCCACCACACCATAGCTAACTCATCTTACACACACTCCACTACACATTGATGCTCTCTCCGAACCACAAACATTGGTGTAAAACTTGTATCCATTCACAATGTACCTTGTATACGACTTAGCTATTCGCAATGGTCCTTTTGCCGGATCTTTAATGTAATGATCTGTTACAATATTAGGATATGCTTGATTTGCATATAAAGACCGGGTCAATTAATTATAAGTTAATGTTAGTATAAAATTTGATAAAATCATTTTATGAATAATTAATAACAATCTTTACTTTTTAATACTCACATATCGATGAAACCATAATGCAAATTTAGTTTCAAGCCGAACATTAACCTCATTTTTTGATATGTCGGGATCACTTTCATACGGTTAGGTGATAAAATATCCGAGGAAGAAAAATATTTTTATTATATATTTCAAAAATGAATGATTCTTAATGGATAAATGTATAGTAATATTTGACGAGTTATAGCACTTACTTCGTGTAAGGTGTCACCTCATCACGGTTCAACAAAATGTAGGTATGCGATGCATTCTTTTCTTCATCCGTTAGGACATGTGATCTTGCTTGACCAAGTGGTCTACCTTTAGGTTTGAATATTGTAAGCATCCCTTCAATATCGTCACTTGGTTCTCGATGACACTCAAAGTTTCTAGGCATTTTTCGATACCTAGTGTGTATATGAGGCTCGAAGTAATATGAACACAACATTGAAGCTTCCTCAACTAAATATGCATTGCATATTGACCCTTCAACTGTAGCTTTCTTCTTAACATCGTTTTTTAATTTTTGAAGGTGCCTACAATAACATTTTTAATGCATTATACTTAACAAATATTTTAAAGAGTTACTTAATAACGGATGTCAAAAAATTTTAAAAAAATTACCTTTCAAATGGATACGTCCATTGATATTGTATAGGTCCCGCTATTTTTGCTTCATACGTCAAGTGTACGAGAAGATGCTCCATGAAGTTGAAAAAACTAGGTGGAAAAATACGCTCTAATTTGCACAGGATTATTGGTATATCTTTCTCAAGATGGGTCATGTCTTCAACCTTAATCATAGTAGATGTCAATTCCTTAAAGAATAAGCTAAGCTCGGTTAGTGATTGCCATACATTTGTTGGTAACATATCACAAAATGTGATAGGTATTAGCCTTTGAATAAATACATGATAGTCATGACTTTTCATGTCATGTGATCCGAGGTTATTCATATTGACACACCTTACCAAGCTAGAGACATATCCATCTAAAAATGTGAGTTGTTTAATCCATTTTAGTAATTGTATTTTTTTATTTGTCTATAGTGTAACAAGCTTTTGGGTATTTTCTAGAGTTTTTATCTATTTCTAATTTGGGCCATCGATAATATAGCTTTAAGTCTTTTTTAGAATTTGCATTGTCTTTTTGTTTTTCCCGGCACATTCATAATTGTATTAAACACATTGTCGAATATATTTTTTTCAATGTGCATCACATTCAAATTATGTTGAATTATATTAGAACTCCAATAAGGTAGATCCCAGAATATAATATATTTTTTCCAACCATAATATTTAGATACATTATTATTATATTCATCGGATCCCTCTTTCATTACTTTCAACAACCTCCGATGGTTTAATTCTTGCAAAATTTTAATTCTAGACTTGATCGGAGGAGCAATGTCTATAACAACTGAATTTTGCTTGAACGCATTCCTATTTCGCTCGAACGGATGGCTTAATGGGAGAAACTTTTGATGGCAATCGAACCATGAAGTTTTTTTACCATTTCGAAGGCTGAAAGCATAAAAATTTTTCATACCATATGGGCATGTTGTCTTACCTGCAGTAATCCAACCCAATAACATTGAATATGCGGAAAAACCACTTATTGTCCATATGACGAGCAGCTCTCATCTAAAAATTATCTTTACGGGACACATCATAAGTAAGAGCACCTACTTTCCATAATTCAACCAACTCTTTAATTAAGGGTTGTAAGTATAAGTCTATATTCACTTTAGGGTTTTTAGGACCTAGGACAATTATAGTTAAGAACATATATCCTTCTTTCATACATTTCCATGGTGGAAAATTGTAAGGTGTTACAATCACATGCCATGAAGAATATTATTGTCCAGTTACCAAAAGGCTGAAACTCATTAGTGCAAACACCAAATCTAACATTCCTAATTTCTAATGCAAAAGAAGGATGTGTTTAGCCAAAATGCCATCATGCAAAGGAGTCTAAACAATGACGCATGACGTTTGGCTCACGGGCATGTTGCACAAGCCACTTCATGTCGTTAGTTGTGGCGTTCGATGCATACATCATTTGTAATTATGGGGTTATTGAAAAATAATACATCATTTTGTATATGTTTCTCTAATCGACCCTTGCCTAAGATTTCGATATCGAGGATGATCACATATTTTACAAGTGATTCTTTTACTATCTTCATCCCAATAAATCATGCAACCATTGATGCAAGTCGTGAATCTTTTTAACGAGTAAACCCATCATTTCCATCATTTTTTTTTGTATTATAAAAGTCTTCTAGTATGCGGTTATCGGGAGACATCAACTCTTTCATAAGTTGACATAAGTCGTCGTAACACCTCTTCAAGAAATAATGCTCGGACTTGAGATGCAACAAACGAGACATTGCTGATAACTCGTGAATGGTTTTCCGACCCGAGGCCATATTTCTCTATTCGATGCATCTAATAAATCGTAAAACGCTTATACACCAACGTTTGGGTCTTCTTACGTATTAGATGGATTAAATGATGGACCAGCTACATCCATCACCATTGTGTGGTATTGATTGACTTGATGATCATCAAATATTTATTCTTGTTCAACATAATTAAAAAAAATTCATTAATGACTAAATCATTCTCTCTATGACTTCTCCACGCATAATACCCAAACGTAAGGCCATATCACAGACAAATGTTACTTAACGGTATCAAGGTTTTCATAACTACGATTTTAAAAAAAAAATTTGGTTTACATGGACATCGTATCTTATTTTCATCTATGGACTCTGGATGACTAACCACAAAATTAATAAATTCATTAATCTCTTCTACGAAACGCTCATTTAATAGTTCATCGGTTAATCTAAAGTAAATCCAAGAACGATCCGAATTCATTTAAAACAAAATAGTTTTTAAATTACTAATTAATTTTGTAATTACTTAAAAAAATTTATTAATCAATCTATTTTTTTAGATACTAGTTATTTTTTAAATGAGTAAACATTTAATATATTTCTAATAACTTAATTTTTTATATACTTAATATAATTTCGAAAAAACTTAATTTTTTTGAAAATAATTAATATTTTAATTACTTAACAATTTAAGTTAATGAACAACTAAATAAGCTTAATTACTAATAAATTTTAAATTTACTAAATAAATATATATTACAATTCAAATAATATTTAATTCAACTAATTAAATTTGTAATTACTTAATTAATAACTTAACTTAATGAAACACTAAATAACCTTAATCACTTATTAATTTTTTTAATTATGTACTAAATCTAAATTCAATAAGTATATATTAATTTTTTTAATACAAATTATTTTTTTAATTACTAAGCATTTAAAATAAACCCTTAAGAGATTTATGTGATGATGACACAACCCTAGTCGAACGGATTCATGGTCTTCCTATAAGCATATTGTAAGATGATTGGATATTAATAACTTGTAGAGTGACCTAGAATTGATTTGGTTCAATATCAAAATTGACATCGACATCTCTTATGACTTGCCTTGGAGGCCTATCGTAAAATCTAGCCATCATGTTGCTAAGATGAATGTGAGAAGCATCCACAGGAAATTGTTAGTGTAGGTGCCCAAGATCTAACCATGTTTGGATAGGTTTGAGTTATTGTATCATTGCATGATTTATAATAAAGAATTCTTTCTATTAATTCTTGTTATTTACATTTATTGATTGAATAAGATTAGATAGAAATCCATATGATATGCATTTGCATTAATGATTGATCAAAAAATATGAGATAAACACTAATGCACATAAATGATATCATTAAATGTCATAAGTCGTAGTATTGTAAAAAATGGACATTGACTATATGCAGTTAGACTTGTAAGTACTATGCTCATGCTATATGATAGTAGTATCTCACACCTATTAGCATGATGATGCCAAATCAAACCCTTAAAAGATTTATGAGATGATGACACGACTCTAGCTGAACGGATCCATGGTCTTCCTAGGAGCATACTCGTAAGATGATTGGATATTAATAACTTATAGAGTGACCTAGAATTGATTTGGTTCAATATCAAAATTGACATCGACATCTCTTATGACTTGCCTTGGAGACCTATCGTAAAATCTAGCCATCATGTTGCTAAGATGAATGTGAGAAGCATCCACAGGAAATTATTAGTGTAGGTGCCCAAGATCTAAACATGTTTGGATAGGTTTGAGTTATTGTATCATTGCATGATTTATAATAAAGAAGTATTTCTATTAATTCTTGTTATTTACATTTATTGATTGAATAAGATTAGATAGAAATCCATATGATATGCATTTGCATTAATGATTGATCAAAAAATATGAGATAAACACTAATGCACATAAATGATATCATTAAATGTCCCAAGTCGTAATATTGTCAAGAATGGACATTGACTATATGCAGTTAGACTTATAAATACTATACTCATGCTATATGATAGCAGTATCTCACACCTATTGGCTTGATGATGCCAAAGCAAACCCTTAAAAGATTTATGTTAGAGAACATATCACTAGACTTGACTCACCATGAGAACCCATTTGGTTTATTATATAGGAATCTTATATGAGATAGGTACAAGTGGTCCTTAGACTTAAAGTCATCAAGGTTATCTCATTAGAGAATTTATGCACTTTCACACTCGTTTTGATGGATCTAATGAAGGGTTGTATGTGGGCGATTCATTGGATGCACTAGGAATCTAATGAAGGTAGATGTATGACTAAGATAAAACATGTCATTCCTTATATGCTAAAAGAGTTATAACATTGCATTTCGATGAATGTCTCCTCAAGAAATCTATGGCCATAGTAGGAGTACACTAATAAAGGATAATTGATTTACTCTAAGAGCTAAGATATTTGGGAATGAAAGAAAACTTGTGTGATCATAATCGAATAAGACTTATAACCAAGTTCAAGATCACATAGAGATAAATTGACATGAGAGCTGAATTGTATGGCAACTTTGATCGTGAAAGATAATAATGGATTAATTAATCCTCCTAGAGAGTTGGGTAGTCATAATGCATTGCTAGATGTCAATCTTGATTTATGTATTAAGAGATAAAGAGAAGTCTTTTATTCTTGATACATTGCCAATATATCTAAGAGCCTATTAAGTCATACGCATAGGTTTAAGTACTCACATGATTAAAGAGAAGCAAAGACATTGAAAAAAGTTTCCTATTTTGAAAGTTTCCTATTTTGGAAAAGGTTTTAAAAAATAAAAAGTTTTCAAAAATCAAAGGTTTCCTTAAATGGAAGTTTCCTTAAATGGAGGTTTCCTAAAATGGAAAGCTTCCTATTTTAGAAATTAGTTTCCAAATTTGGAAGTTGGTTTCAAATTTAGAAGTAAACAATGTAAAATAGAAATAAGTTTTCAAATTTAGGTTAAAGGATATTTTAGAAAATTGATTCCTAATGTGGACCGCCTAATACTATCTAAGATTATTTATTTGGATAATCTAAATAAATTAATTAGGCTAGAATGGTTTTGGCCCAATAGGTTTAATTACAAGCCTTAAGATATTTTGGTGGGAGGATAAATATCAACCTTATTGGATAAGGATGAATCTTTTAAAGATAAAGATAAAAAAAACCCATATATAAAATAACTACTAATTCTTGAAGGATTTGAAAGCAAGAATCTAAAGTCCTTAAAGGACTCATTGCCGCTCCTTTTTGTCCTTGGAGAACAAGGAAGTCTCTCCTATAATTATATGGGAGAGAGAGGTGCAGCACAAGCAAAAAAGAGAAAGAAGAAATTCGACAAAAAGAAAATAATATCACTAGGGTACATGGCAAAAACAAAATAAAAGGAGAAAATAGTTTTCTCCTAAAAACTTAATACATGCCACTTTTCCTCTTCCTTTAAGGTTTTTGCAAACTTTTCTGGATTATTTTTTTTTATAGGAAACATTACACAAATCGGAAAAGATGGAGCTAGTACTCCACTAATTTTGAATGCTTCTTTGTGGGTGTTTGGACTACATGGATCATCAATAGAGATCGAACACTCGGGATGACTTGTTTTGCTAAAGAATTTAGATCTATACTATAAGAGTAATTCACTATTCATTTTTTTAATTTATGTATATATTGTTGGTTGATTCAGTCCAATGATGTTGGGCCCTTTAGATGGGGGAAAATTTTTGTTTATTCTACACCTCCATAGGATGCATGATCCTTCAATAACATCTCAAATTCTCATCATATTTTCTTTGATAGAAATTTAATGAAGAGAGTGCTTCTGCTAGAATTATATACAGAAGATTGACCTTAAGAGATACAACACTCTTAAACATATTGACTACTTCGAATCAATCACACCCACGACTAATGGCAATAATACCATTTTGTATATGGCTAGTGCTAAGATTTCGAGTCCGATTTGATTCTCGGGAACTTGTAAGTGTCTTATGAACTCTACTTGATGAATGCTCTAAAACTATCTTAGTTAATTGCTTTTCTACTATAATGGGGTCAATTTCGATTAACCATGTAAAATGATCAAGAGATTGTTCGAGTGCACTTGTAAAAGTAGTAGCCTTAGTTTCAAGAAACACTAGTAGAGCCTCATATTCTTCTAGTTTAGGTGATGGATCTATATTTTTTAAGGTGAAATAATGATATTCTAGATCCAATGCCCTATCATGGCTTAAAAGTATGAGATATGAGCTTTGATATTAA
The DNA here is from genome assembly GCA_963924115.1 of Dovyalis caffra. NCBI lineage: Eukaryota > Viridiplantae > Streptophyta > Magnoliopsida > Malpighiales > Salicaceae > Dovyalis > Dovyalis caffra. The sequence continues at coordinate 4,841,019 of CAWUPB010001195.1, forward strand.
TAGAGCTATGTCACCATATTGTTTTAAAAGTTGAATCTATCATAAGGAGTAAACATTTTCCAACGAGTTGAGGAGTGGACCCATGTTCATTATCTTATTAGTGAGTTTAGCTTTTTTTCGTAACATTGACATAAAGTTTTGGGGAAATAGTCTCTTTCATGATTTTGTGCCCATTCGGATCCGATCCTACGATCCATAGCTTCATTTCGATTTTCTCTATCATATTTATGTGAAGGATAGCTTGTAAAAATCGAGGATTAGCATACACATCACTTCAAAATGATTCATGTCTTAAAAAGGTTAACCATAGTAGACATGATCTAGCTTTTTTATGGTTTGGTAAAACTCCTCTAATTATAAGTTCTTTTTTCAAGTTTTCAAACTATCTAAATTACTAGTGAGGTAATTTAGCCTCTAACCTTATGCACGAGGAGGTAGGAGAATGTTATTCCACCATTTTCTATACATAGGAGGAGTTACAATTCAAATGAGAGTTTGGAAGATCATCATTAGACTTTCATCATACTTACCTCCTAATCTCTTTATATAAATAGTAGTAGGGTTTTAGCTTAAGTCTAGAGCTTTTGCGGGTTTTCTTCATGGTGTGTGCAACGGTTCTAATAAGCATCTAACCCAATTCAATAAAATATGTGAGGAAATTAACAAAATAAATTACAAAAATTTAAAAACACAAAATACAACAAAAATAAAAAATAATGAATGATTTAGAGAATAAAAAAAATTGAAAATAAAATGGTAAAAATAAATAAATAAATAAAAGGAATTTATATGGACTAAACTTATGGCCTAAGTTTAAATCCCTAGTGAAGTCACCATTACGTACCTACCGACATCGGACGGGACTCTAGAAAAAGAATTTAAGATTTGCATCGTATTTATAGTTTGTTACGGGATGCAAGTTATTATTGAATTTGGATTTGCCACCTAGTATTGAAAAAACTAGGAACCCAAAAATGGCGATAGTGTAGAGATTCTAGGTTAAAGAGTTAGTTATGTTTTTGAAAAGATACTATAAGCCAAAAGTGCCCTTTTATAAGAGAGGTACCACATCCAGTTATTCCTAAAATTCATCCCTTAAGGTGTTTTATTTATACCAAATTATTTATGATTTAAACTCTAATTTTCCAATCAAAATTAAGTTTTTTTTTATTTTTGATCATGGCATCTTATTGAAACAATCGATAGATCTCTTCATAAGGAGGCACATCGATTTAACATTGGATCCATTTTAGGTCTCGACTCAATCAATGTATCGAAGAATTTCATGATTATTAAAATGATTTTGAGTAGCAATAGTCCATATCGGTAGGAGACTTTGTTAATTTTTTTTATTAATTTTTTTTTTTTTTAACAATAGTCCCTATCAAATAAGAGACATGAGTAAAAAATTTTATTATTTTCTTTGGTCACCGACAGATTCCTATAAGATAAGAGATTTCATTAAGAATTTTATTCATTATTTTTTTTTTGTCAACCACGAGTCTCTATCGGATAGGAGACTTCATCAAGAATTTTAATTAATATTTTTTATCGATGAGAAATCATCATCAATCCCTAAGAATTAGGAGACTCAATAATTTGCCCACCCATTAACTACTAATCTAATTATTGAAACAAAACTCTAAACTTAAAACTAACTAATTTGCCTTCCTTTTTATTTATCATTTTATCTTTTTTTTTCCTTTTTGGTCGATGGAGAATCATCATCGGTCCCTAAAAATTTAGAAACTTGACAATTCATCCACCATTTAGTTATCTAAACTAATTATGTGATTAAGATTCTAAAATTAAAATTAACTAAAATAAATTCTAAGACATCTAGAATATTAAAATCTAAACTAAATAGGAAATAAACATGCATAAATAAAAAAAATAGAATAAATGTATCTAAAAAAGATTAAAATTAAAACATTGGTCTTTTTTTTGGGTTAGAGGGCCATCGGCCCATTGGACCAAGCCTTTAGGTTGGCTTATTGGATTGGCCGACAAGCCTCTTGGGCTGGCCTACTAAGTAAGCTATCTCGCTTTCTTTTCCTTGCATGGGACTAGGCTTGGCTAAGCCCGGCCTAGCCCCCAACCCATAATTGTTTTGAATTAAGCCTAACCCACAAACAAATACCCATTTCTTTTCCCTTTCCATTTTTCAATGAAACCAGCTTTTTTCTCCACTCTATTTCGCTCATCTCTCTCTCCTTTCCATTCATCTAAAACCTACGAGCACCTCATTTCTTCCCTCCTTTCTTTCCCCATTCAAAGCCCAAATCAATCAACGGAGATCAAAATGATCTCACCATCCGAGCACCTTCCTCTTTTTTATCGGAATCGAACCCCTAGATAAATTCAATCTCTCTATCACCCTTGGTCTCGTCCATCTTACCTCTCCCTCTCCACCTTACCTAGAAAGCCTTTCTTTCTCCTTTCGATTGATCCATCTAAAACATGAAAAAAAAAAGGGTTATGTGTTGTATGGTGGCGATGGCTTAGTCGGTTCTTAAGCGAACTAAAGGCGGGAGGATGGTAATTTATACTCGAAATGAAAAAGGAGAAAGAGGAGGTTACCTTGCATCAATTGAGAATGTGATAGTGGTAGTGAAGGAGGAGTGACTTTCTACTTCCTTCAAATTCATTATTCTTCATCCAAACCAAAAAAAAAACACGAAATTCAAAATTTGAAAACCCAAAAATGCAACTTTCAAACCCAAAAATCAGCGAGTCCTTTTTCGAAATCGTAAAGTTGAAACTTTTAAAACCATTTTTTTAATTCCAATATCTCTTAAAAAAATCTTTTTACACCCTATAAAATTCCCTATTGCTAAAAAAATTTTGTTTTCTTTTACCCTTTCTTACGCCTAAAAAAGGCTCTAATTTAAAAGAAAAAATTTACTCATTTCTCACCCTAAGATCAATCAATTTTTCTTGGATTACCAGCTATTGAACATAAAATTTGGCACTTTATCAACAAAATAAAAACACAAATTCTAGTGTGTGTAGTGTGGTCCGGTAGGTAGTGGTGTATTAGGTTGAATTAGTGGAGGAAAGGGACGTAATTCTCAACTGGTATGAATGCTAGCGAGAATCACGGCGAATAAAAAAAAAAACTAGAGAGGGTTTTTCTCCGGGGAAAGATTGAGAAACAAACCCAAGAACAATTTTTGGGTTGGAGCGAACAACGGGTCATTTGCTCGACTTTAGTCATGTAATTCGCTCCCAAGTTTTAATTTTGCCCTCGTGAATTTCAATTATCTATAATCGTGCCCTTTTGCAATGTAATTTACGTTGTTGCAATATGCCATTTTATTAATTGGGTCATTGTAAAGTATAATTTAGGTTCTAAATTTCCTAATTGATTCAATTGTACTCCTAATTACTTCAATTATACTTTCATTTAATGCCATTGTTTTCTTGTATGTAATTTATGAAATATTTTATATTTTATATATATTTCTTTTTTTGTATTTTTTTACTTTTCTTTTTTTAAAATTCATAAAATAAAATAAAATAAAATAACTAAAAATTAGAGTTGTAAAATGGATTAGATTTTTTTTTTTAATGTTATTGCATTTAAGCATCTCTTCTACTAATGCTTATGTTTCTAATACTATAATGTTCACTTAATCTTTTCCTTTATGGATTGTGGACTTATGAGCCACCAACCTTATAGCTAGGGATAGATATGCATTTTTAAAATTTTATTGGATTCTACACGATGGATATATGTGGGTAATAATATGAAAGTTGGAGGGCTTGGACTTGGCATATGAAGTTGAATTTGTAATAAGAAAACTCGTATCTATTTGAAGTCCTTTACACTTTAGAAATTTGACGAAATTTAGTTTATGTAGTTGTTGTGTTAAAATTGGGATATAATTTGAACTTGTTGTGATAGTGCTTCAAACATAATTAATAGTTTTATTTATTCCGGATCTAGTTATATCATGGATGATTTTATGGTGTTAAACACTAAATATTCTAATATGAATAGTAATGTATGCTTTTATATGCTAACTACTTCCAGAAATGAAATTGTAGATTAATTATGGCATGCTAGATTAAGGTATTTAAGGCAAGAGAGAGAGATAAGATCAGCTCAGAAGGTCTTCTATGATCAATCATGAGAATTGACTTGCCTACATGTGAAAATTGTTTACAAGAAAAAAACAATTAGAAAATCATTTGGTAGAACCCAAATGGTAAGATTTCATTTACAACTAATACATTCGAACATTTGTGGTCCTATGAATGTAAGGACTAGACATGGAACATCCTATTTCATTACTTTTATAGATGACTTCATCCAATTTGGCTATATTTTTTTTATCTTTGACAAATTAGAAGCAATAGATTGCTTAATTAAATACATTAAAAAAGGTTGAGAATAAATTAGACAAGAGAATTAAAATCTTAAGGATTGATAGAGGTCATGAGTTTCTATCATATTAATTTAAGAATCTTTATAATGAGAAGGGAATAACTAGGAATCTTACAATTCCTAGAACACCGTAACAAAATAGTGTAGCGAGAGCGTAGGAATTATACATTATTTGACATGGTTAGATACATGCACTACAAAAAGACTATCAAATAGTGATGGAATTTACTATTGCTAAACAAATAGTTTCCATCGTGATTAATTTTTAGCGATGAATTTGTGATTGAATTATTCCATAGCTGCTATTTTTTTAGCAATGGAAAGTACTAGCCGTCGATGATCGGTGCCGGGTTATCTATCGCTACTTTGAAATATTTTCATCGTTAAATTGACGTAAACGAGTCATCCTTTAAGTCTTGAATCTCTCACAAAATTGTTGTTATTCCTCCTCATTTCCATCACTAAATAATGATATATTTCCATCACTAATTATAATCTCTAATTTTCCCTACAAGTCCATTGCTATTTCTATCGCTATTTAGAAACCATTTCAATTTTCTCATTAATATTTATCGCTAATGATTTATTTTCATCGCTAATTCGATCGTTGATCCGTTGATAAATAAAGGTCTTTTTTTATAAATTAATAGCATTTAATATTAATGGTAGTAGAAAATAACAAATTATTATAAAACAAAATATCATTTAATAAAATTCAAATAATAGAAATTAAAATAAAAATATATATAAATGTGTTTCTGTTGTATGAAAACATTAATTAAAAAAAAAAACCTAGTCCTCGTCATCATCTCCTCCATCATCTTCCAGTCATTAGGTGTTTAGAAAAAAGGTCGACTCTAAGGTAGTATGAGGGTTAGTATGAGGAACGCGAGACTGTTGTAGCTCTTGTAATGCCACTTGTATCGTCTCTATTTGATTGTATATATACTAGAATTTATCCTTCTACTCTTGGAACCACTAAACATAATCAATCTTCATTCCCCGAATCCTATCTTCGTACTAGGTAGTAACCTCTTGAACATTACCACCATGGTACCGCGATATAGCGGAGGAAGAGCTAGTAGCACCTATGTTACGAGGCCATTCACTATCTTTTTCTTCTCCCTTCCTTTAGCATCGAGATGCATCTTGGTCATGTTGACATTTAGAGATGATGAATCACCCTTTTGCTACTATGTAGCAACTACTTCTTGCAATGACCCCACACACTCCTACATAATTGAAATAATTATAATATTAAATCATAAATTTATTTTTTAGATTATATTATAGATTTATATTTTCAAAAAAAAAAAGTTATCATTATTGTCTAGGATCATCTATCAATGAATGACACATCTCCCTACTTGTGAGTGTTTAGGAACATCTCGTAAGGATTTGAATTACGATCCAATTTACTATGCTGAAAAAAAAAAAACACAAAATGATATGAGATGCAATAAATGTAAATATTAATTTACAACATAATGGATGATAAGATTTTTCATCCATTCAATGTGATCAATCACGAGAGATGGACCTCTTCGTATGTCAAGATGGGCCCGTATCGACACCATCTATTTTTGACATATGATTTTGAGATGCTTGCTAAGATCAAGCTTGAAACTCGGGAGTGGCCCATCCCACACCTGCTTTGTAATACATGTGGGTATGTTAGTTTTTTAAAAAAAAAAATTGTTCAGCACGTTGGAGTACCACCTTCATGCCGGACACTCTCATTCACCCTTAATCGAGCACGTCCATTACTGCATCTCATAGAAAGCACTTCTACATGAAGAAAAAAATTAATATTAGTATATTTCATGTTAAATTAATACTTTAAATATAATATAAAAAAGTAATTAATATGTTATCCCGAACTCATTAAAGTAGAAGTCTTTTATCTCTAGGGAGATAAACTTTCACATGGAGCTACTAGTGTCTAATCGCTCTTCGAAAATCGCGAGTGATTCAATTGGAGCACTTACTTGATAGAACCAAACTTTTAAACACATAAAATAAAAAATAAATAATTGAATTAATTATTCAAATAATATATAAAAATATAAAACTAATAATCACATGTAAAGCATATTACTTGCTAGTTATTAATGAGATAAATCGTTCGGCTAGTATCGGACCTCAAAGTTGACCATTCGGTTACTAACTTCTCAATTAGGTGATAGTCAAGGTGATTATAGCAAGTTAGTCTATATGTAATAATTAGTTTTATATTTTCATAACTAGTAAGTAGTATGTTTTACATAAAATAATTAGTTTTATATTTTCATATATTGTATGGGAATCATTAATTCACTTATTTATTATTTATTTGTTTTGTTTGACATTTTGGTTCCATCAAACAAGTACTTCATAAAAATCATTGTAATTTTCAAGGAGTGGGTAGACGTTAGTGGCTTCACAAGGAAGTCTATCTCCATGGAGATGAAAGACTTCTACTTCAATGAGTTTAGGATAATATATTAATTATTTATTTATATTTTATTTAAAGCGTTATTTTAAAATGAAAAGTACAAATATTATTTTTTCCTTCATGTAGAAGTACTTTTTGGGTGATGCAATTGTTGACATACTAATTAAGGATGCATAACGTACTAATTAAGGATGAGTGGGAGAGTCTCGAAATAGAGGTAGTACTCGTAACATGCTCAACAAGTCGAAGACTAGGGATAACGGATGTGTTTGTTAAACGGAAGGTGTGAGAAGCATGGCACCTACACTAGGCCACTCCCGAGTATCAAGTTCGATCTTAGTAGACATTGTGGAACCATATGTGGGAGACAAGTAACAATGGTGATGGCCCTTCCAAGCACACTCTGGAGGGTCTATCTCTTTGATCGAGCATGTTGAGCATTTGGTACATATTATATTATCTATTGTGTTATTAACTAATTTTTTTGTTTATTTCATCTCATATTATTTTGTTTATTTTTTTTTTAATATTGTAAATTGGAATCGAAATCCATGTGAGCTATTCATGATCACTTAAGGATGGGATATTGGTGTGAGTTTGTTTATGCTTCGTCGTATGCACCCAAATTAAACTCCTAAGCTCCTATAACATAAATGTAGTAAGGGAGAGTAGGGATCGATCCCACGAGGAATTCAATCGTGTTAGTCGTCACAAGTCTAGAGAAACATTAAATAAATAAAAAAAGAGGTTTTGATTTAATTGAGATATAACTGAAACTAAACAAATTAAATTCAGAAAATGAGTTTAAAGTAAATAATCAAGTAAACGAACCTTGGTTCGGGTAACATCCACTTTTGGAACTTGAGATTTATCCTTGGTGCACGAAATATCGATTTCCATTCAAATATTTGTTGTGATATTGAAATCAATCTTTTCTTACGATTAGCCAACTAGAAATATGTATTCTAATCAACCCTCATTATTTAACAACCCTAGATACAATCTAAGATTTAATCAAATAATGGCTTTATATACTAAAAAGATCAACAAAGCGAGATAACACAACACATGTAGTTGCATTTAATCTAGTTGAACAAACCTCCTAAAAGTCATTAGTTTCGACGCAACGAAACCATACACTCCTAGTTGCTACACAAATCAAAGGGATTGAACAATTACGGATTCAATATTCGATCTAGCTATAGATTATTTAAGCTAATAAACTAATTGTACACATTAGAAATTAACCCAAATAATCATGAAAATAAGCATAGAAGAAAGTTCAATACTTGAAATAAATAAAGCTGATTTACATTAATGTTTAAGCACCTCAAAATCTTTGATTTCCAAAAGCTTCGATTACCTTCACCAAGGAGAAGAGTCTAGCTACTCATGGCGACCACCATAGCTAGAGAGAGAGAGAATAAGGCTGCCTCCTATGAGAATAATACCTAAAAGTCTCTTTGCCCTAGTCTCGCTAGGTCTCTATTTATACAAGGTGTCTATTTTTCAAAAAAGGTACATAATATTCTCTCCTCTTTTGGTAGGTCGGCGTCTTTTTCGGACAAATCACGCAAATTTTGTTTCTTTCGCAGTCCGTTGTCCGTTTCGCAGATTTCAGCATGCCCGTGTCGAGTTGTAATGTGCCCGCGCTTCTTGTGTTTTCCGAGTAGTTGAATTGACTCGATCACAAATTCTCTTTATATAACTCTTTTAACACCATTTTTCAATCGGTTCCACACCTATCACATAGAATACAAAAGGCACTTAAGTTTTATCATTTAGACATCTCAAAATAGTAAAATATAGGGGAATTTAGCAATTCAAACATATGTTTTAAGCATTATCGGATATTCATCGATAGGTGGTCGCGAGATAGTAATGGTAAGGTTTTATATTTTTTCGAAAATATATGTACATCAACCAATATAATCTAAAAAATATATTTAAATTTAATATTGTTATTATTTTAATGACTTAAGAGCACGTGCAATCAATGAAATAAGCAAGCTGCTAAGGAGCGACAAGAGAGTGATTCATAAGCTTCAAATATTGAAATATCTAAGATATATTTGGATGTTGTTAGATGAGAGAAGAAGTTGAGAGCTTACGGCATCGAAACTTATGCGTCCCACTATTACTCGTATTCGACACTAGCTTTTTCTTTGCCACTTTGATGTACCTTGGTGGTAATATCCAAGAGGTTTCTACCCAGTACAAAGATCGGATCAAGGGGATGAAGGCAATCATCCAACAACAAGCTAGTAAAGTTGAAAGTATATATGTAAACTTAATTGCGAGAGAGTTTTGAAGTTGTTAGATAACCTTCAGCTGCCTCTCGTTCCTCCTACTCACCCTCCCACAATCCAATAGCTAATCATTCCTCTCAATAACCAACGGTCGAAAGATGATGCAAAAGATGGTGATAGTGACTAAATTTTTTTTTATAAAAAAAGCTCTTAATATTTTTGTACATCTTAACAAATTTATTTATTTGTTTTATTTTAATTAATACAATTTAAATCTTATTTAATAACCTAACGATTTTAATAAGGTATTGTTTATATTTATTTGTTGTCACAATCACTAATAAATGGCAATTTATTAAAGAAATAAAAACAAAATAAAATTAGTGGCGAAACTAACGACGTAATAGAGATGAAATTTAGCGACGAATGACACTCAATCACTAAATAGTGATGGACTAAATAGTGATGGAAATAGCGATGGAATTGTAAGGATATTAACGACTAAAAAATAATAACTACTCAATCCATCGTTATTTAGCAACGAAAATAAGAAAAAATAGTGACGGATACGATACGGTGGGGAAGACTAATTTATAACTATTTAGCGATAGATTAGTAACGAATTATATTTTATTTTGAATTCGTCACTAAAGTCATTTAGTGACACATTTTTAGAAAATAGTAACGGAATAATCCGTTGCTAGTTTTTGTAATGTTTGTAGTGTTTAAAATTTTCCTGCTTAGCCTTTGTAAAGGATTTAAAACCTTTTCTATTTGGACGTTTATCTTGTTTTCTGATTTGAATATTAATACTTATCTTATTTAACATTTTTGCGAGCCAGAGATTGACTCCGAAATCGATTTGTTGTCCTTACTTGTATTAGAAAATATCGTTTTCAATATATCGGATTAGAAGCATAGCATATTTAAACTCGATTTGCTTAACAAATGTATCTAATTGAATTTTATAAATTCAATTGGATTTAAAGATTCATTTAGTTTATTGTTGAAAGGTTTTTAAAAAACACTTGATCAAAGTTAAATGAGGTACTTGTAATTAATATATAGCCTTTGTCCCAGTTAGGATAAATGTTGGAATACTACACTTCCCTCATGTGAAAACATTAGAAAGGCTGTAGGTTAGGAGATGAGAAGAGATTATATCAGAAAAATAAACGTTATAAATACTGGTCAGATCACCAGCAATATGATCAGAAGATAGATTAAGAAAAATTAACATTACAAATGAGGAAGAGATTATGTCATAAACTGTTGTTATGGCAATTTAAGGATCCAATGGACATGTTTCATTAATTGGTAATCCATAAATTGTTCGACAAGAAATTATCTCCATCTATTTATTATTGCAGTGAGAAACCTCAATTAATTATTTTTGGTAGATGCAGGGAGAATAACTTTAGCCCTTCTAAATGCAAAAGGAAATGCAGGACCGTCCAACACCAACAATCTCTTTCCATTCTCCTTCACAATACCAGCAGAAACACGCCTTGAGCTAGGACAGCAGTCTGCGCCAGGAAAAGGAATGATACAATTCTTGCGCCAGGCCAAAGTATAGAGACCTTGTTCATTCTTGACAATATTGAAGTACCAAACTCTAGGTCTGGGTTGTCTGACCTTTCTACCAGTCGCAATATATCTCTTTCCTGGTCTCTGGATTCTCCACTACCTTCCATGCAGAAGAATCTGCGCACGTTGTGGCTCCTGAAAATGCAACAGTAAAGTCCCTAGACTCAATTATAACAGTATCTGCAAAACGGGTCTGAAAATAACAGGAATGCCTTGAGAGACATTTGGTGCAACAGGTTCTTGGCCAACATAAAATGGAAATGAACCATTACAAATAGTGGTCAGACCACCAGCAATATAAGTTTCAGCTGGAAGTATATAGTATTCCACACCACTTCTAAGAGGTTTTCCTTCAACATCAAGCACAGGAGACTAGGGTTGAGCCCCTGTGGATATGGACATTAGTAGCCAAATGAAGCTCATGCTTCCAATCAACCTCAACATGACTGCTAGCTAGCTATCTCACACAACAGAAACAAAGCAATAAATGATGCAAGATTGGGGGTTGTCTTTCTATGCATCTTTAGGCTCATATTTGGAACCTATTTATAGTACAGAAAAGGGGCCGACGTAACACATTTCAAAAAGATCAGTATATCTCGGCCAAAAGAAATAAAGAATTAAGTCCCATGTGCAAATTACTTTCTCAGTGAGGGTAATATTTCACCACTAATAGGATTAGCAGTGTGCCTCCTTTTTGTTAGCGTGGACTATTGAGATACACAAGGACATGTCCCATGTGGCTATTCGATCGTAGTTCTTTCTCTAGTGAATAGGGCAGGCTTGAGAAAACGTTTCTTCCCCGTACCAAAGAGATTGAGACCATGAAGCAAATTATGCTAAGAATTTTGCATAGGAAATCATTGAGGAAAGACAAACATCCAGAATCCACCTCAAACATTGGAACAACTTCTCTCAAAACACTTTCAAATCAAAATCAAGAGAGATTTAATGTGCCAAAGAGTCTGTTTATTAAAATTTCCAAATGCATCCAGGTGCTTAATAGGCTGCTGAACACTCTTTCCTTCCTCCAAAACTCTCCTCCTCTCCACTGAAACCACGGCTGCAGCATTACTAAAATGATGAATAAAGACCCAAATTAGCTGGATGATTTAATTATCATACAGCATTTTAAATTCATCTCCCAAAAGATAACATCCAAAAAAATATATATATAGATTAATTTGTTTCAACCATAAAAAGGAGACTGTTTGAATAAAGATGGCAACGAGTCTAGGTATCCAGTTCATTGAATTAGCCAATCTCATATTCTATCTACTGAAATGTATCACTCTCTCATTCTTTTAATCCGGCCACACCATTTACCCGGTTATTTTAAATGTTTAGAATTTGTAAAAATTCATATTGGAAATCCAACTAAAATAGAAAAACTTAGAAATGTTATAAAATAAACAAAAATAATATGAGAATTAAAAGAAAGGATGACAAGAAAAATGAAAACACTATAATGTGATCACAAGTAATAAGAACTTCAAAGTTTCTCTTATTCTCTCTAGAAAACTTGCACCCCAACTAATAAACAATCAAGCCTATTTATAGGCTTCAAAATTCAGAAGAGAATTGAAAAGTATTATGAATAATTAAAAGTATATCAATTGCATCACCCTTTCAATTTCTTATATTGAATGATGAATTGAATTACATTAAGAATCATGAGTAGTGGGGATATGAAAAGTAAGTGAACATTCATATAGACATTCATTATTTCATAACACTTCCCCTTGAATGTCCATTATAAAAGGAATATACGTCGTTAAAACCTCACTAAAAAAATCCGAGTGGGAAAAAAAATCCTAGTGAAGGAAAAAGAGTACGGTATTCTTTGTACATATTAATCCCCATATTGGTCTCCTCTTGTTGAAAACATTATTTAGGATCTCTAAGATGATGCATTTCAATCTTGTGAATCATCTTCTCAAAAGTTTTGGTAGGTAATGCCTTAGTGAACAAATCATCTGGATTGTCACTTGATCGAATTTGTTAAATATTAATATCACCATTCGTTGCGGATCATGTGTAAAAAATAATTTTGGTGATATATGCTTCATTCTATCACCTTTGATGTATTCTTTCTTTAATTGAGCTATGCAAGCGGTATTATCTTCATACTAGATTGTTGGAACTTCCTTACTAGTGGATAAACTACATGTCTCTCGAATATAATGGGTCATTAATATTAACCAAATACATTCTCAACTTGCCTCATGAATTGCTAATATTTCCGCATGATTTGAAGATGTGGCGATTATAATTTTCTTCATAGAACGTCATGATATAGATGTATCTCCATAATGTAAATACATAACCGAGTTTGAGATCGAGCTTTGTATGGATCGGATAAATATCCATTTGCATAACCAATTAATACTATCTTTGAGTTATTAGAGTAATATAAGCCCATATCAATTATTCCTCGAAGATAACGTAGTATATATTTAATTTCATTCCAATGTCTTCGTGTTGGAGAAGAACTATATTTTGCTAATAAATTTATAAAAAATACTATATCGGATCGGTTATTATTAGCAAGATATATTAATGCACCAATTGCACTAAGGTATGGTACTTCAAGACTAAGAAGTTCTTTGTTATCTTCTCGAGGTCGAAAAAGGTCTTTTTGGACATCAAATGAATGAATTACGATTGGACTAATCAATAGACGAGCCTTATCCATGTAGAATCTTTGTAGTACTTTTTCGTATTTGTTGACTACGAATATAAATTACATCTTTTAAGTGTTCAAACTACAAGACGAGATAAAATTTTGTTTTTTCAAGATCTTTTATATCAAATTCTTGTTTTAAATAATTTATGGTACTTAAAATCTCTTCGGGAGTTTCAATTATATTCAAATCGTCAACATATACAACAATTATCACTAAGACGATTATGCCACATGCGTCTAAATTATTTCAATCCATATATAAATCTTTGTAATTTAATTGAATACATCTCTTGAGAATGTATTTTACATGCTTCAAGCATTTTAAGTCCTTCTAAAATTTTCATATAGATATCATTATCAAGTGAATCATATAAATAGATCGTGATCACATCCATTAAATGCGTATGAAGTTTTTTATTTGTTGTTAAGCTAATAAGATAACGGAATATAATTGCATCCATTACAGGAGAATATGTCTCCTTATAGTCAATGCCGAGCCTTAATTTGTGTAAACCCTTGTGTTATAAGTCTTGTTTTATATCTCAAAATTTCATCCTTTTATCCTACTCGGCTTAACATTTTAGGTGTTTTAACTATGGGTCCAAAAGTTGTTCGTTTCATGAGAGACCTTTAATTCTTCCTGAATTGCATCTTTCTACTTAGGCCAATAGTCTCTATGTCAACATTCTTCAATAGATTTAGGCTTAGGATCTTTATTCAAAATATCAAGTGCAACATTATATGTAAAAACAATGAATGTTTCTATTTGGTTCCATTTTCTCCTTGTATTAACATAATTTATCCAAATTTTTTTATTTTCCTCAAGCATTTGAGCTTCTTCTATAAACTTGTTATAAAAAGTATCTTAAACCATTTTATCTCGCCTCTTTTATATTTTTTTATTATTTTTCTTTTTTTTTCTTTTGAGGATCTTTATCTTCGGAATCGATCGATCTTCCATGCTTTAGGCATGCTTTAGATTCATTTGATCTAATATTAATAAGTTGTCCTATTAGGACATCGATTCTAATAAGAGCATTCTTAGCAAGAACATGTGATTTAGTCACTCTTTTTGGATCGGAGAATGCATCCGGAAGTTGGTTTGATAAGACTTTGCAAATGAATTGTCCTCTCGAACTTCAATTTCACATTGTTTTATACGAGGATCAAGATGATATAAAAATAAAATATTCCACATAAATTCTTTTTTCAAAATTTTCAACTACTTATTTTATTTAATTTATCCCCCTAATGTTGAAAAAATTGTTTCATTAAATTGACGATCTACAAATTGAGCCATGAAAACATCTCTTGTTAATGGTTCAAGATATTTAATTATAGAAGGAGATTCATATCCAACATATATTTCTAATCTCCTTTGAGGACCCATTTTAGTTCATTATGGAGGAGTAACCGAGACATATACTACACATTCGAAAATCCTTAAATGAGAAATATTAGGCTCATGACCAAAAATCAATTGAAGGGGAGATAACTTCTAATAACTTATGGACTCGATACGAATAAGTGTTACTTGCATGTAAAATTGCATGTCCTAAACATAAACAGGGAGTTTTGTTTTCATAAGTAATAGTTTAGCTATCAATTGAAGGTTTTTGATAAATGATTATGTTAAACCATTTTGAGTATAAACATGAGCGACGGAGTTGTTCAACTATTATTCCAACGGACATACAATAACCATTAAAAGCTTGAGAAGTAAATTCACCGAGCATTGTCAAAGTGAATTATTTTAATGGTATAATCTAGAAATTATACTCGTAATCGAATTATTTCAGCAACCTAAAAACGTCGGGTTTTGAGTTGATAATAAGCATACATGTGACCATTTGATAGACGTATCTATTAAAATCATAAAATATCTAAATGGTCTATATGGTTGATGAATTGGTCCATACATATCACCTTGTTTACATTCTAAAAATACTAGGAAGTCAATCTCAATTTTATTAGGTGATGACTTAATAATAAGCTTACCTTGAGAATATGCGGGACATGAAAACTCATTAGATTGAAGAATCTTACGGTTCTTAATGGAAGTCCATACAAATTTTTAATAATTTTTTACATCATAATTAATCCAAGATGGCCCAACCGATCATGCCACGAATAAAAGAATCGGTAAACTTCGGTTTACTATAACATTTATTTCAATCATTGGAATATTTGTATAATCAATGCCGAAGAAAAGGCATGTAATTTCTCCAATATATATTTTCTACCCGATATAAATTTTGTAATATATAAGTATTCAATACTCTCAACATTTGGTGTTTCAATACAATATCCATTTAAATAAATATCTTTAAAACTCGATAAATTTCTATGGGACTTAGGAGAGAATAATATATCATTTATAATCAAACTTGTCTCTTTAGGTAATAATATATTTGCTTTTCCGGAGCCTTTAATTAAATTGACACTATCGGATATAGTATTAACATTAGCCTTGTCAATTAGTAAATTGGAGAAATACCTTTATTTTTAAGTATAGTATGTGTTTTTGCACTATCCACAAGGCATAGATCCTTCTTTATAATGTTTAAACTAATTACAAACTTGGTAGTATCAATATATTCTTTATAAACTCAAAACAAATAAATAAATAAATATTATAATTATCATAATGTAATAGATATTATAAGAAAATATAAAAATTCTTTATTTATCAATAAAGAAGGTAACAAGATATTAATTTCAATGATTATCATTAATCTAATGATCTTTTCTTTCGGAATCTTCAAAGAAATCAACAACATCTAGGTGTGTCAAATTACCGAAATCTTCAAGAGAAACATTATCACAATCATTATTTTAGTGTATAAAATTTGTCTCTATATCATTTTCTTTCTTTTTCAACAAGCCTTGATAAAGCTCAACTAGGTGCTTTGGCATACGACGGATACATAACCAATATCCCTTCACATCACATCTATAACATTCATTTTCGAAATGTTGACTTGATCTACTTTTATTCTTTTCTTGTTTCTTTTCATAATTTATTCATTTTTGATGGTGAGGTGTATTATTATTACCACTACGATTATAACGATAATTATTTCGATCACGATTATTGCGATAACCACCTCTGCGTCCATGGCTACAACCACGTCCTTGTCTACATCCAAAATTATTATAAGACGTCACATTCACTTCGAGAGAATAGAGTAGACCCGGTTGGGCGAGAGATTCATGATTTTTCATCGGTAGCTCATTATTTTGTTCAATCGTAAGTAAGCATGAAATCAATTTAGAGTATTTTTTAAAACCCTTTTCTCGATATTCGCTGCTTGTCGAAGCATATTCGAGGTATGAAAAGTAGAGAATGTTTTCTCTAACATATCTAATTCGGTAATATTTTCTCTACATAATTTTGGTTCGAAACTGATTCTAAATACTACGAATTATACTCACTTGACTTGTTTTAAAATCTTGTAACCTTAAGTGCATCCAATCATAATGAGCTCTTGAAAGAATTATTGTTTTTTGGTGGTTGTATTATTCCTCTAAATTTTTTCATAGTTCAAGTGGCTCTTTTACTTGTTAAATATTCAGTTTTCATATCCTCATGGAGATGATGACGAAGGAAGATCATTGCCTTAGCACAATTTTGCAAGATTCTTGATTATCATCCATGATTGTTTGTCCAAGACCATTAGCATTTAAATGTATCTCAACATCAAGCACTCATGATAAATAATTCTTGCCCGAAATGTCAAGGGCCACAAAATCAAGCTTTGTAAGGTTTGACATGATAAAAATTCTCTAATACAAGATATAATAATGATGTTAGAGAATAAAAACAAACATAAAATTCAAACGTCTCAAAACAATATGTATTAAATTATTAGAATATTTATTAGATTATTCAAGTTTTTCAAATATATACTAAATGTACCTTTAGATTTAAATTAAAAGATAAATTAGATACATATCTCTTAATAGCCTAGATGATTTACGTCGCTTGGTAGAACAATCGTGCTGATAACATGTTATAAAATAAACAAAAATAATAGGAGAATTGAAGGAAAGAATGACAAGAAAAATGAAAGCATTATAATGTGATCACAAATGATAAGAACTTCAAAGTTTCTCTTATTCTCTCTAGAAAACATGTACCCCAATTAATGAACAATCAAGCCTATTTATAGGCTTCAAAATTGAGAAAAGAATTGAAAAGGACTATGAATAATTAAAAGTACATCAATTGCATCACCCTTTCAATTTTTCATATTAAATGGTAAATTGAATCACATTAAGAATCATGAGTAGTTGGGATATGAAAAATAGATGAACATTTATATGAACATTTATTATTTCATAAAAAGAAATACTATTAAATAATGGTAGTCAAACTACTCCTATGAAAATACCTTAGCCAATAACAAATACATTGAGATCCTATCATGTTTTTTAACATGACAATCGTATTTATTATATCTAAATTAATAAATTCAAATTAAATGATTATGATTTAATATATATTAAAAACAAAAACAATTTAAATCTATATATTTCTTTCAACTAAGCTAATGTGAATGATTGATTTCATATCAACGTTGAGATTTGAAAATGACCTAGCATGTTTTCTTAAGAACATAAAAGAATTCAAATCTCTAGCTAAATATAACAAAACTAGATAACCATGTGGCATGTCAATTTAATTAAAGGGCGTCTTTTATGGTTAAAAAAATTATCCCATATTAAAAAAAATTAAAAAATAGATTAATAATATATAAAGTTGAGAATTAATAATAGATCATCTACCATAATATTTAAGTCTTTTAAATAAAATCTATACTCAAGTCCAACGATTTAACAAAGATTGAAGAATCTAAACTACTTAATAAACCCTAAAAAATGAGCTACAATAAGGAGGGAATTGAGAACCTATCTCACTTTAAATAAATAAATAATAAATAAGTAATATACAAAGTTAATAACTGAAAATAGACCACTCACCATAAAAGTCAAGTTTTCTAAATGAAATCCATACTCAATTACATTAATTAACTGTAAAGGTTTCTTTATTTGTTACATCCAATTGTTGGACTACCAAACTAGATATTCATCTTTCTCTTTTAATTTCAACCTTTCTAGTTGAAATCGTGAACTAAATTCAATTGAATTAAATATCTAGTCTACATTAAAAACAAGCAAAAGGAATTGATTGGATCTCATGTTCATTAATGTATGAAGGAACCGTAAATGGGTAAACCATATCATAGCTTTTGTTGGGGTAATTTAAAGAACTGAAGGTTTACACCAAATGTATATTCTTATGGACGGTAAATTAAAAGAGGATAAACAATTAAAGAGAAAAAAAGATACTCAAATTTACATAACTGGTGAAATTGTTTACTACACAAGCCAATATAGATCAGGATTTCACTATATCAAATAAAGTAAATATAAAATACAAAAGAGTTAAATTCAAACTCAAAAATCTTAAATCCCACATACACCGAAACACACTAGTAAATATCTTTAAAAGCTCAATAGACAATAAAAAAATATGATTCTAAAACAGATCATACAGTTTTTAATTTGATGGACAGTAAATGGGTAAACCATATCATAGCTTCTTCTTTTTTTCAAATGCTCTCTGGTGTATAATCGGATGCATATTTAGAAAAGAACCCATCTCATTCTATTTATACCACGTCTCTACCAAAATGTAGACTTAAGTTTAGAAAAAGTTTTTCACGTGATCATGTTACCACTCAAAAAAGAAAGCTACTGTAAAATATAGCTTAGATATACCAAAAGAATTAGGTAACCTTTATTTGGTTAAAACTGCATCATAACTTTTTTTTTTTTAGTGGTTTGAAAGATTCTTTTATTCTTATATTTCATTTTCATCATTTTTTTTTTTTGTCATAAATTTACTTTTTTTATATTTGGTTTTTGTCTTAATCTTGTCTCTCAATTAATATTTTAGATTAATGGTATTAAATCGCATCGTTAGCTCCACAATATTATGACACATGTCATTTTTTTTCCTTATGCCTTAATCTCATCCTTTTACCTTCTTTTTTTTTTTTTTTCCCTATCTTAGCCATATCATAGCCTTAAAAAAAAAATTAGCAAATGATGACTTTTCGAACGTAATTGAAATAGTAATTTCCCCTAAGTGTTTTTATAATACATTAGTTTCTTGTGAAGGGCTTGGTATGTGTATTATTTAACTAATTTATAATATTTTTTAATTCTAATAAATTATTTATAATTATATATAAATGAATAAATTTGAATTTTTATTAAATAAACATTTTTATTTTTAAATAATTTAATATATATTTTGATAATATAATTAAATTATTATTTTTTAAAAAAATTTACCATAGAGAATAATTTAACTATTTTACAGCAAGGTTGAGATCAAATCAAATGTTTATTATGACTTGTATAAATATAAATATCCACGTGGAATTTTAATAACCGGCGGTTACAATTTAATTAATCATCAAATTTTATTTTATTTTTATTTTGATAAGGGTTAATTTGTATAAATACCCGCCGAATTATATGTTGTTTTGATTAAAACCTGCAGAATTATTTGTATTGATTTTAATTCTTGAACAATATGATCCATTAATTTACCTTCGCTATGTTATTTTATTCATTTTCTAAAAAAGAAGAAGAAGTGAGTTTCACATCTTTTCTCAAAAAATAATTAAAAAATTAACCTGCGGTAATATTATAATGTGTTCACCATTCACATATAAAATATCACCAAAAAAAAAAGGACCAATCCTAAAATATTCCAGATGATTTTTTAGAAGATTTTGTGATTTGGATGTCATATTTAGCTGTTAAAATATATGGATTGGATAAAATCTGAGCTTATTAGTCGTCAGAAAAATTGGTAGGACCTCCGATAAATTTTTATTCGAAGTCCTACCTTGGACTACTAAAATTTGCCTAATTTGCTCATGAGTTCTTTCATTTCTATCAATTTCATATGATTTCGGCTCCTATCTCCTACATTTCTCGTGGGTTATGCATGAGATGAAGATGACGGAAACATAAAATGTCTTTCATACTCTAATCCCACGACCGAAATTGGGTTCGACCAATTCCTGAAATAATCCACCACTTATTTAGGAGTTAAATAGCAGCACTACGACCAATTCCTTAAATTTCTTTTTCCATGAGAAAAATGGCAAATGATATTACACAAGAGTTGGACAAGTCATCCAAAATCAATTACAGAATAATGCTAAATATTATATGCGAAAACAAAAAATGTAATGCACTTCTTAAATTATTCACAAAATTGAAAATAATGTAACACGAAAATATATAGGAAGTTTGGCCACTAAAGTCTTACCTCCTCCTATTTCTATTTTTAATCACTACATGCATAACGAAGAAGCAGCTCAAACCAATTAGACTAGTGGTTATGGCGAGCACTAAGCTAGGTGCTAGCACTGCATAAGTACCAGTCACAAAAGCGATCACCATTGTGGCCATGGAAAACTGGGTAAGAAGTGATGCCGCCTTAAAATAATTTCGCGCACTTGGTCTAAATGGTGACATAGAAAAGTGGATAAAGACAGCAGAGAGGGAAAGGACCATTGACATGGCATCAGATATAACAAAAGCAACGAAAGCTGCTTTTTTGCTTAGAATTGCAGTACCCTGATTAGGACCTTGCTCGTTCTTGTAACCGCCGGGCAGGGTAAATGCTGCTGCAAATGTTACTGTTGATATGAGTACTGCTGTTATTAGATTAGCCTCTCTTCCCTTTTCAATTGCAGTGACGTCCTTCTTTTTGTCCACAACTATGCGCCCACGTGGTCCACTTCCAAAATCTGCCAATGAATCTAAGATCTCTTTCTGCAACAAGTTTTGGCTAAAATATTAGATAACTCCCTCTTTTATCATTTGTTATTCCACAACAAGTATAAGTTTTAAAATAAAAAATAATTTGCTTTATTATCTATCTTTAAGCTCATAAGAAAAGTTAATTTGGTTGACAAGCCGCATAGTGCACTTTAACTAAATCTAGGTTTTGACTTTTATTCCCAAGTATTAATGTTAAATTAAAAGAAAGACAGTGATGAAAAAAAACTTTGATATATATATATATATATATAACCTAAAATATGATTAGATAAAATATATGATATGGACACGTATACATATCAATATAAAAAGTTAAACTCTTAAAGTCAAAATCCTCATTTGAAGTTAAAAATTATAAAAATACATTATTGTATTTGTCGATTAAAAGAATATGGATAATGAGAATCATCTCAATTCAAAAATAAATTCAAACTCATAACCATTTAATTAATAAAACTTTAATATTGAAAAATGTAAATTATGTGTTCTACTTTTATTGCTAAGTGTCTTTATATATAGATTACAAGTGATCAACATCTTACAATTAAGCTAATCAAATCAAAATCCTAGGACGTAATCACTCTCACAAGATAAGCTAATCAAATCAAAGATCCTAACAAGTAATCCCTCCCACGAGCGAGATCTTTCTTTACAATTAGATTAATCAAGATCCTAGGAGGTAATCTCTCCCACGAGATCCTCTTTTAGATAATCACTTCCACAAGATCCTCCATTACTCCTCTCAAATTGGAGAATAGAGATTGGAAATGCTCAATTTGCCTAGTAAGGCTTAAAACCGATCTCGACCAACTGGCTTTGATAAATATGTCTGCTAGTTAATACTCTTCCTTTCTGTTTTTTACTTAATTGCCTCGTAATTCCAGTAGACTAATTCTAGTTTCTATGATTGCTTTTATTTTTTATTCTTTTCAATTTCAGAAACTCACTTCAATTGCTACTATTTTTTGATTTTTTTTCAATCTTATTAACCCTCGTGAGGTTTTTGTAAGGTGGCTAGCAGGAATATGGGGAGAGTTTACAACATGAGTGTCCCTGATTGTGGGCTGCAAGAGTTGTAGCAAGTTAGGGGTGATTGTGTTTGTGGTAGAACGTTTTAAGGAGGATAGGGGTGGGATTTGTGTTGCAAGTGGTTATAGGGTTGCTATGTAGGGTGTGCAGAATGGTAGAGGTGTTGGGTGGATTGACAGGAGGTATGGGAGAATTGGCAACAAGGGGGTAGTCTATAGTTGTGGGTTACAGCAATGGTTGTTGTAGGATAGCTTAGCTTGCAAGATAGCTTCCAGTAGGGGTGGCAAGCTGGAGGTTGGGATCGAAACAAAACGTTCAAAAATATTAGGGATGAAAGTATAAAAATCTATACAACTTTTATATCATTACTTCCGAAAGTTCAAAAAAATAACAAAAAAACCAATCTATAGTAAATGAATAATGAATACCTCAATTCTTTTAGTTTTTTTCTTAATATTGCCAATTTAGCAAAACTATGGTAAACTAGAAAAAAATTGCTTTCCATATATCGGATTAGTACCATAGTACATTTAAACTCGATTTGTTTAATAAGTAAATCAAATCGAATCTTATGAATTCAAATAGAATTGAAGATATTGTTCGAATTTTAAATAATAATAATAATTAATTAAAGTAATTAATATGTAGCCTTTGTCCCAGATAAGAGATATGTTGGAATGCTACACTTCTTTCATGAGAAAAGATTAGAAAGACTAAAGGTCAGGAGATGAGAAGAGATTATATCAGAAAAATAAATATTACAAATACTGGTCTGACCACCTGCAGCAATCTGATCAGAAGAGAGATTAAGACAAATTAGCATTATAAAGGAGAAGAGATTATATCATAAACTGGAATCCATAAATTGTTCTACAAGAAATTATCTCCATTTATTCAGTATTGCAGCGAGAAACCTCACTTAATTATTTTTGGTAGATGCAGGGAGAATAACTTTAGCCCTTCTAAGTTCTAACTACGAAAGGAAATGCAGGACCACCCAACACCAGCAATTTCTTTCCATTCTCATCCACAATACCAGCAGACACACACCTTGAGCTGAGACGACAGTCTGCACCAGGAAAAAGTACAGTGACCTAGACTCCCTTATTATATATAGTATCTGCAAATCTGGGTCTGAAAATAAGAGAGGTTCTTGGCCAACATAAAATGGAAATGAACGAATACAAATACTGGTCAGACCACCAGTAATATCAGTTTCAGCTGGAAGTATATAGTATTCCACACCACTTATAAGAGGTTTTCCTTCAACATCAAGCACAGGAGACAAGGGTCGAGCCCCTGTGGATATGGACATTAGTAGCCAAATGAAGCTGAAGCTTCCAATCAACCTCAACACGGCTGCTAGCTAACTATCACACACAACAGAAACAAAGCAATAAATTATGCAAGATTGGGCCGCCTTTCTGTGCATCTTTAGGCTCAGATTTGGAACCCATTTATAGTACACAAAAGGGGCCGACGTACCACATATCACGACCAAAATAATAATAATAATAATAATAATAATAATAAGTCCCAAAGGTAATTATCATTTTCAAGTGTCACCTTATCCAACTGAGTGCAAATTACTTTCTCAGTGAGGGTAGTATTTCAGCATGAATAGAATTAGCAGGGTCCCTTCTTTTTGTTAGAGTGGACTATTTAGATACAGAAGGGCATGTCCCATGTGGCTATTCGATCATAGTTCTTTCTCTAGTGAATGAGGCAGGCTCGGAAAACTTTCCTTCCTCATACCTTGATCTTCCCATGTGTCTAGCAAAGGGATTGAGATCTCTCGTACTTTTAAAGAAACATGACGATCATATTTATTGAATTTAAATTTAATGTTTTAGATTTAGTATATGATAAATATAAAAGCAACTTTACTTCTTAATTAATATTTTATTTCTCCCAACTAATATGAATCAATAATTTCAAAATCAATAATTAGATATAATGGATCATAATTCTCTTAAGAACAAAAAAACTAAAAAACTAAAAAAAAAAAACAAATCCCTCGATAAGTACAACGAAACTAGATAACCAAGTGGCATGTAAATTTAATTCAATTGTTTTAAAAAAATTACTTATGCCACATCTTTACCAAAATGCAGACTTAAGTTTAGAAAAAGCTTTTCACGTGATCATGTGACTACTCAAAAAAGAAAGGTACTGTAAAATATATAGCTCAGATGTACCAAAAGAATTAGGTAACCTTTATTTTAAATAATAATTAAAAAAAAAAAAAAGCCAAACCTGTGTCATCACTTTTTTCTTTAAATATGGATAAAACTTTTTTCTTTATCTGTGCTCTTCAATTTAAAATAGTATATAAAAATTTGAAAGTATATGGATCATGGATCGAAAATAATAATTTTCAGTTAGGTCATCACTGCATAAAAAGCGAGAAAATCAGGATTTTTTGTTTATAAAATTTAAAACAGATCTGGTTTAGTTTTGGGCATTATATTTTCAAATTAGTTGTTAAATTTGCATTTCAATAAGTTAATTTCTTTATAAAAAAAAATAATTGATAGATTAAAAAGTTGGTAAAATTGAAAGTGAAATTATTGATCACATTTGATCTTTAACTATAATTCGTTATGTATGTTTTTTTTTTTTTTTTTCAAGACGATATGTCCAATGGTCCAAACTTATTGGTATTTAATTTGAAGATTATACAAATTCTTGGTTAATGATTTACTCTACAATTCTTTTAATACACTATAATTGTCTAAATTACAGATAAAAATGTTTATAAAAGTGTATTAACTATTTAAATGGCGTATATATATCATTATAATATGTAAATTGCTATTTTGAGATTGGAACACTCTCACAATGCCGAATTACAATGATCGGTACTTAGGGATGACAATTTGTCCCATCTTGATAGAACCTTGCCCTATTCCATTCGGTTAACGTAAGGATTCTCCGAGTTGACTAAGAAGCGAGACTAGACGCCCTTTCTTGCATTTATTTTGAATGGGGACAAGGCGGGAAAGGTATTTGCATGTCTCGCCCAATTTGCCTTGCTTTATCGTTGAAACCATAATTATACTTTACATAAAATCTGTGACTACTGATTCTTGAGATTTATTTTCTATATGAATTATAATTTTTTTGTTATAATTTGAAAGTTGTTAATAAAATAGGATGGGATGGAGTAGAAACAAAAAGCTAAACGAGACATCGATATTCCACAAGGATCTCTATCCTCGTTTAAGACGGAAATGATACAAGAAATATTGTCCGGTGGGAAACGCGAGACAAGAAGGGAGCAAAATTTTCAAGGGTGAGGTTGCCATCCTTATTAGTACTTGAAATAATGTTGGATATATAAGTGAGTTGGAGCGACCACGTAGCCCGAAGCCGAGATTAAGAAAGCACTCCACTTTTTGTAGTAGAGAAGCTAGTTAGATACCCACGTTATGCTTTGTGGTATAACAATCATTATATATATAAGATTACCGATTCGTATGGTATAATGTGAGTAGATGTTTTATTTCGAAGATTAATGCAAATCGAATCTATATATTCAGCGAACTTGTTTGATTTATATATATTTATTAACAAAATAATTTATAATATTAGTATAAAAATTTGTATTTAAATAATTAAAAGGTTCTTTCAAAACATTAGTTAAATTATTTCATTTCAAAATACGGATTTTAGAGCATGAAAAAAATAAATAACAAATAATTGGTATTATGTGTGCTTGATATAATTAATTTCTAACAAAACTATATATATATATATATATAACCAAATAAAACACCGTGAATTTTTTAATTAATTATTAATTTTCTAAAAAAAAAAAACAACCCAAATTATTTTTTTAACCGATTATTATTTTTTAAAAAAAATTAAGTCAAATTATCCGAAACACACTTTTAGCTCTTTCTTTCTCATCGAATTTTTATATGCAACAATGTCATTTTCATTGAAAAGTCATATATATATATATAACAAAATAAAACCTGTGAATTTTTAACTAATTATTAATTTTCTAAAAAAAAAAACAAGCCAAATTATTTTTTTAATCGATTATTATTTTTTAAAAAAATTAAGTCAAATTATCTAAAACACACTTTTAGCTCTTTCTTTTTCATCGGAATTTTTATATGCAACAATGTCATTTTCATTGAAAAGTCAAAACAATAATCAATCGTATGAATTATAATAATATATTTTAAAAAATAAAGCAATCATGTTCTAAAATTTTATTTCAATAACCATATTTAAAAAAATCAAATTTATTAAAAAATAAAATTATATAAATTTTAAAAATTAATTCGATGAGAATTTTAATAAGAAATAAACAATTGAAGAAATAAATTTTAAATAATATATATATATATATATATATATATATATATATATATATATATATATATAAACTAAAATTTTAAAAAAACATCACATATATTCTATTACTCATCAAACTGTATGTAAAAAATAACGATCTTTTTTTTATATATATTTTCACACCTAATTTCATGATAAAAAAAATAAAAAATAAATTATTTATATAGAAGGGGAACAATTGTCATCTGATATTTAAATAAATTATTTATTAATAAATATTATATTATTATACCAATATATTTAAAATAATATTTAACTATTAATAATAATATAATATTAATTTAATTATATAGTATAATTATCATATATACTATATTACTAAAATACTTATTAATTTTTATATATATTCAAATTCATAAAATAATATATTAATATATTGTATATATATCATAATTTAAAATAATAATAAATTATTCTATTGTATAATAAATACAATATTCTCAATCAAAATACAAATAACTATTTTATAACAATTATTTGATATTTTTTGTAAAACATAATGATAAAATATTATAATTATTAACTATAAATAATTTATTATTTAAACCAAATTTATTTCTAATAAATAAGAACCTAAATAATATATTTGACCATATAATAATAGTCCTACAAATATAAAAACTAAAAAAGAAAAAAAGGAGGCTAGACATTAGAAAAAAATAAAAAACAAAAAAGCACTGCTATTTTTTGAAAATATAATGATAATATATTATAATTATTAACTATAAATAATTTTATTATTTAAAAAAAATATATTTCTAATAAATAAGACCTAAATAATATATTTGATCATATAATAATAGTCGCACAAATATAAAAACTGGAAAAAAAAAAGAAAAAAAAAAAGAGGAATGCTATAGTGAAGTTCCAGCAACCCAACCCAAAAAAGAAAAAAAGAAACAAAAAAAAAAAAAAAGGGAAGCCAGACGTTAGAAAAAAAAGGAGAGGGGGGGGATTGGGGGTGGGAGTGGGTTTGCTACAGTCACTAAAAAAAGCAATGGTGGGACTACTACAGTAAATAAACAGTCTCACCCCCAGTTCTTTTAGTTTTTTTTTTTTTAATGATAGTTATAATTTTAACTATTTTTATAGATATTTTATTTTTATTATACAATAAAATATATTTTTAAGAAAACGAAAATTATTCTAGAAAATATTTATATTTATGAATGTTTTGAGCTGAGTAGTAAATGATTTAAGTTTGCTCATGAAAATATTCAAATTTTAAAACTGTAATTAAACTTAATTCATTTATTTGACCATTAAGTTATCAATATTTTATCAAGTCTGTCTTAAATCATTCGAGTAGTCTGATTCGTTTTATATTCCTAATTGCAGTCATTCAGCTTAATTAAGCCTTGAAAGTGCTCTTTCAAAAAATTTACCCTATTTAGATGATGTAGACTATATTTTTAGCATTAGATTGCTTTTTATTTCTTAAAAAAAACTCAAGCATTAGATTGGGCCTTGGCCTAATTCAAATACATTTCCAAAACCCCAGCTTGCAAAGAATTCCATTGACTCACCTCCGGACGGCCCATCTTTGCAACGTTTTCTTAACTGAATGTTTCGCACCCCATTGGCCCCACTAAAAGAACCTGGGTGGTAATTCTATATGAATAGTCCCACCTCAAGTGCTTTTAGTTTTTTTAATAATCGGATACTCACGTTACGTCATGGATAGACAATCGTTATATACGTAGGGTTAACGATTCGTATAGTTTAATATTAATATAAAGTTTTATTTTTTGTGATTAATATAAATCGAATCTATATATAGTTAATTTTTAATAAAACTATATATATAACAGATTGAGAGTATATAGAATAAATAGAAAAACATATAAAAAAACCCATCTAAGTTGTAGAAATATATTAAAGTCAATAGATTAAAATAAAAACTACAACAAAATTGGTTCGATAAATTCTGAATAAATAAATATATATATAAAAAATAAATAAAACTTGTGAATTTTTTAACTCATTATTTAAAAAAAAAAATTGAGTCAAACTATCTAAAACATACTTTTGGCTCTCTCTCTCTCTCTCTCTCTCTCTCTCTCTCTCTCTCTCTCTCTCTCTCTCTCTCTCTATATATATATATATATATATATATATATATATATATATATATATTAAAAATAAAGCACTCATTTAAAAATGTAAAAATAATTTATTTCATGAATTATAATAATATATTTAAAAAAAATAAAGCAACGACGTTGTAAAATGTTATCCCAAAATTCATATATTAAAAAACCAAATTTATTAAAAAATAAAATTATATTAAAAAAATTTTAGCTATTACAAATTTATAATAAAATAAAAAATAAAAAAATGTTTTAAAATGATCATTGTAAATTAAAAATGTGTTTATTAATCATAAGTCTTATATATGTGTGTCTGCAAAGGAAAAAAGAAAAAGAAAAAAGGAGGCGACCAGGTTGGGCAGCCAAAGCCTAGCGTTTGTGTGCTCAAGAGCCAAGCTTTGGCTGCTGGTCAACCCAGCAGCGAAAAAAAAAAAGAAAAGGAACAAAAAAAACAAAAAAAATCAGGATATTGTTTACTTATTGCTAACAACCTCAATTCTCTTACCCCCTGTTTGGATAAGGATGAAAGCGGGGGAGAGGAAAGAAAATGAGGTGGAAATGAAAGTTTTCCCCCATTTGGATGGTAGAGAAAACCAGAGGAAAGAAAATAATAATAATAAATAAATGCTTTTTTTGTGGGATCCATTTTCCTCCCAAATTTGAGAGGAAACTGAAAGGAAACTTGAAGCTGACCTTTTTTTTTTCGCTTTCTCGTTTTTACTCTTGCTTGGATCAAGCCTATGTTGCGTATAAGTGTCCTACTTTTTGGAACGATATCATGCATCTAGACTTCTATAGAGTCCGTTTATTTGGTTTCCCGAGCTAGGTTTTTGTTCTTTTCATAGGGTCGCATTTGTAAATTCATGGCTTGAACATGATTAATTATCAATATTGTTCACGACGCTTCTTGACTTGGAGTTAAAACCATTTGATTGGAATGCTTGAATGTGTAAGAAGTTTATATGTAGTTTTTGAGACATCAATATCTACAAGGAATAAAATAACTTCTATTAATATAAAATTGATTATTGTACCATAAACTATGTATATTTTAATTATTTTGTACCATAAAATCTAAAAGTTTATTATGTAGTTTATTGTACCATAAAAATATAATCCTAAAAGCATTATAATAAATATACAATAATACATTTTTTTTATAATTATCTAAACAAGAAAAATGTATTTTCTTTCCTTTCATTTTCACTTTTATCTAAATAATAAATAAAAAATGATTTTTTTTTCTTTTTTTTTCTTTAACTTTCTTTTTTCTCTTTTCTTTCCTCCCAAGAGGAATTATCCAAACAAGGAGTTAGTTTCTTTAGAATAATTATAACGGACTACATAACAGGGGCGTAATAGACCACATGTAACAAAATTCCCAGCCCAATTCTGGGAGTCTTCCAAAAAATTTCAATCCCACGATCCACTAGCCGTCAGCACTCTAACCTTCTCTTTCTCTCATTATGGGTGTACTTTACACTTGAGTACATCGACTTTTAAGTATGATCTAATAAAGTATGTAAACTTTAATATTTTCCTTTTAGGACTATTTTGTATAAGTTTGATTACTTTAATGACTTTTTCTTATTTTAATATCAGAGCAATTGTTGAAGGCGAAAGTAACGAAGTTAGCTAATATACTTAATTGAATCACATTTAAAAGTTGACGTATTTGATTCTAAAAAATAAAAGTTCAAGGCTTTAGTTATATTTTTTCTAAAAATCCATGCATTAGAAGTGTTCTTTTGCCAGCTCAACGAAAACACGACAATTCAACAAGATTTCAATTGATTTAAAAAATTAATTTAATAATTAAGGAGATATATTTCATTATGTGACCTTTTCGGTTTAAATTTTAAAATTAATATTCAGAAAAATTTATTATATTCTTTTAAATAAATCAAATAAATTTGAAAAGTGCTAGTAAGATCGTCTGAAAATAAAATTTAATTTTAATTGATGGATAAAATGACTCTAAAATTATCTTTAGCCTCAAATTAAAAAAAAATATATATATATATATATATTAAACTTATACTTGATTGATGCTAAAACTTAGATATTTATTCGATAAAAATTTAAGTGAATTTTATTTAAAGAAAAGTTAAAAGTTGGTGAGCAATAAATTTTGTTAATGAATTGTACAAGTCATGGTAAAAGTCATAAAACCAAAAAGTCAAGTAGTTCACACTAAGAATAGTAAAAAAAGAAGAAAAAGGTCAATATTCTATTCTCCACTATGCTCCTTTGTCAAATCAAGGCAGCCGCTAGGAACCTTCAACCTCTCTACCTTCCATCCCCTGTCTACCAAACCAAACTCCTTCGATCTTCTGACTTTGTATCTTTCCTTCCACTCTTGATGTTCCTCTCTCTCTCTCTCTCTCTCTCCCCAAAATCAAGCTCATAATCTATCCACCCCCCGCGATCTTTAATGGGTCTGCGGTACAGAAAGTTGTTGTTCGACTCTTCTGTTTATTGTTCAGAGTACTGTGAGACAGCAGATGATGGAAACGCTTGCAACAAAAAGTGCGTCGCTGCCTTCACAAATCCGAACTTTGCTGAATGTATAAGTTCCTGTGTGTTAAAAACTCCAGACGATTGTGGTTATTGCTTTGAGTACATGGATGCACCAACCTCCTCACAACACCACAGGCTTGGCAAGATTGCGTTGGCAATGATTGTGTTATCAGCTATAACTTTTTTCTTGCTTTTTGTTTTGCTGTCTATGTGAAGTTCATAAGACCAAGAAGAAGGAGATCAACACAGCATGAAGATGAAGAAGAAGAAGAAAGAATCGAGACCCATGGTCAGTTTGTGGATCAAGATCAAGGTCCTGTAGTTGATCATCCAATATGGTACATCAGGACAGTAGGGTTACAACCATCTGAAATTAGTTCTATCACAGTTTGTAAGTATAAAAGAGGTGATGGTCTTGTTGAAGGAACTGAATGTTCTGTTTGCTTGAGTGAATTTCAAGATGACGAGACTCTTAGGTTATTACCGAAGTGTAGCCATGCTTTTCATATCCCATGTATTGATACTTGGCTTAGATCACATACTAATTGCCCTTTGTGTCGTGCTCCTATAGTCACCAACACAGCTATAGCAACATCATCACAGGCTAATCTTGAGAATACAAGTGGTGGAGAAGAAACGAGGATTGAAGTCTTGGAAGATGATCAAGAATCGGATAGAGAGATGGAAGGTAGAGAAGGTGGAGTGAGGGTTGTAACAGAGGAGGAAAGTGGATTACAGAGTGAGACTTTGAACGAAGAGGAGGATGGGATACAGCCACTGAGAAGATCAGTTTCTTTAGATTCTTTATCAGCTTTCAAGATAATTCAGGCTCTTGCTAATGTTCATCCTGCAGTGGAATCTGATGGGAATTCAGGCAGCAGGAGGGCAGGCAGAGGGAATGGATCCGCTCGGGAAATTGTTCAAAGCAGAGGAGGTGGAAACCAGAACTTGATAAAATTCATG
Organism: Dovyalis caffra; assembly: GCA_963924115.1. NCBI lineage: Eukaryota > Viridiplantae > Streptophyta > Magnoliopsida > Malpighiales > Salicaceae > Dovyalis > Dovyalis caffra. The sequence goes on from CAWUPB010001195.1 coordinate 4,873,207, forward strand.
GCTACTTCTTCTTTTGCAAGGTCTTTCCAAATAGGGCCAAGTTCATTTAAGAGGTCCCTATCTTGTAGTGGGAAATTTTTCTTGTCAAGACCCTGCCGCAACCGGAATTCGGGTGTTCCTTCATGATGCTTTTGATCTTTTTCTTGGTTTTCTCTGTCAGGTGAGGAAAATTCCAACTGACATGTTTTGAAATCTCTCAACAAGCGGAGGATTTCATAGGTTTGATAATACAAATTCAACAAATAATGTAGTAATAAGACATAAGAATCTGAAGTTTAGGACATCACAATGGAAAACGAAAGTGATCCAAAATGGGATCATATTGTGTTTGTCACAGTTTGAGTTTTCTGAAAAGAAACATGCAATTGTAAGTAGACCTTTGATTTATTGAAAATGATTGTGCTTTTGTTCCATATTTTTGGTGTAGAAATTGCTGCTGCAAATATATATTTCTCTTCAAGCAGAATAATACTTTTTAGCTATTGTCCTGCTGCCTTATTCCTAACTCTAACCTTATTAGTTTTGGATGATGACATTTGTGATTTTTCAACCAAAACGTTGCTTGATCCTGAAGTAGATAATGATTTTTTATATTTTAGCCCTATTATTTACTTGCCTGGTCCCTGATTCCAAAAACAGCACCGCATAGTTGCTGCATCAGTAGCTGAAATTGGCTATTCAACTTGCCAACAACAGTTCTTTGGTCACCAATCTGCACCAGCACTTCACATTTGGTTGGTCACTGATTCCTTAAAACAGCATTACGTAATAGTATTTTGTATGATTAATAATATCAGTGGCTTAAAGTGGCACTGCTTGTTAGAACAACATGTGTTGGGTCACCTATCAAGCAGCAATTTAGCTGTGCTATTTTGTATGAGAATTTGTGGCTGAAATTGACATCAACTTCCCAACAACGTCTTGTTGGTTCACCTATCGACATCAGTAGCGTTATGGAAAATATCAAAAATCCACACCAGTGATGGGAGAGTCAAATAGTAGGCTCTTGGTTTACTATAATCTGTAAACTTCAAAACTATCAGTTCTTAACATATATGAACATTTTTTTGTGCAAAATAATCTTAAGTATACTAGCCACTGCAAATGGTGATTGTATGGAAATTCCAAATGTTTGACTCTTTTGTGCAAATTGGGTCTTGTATGGATCATGACATCAAGAATTGTTTGCAACAATTAAGGCATCTGTTTTCTAACCGGGGACCCTGAAGTTGATGGGGGTTGTGCTTTATTTTTATGCCTCATTTGTTGCCGAGTGATTGAATCGAAACAGCATGACATGGCTAATACTACTAAAGGTACGGAAAGGCTGAACTTAATAAAGTAATCTTTACAGAAGTTAGCAACAGTAATCGTCAATATCCCCAGGAGCAAAGGAGTGGTTATTGTTGTATAAAATAAAATGGCATTCAAAGGATAAATATGATTGGAGTCGTGTAATTATCGTTTTCAAGGATATTATTTTGTATTTTTCAAGATAAAATCAATCTTTTTGTAACTAAAACCAAGTAATTTAGGCTGATTTGGTGAAAAAAAGATCAGAATAATGATGAAGTAAAATTTAAGAATATCATCAAAAATTTAGACCGATAAACAGTCATAATGAATCTGTCCTATGGCAGCCAAAATAATAATTATATCTTGAATAAGTTCAGGTTTATACTAAAAAATTTAAATGAGTGAATTGAAAAAAAAGTTTGGATTAGATTTTATTATTATGCACAAGGAGGGCAAACGAGCCGTTTTATCTTAGATTGGATCGGCTAATTCATGTTCAAACCCAATCAATCTTTCTTGCCTTTTATAAGTTTATAATACACTTCTTTTAATAAAATGTTATCCAATGTCAATGTGAGATAAAATTTTTTGACAATTATTAAGTGAAAAACGTTGCAGGAAAAACAAATCTAACGTAAGCCTGAAAAGAAGAAAATGAAAATATTCATGGAACATTAATTGTACATGCCTCATAAACTTGATTCTGTAAAGGATGACCACCATAGTATGTGGTACATTGCGTGCATTATCTTCTTGAATGGTAATAAAAATTATTTTTCCTAAGCAAAGCTCCTCACTACAGATAAACCTGTTGTTGCTGCTTCGATTGTTAATCTATCATCGACGATATAGAAGTTAGGTTCTGCCTTGACAACAGCTAACGACATGATGCTAGAGTGACCCCAAGCCTTGGAACTGAACCAATATTGGTCTGCCAGGGGGGAAAAAAAAGGTCTGGATAGATGTTTTTGACAGGGAAGATAATCTTTACAACAAATATATCTCTAAGCCAGGAACGGAAGGGAAGGGCCCTCTATGTTCCTTTGAATATTTGTATTCAATTCGTTTTTCATGTAACACAATTATTTACTTGTCAAAATTAAAAGGAAAAAAAAAAAAAACAACAACAACAACAAGAGCAGCAAGATAACTATGCCAAATAAACTCACATTTTCGTTTAAGATGACTACTCCCTACTAGATCCTTAATGGACAGAGCCCATTCTGCAAAGAATTTCAAGATGATCAAGAAATGCTATAACTACCTTTAATTGAAAAGTACCTTGTCCTGAAGATGGGCATACAAAAACACTTCGAAGATGGCATTGGTTTTCCAACCAGGAGGCAGAACATTTGTATCTGACAAAACCAAGTAAAGAGAGACTATGATTTAATACCTTTACAGGATTTTAATACTTGAATGTGAGGAGTCCTAAAATTTAAAATCTTAATTTTTACGAAATCTGAATAAATGAAAGCTAACAAGCGTTGGAATACCAAGTGTATTATATAATTGATGGAGAATGGGGAAAAATTCACATGCCATGCTTACATGGAGAGACTCTTGGGAGTGTCTTTTTGTGTATCATCATTGGAACTAGAATTTAATAGAGCAAGTAAGGGTTTTTGTGAGTTATACGAGGTTCTGTATCCAACAAAATCACTTTGTTTTTTTTTTTTTTTTTGTCAGATGACAGATCCTGTGCTTGAATGATTCCAAAAACTTTGCCTCTACAAATTGTAGGTCTTATGTCCCAATACTATGCACATTGACAAGTACTCTCAGCTTCTAAAACCCTTCTGATCTCAGCTTCTAAAACCCTTCTGGGTATATTATATATAAACATTGTCAATATTTTATTTGAAAAAATTAAGTTTCTGTGACAAATATAACGACACAAAAAGAAAAAATGGAGATATCAAAGCATGCAAAAAAGAGTACAGCTGCAGATATAGGATAAATGTAGGACACCAAGCTTAAAGGCTGAACTTTGAACAAAGACGAACCGGGTGGAATAGATTTACATCAGTTATCTAATATTGGAAAAAAGATGATCGAGAACCATCATGTTTCACGCCTAAATGGTCTTCACTGTCGATATGACCTTATTCATGAAAATTCCTTTACAACAAATGAACAAGTACTCCAAAATATCAATTCGATAATTAATGTATCATCTGCTACAAAACCATCTGATGCCAGGTTGGTAGCAGGAGTAAATGACATGAAGTTATCGTGAACCGAATCTGTCGATGAGTCGCTGAACATTTTATTATCTGCCGAGAAAAATGATAGATTAGTGCTTCTGACATGATGCATAGAAAATAATTTATCCCGGAAACAGTATGTTTTTTAGAAAAATATTTATTAAAACAAGTATGATCTTAGGTACTCACATTTCATGTCATGGTGATAGCTTCCGAATTGATCCTTTACGTGCATTGTGTACTCCACAAACATTTTCCATCCAGCAGGCAATTTAGAGGAATCAATAAGATGAAGAAACAATGATAAAGATTTGCCCTTTTGTGTCGAATATCCAGCAGGCTGGTTGAGTGATAATTTCCTGAATTCAATGGAAAAGATTAGATAAATATCCAATAGACAAAATAAATAATAATGAAATTCAATGTCTGGAAGTAACTACGGAAATTAAATTAAAATTGGATACCATTCTTGCCTTCCGACAGAGAAAACATCAGAGCAACAATGACATTGATCATCAGCTAAATCTGAGAGCCTCTCAACCTTCCAACTAAAAGAACCACCAATCGGATCCTTAATCATCGATAAGTGCTCCCCTTTATGTTCACTTCTGATAACAAAAACTTCAACTCCAAATACACAAGAATCTTCAAGCAAGAACCCATTTGAAGCATCATTGAAAATGCTATGAGGGAGTAACTGGTTACATCCCCATTCGGTCTTGAAAGCATGATATCGCCTTACAATCCCATCTACGGTTGAAAATATAAAAAATAAAACAGCATGCATGTAAGAAATGTACGTAAATCAATGAGCTATACCCATATATAGATAAAGGAAAATTAGTTTAGCAACAAAGAGATCAAGGAAAATTAGGATATGATCAAATTAGAGTGTAACAGTCAACCTAAGGAAGTTTTTTTTTTTTTTTTTTTTTTTTTTTTTCTGGAATGACTTGACATAATTAGGATATGATCAAACTTCATTTGTCCTCCATCCAAAAAATAAAAATCCATTGGCTGAAAAAATCATATTGTTCAATAGCTACATTGTGAATCTTAAGATCATACGATTTCGATGAAATTGTCAAGGAGTACCTTCAATGGTCAAGTACTTGTCCTGAAGCTGGTCAAACACAAAAAACTTGAACAAGGCATTGATTTCCCACCCAAGAGGGAGATGATCATTCGTGTCTGAAATTGCCAAATAGAGAGAAAGATGACCATTGTCATTCCTTTTCGGGTCTCCATTTGGGTAGAGAATCAATCTCCTGTGGCATGAAAAAATCAAATAAATTTTCTTATAAAACAGTTTTAAACATAATACTATAAAACTCTAGCATTGCTAAACCTACGTACCATTTGTATCCACTGGCTTCAAAAACACGAGATTCATGTTTGTTAATGCCAGATTTAGCCAGCAGTTCTGAAAGAACTGAGAATGAATCAACTTTCATTGTATAGTGGGCTGGTGCTTCATGTCTGACTGCCTTCACCATATCTGTAGAAAGTTTGTACATTCGAGACGTCTCAATCTTATTTGAGAGAGAAATGCAAGAATCACCATCACTATTGCTTAAAAAATTAAAGTTGAATTTGACATATGCAGTACAAATAATGCAAAGAAAGAACAAGTTTTTTACACATTGGATTGATAAGAACTTACAAGGAGTGGTCTCAACCATTATTTATTCGCTTCTTGATTCAATGTTATTGTCTCTGATGGTAACTTTTGTTAGAAGCCTCTATTTATAAACGCATGGATACACCCATACCATACAACGACGACAGAGACTCTTCAGTACCATCCACTGTTTATTACTACTATTTTTCAGTTCTGCTTTTTATGTTGGAGTAACTGATGAGGTTCTGTGTTCCATGACTCCATTTGCCATGCATTTATGAGCTTTAATTAGCCGCTAAAATCCTTCGAAGGTTTTCAATTACCATCATTGTCCTTAGCTATGCGTTACGGCTTAAACACTTGAACCAAAATTAAAGGAAATCTTCCCTTGCTACCAAAACATTTTGACTATTAGAGATAATGAAACAAAAAATAACATTTGCTCACAAAATAATAATTTGTAGTTTAAATAACTTAAAATTGATAGTATGAATTTTAAATTGTCATGACTCAATAGTGTAAGGGTAATATTTGTCATTAAACTTTATTAAGAGATAGAGAGTAAGAGAAAAGGATTTGGAACTCTAATTATAGTTCAATAAATAGAGATTTAAAGCGCAATTTTGATCAATTGCACGCGTAAGCTATTCCAAACGTGACAAGTTTTGGGAAGGAAAAAAAAACATTATGGCATTTCTCTTTTCATTTTTTTTAATGAAAGGTGTTTTAGTCATATAAAATCTAAACTTGGTTATTTACAAGTCACGCAATGTACTTTCATTAGTTCTAATGATGAAAATATAAGGAAAAAATAGATTAGAGATACAATAATTTCTTAAAGATAGATTAGATATAATAATTAAACATATGATAATAGATTAGATACGACACCTAAAATATAAAGATATATAGAGCCATTTTTCCTATTATATATGGTTTAATGACATTTTTGTTCCTAAATGATTAAAGTTATGCCACGTTGAGGTCTGTACTATCAATTCTATCCTTTAACTATCACATTTTGAACAAATATTGTCCATTTATTTGATTTGGTTGTTATCATTGGCCAAAAAAATCGTATTAAGAAATATTAATTTTTTGGTATTTTGAGATTAAATTTTTTATTTATGCTAATAAAAATTCAATCTACTTTTAAAATAATTTCAAAAATTTTTAAGATCAAGAAATTTTTTTTATTTTTCTTAAGCATTAAATATTAAAAAAAATTACAAAAAAGAAAAAGAAAGAAAATAATTTGAAATAATCCTAATTTTTGTTGGGAAGGGGTGCGGTAAAAAATATTTACATAGTCAAATATGTACACCTAACTAAGTTTAAAATAAGTTAATTTTGATAACCACATATTAAAAAAAATTATAACTGTAATAACCAATTTTGTATAAAATTAAAAAAAATTAAAAGAGAGAGAGAGAGAGATTCAAGAATTCAAAAAAAAAATATTGCATAGTTTGTCTTTTTCATGACGTTTAGGCATTTTTATAAATTTCTAGAATTTTAATTTTTTATAATTATCTCTCTTTTTTAATTAAAAAAAAAAGAGAAAAATTAAATAAAATTGAAAAGATGATTTGGGATCTAATTGAAAATGAAGTAAAAAATGAGGATCAAGTGACATTCAAATAGGGATGTAATTGAAAAGGAATAAAAATTAAGAAACTTAATTGAGAATTAATTAGTGTGAACTTAGAAGAAATCAAAAGAATATGGATTAAACAATTTCAATTAAGGAGCTAATTGGAGAAAAATGATGAAACATAAATTGAAATTGAGAAAAATAATCCAAAGAAGGACTTAAATTAATTTATCCTGAATCCAAAAAAAAAAAATTGCTATATAAATATCATTTTACTTCATTTCTTTAGGGAGCCTCCATCACACATCTACCTATCCAAAAAAAAAAAACTTAGCTACAATATTCTACTCGCTCTAAAACAAAAAAATCTAGTCTCCACATTTATCTATCTTTCCACCAAAAAAGCCTTAGTTAGAAAAATGTAGCCCCCACCATTCATTGTCTTCTCTTCCTTTCAATCCATAAAAGGCTATAGCTAGAAAAATTATTCATCTTTCTTACCAACAACTATTTTCTCCCAAGAAAATACCTTAAAAAACCAAAATCTCTACCAAATAACCCCTAGAAGATAACTTGCCAATCTGGATTACCGACTCGGACTGTTCAGTACTATCCATTGTTTATTGCTACTATTTATCAGTTCTGCTTTTAATGATGGAGTAACTAATGAGGTTCTGTGTTCCATGATTCCATTTGCCATGCTTGTATGAGCTTTCATTAGCCGCTAAAATCCTTCTAAGGTTTTCAATTATCATCATTATCCTTAGCTATGCGCAAAGGCTTAAACAATTGAACAAAAATTAAAGGAAAATCCTCTCTTTCTACCAAAATGTTTTGACCATTAGAGATATAAAAGAAAGATAACATTTGCTCAAAAAATAAAAATTTAAGATTCAAATAACTTAAAATGATAGTATAAATTTTAAATTATCATAATTCTATAGGGTGAGAATAATGTTTGTAATTAAACTTTATTAAGAGATAGAGAGTAAGAGAAAAGGGTTTGAAACTCTAATTAACAGAGATTTAATACTCAATTTTGATCAATTGCATGCGTAGACTACTCCACAGGTGGCAAGTTTTGAAAAAAAAAAAAAAAAAAACGTTATGGCATCTCTCTCTCTCTTTTTAATGAAATATGTTTTAGTCATATAAAATCTAAACTTGGTTATTTGCAAGCCACGTGATGTACTTTCATTAGTTCTAATGGTGAGAATATAACCAAAAAAAAAAAAAAAAAGATTAGAGACACAATAATTTCTTAAAGATAGATCAGATATTATTAAACATATGATAATAGATTAGATTAGATACCACACCTAATATATATATATATATATATATAGCCATTTTCCCTATTATATATGGTTTAATGGCATTTTTTGCCCCTAAATGATTAAAGTTATGCCACATTGAGGTCTATCACTATCAATTTAACTATTATATTTTGAGCAAGTATTGTCCCTTCATTTGATTTAGCTGTTATAACCGGCCAAAAAACCTTATTAAGAAATTTTAATTTTTTGGTATTTTGAAACGAAATTTTTTACATATGTTAATAAAAAATCAATCTATTTTTAAAATAATTTAAAAAATTTTTTAAGATCAAGAAGTATTTTTTTCTTAAAAATTAAATATTAATAAAATTATAAAAAATAAAATAGAAAATAACTTGAAACAATCCTAATTATTGTGTGTGTGTGTGTGTTTGTTGGGGGGAGGGGGGTGGGGGTTGTATGTTTATTAAAACATTTGCATAGTCGAATGTGTAATACTTAACCAAGTTTAAAATAAGTTAATTTTGAGAACCACATATTAAAAAGGTTTTATGACCATACTAAAATTACCTATGTAAATTTATATAACCTCTTTAGTGCTCTAAAAAATATTTGAGACAATTTAGCTTCTTCTTTTTTTCTATTTTTCATAATTTATTAAATTTTTATTATTCAAAAAAAAAAAATTCCAACTTCAAGAAAATTTTAAATTATATGTGAAAGATGATTAAATTTTCATTAAAGTACAAAACTTTCAATTTAAAATACCAAAATATGAATTTTTTTAAAAGTGGTTTTTTTTTTTTAATCAAAGTAACGGTCAAATTAAACAAAAAGAAAATATTTTATAAAACATGATAGCTCAAGAACAAAATTAATCAAATTGATAGTATATGTCTAAATATACTACCACTCTAATAATTCAGAAACAAAAAATGCCATTAAACCTATTATATAATCGTATATTTGTCTTCCAACTTGAATGATTGTGAATCAAGAGTATATTTAATTAAAATATATAAAGTTTCCAAAATTGATGAAATAAAAAATAAATTTCTCTCTTCTATCCTATTAGTTTTAAAAATTATATAAATTTATCTTTTTAATCTTAGCATGCTTATCGAAATATTTGCATCGTCGAATGTGTAACACTAACTAAGTTTAAAATAAGTTAATTTTGGGAATTATATGTTTAATATTTTTAAGAATCATAATGAAATTACCTATGCAAATCCATATGACCTCCTTATTGCTCTCAAAAAAATTTGAGACAACTTAGCTTATTTTCTATTTTTTATAATTCATTAAATTTTTATTATTCAGAAATAAAAAAATAAAAATTTCCAACTTCAAAAAAATTTGAATTTATTTGTGAAAGATGATTGAATTTTCATTAACATCTACAAAATATGAAATTTGTTTAAAGAGGTTTTTGATCAAGAGTAACGGTCAAATTAAACAAAGAGAATATTTTTCTAAAACATGATAGCTCAAGAACAAAATTAATCAAATTGGTAGTATAGATCTAAATATGCTACAACTCTAATAATTCAGAAACAAAAAATGCAATTAAACCTCTCTCTCTCTCTCTCTCTCTCTCTCTCTCTCTCTATATATATATATATATATATATATATATATATATATATATATATATTCCAACTACCTACTTGAATGATTGTGAATCAAGAGTATATTTAATTAAAATATATAAAGTTTCCAAACTTATGAAATAACAAAGAAATTTCTCTCTTTTGCCTTATTAGTCTTAAAAATTATATAAATTTATCTTTTTAATCTTAGCATGCTCATCAAAATATTTGCACAATCGAATATGGAACACTAACTAAGTTTAAATATTTATATTTCAACTACCTACTTGAATGATTGTGAATCAAGAGTATATTTAATTAAAATATAGAAAGTTGCCAAACTTGATGAAACAACAAAGAAATTTCTCTCTTCCGTCTTATTAGTCTTAAAAATTATATAAATTTATCTTTTTAATCTTAGCTTGCTTATCAAAATATTTGCACAAGTCGAATATATAACACTAACTAAGTTTAAAATAAGTTAATTTTAAAAATCACATATTTAATATTTTTAAAAATCATCATAAAATTACCTATGTAAATTCATATGATCTCCTTATTGCTCTCAATAAAATTTGAGATAACTCAGCTTATTTTCTATCTCTCAAAAAAAATTAAGACAACTCAGCTTATTTTCTATTTTTCATAATTCATTAAATTTTTGTTGTTCAGAAACCAAAAAAAAAAAAAAAAACCTTTTTTAACTTAAAAAAAAAAATTGAAATTATTTATAAAAGATGATTGAATTTTTATTAATATCTACAAAATTTTCAATATAAAATACCAAAATATGAAATTTTTTCTTAAAGATGTTTTTGATCAAAAGTAATGGTGAAATAGACAAAGAGACAATGCTTTCTCAAAACATGATAGCTAAAAGATAAAATTCACCAAACTGATCGTATAGATCTAATTAAATATACCACTACTCTAATAGTGCATAAGAAAAAAAAAAGCCGCCATTAAACCTATTATATATTCATACGTCTTCCAACTACCTACAATGATTGTCAATCGAGAGTATATTTGATTAAAATATAAAAAATTTCCAAACTTGATGAAATAACGAAGAAATTCCTTTCTTCTGTCTTAATTGAAGTTCAATTCATCATCATCCCCTAAACTCCCAAGGAAAAAAAAAAAGGCTGTCCATATCCTTGAATTGATTTAGTCGACAACTGTGGGGCTCCATCTCTCAAACAAAAATTACAAATTGCCAATTGATGTGAAGGCTAACAATCAAGTTCTTGTCCACATACAAAATGGATATATAGCATAGCAACGTTCCAAACATATCCGTAACCAAATCATTGAGCTCTCCGTCATTTCCTAGTATGGCAACTGAAACAGCTTCACTTCTTCCCTCCCAAGCTTTTCCAAGTCCAGCACCAACCAAGATAACAAGCATCAAAACATTAGCTGAATCACCTGGCCTCACCTCCATCCCTGCCACTCACACCTTCGCTCCTCAGCATCTCCTTGACCAAGTTATTTCTGACCAAGAAGCCTCAATTCCTGTCATAGATTACTCTCTTCTTATTTCAGGCACCTCTGATCAACGATCTAAAATAATTCATGAACTTGGTAGAGCCTGCCAGGACTGGGGCTTCTTCATGGTATATCTAATATCCTTTTTTTTTTTTTTTTTTTTTTTTTCACTGAAATTTTATGTTTGATGGCTTGGCATGATGTCGAATGACTTTCTTAGCAACTTGGGAGGTCTTAACTAGTTGGCAAGTGGATATATTAGCCTCATTCAAAAGGCAAGGTGTAAGACTGTATTTTGTCATACATCCTTATCCCTGCTTGAATAGCCTTTTTTTTTTTTGGCCTCTTCATCAAAACAAACTTAGTTCAGTGTGTATCAACTTGGATAAAATTTTGAGTAAATTATAAAGTAGGTTTTATAGTTTTACAAAATGAATAAAATAGTCTTTTTAGTTTTTAAAATCAATAATTAATTGGTCTTTATATTTTTAAATCTATTTGTAATATAATTTTTGTGTGTCTATTTTATGGTTTTTTTTCAATTTATTTTGTTTTCTAAGAAATAGAAAAACGAAATAGATAATAAGAAAAGATTGATAAGAAAAGAAAATATTTGTTAAAACAAAGTACTATTAAATTAAACGTGATCAATATTAATCAAAAAATTAATTAATTAGTTTTTAAAACTAAAATGAGTATTTAATCATTTGAAAAACTAAAGGGACTGATTTATAATTTACTCATATAATTTAGTTACTTATTCAAATTTATTTATTTAATTTTTTTTTAAAATGCTCTATAATTATGTAGATATGCTCTTTTTTTTTTTTTTGAATTCAAATATTGAAGTTTAGACGATGCAGAAGTGCGTTTTTATAGTTATATAAAAAAAAAAAGGGGAAAGAAAAATTGATGTTCAAATTAGTCTGAGAATATTTCGTTTCATCAAATAATAATAAATAAAAAAAACTTAAAACAGTCAATTAAGATTAGTAAAAATTATTTAATATATAATTGAATAGTGCAAATGCGCAAACACACCATGCGAAAGCTAGTATTTTTTCAAATATATATATATATATATATATATATATATAGTACAAGTGAAACATTTGTCCTTCTTCTTGTTATTATTATTAGGTGATCAATCATGGAGTGCCAGAGAGCCTACTCAGCTCGATAATTGATGGGTGTAAAGGATTTTTCGATCTGCCAGAAGAGGAGAAGCAAGAGTTTAAAGGGAACCATGTGCTGGACCCAATAAGGAGTGGCACCAGCTTTAATGCTTCAGTGGACAAAATTTTCTGTTGGAGGGATTTTCTCAAGGTCTTTGTACATCCTGTGTTTCACTCACCTACCAAACCAGCTGGTCTCAGGTAAATGAAAGAATTTTGGAGAAAATTAATGCATGATTAAAATTTTCTAGAGGATTTTTTTTTTCCCCCTTTTTCTTTCTTAGAGACAAGAAAGAATATTTGTGAGCAAAATGCATGATTAAAGTAGAATTCTTTTTTCCTCTTTTGGAGCTTCTTAACCTTATGGATTATAAAAATCAACAAAACTGCAGTGAGATTTCATTAGAGTACTCGAAAAGAGTTAGAGAAGTAGCAAGGGAGTTACTGAAAGGAATATCAGAAAGCTTGGGATTGGAATGCAACTATATAGACAAGGCACTGAATTTGGAACAGGGGAAACAAATACTTATAGCAAACTTATATCCACCTTGTCCACAGCCAGAACTTGCAATGGGCATACCTCCTCATTCAGACCATGGTCTGTTGACACTTCTAACCCAAAATGGAATTGGTGGCCTTCAGATTCAACGCAATGAAAAGTGGGTCAATGTTGGTACTCTCCCCAACTGCTTCCTGGTTAACACTGGAGATCACCTTGAGGTGCATTCTGGCTACCTATTCATGTGTTATCCTTTATTGCAATCGGAGCTTGCAGTCAATTCAAGACTCCTAAGCCTTGATATTTTTGTTATAACTTAGAAGTTTGTGTTGTTTTGTTAGATTTTGAGTAATGGAAGGTACAAGAGTGTTTTGCACCGAGCAATGGTGAACAACAAGGCTACAAGGATATCCATAGCTATGGCACATGGACCATCACTAGACTCAGTCGTTAGCCCAGCACCTGAGTTATTGGTGAGCAGTGAGGGCAATGCTGCAGCAGCATTCGTTGGCATGAAATATAAGGACTATCTGGAGCTTCAGCAAAGCAACAAGCTGGATGGGAAATCTTGCTTGGATCGAGTTCGAATTTCAGCAGTTTAGTTGCTACTACTTCTTGTGTGTACCAAACCATAAAGTAATCACACTTTTATGGTTTTATGTGCTATGAAATGGATAAAGAATCAGATTGTAATGAAAAATAAAGACTTGTTGTAAACTATAAGAAGTGGGAAAATCTTAAGATCTTAAGATCATCTCACTCTTGCTTGTTATGTAACAAGCGAGCTTAGGAAATTGCAAAATACTATGTGGTTCCTGTCTGCAGTGCTCTCTTATGGCAATGTTTCTACGTGGGATCAGTTGGTGTCATTTTCTGTGGCTGCTCAATTTTTCTCTGCTATTATAATTACTACGCACCCTACAGTGACACAGAATTTAGCTGCTTTGCTCTACCGTAGGAAATTTTATGTCCAAAACAGACTCTCTTGTTTTATCCATCTGGGGCTTCATTTCCTACTTCTATGGGATCTCAAACAGAACAGAAGGAGGAAACAAGATTCAGGTTGAATAGGTTCTTTTAGGGTAGTTAGATATAGGAAAAATTAATTTGATCACTGTAAGAAAAAAAATTATGGCCTGTACTTCATGATGAATCGAACTCTTAAACGCTACACTATCATAGTATGTTCTATTTTTACTTCTATGTTTTTCTGCTATTATTCTGATTCATGATAAATTAGTTTTCACTTGATAGCAGAATTTGACTAACTAGCAAGGTTTTGGGGGGATATGGAGGTTTTGTGTCCGCTGTGCATAAGTAACTAGGTAGTGTGCACTTACAACCAAATTTTTCATTATGGACTGTTAGTATTAGAATTTCGTTTAAGTCACTAATTAATTGCAGCTGTGCTTTGATTTTGCACTATCAAGACATGGTGCATATGCATTTCCATACTACCAAAGTTGTGTATGTCCAAAAAAAAGAAAAAAGGTTGGCTGGAATTCTGATGGCGAAGCAATTCCATCGCTCCAAGAACTGTACTCCCTAAAGGATTGAAGTAGTTGCACCAAAAACAAATGCAGCAACTCGTTTCCACAACGTATAGGACTCAAATTTCCACGTTACAGTATTACAAAGAGTCATTCTGCTAAACAAAATTAACTTATAAGATCGACTCTATATTTTTCTTTTCGTTCTTATTTTTCCGTTTCTCCAAATGGGGTTTTCGGGTTGTTCTTTGTTTTTCAGGTATTATGCGATTCTGAGGTAACTAGGAAATCCTGATTTGCCCACATTTAAATTACTCAAAGAGGTAACTCTATGGTTCTTTCTGTTGTATCTTGCTTGCTACTGTCATTTGTTTTACAATTGTAGACTATATGCCAGTTTTGTTATCGCACTGATTGTTCATCACTAATTAATACTTGTCAGTCCTGTAATTTTCCTCTTTGCTCCTTCCCATTCTGCAATGGGAATTCTACCTTTGATCAGAAGGGTGGACAAAAACATTCGACCACACATGCGAACCTATGCTCCATATGGGGCATTTGTCTATCAGTTTTAGATGCTTTAGGAATTTTTTTTTTTTTTTCCTTTTCTTTTTCTGTTGCCCTTCAATTGGTGTTTTTGTTTGTGTGTGGCTTTGGAATGTGGAGTAAGAGTTCCCATATTTTTGGGATCATTCATTCAACAAACAAAAGGCCGATATTTTTGGGATTTTCTGTTATAATCTGCTATTTTTGAATTATGTACTTTGACGATATTATCGTCTTAGATTTCCATGGAATGAATTAACAAACTACCAACAGTTTTCAAAAACCTGAAAAAAAGAGTGTAATATGAAGAGTTTATTTTCATTTTCCGTTAAGGTTACTTTTGTAGGTAAGAGAATTAGGGAGCTTCAAAAGAAAGGTCCATAGTCTCTTCCAAGAATTTTAACCTATCAATTGCGGCTATGTTAGATTTCAACTTCCTGCTAAACACATCTAGATACCTGAACCAGTTTAGAAAAAATTCTCCAAAGTTGTCTCAAGGTCCCAATTTATGAATTGCAGTGATTGCTAAGGGTTAAATTATTGGCATGCAAAGATGGAGAGCAGTAGTAGTAACCCAGAATTATCAGAAGCAGAGAAAATGAGGAAATCTCTGAAAAAACTCCTGCTCATTTTGAATGGTGCATTGCTGGCCCTAGGAAATTGCGGTGGCCCACTTATACAGCGGCTCTACTTCTTGAAAGGCGGTAAGAGTGTTTGGATATCCAGCTTTCTGCAAACTGCTGGCTGGCCGCTTGTCCTTTTTCCTCTCATTGTTTCATACATGTTTCGCCGAAGCAAGGAGGGTGCTAGGGCCAAGCTCTTCTATATAACCCCTCGGCTCTTCCTTGCTTCTGCTGTTCTCGGCGTTCTTACTGGCTTGGATGATTTTTTTCCGCCTATGGTGTTTCCCGCCTTCCTGTTTCCACTTCTTCTCTTATAATTGCCACCCAATTAGCCTTTACTGCTGGATTTGCTTTTCTTTTGGTCAAGCAAAAGTTAACATCTTTTACCATCAATGCAATTTTGTTGTTGACAATTGGAGCTGTTATACTAGTTCTTCACGCGAGTTCCGATCGCCCTGCCAATGAATCTAACAAGCAGTACTTTTTGGGATTCTTCATGACACTTTTAACTGCAGCACTATATGGATTTGTGCTGCCAGCAGTTGAGATGACATACAAGAAAGCAAAGCAAACCATAACCTATACTTTGGTCATGGAGATGCAGATGGTTATGTCGTTCTTCGCGACTGCATTCTGTTCTACTGGGATGCTCTTACACAATGACTTTCAGGTCAGTCTCCATAGAATACATGCTTGCACGGACACGCATTGTAACTACTTGCTTATAAATGTAGGCGATCTAATCCTTCGAAGATCGATTTTGTTATTCTTTGTTGCAGAGAATCCCGGAAGAAGCAAGTGCATTTGAGCTTGGGCAAGAAAAATATTATGTGGTGATCATTTTTAATGCAGTCTTATGGCAATGCTTCTTCATGGGAGCAACTGGGGTGGTTTTCTGTGGCTCCTCATTGCTTTCTGGCATTATAATTGCCACCCTCCTGCCCGTGACAGAGTCTTTAGCTGTGCTGTTCTACCATGAGAAATTTCATGCTGAAAAAGGAATTTCTCTTGTTTTGTCTCTCTGGGGATTCATTTCTTACTTCTATGGTGAGCTCCAACAGAAGAAGAAGAATAAGAAAAAGAAGAAAACTTCAGAACTAGAGTTAGCTTAAGCATTAAATTTGGAAGTTTTGCACATTCAAGAACCATGATGCTGAACATTCTTTATCTTCCTAATAGGTGAGATCCGAAAAAAAAAAAAAAATCCAGAATCATGCTTCTTAACTAAGGATATTTAGCTTGAGGAATGATTTTAATTAGTTTTTTTTTTATTGAGATTAAGATCATTTCTTGTATGATTTTACTTTATATTTTTCATCTTAGCTCCTAGGGCCAACAAGGCAAACAATAATGATGTTGCCATGCTGGTCTTCTCCCTACAGAAGCCAGAAAAAAAATTATGCATCAATGTTTTGTACTCTGTATATGGAAATTGTGGAGGGAGGAAAAAACAAAAAAACAGATTTACACGTTTTATCCATAAAAATCTCAACACTGCTAGTGTCCTATTTGGAGGAAATACTACATCTACTACTAGTTACTCCAAATTCGCTTTTATCCTAGAGAAATTGATCTTAAAGAGGTATATTAAGTATAAGATCAATGTGAGAATGTATCTTTAAAATAGTCCATAGAAGAGATTCAATCTCAATTGACACACAAACTGATCATAAATCTCAATTTACCATAAAATGAGATTTACAATGGGAGAAACTGTGAGCAAATTTCAATTGAATTACATGTAATTTACTGGAAGCAATTCAACTCATAGTGAACTGCATGTAGTTCACTTCAGGTAAGGAAAACGGAATGTTGTCTGCAACTTCACTTCACTCACAATTCTTATGTGCATCTGCTAGGACCCTAGGCTTATTGCATTACTTTTTTTAAGGTAGAATGCGAGAACTTAATTTCTTTGATTTCTCCTTTTGATCTAAATTAATGGTCATTGAGGCAGAATGGTGTTATTGAAATGCTGATTTGCAATGACAAGAATAGATACACTCATATAATGGTACTTTCAAATGTACTTAACAGATTTTGTAATTGATTGTAAGTAACCGGTGGTAGTAGAAACTATGAGTGAGTATCAAAATTTTATAAAAATTGTCCTCTTGTTGTTCCTATTTTTCAGTTAAATGACCTAATTGTGTTGGCTTCTGGCTTACATCTATATAATGTAGTTTCCTTGTTCGTTCCATGAATTTTTGAAGTAGTACTCTTTCATCTTAGGTATATATAGTAAGAGTTTCCAAGGGAAAACACAAATGCTGAGTACTATTAACCACATGAATGCAAGTTATTGAACAGGATAATTTCCTGCGTTGTACGTAGTTGGGTCCTTTCCTATTACAAATTGTCATTTGTTTAGATATGTTTCCATTACAGCTGATGCTTTCCTCTCTTAATTATATTTTCAGAAATTGTTGAGGCATTTCCATGACTCATGATTCTTCTTCATATTTGAGGTTGGGGCCTAGATGCTGTGGAAATTAACGATGAGAGTTGGATTAACGACTACCCCACCCCGACTTGTTGTTAATCTAAAAGAAATTTATTATTATTATTATTATTATCTTTGAAGGAAAATGATATTCTTTTGCTCCACTAAAAATTAAGAAGATATATAATTACTATGTATTTTTGAGCTTTTTCTTATGCACCATATTGTGCTAAATGACGAAAGAATAAGAATTTTCAGAAGAGAAAAGCGAGAAAAATAAAATTTCTTAAAGCGTGCGTGCTTATAGTTGCTTATGTAATTCGTTCCCCGCTTCGCATATGCAACCAAAAAGGGAACGAACTTAACCCGGCAAGGCCGCTGCGGATAAATAGGCATGAAAGATTTTCTACACATCCTTCATATGCGTAAGTGAAATGGGCATAAAAGATTTAGCCTAGGTATTTGGAAACATGGATTATAAATTCTTGATTTTTTTTTTTTAACAGTGGTGGCCACAAGAGAAGTAGGTAAGATGGGCAATTGCCCAATCCACACGCTATAAAGATTGAAAGCCTCTTGCTAGATGCTCAAAGCCCATTTAAAATTTTAAAAAAAAAAACAAAAAACAAAAAACAAATCGGTTTAAACTAAAAAAATTAAAACTGAAACTGAAATTTCGGTTTTTAACCCCAAAAAACCAAATTTTAATTCAGCTTGATTTCGATTTTTTTTTTTTTTTTTTTAATTCGTTAACCAACAACAGAACCGAAATTATCTGAAACCAAACCGAAAAACTGTTTGCTCAAGCACCGTCCTGGTAGTTTCTTCTCCTGTAGAAAAACACAGCTTCTGCTGAAAAAACTGAAAAAACACCAGCCTTTCTCCTCACAAAACTCCATCCCCCCCCGTTGTACGCAAGTAAGTACGAGAATCACTCTCTCCCATCTACGTTTTCAATTTAGTGTAGATTTTGCTTGTTGGATTTCTTCATGTTTGTGTAAAGTTCTAGTCTTTTGATTGGGAGTTTATGTTTTCACCTTTGATGTTTTTTTCATCTGGTTTTTTTTTTTTTCTTGCTAATTCTTCTATGAACAAGAAAAAATATTCATTTGTCTGTATAATACTAGTCCATGTTGATGGCATAAAGTGTATTTAGGTTATGTGAATTTTTCCTACTGAGAATGATTGTATGCTTTAAAGAATAGAAATTGTAGAGAAAACGCTTCAATTGTGAATCTTGGTGGAATTACTGTGATATTGTTTAGAAATTTTGACTTGGTTTCTGTGTGCATTTGTTGGTGTATGAAACTCACGTTGAGATTTATATGGTGTCGGCGTTGTAGTTTAGTAGGCAATAACTTAATTATCAGACCTTTGAGAGGCAGGTGATACAAATTAGTTTGTACTTGGTGACTCGCTATGTTAATTCTGGTGCAATACTAGCAGTGATTTTATAATCTAATCATCAGGTTATAAGGGACTGCTTTAAGCAGTATTTATGATTTTGCTATAACATGTTGCTTGCATTCTTTGAACTGCCTAATAAATTGGAGATTTTTAGTACCTCTGCTGGGAAATGTCAAGCGGATATAACAACCATGATGTGGCCTCTAGGAGTGTCAAGGCTGCTTATATTAGCTCTCGAAGTATTGTAATTGCTCCTGTATTTGTTGATTGAAAATGGCCTTTTCAGTTGAAGAGCTTCTGTAGATATAAGCTTCTATTGCTGGAAATTCAAAGATATAGTGATGATGGATATTCCAATAAATGTAAACTGTCAAACAATTGGGTATAAATTAACTAATCTTTGCATGGAATCTTTTTCCCTCATCATGAGAGCTCATGCTGTTAACAGTTAGGTCTACTTTTTTCATTCTGCTACAGGTTCTGATTTTTATATGAAATCAGTTCCTCGGCTCCTATATTTGTTCTATTTGTGTGCTGCTTGTTTGTTATAGAACTTTTTGATGCTGGTTATTTGTAGTCATTTTTATGGTAGATCCATATTGAAGGCTTCCACAAGAATATGCAAAGAATTTTAGCTTAACATCATTTTATCATTAACGGAATGCATAAACAACAAAAGGAGAATGTGGGAACACAAAAATCAATTAGCAGTAATTTTTTTATCAAATGATCACAATGTGACCCTGCAGGAATCAAGTAAATCTATCCATTAGGAGATTGAGTTGAAAGGAGATAATACAGGATAAAATAATTTGATAGATGCTAATCATATGTGTTTCTTGATCTATACCAGATAGCAGGAGAAGCAACTAAAGTTGGTGACAATGAAGGAAGAAGATGTGAACCAATGCCAGATTCAGGAATGGTACCCAAAATTCAAGTCTGTGTCTATCAGAACAATAATCCATGAACTTCCAGAATGTTTTGTCGATTACCTTCTTGATGATTCAGGTCCTTTCCTCCTCCCACTTTCTGTCTCAGGCGAAGATGCCCTGCCCAATAGAATTCACAACCCCATAGATGAAGAAGACTATCAGGTGTCAGAAGGATCTGGAGATGAATCAGAGCAACCTCCATTGCCCCTTTCTTTCCCAGAACTTGAATTGAACATTAAGGAGTCAATTAATACCCTTGGAGGTGCAGTTTTTCCTAAGCTGAACTGGAGTGCACCGAAAGATTCTGCTTGGATTAGCTCATCGGGGACCCTTCGCTGCACTTCATTCAGTGAGATAGTGTTACTGCTGCAATCATCTGACTCATTGGTCCATGATTTGTGCCACGCCTATGATTCATGCAGTGACAAAACCTTGTCAAGACCCCCTAATTTCTTTCTTGCACTTCGGAAGTGGTATTCATCTTTCTTGCCTGAGATGGAATTTCGCTGCTTTGTTAGGAGTCAGGAGCTAGTTGGAATCTCACAGAGGGAAGTTACTACATTTTACCCCACTCTCCTTGAGAAGAAAAATGGTCTTCAACTGTTGATTGAGGACTTCTTCACTGAGAACGTAAGACAAAAATTTGAATCGGAAAGTTACACAGTTGATGTGTATGTGACAAAGGATGGGCGTGTTAAGATATTGGATTTTAACCCATGGGGTGCATTTACGCTCCCACTGCTTTTTACTTGGGAGGAACTGGAGCAGAATCTCAACAAAGAGGAGGATGGAGTGGACTTCAGAATCGTCGAGAGCCATTGTGGAATCCGTCCAGGTCTGAAAACAGCAGTTCCGCAAGATTACTTGGATACTGGCCCAGGGAGTGGTTGGGACCAGTTCTTGAGAAAGGCTGATGAGGAGTTGCGGCAGCAGAAAATGGATCCTGGAAATGGTGCCTGAGGGTTCATTATATTTTGACTTTGAGATTAATGTGTTTTTCATATCTTCTCATTAGTTTCATGTATTCTGTTACTGCCATTCAGTTGTGTTTGGACACCAACATTGGATCTAGTACTTTGCTTTTGCCCAGCAAGGGACATGCGACGCAACAATAATGATGTGTACAGAAGTTTTGTACCAGTGCTTGTATTAACAAATACATATCAACTTTCGTTTGTGATAGATTTACCTAAACTTTGTTACGTTGCTTCACTGTGGTTTAATCGCTTCATGAGAAAGTGATCATTGGACCAAGATACCATAGTTATGATATCTCACAAGTAGTCTTATTAATAACTCATTAGTATTTTATTTTTGAGAAATAATTATTCATATTAAAAAAAAAACTAATTAATTAGTCTTTTTATAATTATTGATAATGTTTAATTTAAATTTATTTTATTTTACAAAAAAAAATGTTATTTTTTTTCTCATCAATCTTTCCACTCTTTTTACTCTCTCTCTCTCTCTCTCTCTCTTCTATTTCTTAAGACAAAAAAAAATTTGAAAAGAAAGAAAGAAAATTACAATAAAATTAAATAATTAGTTTTTAAAATGAAAATAATTAATAAGTTTGTTTATCAATCAAAACTAGAAGGATTAAGTTATAATTTACTCTAAATCGACAAGGATCTTTTGTTTTGTTTTGGGGATAATTATTTATGGTCAAGTAGTATTCTACACTTTTTAAGGGGGTTGTTTTCGTTTTATTACAATTTGACAATTTCGGGTTTTTATTATCCATTTGTTAATTTGAATCCAAAATATCAATTTTTAGACAAATATTATTCAAATCCGTTAATTGTAATAGTCAACCTAGTTGACCATTAATTTTTTTCTTGCTTTTTTTTTTTACTGCTTTTAATTTAAAAGAATGTTAAAAAAACAAAAATCACCATTTTTCAAGAGAGATTCTTTTATTTAAGGTTTCCATATTAATCCCCATGATTTTCATAGCCAATCAATTGTTATTTGTATTTAATTTTTTTCAATTTAGAAAAAAATTTATGTAGTATGATTATCCATTAAAACACTAAACTTCTATAATTAATAAAATAAAAATATCAATTAGTTGAATTCGATCAATTGAAATTATTAAATAATTAATTTTAACTGAAACTTTTCTTTTGTCATGCCAATAAATTTATTCTTGAAGTTGTCAATCATTAAATTTTAAATATAATTGTATTTATCTAATTTTTTTTTATCTTCACATATTTTATAGGATTTTTTTTCACAATTGATTCAAATATATAATATGTATTTAACTTGTTATAGTTAGAAAACCATATTTTTTTAAAAAAATTCTAATTTTATTTTTTAGTTTTTTAAAGCTAGGTTCAAAAAGTGAAAGCTCTTATTGAGGGAGAACAAAAAAAAAAAAATGGTGATAAATTTAATAAAATTTTTATTTATTTATGGGTAAACGTGTGGGGAAAAAATATCTCTTGAAAAATGGAGAAAAAGCATTTTTAATTTTTTTTAAATTAACAAAAAAATAATTACAGAAAAATTAACGATCAACTAGATTGATCATTACAATTAACCGATTTAGATAAAATTTACTTAAAACGATATTTTAGGGTTTAAATTAAACAAATTGATAATAAAAACCTGAAATGATCAAATTAGAATAGAATGAGGGACACTTTTTACAGTAAAACCATTTTGTTTTGTTTATCCAAACCCATAAAAGGTCCATAAATAATAGAACCAAGAGACAACAGAGCACAAAGCTAAAGTGCATCCTGAAAATAAAAGACCCTCAATGACTGTCATAACTCATATTTTTGTCATATATTTTCCTTTAATTTTATCCCTTTAGATTTTTATTTTTTATTTTTACTTATTTTTAATTATCCCCTCTGTTTATTATTTTATTTATTTCTTATTTTTATTTTATTTTAGTACTTACTATAGAAAAAAGAAAAGAAATAAAAAATGTAATATATATATACATACATACATACATACATACATACATACATACATACATACATATATATATATATATATATATATATATATATGAAAATACAAAATTGAGGGATATGTTTAATCAAGAGCATTAAATCCCAGCTTAAAATTGGAGGCTATTAGGGGTCAAATTGAACAAAATTTGGGATGAATTAAGGACATAATTAAAAGGAATTAGAGGACTCGATTGAAAAACACTTGGGAAGTTGAGGGACTGAGTTGATAAATTGTTGAAATCAATCTTTGAGACAGCGAACGATTGTTCATTGTCTCCTTCATTTCAAAACCAGGGATGGTTTTGATTTTTCCTGATTTTCCAACGGACTTTGATTCTCAGCCAGCTCACCTTTCGTTCTCATTTGCATGGTCCGCAAGTTGCGCTGCAACAAGTGAGGACGTTAGAAAAAAATAAAAGAACGGACGAGCAGGAGGTTTTGATCGAACAGTTTGAAATAAAGGAAATAAAGGGAGAATCAAGTTTGTCAGCATGGAAGCAGGTATAAATAGGAGAGGTTTAGCAGCTGATAGAGAGGGGAATTAAAGGGGGAATCGAAGAAAGAAAGAGAAAAATAAAAAAAGAGTTTGTGTGTTTTTCAGGAAGAACAACCCAGTTTTCTCGGCAAGGAATTCGACCATTCCTGGGTTCCTATAGCCTTTTCAATCCATAATTATTTCAAGTTCCCGTTCCAGCTCTGCCATTGCTATTATTTCTGGTTCTTGCAAACAGAGACGATACAATAGTCCCAACATTTCCAAAGTCCTCATTCAAGCCTCACCTTCATTCAGAATCACCAGGTATTTACTTGTCCATTTTATGTTTCATTTGTATGAGTTCATTTCCAGTTTCAATTCATAGGTTTTCATAGCAACAAATAAGAAGGATTTTGCCACAGTCACCATGCCACCCCATCCCTAACCTATATCTGTTGAAATTCAACTGGCTTGAACTGGTATTTGTTGCTTGAGTTCGAATCGGTAGAAATGAGGGGAGAGATTCGTTGACAGCTCATAGGTGGTTTATGTTTCTGGGTTTTAAAGAATAAAATGGGTTGAACTAGTAGCCGGTGAGGAGAAAATTCAGGGATTTCTGGTTGAGGGTTGTTGGAGATCAGATTCACAACAAAGGAATGAAGGATTAGTTGATAATTCGGCTTTGTGGGAGTTTGGTTCCTCGAAGGGATTCGAAAGAAGATAGTTTAGGATTTGAGAAAAGAGAATCGAAGGAAGAAACACTTACACTAAAGGCTGTGTTTGTTTGGGAAAAAAAAAGTTTCATGATCTTATTTTCTATATTTTTTAATGTTTATTTCACATTTAGAAAAAAGTCAACATAAAATGATTTTCAGTTAATGAAAAATGATTAAGTATTTTTGGAAAAAATGTTTTCCTAGTTAAAAAAGAAAAAAACATTTTACTTCTCATGAGTCATGTTTCACTCTTGTATTACTTATCTCTCTTTCGATATATTTTAATAATTTTTTTCTCTATCTTCTTTTTATTTAAAATATATCAAATTAATTTTTAATTATTCCTTATCAATTATTATCAATTATTTAATCATTTTCCTCTATTTCTACTCGATATTTGATTTTTTTAATTTATAAATAAATTAAATATTATGAAAAACTATTTTTACACTTTAAAATTATTTTTATAATAAATATTTTAATAATTTATCTTCTTTTTTTTTACTATTATCTTAAACACTACCTAAACTATACTTAAATGATTGAAAATAATTATTACAAGACTCGTAATTTTTTTATTAAAAAAATTTAAAATTAATTAATTCATTAATAAATACATTATTTTTTCAACACTAGTTATTTATAACTAAATCAATAATTTGTAATTTTAATCGGTTGTAAAATTTTATTGGTAATTGTAACATCCTAAATAAATTTTCATATTTTGCATGTGTATGCTTGTGTTTGTATGTTTTGATTTTATATTATTGAATAGATTTAAGGATATGGATGAGTCTTATTAAAGTTAGGGGACCATTTTAAAAGTTGAATATAATTATAGGGACCATATTGTAATTTAATATCCCTTATTAATGCCTTTGTTGGAACCATACGGGTTCCATCCTTTTCTCTCCCTTCCCACTTTTTCTTTCCCCTTTTCTTTTTTCCCATAACCCAAACAAGCACTCCCTTCCTCCATACTTGTTGTCTAACCTTTCTCATCACCAAACAACCTTGAATTATGATAGTTTATGGTGATTAAATTGGATTTTAAGCAAAATTGGAGCTTGAGGAGTTGTTGTTCTAGAGGTTAATTTTGAATCCCAAAAAAAAAAAAAAAGGTATGTTCTTATCATAATTTCTAGTTATGTGAGGTATTTTTGGATATTATATGGTGTTTTTGAGGTTGGTTTATGATGGGTTTGTCTTTTGAAGTGATATTAATGAGTCTATTGAAGTGATATTGATAAAGTTAGGGTTAATACCCAAAATTTTAGAGAAAAGTTGATTAAGTGATTTTAATGGATTAACTAATGATTGTTTTGCTTTAGGCTTCGTTTTATTAAAACAATTCGAGATTTAAATGGTTAGATTTCATTGATTAAGAAATTATATGGTGTTATGCTCGAAATTGAAGTTTTGTGAACGAGTGGTTATTGAAAAGGTTGGAAGATGATGAATTATTGATTTAATTATAGGTTATATTGTAGAGTATGAGAATTTTGATAAATTATTGATTTACTTAGAGGTTATATTATGGTTGTTTTAATTATAGGAATTGATTAACTTGAGGAAAATATTGTTGAAGTGCTAAGGAATTAAGGTAAGCATGGTTCAACTCACCACAATGACCATATGTGTGATATGTATTATATGATTGATTGTGGTAAGTGAATATTTATATTGTGTGATTAAATGTGTTATGTGATAATGTGTTATGTACTCTATGCATTTACATCATGAGCATAGTTTTACATCTTTTCAAGAAATGCATTGAAATTATATATGCATGAAAGGCAAAGATTTTGATAAAGGCAAAGGTTTCATGAAAAGGTCACTTCTTCATCGAGGGATTTGGTAAAGGCCTCAATTTCAAGTCACTCTTCAAGTCATTAATATCCAACCATCCTACGAGTATACTTATAGGTAGATTATGGATTCATTTAGTTGGAGTCGTGGCATCCTCATTGCATCAAAGGTTCAAATATGTAACCAATGGCAAGCTAGTTATTGTAATAGCAAAAGAAATGCTACCATTATTGATGTGTCGATGCCTTATATAGAAGCTAAGGAAGGCCGAGATGGAAATCTGCATGCTTTTGAGATTATGAATGTAATTTTGGTGCCTAAGAATACTTTGTTGAGCAACTAAAAGTGCTCGAACTTATGAAGATGGTAGTTAAATATCCGATGAAGTATGGATAACCGTTATTACCTAGTCTCGACGATGGAATATTGGAAGTAGTAAACAACCTAAAAGGAACAAGCATTTATCATCATTTTGGACTGGAATTCAAGCCCACTAGGAAGGACTATCTAAGAACCATCGAGCAAAAGAAAGAAAAACGGTTAGCTAGAATTATAATACCCTTGACTTAAGGCCTACATAGGTTGAAGATATTATCGGTATTGACTTACATTTGAAGTGCAATGAGTGCAAGCCAATAACTATAGTATGAAATAACATTTTCAATTTATTAGCAAAGTGGGCAATTCTCATATGGGGTTACTAATAAATATGGAATAATAAGTCCACTTTAAACAAAACTTAGGTATAAACTTTTTCAAAAATTTGACTAACATTAATTAATATTACTACATTATGTATGGAAATATTAAATGCCATATTTTAGTTAAAAAACCATATCCTTGAAATCCAAATAAATCCTTTTAATAAAATACCTTACATTAAATTAAATTGAACAACGTCTCTTATTTTTGTTAAATTTCATTTAGAAATTCATATAAAATTTAGTTTAGGATTATTTTATATTCCATGCAATATAGTAGGATTATTTGATATTGATTTTATTTAAAAAATAATTTAATTATCATGCATGAGATTTAATTAGAAAATAATCTATGAATCCTAACCATTAAAACAAGATTTCATACTCTTATTTTTATAAAAATTCTCATGGCTAGGAATTTATTCCAAAAATTCAATAAAGCATTTAATAATTTCATTTAGACCTTTAACGAATATGTTTTCCATTTAAAACATTTTTTGGAATTAAGGAAATTTGGTTCCCAATTTATCTAAAACTAAAGAAGTAAATACATGTATTCTTTATTCACTACTTCCATTTAATAACTTAATCTTGTTAAACATTTCTACCTTAATAATTTAATTCTATAATTTTATTATTTTTAATCCCTTAGTTACTCAATTAAGTAACCATTTAATTATTACCTTCATTCTACCTCTAAGTAGTTCCTTTCCATAACCAATTCCTTCATTTAAATCATATTAATTAGTTAAGTGGCCAATTAGTTTACCAAATTATGTAACTTATCAATCCTTATCATCATATTAACTTAACATTTAAATCATATAATTTATTATTGCAAACCAAATTTTTTTAACTTATTACCAATACATCACTAAAAATTAAGTTAAGCAAAGTTAATTTTCCTCACTCATTTTACATAGTAAGCACACATATGGCAAGTCTTCAATATTTCGCGATGATGGTTCTTATTCATCTTTCTTTTCTCCCACACTATAAAAAACACAGGTGACCGATGCCTTGTAAGTGTAATCCATACAATGCATGTAATACCTTTTATGCATGTAATGCATGCCATGCATTTAAAAAGAACTTTTCCTACCTTTTGAAATTGATTTTCCTTTTCAAGTATACCTTGCTTGGTTGTGTTTATAATCTGGCCCCTTTTAAAATATGTAATTATGAAAACTTCATAAAAGAATTAGGTACCTTTCCATAACATTTTTCTTTACATGCTAAGAGTATGCACTAGATCATTCCCTTAGCATGCCCCAATTTTTCTTCATATGATAAGAGTATACACTAGATCATTCTCGTTGGCATGTCTTCATTTTCCTTTGCATGCTAAAACTATAAACCAGATTATTCCCTTAGCATGCCCTTTTCCTCAAGAGAGGTGATCATTTCTCTTTCATATCCTCTAGAAGGTACCCGACCATTCCTTTTTGAAAATTTTTCCTTGTCATTTCCTTTTTTCCTTTTCATAAAACCATGAAGAAAAATCCTTTTCATGGTTATGTTATGTAAATGCATTGTATGAAATGAATTCCTTGACCTTTCCTTTTCCTTTTCCTTTCATTAAAATCATGAATGCAAAACTTCTTTCATGATTATGATATGCAAATGCATTTAAATAAAAATATAATGGATTCAACATAAATCTCAACATGCATACTTTCAAACCACAAAAACATGTAATATAAGTAAAACATCAAAAACATGTTCCACATAAACTAAGCAAGCATGCAAAACATGTATAAACAATGAACATCAATCATGCCTTAAATACACATTATAGTCGAATATTTAGGCAAAATAATCCATCTATTTTCACATGATTACAATCATTTTTCATGCCCTTGCATACCTCTAAATCTCAAAATTACATTAACCTCACATTATCTTTTTTTGCCTTTATTTTTCATTATTGGTCGCAATTGGCTAATGGAATGACAACTTCCATTTCTTCCTTTAACCTCAATCTTCTTAAATTAGCATGTTCCTCATCATTTTAACAACAAGGAAGTTAAGTTTCCATTCAATCTAAACCTTTTTACTTTGGCTAAAATTCGTCATAAAGTGACTTTATTTCAATGTTTCCAATTTAGCATTATAAACATCGTTAAAGTATTTCATCAAGCATATTGCAAACATTAGGTCTTAAAGCTTCTAACTTGTTAAAGCTTAAGGATACCTAACCACTTTGTTCTAAGAACAAGAATAACCTCAAAACTCAACCATTTCAATTAAACATCAAATCATCATAACAATTAATCCATTAAATCTCTAGCAATATAACATGATTTTATCATCAAATATAGCTCAAAAACACTAATTTCTTATGGTATAGTAAGGATTACAACTTGATTTTTCCCAATTCTCCTCTTTTCCTCAACTTTCTTCCTCCTCTTTTTTTCAATAATTTTGACCCAAAGAGTAACTTTTTCTCCTTATTTGTTTGATCTTCTAATCTGATTTTGAGGTTATTTTAAGGTTTTTCTTGGCTAACTAAGCTAGTTTAGAGTGGTGGTTGGATGGTTTTCTTCTTGGTGGAACTTGTTCTTTCTTTTGGTGTCACTTGAACATTCATGGCTTCTAACTCTTTTTTCCATCTTGTTCCTCCATTTTTATAGCCATGTATATTAAGTCAAATGTGTAACACTTGGATTAATTTTAAGGTTGGTTATTAATGGCTTCTAGATTTTTCTTTTTCTTCTTCTTCATCTTTTTTTTTCTTCTTTCTCCTTAGATATTTTCTCTTATTTCTTCCCTATTTACTGCCTCTCTTCTTCTCTTTTTCTCTCAATTTTTTTTAGAATTATCTAGCCAAAATTTGTCCCTAATAATCAATTAATAAATACCCTAAAAGATTAATACTTTACACTTTGGTCCTTAAACTTTTAATATTTGCAATCAACCCCTCCAATTTAAGTCCGTAACTTCATAATTTTTCTCAATTTGGCCCTTATCATAGACCTTTTCCAAGGATAATTTAAGTCTATAAAGTTTCTTAGTCATTTTAATCAAATAATTAAGCTTTTAATTTTTGTGATTATGCCCCTAGGTTTTGCAATTGCATCCCTAAGTTAAAACATACTATTGTATCAATCTCTAATTTAAGCCTTACTCATTCCATTAATCTATCCCTTTAATTGTAGTGTTTTTTTATTCTTAATTAAAGTTTAAACTTTATTCCTCGCATTTACTAAACGTACTTCTATTAATTAAATAAATTTCTTTACAATATATTTATATTTGTGAAGAATTTTAGGTCATGGATATTACAAGAATCGAGGGTCGAATGTCGAATGAGGAGGGGATCCTTATTCCTCATATTCAAATAACCTTCTCCTACTTAGCTTATGTAATTAACATGAATGAGATAGTGAACTTGTGTAAAGCCTAAAAATTTAATTATATGCTTTCGGAGAATATTTTCTTTGTTAATTATGTTCGTGTCATGCTTATGAATTTGAATGATACATGTTTTATTGTACATTAAATGTTTATTAAGTGTTATGTATGAATAGTGAAGTAAATGACAAGTGAAAAATTAGAAAATATAGTTTAATTAAATGATTTTCATACATATATAACTTAGAATTGCAATTAGTGACCGTAATAGATATTAATCTAGAAAAATAAAGCCCTAATTAGATTTTCTACCTAAATTAAAATGTTTAGGTGTAAAATAACCACTTTAGGACATAAATCTCATTAAGAGCATTTCGGACCAAAAAAGTTGGATGAGAGAAGAAATAAGAGGGGGTAACAAGCTTACAATCTTCTTCCACCATCTTTGAGAGAAAGAGAGCAAAAGAGAGACCAAATTATAAGAGAGAAAGATAAAGAGAACCAAGATTTACCAAGGAAAGAAGCTAAAATTGATCAAAGAAAACAAACTTGGCCAAAAGGATGAGCAAACTATTCAAGGGGAGAAGGGTTGTTTTGGTCAAAATTTTGGGCAAGAAAGAGAGGGGTGATTTTAAGGGTTTTAATATGATTTCATAATCAAACCAACCTAAGGTAAATGTTAGGATTATTATATATTGAATTGGTGAAATTATGTTCTTAGAAACCTAAGGTTTCAAATTACATAATCAAATGATTTTTGTTTAATTGATGTTTGGCTTGTGTAATTAATGATTGATTGAACATTGTGATGATGGTGGGTAAGTGTGATCTCACCTATATATCAAGTAGTTTAATGTTTTGAATAATTAATTATTGTTTTATTGTGAATTGGAAATTTGGGAATTTATGTTGAAATTGTGTGATAACGTATAATTTGAATAACTGAATGTGAAATTGTATGATTGGTGATTTTTTGGTTGTGTTGAGTGACTGAATAGGAGAAGGAGAAGCTTAAGGAATGAGTTCATTAGGATGAACCATTCGGCTAAGACTAGAAAGAATAGTGAAAGATTGCGTTATAGAAAATTGATGCAACTAAGGTGTTTGATAAAATATATAAACCATGTTTTGACTTGAAACTAAAGAAGAAATTGATAGAATTGGAAGGTTGGCTAGGCTTGATAGATTCGACCAACTAAGAAAGTAGAGTGAAATATGTATGTGTATGTTTTAATGAATTAAATGATAATCTTAAGTAATTATGTTTTATGGTTTAAGGAGAAGAAATCACTTGATTGTTTGGTATAGGGCCATTTGGCCAAGTCCTAAAGTAAGGGATTGTTGAATTAGAAGGTTAGGTCATAGAATTTAGAGATTTTAACCTTGGTTAGTTGGAGTTAAATGCATTGAAATGAAAAATTAGGATAGCTTAGCTTTGGAAGTAGATTAGGCCATTAACCCTAATTGACCTAAAGACTAAGTTAAATAAATTTCATGGAAGATTAGGTTTGAACATGATAAGATGACTTTTATAGAATGAATTGTTGTGGAAATTTTCTTTTGATTTAATGGATGAAACATTCGACCAAAAAAAGGAATTTTTGAATTGTTTTCTTAATGCTTTTGGTTGGATTGGATTATGATGAGTATGTATGGTTATGAATAAATGGATGTGAAAAGGCTTGAAAATGACTATGTGTAGGTGTGTACGGGTGTACCCATACTCAACCAAGAGTGAATTTCCTAAAATTAAGGCTCGTAAGAGATTTGGTGATGGAATCATGCCCTCTTTTTTTATAACATATTGTTAGGAATTGAGGATTGATAGAATGATTCATTGAGTTATTGTTGTGTTTCTTTGTTGACAAAAATTATGAACCCATACTTTGAAATCCTTTCAAACCTATTTTGGAGGTCAAAGAGTGTATAACAAAAGAGTACAAACACACCCACAATCGTGTGTGTTATGACACATGAAAAGAGGCAAACCGTATGGCTATGTGTGTTGAAACACATGGCCGAAGCTACCCAGAATCGGACCCAAGACCATGTGTCTTTAGGTGCTTCATCTTACCCGAATAGAATGGGTTTCTTTGAGTAATTATCTTAAATTGACTAGATACATGCCTAATTATAGTTTTCTTCCTTCATAAAAGTTGTATCCCTATCTTTTAGGTTTTTAAAGAATTAAGTTTTGAATCATTTAGAGATCCAAAGCTTCATTTATGAGCTAAATATTGCCAATGACTCAACGTGTCCTACCAATTTTAGGATTCTACCTTTTTAGTTGAATTCTTCGATTAGACTAACTTAGGTTGGACCCCGAAGTTAATAAAAATTATAGGAATGGATTAATGCCATATGATTCATATTCATGCTCATGTTTGATATTGCATTCATGTCATGAAATGTTTCATGTCATGATTTCAAGCATTCAAGAAAGGACATCTATATGGGTTTTATAAGAACATGTTTCATCAAGACATGACATGGCTAGGCATGTTCAAGAAGGATAAAGGAAATGATCAACCCTTGTGAGGTTTATTGAATCGAACATATCTAGATCCTTTAGGGAAAAAGAGGAATGAAACTATAAGTATTCGGTAGGGTGCACACTAAAGATAGAACAAAATTTCAAGCATGAAAAATGACGATTTTAATTGCATTTCCTACATGGTTACATTTATTGGCTCACTATTTTATCTTATGGTGTAAGTGCGAAAAGTAACACTTCGGGATCAAATTAGATGTATTGAGGATGCTGGTCATAAGCAATAAAGTTTGCCAAATCTTGTACTATAGCTCTAAGTTTAAAGTTTAAAGGCTAAATCATTGTTTGATTCAACCACTTTTGGATAATGTCTAGATTTATCTTTTTTGGGTTGTAGATAATTCCCTCTCATATTTTAGATGTGTTAATATATCTATATATCTATATATATATATATATATATATATATATGGAGATGTGAAATGAGTTAATGAATTCGGGATAATTGTATTGATTTAAATTTATGTTGCAAAAAATTTATTACCATTAAATGTTAAATCATAAGAAGCTTTAAACTTTAAACCAAATAAGTAATTTCGTTGTCTATTGTCATAGATGTCTAAGATAGACATAATAGTGCATTGTCTTGCACTCTCAAATGTGAGACGAGTGTAGTAGCACTCTCGATCTTGGTTGGGCCTCGGGTATTACATAGTGGTGTCAAGGAAAATTTGATTAGTAGGCTTAAATAGTACATGCAAACTCAAGCTCCGATAGCATCATCAATAAGTAAGTGTTTTAAATGTCGAATGTGAACTTTTAGCTAATGTTTGAAAAATGTGATATATGCTTATGTGCATATAGATATGATTGATATTTGAAAAATGAATATCTTTTATATTGCTTATAAATATGTGGGGATAAGAATAGGATGGCAAGGCTAAAGGGGATGGGAAACTACCATGGTGTAGAACTAAGCACGAGAGCCATTAACTAGGAGGAAAATAATAGGTTTGCAAATCATAAGGTTTTGGCTAAGGAAATATTTAGCTTGTTACGATAGCAACAAAAGATGATGTAATAACAACAACAAAGGCTCAATGAGTAGATGAATATCATAATGTCCATACGGTAACCACCGGTTGTATCATAACCACCATAGAGGTTTCATTGGTTGAATGATTCTAAAAGTTCAATCCAAAAGATTTTATGGGCAAACGTGACCCTGTGGTTTCCAAAGAGTGAGTGGACTCCATTAATATATTTTTTGGATATGTCTAACCTTACATGACCATAATTCAAAGGGGTCTTCAATGAGAAATTCTTCTTCAAAAGTGTGCGGTTGAAAAAGATTCGGGAGTTTCTAAAATTGAAATAGGAGGATATGATTATGGTCGATTATGAAAATGGGAGATGCTCGGTAAGATATCTTGTGCCATATTTATGCTAGTCGAGGATGTGCGGACTTGATGGGACTTTGCCAAGATCTTTTTTGGATATGTCTAACCTTACATGACCATAATTCAAAGGGGTCTTCAATGAGAAATTCTTCTTCAAAAGTGTGAAGTTGAAGAAGATTCGAAGTTTCTAAAATTGAAATAGGAGGATATGATTATGGTCGAATATGTTCGTAGATTTAAGCATGATTGTCGATTTGTGACCTTCATTTCGGGATATGCTACACAAAAAAAGGGGCCACTTTCTAAGGGAATTAAAATCTAAACTACATAGTCTAGTATGTATGTCGATGGATGGTTATAATGATATGGTTGCCAAAGTAATAGAAATAGAGGAGGATTAGAATGAGATAGCTCAAGTATAGTAAGCTAAAAGGCAAGTTATGGCAAACAGATTTAGTGAGCAAGCTATAAAAAGGAATAGGTTTGAGAGGACCCGGCTGAATGTTGCCAAAAAGTATAAGGTTCCTAAGAGGCGAGAGAGTGAAGCCACGAGGCAAGCTATATTGCTCTAAGTATGATCGACCATAGAATATAAATTGCTTGGTAGACACTAACAACTACTTCTTTAATATATCTTCCCTCGAATGTTTACTAAGAGTGCCTGGATATGTATATGCCATAACACAAAAGAAAGCTAAGAATGAGCATGCATCCGTGATAGATAATAATGTTTTAAGTTATAACCTAGTTGATTTAGGTGCATCATATTCATTCATATTAGGTTCATTATTAAAGAAATTAGGTATGTTACCGAAACACTAAATGTTGTGTATGAAGTAACTCTCCTATCGGGAGAGACATTAGAATCTAAAGATATGGTTAGGGGTATGAATTGTGGATTGGTGATAACGTTTTGAATATGGATTTGGTAGTCTTGAGGATTCAAGATTTTAATATAATATTAGGCATGGATTATTTGTCCGAAAATAGTGTATCAATTAATTGTCTTACAAAAAGAGTTATGTTTCAATAATTGGAAAAATAATCATTCAAGCTTCAAGCTAAAAACAAGTTACAATTTGTAGGTGTTATTTCAGCAATAACAACTCGGAGAATGGTTTGGAATGGGTGCTTGGGTTATTTAATTAATGTAGTGGATACCAAGAAGGAAGAAAAGGGAAAAGTAAAAGCTGTTGAGGTAGTGAGGGACATCTTAGATGTTTTTCTCTAGAGCTTATCTAGTAGGCCACCAAGGTGAAAGGTTGAGTTTGAAATTGAGTGGGGAATGACATCAATCTCTACAGTACCATGTAGAATTACACTCGTAAAGCTAAAAAAGTTGAAAATTTAATTATAAAACTTGATGGATAGGTTACATTTGGCCTAGTTATTCATCACGAGGGGTACCCATGCTCGTTTGTAAAGAAACAAAATGGAACAATACGATTATGCATTAACTAATGAGTGTTGAAATTCAATGACCGTTAAGAATAAGTATATGCTCCCTCGCATCAATGACTTATTTCATCAATTGAGAGGAACCTCGATATTTTTTAGAATTGACTTAGAATTTGGATACCATTAGCTATGGATTAGAGAGGAGGACATAAAGAAGATAACCTTTAAAACTTAGTATAGACACTATGAGTTCTTAGTGATGCCGTTTGGGTTGACAAATAGATCGATCATATTTATGGGCTTAATGAACCGAGTCTTTCATGAGTATGGATAGCTTATCATCATGTTTATAAATGATATACTAATTTATTTCAAGAGTCGAGAGGAGCATGTGGAGCATTTAAGGAGGACATTACAAACCTTACAAACGCATAAATTGTACACTACATTCAAAAAATGTACAAAGAAAGACATATCGGTTCTAATTACATTTTTTTATTGTTTTCACCCTTACACTCGCCTTAATCTTACTAGGATCCACCATAACCACATCCTTATAAATAACATGAGCAAAGAAGTATATGAAATAATATTGAAACTTAGAGAGATTCACAAAGGTAAGGATAGTGTTACACTAAAACGTCTAGTAAGACTTAGACTTATCCAATTCTTATGAATGAAAATCTTTCGAGGATTGTAACCATTACAAGAAGGTAAAGGATGATATGATTTTCAAATTCCTCATAGGACTCAATGTTGAGCTTAATGACGTTAAGGGATGAATAATTAAGAGATAACCTGTTTTAGCTATTGGTGAAGTTTTTACTAAGGAGTGTCAAGAAGAGACTCATTGGTTGGTGATGCTAGGGAAAAAACTTCGGAAGAAAACAAAAAACTTTGCATCGACAACCATGAAAACCATACAGGTAGAATTACAATAAAAAAATATGATGGCATAAACCATGTTTGGTGTGATTATTGCAACAAGCTAAGATATACCAAGGAAACTTGTTGTAAGCTCCATGGGAAACTAGAAAATTGGAAGGGTAAATATGGAGGAAAATTCAAATGAAACCCTACTGCTAATGAAGATGAGGTTGTTCTTTTCAATCCATAACAAGTGGATCATATCTTAAAACTGCTCAAATCTAATTCGGGATTATATAGTACTCCTAATGCTTTTTTTGGCACAAACAAGTAGTGATTTAAATGCCTTAGTATGTTACTCTTTATCATAATCCGCTCAATGGATCATTGATTTTGGAACATCCGACCATATGAAAATTTTTCAAATTTATTTCACACTTATGTTCCTTGTTTGGGTCATGAAAAAATTAGTATAGTAAATGGATCTTACTTACCTATTGCTGGCAAAGGTTCCATTATTTTGTTAGATACTTTATCCCTTAAATCGTTTCGCATGTACCAAAACTCATATGCAATCTTTTGTCTATTAGCAAATTATCAAAAGATTCTAATTATAGTGTTACTTTCTTTGATTCTTATTGTGTGTTTTAGGATAGAAATTCGAGGAAGAAGATTTGTAATACTAGAATGATTAATGGTCTTTACTATTTTGAAGATGAAGTCTCTAAGGATAAAAGACCTTAAGGACTTAGTAGTATTAATTCTATCCTCGTTAAGGATAAAATAATGCTCTAGCACTATAGACTAGGGCATCCTAGTTTTCTCTATCTTAAAAAATTGTTTCCTACCTTATTTAAAAGCCTAGGTTGTTTTTTTTATTGTGAACATTGCATTTTTTCAAAAAGTCATAAAAATATTTATCATTCAAAACCTTATCAACGTTTATGGCCATTTTATTTAATTCTTAGTGATGTTTTGGGTCCTTCATGGATTCTTACTTATTCGGAAAAAATAGTTTGTAACCTTTGTTGATAATCATATTAGGTTATGTTAGGTATATTTACTGCTCGATAAATATAAAGTTAAGATAGTGTTTTAAAATTTTTATAACATGATTGAAACTCAATTTCAAACTAAAATTGGTATTTTTCTCATTGATAATGGTACTAAGTATTTTAATGAAATTCTTTGAAATTTTTTTAGAGATAAAGACATTGATCATTAATCCACTTGTGTTGATACACCTTAGTAAAATAGTATAGCTGAGCAAAAAAATCAACACTTATTGGAAGTGGCATGATCTCTTATGTTTTCTATAAATGTCCCTAAGTATCCCCAAAAAGAAATAGTTTTAACTATAGTATATTAAAGCTGTAGCATATTTGATCAACATAATGCCTACTTGTGTACTAAAATTCATTACTCCTCTTAAATGCTTCAAAAATTTCTTCCCCGGAAATTGAATTTCATCTAATTTACCCTTTAAAATATTTGGGTGCACGAACTTATGTTCATTTACCCAATAAGGATCGGTCCAAGCTTGATCCAAGAGCTAAAAAATATGTTTTTATTAGCTATGCATCAAATCCGTGTTTCATTCAAAGACTTGAAAAGTCCTTACTATGGATGTTTTATTTCTTGAAAATCAACCTTATTTTTAAAAGAATTTTCTTCAAGTGGAGAGCTTGGAGGAAGAAAATAGTTAGGATAACATACCTATTTTTACTAATATACCTCAAATAATGGCTTCTACACCTAGTGTTTTAAAAAATGACAAAGCAATTTGTATTGATAAATATATTGTTTGGTCGAAATTATTGAATCTTTGACAGGGAGAGAAATGCTATAACATAATCCTAAGGATTAGGAACTTGAGGTCATTGTTTATTCAAGGAGAAAGAATCATCAAAGGGTTAAATAACCTACTATTCCTTCAACACCTAGTCAGTCCATTACCTCGCATTTTGATACTCATAACACTTCTTAAAATATTAATCATCATGTTTCACCTCTTGTTTTACGCAATGCGGTTTCTCGAGAATATTGTGATCTTAATGTTCCTATTGCACTTAGAAAAGGAACTCGTTTTTACAATAATCACCTAATTACAAAAATATCTATCTTATGATCGTCTCTCTTAAAACCATGAGGCATTTACTTTAAAAATATCTAACCTATTTGTTTCAAGAAATATTCGGAAAGCACGTAGTGATCTAAATTAGAGAACAACTATGATGGAGGAAACAAATGCACTAAAGAAAAATGAGACATCGTAGATTATAGAGTTGCCTAGAAGTAAGAAAATAATGGGGTGTAAATGGCTATTTACTATGAAATACAATGCGGATGATAGTGTATCGAAATACAAGGCTAGACTTATGGCTAAGGGTTTTACTCAAACATATGATGTTGATTACCAAGAAACCTTTTCCCCGGTAGTCAAAATTAACTCTATATGTGTTTTATTATCTCTTGTTGTTAATTTCAATTAGGTCTTATACGAACTAGTTATGAAAAATGCTTTCCTGAATGGTGACTTGAAAGAGGAAGTCTTTATAAGTCCGCCTCCTAGTTCTAAAGAGTTTATTGGTCAAAAAAAGGTTTGAAGACTTAAAAACTCATTGTATGGCCTCAAACAGTCTTCAAGGGCATGATTTGAGTAGTTTGTGAAAACATTAAAAGAATATGTGTATCATCAAAGTCATGGAGATCATACTCTTTCTTTATAAACATACTAATAAAAGAAAAGTAGCAATCCTTATTGTATATGTTGATGACATGATACTAATCGATGATGGTCTTGATGAATTAGCAAGATTGAAAAAGAGAATAGTTGAAGACTTTAAGATTAAAGACCTACGAACATTGAAATATTTTCTTGGCATGGAATTTGTAAGATCACATGACGGAATCTTTGTAAATCAAAGGAAATATATCCTTGATTTACTTAATAAAATCGCTTTCCTAGGTTACAAGGTCGTCGAGACACCAATGGAGGTAAATATAAAATTAAATCATACTAAAATTGAAGATATGATTGAAAAGGAGAAATTTTAATGCTTGGTGGGAAGACTTATATCCGTCACATACTCACCTTAGCATTTTTGGTAAGCATGATAAGGTTGTTCATGCATGCACCAAGCCTCGAGCACTTTAAAGTTGCTTATAGGATATTAAAGTACCTAAAAAGAACTCTTAAAAGGGTTTGATGTTTAAAAAACATGATCACTTTTAGGTAAAAGTCTATATTGATGCTTGAATGGACTAGTAGTGTGACGGATAGGCAATCAACATCTAGATATTGTACATTTGTTGTAAGAAATTTAGTTACTTGGAGAAGTAAGAAGCATAATGTTATGGTAGAAGTAGTGCTAAAGTAGAATTTAGATCCTTTTAGAAGGGATTTATAAAGCTATGTGGATTAAGAAATTACTAGAAGATTTAAAGCTTTTTGTATCACTTCCTATGAAAACTTATTATGATAACAAAGCTACCATTTCAATTGCTCATAACTCGCTTCTCCATGATCGACTAAACATATTGAAGTTGATAGGCACTTTATCAAAGAAAAACTTGAAAGTGGGCTAATATGCATTCCTTACATTGTTATTTCTTAATAAGTGGCTGGTATACTCACTAAAGGTCTACTAAAAAATAATTTGATTTTCTAGTAAGTAAGTTGGCAATGAAAGACATTTACAACCCAAGCTTAAGAGGGAGTGTCAAAATAGAAAATATTCTATTTAGAATATTTTAAGTGTATTTTATGCTATAAATATAGGAATCTAAGGCTCTAATTAAGGACTTTAGGAAGATTTATAGCTATAATTTCCTAATTTAGATACCCTATACACACACACACACACACACACACACACACACACACACACACACACACACACACACACACACACATACCTATAGAGGTATGACAATACAACTAATATTTCTTGATTCATATTAATTTTCAATTTCCTTAGTGTGGTAAGCTATTATCGAAAGTTTATGAAGGGATTTTTAAGGATAGTCATCCCACTTACAAAGGTAACAAAGAAAATTCTAGGTTTGTATGGGATAATAAATATGAAAGGAATTTTCAAGAGTTGAAATCCGGATCGATAGCAGCTCTAGTTCTAGCTCTTTCATTGGATAATGAAGATTTCATAGTTTATATCGATACATTAAAAGTCAAACTAGGAGCAGTCTTGATGTAGCATGGTAAGGTGATTGCTTATTTATCATAACAATTAAAAGACTATGAAAAAACTACCCTCCAATTTAGAGTTGGTAGCCATGGTATTTGCATTGAAGATATGAAGGCACTATTGTATGGAGTTAGGTATGAGATCTACACTGACCATAAGAACCTCAAATACATCTTCATAGAGAAGAAGTTGAACATGAGGCAAAAAAGATGGCTAGAGTTATTAAAAGATGACATTGTCTTCCATTATCACCTGAGTAAAGCAAATGTTATGACATATGTCCTAAGTTAAAAGACATAGGCTATAATGTAAGCCAAAATTATCAAGGACAAGGAGAGGTTGCAATTGGAGGTTATGTCAAGAAGGGATGGGAATGGTTTATTGTGTGCAATGATATTAAAACCAGATTTAAAGGAAAAGATTAAGGAGAAGTAGTTGATACTAAATTGGTTAAAATTCAAAAGGAGATAGCCAAAGGAAAAAAAATTGATTTGGCTATGGATAATGATGGTGTTTGGCACTACCACACCGAGTATTGGATGAGCTATGGGAAACTATTTTGAGCGAGGCACATGCTACACCATACTCAATTCATCCAAGAGGTACCAAGATGTATAGAGACTTAAAAAAAGTTTATTGGTAGAAAGGAATGAAGAGAGATATTGCCAAGTTTGTGGCTAAGTGCTTGACATACTAATAGGTCAAGATTAAGCATCAAAGGCCATCTGGACTATTGAGGCCTTTAGACATTCCTAAATGAAAATGAAAATACATAACTATGGATTTCATCTTTGGCTTTCCAAGATTAGAGAAGGGCTAATGGCATTTGGGTGATCGTGGATTGGTTGATAAAATCAACTCATTTCTTTATGATAAATCCATATTCATGATTTAGTAGTATGCCAAATTATATATGAAGGAGGGTTTAAGTTTATATGTTATTTTGGTGTCGATTGTATTAGATCGAGATCTATGATTCAACTTCAAATTGTAGAGGATTTTGTACCAAGTGATAGGAACCAAATTGAACTTTAGTATCATATTTCACCCATAGACTAATGGATAAATTGAAAGGGTGAATCAGATTATAAAGGACATGTTACGAGCTTATGTCCTAAATTGGTTTGTAAAATGCGAGAAGTATTTTCCTTTGGTGGAATTTACCTATAATAATAGTTACCAACCTAGCATTGGGATGCTACCTTACTAGGCATTGTATGAAAGGAAATATAGGTCATCGATACATTAAGATGATATTGGTGAGAGGAAATTATTGAGACCCGAAATGGTCTAACAAACCACCGAGGTGGTGGAACCGGTTAAAATGAGAATGAAGATAGCTCAAAGTAGACGGAAAAGTTATACGGATAAAATGAGAAAAAAATCTAGAATTTGAAGTGGATGAAAATGTGTTCCCGAAAGTGGCACCGTTGAAGGGAGTAATGAGATTTGGAAAAAAAAGGAAATTGAGTCCGAGATACATCGGACCATTTGAGATATTAGCAAGAGTTAAGGATAGAGCATATAGACTACCCTTGCTTTCATCCCTTACTATAGTGCATTATGCTTTCTATGTATCCACATTAAGTAAGTATATCGAGGACTTAAGCCATGTTCGAGGGTTGAACCATTAAAGTTAAAATCATATTTGATCTTTGAAGAAAGATCGATCTAAGTGCTAGATCAAGAGGTTAAGCAATTAAGGAATAAGCGATTCCTTTAGTTAAAATCTTGTGGAGGAATTATAACATAGAGGAGACTACATGGGAGATAGACGCTAAAATGAGATTAAAGTATCCAGAGTTGTTTGAGAAATTTTAATTTCGAGGATCAAATTTTTATAAAGGGGAGGATGTAATGCCTAAATTTTCAATTCTATGCTTTAGGTGAATATTTTCTTTGTTAGTTATATTCATGTCATGCTTGTGATTTTTTATGATATATGTTTTATTACACATTAAATTTTTATTAATGTTATGTATGAATAGTGAAGTAAATGACAAGTGAAAAATTAAAAAATATAGTTTAATTAAATGATTTTCATGTATGTATAACTTAGAAGTTAAAAGGAAATTAGTGTATAAATAGGTATTAATCTAGAAAAAATAATTTCCTAACTAGGTGTTTTACCAAAATTAATATGTGTAGGTGTAAAATAACCACTTATATCTCATTAAGGGCATTTTAGACCAAAATCGGATGAGAGAACAAATAAGAGGGGGAACATTCCATTGAGCTTACATTTCTTCCTCCACCATCTTTGATAGAAAGAAAGCAAGAGAAAGAGACCAAATTACAAGAAAGAAAGCTCAGGAGAACCAAGATTTACCAAGAAAAGAAGTTGGAACTAATGAAAGGAAGCAAGCTTGGCCAAAAGGAGGAGGAAACTATTCAAGAGGGAGATAGGCTATTTTGGCTAAAATTTTGAGCAAGAAAGAGATCGGTGATTTTTGGAGTTTTTTAGGTGATTTCATCATCAAACCAACCTAAGATAAGGGTTAGGATGATAATTTATTGAAATAGAGAAATTACGCTCTTAAAAACCTAGGGTTTTAAATTATGTAACCGAATGATTTATGTTCAATTGATATTTAGTTTGTGTAATTGATGATTGATTAAACATTCCGATGATGATGGGTAAATGTAATCTCATCCACATTACGGTGGTTTAATGCTTTGAATCGTTAAGTGTTGTTTTGTTAAGAATTGGGAATTTAGGAGTTTATATTGAAATTGTGTGATAAGGTATGATTTGAATGATGCAATGTGAAATTATATGATTGGTGATTTGTTGGTTGTATTGAGTGATTGAATGGGAGAAGGAGAAGCTTAAGGAATGGGTTTGTTGGGATGAACATTCCATCCACATTACAATGGTTCATCCAAACAAACCCATTCGGCTAAGACTAAAAAGAATAAACGAAGATTATATTATAGGAAAGTGATGCAACTAAGGTATTTGATGAAATGTGAAAACCATGTTTTGACTTGAAAGTAAAGAGAAAATTGATGGAATTGAAAGGCTAGTTAGGCTTGATAGATTCAGCCAACTAAGAAAGTAGAGTGAAATATATATATGTGTATGTATCATGGGTTAAATAATAATTAAGTAAGATTAAGTAATGATGTTTTATGGTTTTA
The DNA here is from genome assembly GCA_963924115.1 of Dovyalis caffra. Classification (NCBI taxonomy): domain Eukaryota; kingdom Viridiplantae; phylum Streptophyta; class Magnoliopsida; order Malpighiales; family Salicaceae; genus Dovyalis; species Dovyalis caffra. The sequence goes on from CAWUPB010001195.1 coordinate 4,916,929, forward strand.
AAAGAAGAAATTACTTGATTGTTTGGTGTAGGGCCATTTAGCCAAGTCCCAAAGTAAAGGATTGTTGGATCGGATGGTTAGGTCATGGAATCTAAAGACTTTAACCTTGATTAGTTAGACTTAAATGCATTGAAATGAAGAATTAGGATAGTTTAGCTTAGGAAGTAGATTAGGCCATTAACCATGATTGACCTAAAGGCTAAGTTAAATGAATTTCGTAGAAGATTAGGTTTGAACATGATAAGATGACTTGTATAGAATGAATGATTGAGGAAAATTTATCTTAGTTAATGGATGAAATATTCGACCAAAAGAGGAATATTTGAATTTTTTCCTTAATTTTTTTGGTTGAAAAGGATTATGATGAGTATGTATGGTTATGAATAAATGGATGTGAAAGGGCTTGAAAATGATTGTGTGTGTGGGTGTGGTCATGGTCGGTCAAGAGTGAATTTCTTAAGGTTAAAGGTCGTAAGAGATTTGGTAATTCATGCCCTTTTTTAATGACATATTGTTAAGAATTTGGGATTGATGAAACGATTGATTGAGTCATTGTAGTGTGTTTTCCTTGATGAAAATTATGAGCCCATACTTTGAAATTCCTTCAAACCCGTTTTAGAAGTAAAAGATTGCATAACGAGAGAGAATAAACACTCCCACTATTGTATGTTATAACACACGACCAAAAGCAAACCATATGGTTGGGTGTGTTAATACAAATGGTCAAAAGCTATCGAAGAACAAGAGACATGCGGTCATGTGTCTTTGGGTGCTTCATCTTACATAGGCAGTAATGGGTTTCCTTGAATAATCAGCTTAAATAGACTAGATATATGCTAGATTAGAGTTTTCTTCCATATAAAAGTTGTAAGTTTTCTTCCATATAAAAGTTATGGTCCTATCTATTAGCTTTCCAAAACACCGAGTCTTAAATCATTTGAAGATCCAAAGCTTTAGTTATGGGTTAAATACTACCAATGACTTAGCTTGTTCAATCGACTTTAAGATTCCAACTTTGCAGTTGAATTACTCCACCGGACCAACTTAGTTTAGACTCGAGACCTTAATAAGAATTATTGGAATGGCTTAATGCTATATGATTCATGTTTATGCTCATGTTTAATATTATATTCTAATTACATTCATGCTATGAAATGTTTTATACCATGATTTCAAGCATTCAAGAATGGACATATGCGTGGTTTTTTATAAAGACATGTTTTATCAAGACATGACATGGCTAGGCATATTCAAGAGGGGCAAGAGAAATGATCAACCTTTATGAGGTTCATTGAATCAAACATGTTTGGAGCCTTTATCGTAAAACAAGATTGAAACTATAAGTATTCAATAGGGTGTAGCCAAAAGATAGAAAAGAATTTCAAGCATGAAAAATGATGGTTTTCATTACATTTCATGCATGATTATAATTACTAAGCTTGGCTCACTGTTTTGCCTCTTAGTGTAGGTAAGTAAAGTAACCCTCGAGGATCATATTAGATGCAATAAAGATGTTGGTCATGAGCTATAAATTTTTTCAAATCTTATACTATAGGTCTAGGTTTAAAGTTTAAACGCTAAACCTTTGTTAGGTTCGACCTCTTTTGGATAATGCCTAGATTCATCATTTTTGGGTATATATTTGTATAGGAGATGTGAAGTGAATGGATAAATTAGAGATGATTATATTCATTTAAGTTTATGTTGCAATTATGAATAACAATTAATGAGTTTATATTATATAATAGGTTGTAAAATATTTATTTACATTAAATGTTAAATCATAGAAAGATTTAAACTTTAAATCAAATAACTTATTTCATCGTGCATTATTATAGAGGTATAGGGTAGCCGACATAATGCATTGTCTTACACTCCCGGGTGAGAGATAATTTAGTAGCACTCTTAGCCTCGATTAGGCCTTGGGTGTTACAATTTGAGGGTAGAAATGACTAGTTTATCCATCAACCAGATAGAAATCGAGGGTGAAGAAAAAGGTAAAGAAGTCATTTATCCCGAATCGATGGTGGTCACTCCCTAGATTATGTTCTTGTCACAATTGATTGTCATCACCTTTGAGGAAATGCAATAATTCAACTCATCGATCAAAGAAGTTACAAGGCAAAGAACTTAATAACTAAAAGGAAGAGGAGATTCTATCAATCTATAATCTTAAGTAATTTACTACTTTGACATCTTAATCTTTCAGTAATATAGCTCAAGATACTAAAAACAAATTTTATTAAGTATTTATATTTAATATTAATATGAGATCATGAATTTTCTTTTTAAACCTTGCGTCCATTCTCTTTCACTCCTTTTATTCTTATTTTTTTACTTTTAGGTATATAGAAAATGAATATCTTCTAAATTTATGTAATAAATGCATCAAATGTGTTTGGCCTAAATTAATGAGACTCGATTACAATAGATAAAGAAGAGTTAGAGAATGAAGAAGTGGGTGAAGTTGCCAAGCTCATTGAAATGTCTAAATAACTTATAAAACCTTATTAGGAAGAGTTAGAAAGTATAAATATGGGAATGAAAGAAAACAAAAAGAGCTATAATTTGGGACCATGATATAAAAAAAGAAAAAAAAAGGATTGATTGTCCTACTATATGAATATGTAGATGCATTTGACTAGTCACATGAAGACAAGTCTCGGAGTAAATACTAATATAATGGTGCACAAGCTCCCATTATTGCTCGGTCATAAACCTATAAAATAGAAATTGAGAAGAATGAGACTAGACATCTTAGCCAAAGTCGTGAAAGAAGTCATTAAAAAGTTTGAAGTAGGGTTTCTAAAGGTGATCAAATACCCGACTTGGGTGTCCAATATTGTGGCAATAGAAAAGTAAAATGGAAAGATCAAAATGTGTGTCAACTTTTAGAATCTAAACAAGGCCGATCCCAAAGATGATTTTCCATTATCACACATTGATATTTTGGTAAATAATATTGTAAAGAACGTAACTTACTCCTTCATAAATGGGTTCTTAGGGTATAATCAAATTAAGAAGCTGAAAAAGATATAAAGAAGACCACCTTCATCATACCATAAGGAACTCGTTGCAATAAAGTCATGCCATTCGGGTTAAAAAACTCAAATGTAACTTATCGATGGGTCATGGTTGCTCTCTTCCATGATATGATGCATAATGAAATTGAGGTGTATATAGATGATATGATCATCAAAACAAAACCCAAAAAAGATCATATTTAGACTTTGAAAAAGTTATTTAAATTGTTAAGAAGGTATTAGTTGAATTTAAACCCTACTAAATTCATATTTAGAGTTAAGTCGTGGAAACTACAAGGTTTTATCGTGAGTAATAAAGGAATAGAAGTAGATCCCGGCAAAGTTAAACCATCCAGTACGATACCAATGCTTAGTAGTGAAAAGAAGGTCAAAGGTTTCCTAGGTTAATTGAACTACATAGCTGGATTTTTCTCCCAACTTATAGTGACTTAGAGCCTATATTTTAACAATTGAGGAAAAAAATCTAGGAACTTAGGATGATACTTGCTAGTCGACTTTGGATAAAATCAAATGATATCTACAAAACCTTTTTCTTCCGGTTCTACCCATACTCGATCGACCATTGATTCTATATCTAATGATCATCGAGTCACCATGAGTTGTGTTTTAGGTCAACATGATGATACCGAAAAAAAAGAACTAATAATTTATTATCCGAGTAAGAAATTCATAGATTGTGAATCATGGTATAGTATACTTGAAAAGATGTATTATAGTTTAGCGCGAAGCAATCGACGACTTAAGAGATATATGTTGTGTTACACAATATGGATGATCTAAAAAATAGAACATTTTAAGTATATCTTTAAAAAGCAATATTTGTAAATAGGATTGTAAGATAGCAAGTACTATTGGCTAAATATGATATCGTCTACATGACAAGAAAATAGGTAAAAGGTAACACAATTACAAATCACCTAACAAAAAATGTAGTTGATGACTATGAGCCATTAGATTTTGATTTTCATGATGAAAATTGAAGGATCATGCATCCTATGGAGTTGCGAAATAAACAAAAAAATTTCACCATCTAAAGCCCCCGGATCGAGCCGTTGAATCCACTAACCATACATACATGAATAATAAGCTATAAGTAAAAGATTACCTCTTATAGCACGGATCTAAATTTCTTTTCTTTGATAAGTCATCTAACTATCCGATCTTTATTGATGATTTACGCGATCCAAGTATCTACAAAGAAGCACTCAAAATCAATAGGGTGCTAGCTTCACCTTTTTGATTTAGTATTTCCTTTAGAAATCAATCTTAGACAATTTTACAATAACCTTAAAAGGGGAAAAAGGAGTATGGGCTTTTTAAGGTTTAGGAGAAAACTATTTTCTCCTATATTTTCTCTCTTGGTCGTGTGCCCTAGGTAATTTTTAAGGCTAGCCGAAAATCTCCCACTTCTCTCTCTTTTTGCTTGGCCAAATCTCTTGTTTTTTGGTTGATTCTTTCTTTTCTTTTTTCAATACCTTTTATGCTGCACCTCTCCTCCTATTTATAAGGGAAGAGTTTCTTTATCCTCCAAGGACAAGGAGAGGGACGACTACAAGTCTTTTTAGGACTCTAGGTTATTGCTTCCTTATCCTTCAAGGTTAAAAAATTATTTTATATGTGGACTATTTTATTATTATCTTTAAAACATTCAACCTTATCCAATGAGGTTAATGTTTATCTTTAAAACATTCAATTTTATCCAATAATGTTGATGTTTGTCCTCTCATCAAAATTATTTCAAAGCTTTTAATTAAATCTAATGGGCCAAAACTATTTTAGTCAAATTAATTTACTTGGACTACCCAAATAAATATTCTTAGATTATTTTGATGGCGTCCACATTATGAAATAATTTTTCAAAATACCCTTTAACCTAAATTAAGAAATTCCTTTCCTTTTAGGTTCTTTATTTCCAAATTTGAAACCAACTTTTAAATTAGGAAATCGATTTCTAAGATAGGAAACTTTTCATTTTATGAAACTTTTCATTTTAGGGAACTTTCTATTTTTGAAACTCTTTCCAAAATAAGAAACTTTTTATTCTTGGAGAATTTTCCTAATATCCTTGCTTCTCATTTATAATGTGAATACCTAAACTTATGCATATAACTCAATAGGCTCCTAGATATGTTGACAATGTATCAAGAATAAAAGACTCCTCTTTTATCTCTTGATATATAAATCAAGATTGGCCCGTAGTAAGGTATCATGACTACCCAATCCTCTAAGAGGATTAGTTAATCAATTATTACCTTTCATGAGCATGGTTACCATACAATTCGAGTCCTCGTATCAACTTATCACGAGTGTGATCCCGAACTTGGTTATTAGTCTTGTTCGATTATGATCACACAAGTTTTTTTCGATTTTTAAATGTCTTAGCTCTTAGAGTAAACCAACTATGCTTTATTGGTATACTCCTACCGTGGTCACAGATTTCTTGAGTAGACATTTATCGAAGTGCAATGTGATAACTCCTTTAGCATACAAGAAATGGTATATTCTATCTTACTCATCCACCTATCTCCATTGAATTCCTAGTGCACCCAACAAATCACCCACGTACAACTAATTAATGGGTCCATCAAAACGAGTGTCAAATTGCATAAATCCTCCAATGAGATAACCATGATGACTTCAAGTCTAAGGACCATTTATAAACATCTCGTATGAGATTCTCATAGACTAAAACCAAATGGGTTTTCATAATGAGTCAAGTCTAGTAATATTTTGTCTAACATAAATCACCTAAGTGCTTGCTTTAGCATCACCATGCCTATAGGTGTGAAATCTCTTACTCGCTATTACATAGCATGAGCATAGCACTCATAAGTCTATCCGTATTTTGTTAATATCCATTCTTGACAATGTTATGACTTGGGATATTTAATGATATCTTTTATATGCATTAGTGTTTGTCTCATATCCCTCGATCAATCACTATTGCTAATGCATATCATAAGAAATTTTATCTAATTCTACTAAATTTATCAATATGTAAACATAAGAATTAATAGAATGACTTCTTTATTATTAATAAAATAAATGATGCAATAATATATTAACATGAGCCCATCCAAACATGGTTGGATCTTAAGCACCAACACTAACAATCTCCCACTCGCACTAGAGCCAACCAGCCACGTCCCTTAATCTCGACGATCGAGTGAGGGATAGATGTCTTAGGCTGTGATAAAGGCTTAGTCTAGAGTCCACTATATTATTGTAATATGGTTCTTTTCTATCCTTATGTTACCACGACCCTTTTATTTCTATAATCAATTGATAGCATTGTAGTACTTGCTTAGACCGATGATAAGACCTTGGTTCCTTAGCTTGTGCTATCCTTTGTTATCGCTCATTAAGCTATATGACATTAGAACAAAAATTTCTTTGATTATTTCATACTAAATCTTTTAGTATCATGTCATTATAACTACCTTGGGAGACTCCTCACATTCCAAGTGATTTATCACTATAGATCTATACTATTAGATTGTAGGTTTCTCCCACATGTCACCATTGGAAAATTTCTTCTAGATTCCTTAATCTTTTTGTTTGCAACATGATAAAATTATAGTTGAAGTGTAATTTTGTGTCAAATAACCATGATTTAGTAGCCTCCCACTAACTTCTTATTTGCATAAGATATGTGTTTGTTTTTGATGAATAATCAAACTCTTTGATTGTTTCATAAAATGTGGACTTAAATTCCTAGTGGTTTGCTTAAGTCTATTAATGGACCTTAGCCTTTTGCAAATCTTATTTACATGTTCTTAAGAACCATTAGGGTGTGTCAACTACACATCCCTTTTATATGCCTTTTACAGGAATCAATATCTAACATTGGCATTTCAAAAGTATTAGCTTTGTCATCTCTTTTAGGGCTCACATCACAATGTGTTAAGAAAAAAGATCATGTCCCTTTTGTATTTTTGATGAATTTGTTTTGAACTTTTGAAATTCTTATGTTTTTAATTGTGAGATAGTTACAACACTTTATAATCATTCTACTTTAGGATTCCTTTATTAAAGTGTCAAGTTGTGAATCTACAAATCTTATTAAGTTTAAATTTTCTCCCACTCGTTTTTAGCATCCTTAAATTCCTTTCCAAGGAACATAGTGTGCTTAGTAAGGAACAATACTTTGCTCGAGTGGTATGATATTGACATCCTAATCGTACTTTAGGATATCTCACAATCTAATACTTCATTGATTTTAGGCTTCATTTTATTTTTGTCAAACCCTTTGACATGCACTTTATAGCCTTAAATCTTAAAGGAAGATGAATTCATTTTCGTTCCCTTCCCATGTCTCATATGTGATCTATTTCAATATATTAGAATCATGTTCATCTCAAAGACTACATTAGGGAGTATTCATTCATAATTAGGGATAGTAATTCGACTCATGATGACTGATCATGTCTAACATGCAATGTCCATAGAGAATCTCATTCTCTTTTAGGTGATCTAACATTTTAGCATTTAAGTATTCAATTCTTCGATCTAATCGAGATGTTTTAAAAAACTCTTACTAGTTCGTCACATGACTTTTCAAGTCTAAACTTTTAAACATTTTAAATGTTTTAGACTTATATCTTATAACCATAACATGATCCACTATCATTAATAGTTATGTGACAAACATGTTCTCCTCTTTTTGGGGTGAATAAATGCCCATATACATCTCTATGTATAAGGACTATATTGATTAGTAACTCTTTCTCTCTTTCAACTAAAAGGGGATACATATCTTTTTTCAAGTAAACAAGATTCCTTAGACATCATCAAATGATTCTAAATACCCTATTGTATAAGTAAGTTGGATATGAGATTCTTGTTTATATAACTAAGTTTGATATTTTCTAGGTTGGATATGAGATTCTTGCTTATATGACTAAGTTTGATATTTTTTTACTAATTAATGATTATTTAGATCATTTGAGTCTTTTATTATTTATGTTATACATTTGGGAGTTATGTCTAAAACATATAATCATTATCAAAATATTTTCATAAAAATTCATCCTTAAAAATAACTATTATTCTTAAAAATGAAATACCTATTCAAAAAAGAAATGGAAATAAGATCTTCGAGTCTCTATTAAAATAATAACGATTAAGTTGTAAGTACATCCCAACATGGTAGTGCTGGCTCATAACTACCTACATCTAATGATCCAACTCCTTGATCCGTTGTTGTTATGTAGATATTCTCCCTTGAAGTTATTTTCCTTTCTTTTTTAAGCTCCTATACATTTAAAAAATATAAGCACCATATTTAGTATCATATAGTCATGAGGTAGATTTAGAAATCAAAGGATTAACATTAATAATATAAATACTTGAGGTGGTGGTAGAACTCTTCTTTTGCACCCCTTCTAGATACTCCTTACAGTTGTGCTTCCAATGCCCTTTCTTGTTGCAATGAAAGCAAACTACATCCTTTAGGTTATTTTGAGCCTTGAACATTTTCACTCCTCAAGTAGGTGCGATTGAAGACCTTTTCTTCTTTTTGGGCTTTTTCTTTCCCTTTATTGTGCCTTTTCCCTTATTAACTGAAGTACAAAGCTTTTGTTCTTCTTGTTAATTTTAGGTCGAGCTTCACTTAGCATGGATAATAACTCTCCAAGATTCTTTTATATGTGCATCATATTGAAGTTTATGATGAACTCGTCCAAAGCTATTGGGTAACAATTATAATACTAGGTCAATGGATAATTCAGCATCTATTCAAACTTCAAGTTCGACCAATTGGTCGATATAGCCTATCAATTTAGTGCCATGCTTTTCGACATTAGATCCCTCATCCATTTTGGCTCTAAAGAGCTTCCTTGCTAACTCATAGTGCTCATACTTAGTATTCTCCTCAAATAAGCTTTTAAGATTTGCTATGATATCAAAAGCTTATGAGCTTCGTGTTAGTACTTATGCTCCGACGTTATAGCGAGCAAGCATGGATGCTCCGAGTAGTGATTGCATCATCTCTATGTTTGATCCATGCTTCATGAGCTTCGACTTGAACTAGAGGAGGCTCATCAAAAAGAGCTTTCTTTGTCGTATAGATAATTTTCTCATGTTGGAGGACTATCCTCAAATTCATTTCCCAATCGAGGAAGTTTATACCATTAAAGGCATTACTTCCATCAATGGTCAATCGTATCAATGTGTTACTAGTCATACCGTGCAATCGATAGGATAGAACAACATACGGTTTAGTTAATTAAATTACATGAAATTAAACAAAACATAAATTAAAAAAGTAAAATTTATGTTTGCTTTCATTATTTTCTTCAAGTTCTATAACCTTCGATATAGTACTCGAGAAAAATTTTTGATTCGTTTTTCTAGTGGGTTAAGATCCCATCCTCTAATAGGTATTAGCCTTGAGTTATCTCAACAAGCCATTCATGAAGGATTAGGTAGGTAACTCCTCACCAATTACATCTAATATAATTTCTAATTTTATTGGTATGATAACTCCTTGTCCTTGTCGGATCTTATCCGAATATCAATCCTTGCTTACAAGTTTATTGGACCTTCAATTATCTCAATAAATCCAATAACTCATTTAAGTTAGACCTAACATTCGGGGACATCATATGGCTTATGATTTGTTTCTCTCGAGAAAGAAGTGACCTTAAGTTATCTCAACAAACCAACAACGATCAAGAGAGTTTCTACCTCATAACGTTGGAAAGTAATTAACTTTATATTTTATTTAAAGGATTTAAAATGGTTGGTCTAATCCTAGCATGCAACTAAACAATAATCACATTATTTCTAATCATGCATACTAACATTTATCTCATCACATTCATATATCTCATGCATGACTTAAGGATTGATAAATGGTAATGGATTTCTAGTACTAGCCCCTTCGAGCCACAAGAGACTAGTGGGTCGGTTCTAAGTGAAAAATTATTATAAATTCTTCATGAATGCCTTTATTTTTTGACGTCTTCTCCTTTATCTATTATAATTCTTATCTTCTACTTTTACATTTATTCAAAACAAGAAACCTCGAGTTACATTCGAGATGAGTAAGGTGAGAAAACAAATACAATAGAGTAATAGAGAAGACAAGATACACGAGTCTTATTTATCCAAAAAGATAACAAGCATTCATCAAACTAGGTCGACTCATCCATACCATTCACCCATGCTTCAATCACATTGGTACATTGCATACTAATGAAATAATTTCACTCATAAAATGATTATAAATCAATATTTTTGGTCTTTTATAAATTTATCAAAATTTCTCTAAATTTTAATTTAAAAAAATTGGGCCTTGAGGGTTCACGAGTTTCAAAGCCCAAACCCTCGGATTTACGTCCATCTACCTACGACTATTGGCATAGCACGAAAGCGCACGGCCGGTGGCTTGCTCGCATTACCATACATCCGGCACGCAGGTCGGTAGCCCACTATTACACGCCTAGCACGGAGGCTGGATGGCCGAGCATACCCGGCTCGTTCGTGTAGCATGTGAATGTTGACGTCCAACATCATCCTCGTGTGCTCCTACTATTTTTTATCCGAAATTTCAGTTTCATATTTATATAAATTACCAAAAAAATAAGATTTATATTTAGATATAACTAATTCATGTAGTTAATCATAATTAACTAATTATATAATCAAAGATTCAACAGAGGCTCTTATACCAATTGAAGGATCCCGCATCCTATGAAGATGCGGAATAAACAAAACTTTTCCTCCATCTAAGGCCTCAAGATCAAGCCGTTGAATCTACTAATTATACATACATGAATAATAAGCTATAAGTAAAAGATTACCTCTTGTAGAAGCGAGATCTAAATTCCTTTTCTTTGATAAGCCATCCAATTATCCGATCTTTATTGATGATCCACCCAGTTCAAGTAGCTACGAAAAAGTACTCAAAATCGGTTAGGTGCTAGCTGCACCTTTTCTAATTTAGTATTTCCTCTAGAAATTAATCTCGGATAATTTTGCGATAATCTTAAAAGGGGAAAATGGAGTATGGGCTTTTTAGGGTTTAAGAGAAAACTATTTTCTCTTATATTTTCTCTCTTGGCTATATGCCCTAGGTAATTTTTAGGGCTAGCTGAAAATCTCCCACTACTCTCTCATTTTGCTTAGTCGAATCTCTCTTTTTTTGGTTGATTCTTTATTTTCTTTTTCCAACATCTTTTATGCCGCACCTCTCCTCTTATTTATAAGGGAAGAGTTTCCTTATCCTTCAAGGATAAGGAGAAGGGTGGCCACAAGTCTTTTTAGGACTCTAGGTTATTGCTTTCTTATCCTCCACGGTTAAAGAATTATTTTATATATGGACTACTTGATTATTATCTTTAAAACATTTAACCTTATCCCATAAGGTCAATGTTTATCCTCCCATCAAAATTATCTCAAAGCTTTTAATTAAATTTAATGGGTCAAAACTATCTTAGCTCAATTAATTTATCTAGACTATCCAAATAAATATTCTTAAATTATTTTGATGGGGTCCACATTAGGAAACAATTTTCTAAAATACCCTTTAACCTAAATAAGAAAACTCCTTTCCTTTTGGGTTCTTTATTTTCAAATTTGAAACTAACTTTTAAATAAGGAAGTCGATTTCTAAAATAGAAAACTTTTCATTTTAGGAAACTTTTATTTTAAGGAACTTTTCATTTTGGAAACTCTTTCCAAAATAGGAAACTTTTTATCATTGGAAACTTTTCCTAATATCTTTGCTTCTTATTTATAATGTGAATACTTAAACTTATATGTGTAACTCAATAGACTCATAGATATGTTGGCAATGTATCAAGAATAAAAGACTCCTTTTTTATCTCTTGGTACATAAATCAAGATTGGTCTTTATCAAAGCATCATGACTATCTAATTCTCTAGGAGGATTAGTTAATCAATCATTACCTTTCATGAGCATGGTTATCATACAATTCAGTCCTCATGTCAACTTATCACAATGTGATCTCAAACTTGTTTATTAGTCTTGTTTGATTACGATCACATAAGTTTTTTTCAATTTTCAAATGTCTTAGCACTTAGAGTAAACCAACTATGCTCCGTTGGTGTACTCCTGCTCGTGGTCACATATTTCTTGAGCGGACATTTATCGAAGTGCAATGTGATAACTCCTTTAGTGTTCAAGGAATGACATATTCTATCTTAGTCATACACTTATCTCTATTGGATTCCTAGTGCACCTAACGAATTGCCCACGTACAACCCATTAATGGGTCCATCGAAATGAGTGTCAAAGTGCATAAGTCATCCAATAAGATACTCGTGATAACTTCAAGTCTAAGGATCATTTGTACTCATCTCGTATGAGATTCTCATAGACTAAAACCAAATGGGTTCTTATGGTGAGTCAAGTCCGAGTGATATGTTCTCTAGCATAAATTATCTAAGTGCTTGCTCCGGCATCACCATGTCAATAGGTGTGAGATCTCTTATCGCCATCACATAGCATGAGCATTGCACTCACAAGTCTATTCGTATTTTGTCAATATCCATTCTTGACAATGCTACGACTTAGGACATGTAGACATTTAATGATATCATTTATGTGCATTAGTGTTTGTCTCATATCTTTCGATAAATCATTATTGCAAATGCATATCATAAGACTTCTATCTAATTCTACTCGAATTTATCAACATGTAAACATAAGAATTAATAGAATACCTTTTTTATTATTTATAAAATAAATGATGCAATAATATATTAACATGAGCCCATCCAAACATGATTAGATCTTGGGCACCAACACTAACAAAAATATCATGACATTTAAAATTAGGATAGTCAAGTCCGATGATGAGAAATGGACTTTGTATTTTGATAGAGCTATGAATCTATCGGATAATAGTGCAAGGGCAATTCTAATATCTTCAAATGACAAGCAATATTCAATAGCCATTAAACTTCGATTTGACAATACCAATAATATAGCAAAGTATGAGTTATGCATACATGATTTAAAGATAGCCAAAGAAAGAAGAATCAAGAAGCTTGTATAGTCACTCAATGTTGATAATCTATCGTGTCAACTATAAAAGACAAACCAAAGATGAAAAGCTAAAACCCTATCAAACCTACCCGATCAAGTTTACTAAAGAGTTTGATGAAGTCGAATTTACCCATATAAGAAGAGATAAAAAAAAATTACCGATGCATTGGTAACTTTGCCCTTGATAACCTAACTTGATTATGGAATTAGAATATAGCTCTTTTACGGTGAAGCTAGAAATTTACCAGCTTATTATTACACTATAAAAAAGGAAGCAAATAGTAAACCATATAGCATGACATCAAAATATTCATCAAAAGTTAAGAGTACACCCTAAGTGCCTATAAAACAAACAAAAAATCCTTAAAAAGGAGAGTTATAAAATTTCATCTTGATGGTAAAATTTTATACAAACAAAACTTTGATGGAACACTGCTTAGATGCTTGAATGAGGTAGAGGATAAGTAGATAGTTAAAGAAGTCCATGAGAAAATTTGTATAACACATGCAAATGACACATTATAATTCATACAATAGAGTGGGTACTTCTAGATGACCATAGAAAGGGACTACATAGAGTATGTCTACTAATATCATAAATGCTAGATTTATGAGGACAAGATCAACGCTCCTCTTATAGCATTGTATAATATGGTATCTCCTTAGCGACTCACTATGTAGGGTTTAGATATCATTAAACCAATCAATCCAAAAGCAAGTAATGGCCATTGGTTCATTTTAATCGTAATTGACTACTTCACCACATGGGTCGAGGCTATCTCTTATGCTCATGTTGCTCAAAAAGTTATCTAGTTATTTATAGAAAAGAATTTTGTTTTTTGATATAGTTTATTATAAACAATGGTCATTACAATGCTCAAACTTTAATGGGAAGATGATCATAAAATTATGTAAGTGGTGGAAGATTAAGCATCTAAACTCGATACCGGTACATACCTAAGATGAACGAGTGTAGTTGAATCAACGAATAAGAACATCAAAAGGATCATACATAAAATGGTGATCACGTATATGGACTAACATGAAATGCATTCATATGCTCTACATGCATACTATAAAATTGTTAGAACATCCACATAAGCTACCTCATATTCTCTAGTTTACGACATCGAGGCGAGTGATGCCTTTGGAGGTAGACATTACTTCTCTCAAGGTGCTCATAGAAATACAATTAGAGGAAGCTCGAATAGGCCGAATTAGATAAGAGGAGTTGCACATAATCGGTGAAAAAAGATTGGTTGTTATTTACCATGAAGAAATGTATCGAAAAGGATGGCTAGAGCTTATGACAAGAAAGTCGACTAAGAGAATTCTAAGAGGGAGATATGGTGCTCAAATTTTTTTTATCAATATCCAAAGTAGAAAAAAGTAAGTGACCACCTAATTATAAAGGTCCTTATATAATCGGAAAAGTATTTTCAAAAGGGGTACTACTTTTAGCCAATATGGATAGGGATAGTATAACTAAGCCTATAAACTCCAATGCGAGTAAAGAAATATTATGATTGAGATGTGCTATCCTTTTCTTCATCAAATAAAAAGCTAAAATTTAGGTCAAACATGTGCATTGCATTCTTTTCTATATCTCTATATCTCTTATTTAATAAATACCCATAATTTCTCTCATTGTCACATGATCTCAATTAATATTATTTATATATTGATATATAAGGCATATAAGTTGCCACATAAGTGTTTTACTCAAGAAATAGCCGGCTCAATTCATCTCTTTAAAAAAATCATCGAGTTTCGATGAACCTAGAAAGGACTTGGATCCATGTGCCTTTCAAATCAAGCTAATAATTTTGTGTATAGGTGAATTCACTCTCGATTAAACAAAATAGTCAAGATTTCAGTCTAGAGATAATCATTTAACATTCTATTTCACTAAAACACTTCACAAATAAAAGGAAGAGTCTAATAAAAAGAAACAGATACATCTCACTCGTACTCGGGAATTGCCATGCAAATGCAATATATATTTATCCTAAAAAAAAGGGATAAACCAAGTTCTAATTTATTCACCTTTTTCCCAATCTTAATATGTCGCTTTGGTGCCTCTTATGATGATTGCATATCACGTGTCTAGATTGTAGGTTCTATCTAAACATTATTCCAATATGAAGCTCATTAAAAAAAAAATCATCGAGTTATGTATTTTGTCGATAAAGTGAGGAATGGCCATTTTTGAAAATTTTATCACTCGAATCAAATCTATTCCTTAGAGTCTAACTTTGAACTTTCTATTTCTTTCATGAAAACCTAGACTACGATCACCTCTCACAATGGAAAAAAAAATCTAACTTGAGGGATATGTCACTAGATAACTTGTTTTTCTAACGACTCAAATTCAAAAAAGAGGGATCATAAAAAAATATATATTTTTTACAAGTCTATTATGCAAAATCATTGAAAAAAATCTTTTTCATATATTATAGACAAAAGGAACTCACATCACAAATATTGATCCCAAATATAGAAAAAGAAAGAGCATGCTAGGTTGACAAAAATCATCATCGGACATGTCATTAAAAAAGAGAAAAAGAAAGCTTTACAAAAATGATTCTATGCTAAGAAAACCCTAAAACACCATTAGGTCTCCATTACACATTCTTCGGGAGAACCATTCCACGACTTACATTACACACCAATGAAAGTTGTTCATCGAGTGACCACATAAGGATTTTATTGAAAATAGATAGTCAAGATCAAAATACAAGTTGTACAAAAATGTGGTTGATGCCAAAGGTAATAGCACCTTGAGGCAAACAACTTTCTCTTTCATGAGCCCAAAACCATAGACATAATTTTGGTGTTCATTAAAGAACAAGTATGAAAAACAAAAATCTTAAAATGAACTACATTGTAACGTTTGCATGGTAAGTCTTTGAAGTGTTCGTAGAGTTTTATCTAAACCTTGAATTCGAGATTTGTGATTGAAATTTAGCTAATTTTTTTTATGAAGGAGGAATTCACAAAATGCAAAATTATCAAGTGTTTTAAGATGCATATGAGATCTCTAGTCATAAAGAAAACCAAGGAAACATGAGTCACATATGACATTAGATAGTGTAAACAATCAATTAATAGTTGATCTTAATTAAAATGATCACTACTTTTAAGGGAAAATAATGATCAAAGTTACCTTAGTAGTAAAAATGCACAAGCCTAAGTTTATAGAAATAATAAAAATAGTCTAGGGGTAAGGTCATAATGGTTATATCACATATCACATTTCAACATTAAAGCCCCGATAAAAAAAAAAAAAGCATCAAAGATTGAGTTTAGTAGGGCGACTTATATTTCTCATAAGTAATCAACTAACTATTATGTCAAATCTAGTTTTAAGAATATTAAAGCACAAAAGAAAAGACGAGGTCCATGCCGAGCTCAAAATGAAGAAATTTTATGGAAACGTGAAAAAATACATCCTTTGAATTCACTTCAAGCGAGGATCATCTCACAATAGACGATCATTCAAGTGAAAAATTCAAAAGTCAATGATCAATTCTCACTTATAGGTAGGGTTATCTAGCCCAATTCATCATTTTAGACAAGGTTGCATAGTGATCGTCATATTTTACTTTTCGAGTTAGGCCACCCATGACAATAAAACCATCGTATTTTACTTTTTTGGGTAGGCCACCCTTGACAATAAGACCATCGCATTTTACTTTTTAGGACAAGTTGACCTTGACAACAAGGCCATCACATTTTATTTTTCAAGATAAACCATTTTTTTACAATTAGACCATTGTCTTTTACTTTTATAAATCGAGCGACCTGCTTCAACCAAACCAGTTTTTGCCACTTAATGAACTTTTTTCTTTCCTTACAAACTCACTAAGCAAACCCAATTTGAAGTTCACGCTTTAGTTAGCATTTGCATCATGAGCATTATAAAGAAAGGGAAACGATCATAATCCAAATTTTAGGTTATATATTTTCCTTTGATTTTATCCCTTTAGGTTTTTTTTTTAATTATCCCCTTTATTTATTATTTTAGTTATTTCTTATTTTTATTTTATTTTATTTATTTTATTTTAGTACTTACTATAGAAAAAGAAAAGCAATCGAAATGCAATATATATATATATAATTGAGGGATATGTTTAATCAAGGACATAATTAAATTAAATTCCAAGGTTAAATTAGAGTCTAATAAGGGTAAAATTAAACAAAAGTCTAGATGAATTAAGGAAGTAATTGAAAGAAATAAGAGGACATGATTAAAAAAGAAGAAGTTGAGGGATTGATTTGGAAAATTATCGAAATCGATCTTTAAGACAATGAATGATTGTTCATTGTCTCCTTTATTTAAAAACCAAAGATGGTTTTGATTTCTCTTAGTTTTCTAACACACTTTGATTCCTAGTCGACTCACATTTCCTTCCCTTTGCTTGGTCCGTAAGTCATCCATGAGGACATTAGGAAAAAAAATAAAATAGAAAAACAAGAGGTTTTGCTCGATCGATTTGAAATAGAGGAAAGAAATGGAGAATTGAGTTTGTTAGTAGGAAAATAGATATAAATAGGAAGGATTTAAAGGTTGATAGGGAGGGAAATCGAAGGGGGAATGAAGAAAGAAAGAGAAAGGAAAAATAGAAAAAAATTACAAAAAAAAAGGACTTTCTAGGTTAATTCGGGATTTGGGTAAGGAATTCAACCATTCTTAGGTTCCTATTGCCATTTCAATCCATAATTCTCTCAAGTTTCGATTCCAGCTATACCATTGTTACTACTTCTAGTTCCTACAAATAGAGACAATACAATAGTCCCAACAATTCCAAAGTCCTCATTCAAGCCTCACCTTCATTCAAAATTATCGGGTATTTACTTGTCCATTTTATGGTTCATTTCTCGCTCGTACATTTTCGGTTTCAATTCGTAGGTTATCATAACAACAAATAAGATGGATTTTGTCAATATCACCATGCCACTCCATCCCCAACCTATGTCCGTTGAAATCTTACTAGCTTAAACTCGGTATTTATTGCTTGAGTTTAAGTTGATAAAAAATAAGAGGAGAGATTTATTAATGTCTCATGAGTTAGGCTTATGTTATGGTCTCGATCGTCAATATGAGCTACCCCTCGACCTCGCGTTCTTTGCCTCCCACTAGCTATTTTGAAGACGCAAAGCATGATCAAAAAGAAATATATTACAAAAAAATCAATATGAGTATCCGAATAATCTTTATTCATTTAAGTATTGCCTTTATATAGGCTTAATAACAATGGAAAAACTAATCGGGAAAATTATACTAACAACTAAAATCTTATTCTTAAGGGAATAAATTAGGAAAAATAATCTTGCATGACAAAGATAATATCAATAGTTATCGCCCATTATTAACCAACTTGACTTAGTCATAGAATGATATTCATGAGGAGAATAGTTGGTATAAGGACATTTGGCTTATTCTATAATAGCTCTCACTATTAAAACTCTCTTTGTTTGTAAGAAGGGGGAAATTTTGGAAAGTCTTGAAGGAAATTGGTGTGAGCGATCCAAGTGGCATTTGATTCCGTAGTTCTTTGCCACTAAAACAAATATTCCAACCTTCTTCCCCAACCACGGACATCAAAGATGGTTGCTATGATTTTTGTTGGAGTAACACTATCATTAAAAGGTTACGGTAGTAAAAAAAAAAAAACATGGAAAGGGTTCTCTATGCTTTTCTTTAAAACTAAGACATGGAAAATAGGATGGACTTTACTTGTTAGTCGGCAAGTCTAATTTATATGCAACTTCCCCAATTTTACCAATCACTTGAAAAGGCATAAAAAACCAAGCGGCTAGTTTCGAGAAGTCCTAGTAGCAACGGTGCCTTATCGATATGGCTAAAGCTTTATATAGACCCAATCACCCCGTGCAAACTCCTGTTCCACCTTGTTTTGGTCATATACCTACTTCATCTTGTTACGAGCTCCCAATAAATGTTTTCAAATTTCCTTAAAAGCCCTATCCTGTTGAAGAAAGGATTCCTCCATAGCTTGGACCTTAATAGTACACGGTACATAAGAGAGAAGAATTGAAATAGGTTGACCATAGAGGACTTCAAAGGGGTAAGGCTGAGTGCAAGAATAAAGGTTAGTATTATAACAATACTCAACCCGGGAGATCTAGTTAGCCCATTCCTTAGGCTTAGAGCTCATGAAACAATAGAGGTACATCTCGATTATACAATTGACCATTTTGGTTTGATCTGTCCGTCTATGGGTGGCAAGTAGAGCTAAAGTTAAAATATGCACATTAAAGGTTGAACGAGCTTTTTCCGGAATACACTAGTAAATGTAAGATCTTTGTCATACACAATTGATTATGGCATGCCATGGAGCTTAAAGATGTTGTCAAAGAAAATCCGAGCAATGTTAGGTATCGTATACGAGTGAGAGAGGGATGAAATATGCATACTTAAAAACTTTGTCAACCACCACAAACATAGCCATTTTCCCCTTGGAGGATAGAAGCGATAATGAAATCCATAGAAATATCTCGCTCATACATACGAAGGGACCGTTAAGGGTTGTAACAAGCCTACATGTTTACGTAGCTCGGACTTATGTAATTGAAAACATCGCATTCTCAAATAAAATATCGGAGCCCTTCTTTTATTTTCTTTCGGTAAAACACGACTTTTAACCTATGTAATGTTTTATGATAGCCTTCATGACTACTTTCATAGATCTCCTATAATAAGTTTGGAATCAAATAGGAGTTTGTGGAAGGTAGATTATTTCTTTAAAGAAAAGGATTCCTTGTTTTACTTGTTAGGGGCCTACTACTTTATCTTGTTGCACTAATTGGTGTTGGTGTTAAAGTTTTGGGTGTGTACCATTTTCTACTATAATGGGATTAAGCCATTGAAGAATAAGTGACGATAAAACATGTAATTCACCTTGCTCTCTCCTAGAGAGAACATTAACTACTTGCATTGGTATGCCCCTACTTATACTCGATTACATAGTTATAACCCATCAACTTAACGAGCCACCATTGTTGTGCGTCGGTGGCAATCCTTTACTCTAAAAGGTATTTGAGACTTCGTTAATCATTTTTAACTATGAAGCATCCTCCCAAAAGATACGTTACGTACCTCTATACTACTAACACCAAGGCTATCGACTCATTCTCATATGTAGAAAGAGATAGGTTTTTTCCTTTAAGATAAATGCTAAAATAGGTTATAGGTTACTAGTTTTGTTTAAGTACGGCTTCGATTCCCTCTTTGAAGGCATCACACTCGACCACAAATGGCAATGAAAAATCAAGAACTGCCAAAATAAGTGCTTAAGTCATTGCTTTCTTGAGATATTAGAAGGTTTGATTTACCTCTTAGTTCTAATAAAAGCATTCTTCTTTAATAAACTAGTCAAGGGCCATGTAATCACTCTATATCTAATAATGAACCTCTTATAGTACCTATTCATCCCCATGAATCCTTTTAGTTCTTTGACATTTAGTGGTGTGGGCTAATTTTCCATAGCCTTAATCTTTGTTGGATCAACCATGACCTCTTAGGTAGTTATAATGTGCCCCAAGTAATGAATATGTCATTAAGCAAGCTGGTACTTCTCTTTCTTAACAATAAGTTTATTAACCCATAGGATTGAGAAAACAATTTTGATATGGTACAAGTGTTCTATTCTATCCTTGCTATATATCAAAATGTCATCAAAAAATACTAAGACAAGCTTACACAAATATGGTTGAAAAATATTATTCATAAAAGCTTGGAAAGTAGATGAAGCATTAGAAAGTTCGAAAGGCATTACCAAAGACTTGTAATAGCCGTGATGTGTATGAAAGGTAGCCTTAGCTATATCCTCGAGATGCATTCGTATCCGAGGGTAGCTAGAACATAGGTCTAATTTGGTAAACCATGTTGCCCCCTTAGTTCATCTAGTAGCTCTTTCATGATAAGAATGAGAAACTTATCCTTTATAGTGAGCGGATTGAGGGCTCGATAATCCATACAAAATCACCATGAGCCATCACTTTTTTTTACTAGTAACACTAGGGAAGAGAAAAGACTATTACTAGGGTAAATAATTCATTGTGCCAACATCTTAGAGACCAACCTCTCAATTTCTTATTTTTTAAAATAGGGATGGCGGAATTGTTGAACAACGATCGGTTGATCGCCCTCCTTCGGTAGAATTTGATGGTCATGTGCTTGATGAGGAGGTAAGCTATCAAGTTTGTTGAAAACCTTAGGAAACTATTGCTCGATGTACTACCAATATTTAGGTTCTTGGGATTCTCCTTCTAACATGAGAGATATTAACAACAAAACTCCTCTCGCCTTAAGATCGCCTCGGTGATCGTTACAAAGTTTTCCCATGGATAAGTTGAGTTTCGAAGTTTCTAAAGCCCATAAGGTGATAGTTTTCTCCTTTGTTTTGAATTTCATGTACGTTTGTTTGAAATCTCACAAAATAGGACCCAAGGTTTAGAGCCATTGGGCACCCGAGCATAACATCACCTTCTATTAATAGTAACAAAAAATCAATTTAGAATGAAGCGTCACGAAGAACCAAATTAACGTTCTCGAATAAACCCTTACTATTAAGCCCTTCACCACTAGCAATCATCACTTTCATGAATGGACTCGATTCAATTGGAAGTCCAACGACCACTTGCCATCCATTCATATAGGAAGTTATAGTTTGACCCCAAATCTATGAGGACAATGAGGGTGACCACTAGAGACCTTGGCTTACACTCGTATTATTTGAGGAGTAACAATTTCGATGAGTGCGTGAACGAGAGATTTACGGTGGTTCTATTTCCTAAGTGGTACTTTCCCTAAGGTGAAGCTCTTGGTCTCCTTCAATCGTCTACTCCAGCTCGATGAACAAGAGCTTTTACATTCATGAATTGCTATGTCGGATTCATCGTAGTGGAAACAAAGACCTTATCGACATCGTTGTTGTAGCTCCATTAGTGTGAAACAAGGGATGGTAGGTGAGGGATTTGATGAAGGCTGAGGAAATAAAAAAGCCACTTGCCTTATTCCACACTAGCGAGTACCCTTATAATGGGTTCATTAAGCCTATGCCCAAGTGGGCCGGATCATAGGTCTTAGGCTTTACCATATCTTCCTTCAAACACTCTAGCTAGGCCGATGCCTTCATTGGCATGCACATCGGCTCTAATTTACTCATTCGGGCCATCGATGAACAACCCCACTTCTTGTTCATCCGATAATGCTCCAACTCTAACTAACAATCGACCAAATTATGTCCGACATTCACGAATGGTTTTAGTACGCTTGAGTTTACAAAGATCGGTGAATGAATTCTCAAAAGTGGATGTACCAAACCTTTTAAATAATCCATCTTTCATTACCGACCATGCAAGACACTGGTTCAAGCTCTTTTATCGTTTTGTCCGTGATTGAGCATCCCCTTCCGGATGGAACATTGTTAACTAGACTCGTTCATTGATGAATGTGTTTTGGAAATCAAAAAATTATTCTACCCGACTAATCCCAATAGTT
The DNA here is from genome assembly GCA_963924115.1 of Dovyalis caffra. Lineage (NCBI taxonomy): Eukaryota > Viridiplantae > Streptophyta > Magnoliopsida > Malpighiales > Salicaceae > Dovyalis > Dovyalis caffra. The sequence goes on from CAWUPB010001195.1 coordinate 4,939,514, forward strand.
ATATCTCGTCATGCCATTGTATCGAGGAAAGTTCAATTTAACCAACTTAGGAGCGATACCTCCACTTGATCCCTTCCTATTGAAGTTTCTACGAACCCGATGAGACTAAGAGGTAGATAATTCTTCTCCGGATTGAAATTCTTGAAGCATTTCCATCATCCGTCTACTTATGCTCTCAATCCGGCGCTCGAGTTAAAGGAAACGCTGGTCGATCTATTCTTCGGCCATGCTAGGCTTTGCTATCAAGATGTTATGGTCCCAATCGTCAATAAGACCTACCACTTTGACCTCGCGTTCTTTGCCTCCCATGAGCTATTTTGAAGAGGTAAAGTAGAATAAAAAAGAAATATGTTACAAAAGCAATCAATATGAATATTTGAATAATCTTTATTTGCTTAAGTACTTGTCTTTATATAGGCTTAATAACAATGGAAAAACAAATCAAGAAAATTATACTAGCAATCGAAATCCTATTTCTAAGGGAATAAACTAGGAAAAATAATCTTGCATGATAGAGATAATGCCAACGATTCTTGCCCATTATTAACTCGATAAGACTTAGTGACAAGATGATATTTATGAGGATAACTAGCGTGAGGACGTCTAGCTTGGTACGTAATGACTTATGTTTTTGGGTTTTAAAGAATAAAATGGGTTTAGGTAATAATTGAGTGAGGGAGAAAATTCGGGGATTTCTAATTGACGGTTGTTGGAGATCGGATTCAACAAGAAAGGAATAAAGGATTAGTTGATAATTCGGGTTTGTGGGAGTTTGGTTCTTGAAAGTGATTCGAAGAAAGATAGTTTAGGATTGGAGAAAAGAGAATCGAAGGAGGAAACACATAGGCTTAAGAGTTTTGATTTTATGGGAGATTAGTATGAAAGGGATCGATTGCGAGAAAAGCGAAGGAATAAAATCGGGGATTTTTAGAGCGAGATGAAGGAGGTGATTTAGTTTTTAATTTGTGAATAAAATGAACTAAAAGGGATAAAAAGGTTAGGATCGGGTGATTTGTTTTTCGAGTTAATTCTTAGGCACAAGAGAAGGAAAACGAGAGAGAGATATGAGAATTAAAAGGCTTAGATCGAGTTTGATTTAGGGGAGAATGAAAAATGTGTTGAGGGAATGAGCCTTGAGGCCAAGCAAGAAAAGAAAAAAAAAGTTGGGCTTAGCTAAAAAGAGAGAGAGAATTAAAAGGCTAGCCTATCTAGCATGCTAAGCCTAGTGGGTCCGGCTTCGATGGGTCGAGGGCCCACTAACCCCAAAAAGACTAATACCCCTATTTTAGCCCTTTTTTATAAATAAATCAACCAGTGAAATTATATATATATTTATTTTATGCCTAGTTTCAATTTAATATTTTAAATTTTACTGTTTCTTATATTTATTTATTTATTTAGTCAATGTTTGATTTTAGGTTTTATTTTAATAATTAGATTACATAATTAATAGGTGGACAAATCGTCGAGTCTTCTAATTTTTAGGGACAAATCACAATTCCCCACCAACAATATATATATATATATATATATATATATATATATATGCGCAATAAAAATTGATTATATAAAAATAATAAAAAATGATTAAAAAAAATGAGAAGAACGAAAAATGAGAGTAAAAAACGAAGAGAAAAAAACAGGGAAAAATAGGTAAAAAAAAAAAGGAAAAAAGAAAAGAAAAGCAAACATATAGAAAATACTAAGGAAAAATTTAACAAAGTCCCATATCAAATAGGAAACAATGTTAATTCAAATCAATCACATCTTAGTAATATAGGTTGTTCTCTACTATATCGGTTATGTTAAGAATTAAACTCGGTTCGATATTGAATTGATGAGATGCCTAGCGGAGGAGTCCGATAATCGATTCAATATGATGCCACAAAAAAAAATAATATTTATTTGGCCTAGGAAATAAAACTTGGAATTTTAACTTAAGATCAATTTTAGCAACAATAGAAAGTTTTAGGAGATAAATTTTAGAACTAAACGAGATATGATATCTTTCTTAGGAAAAAGTGTTTTTTGCTAATTGATATTTTTCCAAAGATATAATCAACTCCTTACCTTAGAGTCTACGAACTAATGTCCATTTTAGGTGTTTAATTTCTTTAATACTAAATGATAACTACGAAATTTATAAATAGCTCATATCCTTAAATAAACAAAATTTTCAATCAAATAATAATATTTTTAGGAGACCTAGGGAAATCGAGTAGTGACAATGGCTTTTCAAATTTAATATAACTTGCATGATATATATATATATTTATATATATAATACTATCTAAAATTTAAGCTGTTAAAAATTTTCAATCAATTAAAAATAAATAGATCAAAATTAATAAATTAATAACTATAGACTTTTGAAATTGATGAGTCAATCATTATGGAATATAGGAAATAATATCTTTACTAAATATTCAATTTAAGAACTATATTTCTCATATTTTCACCTAAAATCTTATAACAAAATGTAAAATTTAGTCTAAAAAATTTATTTCAAGTTTTAAAATGAGTTTATTTTAGATTTGACCCTTAGGTATTGTTTAGTAATAAAAAATAGGATGGTAACTTTGTAGTGTTTGGTTGAAAAAAAAAATGAATTAAAAATAGAAATGAAAAGTGAAAAATGGAGAATGAAATTTAAATGTGGTTTTATTTTTACGAGAGAATGTGGAAATAAAAACAAGAAATAATGAGATTTTTTTCTTCAAAATAATGAAATTAAAAAGATAAATAAAAAGTAAAAAATAATGACATATTATTTTTTATTTAATGTATATTAATTATTTCTATCATCATCGTTAAAATTAACGATAGTAATAGAAATTGTTTTTTTAAAAATAATTATTAGTATTACTTCAACCACCATTCTTCAACTTCCAACACATCACTATTAATATTATAGTACTACGCGATCACTATTTTTCTTTCCCTACCATTTTATATGTTGGTGACATCAATTTTTTTTTAATATATCATTGTTATTATCATTATCACCAATACCATTATCATTGTAATCATCTTTATCATTTTTACTATTATTATAATGGAAGAAGTTATTTTTATTTATCTTAAAAATTTGATATTTAAAATTTAAAAATTTATTTTGATTTTTTATTTTTATTATTATTCCAAATACATTATTGAAATAAAAATATCATTTTAATTCTTTAATTTTCATTTTGAATTTTACTTTTACATTCCAAACTTTTCATTATTGATGTTCAAACCACACCATAGATTAGAGATGGTGAGAATAATTTTTCTTGTAAATACATTAATCTAAAATGGATGGTTTATTTAAGACCTCTCTCTTTTATATTGGACAAAAGGTAAATAAGTTTTGAAATTTCCAATTTTCAGTTTATTGTGTATTATAAAATTTCTAATTAAGAATCCTTTGTGCATAGCAAACCAAGCGAAGTCTGAAGTTCGCGGAAGAATCAGTAACCCCTCAAAACCCAAAAAATAAAACACAAAGCCTATGGCATCTGGTTCTCTCTTCCTCTCTCTGAGAAGGTAATTTCTAAAACCCCGTATTTTCTCATTCTTCGTTTTGCCAATTCTCTGTTTGGTTTCCACGAAGACCCATTGAAGAAAAACTGTTTTTTAATTGAAAGCACCTAACTTTACTCATTTTCTCATTTCCTAAACACAAAAAGATCCAAACTTGGATCTCTATGTGCATTAGAGAAATGGAAACCTGTTAGGTTTCTTTCTTCAGGTGGTGCTTTAAGAAGTGCAAGTGAATTCCATGAAGAAGAGGAATTGAATACGAAGGAAAATGAAGATGACTTGAAGAGTAGAATTTTCAGGCTTAGACTTCCAAAAAGAAGTGTAACAAATGTTATCGACAAATGGGTCGGAGAAGGAAACACTGTTTCTTCTTCTGAGTTAAGGCATATCTCTAAAGAGCTACGGAAGTCTCACCGTTTCAAGCATGCACTTGAGGTTTGGATTCTGTTTGTTGTTTGCTCATTTTGGAAGTTTTTTTGGATACCCTTTTGTTTTGGATGCTTAGAAGTAATAGAGTTGGAGGAATTAGATTACTGAAGTGTAAAAACTTTGGTGCTTTACATTGATATATCAGAAGAGAATTATTCTTTTATGAATCTTAGAAATCTGTGTCTGGATAGTAATGTGATTGGTTGACTAGAGAAGTAGACTGAGAGTAGCACACAATAATACTAGATTTTGGTCTAGGATTTTAGCATCTTTTGGCTTTTATATGTTTATTTTTGACATAGCTATATCTATCTTTCCTTCCAATTCTTACTGGTCTTTCTATTGCACGTAATGTTGTTTATAAGTTTAGTGTGATAGGTCTGGACGAAGTTTTAAGGGTTACAAAACTTTATTTGAGGAATTTAGATTTCTGGTTAGTCATAGTCCCTGTATAGGAGGCAGTATAATTAGTTTGTAATTTGCTTGAAATTGAAAAATCAGGTTTCAGTTTTGGACAAGAAATAGTATTAAAAGGATTTCTGTGAGTCTTTCATTGGTAAGGATAGTCATGTGCACTTGTTCCCATCACTGTTCAAGGAAAGAAGGTAGGAGGGAACATTCTAAAATTTTTTGTGCATTGATGCAAAATGGCACAGGGGAAATTTTTAACTTACTAAAGAATGACTGAGATGATTAAGAACATCTTAGAAAAGGTTAGGTGTTTGGGGTGGGGAAGAGGGGAGTGAGGTGTGCTGCTAGCTCACAGGAGATGATAAAGAAGGAGATAATGATAGATGAGGTAGATTGATAATGGGAGAGGTTCAAATTCTTGGGCTGCTGTGGTTGAGTTGCAGGGCTCATGAAGATGATTTATTGCTGAATCCTGACTCTTATCGGAGAAATTATGAACCATTTTTGTTTATGTTCTATGTGCACAATTTATGGAGATCATTTTTGTTGGGATAAGTATATGACAAAGTGATGACTATTCTAGAAAGATTTCATTGGTTAAACTCATAACTCAACAGATGCAGTTTGCTTTGTGGAAACTTTGATTTTTTATGGTCAATGGCTTATCAATTAGCATAAGACATAAAACTTCAAAATCCCATAATGCTTAGCTTTCATGACATTTGTTTTTACCCCTTTCCTTTAACTATTACTGAAGTCGAAAGCATTGGTTAGGAAATTTCAAACAAAATTTCCTGTTATGACAATATTTTGCTTTTCATGGTATCTGTTGATTCTAATACATAATACTCACTAATGTCATATAACTTATATGTGCTTGCAGATATCAGAATGGATGGTGACTCATGAAGAGTTCCAGTTATTGGACTCTGACTATGCAAGCCGTATTGACTTGATGACAAAAGTTTTTGGTGTTGATGCTGCTGAACGCTACTTTGACGGCCTACCTCTTACAGCAAAAACTACTGAAACCTACACTGCTCTCCTCCACTCTTATGCTGCGGCAAAATTGATTGAAAGAGCTGAGGAATTTTACGAGAGAATAAAGGGATCAAATCTGTCCTTCACTGCTCTCATGTACAATGAGATGATGACTTTGTACATGTCAGCTGGACAGCTGGAGAAAGTATCTCTAGTTGTTGAAGAACTGAAACGTCAGAACGTTGCTCCTGATATCTTCACCTACAATCTCTGGATAAGCTCATGTGCAGCAGCTTTAAATATTGATCAAGTTAGAAGAATTTTAGATGAAATGAGTGAAGACTCTGGTGCCAATGATGACTGGATGAGATACATTAAGATAGCCAACATATATGTCACGGCAGGTCATCTTGTGAATGCAGAGTCCAATGCTGCCGCTGTAGTTGAAACCGAGAAAAGAATCACACAAAGAGAATGGATAACATATGATTTCCTTGTTATTCTATATGCAGGTTTAGGAAACAAAGATAAAATCGACCAAATATGGAAATCCTTGAGAATGACTAACCAGAAAATGACGAGCAGAAACTATGTTTGTGTTCTTTCTTCGTATCTGATGCTTGGACATCTGAAAGAAGTGGGAGAAATTATTGATCAATGGAAACAATCTACCACTACAGACTTTGATATCTCTGCATGCAGTAGGCTTTTGGATGCAATCTCTGGTTTAGGACTAACTGAAATTGCCAACAACTTTCATATGCTACTGATTGAAAGGAATTGTGACCCCACCAATATATCAGAGTAAGTGCTTGACTCAGATTAAAATGGTTATGAAACCATGCCATTGGCAACACCTTTATGGACAATCCATAGAGCGAATAAATACACTTGCATTTCTTACTGGTTTGCTGCATATCCAAGAGCAAGACTTAATTACAAACTGCAAGCTGACACTCTGTGGTGAGCTACTGCTCATTTTCTTGAAACTTGTAAATTCATATCTATGTTTCTTTTTTCGTAGTCCCTGTTGAATCCATCAGTGGTTCATCCATCAGTGGTTCATCCCTGTACACTTAACTGGTCATGGAACCAAAGCTATTAGAATTGGATTAGATAACGAGCTCCATGTATTGGTATTGGATTCTGAGAGAAGAGAATAACTGCAGTTGATTTTGCTGCTATTTTTTTTTGGTTGTTCATAGCTTGTGCTACTGAAATCCTTTTTGCAGATGAATAAATACACTTGCATTTCTTTCTTTTGCTGGCATTGATTTGTACCCAAAGATGTGCATACATTTGCTGTTTAGTGTTGCAGTCTGGGGCCGGTAGGGGCCGGGGCGTTCAAATATGCTTTCTTATGTGCTGCCATGTATAGAAATGAGAACCAAACCTCTTTTACCATCTTGTTATTGCACAAGTCTCTCTGGTCTTTTCATTTTTACCCTTTTTCAGACCTGGCAGCATGCATCGATCATGTATTTCTTATAAATCATGCAAACCTACACAGAAAATGCCTATAATGTTTTGAAAGGCACTGTGTGTTCTGAAATTGTGAAAGTTTTGTGTGAGATTGCTGAATGGAAGTATAATGTTGCATAATATTGTGTGAACTGGATAAAATTCTATTATAATAAAAGATAATTGTGATTAAGTTATGGAAATTTCTGAAAAGAACCGCAGGGCAGTGTAGATGGCATCAACTTACATCATTGCAACTGTGGAAGTTAGGCAGTAGTTCAAGGCCGACACTTGAGTTGTACTCTATCATTCAATTTTGTTTATGGAAATTTCTGAAAACTACAGGGCATTGTATCTGGAAATGAAAGCATGAGAAGGACGTTCCAAAGACCACTTCAACATCTTTCTACTATTCTTTTGCCTTTGCATGAAATCATTTGTAATCTCAAACCAAAAACCTATCAGTTGCAACATCAAAATCAAATCGAGTAATTCAATGATCCTCACTTCAATTATTGGAGTGATCAATTCAAATGCACTGTTGTCCTAAAAACAAAAACAAAAAAGTACGGAAATAATTTGCTAGAGAATTTGGTTTTTTTTTCCCCCCCTTAACAATGGGAGACCCAGTAGGACATAAACTATAAAATAGAAGGAAGCCATTCGTAAGCCCAGAATATCAGTTTTGGTTCAGTTTCAGGGGGAAAAAAAAAATTGAACTTAAATCGTTTAGATTATTCGGATTCAAATTTGATTTCAAAAATTTTAAATTTAATTTCAAACGAGAACTGGATTATTATTATTATTATTATATAAATAATGAAACCCTAACGACTAAAAAAAACTCTATCAATTACTAAAACAATTTCTATTAAATTGCTTCAATCTATTTTTTATGTTTGAGGTTATGATTCTTGTGAATGTATTTTAATTGCTAAATTGAGACTATGAATTAATATTAGTGCACATATTCAAGTCAATTTTCACTTTCAAGTTCCTTGAAACCACGGTCTATTACAAATAGTTTTTGTAATAATCATATTGGGTTTAATTTTTGGCCTTTATTTTGAAGCATAATTTTATTTAAAAAATAATTTTATTTGATAAAAAATTGAACCGATTAATTGAAAACCAAAATCAAATATATAAAAATAAAAAACCGAATGTAATCTTTTAGTTTTTTCTTTTCATTTTCTCTTTCTCGCTGAATTCAAATCAAATTTTCATAAAAATATCTAGACTATGAAAGAGTTTTTTTTTTTTTAAAAAAAAAAAAACTTTTTCATTTCTCTTCTAAACTAGTGGTTCATATTGAAAGTATTATATACATAATTTTTTTTCACAATCTTTTTATAAATTATAACAATCTAAAAAATATTATCCTTTTAACTTTTAATCAATTATTAATTATTACATAATATAAATATTTTTAATTCGCATTTTTCTTAAATATCTTTTAAAAAATTATATTTGAACAAATTTTTTATAAGACAAACTTTAATTATATATATATATATATATATATCTAAAATTTTAGCTAAAAAATACTTATTTTAAAATAAATATAAATAAAAAATAGACATTTTTTTTTCAAATATGTCTAATTAAATTTCATTTTATAAACTCGTTTATCACTTGTGCCAAACTCTCATGGTTGATGACTAAAACATGGACCACAGCTCCATAAAAGCAAAGGTAAGGGTCACTAGAGCTATGCTAGTAGGCTACTAGTAGTTAACAGAAACGCGCGAGATTCCAACGGTTGTTGTGTTTCACGTGTGGTCAAGTGCCCTTTCCTTTCTCTCTCTAAAAATTAAATATCAAAATCAACAAAATACTGAACTTAGACTCCTAGTAGTAGAATGAAACTTTCCGTTTCTATGAAACCTTTCTTTAATCCTCCTTAAAAAACCATAAAGTTTCAATCTTTCTTTCATTTCTTGGCTATGAAGGTATGATGTTACATCCACATCGTTCCCTAGCATTCTCTTTGTCCAGTTTCTGTTTGTTTCCTGGGAAAATGTTAGAAAACAGAAGGAAAGTGGGGTATTTTCCTTTTCTGTTTTTCTTTTTGAAATTAGATAGTGAGTTAATGGCATCAACTATACCAAACCCACTTATTTCTTAGGTTTATTTGAGTTGGGTTTTTGCTTTTTTCACTGTTAGTTTCTTTTTTTGCCAGTTTCACGCCAACAAGATGGGTTTTGTTTGCTTTCCTTTTTTTTTTTTTTTTTTTTTTTGTGCTTTTGGTGAGTGGAGAGTTTGGTTCCGTTAGGTACTAGACAAGTAAAAGTTCATATTTGGTTATGGGATCTATCAGTATATTCCTTTATTTGAAACTGCTTAAGCAAGTAGGTCCTTTTTGTTTGCTTAAATCTCTCATTCTCATGTTGGGCATTTTTAATGTTCGCAGATTTTGTTTATGAATCAAAGTCAATCAATGTCTGAGATCTTTGAATCATCGATGAACATTGATTGGAAGAAGAAGAACAAGAGGCTTCTGGTGTTTAAAGGTCCAATCTTGCTATTTTTGTACTTTTTAAAAAGAAATTTGGTGTAATTTTTGAAGTAATTTTGAATTAAGATTGAGCTTTTTTTGTTATTGAGTAGAGTAAATGAGTGTTATGATTGATACCCATTTGTTGGACTTGCAGAATGTATGCAAAGATCCAGTCTTGTGATAGAGTGCTTATTGCTTTGATTTCACTTGAAAAGAGTTTTAGTTTATCTTTATTTTGTAAATTTTTGGAGCAATGTTGTTAGTGGAAGGATGTAATAATTTTCCGGTTGTGGATTGTTTTGGAATTGCTTGATTTTGAAGTTTGATGGAATCCTTAAGGAGGAAGAGGAAGGGCCTTGAAATCTTGCCTTCATCTTTCAAGTCCCTTGCTTCATTAACAGTAATTTTGTCGCACTTGTCATTGGGAGATTATTCAAGGCAAAGGAAGAAGTATAAGGAAGATGAGGATAGAGAAGTTGTTGGCTCTGGTAGAAGTGTAGTTAAAGGCTTTTTAACTGCTCCACCTTGTAAGAGGGTCTCTGCAGATCCACCTTGTAGGGGTATTAAGAGGAAAATTGGGTGTATTGATGTGGCAACTCAGTTGGGCAGGAAGAAAAAAATTGAGAAAGATTACGACTTGGGTACGTCTATAGGGCAAGGGAAGTTTGGGTCGGTAGTTTTGTGTAGAAGTAAAGTGACCGGAGAAGAGTTTGCATGCAAAATGTTGCGCAAGGGTGAGGAGCTTGTGCATCGGGAAGTGGAGATTATGCAGCACCTCTCAGGTCATCCTGGTGTAGTGACATTGAAGGCAGTGTATGAGGATTTAGAATCCTTTTATCTTGTGATGGAGCTCTGCACTGGGGGACAATTGCTGGACCAGATGGCTAAGGAAAGACAGTATCCAGAGCATAGAGCTGCTAATATACTCAAGGAAGTGGTTTCAGTTATCAAATATTGCCATGACATGGGTGTTGTTCATCGCGACATAAAGCCAGAGAATATCCTTGTCGCAACCTCTGGGCAGATGAAGCTTGCGGACTTTGGTCTAGCTGTGAGGATGTCAAACGGTAATTATGATCTGTCAATATTTTTTAAGTATTTTGCTATATCCAAGCGCATTCACACACACCCATGTATATGAGTGTCTATTATATACTATTCAGATTTATTTTTTCTTTCTCAAATGCCATCTATTTTTACTGTTTACTGTATGCATACAAGGGTTTTCAAAATCTTCCGCATTGTTCACTTCTGCAATACTGGTGTCATTTCCACTGTTAGGTTTTTCTGCAGCTTGATCATGTGTTGTTTGCTTTAATAAATAAACTTGTGTTTCTTTCTTGCAGGTCAGAGCCTCAGAGGTGCGGTTGGAAGTCCTGCCTATGTTGCCCCAGAAGTTTTAACTGGTGGTTATTCAGAAAAGGTTGATATCTGGAGTGCTGGCGTCCTCCTTCATGCTTTGTTGGTTGGTGTGCTTCCATTTCAAGGTGATTCATTGGATGCTGTGTTTGATGCTATTAAGAAGGTCAACCTTGATTTCAAAAGTGATTTATGGGAATCAGTATCTCAACCTGCACAGGATTTAGTTGCTCATATGCTGATGAGGGATGTTTCAGCAAGACTAACTGCTGATGAAATACTAGGTAAGCTTCCTCACCACTCTAGCAAACTTGATATAAAAAATGGTTCATGGTCCGTCTCACTGACATTGATTATCAGATGACACTTGATTGAAAGAATATTCTCTTTTTCGTATCAAATTTCCGCCAATGTAGCCTGGCTGCATCTCACCATTTACCATATGCTTCATTTGCCTTCTAGTAAATGCTGCCAAAAAATCTTTTTTTTGTTTCAACTCTGAATCTTTTATAGATCAATCTAGTTTTAGTGCTTAAGAGAACAAAACTAGGAATCAAGTCATCAAAATTAAGACACTTCTTTAAGATGATTTACCAGTTGAGGGTGGAACCAAAGGCAGAGAGTTCAAATAATTTGTGTACATTGTATTGTTATATTTGATACGGGGTTCATCAGAAGAGGAGAACCATTAAGCCTTTTAAGGTTTTGGCCCTTATTGCTGCTGTCCAGATAAGGAAGTTTTTTCCTTCTTTTTTTTTCTTCTTCTTCCAATACATGACTAACTATATGGTTCTTTGTGGAATTTATTGAATTTTCTCCCTTATCTTGTCCAGTTGCACCAACTGCCTGCAAGTTTGAGTTCAAACTGGATGGTAGTATATTCAGATAATATTTCCAGGCATTCAGTTATTTGATAATCATGCAATATGATAATGTCAGAATGGCTGCTTGCACAATATTATGATGCTTGACTTGGTATTTACATTAGTGTAATGGACATACGTAAAGAACAACTGCTGTCCACTATTTTGATTGGGGACCTGTGCTATATCTAATAGATGTTTATTCAAATATTTCCAAATTCAGCAATTCTTATGTCATTAGTTTGCTAGCTATGTAATGCTCCTTCAGGTTTTATTACTGTATGAGTGTGTATGATCAACTGCATGATTTTGCAGGACATCCATGGATCTTGTTCTATACAGAACCAACACAGATGGAACTAACCCGAAAACCAACGTTTCAAGACCATGTAACACTGACTTCACAACAGCTAACTGTCACAACTAGGTTGGAGTCAGAGAGATACAAGATAACAGCCAGTGGTTTTCTCAGTGATGACTCTAGCATAATTTTATCATCTGATGATTCAAGGTCAAGGTTGGAAGAACAAGACTGTGGATTGGTTGATGCTCTCACAGTAGCAATATCACGTGTGAGGATATCTGAACCAAAGAGAAGCAGGTTGTGTTGGCCCACAAGCCCTATCCGACAAGAGTGTTCCTCTAACATTAAGATTAACAACCTCTGTACAGCATTTTGATCCTGTAGTGTAAAAATGCTGACTCAGCTGCCAGGCATTGCCACTGTTAGTTATAGCTGGAATGGAAGAAAATTCTGTGGCAGGAGATTTATTGCTGCTTGGAGACAGAAGACTGAAGACTGAAGACGGTAACAATAAAACAGCCTTTCAGGTGAAAAGAAGTTGTAACTCAAATATTTTGTTTGTTTTGCTGTGACAACCATGTGGTATTTTATTGATGAGCTCCTCTTTTGATTCTTTTCTGTATTTAGCCTGATCTGAAATGCTAGGAAAATGTGGCTTTTGAGCTCTCTGTGTAAACAGCATGTGTTACTACTTGTTATGCTTTGCCTGAAGCTTTAGTTCAATGTTATATTTTCAATAAATGAAGCAAACATGAAAGATGTGTATGATTTTGTGTTGTAGAACTTGTTGTATTGATTGTCTGATTGGATCTTGGACATATATATATATATATATATATATATATATATATATATAGTCGAACTGGGTGGAATTTTTGGGATCTAATTGCTGATGTTGAGTAGACTCCAAAAATTGTTGATGGCGGATCCCAAAGCTATATTATATTAATTTAAAAGAACATTAAACACGGAAATCAATACAGGTGGTTTCAGGTTTCAGTTTTTGTTAGTACCTTCAGATCTTCTCATGGTGTACATCTTACTCTTTTACACGTATAGATTGTTTGGACTGTCAAAATTTGCTTTCAAAAGTCAAGAAAACAATAAAATATTGCATGATTCAAACTTTGCCATGAAGTTCGACGTTTGAAGTAAAATACTATGGCCATATCTTTCTAAGCATGCCGATAAACAATAACACAAAAATGTTAAATTTGCAATGTAGTGCGATGAATTCTAGCTTTGTTAGTTTCTCATAGACTTGGGGTTAGTTTAGGATTATGTGCAGAAACTGCATATGCAAGTTATTTAAGGTAGTCACATGATCGAGTCTTTCAAGGGTTTTTTTTTTTTTTTAGATTAACTTGTTTCCATTTGACACCTTTTTAACTTGGGAGGTTTCTTTTCAGTTCAACTGTATAGTTTTTAAGCAAGAGAAATATGCATGAGATGGGGATCTAATTTCTTTATCATGATTTCTCACTTTTGAGAGAGAGAGAGTCTCTCCCATTACTTTCATGGCCAAATCACCTCCAGAATTAAGCAGACCCACAAATCCCACTCTAAAAAGACCTTCCTACGCTAAACAGCGCACTACCATGTCATTCTCTTCTTTCTACTCCCCTAGACTATCCATCTTCCTTCTAGCCCTTTGTGGTGCTCTCTTCACTTTCTACAACATCCAGTCCCTCCATGCCCCAGTACCATCTTCACCTTCATGGTCTCTAATGCACCAATGGGAAAGAGTAAGTAATTGCATCCAAGAATTCAAATCCATGGCTGAAAAACTGCAGCAGGCGGTTACATTTCTCCCACTTAAGGACTTGCGTTATGCAGATAAAGCTCTTCAAGGGCACACGTGGTTCATGAGCTCTATGTATGATACTCATGAAGAAGGTGAGGTGCAATATCAGCAGTTTCCTTCAGAAGCATCGAAAGGTAGGTTACTTTGCCTGAAAGGGAAGGAGACACATGATGGTTCTTGGAATTCATATGCACTGGCATGGCCTGAAGCATTGCCTATCAACGCCACACTTCTGAAAGGACTAACCTTTGTATCATATAACCATTATAATTATGATAATATCTGGCATGGGTTATCAGCTATGGTACCATTTGTCGCTTGGCATATAAGAAATGGGTGTGAATCGCCTAGTAGATGGATTTTGTACCACTGGGGTGAGCTCAGGTTCAAAATGGGTCCATGGCTAAGGACCCTAACAGAGGCCACATTTGGTGGAGCGCCATATATTGAAAGCTTTGAAGGGGTTAATGATAGTCAACCAGTTTGTTTTGAAAAAGCTGTGGTGATGAGGCACAATGAAGGAGGCATGTCAAGGGACAGGAGGATTGAGACTTATGATTTGATTAGGTGCAAAGCTAGGTTTTATTGTAATTTAAGCTTAGAAGGTAGGATTGATGAGGTTAATAAGCAAGGTTTGCCTGTAACTAGCATGACCCTGTTCATGAGGACTGGTCCGAGATCATTCAAGAATGAGTCTGCTGTGATTGGAATCTTTGAGAAGGAGTGTGCTAAGATTGATGGATGCAGATTGATGGTGGCATACTCCAATAACCTAACATTTTGTGAGCAGGTTAGTTCAGATTCTTTGTTTCTTGTCTCTTTTACATTAACAATTATAACCTAAAAGCTAAAAAACATTAAGTAGTTTAATTAGTTAGTGGGATATGTGTGAATCCCACTTAAGGGAATGCTATCTATTGACAACCTTAAAGAGAAGAGGCTTTTAGGAAGCACTTAGGATTATTAAACTGAAGATGTTTACATGGACACATTTGTGCTCATAAGGTTGTTGATCATGCTGGCACTTACTCTGCCTTTGATCTGCTAACAAGTCTTTAGAAGGTGATCAACCTGCAGGCAACACCCAAGTTTAGATTTTGCTGAAAATTTAGGCTTGGCTCATTTGATTTGCGAAATTCATGGAGAAGGAAAAGATAAAGGGTCGAAGATTTTCATTTCTTAAAGAAAGCTCTTTGAGTGAGACTCAAGACTTGGGCCAAAAAGGCTGGCCACATGACAGCATCCACCCTAAAAACACAGCGTTAAAGGCCAGCCCCCCATTTTCTGATATGAGCTTTGAGTGTCTATCACTTAATTTTTTTGGTGATTTCGAACTTCAAAGTAATTAAGAGAATTAACTAAATAGGAATTTTATAGATTTTGTACACTCCCCCACATCAAGCACATTTTTAGGCTCCACAAAATAGGACAGCAATTTCATTTTGTATGATCAGTGTTTGGTGCCCACATAGATATCACAAAATAACTTGGTGATTTTATCGCTGATATCTAATGAAGCCGATTTTTGGTAATTATTTAATCTGTTGATATTTCAGGTGAAACTGATGAGCTTGACAGACATTCTAGTATCTCCTCATGGTGCTCAATTAACCAACATGTTCCTAATGGACAAAAACAGCAGCGTCATGGAGTTCTTCCCGAAAGGATGGCTTAAACTTGCTGGAGTAGGCCAGTATGTTTTTCAATGGATTGCTAGCTGGTCTGGGATGAGACACCAAGGTGAATGGCGAGACCCTGACGGCGACGAATGCCCCTATGCCGAAGATGATCGCCGGTGCATGTCGATTTACAAGAGTGGCAAGATTGGATTCAACGAGACTTACTTTGGTGAGTGGGCTAAAAACGTTCTCAATGAAGTGAAAGCAAGGAAGTTGAAGGAAGCAGCAAATAAGTCTAGTGCGTCAACTTCTGGTTGTGCTTGTGACTAATGCAAATTTTTGGTTTCTTTTTTCACCTTCGCAATCTACATTTTCTCATGGCATGTCTTCAAACTCGAAATCTAAAAAGACAGTACTTATTTTAATTGAATTATATCTGATTGTTATTGGGCTAAATAATACAAAATATTTTGAACTTTCGGTCAAACTAGAATTGGCTCATAAGTTCTAAAATTTTAATTTGATTGACATGTACTTTTTTTTTTTCTTTTTGATAAATAATAGATTCTTTCTGTTAGTTTTTCAGCACTTACTATACATATAAGTCATATAATCGTCTTTTAAAAAATAACATATATCCTATTAATTAAAATCTTCATAAACGTGTCACATTTTAAATTTAAATTAGTAAAATAGGTGTTATTTTTCGCATGCTATCAGC
Source organism: Dovyalis caffra (assembly GCA_963924115.1). NCBI lineage: Eukaryota > Viridiplantae > Streptophyta > Magnoliopsida > Malpighiales > Salicaceae > Dovyalis > Dovyalis caffra. The sequence goes on from CAWUPB010001195.1 coordinate 4,955,491, forward strand.
ATTAAAAGAATCAATATTTATCTCTAGTTTATGATAATTCAATTAAAATTTTCAAAGTTAAAAATCTATCTTAGTTTTTTTTTTTGCAAAAAAAAAAAAACTCGTGATGTTTTAGAATCATTTAGTCTAATATTAATTTATTTTGGAAGAATTTTCTGTTGCACTATTCAACAAACCAATTTAACTGCCTAAATTTACCCAATAAAAAAATTGAGTAAGATGTTATTAGCTTAATTTTGGGAGTCCCAAATTGGGCCAGCTAGATAGGCATAAATAAATCCTGCATACAACAATTAATGATGGGTCGACTTTTTTTGGACCTTATGATTGCCAAGCCATATAATAACACAAATACAATAATGAAGAGGCAGACTGTTGTCACCAACAAAATTTCATGGGGCATGATTATAATATAAATACACCTATTTTTAATTTTTATTTTTTTGGCCAATTGAGTATTTAATTTTCTTTTATTTGATTATATGGATTTTTTTTTTAAAAAAAAAACTCTCAATCAAATAATTATGTTCAAGTTTTCTTTTCATTCTTTAAGTGAACTTTTCATCTCAAATTATTTTATTATTTTCTTACTTTTAGAATATAAAGATAATTTAGTTATTTAGCATAAAAAAAGAAGAAAATGACAAAATAATTTGAAAAAAAAATCTTCTTTGAGAATAAAAAGAGTAATTCATAGAAGTGTGATGTTAAATATTTGATTGACAATTTAAACAGTGTTATTGTACTAAGAAAAAAAAATTAAATGATAGATTAATTATTATTTAATTTTTTTTCCTTCACAAGTCTTGGTCATAAAAAAAAAAAAAAAGTAAAATAGTTTCGGAATTACATTTGCATGTTTAATTAAAAATTAAATGATAGATTAATTATTGTTTAATTTTTAAATATTACTTACATTTTTTTATAGAGAAATAAGATATAAAGCATAGGTGTACAGGTATAAGCGGGCAGCGGGAATCTAACCCACATCATTAGCTTAGGAGGCCAGGGGTTATAGTCAACTCGTTATTTGATTGAAAAAATAAAAATAAAAAATTAGTATATTTGAAGTATAATTATCTAAAATTTCATAAAATTCAATTATCAACAATGAGAAACATTAGTTTGAGTTTACATGTGAGTTGCTTGGAAAATACTTTTTTTTTATGTAAAATAAAAAAATAAATAAAGATAGACACACATCCATAAGTATGTGTATACAATTCATACATGTAGTTATGCTTGTCACTCTCATTTAGTTGAAATAAGAAAAGGAAAAGAATTAATTTGGGTCAGAAAAATTCTCATCAACCATCAATGAAACCAATCAATCCTGACCCAGTTAATTTCAATCTCACTTATTCACCAAACATAATTTCATGTGCGTAAAGATCTTGCTGCCCAAAACTGCAAAACATTCCACAGAAAATATTAATTGAGCAGGTGGGAGTTAAACGACGAATGAGAAAATGAAATAAGTGGAGTAATGAGAAAAGGAAAGAAAGGGAGGAGACCACATAGCGTGTAGGCTTTGCTGGTTTAAGGGTTCAATATATAATGTCTTGCCAAACCCCAACAACCAATGGGGACATGCATGTGGGGGGAAAGAATGGAATTTGATAGTAACGTGGCTCATTTCCCACCACCACCCTTCTACCCTACCTCAACCTCTATTTCTAAATAAATAAAACAATAATGATACAGCCCTTAAATAATGTTCAAAATCACTCATTTTCATCCAAATCACTTCATAAGTCAATCCCCAAATTGATAAGATAGAAGTCACATTCAAGTTTGGCTTATTAACCAAAGTAGTTTACAGTAGCGTCCATGGTTAAAAAAAGCTTGCGTTTAGAGCTTCATGAATGATTAGTTGAGGTGGGCCTTGATTGAGGGATCATTAATCTCTTGGATTTGACAGGAAATGAAAATGCTTTTTCTTTAGCGCCTTTTAGAATGTTGTAATGGCAAATTTTATTATTGTTATATTACAATTTAATAATTTCAGATTTTGATATTAAATTAAGTAATTTAAATTTAAATTATTAAATTTTGAGTAAAATAGATCTTTTTTTTTAATTATCATTATACGTGATGATCAATTAGGTTGACATTTATTTAAAATATCAAAACGACGTTATTTTGACATTTCGTAATTAATTATATTTTTAAAAAATTAAAAAATTATTTTTAACCCTTCTAATCTTGAACTTAAAAAAAAATCTTGAAAAATATTATAAATATTTTTAACCCCCTTAATTTTGAACTTTTTTTAATTTTTTTATAAAAATATTTTTTTATAATTTATAAAATTAGGGAATCAACCCTTAATTATGCTCATTTTAACTTATAAAATGCTATAATTTATATTATAAACATTTTAATGCTCGTTGGATATTATAAACATTTTATAAAAAAACATTATAAAAAAATATAATTAAAAATACATAATTTTAAGCCTTTAAAAAATTTATAAATTAAAATGAGCATAATTAAGGATTGACCCCCTTAATTTTGTCAATTATAAATTATATAAATTTTTTTATAAGATGTTTATAGTATTTTATAAAAATAAAAGTTTAAAAATAAGTTCAAAATTAAGGGTGGTTAAAAATATTTATTAAAATTTTTTATATAATTTATAAAATATTATAATATTTTATAAGAAAAAAAGTTTTTAAAAAAATTTCAAGATTAGCAAGGTTAAAAATATTTTTTAAAAAACATAATTAATATTAAAATGTCAAATAGATGTCTTTTTGACATTTTACGTAATGTTCAACCAAGTTGACTATTACATATGACGACAATTAAGGAAATCGGATCATTTTTGCCTCAAAACTAACGAGTTTGGGATTTAAATTATGCAATTTGATACTAATAACCTAAAATTGTCAAATCGCAATAGAATAGGGGCAAAATTTGTCATTAAACCCTTATAAAATGCATGGAAAATAATTCACATTTGTGAATTGTGACACTATTTTTTTTTTTTTTTCATATGAACTTATAGGCAACTTATAATTGGAGAACATGCATTTTAAAATTTATTAAATGTTTAGTTAAACATTTGAAAAAAAAAATTACCACTTTTGTTTCTTTACACTACATTTATATAGTTTATTAAGAAAAAACTAATATATTTAGATCTACGTAGTAAAGGTAGACAATATTTCCCCTTCCTAAATCTCGACTTACATTTATTAAATTTTGGATCTAAAGTCTCCAAATAATTAAAGTTACCAGTATCAACTCTCGTTGGATACAAATTAATTATCTCTTATACAAAATTTATATATACACCTTCTTCTTTTTTCTATAGATATTTTTTTTAGAATTAGAAAAATAAAAAAAAAGAAAGAGAGATGGTATACTGCAAAGACAACAGTGGATATAAGTAGTATTTTAACTAGATTGGATAATATTATCCTTTGAAGTACATTACTTTGAAATATTCTATTTTCACTTATTTATATCTTGTATAATCAACATAATATTCAGTACTTGTTACATACTAGCTAGCTTGTTATCAATACCGAAGTGCATGGCTACTTGTCGGAAGAAGATGGGAGGATCCCCACATGGTCGTCGGCCAATTATTAGGTTGATGTCAATTTTATTCTCTCATATTCTACTCTTAAGGATCTGACTTCCAACTGAATACAGGTCTGGATTTCTATGTCTAATGAAACATGAGATAGAAGTATAGAGATCAGTACTTGTGTCTGCATGCCAAGAGCTTCCTCTCTTTTTTTGTTTTTTGTGCTAAATTTTGCACTTCCACCCCACCACCACCCCCACCCCCAATTTTAGTGTGTTGATCGATATAAGAATACTTCAAATGATCCACGAACGTACTAATTTGGTTAAAAAGCAAGTATAATTAATTATTTGGTTGTGATGCAATCTAATTATTTATGCTAATAACTACACAATTGCTCACGCGTTGCTGTGTTTATTATTAAAAAAAATAAAATTATTTATGAAAATATAGAGATTTAATTCAACAAATCAATGGATAGCACTATTTGTAATTTAAAATAAATAAATAAATAGACATTACATGTAATTAAAAAAAAAAGCATATATGAATTATTAGAAAAACACTTACGAGAAAATTTATAAAGAAAAAGAGATCTATCTAAAAAATCTATAATTTAGCGATAGAAATCGGTGATGGACAACATGTTGTCGCTATGCAATGATGGATCTACGAACGAATAATGACTCGTCATCAATTTGGGTTGTTAACAACAAAATACCGAGGACAATCAACAACGAAACCCTTCCATTGCTAAATAACATAGCAAATTTCGATGGCTCTTTAAGCGACAGATTACCAACTAAATTGCAATAGCATTCAGGTGACGGATCATGATTATCGTCGCTAATGTTTGAGCCTTCTTTCGACTTATTAGCGGCGAATATTTCATCGCTAAATCCTTTAATTTAACACAAATTTGTGATAGATCATGTCCGTCGCTATAAAATTCAATATCAACAACGAACATGTCGATTCATCGATATGTGGAAAGAAGGCACTACTTTAAAATTTAAAATCATCGACGAACACTTATTTTCATCATTGATTTGCGACGAAATCAACAACTTAGCCATGGAATGTGGCGATCGTTGATTGAGCCAATTTTCGAATGTCAAATTGATGAAATAGCAACGAAGTTGCGTTTGTCGTTAAAGTTAAATCCCTAAATTGGTAGAATTCTCTTTCTTCCCTATTTTCTTCTTTCTACTTCCTCTCCACCTCTCATCACAACCTCCTCCAAGTGACGATGTCACCCGAAACACCCTCAAAAACACCTCACAAATCCTTTTCATCCTCTCTTTAGCATTCTTTAGCCACTACAACCGTCTACTCTCCCAAAACAATCATGGTCTACTCCTTCCTTCGCTCTCTCTCTCTCTCTCATGCAAAAAGAGAAGTCTATAATCAATTCAATTAAGTATATGTCTTTCTTCTATTCCATATTTTACATTTACTCTATATGGGTTTTTTATGTCACTCTTGATTTTTTTTTCGGTATATATATATAACCCTTCTCCCGTAAATAGACTTAACCAAATCTAATACCGTTATTCTCGGACCTATCGAGTGGAAAGACATAGTCCTCCTCGACGAATGGGTCCTAGAAGGAATAACCAAACCCGGATCTCTACCAATACCTAAAATCCCAAAACCAAATACACAAATCAGATCTATAGCTCAACATATAGATGGGAGTGTTCGACTCTCATTTGACGAGAAAATTTACCGGTAGTAGATTTTCCGATGTTGCCTCTAGTTCTATGACTTATGAAAAATCCTTTACCTATGATCACCGCCCTTGACATAGGAGAAATGCCAAACAAGTTAGCTCAACTTAGGTTCAATGCCTCTTCCATTTACGAATGGAACATAGATGGACTTACGGAGTACAATATTTTGAGCTTACTCCAACAAATGACCATGACGACTAATGCCTACAAAACCCAAACTAGAACCCCGGACCGTGCGATAGCTGAATTGCTTATTGCTGGTTTTTCTAGCCAACTCAAAGGATGGTGAGACTATCATCTCATCGCCCAACAACATATGGAAATATTAAACTCCATACAAACGGATCAAGAAGGCCTTCCCATTTTAGATGACTTAGGTGAACCCATTCAAGATGCAAGTGTCAACACTCATTTGACTATTTCCCTTCATTTCATAAGAGATCCTTCTCACCTCAAAAATAAAAACGCCGAGCTTCTAAGTAACCTTAGATGTAAGAAACTCATTGATTTTCAGTATTACAAAACCACATTCCTAACCGAGTTATGCTTAGAGAAGACTTTAACCAACCCTTTTGGAAAGAGAAATTCCTTGTAGGACTTCCTATACTCCTAGGTGAAAAGGTTAGAAATAGGATCAAGGATGCTTTTGGTGACCGGATCTCTTATGATCAATTAACCTATGGTGAATTAATTAGTCTTACCTAAAAGGAAGGACTAAAGATATGTCAAGACCTCAAATTGCAAAAACACCTTAAGTGGGAATTGAAGAAGACTAGACGGGAACTAGGTAGTTTACGTAAGCGATTCGATATTTCCACTTTAAAACCATCGAAGTTGCAAAAATAATTGTGATGCTAAGGCCCATAGGAAATCCTACAAGAAGCCTTACCGTCACCACAAAGGAAAGCCCAAAGAAGTTGAGCCCTTCTACAAAAAGCCTTTCCACAAGAACACCCAAAAGCCCTTTAGGAAAACCTAGTATAGGCCAAAGCCCAAAACTCGACCAAAAGGACTTTACACGTTACAAATGTGGTAAAAAAGGCCATATTTCAAAATATTGTATATTGAATACCGGATTACAAGAGCTTCACCTAGAAGAAGAGATTTACAACAAAATCTCTATCTTGTTAATGGAATCCTCCGACCCTTTGGACTATTCCGATAGTGAAGAGACCTTTTAGGTAGATGAACTTGTTACGTCTTCTAGCTCAAAACCCGGCTTTGGCGGTGAACCCGAAAACAACCCAAAATAAGTCAATGTCTTAACTAAAGACCAGGACCTCATCTTAGATATTATTAAGAAGATTGAGGATCTCCAATTACAAAAAGAATACTTAGACGGACTCTTAAATTCCGTAGAAGATAAACCTCGTGATAAACCAAAACCTTCTATCCTACCTTCTCCTAAGTATTGGTACCTATGACCTAACGGCCATTCTAGACAGGAAGAAGAAAACCAAAAAACACTTTATCACGGTTCAGGACCTTCAATCCAAAATTAAGGTCATCAAAACCGAGCTCAAAGAGCTTAAAGAAAGACAAACCAGAGACTCCGATCTATTAAAAACCCCGTTAGAAAAACAAGCGTAAGAAGAGTCGGACTCGACTCGAAAATCTCGAAGAAAACCAAGATTTGCAAAACCTAAAAAACCCGAAACATGTTTCGAAGATTTCTGTTTGTGCTTAGAGAAGTTACTTCTAGGAAATACTTGATTAGAATTACTCTTATGTTTCGAATTATTTCAAAATTGATACTGGTGCTGATTTAAATTATATTAAACAAAGCATTATCCCAAAAATTTTTCATGTTCAAACCAATGAATGTATTTCTGCAGAAAATAATTTCAAAATGACCATTAAAGAAAAAACGAAGCCTCCGTGATCAAGGGAATTACTAGAATCAAAAATCATTTTTTATTGATTGAAAATATGCATCATATGGTCATCTTAGGAACACCTTTCATTAATCTGATTACTCCATATTCCGTGAAACATGATTGCATATCATTCAAAAATAGAAATATAAAACTTGTCTTCCTATTTCTAGAAAAACCTAGAGCTAGGAATCTTAACATCATCAAAGCATGCTCTATTTATAGCTTTGAATTGAATGTTATGATTCTGTGTAATCGACAAACATCTTTTGCTTTTATAGTTCAAAATATCCCTTCTACAAAACTCATAAGATCTTCTTAAATTGATCTTTTACAAATGGGACGTTTTTATGATCAACCAATGGATTATGACCAAGATGAGGCAATTGATTACAATCAAATGCCCGTTCTTGAAGAAGATATTTTAGAAGATGTCATGACCATTGTTGGTCTAAATACCGATCAAACGGAGGACTATTTAACTCGCTAGAGCTTTAGATAGATCTCCTCAATCTCTTGAAGAGATTGTAAAAGATTCTATTGAGGATTTCTTGGAAATACAAAAGAAAGAGGAACTCAACGTTATCGTTGATGCTCTTTTAGAACCAAACCTTTTAGAAGAAGTCCTTGATAAAGAAATCAAAAATAAGGACTTGCCTCTATTCCTAGAAGTAGCGGCAATGACTTTATCAAGTTTTGAACAATATGCCAAGTTATGTAAATCCTAAATACATTTGCATCGAGCATCAAAACTTTCATCAAAACCTTCTTCATTTTATTTTCCTACAAAAGTCTTTTATTACTTCAAAATAATTTTACGAAACTATCCCGAGTATTTTCAATTTTCAAAATCGAATTTATTAAAAGAGAACAAAATTACATTTCAGATTTCTTGACCGGAGAATTTACGCAAAACAAGTCTTGATGGCCAAGAAAAACAAAGGGAAAAACCCCCTTATCCCGGAACCGAAAGTCCCAAACCTATATCATCAAGCAAAACCCATTATTTATTGAGCTGATGCTCGCTACAAAATAGGATAATGAAACTCCTATCAAAGACCAATCCGTTGAACATTGTGTCTAAAATCCGACAAAACGAGTCGAACTCCTTCGGCCCTCCAAAAACTCTCGGGTATGACTCTTCAACCTATTGTTCAAAATTCGGAGAAAGGTTCTTTCTCACAAAAGCCCCTTTCTCAAGAATCAAACGATTCTTCAAAAATTATTTCACAAAATGTTATTTCACAAAACACTCGGATGGTTGTTTCTTCACAAAACAAATTCAAAAAATCGAATCCGAGTATTTTCTCAAACAATGTTTTCAAAAAATTTTACTAGTTGAAGATGGGTATTTTTACAAAAATCCCATTAAAATTATTCAAAAGTTTTTCCCTCCGGGATAACGAGTTCAAACCATGAGACTTATCCAAAACCCAAGCCTTCTATATGGCCATCCTAGAACAAACAAAATCAACGAACCTTCAAACACTTTCTTACCCCCGACAAAACGAAACGACCTACTCCACTTGTCGAATTCTCAAAATAACCCATCCTTCTAACTAGGGATAAGATCTCTCACTACAAATTATTTTCCCAACCAATTTTAAAACAAATGTCAACCATTGTCATTCATTTTCCTACTAGGACTATCAACGAGCATGGTTTAACACCTTTTTCCTCCAAAATCGTAAGGGAAGTCATTCATGGCTTTTCGTTTTTGACTCTACAAACATTCCAATATGGTTCCTCCAGTGGTGGGATTATTTTGATCCTCTTCCTGCCATACTTACTCCCAATATTTTTGAAAGTTATACCCTCTTCAAAACAAATTACAAACCAACGGAAAAAGAAAAAAGGTTTACTAATCTTTTCCTTTTTTGTTCAAAATTCTTCCTTCCGTAGGTCACGTTCTCGGTACTATGATACAATTTATCAAGAACATATTTTATTCCTTACAAGAAGATTCAAAGTCAAATGGTGAGATTCATTCAAAGTTCCATCATCCATTTCAAAAGAATTTATGGAACAATGGCTTACAAAACAAGGACTACTTAAGCCATGTTCTTCGTCTACAAGTTTCCGGCCCAAAAATATGTTGTTAATGCCGGACTTGCAACGACCAAAAATGAAGAAGAATACTTTGCCATAATGTCCGAGATGGTACAAAACATGTCAAGTTCCTCTCAAGCGGAAGAATCGGATTCGAATTAGAACTCGTGATAGATGCGGGTAATGATAACGAAGAAGAATGCTTTGGAATCTTTTTCTCGGTTCACCACTCGTGAACGAGTGAACTCCAAGACGAAATTGCATCTTCCGGGCAATTTCCTACTTTTAAAAAAAACCAGTCATTGTTCATCCTACGTGACGGATCAAGACAAAATAACTTTCGGCATCTTACTATTCATCAACACGTGAAGACAACTGTTCAAAGTTACTCGTTCATTTTACTTGTTCACTTTTTACTATTCAAAGTTACTATTCAAGATAGCTTTCTTTCTATAAATAGGAAGCTCATTCTCATTTTAAAGGGATCTAAGTTTTTCGGACGGGATCTAGAATAGAATTCTCTCTATAATTTTGTTTTCTCAAGACTGCGAAAACTTTATCAAAACTTCAAAACTCCATATAGCATTTTTGCTTCTGCGTTTCCATTGTAAGTTATTTTATTTCATTAAATAAAATTTCTTACATATCTATCTTACCTATCTACTAGTGGTTGGCTCTGCCGCCCGCTTTATCTTTTTAGTTTTTAATCTATGTTTTTAATTTTTTTTTATTTTTCTTGCATTTAATTATTTAATTTTTGTGTTTTAATTTCTTTGTTTATCTACATCTTTGTGACTCGGATCTCGCCGCCCAGTTTTAACTTGTGTTTTAATTTCTTTCATTTCATACCTACACCATTCATTAGATCATTGGGTTAAGAAAGATGCCCATAGAAAATCCTACAAGAAGCCCTACCATCACCACAAAGGAAAGCCCAAAAAAGTTGAGCCCTTCTACAAAAAACCTTTCCATAAGAACACCCAAAAGCCCTTTAGGAAAACCCGGTATAGGCCAAAGCCCAAAACCGACCAAAATGACTTTACTCGTTACAAATGTGGTAAAAAAGGCCATATTTCAAAGTATTGTAGAATGAATACCATATTACAAGAGCTTCACCTAGAAGAAGAGATTTATAACAAAATCTCTCGCCTTGTTAATGGAAATCCTCCGACCCTTCGGACTATTCGATAGTGAAGAGACCTTTCGAGTAAATGAAATTGTTACATCTTCTAGCTCAAAACCCAATTTTGACGATGAAACTGAAAAATATATAATTTTTATTAAATATATTAGAAAGCTTGAATTTATGTTATTTATAATTTAATTGAATATATTTTATATTTATTAGAATTGTTTTGAATTAATTAGGTTTGGTTACTAATACATTAGGATAAAATTTTAAGTTTGTAATTTGCTATACAATTATTAAAACTAAAAATGGAGTCACTTGATAATTAAGGCATTGGATTTAAAAAAACACATTAATTTTAAAATTAATATGTTATTTTAAAACTAACATAATATAACATTATTTGTACTTGAGATTTAAAAATTGATAACTTAATTGATGGTCAAATTTGTTTGATATAGATAAATAATTAGTTATTGTATGAATTATGATATTAATTATTCATATAAAAATTTGTTTCAACTAGTTAGTAACGGTGTTGGCAATCACTCTAACCACTCCAATAATTTTCCCACCACTCCTCCTCGCAAGGTAAGTTATTGAAATCTTAATTTACAATTTATGACATAAAATATATTTCAAGTTAATTGTGAATTTATTTTATTGATAATTGTTGAAGTGTGTCTAGATACACCATAACATATCGAACTTGAAGAGTAAGAGACCCTCAATAATTGAGAAAAAAATAAGATAAAATCAATGCTCTGTGATGGATTTGAAAGGATAGATTATTTTTAATTTGAAAGGATTATCCGAGATTATACTTAATTTGAAAGGATTATCTAAGACAAGTACCGATCTTAGTGTATGTAAATTTATTAAACTATATCATGTGATACCGTAGAAGAGATAACTCATGGTTCAAGCCATCCTAATCCAACATCCCATTTCCCCAAATCTAATGGTCGTGGCTATAACAAAGGTAATGGTCATGGCCGTAATAATGCTACCGACCCTAGACACGTGCCCAACACTTCTACATCTCCAATAATAGTACCTTCCTGCCTCCACTTGCTTTGATGTGGAGGTCACTTAGATGATTTCTTTTACTTTAGGTGGCACTTTTAGGTTTGATGTTGACCGAACTATTTGTGTCATTAATGATAGATAAGTAATGTGTCCGTGGTTGCAAATAGAATTATTCTTGCTTTACATGTAGTCATTAGTTTTATGTTTCAATTTGTCATTTGAATCATTAATTCACTTATTGGTTTTTTATTTGTTATGTTCAATAGTTTGTATTCATCCAATAAGTGCTCTAAGGGAATCACCATAAATTTTAAGAGCGATTGGACTCTACCGGCTTCATGTGGAAGTCAATCTCTCGGGAGACAAAAAAAAAAAAAAGTTCTACTCGAAATGAGTTTAAAGTAACATTTTAAATTTTTTTTATATTATATTTAAATATTTTTTAGTAAATCTAACATAAAATGTAATAATATTAATTTTTTTCCTTATAGAAGTACTTTTTATGGGAGTCGACCATCAACATAATGATTAAGATGGCATGAGAGCCTTTGGCATGTAAGCGGTATGCCGACATGCTAACTAGCTCCAGAAGAAGACCAACAAACTCCAGTATGTCCCGGAGCTAGTGTGGATGGATGATGACGAGGATTGAGCTACACTTGAGTTTTATGTCCGTTTTGAAGAGGCGACACGGAGCCGTATAAGCAAGATGGGTGGTACCGATACTAGCCCATCTAGACATACAAAGGGTATCATTTCACATATTGAGCTTGTTGAACAAATGGTAAATCCTATTATCCATCACGTTGTAAATTAATATTGACATTTATTTCATCTTGTATTATTTATATCTATTTTTTTCATGCTAAAGAGTTAGATCGTGACCTAAATCCTTACGAGTTATTTGTGAGGACTAATAAACACCGGGATGGATCATTCGTCGATACACGATCCCACATAGTTAGGATAAGTTTTATACATATGCCAAATTAATCTAAAAATTAAATTTATAATTTTTTTTAATTATGTAGGAGCACATGGACTTATTATATGAGTCGAGTTGTTAGCCAGACGACCAAAGGGTGATCTATCGTCTTTAGACATCGACATGACTTTAGATATATCTCGAGACTTTAGGAGAGGAGGAAAAACATAGATTACAATCCCAAATAACAAGCATCTCATTATTATTCCTATTCTAACGCCGACTCATCTTCCGCCATCATGATTTCTTGGTTGTATGTACTAGGATAATGAGTAGTATAGATAAAAATTAAAGGATATAGAGTCTAACCGTACTCAACGGATACGAGGAGGTTATGGACAAACACCAAACGAAATACCAAGTTCTCCAATAGGAGATGCGAGAGGATGAAGCAGTTGTTACGGACATACGGACTCATGTCACTTCTACTAACTCTCCTCCTACCTAGGAGTCGGGCTTTCCTTTTAATACCTAACATTCGAAAGATGATGTAATCAATGATGATGATGAGGACTAAGATTTTGTTTTTGTTTTTTTTAATAGTTAAGGTGTTCGTACACTAGAACACACACACACACACACACACACACACATATATATAATAATTTTCGTTATTTTTTTAATATTTTTTTTGTAATTTTATTTTTAGTTATTTGCTATTACGAGTGAACATTAAATGGCTATTAACGATTTGTTTTTAAAAATAATAATTTTCTTTAATTTAGTGATGGATCAATGACCAATTAACAATAAAAAATAAAAAATAATTTAATTAGTCAGCGATGGAAATAAAATCCATTGGAAATAGCAACGACAATTAGTGATAGATTTGTGACCACCATTAGTGACAAAATTTAACGATGGATTTCCGTCTCTATATAGTGGCGTAAATAAAACAACTTAGCAACAATTTTGTGAGAGATTTCATACTTATTAAATGATTATTTACATCGAATTAACGAAGAAAATACTTCAAAATAGCGAAAAATAAGCGGTCATCAATTAGTGATTGAATCGAAAGTCCGTCGCTAAAAAAAATAACGACAAGCCATTTAGCGACGGTTTGTTTTAAAAGCAATGAAAAATATGTATATAGGGATGAAATATTCTATTGCTAAAGTTGTATTGTTTTTTTTTTTTTTTTGGTAGTGAGAGTTAGATACGTATATGCATAGAATATAGATATAAATTATGAAACCAAAATTATACTAAATTATATATTAATAAAATTTATAAGTAGAGAACATATATATGTTCCAAATAGGTAACTAATTAATAGAATTAGCTTTGGAGTTTGTGTTTAATAATAATACTTGTATAATTAATTTTTTTAATAAAATTGTTACTAATCTTGATATTATTAACTTTTTAAAAAGAACACAATGTGTCCTATTTGACGGTGCTAGAATTCACATAAATTTTAAAAGTTCTAGTAAAAAAGATAAATACTAAAAGTTTATCAATTAAAAAAAAAACTTGAGATTATATATATATATATAATAAGTTAGTTGTAAGCACTTATTTTTTTTCACTTAATATCTGAGTTTAATTAAGTCTTAAATACTATATATTAGAGTTGATGAAAAATTTATATTCTATTTATGAATCTGTTCATAAAGATCCTAAACTTCGCCTCCAACCATCGCCCTTCATAATTCGTAGTTCTAGTATTGGTTTATTTAAAAGTTAAAGTTGTTTAAATCATCTAAACTTAAATTGGAGGGTCCACTTGTAGAGATAAATAGCACTTTTATTTATTTATTTATTTATTATCTAACCTTGATGTACTACTATCCATCGAATAATACCTTGATATATTGCTGAAAATTCATGGTAATTTCTATTAAAAAATCGATATTTGAGGATTAAGATAAGATTTTATTTGCTAGACAATATAATATCTTCTCTTTCAAAACTACAGATTAAAATATATTAGCTGCCCGCAGATTGAGGGTAGGAAATAATATCTCAGCCATTAGAGAGCTCCTAAAGGGTCCCATAACCGTTATATCTATCCCTGTCAAGTAGGAGGCCAGGAGGGGTTGTTTAATTATTAATCATATTCTAAATCTTGCTCTCAATGGAAAGGCGCACACGTAATTGGGGAAACAGAGTTATCGTTATATATATATATATCTTCACGGTAATTTTAATATAATCCAAACTAAAGTTATCATTTTCTAAATTAAGTCATTGATAGAATATACATAGTTTTTAATCGATTACTAAACTATCTCTCAAATTAAATTAGCCAAAACTTAATATCACTAAAAAATAATTATAATTTACTATTGAGAATTAAACCTTGTCTTTATATTCTTGTTTGAGTTAAATATTTTCTTGTAAACTAAATAAGTTTTTAATTTGTTCTTCTAATGAAATTTTCTGGCTAAATCATGAGAATCAATCACATGAAATGCATAAGAATTAATATTGCATTGAAAATTATCTTGGAAATTAGCCCAACTTATTCTTATATTTTAGGTCTAGTCTCCAACTTGTTGCTAAAAGTTTAATTACTTCTAATTTGTTTCTCAATATATTGTTATTTTTCAATTTGTCATGTTATAGATATTCTTGTCCAAATTGATGAAAATACTCTTGTATAAGAAATTGACTTGATTATAAATTAGTCTCTTTAGTTTTGCAAGATGAATTAAATAGTCTTTCTAGTTTCAAAAACTAATTTACTAGTCCCTATGTTTTTAAAATCTAATTGTAACTTAATCCTTTTGATTTTTTAATTGATTATATATATATATTTTAAAAGTAAAAAGTATGATTGACGAGAAAAGAGGACATTTATGGAATAAACAAATATAAAATTAACTACGGACAACATTAGTTAAGGGAATAATTAATTAAGTTTTGAAACAAGAGGGACGATTTAATTCTTTTTGCAAAACTTGAGAGACTAATTTATAATTTATTCATAAAAAACTCAAACCTAATCTAATTTATTAAAAAAATTATGAAAAAAATATGAATTTTAACACAACATGACAATTCGTTTTCCTTTCAAATTTATTTTGGTAATAAATTAGATGGGGTATGATTTTCTCAAGTAATTATATGACTATACGATTGTTTATAATGAGATATGGATGAAAATACATCAAAAT
Organism: Dovyalis caffra; assembly: GCA_963924115.1. Lineage (NCBI taxonomy): Eukaryota > Viridiplantae > Streptophyta > Magnoliopsida > Malpighiales > Salicaceae > Dovyalis > Dovyalis caffra. The sequence goes on from CAWUPB010001195.1 coordinate 4,970,953, forward strand.
AGCAACAACCAACGCTACAAGAAATCGCCAATTAGCGATGAAAAATTTCATCGTTAATTATAGCAAATCCGTCGCAATAGTACATTAGTGACGGACTTGCGATGGTAAAAATTTCATAGCCAAAACGAGTGTTCGTAACCCTTACGATGGATTTAATAGTGTCCGTTACTAGTTTTCGTCGTTAAAAAATTATTTTCATCGCTAAATGACAACACGAGCACCTTAAGAATCGTTGCCAACCCATCGCTAAATTGTATGTAATCCGTCGCTAATTAACGATAAAAAAATTATCGCTTGTTTTCGAATCTAATATCCATCGCTAATCCGTCTTTGTTTTGGTCGCTAAGTAGATGTTATTTTGTGATCGATGGAATTGCCTTTCGTCATTGTTTTTTTCAATCGAATTTAATTTATTGTTTTCAAATCTATCGCTAATCTATAGGTATTGTTTCGCTATTTCATTGCAATTTCGTTGCTAATTCTTAAGGAAATATTTTTTTTCATTAATTTTTTTAATTTAAAAAATTATGATATTATCGATAGTAAGTCATAATTAAAAAAAATAATTTATTATAAAAATTAAATTTTTTATTACAATTAAAATATTACAAATTAAAATAAACTTTATATTTTAAAAAATATTCATTAGTACTTTAGAAAAAGATTAAAAACATAAAAGAAAAAGTAAAAGTCATTGTATATCATACAATCTCCTCTCATCTTCCTAGGGCTCGATGGGAGAGACGGTGGAATCCTAAAACTTGCTAAGAGGGAGCGTGTCATCCTAGAGCTCGGTGGGAGGGACGATGGTGCCCAATGGCTCGCCGGGAGGGAGTGTGGAGTCATCGTTGGTGGAAGGGTAAATAGGCAAGGGAATTGGTTACGCCATCCTCTCTAACGTCAATGAAATTGAATCCATCTTAGCCTTCATCCCTTAGATCTTCATCTACTATCACGTGATAAAGTTGTTTTGCTCCCGTAACCTCTCCTACAATGCCCTCATCATCACTACTTATCGAGGTAGAGCTTGTTCAATAGTATTGGGGTCATAAAACTACGATGCTATGGAGGAGTAGCTAATGCTAACTTATTGGGATAAATAGTGGTCCGCCTCCGACCCAATCCCATAAAGCCTTTTCTTCTTCTACCCTTCTACAACATCAAAGTATATGGCATTTGTGTTGACTCGTGGGTCCTCAATTCTAACCTTTGGTCGCTTCCTTACGATTCCTATATTATCTCCTCCACACGCTCCTACGTAATAAAAATAATTATAACACTAATAAAAAATTAAAATAAGTTTTTAGATTATATTTTCATATGTATAATATAAAAATGAAAATAAACTTATCATTGTAGATCGGGCTCATAAATTGATAAAATTCTCATCTCTCCGCTTGTGAGTGGTCCCCCAAACAATTCTAAATTTATAGGCCGACGACCCAAATTTCGCAGTATAAAGAAGTTGACATAAATAATATATAAGATGCAAATATTAATTTTTTAAAAATTTAATAATATATGATGGGATTTATAGAACGACGAACGTGCTCAAAAGCAGATATAGACTCTCTTGTATGTTTGGATAGTCCTAAACTAGGACCACTAGTCTCCGACATCGGATTAACCGATGCCTATTAGGAACGTGACCGACAATTAGGTGTGTCAAAATATTGCTTCCATGAATCCCACACCTCCCTGCCTAATAAACAAGGCCTTTCATCATGCATACCATGATTGTGGACAAAGTTAGAGTAACACCTTCTAGCCAAAGCCTCCCAAGCATCTCCGGCCTACGTCTCAATTGTTGGATCCCAGTAAAAATATTTCTATATGAATTAAAAAATTAATATTAGTTCATTTATTATTAAATTAATATTTTAAATGAAATATAAATAAATAAGTAATACGTTACCTTAAACTCATTATAATAGAATTGTTTCGTCTACTTCGAAACAGATTTCCATACTAAGCCACCAACATCCAACGACTTTTTGAAAATCATAGTTATCCTTTTAAAGAAATCTCTCTAACATGATATGAAACTATCAAACACCATAAAAAATATAATAATTATTGAAATGATATATTAAAATTAAAAAAAATAACAAGGTTTGAAGTGAATTACCTAATAATAATTAACGATCAAAATCGGTTGTCAAATATCGAAGCCTTGGGAGCTTCCTAGATTAGTAGATACATCAATGGATGAGGGACTTCTCGAAGGAGGCTAGGAAAACTCAACAGCCATGTAAACTAGACGAACAATCGTGGATAAAGAAGTCAAAATTGGTGCGTAACCGCTCGGTTCCGATGGAGGAATAAGTCAAACATCCTATGTCGTTGGACCCACGAAGAGCGCTTGAAGATGGAGAACCACGATTGATGTTGGATGGAGAGCCATGTCTACTACCAATAGGCAAGAATGCATGTCTACAACTACCAAATCATGATCCCTCGAGGGTGTGGGAGGTCGGTGCAAACCATACATCATAGCTTAGTAATATCACCTAAGACAATTAAACAAAATATAACAAGTATATTATCAATTATGAGAATAAGAAAAAAAATTTGAAAGCGTCTCTAGAAAATTAGATATTTTTTAATTATATGATACATAACTTGCTTAAAACATAGCACAACCAAAATACATAATCAATATTTTAAAAATATATAAAAGTCAATATGATATATTGTAACAAATAAAACAATAAAGAATACATCATTTCTTACTAATATAATTAATAAAATAATATTTAATTACTATCATTGTAATAATTATTTAAGTTTTCATCTCTCTTTCATCCGACACAGATTCATATTGATTATCATCTTCTTCGTAAACCTCAACTAATTCTATGTGTATAAATGATCCAAATGGATCATTTATACACATAGAGATCATTCAATAATAAATTATCACCAACTTCCTATGTCAAATAGTGTTGGATTTCTAAATCGTCATATTAAAATGGTTCAGTATTTTGTTTGACTTTTGCGGATGTTTCGTATAAGTCAAACATAAACCTAGTTTTCATCTTACAAATAGCCCACCAATCTTAATTCTCCAACCTCAAGCTAGGGTACTCAATATAATATACCCGAGTTGATCGTGATGCTAAAACAAATGGTTCATAATTTTTCAACCTTTTTCTATAATTAACATCTATTAGTTTGTACTATGGATGAACTTTTATTCTTTATAGTGTAGGATCAAACCAATTGCATTTGAACAACACTATCCTCTTGAGTGGTAATATAAGATACTCTACTTGCGGAATTTCTATCAATATTCCATAGTAATCGCTATTAGTTGCACTCGTAATTGGTTTCTTTAATTCACACACCACTATTAAAACTTGTTGTTTCGAACCTTCATCAACTATATAAAACCTATACCCATTAATAATATAAGCTTGATATGGCCTCACAAGTATGCAAAGGGCTTTGTTCTATATCTTTTATGAACTAATCTATCATGAAAATTGCTTGTGCATATTTTGTTTGAAAATTTGACATAAAATCTACTAAAGGTGAATTACCATTTAATTAATGCTACCTCCTTACAAAACACTAGTTAAAAGAGGATACTCGTATATTGACTAAACCAAGAGGCAAACTCGGCTTCAAGAGAAGCATCAACCTTATTTTTAGGGATAAAGGGATTGTTTTTTTGCACTTCGGCATTCCTCATATCAACACATCTAGCTAGGTTGGAGACATATCCATCATAAAACCTTAGTTGTTTGATTCATTCAAACAATTTTATTTTTTATTGTTTGAAAAGGATAAATGCAGCTTTTGGGTACTTTCTAGAGGCATCATACCTTACTAATTTCTCAAAATTTCTATTCCGACACTTACTCGTGATTACAAGGACAACTTATTTTCATTTCGTCCATACATTATAGATGATTTATAGCAAATGCAATAAATTGTTCAACTCTATTAACAAACTCATCATTTAACAACCCATCAACTAACCTAACATACATCTATTGTCGTTCGGATCTTATTTTCTTAAATATCTACAAAAATTACACAACACATATAAATAATTCTTGATCAACATTCATAAAATTAAATTAGACATTTCTCAATTTCTAAATTACTTAATTAATAATTTTTCTAAACATCTAATAAAATTTTGACGAGTCTTCCTTGTAAATTAAACATTTCTCAAATAACAAATAATCCAAATAATCACACTAACATTATGCACACCGAGACCAATAATTTTCTTGGATACTCCATCAAAATTAAATCCTAAACTTATCCTTTCAGCTCCATCACAAAGCATTGAATCAACCTTATTTATCCTTAATTCTTGATGGTCTCGGATACCTCGAATTCGATATGCTACAACATATTTCGGCACACTTTAGCAATCGTAAATTAAATAATTAAAGTATATAACTCCAATCTAAAGGAAAATTAAAATAAATTTATTTTTTAGCTTTTCTATAGTCTAGGCAAACCTTATCTAGTCTTGAAGTGGTTTCAAGTGTTTGGATTGTCTAAATTACTAGTGGAGGAATTCAACTCTATAACCTTATGTATTACGAGATAGGAGAAGGTTATTCCATCATTTTCTATGCATAGGATGAGTTCTAGTCTAAGCGAGAGTTCAAAAGAGCATCAAAGACTTTCGTCATACTTGCCTCTAGATGGCTCAATCTAAATCATAATAAGGTTTTAGCTCAAATCCAAAGCTTTTGAAGGTTTTCTTATGGCGTGTGCAATAATTCAAAGTAAATATCCAACCCATTTCAAAATTAAATATGTACATGACTACAAGAAAAATAAATTGCATAAAGCTAAATAGTTTTTAAAAATTATTTTTTAATATTATTTTTGGTCATCTTTAATGTAATTTAATCTTTTACCTAAATTCTTTTAATACTAATTCAAATTAACACTAATTAATCAATATTAACATACTTATTTATTTAACACATTATTAATCAAATTAACCTAATTAACCATAATTTAAATTCAATTTAACTTAAAACAATTCACCCTAATTAAATTAACCTAATTAATCAAATCAATTTAATTTATATTAAACCTAATTGAAAATAATCTGTTCCATATTAATACTAATTTATTAGGAATAATTATTTTAATTAACTTAAAAATCCTAAAAATTAACATAACCCTAATTTAAATAAACCTAAGTAATCAACAAACAACTAATTTAAATTAACCCTAATTAACCCTAAATTTAATCAAATTAACCCTAATTTAACCCAAATTAAAATCCAAATTAACTTATAAAAAATCACTATAATTAAATTAACCTAATTAGTCAACTCATAACTAATCTATATTAAACCAAATTGAAAGTAACCTAACTATATTAACACTAATTTATGAGGATTAATTATTTTAATTAACATAAAATCCTAAAAATTAACATAATTATTATAAACCCAATTTAAATAAACCTAATTAATCAACTAACTACTAATTGAAATTAATCATAATTAACCTAAATTTAACACTAATTAACCCAATTTTGAATTCAATTAAACTTAGAAAAATTCATTCTAATTAAATTAACCTAATTAATCAACTTATAACTATTTTATATTAAACCTAATTGAAAATAACCTAACTATATTAACACTTATTTATGAGGATTAATTATTTTAATTAACATAAAAATCCTAAAAATTAACATGGTTATTATAAACCTAATTAATCAACTAACAACTAATTGAAATTGATCATAATTAACCCTATATTTAACCTAATTAACCCAAATTTAAATTCAATTTAACTTAAAAAATTCACCATGATTAAATTAACATAATTAATCAACTCATAACTAATTTATATTAAACCTAATTGAAAAATAACCTAACTTGATAAAAACTAATTAATTCAGATTGATTATTTTAATTAACTTAAAAGTAATAAAAATGAAAAAAACAACAAATTAACTAATTAATGAAAACTAACTTAACAATTAATATAAATAGGTAACGTAATTGAAAAAACAATTGAGAGAGAACTAACAATGGGAGAGGAAAACCGATAGATTAAATGGGAGAAACACTTGGCTTTTTGGGAGAGAAGAGCACTCGTAATGGTTGAAGGAGGTTGGGGAGGAAATTGCATCACATTGGGTGATCGAATCGGGTCTAGGCATTCACTAGCTGCAAGAGGAGGAGAGGGAAAGAGAGAAAAGAAAAATGAGGAAGAAGAGAGGTTCTAACCAATTTAGGGATTCAAATTTAGCAATGGACATGATTCTGTCGCTAATCACTTGCTATTTGGCAAGGGAAGAAAGCATCGATTGCTAATTACTTAATGGAGCAATTGTTCCATTTTCTCGTTGCTTTAAAAAAAATGTGAAATTATAAGTTAGCGACGGAAAACAAAATTCCTTCACAATTTCGTGTCTATTTAGTAATGGATTTTATTTTTCATCGCTAATCCTCTCATTTTATTCTTGAAATCATTTCATAAATTGGGTATGGGTACACATTAGTGATGGAAAGTAAATTTGTCTCTAATCCTTCAATAATTAGCGACGGAAAGCAAAGTCCGTCTCTAATTGCATCGTTTTGTTTTATCAATAATTTTCATTTTAGTCAAATTGTGGTTTAGCGATGAAATTTAAATTCACTCCCTAATTTTTCTTTCTAAATCGTCACCATTCCATTGTTAATTTTGTATGGTTGCGGATTAGAGGCCAAAATTAATCCGACGCTAAAATTCCTTCGCTATTTCATCTCAAATTTGTATTAAAATAATTTTGTGCTATTGCATCGCAAATCCATCACAACTTATAGAAGGAGTATGGTCCGTTGCTAATTTCTATCGCTAAATGGTAGATTTCTTGTAATGCAAATTGTTGCTAATTTGTGAAGAATTTTCTCATTCGTTGCTAAATAATTTAGCGAAAAATATTTAAGTGACGATTTGTTTCTGTCACTATCTTCTCTCTAAAGCAATATAGCAATGAAAATTTTGGGTATAGCAAGGGAAATTCCCATTGCGATAGAGTTGTTTTTTTTTTTAAGTGTAAGAGTATTTTCTTTTAAGAAAACTGCAATGAGTTGCCAAATTTTTTATATTATTCTATTTGAGTGCCCAACTTTTCACTCTATCTATTTGAGTTCCTTTCTCACTTGAGTTTTAAAAATACTGATGTGGCTAAGATCAACAAATACGTGACAAAAGTAAGCTTCACTCATATTTATTAAGAAAAATATAATAAAAATTATAAAAGAAAATAAATTTAAAAAAATCAAAACGATAAAACAGTCAAAAATGGAAACTTGAATCGGAGGGAAAACTATTTTCATTTTCGAAATTTTCACTTTTTGATTTGTTTTTTTTTTTTTCAATTTCTAGAACCGATTTCTTTTATAAATTTTAATTCTTTTGTTTTATGCTTTTCCTAATAAATACAAGTTGGATCCATTTTTTTTATTTGTTAGTTGATCTCGTCCACATCACTATTTTCAAAATTAATTGTCATAGAGAACTCAAATAGAAAAAAAAAAAAAACAAAAGTTGGATATTCAAATAAATAAAATAAAATGTTAAACAAAATATATAAAAAAAGGGCAATTAAGTTACATCTTTCTCATTTTTTGAATGAGTATATTGGATATATGATATAAATTATAAGGACAAATTTGAGACTGAATTTAAAATAAAAAGATAAGTTAGACTAATTATCCTTTTAAGTTAGGGTTATTTTCTGTATAATATTATTAAGTCATGTGTACATCACCTGATTGATTCTAATGGCTTGATTAGAAAATATTATATTAAAAACTTATTTATTTTATAAGAACACAATTGACTCAATTATGAACATAATGACATATTAGATACTGACTTTATTATATAAAAAATAGATTGAAATATTTCACTCAAATAATGATAGAAAACTCTTTTCTATGCCCAAATTAAAAAAATAAATTGCTCTTTCCACATTCTCATTTTTTACTAAAGGTCTATCAATCAGAAGAAATTGGCTGAATACTCTTGGATTCAAGCAGCTCGGATTCACTTTGATTTTTTACATAATGCAGACCAAACAGTCATTTTTGAGATTAATTGGATGATCCAAAACAGCCGCAACCAAAAAAAATCCAAATTTATAAATAAAAAAACAAAACTTTTTCCAATTATTAGGTTAGAAAATAGGAATAATCTTGTTCTCTTTACGTTCGATCTTTTTCTCAAAGATCATGATTTTCTTTAGCTAGTTTTTGTATATTAAAATTATTATTTTTTTCATGTACGTAACAACAAATTCACTAAGCATTTTTTTTTCTTTCATTTTATTCCGTAGTTACTGCCTTCTCCCAATGATTCTTGTCATATCTTTCATTGAAATATCCAAACTTATGAAGTTTACATCACATAATTTATGTGGGATCCACAAATTAGTGGTCAAGTCTAAAATGAAAGCAAGTTTTCAAGAAGATGAATGTATCAAAAACTAAAAGATAAGAAAATCTTAATCATCAACATTATTATTATCCTAAAAAAAAAATGACATAATTACACATGGAGAATAACTAGGATATATATATATATATATATTATCTTAATGACATGGTTTTATACTCCTAAAAAACTTTTACTTTCTTTAAGTTTTTCTTCATAAATGCAACTATATATAAACATACAAAATTAATGTTAGCTAGATTGATAATTGTAACCATTAAAATTCAAAATTTAAATTAAGTTGTAAAAGATAAAATTTTCACATGAACAACTTGTGTTTTTATAAAACCTGATTTTAATTTTGAAACATGCAAATTGACCATCAAAATATTATTGGGCCGTAAAACTAGGTAAAAATAGATACATATTGTACATATTAAAAAAACGCACACACTCATACACACAAATTGCAAAAAGAGAAATATAGGTAATGCAAGGTAGGGTCAGGATCAAAGAGACAGAAGGTTAAAATGGAGTCTAGTCTGAGACAACAATCAAATACATATCTCCAAATAGTAAAAAGTTGTATATTTCTGATAAGTGGGGAAGAAAGTCATCACCAACCTTATGAAAAGGGGAAAAAAAACTTGTTATTAATCCAGCTAGATAATCTAATAAATTGATGGGGGCATGCTTATCATTTCTTGCTGACACTACAAAAAAACACACTCCTTTAACTCAAAATAATGGACCTACCAATTATGCCACACCAAATTGAAGTTTGATCTTGCAATTGCATGCCTCTGTTTATGCAAGTTATTACACAAAAGATTTCCTCCAAATTTGCCATTTTGGTTTCGAATCAATGAGGAGATAGAAATTTCATATCGTTGACCGTGAATGATCTATTTAAAATCTAGGAAAAAATGGATTTAGCACTTAAAATATGTTGAAAAATACCTTAGTAAATTATTCTTTGCCCCTAAGTTTCGATCCTGATTATAATAACTTAGTTGTTTATGTTCGAAAATTTATAACTTAGTTCTTTGACTCTTGTTAATCTTGGCTAATGATATTGGTTTTTTTTTTTTTTGGGCGTAAATCCAACTCCCTTTGATGATTTGAAATTCTTAAAAAAAAGGAAAAAAAGAAAGAAAGAAAGAAAGAAACATGGTGGAGCTTTGGAGAAATACTAAGAAGTTTTGAGAAGAGAGCGTAGACATAGGTCAAGGGACTAATTCGCATGTTTTCAAACATGAAGGACTACTTTATAATCACATTCATAACTCAAGGATTAAAGATTAATTTACTTAAATGCCTTGATAGTAGGAGTTTATTGTTATTATTATTATTTAAAGACAACTCCTATATAATGGAGACACACATAATGAACTTTACGGACCGAATTGAAAGAAAAAAATATTTTCGAAATGTTTATTCTCATTCTCACTGACTTAGAAAATTTGATCTAAATTGACAGGAATTCAGGATGATTTATGTGATGAACTTGAACAAGTAAACCGTAAACCATATTCACTGGCTGTTCACCTTTTGTTGACAAAGATGCTTGCTATTTATGAGAGGTCGAAACTTAGTTGAGGAATTTCCATGGGATTGGGAAGGAGCCAAAATCATTAAAAGTGAGGGTCCATCCCCCTTAAATATAATTCCTTCTACCTCAAAAATTTACTTCTTCTCTCTTGTCCACATTGGAATGTTTTTTCTAGGATTGTGTAATAAATAGTATCAAATTAAAAATGAAAGAAAAAAGAAGAAGCACACACACACAAAGGGAAAACAAATCCTCAAGAAAGAAAAGTGTCTAAAAAAATGGAAACTAGCAAACACAAAATGATCCAAAAACAGTGCTAAATTCCATGCCCATTACTTCACAGCCTGTAATGTAAAAGAGTCTCTTGAAAATCCTCAAGAAGCCGACAGTTGAAAGATAATTCAAAGCACCCCCATGTGGGAGTCTTCTCCTTTTCTTGCTCATAAACTCTCTGTGTTGTTTCCTTGTTGTTTTGCCTGCTTTTCCTACTCGTTTTATCTGCTTCAACTCTGATTTAGAAGGAAAAAAAATCCTGCTCGGGCTTTCTTGGATTTTCTTTGGTTCAACATCATGTGGGACTCCGAGAGTGAATCTGTTACTGGTAGAGATTATGGAAATGGAATTCTTTCCTCAAGCAAGCATGGTGTCAAGACTGATGGATTTCAGCTAAGAGACCACTCATGGTATGTATGTGAAAACTAGAAACTTTAGTAAAGTTTCAAACTGTGAACTTTGAAATTCTTCAACTTTTGGTAGGTTGCTTTTCTTTTCCAAGTCATATCCATAGTATCATGACAATGTTTGAGAACAGATAAGAGTTTGAAATGGTTCTTCTTCAGGCTAGTAGTTTAGCTTGTTTTGAACTTGAAATTCTTAAATATTAGGTGGAATTTGATTAATATGCAGGTATGTTGCAACTGATATTCCAAGTGATTTTATAGTTCAGGTTGGAGATGTGAATTTCCACTTGCATAAGGTACTTATTTTTCTCCTGTGACGCTTGAATCTCTCTCCTCTTAAGCTTCTATATTTCAGAATTCAGTAACTAACAGGTAGATCAAGAATTATGTTACTGACCGTTTTTTGCTGTTTCTGTTCTTGTGAAAGTATCCATTGGTTTCAAGGAGTGGAAAGATGAATAGACTTATATATGAATCGCGAGACCCGGAACTTAACAAAGTAGCATTAGATGATCTTCCGGGTGGACCTGAGGCGTTTGAGCTTGCAGCAAAATTTTGCTATGGAATTGGTGTTGATCTAACAGCAGCCAATATCTCTGGCCTAAGATGTGCTGCAGAGTACCTTGAAATGACAGAGGACTTGGAAGAAGGCAATCTTATTTTCAAAACCGAAGCATTTCTCAGTTACGTGGTGCTATCTTCATGGAGAGATTCTATATTAGTATTGAAAAGTTGTGAGAAGCTATCACCATGGGCAGAGAACCTTCAGATTGTTCGAAGATGCAGCGAGTCCATCGCTTGGAAGGCTTGTGCCAATCCTAAAGGAATAAGGTGGGCATACACAGGAAAATCCCCCAAAGTTTCTAGTCCAAAATGGAATGAGATGAAGGATTCAAGTCCTAGTAGAAACTCCCAAGTTCCTCCTGATTGGTGGTTTGAAGATGTTTCAATCCTTAGGATTGATCACTTTGTTAGAGTAATCACTGCAATCAAGGTAAAGGGGATGAGGTTTGAATTGATTGGAGCTGCGACAATGCATTATGCAGGAAAGTGGCTTTCAGGTTTGATTAAAGATGGGGGAGGTTCTATAGATGAAGCAAGCAACAACAACAGTTATAGTAGTGGAGGCGGTAGTTGGAATGGTGGACTCCATATGATTGTGGCAGGAACTAAAGATGACACCCCAACGGTTCAAGCCAAAGATCAACGGATGATCATCGAGAGCCTTATCAGCATAATTCCACCACAGAAGGATAGTGTCTCTTGCAGCTTCCTTCTTCGCCTGCTGAGAATGGCAAACATGCTGAAAGTGGCACCTGCTCTGGTAACTGAATTGGAGAAGCGCGTCGGAATGCAGTTTGAACAGGCTACTTTGGCAGACCTTCTAATCCCTTCTTACAATAAAAATGAAACTATGTTTGATGTGGATCTTGTTCAGAGACTTCTCGAGCATTTTCTGGTTCAAGAACAGACAGAAAGTTCAAGTCCAAGCAGACAATCTTTTTCTGACAAACATATGTATGATGGAACCCAAAGGGGTGGTAATCCTAGTGCCAAGATGAGGGTAGCAAGGCTTGTTGACGGTTATCTTACAGAGGTGTCCAGAGATAGGAACCTATCACTGACAAAATTCCAGGTACTGGCAGAAGCTTTGCCTGAATCTGCAAGAACCTGTGACGATGGACTATATAGAGCAATTGATTCTTATCTGAAGGTGATTCCTTTCCTTTTGCCTTATTTTTATTTGCAGCATTTGTTTTTTGCACCATAGGTAATAACTTGAAATAGAGAGTGCCGGCTAGAGGTCTGGAAATTGAACCAAGTTATGTATGTGAACCTGTTGATTAGTAGGCATATCAGTGCATAAATGTAGACAAAAAGCATATGATAATTGGAAATGGATCATAAATTCGAAAACTTAGGTCAAAAAGGAAGAAAGCATACCATCACCATCACGTCATGGCACCCTTGTAAAACCATGACCATAGGGAGACATTTCTTTCCATCATAATCGGAAATAGCTCATCAGGAAAATGACAGCAGCAATAATATCGAAATGCATATATCATCTTGGAAGGAGTCAGCAGTGAGCTGTTTCTAATTAAGAAACCAATATGTGAGAAGGAATTACAGAAATGTAAGTCTAGTTTCTTGAAGAAAGCTGCAAATGTGTACTAGGAAATTCGAAATTCATTTTGAGGATGTTCCAGTATTCTACACTTCAGCCATGTTCTTAGAATCAAAGCTGTGGAGTGCAAGTTTCTTTCTTTTTTTTTTTTTTTTTTTTTTTTTTTTTTTTTTTTTTTTCTGAAATACTTTCTGTATCCCTATCAACAGGCTCATCCAACACTGTCTGAACATGAAAGGAAGCGCCTCTGCCGTGTGATGGACTGCCAAAAACTCTCAATTGATGCCTGTATGCATGCTGCTCAAAATGAAAGACTGCCACTTAGAGTTGTAGTCCAAGTACTCTTTTCTGAACAAGTAAAAATAAGCAATGCATTAGCAAGCAACAGCCTTAAAGAAACCGGTGAAGCTCAGTACCAGCCTATGATATCAAACCGGAAAACTCTACTTGAAGGGACACCACAATCATTCCAAGAAGGGTGGACAACAGCTAAGAAGGACATTAACACACTCAAGTTTGAACTCGAAACCGTGAAGGCTAAATATCTTGAGCTCCAAAATGACATGGATAATTTGCAGAGACAGTTTGATAAAATGATACATAAGAAACAGACATCAGCATGGACCGCAGGGTGGAAGAAACTGAGCAAATTCACCAAGATGACAAATTTGGAAAACCACGAAATGGGATCTCAGGTTGCAGCTTCTGGTGAACAGAGTAGAAAGACACCTAGAAGGTGGAGAAATTCTATTTCCTAAAAGATGGCAAAATTCATTTTGATTCTGTGTTCCTATTGTTCACTTTTATTTTCTTTTTTACTTCTTTGTTTCTTTGGAAGTGCAGGGTTTTATTTCTTCTTCTTTTCTTCAATTTTTAGAAATTACCTCAAAAGAACTAGCATAAGTACAATTTGTTACCAAAATCTGCTTTTGTATCATCTATGAGTTTGCTAATTCTCCATTCAAGTGTACTTGGTTTTCAAAGGAAGACTTCTAATTGTGATTCACTGGGTGAACTACATAATGTCAATATATAACAGTACAAGATTTTCATACTGTAATATCCAAGATGAACGATGACGCTAAAATTTATGCTAGAATCTAGATAGTTTGCAATTTCCTGAAAAGATGATTTAAGATGCCACCACCACACATGGCCCCTCTGGTGTACCGGACTGGCATCCGCCAGAGATCATGCTTTGAATGTACTTGCAGGGAAAATTTATAGCATTCATAAAAAGGGCATCTTGACAAGATCCTCTATTTTAAGGAGCTGCTCCAAGGTTCCGATCAAGTGACTAGAATGGCCACTGAAAGGACATAAACTTAACACCCACTCGTGTAGTTTCCAAAATTCTGTGGTGCAACTGCAAAGGATTTGAGCTTCTTGTTGTAGTAATTTTTAAGTATAATCTTTGATTTGAAGGCCCTATGTTTCCACGTGGAATCCTGAAGTATGAAAGAGGCAAAGAGTGATAAAAATAGATTTCACAATTATGATTCTATGGGACCAGAGCTTCAAGCTGATATAGTAAACAGTAAGAAGCAAACACAAAAAGACAATCCATGCTTTAAATCATATCTCATTTTTCATGAAAAAGGTGTTACTGATGTAATATGATGTCGAGGCAAGAGACCCAAAATGACAGGATTCAAGTATCAAACACGTAAATACAGAAGATTATTCTCCCGCACTCACCGGACAGGTTTGGACAGTAGTATAGACATTGATATCCTAGTTGCGCTACCACATCTACAGGCAATAGTAACAGCCATTACTGAAATATGGTTCTGAAGAATTGCCTCCAACTTCCAAATCAGAACTCATGTTTGTGGGCGGAAAGCTGTCGGTCCCATGTAAGTTAATCATGCAGGAAGAGAGATAGTGACTTGAGTAATAATGGAGTTACATTATTTTCAATACCCTAGAGCAAATACGTTGCTGCTGATCTTGGATATAACAGGCACTAATCGCCAATTATGTTCCATTGCCATTAGTTCAACTATTATGGCAAAATCTTCAAATAAACCTAGGTTCCCACCAAAATTTCTAATCCTTATTGAAACTATGTAGATGCAGAGTGACAATTTCAGAGATGAAGGGTGCATAATCAAGTAGCAAATTGACTGTAAGAATATAATGGAACCTCTAATCTCTTTTCAGGAAACTCATAACCATCAATCTGTTAAAATAAATTTTGAGTTCTTTTTTTTTTTTTTTTTCAGAAATACAGAGTGCACTATTTCTATCCTTAATTCAGATGCCAGAATTTACTTTCAGAAGAAGCTGAAGGCAGTGATACTTCGAAAGGAGACAAAATTAGGTGACCATTAAAAAATATGTACTGCAAGAGAATTCAGTATCATACTAAGCACTAAGTCAATTATAGTTGCAGAGTAGAATAACTGTTACAAGTAAAATCCCAAAAGTTGTGAAGATTCCAAGAAAGGATGAAAAAATCAAACCTGGACCAGATAGTGGAGATGGTTGTGCTTGTTTTGTCTATCAAGGTATTCAGGCGTCTCTGTCAGAGAGAGGAATTCGAAACTTTGACAGAGGTTATCTGAAAGTCACAGCAGCACTGCCTAAATGTTCCACAGGTATAAACCTGAGACAATCAAGGTTCTTAATCGTCTGAAACGCAAACAAATCAACAAATAGTGCAGGTAAGTTGTTAGAAATATTCATTTCAATATGAAAATATCCATGAAAGTCCTCTAAGATTGTTACTGTCAGGATCAATAACACTATGACTACATCTTTCGACCATCGACATGGATATCCTGACAGCGAATTTCACAAGCTGATATTTACTCTAAAAATGCAATTCCTGGACAAATGGGAATTTAGCCCAATGTTACTTTCTCATGCTTTCCAAGAGGAGGGGGTTGAATTGGGTTCAAGTCCATCTCAAGAAACCTAAAAGGAAATGAAATTCTCTGTATTTTAATGCATTTCGATATTTGCTTCAAGAAATTACACAAAAATAACTCTAGTTCCTATCCTCCTGATGGAGGAAAATTTTTGTTTATTTCGCACCTCCAAAAGATGCATGATCCTTCATAGTTCTTTTTTGTTTTTGTCTAATTATATCTCACCATAAAGCTCTCTTTGTTGCCATAACTCTCATCTTATTTACGGGGGAAAGTTTTCATCATTCAAGGACAAGAAGAGGGGGGATAATTTAGTCCTAATTGGACTCTTAATTGTTGCTTCCTAATCCTTCAAGGATTAGAAATTATTTAACATATGAGCTTTTAATGTTTATCTATAAAACATTCATCCTTAACCAATAAGGTTCATGTTTATCCTCTAATCAAATTATCTTTTAGGCTTCTAATTAAACCATTAGCCTAAAACCATTTTAGCCTAATTAATTAATTAATTAATTTGTACTATCCATATAAATTAAATAAAATAATTTTAGATGGCTCACATTCGAAGAAATTTCCTAGAATATCCTTATACCTAAATTAGAAAACTCATTTCTATTTTAGGTTATTTACTTTCAAATTTGGAACTAACTTCCAAACTAGAAAAAAAATTAAAAATAAAAAACTTTTTATTTTAGGAAACATTCCATTTTCAAAAATATTTTTCAAAATAGGAAACTTTTTCTAATATCTTTACTTGTCTTTAATCATGTGAATGCTTAAACTTATGCATTTAACTCAATAGGCTTTTAGATATGTTGATAATGTATTAAGAACAAATGACACCTCCTTTATCTCTTGATACAAAGTGAAGATTGGCCTCTAGCAAGGTATCATAACTCGTCCAATTCTCTAGGAGGAGTAATTAATTCGTTATTACCTTTTATGAGTATGATTACTATACAATTCAATCCTCATGTCAACTTATCATAGTGTGATCTCAAACTTGGTTATAAGTCTTATTCGATTATGATCACACAAGTTTTCTTCGATTCCCATGTCTTAGCTCCTAGAGGAAACCAAATATGTTATATTGGTGTATGTTACTATGGCTATAGATTTCTTGAGTAGACATTTATCAAAGTGTAATGTGATAACTCTTTGAATATATAAGGAATGACATGTCCTATCTTAGTCATCCACCTACCTTCATTAGATTCCTAGTGAACCCAATGAATGGCCCAATTACAACCTTTTACCGGGTTTATCGAAACAAATGTCAAAGTGTATAAATCCTCTAATGAGATAACCATGATGAATTCAAGTCAAAGGACCAATTATACCCATCTCATATGAGATTTCCATAGACTAAACCAAATGGGTTATCATGGTGAGTAAAGTCCAACGATATGATCGCTAACACAAATTACCTAAGTGTTTTCTTGGCATCATCATGTCAATAGGTGTGAGATCTCCTACTCGCTATCGTATAGCATGAGCATAGCACTCACAAGTCTAACCACATATTATCAATGTTCATTCTACATAATGCTATAACTTAGCACATTTAATGATATCATTTATGTCTATTAGTGTTTATCTCACATCTTTTGATCAATCATTAATGTAAATACATATCATATGGACTTTTATCTTGAATTGTAGAGATTAAATGGATTTTTATTTTCCTGAAGCAAGAAATTCTTTTATGGTTTCAATGTTCTATCATTAAGTTTCGAGTGCATGTTGTGCAATATGATGCAAATAATAATGTTGTTTATCGTAGTTGTAAAATGTTTGATTCATATGGGATATTATCTTGTCATGCTTTATGAATTCTAAATGTAAGGTGTATAACTACTATCCAAGTGCAATAAATTCTGAAACGATGGATGAAAGAAGGGAAAAAAGGGATAATGGAGTATAAAGAAACCTCATTGGCACCCATGAGTTCTAATAAGATGGAATTGGCATGGCGTAATGCATGATGTGATTAAATGCTAGTATTAGGCAGCTCGATAAAAAGAAATTGCTAAAAGTTGAAGAAGAAATGAGAGAGCGGTTGCAAAATTGAAAGTTGGGTGACAAAGACACTACAAAGCGAGTTAAATCTACTAAGAAAATGCCACAGTCGACGAGGCACCTATATTGAATCCTCGAAAGGCACGAACAAAAGGTGGAATAACTATGGAGGAGGTTACAATAGAATGATTACATATATATATATATATATATATATATATATATCTCGTTTGCGATAGAAATTATAGAGCTTACTCTTTGTTTTTTGACAACGTAGACTTGTTTTATGCCATGCTTTGCAATGAATACATTTTACTTTTAGACATGACTCTCCGAAAGCATTTCGAGGCGCATGAATTATTGTGTATCCGTGTTATTGTAATATTTTGTAATTGTTTTAATTTAACCTTGAATTTATTTTATGCATGCTTGTTGTCAATTTAAACTTTAGTATTTAAATTTTCTTTACTTAATTAATGTAGCTTAATGTATTTGTTTAGTAATTAGGCTTAGTAAATAATAGGTGGAAAACTATCGAGTCTCCTAATTCTTTAGGGACCGGTGACGGTCTTCCACCAAATAAAAATAAATAAATAAAAGAGAAAATATAAAAAAAATAGGAAAAATGAAAAAAGAACAATCATAAAACTTCTAACAAAGTCTCATATATGATAAGAATTGTTGTTAGTCGAAAAAAAAAGAAAAATAATAACAAAAAAATTATTTTAATAAACAAGTGTTCTCCGACACACCAATTGTGTCGAAACTCAAAAAGTGGATCCGAGGTTTGAACCGATGTGACTCCCGACGGAAGGAGTCCGACAATTGTTTCAATATGATGTCACGCTCACAAATAAAAAACTTAATTTGGCTTGAAATAAAGGACTTGTTTAAATCAAAAAAATAATTTGGTAAAAATAAAACACTTTAGGAGATAAATTTAGGACTAAACTAGACGTGATACCTTTCTTAGGAAATGACGCTTTTGGGTGATTAAATATCTTCTTATAAGCATAACTAACTCCTTATCCTAGAATCTCGAATTAGTGCCCATTTTAGATTCCTAGTTCCTTCAATACTAGGTGGTGACTCCAAACTCGTAAATAATTTTATAAATAAAAATAAATCTTAAACCGAGCAGATTTTTTTTTGGAGTCCTGTCCGACATCGGATAGAGACAGAATGATGACTCCACTAGAGACCTAGTGTTAGGCCATAAGTTTAGTCCTTGTAAATTTATTTCCTTTATTTACTTTTTCCACTTATTTTTATGTGTCTTTTATTTTTCAATTCATTTATTGCCTTGTGTTATTTTATGTCTTTGAATTTTTGCAATTTATTTACTTTTCATTTTTGTACATATTTAATTTACTTTGAACTCGGGTTATATGCTTTTTTCAACTGTTGCACACACCACGAAGGAAACTCGCAAAAGCTCTTAACTCGATCGAACTCCATTATGATTTAGCTAGAGAGATTCGAAGGCAAGTATGACAAAAGTCTATTAATGCTTTTTCGGACTCTTGTTTGGATCGAAACTCACCCTATGCATAGGAAATGGTGGAATAACCTTCCCCTACCTCCTAATATATAAGGTCGGAGGTCTGGATTACCCACTGCTAATTTAAATAATTCAAGAGTTTGAAAAGACTTAGCACTAGACCGAGCTTCGCTAAACCATAAACATGCTTAGATCTTGTCCACTAGGATTAACTCTGATTAAGACACGGATAATTTTAAAATGATGTCACTACTAAACCTTAGTTCTTGTAGATAGTCCTTCATATTAAATCATGACGAAGAAATCGAAATGACATTGAGGATTTTAGGGTCATATCGGAGCGGGTCCAAATTGATGAGGGAGATTATTTACCCTCGAACTTTGAGCCAAAACTGCATAAGAAAGCAAAACTCACCAACAAGCTAACAAATATGGGACCACTACTTAGTTTCGGGAAATGCTTACTTCTACCAATAGGTTTGATTTTCGGAAGATGTCTAGCGATATAGCTCGGCTATTTGAGATTAAAGTTCGGATCTCGTGCTTTCAAGCCATAATAGGGCATTGGGATCTAGAATACCATTGCTTCACTTTTGGGCGAGTGGATATATGTCACCCACACTAGCGAGTATGAGGCTTTCCTAGCATTTTTTGAATCAAAGGTAGCATATTTCTACAACCCTGTCGAGCAAGCTTTAGCACACTTCACATGGTTGATTGGAATAAACTCGACCATTGTTGATAAGCAAAAAACCCAAAGGTGTCAAATGCAAGGATGGTTTTGGAATCTCCTTCAAACGGAATTCACAAAACATCTACATGAAAAAGATAATAGCCTTAAACTTAGAATATTGGCATTAGGCATATACGGGTTGGTATTGTTGTCGTCGACTGAAAGTATGATCGACTTCGAGGAGTAAATATGTTCAAGAGTGTAGTATCCCTCAAAATCAAACCTATCGCGTATCCCTCAAAATCAACCCTACAGCTGCAATCCTAGCGAAACACTCTCATCCTTAAATTTTTATCGAAGGAAAGGGGATAAACATTTGAGGTGCTATGTCCCACTACTATTTGTTTGGACGGTTAGCCATATAGTGATTGAAAAGGCCTCGGGAATCTTTCGTATGCCATGGCACTTACATTCCAAACTGGAGAACTTTGAAGGAAAAATAGTATGGACACGAATGTTCTTTAGCTTAAAAAATTCAAAATTTCGAGTAATGGGCACAATATGCTTTTTTTTTATCTTAGCTTATTGTGGCGATTATCCTCGGGTATCGCTAATTGGAGCACGATGTTGTATCGGTTATTGCCTATATATGTTCCTAAGACAGTTGAGTTTTGATCAATTTATATCGAGAACCACGGATTTGGTCGAGTACTATGAGGATTTGAAAGTTTCTAGAAAACTTTTGGAAAAAGCAAAGGTACGTTTGGAGAAATAAAGGGATAGTCACTCCTAAAGAAGAGTAGATGGAAGAACCATGCCGAGTTATCCTAAATGGCAAAGCATTAGGGGAAAGGATATCATGTGCCACCATTCGAGGGCCTATCTCGACCGAGAAGTGAGACGATGAAGGACGTTCGCTAAGAGATGAATGCCCAACATGAAGTATTTAATGAAGTCTTGAATGCTCAAGTGACCAAACCGACCCAAAAGAAAAGAAAGTTAAAAGAGAATCTTAGCTTGAAAGAACATGCAATGAGTGCTTTGGAGAAAGAAAATAAGGAGCTTTGTGATCGACTTCAACGATCAAAGGGGTTAGTAAGACGAATAAAGGAGGATCATCGGTCGCTCAATGAAAAATATGAGAATGGGACCAAACTCATAGTTTCTCGATGGATGAGTTGACTAATCTTCATAATGAGAAAGTGGGTGCTAAGATGGAGAGAGATGGGCTTAGGGTTGAGAAGTATAGCCTCGAAGGGTCCTAAATTGCTATGCGAAGAAAAATTATGAACCAAGCCGACATAATATGTAGTTTGACCAATCGAGTAGAGAAGGCTGAAAAGGAAGGAAAAATTAGCCGGATCCAAGGAAGACCATGACTCAATTATACGAGCCATAATAAGGGAAAGATATGTCCTAAGGAAGGAAGTTATATAGTAGGGAAATAGGACTATGGAATACCACTTGCAAGCCCGGAATGCTAAGAATTAGGCCATGCACATGCAGCACACCATAGAGGATTTAGGCGATGGTATACATTCGAGAGATGAGAAAGTTCACCTCTTTTATGAGCGACTGCGAAGGTTTATAAATGGCATGATTTCCTACGAAGGTTTAAGGCTATGGCTAAATCTAGAATAAGTTTTGTAATAGGGACTTTGATGTTTGTAATTTCCTTTTTTAAAAATGGCTAAGTCTCATTTAGAACGTGCTTAGAAGTCCGAATTTCAATTTATTGGAAATACCACTATGTAATAAGATTACTTTTGTGACTTTTCATTTTGTAATGAAAAATATCTTTATATCGTAATTCGGAATGTACTAGAAGTCTATAGTTTAGATTTTCTTGAGCATAGCCTTTTACGAGTGTCTTCATATCACGAGATCGGCAATCGTAAATGCTACGATCGAAACAAAGGGGAGATATATCTCCCAAGTCAGCCAAGTATCTATGGGGTTTCTATTACTCTCGGTGAGTACTAAGCTTTGATACGGCTCGTCTTCAATACGAACTCTGTCATGATTTAATGTGCAACAAACACAAAAAGGTATCTAACCCGAGTTCAAATCATTCATATATATATATATATATTATATTCATCGTACATATTTTTCTTTAGTTTTTTTCGGGATCGTGAAACATAGGCCGCTCTACCAAAGCTCAATCCCCTCCATGCATTCACAATACTTGGATTCGAGCCTATCAAATGGAGAATGAAGAAAGGGCAAGATAAGATTAGTTGTGTCAACAAGATGTTGAATTTACGAAGGAAGAAATAGCGTAATTGAGGATCTTATTTCAAGATACGGTACGTAGGGGAGATAGCTTGAATCGAGAACGGACGGAACCTAAGATATCACATGCAGTTCCATTTCCTGGTCAAACTAGGCCATCTAACATACATGTAACTAACCAAGATGTTTTCTATGCTAAAACTTCACACGCTATGGAAGCGTACCCAACGGACCCACGAGTGCCACAAAGGTCACTCATGCACGTCTTGGATCCTATAAGGGAGGAGGCTTATGATTATAAGGTAATTGAAGGTCTAAGTATGGAAAAGCTAATGGTTCTAGAAGAACATATGAGAGTAGTTAAAAGAGGAGTTATCTATGACCCGATCAAGGCTTCGAAATGTGCCTAGTACACGACATAGTAATTTTAAGGATATCTAAGGTCCTGGATTTTGCCAAGTACTACTGGAACTCAATGTCCCATGACCCACTTGAGGGTTTATTATAGCAAAATATCGGAGGTTGTACATGATAAAAAAACTATTAATACACTTCTTCCACAAGAGTTTAGGTGGGTCGGTGTTGAGTTGGTATATGAGGCTATAAGGATCTAAGATTAGAAGGTTAAAAGATTTGGCGAAGTTTTCCTTAAGCAATATAAGTTTAACATGGAGGCGGCTCCGAATCGATCGGACTTACAAGTTATGGAAAATGAGGCTAAAGAGACGGTCAAGGAGTGTACGAAAAGGAGGCGCGAAGTGGCGGCTCGGATCCACCCACCATTGCTCGAACTTGAGAACCCGAGTTAATCTCGATATTCTTGAATACTTTGAAATCACCCTACTTTGAGTATTTGATTGACAACACTTTAACAAACTTCATAAATATAGTGATTATTACGAAAGAGTAAAGCTAATCATCGAAGACTGGAAAGATCTCTAAGGGAACATAAAAGAAGATAAGTATGAGAACCAAGATAAGGAAAAGGGAAGTCCACCAAGTGGCAACTTATTGACCTCTAAGCCATTACAACAACTCGAGATAATACACCAATCAAAGCCATTACCAAACACAACCATTGTCTTACCCCCAATCACAATATCCAACACATGCCATAAGCTGTCACCTTTCCTACCACCCAAATAAGATGACTAACATCAAATCAAAACTACCCACCTTACCAACCAAATTTGCCACCCCAATATCATCCCTCTATACCTACTTACCAAAATAATCAATTTTCTTGTTCGGTGAGACCATGTTATGATCCTCGAATTTTAACCAAACACCATGTAATTAGCCCACCCGTAATTAGAACTACAATAGAGAAGACTATGAACCCTTACCACTTCTTTCATTCTTTCTAAAAGAGTTGTTTCAATGTTTGGTCAATATAGGGCAATAGTCGTTATCCCTGCGAGCACTGTGCGGCCTCTATTTCCCCATGGTACAAAAATAATGAATAATATGAATACCATAATGGTATCACTAGACACTCCATCGAGGATTGTTTGGCTTTTAAGAGAAAAATGAGAGAGCTTATCAAGCATAAATGGATAAGTTTTGATGATTCAAGCATAAATCTACTTCTAAGTCATGTTATGGGAGGGATTAATGTTAGTATGAGAACTCTCAAAGGGAAGGAGTTCAATTGAGAGGAGAAGAAGGTGAAGGTATCTATGGACAAGTTGTACATAATGTTATCCCAAACTAGTTGCCTCAAAGTATCGATTAACCGCCAAATCAAAGATGATATGGGCTAGTATTATCGGTATCATTAGGTGAAGGGACATGATATCGATAAATGTGAGGATTTCCATAAGGAGGTGGAAACTATGATGATTCTAGAGACTAATAACGGTCTTAGTAAATAATGGGTGGAAAAATGTCGAGTCTCCTAATTCTTTAGGGACTAATGATGGTCTTCCACCAAATAAAAATAACAAAAAAGAGAGAGAATATAAAAAATAGGAAAAATGAAAAAAGAATAATCATAAAACTTCTAACAAAGTCTCCCATATGATAAGAATTATTGTTAGTAAAAAAAAGAAATCATTTTAATAAATAAGTGTTCTCCGACACACCGGTTGTGTCGAGACTCAAAAAGTGGATCCGATGTTTGAACCGATGTGTCTCCCGATAGAAGGGATCCGACGATTGCTTGAATACGATGCCACACTCACAAATAAAAAACTTAATTTGGCTTGAAATAAAAGACTTGTTTTAAATAAAAATAATAATTTTAAAAAAATAAAATACTTTAGGAGATAAATTTAGGACTAAACTAGATGTTGTACCTTCCTTAGGAAAGGGTGCTTTTGGGTGATTAAATTATCATCCTAAAAGTATAACTAACTCCTTATCTTAGAATCTCGGAACTAGTGCCCATTTTAGGTTCCTAGTTCCTTCAATACTAGGTGGTAACTCCAAACTCTGTAAATAATTTTATAAATAAAAATAAATCTTAAACCAAACAGATTATTTTTTTTGGAGTCCCGTCCGACATCGGATAGCGACAGAATAACGACCCCACTTGGGGACCTAGTGTTAGGCCATAAGTTTAGTCATTGTAAATTTATTTTCTTTATTTACTTTTGCCACTTATTTTTATGTGTCTTTTATTTTCCAAGTCATTTATTTTCTTGTATTATTTTATGTATTTAAATTTTTACAATTTATTTCCTTTTCATTTTTGTACTTATTTAATTTATTTTGATGCTGGGTTACATGCTTTTTTTGAACTGTTGCATATAACACAAAGGAAGCCTACAAAAGCTCTTGACCCAAGCTGAACCCCATTATGATTTAGATAGAGAGATTCGGAGATAAGTATGATGAAAGTACGTTGATGCTCTTCTAGACTCTTGTTTGAGCTGGAACTCACCTTATGCATAAGAAATGGTGGACTAACCTTCGCTTACCTCTTAACGCATAAGGTCGGAGGGTGGGCTACCCCGGTAGTAATTTAGACAATTCGGGAGCTTGAAAAGACTTAGGACTAGACCTACTTCGTTAAATCATAAACAAGCTAGATCCTATCCACTAGAATTGACTCGATTAATACACGAATTATTTTCAAATGATGTTAATACTAACCATCGAGTTCTTGAAGGTAGTCCTTCACATTACATCATGACGAAGAAATAAAAAATGACATTGAGGATTTTAGGATCGGATCGAGTGGGCTCAAATTGATGAGGGAGAATGTACGCCTCGAGCTTTGTGCTAAAGCCGCTCGAGAAAGCAAAATTCATTGACAAGCTAACCAATATGAGACTACTAATTAGTTGCTGGGAAATGCTTACTTCTATCGATAGGTTTGATTTTCGGAAGATGTATGGCGATATAGCTCAGCTACTTAAGATTAAAGTTCAAAATCACATGCTTCCGAGCCGTGATAGAGCATTGGGATCCGGAATACCATTACTTCACTTTTGAGAGTGTGGATATGTTACCCATACTAGAAGAGTATGAGGCTTTGCTAGCATTTCCTGAATCAAAGGCGGTATATTTCTATAGCCCTCTTGAGCAAGCTTTAGCACACTTCACATAGTTGATTGGAATAGACTCAACCATTGCCGATAAGCAAAAAACCCGGAGGGGTCGGATAAAAGAATGGTTTTGGAATCTCCTCTAAATAGAATTCATAAAATATCTACATGAAAAAGACAATAGCCTCGGACTTAGAATATTAGCATTAGGCATATACGGAGTTGGTATTATTGCCGTCGGCTAAATGTATGATTGACTTTGAGGGAGTAAATATGTTCAAGAGTGTAGTATCCCTCAAAATCAACCCTACCGTTATAATCCTAGTGGAAACACTCTCATCCTTAAATTTTTATCGAAGGAAAGGAATGGAGATTTAAGGTGTTGTGTCCCACTACTTGTTTGTTTAGACGGTTAGCCATATAGTGATCGAAAAGGCCTCGAGAATCTTTCACATGCCATAGCACTTACATTTCAAACTGGAGAAATTTACTAGACATCGTTTCAATGAGTTAGGAAAAAAAGTATGGATAGAAATGTTCTTCGATTAGAAAATTCAGAATTCCACTAGAGGGCACAATATGCTTTTTTTGGTCCGACTTGGCTTACTATGGCAATTATCCTTGGGTATCGCTAATTGGAGCACGGTGTTATATCGGTTATTACATGAATATGTTCATGAGATAATTAGGTTTTGATCAATTTATACCGAGAACCATGGATTTGATTGAGTATTATGAGGATTTGAAAGTTTCTAGGAAACTTTTGGAAAAATCAAAGGTTGCTTGGAGAAATAAAGGGATAGTCACTCTTGAAAGATGAGTAGATGAAAGAACCACGCCGAGTTATCCTAAATGGCAAAGCACTAGAGAGAAAGGATATCGTGTGCTATCATTTGAGGGCCCATCTCGATTGAGGAGTTAGACAATGGAGGACGTTCACCAAGAGATGAATGCCCAACACGAAGCATTTAATAAAGTCTTGAATGATCAAGTGACCGAACCGAACCAAAAGAGAAGAAAGTTGAAATAGAATAATGGCTTGAAAGACCATACAATGAGTGCTTTGGAGAAAGAAAACAAGGAGCTTCGTGATTGACTTCAACAATCAAAGGGGTTAGTAAGGCGGATAAGGGAAGATCATCGATCACTCAATAAAAAATATGAGAATGTGACCAAGTCACGGTTTCTCGATGGATGAGTTGACTAATCTTCATGATGAGAAAGTGGATGCTGAGATAGAGAGAGATGGGCTTAGGGTAAGAAGTATAGCCTTGAAGAGACCTAAAATGCTATGTCAAGACAAATTACGAACCAAGTCGACATAATATGTAGTTTAACCAATTAGTAGAGGAGCTGAAAAGGAAGGAATAATTGGTTAGATCCAAGGGAGACCATGACTCAATTATACGAGCCATAACAAGGAAAAGAGATGTCCTAAGGAGTGAAGTTATTGATTGAGAAAATAGGACCATGGAATATCACTTGTAAGCCTAGAATGCTAAGAATTATGCCATGCACATGCAACACACCATAGAGGATTTAGCTGATAGTATACATTTGGGAGATGAGGAAGTTCACCTCTTTTACGAACAACTTCAAAGGTTTATAAATGGCATGGGTTCCTATGAGGTTTTAAGGCTATGGATAAATCTATAAGAGGTTTTATAATAGGGACTTTCATGTTTGTAATTTCCTTTCCGAAAAAAGGCTCTAAGTCACATTTAGAATGTGCTAGAACTTTGAATTTCAATTTATTGGAAATACCCTATGTAATAAGATTACTTCGCGACCTTTTGTTTTGTAATGAAAAATATCTTTATGTCGAAATTCAGAATGTACTAGAAGTCTATATTTTAGATTTTCTTGAGCATAGCCTTTCACAAGTGTCATCATATCACAAGATCGGCAAGTGTACATGCTACAATCAAAACAAGAGGGAGATATATCTCCCAAGTTGCCCAAGTATTTATGGGGTTTCTATTGCCCTCGGTAAGTATTGAGCTTTGATATAACCCGTCTTCAATACAAACTCTATCATGATTTAATGTGCAACAAACACAAAAAGGTATCTAACCTAGTTCAAATCATGCGCGCACACACACACACACACACACACACACACACACACACACACATATCTTATATTCATCGGACATATATTCTTCTAGTTTTTTTTTTAGGATCGTGAAACATAAACCACTTCACCAAAGCTCAATCCCTTCTACGCATCCACAACACTAGATTCGGGGCTCGCCAAATAGAGAATGAAGAAAGGGCAAAACAAGATCGGTTTTGTTTGCAAGATGTTGAATTCCTTAAGAAGGAACGGCGTTGAGCCGATGTATGAGGTCGAAAGGATCTAAGATTAGAAGGTGGAAAGATTTGACGGATGCTTTCCTTAAGCAATACAAGTTTAAAATGGAGGTGGCTTCGAATCAATCAAACTTATAACGTATGAAAATGAGGGCTAAAGAGACAATCAAGGAGTACGCGTAAAGATGGTGCGAAGTGGTAGTTTAGATCCACTCACCACCACCCAAACATGAGTTAGTCTTCATATTCTCGAATACTTTCAAAGCACCCTACTTTGAGTATTTGATTGGTAACACTTCAACAAACTTCACGGATCTAATGGTTATTGCAAAAAGAGTAGAGTTAGCCATCAAGGCTGGAAAGATCTATAAGGGAACGAGAAAGAAGATGAGTATGGGAACCAAGAGAAGGGAAGGGAAGTCCATCAAGTGGCAACTTATAGACCCTCGAAGCCATTGGAATAACTCGAGATAATACATCAATCAAAGCCATTACTAAACATAACCACCGTCTTACCCCTAACCATAATATCCAACGTATGCCATATTAGCCACCTTTCCTACCACCTAAATAAGATAACCAACACCAAATCAAAACTACTCACCTTACCAATCAAATTCACCACCCCAATATCATCTCCCTATACCCATTTACCAAAATAATCAATGTCCTCGCTCTGTAAGACCACATCGTGGTTTTTTAAATTTCAACCAAACACCACGTAATCAGCCCACCCATAATTATAACTACAATGGAGAAGACTATGAACCCTTGCCACTCCTTCTACTATCTTTAAAAGAGTTGTTTCAACATTTGGTCAATATAGGGCAAGTAATCTCTATTCCTACAAAGCGTGTGCGGCCTCCATTTCTCCCATGGTATAAAAATAATGAACAATATGAATACCGAATGGTATCACTTGGACACTCCATTGAGGATTGCTTGACTTTTAAGAGAAAAGTGAGAGAGCTTATCAAGCATAAATGGATAAGTTTCGATGATTCATGCCTTTCGAATATCAACACAAATCCACTTCCAAGTCATGCTATGGGAGAGAGTAATGTTAGTATGATGTTAGTATGATAACTCTCAAAGAGAAGGAGTTTAATCGAAAGGAGAAAAAGATGAAGGTATCTATAGACGGGTTGTACATAATGCTATCCCAAACTAGTTATCTCACGAGTACCGGTTAACTATCAAATCGAAGATGATAGGGGCTAGTATTATTGGTATCATTAGTTAAAGTGACATGATATCGATAAATGTTAGGACTTCCATAAGGAGGTGAAAACTATGATGATTCTAGGGGCTCTACGAGTAGAGGAGGCATAGAAGGAGCTCGTTTATAGGTATGGTTTCACCTTAGGGAACCAATCATGGTGATTTGTGCCACTACCAACCCATGAGCAATAGACCTTCGAGAATGATTTTGACGAGTCTTGAAGACCCGTTTAGCCCCACCTTACAATACGATCAATCATAACTATTCGATCATGAACATGTCAATGGGTAATGATGTAATGGGCCTTACTTGTAGTGATGTTGTTATACACCGGAAGAGTCGAAACATCTAGAAAGGCAAAAGGTAAAGAATTAGTAGACCTCACGAAGGTTGGAGAATTAAACAAGCTCGTAGATGATGAAGAGGCAATTGAATTTCTCAAGGTGATGAAAAATAATAACTATAGCGTGTTGGACCAACTAAGAAAACACTTGTCAAGATCTTTCTACTATTATTAATCATGAGGTCAAAACCGCATCGAAAAGTGTAACAAAAAGTTTTAAATGAAGCATATGTTCATCAAAAGGTCATTGCTGATGCCATGGAAATTTTGATAGGTAGAATTTAGACTATCAACTTCGAGGATGAATTGGTTCTCGAAGGCATAGGCCATAACAAGCCTCTACACATTACGAGTCAAATACAAAGAACATATGATTGCCAAAGTTCGATCAATAATGGGTCCGCTTTGAATGTTTTATCAAAATTTATTTTGGATCGATTATCGATGGATGCATCTCACATGTGTCCTAACAACATGATGGCTAGAGTTTACAATAGGTCTCTAAGATAAGTGATAAGAGACATCGATATCAACTTGGATATTGGGTCCAACCAGTTCCTAGTTACTCTACAAGTCATTGATATTCGGCCACCATATAGCATGCTTTTATAAAGACCCTAGATTCACTTAATTGGGGCTATGACTTCATCGCTACACCAAAGATTGAAATATGTGGCTAATGGCAAACTAGTCACCGTAATAGTAGAAGAAGCACTACCTCTGCTAAAAAATATGTCGAGCCTTATATTGAGGTCGAAGGAAGTCGAGTTAGTAATCCGTATGCATTTAAAATCATGAATGTAGAATTGGTGTCGAAGAATACTTTTCTAAGAAGGCCAAAAGTGTACGTGGCTACAATGATGGTGAGAAAGTACTTGATAAAATATGGATTCTCATGGAATTGTGATCTCAATGTCTGTAATATTGGGAGCTGTGAATGCTTTGAAGCAAGCTAATTCGGATCACCATTTTAGTTTAGGGTTCAAACCCACTAGGAAGGATTATCCGACGGTTATTGAGCAAAAGAAAGAAAAATGATTGGCTAGAATTGAAGGTTGAGAGCCTAATGAAGGAAAGATTATGATTCCTCACATTCGAGCTACTTTTCCCTAATTTGCTTATGTCATCAATTAGAATCATGAAGTAGTGAACTTGGGGGCGAAATAGTGGATCCGTCTATCAATCACCCGGAGGGAGTCAAGGAATGAAGAAGTCGGTAATTCTGAATCGATAGTGGTTATTTTTCGGTCATGATGCTGCCGTAATCGACCGACCATCAACACTCTAGAGGGAATCCCGCCTATCGACTTGCTTACCAAGGAAGAAGCATCGGGCGAGGGGCTTAATAATTGGAAGGAAGAGGAGATTACGGCTACCTATAATCTTAAGTAATTTACTATTTTCTTTCATTTTATACATCTTAAACTCTTGGCTATCTAGCTCAATATACCAAGAAAGACTTATGTGGAGCATTTATCTATGGTATTAATATGAGATCATGAACTTTCTTAAACACTCGTGCCTTTTTCATTTTCATTCTTTTTATTTTCATATTTTCTAACTTTCGGGGATATAAAAAATGAACATCTTCTAAAATTCTAAAATAATTGCATCGAACATGTTTAGCCTAAATTTGAGGAGAATTTTATTGCCATTGATGAAGAAGAATTTGAGGACAAAAATATGGATGAATTTACTAAGCTTGTTGAGTTATCCGAATGAGCCATAAAACCTTATCAAAAGGAGCTAGAAAACATAAATGTGGGCACTAAAGAAAATAAAAAAAAACTACGATTGAAACCATGATATCGAAAAAGAAAGAGAGGGTTTGATTGCCTTACTACGGGAGTTCATAGATGTGTTTGCTCGATCGTATAAGGATATGCTTAGTTTAGATGTTGGCATAGTGTTATAAAAAATCCCTATATTCCTTGATCATAAAGCTGATAAAACAAAAGTTGATGAGAATGAGGTCGGATGTTCTTATAAAGGTAAAAGAAGAAGTCATTAAGCGGTTTGAAGTCGGATTTCTCCGAGTTATCAAGTATCCAACTTGGGTGTCAAACATTATGGTAGTCAATAAGAAAAATGGAAAGATCGGGATGTGTGTTGATTTTTAAAACTTAAACAAGGCTAGTACCAAAGATGATTTCCCCTTTGCCACACATTGATACGCTTATAGACAATGCTGTAAAGGACTCTATTTACTCCTTTATGGATGGTTTTTTATGGTACAATCGGATCAAGATGGTAGAAGAGGACATGGAGAAGACTGCTTTCATCACCTTATGAGGAACCTTTTGTTATAAAGTCATGCCATTTGGTTTGAAAAATGTCGAAGCGAGTTTATTAATAGGCTATGGTTACCCTCTTTCATGACATGATGCATAGAGAAATTGAGGTGTATGTGGATGATATGATTGCTAAGATAAAGCCTAAAGGGGATCATGTACGGACGTTAAGAAAGCTATTTGAGCGGCCGAGAAAATACCAATTGAAACTCGAATCTAGCTAAGTGCAAATTTGGGGTCAAATCGGGAAAACTACTAGGATTTATGGTGTGCGATAGAGGAATAGAGGTGGATCCCGACAAAGCTAAAGCCATCCAAGCAATGTCGGCGCCTAATAGTGAAAGGGAAGTTTGAGGTTTCTTAGGTCGTTTGAACTATATAGCCCGATTCATCTCACAACTCACGGTTACATATGAACCTACCTTTTCACTTTTGAGAAAGAATAATCCAAGAACTTAGGATGATGCATGCCAGTCATCCTTTGACAAGATCAAACAAGTATCTTCAAATCCTCTTTTTTGTCCCACCCATGTCCGATCGACCTTTGATTACGTATCCGAAAAGTAATAGGTCCTGTCCGGGTCAACATAATGATATTGGAAGAAAGGAGCAAGTCATCTACTTTTTGAGTAAGAAATTCACCGATTGTGAGTCTCGATACGATCCTTTAGAAAAATTATGTTGTGACCTAGTGTAGAGCACCCAACAACTTAGATAATATATATTATACTACACGACATAGCTGATATAAAAAATAGATCCCCTTAAGTATATCTTCGAAAAGCCATATCTATCAAGTATAATTATAAGATGGCAAGTTTATTAGCAAAATATGATATCGAATACATGACTAGAAAATCGGTGAAAGGGAGTGCAATCACGGACCATTTGACGGATAATGCAATCGATGATTATGAATCATTGAACTTTGACTTTCCCGATGAGAACATCATGGCATCCAAAATTAAAGTAGTAGAGTCCGATGTGGAAAAATAGACTACGTACTTCGATGGAGCGAGTGAATGTATCGAGCAACAATATAGGAGCGGTACTAGTTTCTCTAGATGATAAGCGGTATCCAATAGCCATCCGACTTTGGTTCGATCGCACCAATAATATAGCCGAGTATAAAGCTTGCATACATGGTTTGTAGGTAGCTAAAGAAAGAGGGATCACAAATCTTGAAGTATACGATGATTCGATGATAATAATTTACCAAGTTAAAGGCGAATGACAAACAAAGGATGAAAAGTTGAAACCCTATCGAGTTTATCGACTAAACTAGTCGAAGAGTTTGATGAAATTGAGTTCACTCATCCGAGGAGAGATAAAAATCAGTTTATTGATGTATTGGCAACACTAGCTTCAATGACTCGACTTGATCCCGAGTCGGGATACAACCCATTTGTATTGAGAACAAGAATTCACCGACCTCTACTGTTGTGCTATTGAAGAAGAAATAGATGGCAAGCCATGATATAATGGCATCTAGATGGTTATTAAGAATCGAGAGTATCCCTTAGGCATTTCTAAGACGGATCGAAAGCTTTGAGAAGATTATCCATGGATTTTTACCTCGATGGTGAGGTTTTGTACAAATGAAGTTTTAACAGGACACTTCTTCGATGTTTGAATATTATAGAGGATAAGAAAATGATTAAGGAGGTCCATGAAGGAATCTATACAACCTATGTAAATGGCCACACTATGACTCGCCAAATGCAACGAAGTGGATATTTACGGTTAACGATGAAATAGATTGTATAGAGTAGTCCGTAAATGTCATAAATGGTAGGTCTATGAAGATCGGATCAATGCTCCGCTCTGATCCATCGAACAATATGGTGTCCCTTTGGCCTTTCACCATGTGGGGGTTGAATGTCATCGGTTTTATTAATCCAAAAGTAAGCAATAGTCATCATTTCATCTTGGTGGCAATTGACTAATTCACTAAATGGGTCGAAGTCGCTTCTTATGCTTATGTCACTCAAAAAGTGGTCTAGTAATTTATAGAGATAAATTTGGTTTGTCGATATGGTTTACCGAACACCATAGTTATGATAATACTTAGAATTTCAATAGAAAATTGATAGTAGAATTATACAAATGATAGAACATTAAGCACCTAAACTCAACACCATATCGGCCTAACATGAATGGGGAGGTCGAAGCTGCAAACAAGAATATCAAAAAGATCATGTAGAAAATGATGGTCACATATAGAGACTAGCATGAAATGCTCTCATATGTTCCGCATACATATCGTACCACTATAAGAACTTCTATCGGGACCATCTCATATTCTTTGGTTTATGAGATGGAGGTGATGATACCTTTGGAAGTAAAAATCTCTTCTCTTAGGATGCTAATGGAAACACGAGTTGGAAGAAGTAGAATGGGCTCGGATCGGATATGAACGAGTTAAACATGATCGAGTGAAAGGAGGTTGGCGGCTATTTATCATGCACGGATGTATCGGAAGAGAGTGACCAATGTATACAATAAAATATTCGATCAAGAGAATTCCGTGAGAA
The DNA here is from genome assembly GCA_963924115.1 of Dovyalis caffra. Classification (NCBI taxonomy): domain Eukaryota; kingdom Viridiplantae; phylum Streptophyta; class Magnoliopsida; order Malpighiales; family Salicaceae; genus Dovyalis; species Dovyalis caffra. The sequence goes on from CAWUPB010001195.1 coordinate 5,005,226, forward strand.
AGATGCGGGGCTTCAAAAAATTTTATCGATACCTAGGAAGAATAGAAGCAAGTGGTCACCTAATTATGAAGGCCCTTATGTAGTAATGAAGGTATTCTTGAGAGGTGCACTTCTTTTGACTAGTATGGATGGGGATGATATAGTCAAACTTGTAAAATCCGATGCGATAAAGAAATACTATGCTTGAGAAATGTCATTTTCTTCTTCATGAAATAAAGAATGAAATTCGGGTAAAACGTGTGCTTTACATTTTTATTTTCTTTTATATCCTTATTTGTTAAATCTTAAAAGAAAAAAAAACCTTGTCTATCATCTCATGATCGCTATTAATACTGTTGATAAATGACATACAAGTTAATTAAGATGTTTTTGTAGTATTTTATTTAATAGATAGCAAGCTAAATCGACCTAAAGAAAAAAGAAAAAAAAAACAAAAAAAAGAGAAGAAAAGGTCCCAATGAACCTAAAAGGAACTTTCTAGCTATATGCTTTTAGAAGTTAGTTGGACCATTTTGCATGTGATGAAAATTATTTCGACTAGACTAAGCAACTAAGATTTTAGTTTAGAGATAATCGCTCAACATCACATTTATCTACAATAACAAAGGAATGCAATGGCAAGCCTCATGAAAAGGAACAAAATACATCTTGTTAGCACTCGAGACTCATCGTGCAAAGGTTATGTGTAAAAAAAAGAAAAAGATAAACATGAAACCGAAGCAAAATTGAACAAAAATCTTCTTCATTTGACCTTTTTCAAATTGCTCATGTGGAACCACCCATGACAATGGCATTACAAGTGTTTTAATTTGCAAGTTCTATTTAAATATTATTCTAATAAAAAGGGTTCATGAACAAGTTAGGTACTATTGTCGATTGAATGAAGAAAGGCCTTTGTTGGAAGTTTATCATACTCAAATTCAAAATTTATCATTTAAAAGATCAATTTTGAGCTTTTTATTCTTTTCATGAAACCCGAGCTAGGATTACCCCTCACACTAGGGGCAAATTGATTGTTCAAAACAAGGACTTAAGAGGCATGTCACCTAGATTACTTGTCTTCATGAAAACTTAATAAAAAAAAGCCTAAAAAAATGAGGAAAGGAGTAGAGAAAAGAGGAAGTCACTTCCAAAATTTGAAGCATGAAAGAAATGAAATCATGATCTTTTTAAAATGTACTTGACATAAAAAAAGAGAGAAAGAATTAAATCACTACATGATTCATACCATGTTAAAGAAAAGAGTGACTTACCTTTCAAATACCAATCCCCAAATGAAGAATCATGAGTTAGGTTGACATAATCACAATCGAACATGCTTCTAATCAAATCTAAGTCCAAAAAAAAAGGTGGTCCGATGTCGCGAGAACCTTGAAACACCGTTTGAGCTCGTTTTGACCATTCTTCAGGAAACCATGCCTTAGTCTACATTACGTATTAGAAAAAGTCTCTTTGAACATGAGATGATTTACCCATCGAACAAGCATCGGCTTCTTGAGTGCCTATAATTGAATTTTATTGAAAACGGATAGTCAAAATCGAAACATAAGCTTTACAAAATCATGGTTGGTGCCAAAGGACAATACTTGGGGGTAAGCAACATCTTGTACCATCAAATCTATAATTTGATCATTGTTTGAATATCACATCAAGACATAAATACAAAAGCCATATTAGCTATACTTGTAACATTTGCATGACGAGCCCATGAGAGTCGATGGGTTTTTGTTCAAACTTTGGAATCAAAATCTTTGAATGAAATCTATATAGCTTTCCTTATGAAGGAAGAAATTCATGAAACGTAAAATTGTCGGACACTTCAAGAGGCATATGGTATCTCGAGTTACCAAGAAAGACACCAAAGTAACAAAAAAAAAAAGAGTCTTACATAGCATTATCAAATGTGAGCAATCAAATGTGAGCGAGTCATTCGGCGACTTATCATATTGGGGAATGGTCATAACTGTTGGTAAAATAAAATGATTAGTTTATCCTATAAACGACCGAGTAATGGATGAGGCCAAGTTCATAAGAAAGATAAGACATGGTCGGGGGTAAGGTCATAAAGTCGAGATGATGGATAACCGACAAGCTTCAAAACCCGAATAGCCGATAAAGAAACGTTGAAAGGGGAGATTTGAGTCGGGACGACCTATGCCTCTTACAGGTAACCCGACTAATCATCATGTTATGTTTTATTTTAGGTACACCGCAACCATAAGGAAAAAGAAGAAAAGGCTGTGACAAGTCCTAAGTAACAAACTACCAAGGACATGATAATTAAAATTTCCCTTAAATCCTTTTTGGCATGGTCACCTCATAACAAACCACCATCAAAATGCAAAACTCAATTTCAAATGACCAGTTCCACTTCGGGTAAGGTCAATCAACTCAAGTCATCATGATAGGTAAAATTATCTAGCAATTAATGCATATTTAATTTTTCGGGGTTGGCCGCCCTCCAAGTTGGTCCTATCTTGCATATTTAATTTTTCGGGACTAGCCGCTCTCTAAGTTGGCTATGTAATGCATGTTTAATTTTTTAGGGCTAGTCACCCTCCAACTTGGTCATGTATTGCATATTTAATTTTTAGAGTTGGCCATCCTCCAAGTTAGCTATGTAATGCATCTTTAATTTTCAAGGTTGGTCGTCGTCCAAGTTAGTCGTGTACTACATATTTAATTTTTAGGATCGATTGTCCTCAAGTTGGTCGTGTAATGTATATTTAATTTTTTAGGGTTGGTCGCCCTCCAAGTTGGTTGTGTATTGCATATTTAATTTTTCGGGGTTGGCCGCCCTTTAAGTTGATCTTGTATTGCATATTTAAGTTTTCGAGTACTTGCATGGTTAATTCTTTTGTATTGCTTATTTAATTTTCAAGATAGGTTACCTTTTGATAACAACCACATATCGCATGTTTAATTTTTAGGGTTAGCTACCCTTAATGACAACGTCATTGCACTTTGTTTTCATAAGTTATTGCATTCCTGTAGAAATTCCATCCTCAACCGGATCATTTTTGCAAATCTTAATTTTTTTTCTTCATATTTTCTTCATTGCAAGCTCACTAAACAAACTCAACTCGAAATTCACATTTCGGTTAATGTTTGCATCGTAAGCATTACAAAGAGGGGCAACTACCATATCTAATTTTTATCCATTTTTCATTTCTTTAGTTTATTTTACTTGTTTTTTGGTTTTATTTTGTTTTTAGTTCATGCTTAATAAAGGTAAAATTTTAATTAAGGAAAATAGACCAAAAAAAAAAAAAGAAAAAAAGAATTTTTATTATTTACAATCTTTACATAAAATGAAAAAAAGGCGGAAATGGAGGGACAATTCCCCTCCATCTCATGCACAAAATTCTCATCAATTCACCTTACTTCGCTTAGAACCAATTTTGGTTTCCGAGTTAGTGTAATTTTCTTCCCTTGGGAACTAATTTGGTTCCCAATTTCCAACGACAATCAATTTCCTAAACTTGCAGTACGCCTATAAACTCTCTAGTCGATCAACAATTCCAAGCACCCCTTCATATGTTGCAACTCCTGTAGAACCATCCTAGCCCATAAATTTCTCTCGTAGTCAATAATATCAATAACACCCACCTACAACCACCCCTACTACCGTAAATTCTACGAGTATAAACCCACTACCAACGAACCACCACGACCCATAACCACTCCTATCCAACCCCTCCACTTGAAACCCATATCCCGTAGAAAATCCTTCACCATCATAGTGGTAAAACCAACCAAGCATACATAGTTCATATATATATAAGCAAACATAGTTCATATGGAGATATGCATAAGCGAGTTAAAAAAGAAAAAAGAAAAAAGAGAGGCGATAAGTCCGAAAAATTGAAGAGAAAAAAAAGAAGAAAACAAAAGCTGGACAAAAATGAGAAAGAGAGAAAAATCCAAAAAAGAAAAAAGAAAAGAGAGACAGAAATTCTACCTTAATTGAAGCTGCATATCCACCACCTCACGAATTCTTTGGGATAATTTCTTTTAGTTTCCTCTTTAATTTTTTTTTTTTTGATAGAATATATAAGTGTGTTTGAAATTTTAGGGTTCTTTGTTTTAAATTGAAATTGGAGTTGGGAAACATGAATTAAACTCAATTTAATTCAATTGGAGTTTTAATTTGGGGTTTAAACCCCAAATCGAAGCCGATTTGATTTCAATTGAAACTTAGGGTTCTTGAAGTTTTTCGAACAAAATTGATTTGGGGGTTTCAAGAAATTGGTTCCTAATAAGTGGGATTTGGTTCGATTTAAAGAGAAATTAAGCCAATTAAAACCCATTGAAAGAAATTTTTGAAGAATTGAAAAACTTAGGGTTCGGTCGGACTTGGGGAAATTTTCAAAAATTGATTTGGGGCTTTTGATCTCACTTGAAGAGAGGGGTTAATAGAGTGAGAGGGAAGGAAATATTGAGATAGAAGAGGGAAGATTCTTGTTTTATTCATCATGGAGATTCGGGTAGAGGAAGAAGAGAGGACAGGTATAGATCGGGAGAAGAGAAAGGGAAAGAAAGAAAAGTGAAGAAAGAGAGAAAGGAAAAGAAAAAGACAAAGGAGAGAAAGAGAGGTGAGACGGACCATGATTGGTTCGTCCATGGAGAGGAGTAATCGGCCGGGAGGGAAGAAGAAGAAAAAGAAAGAATGAAAAAGAAAGAGAAAAAGAAAGGGTGAAATAGGAGAGAAAGGAGAAAAAAAGAAATAAGTGTTTTTGATCCAAAATTTTTAAACAAAAGAAGCTAAGATGTGTTTGTGGGTTAGGTTAAACCTAACCCACTCGAAAATGAGTTGCATTGTCCAGCTCGTTTCTAATTTTTTTAGGCTGGACTCGTCCTCTTTCCCTAAGAAGAAAGGGTTTTCAAAAGTTATTTTTTAATAAAAATAAAAAAAGAAAAAAAACAAATATATTTTTTATGCATGTTGTGTAATTAATTTAGTTAATGTAATTTTAATTTTAAGTTTGTTTATGCATGTTAGTAAATTTATATTAATTTAGAATTTTTTATTGTAATATTTTTTAATTGTTTTAATTTAACTTTGAATTTATTTTCCGCATGATTTTTGTTAATTTAAACTTTAGTATTTAAATTTTCTTTACTTAATTAATGTAGCTTAATGTATTTGTTTAGTAATTAGGCTTAGTAAATAATAGGTGGAAAACTATCGAGTCTCCTAATTCTTTAGGGACTAATGACGATCTTCCACCAAATAAAAATAACAAAAAAGAAAAAAATATAAAAAAATATAAAAAAATAAAAAAAATGAAAAAATAATAATCATAAAACTTTAAACAAAGTCTCCTATATGATAACAATTGTTATTAGTAAAAAAAGAAAAAAAGAAATTAGTTTAATAAATAAGTGTTCTCCGACACACCGGTTGTGTTGAGACTCAAAAAGTGGATCCGATGTTTGAATCAACGTGTCTCCCGATGGAAAGGGTTTGACGATCATTTCAATACGATGCCACGCTTATAAATAAAAAACTTAATTTGGCTTGAAATAAAGGACTTGTTTTAAATCAAAAAAATAATTTGGCAAAAATCAAACACTTTAGGAGATAAATTTAGGATTAAACTAGACATGCTACCTTTCATAGGAAAGGGCTCTTTTGGGTGATTAAATGTCTTTCCAAAAGCGTAACCAACTCCTTATCCTAGAATCTCGAGCCAATGCCCATTTTAGGTTCCTAGTTCCTTTAATACTAAGTGGCGACTCCAAGCTCGTAAAAAATTTTATAAATCAAAATAAATCTTAAACCGGAGAGATTTTTTTTGGGAGTCCTATCCGATGTCGGGTAGCGATAGTTCTCATCAATTCTCAACCATTATCAAGTCCGTCCATTGGACACCTATGCTTCCTCATAAATCTCATCATTCACTAAATTAACTAGCAACATATAATCTAAGGTTACACATAATGAAATCCATAATTCACCATTTAACTAATCAAAATACAACATATATGGAGACCCTCAACTAGCTAGCCTTGGATTTGGTGATGCTACCAGTGGAGCAACTATGTGAAATGAAATGTATAGTAATCGATTACAATTCCAAAATGGAAAATGAGTATGAAACTAAAACTATTGTGTCCTATACATAGAGGAAGCAAAATAATATCCGAGATAGTACCTTTAAATCCGGAAAATCTATCGTCCTCCTTCTTATATCTAGCTCCCGTGTTTTCTACAAATCACTCGGAGATTTGGTGGGTAAGTTTTCAACACTCAATACGCATACCACTTATTATAAATTGCTATATATACAATTATGCTAATGCACATATAATCCATAATTTGCAACCATGCAAGCCATCAATAACTTCTTTACTTTAGTAACAATTAACAATAGCATCTCCACTTGAAAGCATACTATGCAGAGCAAACTTTGGCCCCTTTCATGGGATAACTAATGCCCTCGAAGGGTAAACTATGACTCACAAGGGGTAAACTCGAGGTAACCACTCGCTGGCATTCTCTAGCCAGCAATACTAGGTGCACCTAGGCTAATTATAACCCTGTTAACTTTAGTTGGTTCTATATAGAATTTCATTCAAGCAATCAATATCATTATTTTCCTTTAACACTTTATCCATCACAAATTTCCATTTAATACAATGCTCAATATATCAACATGCATATACACACTATTTCAATGAAACAAAATCTTCTTTAATATTCACAATTCATATTACATCATACAAATCTAGTTTTAGCTTATGGCAAGATTATGTATATAAAAACTATTCAACTCACATGCAATTATTTGTAATAATTAAGCATTTATCGATACAATCAATTTTCACCTCATAAGCAATATATATGATACTAAAGACCCATAATATGTGATATACTTACCTCTAATCTAGATGAACACCCTCAAAATGCAAGTGTCACCTCTTTAGGCGGCTTCCTCCGTGAAATTTTCTCTCACATCTATCATAAATTTATATTTATCATAAATAAAAATAATTAGAAATTAAAAAAGTAAAATTAAAGCTTAATTAAACTCTTAATTACTCATTCACTCATTTTTTTCCTAAATTCCCAAACTTACATAAACCCTAATTTTAATGAAATCCTAAATCTCCAATTCTATCTTCTAATTAAAGATGCAATCTACTAAATTACATATAGCCCATATCTAATTAATGTTATTACTAGCCAAAAATTTCAAAAACAAACCTAATAAATCTCTTTTCCTCTTAGTCTCTCTTCCTTTCTTCTCTCTTATTCATCCTTTTCTTATTCTTATTTTTTCTTATTCTTACTTGAATTACGCCACTACTTGTCTTCATCGGAGTTGGTGGCCACCGATAAGTCTTCTCCTTCCTTTCCTCTCTTTCTCTTCTTCTTTTAATTTTTCTTCTCCCTTTCTCATTTTTCTCCTTCTTTTTTTTATTTTTGTTACTAATTTCTATAGACTTTTGTTTATCTTTTTCTTTTATTGTAACCTTATGAAATTACCTAAAAGCCCCTCACTTAAACCCCATATTTTATTTATCCTATAACAGTCTAAATGGGTATTACATTCTCCTCCCTTAAAAAAAATTCATCCTCGAATTTGAAATGGCTATATACCTTGAATCTAAAATAGATATGGATACATGTCTTGCATTTCATCCTTTGGTTTCCATATGGCCTCCTTAACAAAATAATTTCTCCATTGAACCTTAATTAAAATGATCTCTTTAGACCTAAGTTTTTTTACAATTGCAATTGGTTGCTCTACATAACTCAAATCCTCACTCGACTCAATAGTATGTAGCTCCATTATATGTGAAGGATCCGCCACATACTTTGTCCACATATATAGATATATGAAATACTAGGTGGACTTTTGAAAAGTCCGGTGGAAGAGATAATCTATAAGCCACTACTCCCACTCTTTCCAATATTTTGAATGATCCAATGTACCTAGGAGACAACTTTTCTTTCTTCCCAAACTCGTATGATCCCTTTCATTGGTGACACCTTAAGAAATGTGTGATCACCAACACCGAATTCAAAATATTTTCTCTTCGGATCCGCATAACACTTTTCCTTATTGTGAGTCGTCCGAAGACTCTCCTCAATCACTCGCTACCTTTTTTGTAATCAATTGTATAATTTATGGACCTAATAGCTTTCTATCTCCTACTTTTTCCCAATAGATAGGAGACCTATATCTTCCGCCATATAGAGCCTCATATGGATCCATCTCAATGCTCGATTGATAACTATTATTATAGACAAACTCAATCAAAGGCAAATGATGCTCCCAATTATCCTTAAAATCCATAACACTTGCTCTCAACATGCCCTCTATTATCCGGATTGTACATTCTAACTAACCATCTATATATGGATGAAAAGTAGTACTAAAGTCAAGTCGAGTACCCAATGCCTTTTAGAGTTTTCTCTAAAACTATGATGTAAGTCTGTGTGCCCCTATTTGACACTCTAGATACGAGTACTCCATGAAGACTCACTATCTTATTAATGTATAGTTAAGCATGCTAAGCTACCGTGTAAGTAGTCTTCATTGGAATAAAGTAAGTCGACTTCGTCAACCTATCTACAATCACCTATATTGAGTCATAACCCTTAGCAAGTACGAGGTAGCCCTACCACAAAATCCATTGTTACCCTTTCCCATTTTCATTCGGTAAAGGCAATTTCTGAAACAATCTCGAAGGCTTTTAGTGCTTAAACTTCACTTGTTGAAACACTAGATATTTAGCCATAAAATCTGTAATATCCCTCTTTATTCCACTTCACCAAGTACACTCTTTTCAAATCTTGATATATCTTGGTTGAACTAGGATGTACCGTGTATATAGATCGATATACTTTTTTTCATAATCTCTCTCCTCAAATCCTCCACATCGAGAACACATAACCTAACACCAAGTCGAAGTATACCATCACTATCCACCCTAAACTCCTTACCGTCAACCCTTAACAACTTTATCTCTAATCTTTTCTAGTTGCTCATACTTAGCTTCGATTTGCTTTGATTCGATTTAGGAGCACTAGTCGTATATTAATGTGAGCTAACAATATTCCACTACCATTAATCTCTAATCGAATCCCCGATCATATAGCTTATATATTTCTTAGATCACCGGCCTCTTATCAACTATTATATGGGCTAAACTTCTAATTGACTTCCTACTCAATGCATCTACTACCAAATTTGGTTTTCCTAGGTGATATAATATAGAACAATCATAATCTTTTAGCAACTCCATCCATCGCCTTTGCCTCAAATTCAAGTCCCTTTGCTCAAAAATATACTTTAAACTCTTATGGTCTCGTGTACATATCATATGTCTCTCCATATAAATAATATCACCATATCTTTATGGAAAAAAAATTATTACCATCTTTAAATCATGAGTAGGGTAATTCTAATCATGGTTCTTTAACCGATGAGAAGCATAGGCCATAACTCTCCCATATTGCATCAACACACACCCTAATCTAATTCTTGAAGCATCATTATAAACCACATACCCACTAGGACCGGATGATAGTGTTAACACTAAAGCTATGGTAAGATGATTCTTGAGCTTTTGGAAGCTTTACTCACATGCATCCGTCTATTCAAACTTTGTTTGCTTTTGAGTCAACTTCATCAATGGAGTAACTATTCATTAGAAGTTCTCCATAAAATCCCTATAATATTTAACTAAACTAAGAAAACTATGAATCTCGATAGCAGATATTGGTCTTAGCCGGTGAGTAGCCCCTCAACCTTCTTTGGGTCCACTTCTATCCCATCCTTTGACACTATATATTCTAGAAAACCAATACTATCTAACCAAAATTCATATTTAGAGAATTTGGCATACATCTAATGCTCCCTAAGGTTTGAAGTGCCATTCGCAGTGCCGCTTATGCTCTTCCTTACTCTTGAAATAAACTAAAATATCATCTATGAACACTATCAAAAAGCTATCAAGGAATGACTTGAACACTTAGTTCATGAGATCCATAAAGTCAGTTGAAGCATTAGTGAGTCTAAAAGACATCACAAGAAACTTATGGCATCCATATCTACTTCGAATGCTCGTTTTTAGGACATCCTTCCTCCTTATACGTAATTGATGATATCCCGATCTCAAGTCTATCTTGGAAAAGAATTGAGACCCTTACAACTCGGTTAAATAGATCATCAATTCTAGGCAACAAATACTTATTGAGGATTATGACTTATTCAATTATCTATAGTCAATACATAGGCGTAAAGACCCATCATTCTTCCTTACAAACAACACCTGGTGCACCTTAAGGTGACATGCTAGAGCCTAATGAACCCTTTGTTAAGCAAATCTTATAATTGATCTTTGAGCTCCTTCGACTCAGCTGGTGCCATCCTATAAGGTGGCATTGATATTGACTTAGTTCCAATTACAACACTATACAAAACTCTATCTCTCTCTCCGAAGGTAACCCTAGTAATTCCTGTAGAAACATATCTAAAAATTCATTCACAACTAGCACATCTTCTATCTTTGGCTCTGGAGAGTTTACATCTCCCATAAAAGCTAAGTAACCATAACATACTTTATATAACATACGCCTAACACTAAGTATTGACACAAGGTTATATGGAGCTAAACTTCGTCTCCCTAAAATTAGAGTTCTAGCTCATCTAGCATGTTAAAGTTTACTATATTCCTATTACGAGTCAAAAGATGCATGATATTGAGATAACTAGTCCATTTTCAATATTAAGTCAAAGCCCACTAACTCAAATAATAAGAGATTCACCGAAGAAATTTATCTCCTATCTTAACTTTGTAAAACCGATACACCAAATTTACCTCTACACTCTCTCCCGTTGGAGTGAACACTAATAAGGAGACTCATTTAATCTCTCTAACTATTTACCCAACCTCTTGGTAAAGAATAGGGATATAAATGAGTAAGTAGCTACGGTGTCAAAAAATACTCGTGCATCAAAAGAATCAATAGGAAGTATACTTAACACCATAACATTAGAAGCCCGAGCATCTTATCTAGTCAAGGCATACAACTTAGCTTGTCTACGCCTTGTAAAAATCTAATCTCTTGCCCTTACACCCCGACCTCTACCCGTTTATGATCGACCTTTACCAAATTGCATCGGTCCTCTTCCACTAAAACCTCTACCTCCTAAACCTCATCCACATACCCTATCGGCTTGGTCGATCGCAAAACTATGACTAGACAAAGTTGGTACAAGTCCTTATAAGAAAGTCTACTATGATAAAAATGATGGACATTCTCTATCAAAATGACCATCTTATCCACGAGTGATAACATCCACTCTACCTAACTCTATACTCGGCCTTAATATATCCTATTACAAGTTAGACAATGAGAAGGAGTGTGAGCATTTTTCCTAAACCGAGAAGGAATGCAAACACATTAGCTTGCCTAAGTTGAGCCCTAATGACTATAGCTTATAGATTCTAGACTCATACCCATAATGTTCCAGCCGCTGATAGTATCCCCTTTGTAAGCCCTATTAGCCCATTTGGCCCTAATGGCATGAACTCTTACTAGATCCATTAAGCCTACTACCTTGGCCCCGATGGACACTAGACCGTCCCTCACCTCTACACCTTTTAGGTCAAGGACTTTACCTTTCTAGGTGATCTACCCAAGATAACTCTATCAATCGAGCACACACTACAACCTTTGCATAGGTGTTGACCACTTGCAACAATCAAAAGTACACGAAGTCATGACACTAAACCACCCATAAACCGAGACATCTTTAGCTCCTCTATGATGACTAAGTAAGGAGCATACCTAGTCAACTCCATAAATTATACATCATACCCGGTAACGATCATGGAATTATCTTGTCTCAATCTCTCAAAATCAAATATCCGCTACTACCTAACACTCTTTGGTAAAAATCTATCTATTAAGGCCTTACTAAAATTCTCTCAAACTAGTTAGACACTTGGTCTTAAACCATTGTTTAGCTATCCTAATCAAATAAAAGTCTACCATTTGCACTACCTTTCGAGAACTACAACCCAATACTTTACACCTCACATCTATCTCCTCTAAAAACAAATGAGGATCCTCATCATGTTTTCCTTCAAATACCGATGGCTTGAGTTTCAAGAACTTAGATAATGGCAATCCATCCTTATTAGCATGTGAAAAAGATGGTGTCATCCCTACTTATAGATGTAGCCTCTCATGCCATGCAACGATCCGTGTTAATAAATTTAAGTTTTGGGCAACATCCTGTGCCCTTAGAGTGGTTACGAGATCCGATCACTCTTTCCTCCTCTACCTCTCTTTATTTGTCATAAAATCTCATCTAATATGCTTACTACCCCATATAACATGTGGGATAGTTAGGCTAGGTACTAATGTAGGGCTTTGTCACCCCTACCACGGCCTACATTAGGGGTTCTTTCACCTTTGTCACCTCTATCACCTCTAGTCCTCGCCATCTAGTAATAAAATAGTCCTAATCAATATCATTTTTATAAACAAGTTGGCATGACCCGAATGAGGCTCATTCACTCTAGAGAGCCAAAATAGCATAACGTTTCTAAAGGTTCAATCCAAAGGAATTTAAAGGTGGTCTAAACCCTAATATTATGGAAGAAAAAATTGAATCCAAGAAAGTTATTTTTGACCACCTAGGTTTAAGTGATGCCAATCGTGTGGCATATGTGACCTTTATACTTGGTTGAACATGCACGAACTTGATGGGAGACTATAAAGGTATCTCTAGACATAATGGGACTCATATATGGTCAATTTAAGGAGCTTTTTTAATGAGAAATACATTTTAGACATTGTGAGATCCTATAAAATTTAGGAATTTCTCCAATTGATGTAAGGGGATATGTCGATGAAAGAATATGTCTACAAGTTTAAAAGTGAATGTCGTTATGCTACTTTTATTGCTGAAAGTGAAAAAAGAGAGAAGGAACATTTCCTTTGAGGACTAAGGGTGAAAAACATGAGTTTTGTTTGAATGTAAGTGGGCACTTATAAGAATATAGTGAGAAAGGTGCTCGGAGTTGAAATAAACCAAAATGAGTGTACTTGTGTGCCACTTCTTAGTCCGAGAAAATAAGGAAACACTTTGAGTAGATTTAGAAGTTAGTCCGGTAGAAAGAGGCCCTTTACTTTAAACTAGAGGAGGGATAATAAGAAGGGTAAGGTACCAACAAGGCCTCCAAAGCAGAACGGGGAACACCGAAGTGTCCTAAATATGGTCATTCCATATAGTGGAGATTGTTTAATGGGGACGAGTGTGCTATTTTTGTTAGGAAGTGGGACATTTAGAGAATAATTTTTGAAAAAGAGACCAACTAAAGTATGACACGTTCCTGGATGTGTATACATGCCGACACAAGAGGAGGCTAACAAAAGGAATGCTAATATGTGTTATATGTGGTAATGTTTCGATCCTTAATCTTACTACATATGCATTGTTAGATTTAGGTGCTATATATTCGTTTGTTGCATGATCACTATTAAGACATTAGGTATGGTACTAAAAGTGTTAGAGGTTACATATGAAGTGGCACTCCTAGCTGGAGAGTCACTAGAAACTAAAGCCATAGTAAAATAATATGAAATGAAAATTAGGAATTACACTCTACATGCTGATCTTATAGTCTTGAGTAGTCAAGACTTTGATGTTATTCTAGGCATAGATTTTCTATCTAATAATGGAGCGTTAATTTATTGCTTAGCTAAGAAGGTGTTTTTTTCACTACCGAATGAACAATCCTTCGTGATGCAAGTTGGAACTTGAGTGAGACCTCGTAACTCTAGTTTCAGCTATGACGGCTTAAAAAATGATAAAAAGAGGATGTATGGGCTACCTAATGAATATGATGAATACTAAAAAGGAGGGGAGCCGACATTAGAAGACATTAAGGTGGTTAAAGAATTTTTGGATGTATTTCTCAAAAATATGTAAGGATTATCTTTGAGAAAAGAAATCAATTTTAAGATTGAGTTGGAGCTAGGAACAACACCTATATCTAAGGCACAATATCGAATGGCCATAGTAGAACTAAAGGAAATTAAGACACAAATACAAGAACTATTGGATAAAGGCTATATTTGGCCTAGTTGTTCACCATGGGAGCACCGGTGTTGTTCATGAAGAAAAAGGATGGGTCACTACGATTATGTATAGATTATCGAGATTTAAATTGAGTGACCATTAAGAATAAGTATCCATTCCGGTGGATTGATGATTTGTTTGATCAACCGAGAGAGCTTGATGTTCTCCAAAATTGACCTCTAGTTAGGGTATCATCGGTTAAGGATTAAGGAGGAAGATATAAAGAAAAAAGCTTTTAGAACTCGAAACGAGCATTATGAATATCTAGTAATGCCATTTAAGTTAACAAATACACCAGTAGTTTTCATGGATTTGATGAAGTGGGTGTTTCATGAATACTTAGATAAGTTTATTACTATGTTTATTGATGATATCCTAACATACTCCAAGAGTCACGAAAAGCATGTTGAGTATCTAAGGAAAGCACTCGTAAACATTATCGTAGCATAAATTATATATTAAGCTCAAAAAGTGTACGTGTTGGCTTGAGAAAGTAACATTCATTGGGCATGTGGTATCCAAGGCTGGGATAATGATAGGTCCTAATAAAGTGCAAGTAGTGTAAGAATGGAAGCAACCAAAAAATATTTCGAAGTTAGGAGTTTCCATGGGATAGTAGGCTATTATTGAAAATTTATAAAAGGATTTTCTAAAATAGTCACGCCACTCACTTGGCTAATGAGGAAGAATGCTAAGTTTAAGTAGGATGATAAGTTTGAACAAAGTTTCTAAGAGCTAAATTTGAGGCTAACTACAACCCCGATATTAGCTCTTCCAAAGGATAATGAAGATTTCATAGTCTATATGGGTGCCTCTTGAATTGGACTAGGGTAGTCTTAATGCAAAATGGAAAGATGATTGCTTATGCATCTCGAAAATTAAAAAAATAAGAAAAGAATTATCTCATTCATGATCTTGAATTAGCTATTATTATCATTGTCCTAAAAATCTAGAGGCATTAAAGAATTTAAAGTCATGAAAAGACTTTCTTTATGATCATTCAATGTAATATCTAATCGATCACAAGAGCCTTAAGTATATTTCACTTAGAAAAAGTTGAACATAAGGCAAACAAGATGACTCAAAGTACTTAATGACCATGACATCGTCTTTCATTACCACTCCAATAAGGCAAATTTTATGGCTGATGCTTTGAACGAGAAGTCAATAATAGCCTTACAAGTGCAAACCGCACCGGACATATAGAGACTTCAATTGGAAATTATGCCTAGTCAAAGTAAAGAAAACTTATTAGGCACAATGACACTATAGCTAAATACTAAGCAAAGGATTAAGAAAGGGTAGTTGTATGATCAAAAGTTATGTAAAGTTTAATAAAAAGTAGCTAAAGGAAAGATAATAGATTTTACCCTAGATGATGAAGGTATTTAGCATTATTGAGGTAACTTATGTGTTCTTAATGTAAAGGAGCTTTGAGAAAAAATCTTGAAAAGAGCCTATGCCATGCCTTACACCATCCACCCTTATGGTACACTAATGTACTAAGATCTTAAAAAGGTCTATTGGTGGAAGAGAACGAAATGAGATATCACGGACTATGTGGCAAGATGCTTGATGTGTCGGTAGGTTAAGATTAAATATCAACGACCCTCAAGATTACTAAAACCATTAGATAATCTAGAGTGAAAGTGGGAACACATATCAATGGACTTCATATTTGGATTTCCAAGGTCGAACAAAGAGCCAATTGTATATGAGTTATTGTGGATTGATTAACTAAATCAGCTCACTTTCCGACAATTAAGTCCATATATTCCATACAAGTGGTATACGAATTATACCTAAAGAAAATCATAAGATTGCATGGAATTTCAAAATCAATTATGTCGATTGAGACTTGAGGCTCACCTCACAATTCCGGAAAAGTTTACGGAAAATGATGGGAACCGAAGTTAAGTTTTAGCACAACCTTTCAACCACTAATAGATGGACAGATCAAATAGGTGAATCAAATATTAGAATACATTCTATGAGCATGTGTGTTGGATTAGTCCATAAATTAGAAAAAGTACTCGGCGCTAGCTGAATTTGCCTATAATAATAGCTGCTAAGTAAGTATTAGCATGACCTCGTATGAAGCCTTATATGGTAGGAAATGTTAATCAACAATACAATA
Source organism: Dovyalis caffra (assembly GCA_963924115.1). Taxonomy (NCBI): domain Eukaryota; kingdom Viridiplantae; phylum Streptophyta; class Magnoliopsida; order Malpighiales; family Salicaceae; genus Dovyalis; species Dovyalis caffra. The sequence goes on from CAWUPB010001195.1 coordinate 5,021,474, forward strand.
GGATGAAGTAGATGAACGAAGGTTATTAGGACCGAATTGATCAAGCGAACGATTGGTATTTTATAACAAATTAGAGAAAGAATGAAGACAGACCCAAAGCCGACATAAAAGTTATATGGTTGTGAGAAGAAAATAATTGGAATTTCAAGTCGATGAGAAGGTATTTCTTGAAAGTGGCTCCTATGAAGGACATAATGAGGTTCAAGAGGAAAGGAAAGTTAGGTTCAAATATTAGAGAGAATCAATGATCGAGCTTATTAGTTAGCTTTACCACCTTCTCTCTCCTTGATTCATGATGTGTTTCATGTGTCTATGCTTTGAAAATACATTAGAGACCCGAGCCATGTATTGAAGAAATGATCTACTTCACCTCTAGGCTAACATGAGTTACGAGGAAGGACCAATTCAAGTGTTGGATCGAGAGATTAAGAAATTATGAAATAAAGAAGTCCCTTTAGTGAAAATATTATTGAAAAATTATGTAATTGAAGAAGCGACTTGGAAAAGAGAAGTAGAAATGCAAGCCCGTTATCTCGAGTTATTTAACTAGGAATTTCGAAGAAGAAATTTTCATAAGAAAAGGATGATGTAATATTTAATACTCGTTAAAAAGTAACATTTAATAAATTTAAAAATATTAAAGGCATACGAAAAATATTCTGTGGGCATGGAATGATCTTTAAAAGGGTGCTAGAATATTCGGATCGCTTAAGATAGCCTTTATATACTCGGTAAATATTTTATTGATGTTTTGGTGCATGAATAGTGATTTTTACTAAAATAATTAATTCAAGCAAGTTAATCGTGCATGAAAAATATTTTATTTACATAGAATATTTGCTAGAGGGGTCTTTTATTATTTGATGCTTGTTGGATGAATTTTCTACTCGTTCTATAATTATTTTATTTGGACTTCATTGTGCATGAATGGTGTTTTGAGGTAAATTAATTAATTTAAGAGCTTTAAAAGTGTAAGAAAATTATGCAATAGGCATAAAAAAATCATTTCGTATGTGTAAGAATATTTTATAAATTTAGATGAATTTTCTATATATAGGGAATATTTTCTATAGGAAAAAGTTTATTTTTACACAAAAAAATTAATTTCAAGGCCTAAATGAGTGTATGAAAATTATATGAATAATGATTAAATTATTTTAGAAAATGTTTGAATTTATTATAAAAAGAAATTGAATTTTGGAAAGGTATGGAATAAGATTTTAGAATTAGGAACCTAATTACATAAAATTAAAAATTTGAACTTTCAAATTAAGTTAGATATAAACTTTAAGAGTCAAAAAGTTGTTAGAAAACCTTTCAAGGAAGGACATAAAGTAATCAATTGAATAATTGAGGAACTTATAGAGGAGTAATTAGATAAAAGAGTAGTAACTTTAAGGACCAAAATTAAGCAATTTTTGGGAGAGATTCATTCCTCATTTTGCTGATTTAGAGTGTATGATTGGGGTTAATTAATGAAGGTTTGACTAGGATTAAAAGAATGGTTAAAAGTTAAGCTAAATGGAGGGCTAAAATTTAAAGAAAGATTAAAGATTAGTATCAAACCAATTGAAAGGCCAAAATTTAAATATGTATTAAGTGGCTAGGATTGTACCAAATTAAGGATAGAGATTACGCCAAAAGTCTACCAAATTTTGCCTATAAATATGGGTGCAAGAAAATGAGAAAATTCACGAAAAATAGGAAAATACAAGGGAGAATCTTTAAAAATTTCCATAGGAATACCACCTCTAAATACTCTAAACCATCTAATTAAGCAAAATTTCAAGCTAGAAGGTTAAGAATCATCAAGGGCAAAATTTTGAGTTTACTCGAATTTAAGGGGAAAAAAGGAAGAATTTTAAAACAATCTAACCATTTAAGGATAAATTGGAGCTTATTTGAATTATTTAACCTCGCTTACACCAAAAGAAGTGTTAAATTGACATCAATTGATGATTTGGAAGCTTCATTTTATGTTTAGTTGCCTTAATTTTGAAAATTTGGGTTAGGGTTCTTTATGGGAAAAAATTGGAGAAATGACTTTAAGTTAGAAATTCATGTAATTAGAGTTAAAACATATCAATTGAGCTTAAAATTGATGATTAAAAATAAAAAAAATTGGGGTTAGAGAGAGTAAACATTCGACCTAAATCTTGCATTTTAGGGTTTTTTATGGTTTGCTCGCTTTGATTATTTATCACTTGATTGTGTGTTAAATAGGTGTGAATTGATGATTGAGTGTAAGAAATTACTTCAAAATTGAAGTATTTTCCTTGAATTCCTTAAGGACCCATTCGACCCAAATCTTGAAATTTTATGGTTTTGATTTCTTTGCTTACTTAATGAATTATTAGTTGATTAGAAGTTTATTAAGTATGAATTGATGAATAAGAGTGAGAAATTCTATAAAGATTGAAGAATTTCACTTGATTTGATTAGGCCCAAATTTGGCCCAATGAGGAGAAAAATTAGGGTTTCTATACTTTTTGATTTCAAATTGTTTAATTGATGAATTCTAAGTTATTTTAACTTAAACGATGATTTTGTACAGAAGATTTCATTGAAAATAAAAAATTAATCTAAACTACCTTCATTAGGGTTTTAACCCACTAAGACACAATTAGGGTTTATGCATGTGTTTAGCCATTGATTACTTAATTAATTAAGTTCTTGATGTGATAATGTAATTAAATAATTTTGCATGAAAAGTTGGTGTTAGGATTCAAAAAAATTATCTAACCTAAGTTTAAGGCATATTTAGCCAAGTTAAGAAAGATTAGAGTTTTTGTTTGGGTATATATAATTTAATAGTAATTGGGTTCTTTGGTGCCCATTTGATGTGTATGATGTGTTTATGATGTGTGAAAGTTGTGATGATGATGACTATGGAAGTGCATTGCCTTGTATTGTGTAATACTCGCTATTATTTGGAATGGTTTGGAATGATTTTACTAAGGTAATGTATGTGGTGCAATTATATTGTTAAATCATACATTATTATAGCATAGTACACCTCACTCATGGCATGCATTTCATGGAATTATAATGGTTATGCATTTACAATAAAATGCATATGCATGCCAAGTTTATGACAATGGTTTAAAGTCATGAAAAAGTAGATTTTATGTCAAGGCTTTTCCAATAGCAATTGGAAGCATTTTATGATTATATGGCTTTCAAGGCTTTCATGGTTTTAATAAGGAGGCTTCATGAGTTTTCCATACCACTCATGGTTCATGGTTTAGGGTCGAATAAGTGTAGACTTACACTTTTAGAGACTCAACAGGATGCTTCTACGGACGATTCGGTTCTCTAAACATATTATGGAAACCCTAAGTTTCTTATAATGGGATAAGTCCCAAGATAGAAAAGATTTTCAAAATGATCATGATGAGGATTTTATGACTTGAAAAAGGATTTAAGATGAACATGCAAATGATTTTCATATGCATTTAATTTATATGCATAGCATGCATAGATTAACTTACCGAGTTATTACTCACCTATTTTCTTACGGTATATATAATACGGGTAAAAGTGGTAATATTCACATTTGAGTTAACTATCAAGGGGATACTACACTACGTGTACCTTAGATATGGCTACAAGATCGACCTCCTTCTCACTATAGTTATTTTCGTACTTGGTATTTTAGTTTATTTTCTCGCATATGGCATCTTTTTTTTACATGATGGTCAAAACTATGGAGAAATGAGTAGTTAGTTAAGAAGATAAAGGATGTACTAAATAAGTCATTTTTTATAATGTGTGACATAGAACTAGTTTATGTAAATTAAAGAAAATCTGTATATTAATCAAAATATAGATAGTAAAATAGTAGTATAACCTTAGTTAGTGTAGTTTTCTTTAAGTTGTTCTCTTACATGTTACCATCAATAGTAAAATAAGAAAAACAAAATTAATGAAACAATAATCATAATAAATGGTAATTAATGAGGATAAAAGAAATTTATCATTGAGTAACGAGATAATGAATAAAGGAATTATATAGACTAATAGAAAAGGGACTTGAGAAAACCGAGTATCAAAGATCAAGTCATTTTAGTCCAAGTAATTTATAAAAATAAATAAAACTTAAAAAATTTATAAGTGTATTTTGGATTAAAATTTTGGACTCGTCCGTCATTATTAGTCTTTCGTAGCTAATTCCATACCTAGAATACCATAATAAAGACACGGTGTCTTATTGATTTGCATTTATTACATTTCAAATATAGATCAATGATGGTAATATTCCTAATTTAAGGGGTCCTAGGTTGGAGGTGTTACACTTCTAACTGTGTAGATTTCTTCAAGCTATTTTGAATCTCTTCTACCCATGTAGGCTTACTTTGCCTTTGAGATATGAACATATGACTTTGCACTAATGTCTACTACTATGTGTTCTTCTTCTTTCCTTGAGTTTTTACCATGTTAGGTCACCCATACGATCGTATGGGATTTCTTCATCCGGCCATGTGGAATGCATCTACCCTTATGATTTGTGTTGCTTAAGAGTATAGATGGTTTTTTCCCTTAAGTCACATGGCTAGTAGCTATTTCCTTTGTTACTTCATACATTCATGTGACTCTTCTAAGTCTCTTTGAGGTTTCCTTTCTTTCTTGCTTAGGTTTAGGTTTCCTTGCTCCGATTCATCATTTTTCCTACAAAACTCAAAATACTCATCTTATTCTTAAATAATATAATATAATACAATAAATACAAGAAATTTTAATGTAATAGAGTGTGAAAATCATGCTAATTATGTACTCATTAAATACTCCCACACTTAAACTTTTCTAGTTCTCGAGCAAAACAAATAAATAAAACCTAACTCATTTTTGTAGGAATCACGAATGTATTTAGCACATGCAACAAGCCTTAAATCCCTAGGTTACCCCTAGTGGATGAGTTGTGTCTCATGAGGGTTTTCGGACGATAAGCTCTCAAAATCTTTCAAACAAATGTCATCCCAATATGATTGTTCTTCAAATATTAATGCTTAATTTTGAATTTAACAAAATTTAACAGCTTACTAAATCATGTTCAAGATATTATTATCATAGTAATGCATGTCTATAAATTGATTTATGCATCTTTATAACCAATATAATTCAAGCATGCAATACCAACTTTACTTTTACCCCTTTTTCACCACTATAAGAAAGAAATAAATTGAGATTTTTCTTAAGCAATACTTTTCCATTTTAAGCATCCTAAATTTTTATTCTAAGGCCTTTATAGCTTTTTTCCCTTAGTGATCACTTACTTTTTTATGTGATTATCGATATTTTGATTAACAAACTTATAGCCATGTTTCTTTGAAAATTCTAAGTCCACATAATTATGAGTACTTCTAGTATCAATCAAAATTTTCTTCCTCTTCTTTTAAAATTTTAGGGAGAATTTTCATCATTTGATATGGTTCCCTACAAAATGTTATATAACTAAAAATTTGATATCACCCTCACTGTAATTCTCAACACGTTCAAGACTTCCTCCATTAATTCTATCATTATAAATGTCTCCACCATATTCTATATTCCATTATCCTTTAGTTTTAACATAAGTATTTGTCTTCCTTTACATTTATGCCCGTAAAGCACTTTTCATTAGAATAGTAACATTGTCCTTTCAACCTCCTCTCTTCCAATTCCTTATGGCTAGGCGAGTCTCCTAGTTTTGAACACCTGAATTACCATTTTGGAATTGAAGTGGTAGGAAAAGTAGGCCTTTTATTAGAGTTTAAATTTTGGTTGAAGCTCATAGGTATTTGTTGGTTTGAAAATTTTAAAGTTCTAGGAATGTTGAAAGTATTTGGTATGGACTTAGGTCTTTGAGAAAATAATGAAACTGGTTTAAGTTTGAATTTTCTAGGATAGTGTTGATTGTTTGGGTTAGTCTCTTGTAATTTTGCCAAAGCAACTAACTCTTTTAGTGTTTTAGGTTTCATGATTCTCACTAGTACTCGTAATTTAGCCTTGAGGTCGCTAACAAAACATTAAACAATGTAATCATTAGGCAATGTTAGCATGTTCACTATAGAAATGAACCTTTTAAAAAAAGTTTGTTTTTCCTCGGTCTACCCGAGCACATTAGCTTTTCCATAGGATCACCAAATTTTATGATCCTAAATCAAATACTCATGGCTTCAATATACTTAGTGTAATTCAAATGAGATTAACTCCATGTATCCTAATGTACACCTAATGCCATTCCAAATTCTCTCCTTCTAAATGTATAGTTGTTAAATTTACCTTAGAATCATTAGGAGTTCTATCAACGGAGAAGAATTTCATAGACCCGAAAACCCAACCTTCAAAATCCTCCCTATTAAACTTAGGAAACTCCATTCTAGACATTTTATCGTTGTATTTGAAGGATCATGCATTCTATGAAGATGCAAAATAAACAAAAAAAAATATTCTCCTCTATTTAAAGTCCCAAGACCATCTATTGAATTGACCAACTATATTAACAAATGGATCGGATGTCACTTCTTGTAACATAGTATCAAATTTAGAGATTAAATCGTCCAAGCATCCAATCTTTAATGATAACCCATCAGCTAAACACATACATAATAAGTGATAGAAAGATCTAGAATGCTAGCTCTAATTCTTTCTACTACATAGTTTTCTTTATAAGAAATCCTCCAAATGAATATGGCGTAATCCCTTTATTAAAGAAGGTAGTGTAATTCCTTTATGTAACAAAGTTACCCCTCTCTCTCTCTCTCTCTCTCTCTCTCTCTCTCTCTCTTTATAAATTTCAACCACTCTCTTCTTTTCTATCGGGGAGTTTTATGTGGTTTGATGTATAATCTTATCCTTATAAACCCCTAAATTAGGTTTAATAAACTTTTACCTTAAGTTCTAAAAAATACTCCTCTACTTAAAATACCCCTTGCATGCTTTCACTTAAATCTATTGGCCCAAACTACTTTGACCCAATGACATAGTAATTTAATTGGACAATCCAAATAAGTTAGGTTGGGTATTTTAGGGAGGTTCACATTAGGAAAAAATTTCTTAAGTTAACCTAGCAATTTATGAAACCTAGATTAAGAAATTGATTTTCATTTTAGGAAACTGATTTCTATTTTAAAAAAATGATTTCCAATTAAGAAACAAACTTTCAAATTAGAAAATTGATTTCCAAATTAGGAAATTGATTCCTAATTTAGGAAACTAATTTCCAAATTAGGAAACTGATTCCTATTTTAGGAAATTTATTTTTATTTTAGGAAACGATTTTCCAATTAGAACTTTTTTTTCAAATTCTTCACTTCTCTTTATACATGTTAATGTTTAAACTTATGCACATGACTTAGTAAGCTTCTAGATATGTTGAAAAGGTATCGAGAAGTAAAAGACACTTTTTTATCTCTTAATATACAAATCAAGATTAGTTCTAGAAAGGCATCATGACTATCTAATTATTTAGAAATATTACTTAATCTGCAATAACCTTTCATAAGTATGGTTTCCATATAATTCAGTTCTTATGTCAATTTATCATAGTGTGATCTCAAACTTGGTTAGTTGTCTACTCGATTATGATCATATAATTTTTCTTTGATCTTTGAATATCTTAGCTCTCAAGTAAACCAATCATGCTCTATTGGTATACTTCTACTATGGTCACGGATTCTTGAGTAGACATTCATCGAAGTACGAGTATATAAAGAATGACATGTCCTATCTCGGTTATCTATCTATCTCCATTAGATTCATGATGCACCCAAGAATTATCCATATATAGCTCTTTACCGAGCCCATCAAAATGAATGTCAAAGTACACCAATCCTCTAATGAGATAAATATGATAACTCGTAAGTCAAAGGACAACTATCATGTCTAATGATATGTTCTTTAATATTATTCACTTGTGTGCTTTCTTTGGCATCGCCATTCCAAGTAGGTGTAAGATCTCACACTACTCGTCATATAGCAAGAGCATAGCACTCATAAGTTTTACCACATATCATCAATGTCTAATCTTGACAATATTATGACTTAGGATATTTAATGATATCATTTATGTGCATTGATGTTCGTCTCACATTTATTGATCAATCATCATGGCAATGCATATCATATGGACTTTTATCTAATTATATCAAATTATAAATAACATAAATTAATAGAAAAACTCCTTTATTAATATTAAAAGTATAATGATACGATATTTCAAATCATCCAAACAAGTTGGATCTTAGGCACCTCTACTAATAGTATTAATACCCAAAACTACCTCTTCCATAACCATCCCCCATAGAATACCCATACTCTAGCCTTTTAAAACTCTTTCTATCTATATTTTCAATTCCTTCACCATTACCACATGACATTGATTATTATTCATCACTTCAACCACTAACTTCCTAAGTCCATTCAAATACAATACTACATCCGTCAAAAGATCGATAATTACCTTTGATAGATGAGTAATGGATTCCTTTATTTTCTTTAAATATGTACTTCCTTTCATCATGGTTGTTGATTTTTAATCGATTTCTCCACATTTGTTAAAATCACTCCTTTACTACCAATTGATGTAGTTAAATTTCAACCAATAATAATTAGAAGAAATATAAAAGATCTAAACAAAAAATCAATACATACAAGTAAAGAAATCAATAATCAAGCCAACAAACATCATAACATGAAATACGAGTTTAACCATTGACAATAACATCAATTACATAGCATAAAGCAATAAAGAAAACCCACTTACAATACAACAAATAATACAACCAAAACACATCTTAAACACCTTAAAAAGAGAACTAAAGGCATGAAAATAAACTTAAACACCTTAAAAAGAGAACTAAAGGCATGAAAATAAACCTACTTACATAGATTAGGACTTTTCCTTAGCTTTTTCCCTTTTTCTTTCCTTCTTTTCCTTTCTTTTCCTCTTTCCCCCTTTCCTTGCCGTGACTTTCTCTCCCTCTTTTCACAATTGGTTTTCTCTTTTTCTTTCTTTCCTTTGAGTGAGCTACGGTTTGGCTAAAGAAAATGATCGGATTTCATCCTTTCCATATATATATGCACTCCCTTTTTCCTTGCATTCAATAGCTATACATATGGCTTGAATTAATTAGGCAAGGTGGAAAGCAAGTGGTGAGTCATGGGGAAGAGCTAGTTGGTTTGGCTTGCAATTTTGGGTGAGTTGGCCATGAATTCATTTAATGCATGGCTTACGTGTCTAACTACATGGCTTAGGTGTCTAATTACATACGTAAGCTTACTAAACCCCCTAACTAACTTGGTTCAAGTAACTAAACATATTTTTCTTTCACTAAATTTCAGAAATTCTCCCTCTAAAATTCAAAAATTCCTTTCGCCAAAATAGTCCCGCCGTGATGCCTCATGACCAACTTCGTACTAAAATAGCCATAACCCTTTCTATATATATCTAAACAAAATAAAATTTTATAGAGATATAGTAGACACATAGAAGAACAACTTTTATTCTTTATGTTTTATCCAAAAATCACTCTAAAATCATCCAATAAATCACCTAAAAGTTTAGATAGAATTTAGTCCTTAAAACACTAATTTTGCATATTTGATTTCTTTAATAGTTAAACAATTGATCTCAAGCACAATAAATTTAATTTAACATAAATCACACATTTCAAGCATTATTTTCTCATGGTGTAATGAGAATGATATATGTAAAGAGATAAATATTCTACAACGTGTCATTTTATGGTTCAAGATTTTTATGGATGTTACAATAAGGATGAATGTTTTAAAGATAAGCATTAACCTTATTAGATAAGGTTGAATGTTTTAAATGATAATAATCAAGTATTCCACATATAAAATAACTCCTAATCCTTGAAGGATAAGAAAGCAATAACCTAGAGTTCTTTATGGACTTAAAGCCACCACTCTCCTTGTCCTTAGAAGACAAGGAAACTCTCCCCTATATATAGGAAGAGAGATGCAGCAAGGAGGAGAGGAATGACCTAATAGAGTATTTTGACCAACAAAAAGAAAAGGGGAGAATTTTAGACCAAAAAAAAAAAAAGAAGGAGAAATTTTGGCTAGCCTCCAAAAAAGTTAGGATACACGGTCAAGAGAGAAAATAAAGGAGAAAATAGTTTTCTCTTAAACCCGAGTAAGAAATAATCTTTCCTCCTTGTTTAAGGTTATCGTAAAGTTACTTGGGATTGATTTCTAGAGGAAATACTTGATCGAAAAGGTGAAGCTAGCACCCTATTAATTTTGAGTGCTTCTTAGTGGATACTTGGGCTGCATGGATCATCAATAGAGGCTAGACACTTGGACGACTAATCAAAGAAAAGGAATTTAGATCTACACTATAGGAGGTAATCCTTTATTTTAGCTTATTATTCATGTATGTATGATTAGTAGATTCAATAACATGATCTTGAGGCCTTAGATAAAGGAAAAATTTTTATTTATTCTACACCTCCATAGGATGTATGATCCTTCGGAAGCGAAGTATTTTTTGAGATTTGTCTTACCAGAGTACAAATCTCATCAAGCATAATTTACATGTCATGCATATTGAGAATAATATTTTTGATAATATTTTTAAAACAATCATGAATGTACTTGGGAAAAGCTAAAGATAATGCCAACTCTAGGGAAGACTTGAAACTCTTCCGTAAAAGGATAGAATTAGCAAGGAATGATGCATCTAGAAAGTATCCTAAAGTTGCATATACTTTGTCGAAACAACAAAAAAAAAAGATTGCTTGAATGTATAAAGCAACTCGGTTCCTTAAGGGATATATGTCCAATATAGCTAGATGTGTTGATATATAGCATGACAAACTTTATGGGATGAAAAGTCATGATCGTCACATCTTCATGCAACGTTTACTTCCAATTGCATTTTAGGAGTTTTTATCGAAAAATGTTTGGCAATCACTTACGAGTTGAGTTTATTTTTCAAGCAATTGACGTTTACGATTATAAAGCAAGAGGATATGTTACAACTTAATGATGAGATACCATCATTTTTTGTAAACTAGAACATATATTTCCACCTAGTTTTTTTTTACTCCATGGAATATATTTCAATTCATCTTCCATATGAGGCATGTATTGCGGGACTTATGCAATATTGATGGATGTATCGATTTGAAAGGTATTGACGTTCAATTTAAAAGTAAAATTAAATAAATTTTTTACTTTGGAACGTTAAAATTATTCATATTTATAGGTATCTATAGAAACTAAAAAATAATGTTAAGAATAAAGCTAAAGTGGAAGGATCAATATGGAATGAATATTTGATCGAAGAAGCCTCTCTATTTTGCTTGCATTATTTTGAGCCTCATGTGTATACAAGGTATCAAAAAGTGCCTCGCAATTTTGAATTCAACAATAAAGAAGAAAACCACATTGAAGAGATGTTATCCGTATTCAAACAAACATGTCGATCAATTCGATACAAAATAAGAAAATTGACATAACTAGAATACAAAGCGATCCGCCAATATATATTGTTGAATTGTGAAGAAGTCAAACCTTACATTGAGTGAGCTTAACCTATTTATTATGTTTAATAATTAATATTAAGAAGATAGTAGAGACTAACTCATGTTTCTTAATAATTCTCTTATCTTTAGTGGATTTCTTATCGAAATGCAACGAACAATTCATTCATGTTCGAGAATGAAGTCGATGCTCTAATTGAAAATAAGTTTGCCTCTTGGTTTAATAAATATGTAAGTATGATGATTTTATATGTTTATTTTGTTGATAGCATGAATAGAAAGATAAATAAATTTAGAGGTGATTTTATGTTTAACTTATAGGCACAAAATGCATAAGCAATTAACACGAAAGACAAGTTCTTGAAAGATCTCACTCAAGGTCCATTGTTAATCGTTAGATTATACAACGGTTATTTTGTTAATGGTTATAGGTTCCAAACACTTGAGGGATTTGTGAAAATTAGGTCTTGCAATAATGGTGTATATGTTAAAGGAAGTAATTATAGCTCGAGTGAGAGTGACTATCATGGGATGTTGACAAAAAATATTGAAATAGAGTATCTTGCATTATCAATCAAGAGAACCGTATTGTTCGGATGTGATTGGTTCGATTCCACACCACAAGGAGCAAGGGTTCATATACACTACAAACTTGTGAATCTTAACTTTAAAAAAACCTTGAACAATTATCAACCATTTGTCCTAGCATCACGATCGGCTCAAGTGTATTATATGGAGTACCCTAGCTTAAGATTCAACTCGTTAGTATTGGTGCCTAAGATCCAACCATGTTTGGATGGGCCTAAGTTGATGTATTATTACATAATTTAATAAAGAAGTCATTCTATTAACTCTTATATTTACATGTTGATAAATTCATTAGAGTTAGATAGAAGTCCTTATGATATGCATTTGCGGTAGTGATTGATCGAAAGATATGAGAAAAACACTAATGCACATAAATGATATCACTAAATGTTCCAAGTCATAGCATTATCGAGAATGGACATTGACAATATGTGGATAGACTTGTGAGTGCTATGCTTATGCTATATGATAGCTGTAAGAGATCTCATACCTATTGGCATGATGATGCCAAAGCAAGCACTTAGGTGATTTATGGTAAAGAACATATCACTAGACTTGACTCGCTATGAGAACCCATTTGGATTTAGGCTATAGGAATCTCATAGGAGATGGATACAAATGGTTCTTAGATTTGAAGTCATCATGGTTATCTCATTAGAGGACTTATAAACTTTGACACTTGTTTCGATGGACCTATTAATGGGTTACACGTGGGCGATTTGTTGGGTGCTTTAGAAATCCAATGGAGATAGGTGTATGACTAAGATAAGACATGCCATTCCTTCTATGCTAAAGGAGTTATCACATTGCACTTTGATAAATGTTTGCTCAAGAAATCTTTGGCCATAGTAGTAGTATACCAATAGAGCATAATTTGTTTAATCTTAAAGCTTAGACATTTTGGAATCGAAGAAAACTTATGTGATCATAATCAAACAAGACTAATAACCAAGTTCGAGATCACACTTGTGATAATTTGACATGAGCACCGAATTGTATGGTAACCATGCTCGTGACGAGTAATAATGGATTAACTAATCCTTTTAGAGAATTGGATAGTCATGATGCCTTACTAGAAGCCAATCTTAATTTATGTATCAAGAGCCTATTGAGGAGTCCTTTATTCTTGATACATTGGCAACATATTTAGAAGCCTATTGAGTCACACATAAGTTTAAATATTCACATTACAAATGAGAAGAGTAAACATTGGAAAAAGTTTCCAATTATAAAAGTTGCCTATTTTGGAAAGAGATTCCAAAATGAAAAGTTTCCTAAATTGAAACGTTTTCTATTTTAGAAATCAGTTTTCTAATTTGGAAGTTAGTTTCAAATATGGAAATAAAGAACCTAAAAGGAAAGGAGTTTCCTAATTTAGGTTAAATGGTATTTTGAAAAATTACTTCCTAATGTGGCACTTACCAAAATAATCTAAGAATATTTATTTGGATAGTCCAAATAAATTAATTAGGGTTAAATTGTTTTGGCCCATTAGATTTAATTAAAAGGCTTAAAAATAATTTTGGTGGGAGGATAAACATCAACCTTATTCAATAAGGATGAATGTTTTAAAGATAAACATTAACCTTATTAGATAAGGTTAAATGTTTTAAATGATAATAATCAAGTAGTCGACATATAAAATAACTCTTTATCCTTAGAGGATAAGGAAGCAACAACCTAGAGTCATTTATGGACTCAAAGCCGCCACTCTCCTTATCCTTGGAGGATGAAGAAACTCTCCCCTATATATAAGAAGAGAGGTGCGGCAAAGGAGGGGTGAATGACTTAATAGAGTATTTCAGCGAACAAAAGGAAAACAGGGGAGAATTTTGGCCAAAAGAAAAAGAAGAAAGAGAAATTTTGGCCAACCTTTAAATATTAGTTAAGGCACACGGATAAGAGAAAAAATAAAGGAGAAAATAGTTTTCTCCTAAGCCTTAGCGAGAAATACTCTTTCCTCGGTTAAAGTTGTCACAAAGTTGCACGGGATTGATTTCTAGACGACATACTTAATCGAGAAAAAGTGAAGCTAGCACCCCATTAATTTTGAGTGCTTCTTAATGGATACTTGAGCTACGTGGATAATCAATAGAGGCTGGACACTTGGTAGCTAATCAAAGAAAAGGAATTTAGATTTATGCTACAAGATGTAATCCTTACTTTAGCTTATTATTCATATATGTATGATTAATATATTCAATGGCATAATTTTGAGGCCTTAGATGGAGAAATTTTTTTTATTTATTCCGCACCTCTATAGTTTGCATGATCCTTTAGCTACAATCGAGATTGGTGGGCTATGTGTAAGATCAAAGCTAGGTCCGTGTTTGACTTTGCTGAATCATCGGCTATGGTAGAACAAAATATTGAACCATGTCAATAGGATGATTCGAAAATTCGACATGAATTAATAGACGACGTCGAGGTCTGTCCCTTTGTTGAATGATCTAAATGGATCATTTGTAGGTGTAGAAGTAGGTGTAGTCGGCAAAGAAAATGATTGTGACAATATTTTAGATGATGAAGTTGATAACTTAAACAATTAGTAAGATAGTTCGAATTAAATTTATATTTGATTTGTTGTATTAATAAGAAATTATGTAATTTTTTCTATTTATTAATTTATTAATTTTGGTTTTCCTACCTTCACTAAATATTTATTGTATATTTTGATTGTTTTATATCAATAACAAATTATGTATTTTAATTTATTTACCCATGAATGGACTTTAATAATATATTTATTGTATTTTTTTCTTTAAAGTTAGATCATATAGCAATGACTTGTGGTAATCATGGTTTTCGTCATTCCTTTAGAGGCACTACCGGATCACGTTTCGATAGTCATGGATGAGCATAACTATCGAGTGTAGTCCATTAGGATCCCTTACTAGTATTGGTCGTAGGTCTCCAACGATAGGATTTTTTCATGGATCCCACGAGTTCCGTAGTCATGGAGCTAACACATATGCATCGACGGGTGTTTCTATATCTACACTTGAGGTTCCACCACCGACCTCCGAGAATGGCTCCTCCGCACACGTGTCTAACACTTTAGAGAGTTCTCATAGCTCATCTAGTCAGCAATGAATTGTTTCTATCGATTATAGATCGTATGTATTTTTTTTTAATATATAATTTCAATAATTACTGCATTTAAAATATTTTTTTCATCGTTTTGTTGTTTGCTTGATAGATTGATTCCGGATAATAAAGATTATTCTATGACGATCTATGAGATTTTTAAGGAATGAGTCGACAAGAAAGGATCGTCATGGAAGGATGTCCCCAACGTCATTAAAGGCTTCTACTTTAGTGGATTTAAGGTAACATATTTATAATTTTCTTTATAATTACACAAAAAATTTTCTCGTCAAATAAGGTATATAGATTTTTTTACTTGTTTAGAAATTTTTGAATGGGATGTGGACATCGATCCATTTATTAGAGGGCATAGGAGTGTGTTACTTGGAAATGCTATGCTAACTTTGTATACAAGATCAGTTTGATGAGTGAACGACCTTAATATATGAGTTAGGAGGCATGAGATGCGTGATAACTTGATTTAAAGAAACTCGATTGTGTGGCTCGTTTAGAGCAATCATTGTAAAATCGATTGTTGGAGATCGATGGTCCCGGTTCGGGTCCTTTCGGATATACGGGGACTCGATATCTTTACGAGAGCATGTACGTCGGTTGGTAAATTACACTCTTTATTATTATTTACTTATTTTAGAACATTTCAATTTTGGACTTGTCATATTCTTTGTAATGGTTTTTTTTTAGGCAATAGAATTGGGACGTTAATGAACGAGTTTTGAGTTGTTCCGGAGGACTCACAAGAAATGTGATGGTTCATTCATCGATATTCACTCCTAACGAGACATAGGTTAGTATTTTTCAATTTTAAATATTAAATATGAAAATTTATTCTCAAATTTATTTTAATATTATAAGGATGATATTATTATTTTGATAATGCAAGGCCGTGTAGAGCGACTAATCAATGAGTAAGTTGAGGCTCGGAGGGAGGTAGGAATCTTTGAGCCGAAGTAGATTAGAATGCCATATACTCGTAGAATGTTAGAGAGAAGAAGAAAATATTTTATGGGATCGGCACACGGTTGGTGCATTATATGTCTAGGTCAAGTGGCGGTAGCTCTTCATTTGCGAAATCGCAATGCATGATAAATTCAGCTAGCGAATAGCTTTGGATGGACTACGAGGCTACGAAGGAAGAGGTGATTGAGCTTAAGGAGATTATTTGTAACATGAAGTCTCAATACGATTTGATGGCATCCTTACCGATGCAATTTGGAACGAACATCCGGGTTGTCTATAGATTCATCGATCATTCGGTAATCTACTAGTCCTTCCACTCAACCTTCAATCGAGCTCTCAACATAGTATGAGGGTGAGGATATGAGATTAGACAAGCGGGATGAGTGATGTAATATTCAATTACTTTGTTTTTTTTTTTGTTTTTTTATGAAACGTATTCTAGAATGATTTTGTTAATGTTATTTTATTTTTCATATATACATGATTGCTTATGATTGTTTATTATTAATTTTAATTATTAAATATCATATTAATAATATAATATAATATAACTTTTGAAAATGTGAACAAAAGCAAAGGAATTGCAAAAAAATCATTTTTGAAAATAGCGACGAATTGGTGACAATTTCGTTTTTCGAAATAGCGATGGGATAATGATGGATTTATTTTCAAAATTAGCGACGAATTTATTTTCAAAATTAGTGATGGATTAGCAATATATTTATCTTCAAAATTAGCGATGGATTAGTAACGGATTTATTTTCAAAATTAGCGACGTATTAGCTATGAAAAAAAAGGCCATCGTACAACAAATTTAGCGACATAGTTTTTAGGTTTAGTGACAGATTTTGTATCACTAAATTTAGCAATGGACTGAGTATTCGTCGCTAAAATTTAGCGACCAACAAAATAGCGATGGAATTGTTACGTTTAGCGACAAAATATTCGTCGCTAAACTCAATATTTTTTTTTTTTTGGTAATGATTAGCACCTAAAGGTAAAACAAGGCACTTTGTAGGAAGTCTACTAGTTTTAATCTCAAGATGTTAACCATTCCCAAGCAAGAGCCTTCATCAACATTAATGCCTATTAAGGAGTTTTTTTTTAAAAAATTACTTTCAATCTAGAGCACAATTCAAACCATCGAAAACTCTCTTAACATTCAGCAGAATTTCTAAATCATTAAGCCAAAAGCGGATTGTATCATCGGCATATTGAGGGTGACTAACCCTTATTTTATGGCCCATATTAATGCCATTGAAAATCCCTCTAGCAGCGGCTCTATTTGGAAGTACTGCGAGTCCCTCTATACCCAAGTTGAAAAGAAAGGGAGACGGTAGGTCTTTTTGACTGATACCTCAAAAAACATCGAATTTAGAAATAGGTGACCCATTAATCGGGATAGATAGCTTGAAGGTACTAATGCACTAAGAAATCCACATCCTCCATCCGACACCGAACCATATATGTTTCATGATGCTTAATAAATAATCCTAAAAAGCTGAAGTCAAAGGTTTTTTTGCAAAACAACTTTCAAAATAAAGCCTTAGATCTTGGTTTTCTTCATGCCATGAATGATCTCACTAGCAAGTAAAGCACAATCCAAAATCTGCCTTTCGGAGATTAAAGTCGATTGATTCTCATTACAACTTCGGACATAGTTTCTTGTAACCAACAAGAGAGAACTTTGGCTATGACCTTGTACAATCCAATGACAAGACTAATAATTAGAGTGCCAAAACCATCCAAGGACAAAAGGATTGGTGATTGGAGAATGCCACAATTCAAGAAGCTAAATCTTATGTTTATCCTATAAATCATGCAACAAAATGGATGTTCTTTTACCTTTGTAATTTAGTTCATTGTAATTCTCAAAGAGGACGATGTTCTTATTAAATGACCATCTCACTCAAAAGAGCTTAAACTCGTTAGGCGATGCTCTATAATATAATTTATTTGGCTCTCTAATACACTTCCTTAAGTGAAATTCCTAACATTTAGATTTAAAATTTACACGAGTCTATATTGTCTTGTGTTATTACTTGAAAAAATAAGGGTAGGGAGACTTGAACTCAAGACCAATTGGTTAATTAAGCTTTGATACCATATTAAAAAACTATCTCAACCATAAAATGAAGTCTGTCTAAATATATTTTATATTAATATCTAATAGTTTTCAAACTAGAAAAGATTCTTAAAGGCATACGAAAAGAAAAGTTTAAGAAATTGCACCAAAATGTTCTTCGAGTAGATAGGAATTTTATTTCTCTCTCTCTCTCTCTTTTCCCCGATTTTGTAATTGTATTCCAAAATAATTCACTACCAAGATGCTATTCTTGCCAACCTCAATAACAATTATTACTTAAACCATAAAGGTGTTTTGTCCTTAAACCAAGTGACACTAACATATAAGTCTTCTAATTTGCAAGCCCGTAAGCACCTCAAATGGAATTTTCCCCCTGTCAAGTATGATGAGTTTCTTATGGTTATGTATGAGCTACGATAGCGCCACCACATTTTTAGGTATTGAGTTACTAGAAGATGTTTCTACTTGTACATATGGTTCGACATCTCGAGTACGCCATCCCGAACAACAAAGGCAAGCAATAGTTCCCCGGATTTCTCGTTTTCGAAGCTAAAAGCATATAACTTTGCTTGATGTATTTGTTCCTTTCTCTCCCGAATTTCCCTACTCTTAACTACTTTGATTGAAGGATATATCCGCCATAAGGCTTACATAATGACTATCCTATTTTGACATTGTATGCAATAAAATTTAGAATTTTTTTTTCCTTGTAAGTGCTAAGCAAGATATTAGGCATGTATATGCCTCCGGATATCCCAAATATTACAAGGCTACTCAATCACTACCGACAGGAAACTTCTTGTTGCTTGGTACTCACATTTGCGCGACTTCAATCCTTCCAGGACTTTTCAATCAAACGTAGGTAGGCTTGCTGGTTCTTTACTCAAACCACTAAATACAATTAGACCATCACAAAGTGGTACCACTCCCGATTGGGACAACGTTCTTTCTTTGGTTTTTCATAGAGTGGCGCATTGAGCTACATATATTGATGATCATTTTGTTTATTCTGGAAATGATTTGCTTATTAGCTCAAATAAAATCAAAGAATGGATAAATACTTCAAGAACTCGTCGTTTGGGCTCCCCGAATAGATAGTTTATCCTTTTATTGTTGGGGCCTAGTTTTATTATTTTTAGAAATGTTGTTGTTTAGTTTGTTGTCTTATTTGTACTATCAACTCGTTATTATAGCAACTTTCCCGCTAGCTCTTTTCTTTTTTATATATTGATCGATTTTCATAAAAAAAAAGACCATCACAAAGTGGATAAAATATTCTAGGGATGGGAAACCTTATTTCTTCAAAACAAAGAAAACAAATCTTTCCTTTCTCTTCGCCATATTAAATCCTGGTTATGAATCACGGCATGGTTTCGTAGGGAAAGAAAAGCCATGTATTTCGAGATGCACAAACCCGTGGTGAAAATTGCCAGCAATCCATGTTTTTCGAGATGCAGTAAACTTCAGTGCTCTCTTTCACAAAAAAAATAAAAAACCATCACACAGATACACAATCATTCATGCGCCTCAGAAATGCTTTCAGAGAGTCCTGTCTGAAAGTAAAATGTATTCATTGCAAAGCATAGCATAAAACAAGTCTACATTGTGAGAAAAGATAGAGTAAGCTCTATAATTTCTATCGCAAACAGATATACATGTGATCATTCTATTGTAACCTCCTCCATAGTTGTTCCACCTTTTGTTCGTGCCTTTCGAGGATTCAATATAGATGCCTCGTTAGCTGTGGCATTTTCTTACTAGATTTAACCTGCCTGCTTTGTAGTGTCTTTGTCACCCAACTTTCAGTTTTGCAACCGCTCTCTCATTTCTTCTTCAACTTTTAGCAATTTCTTTTTATTGAGTTGCCTACTAGCATTTAATCGCATCATGCATTACGCCATGCCAATTCCATCTCATTAGAACTCATAGGTGCCAATGAGGTTTCTTCATACTCCATTATCCCTTTTTTCCCTTCTTCCACCCATCGTTTCACAACATATTGCACTAGGATAGAAGTTATACACTTTACATTTAGAATTCGTAAAGCATGACAAGATAATATCCCTTGTGAATCAAACATTTTACAGCTACAGTAAACAACATTATTCTTTGCATCATATTGCAAAACACGCACTCGAAACTTAATGATAGAACATTGAAACCATAGAAGAATTTCTTGCTTCAGGAAAATAAAAATCCGTTTAATCTCTACAATTCAAGAACTTTATTTAAGGGATGAAGAAGACCAGCATTGATTGAAAATAAAAATTTCAAAACCGCGATATCTATTATAACAACTGCAAAATCGAACAATTAGAACGTAAAATCGAAAGTCTTAAGGCAGAAAAATGGCAAAGATTTTGCAAACTAAATTTAATTTGAATGTCTTCATTGGACATTTAAACCTTTGAGTTGTCTACCTCAATCATATCTTTGAGTGAAACAAAGCTTGGCTTGTGAACAAAACATGTACCGAAACCATATCTGTCTTTGTGCTGTATTGCTCCATTTTGAATTGTAACCCCATGAGTGTCCACCTCTGTAAAAATTTTCTTTCCATGATTGTACAAAAGCATAATGTCGCATCCCATTAACAGAATATTTCCATTCTTTAAGAAGTTATTCAGTTTCAACTCTAAGAAGTTATTCAGTTTGAACTCATATGAGTCTTGGATTACAAGTATTTTCGTCCAAGATTCTGCAACACCATATTCTTTCATCAGCCACACATCTATAGCGAGGTCGTCGGAGGTCTGAAAATACATACAGAGCTGGGACTCTCCAAAAGTGCTGATATCAAGAGTCAAATATTCAAGATATCTATGAGGAGGTGCTGAGAATGTTCTAAATTGCTCTCTGTCAAAATCGAAAGCACATATTTCGAGATAGCCTGAAGAACCATATAGTTTTTTCGGAAGCCAGTGAAGAGATTCATTGACGAAAACATTCTTATGTTCTAAGAGGCTAAAATGCAAGGAAGTGTAATCATATAGCGGGGCAAACCCAACACTTCTCCATGACTCAGTGCCTAATGTGCATACCTCAGCTAGAGCTTGTGAATTACCAGGCATATGTTTTTCTTTTTTATAAGTAATTCTGATAGCCTTAAAACGATTAGATTTGGGACTAAACCCTAATCCGCATAAATGTGAGTGCAAACCCTTTTCCTCATCAAGTGGTGGAAGATTCAAGTACTCACCTGTAAGTGGATTTGATATGTGCATAATGACCTTACCAAATTTACCATGAGGATATAGGTGTAGACAAACCAAGCCGTTACATGAGTTGATGAACTGCACATTAAATAAAACCTGTATAGGGAAACTGAACTCTGCTTCCAAATTACAGTAGCTAGACTTTCCTTGAATTCAAGCCAGTGGATGAATCGCCCAGACAAACCTCTGGGAAAGTCAACTACCTCTTGAACACAAAGCAGCACATCAGTGAGTTGTTGGTGAAGCTTAGCAAAATTAGGGTTTGCAAGAATATTTTTCCATGACTTACAAACATATCTACATTGAATAAGAGTTGTGATAGGGAGCTTCAGAAAGATCTCTTCGAGGATGTTGTGGGGCAGGATTGATCTACTCGACATTGTTTTGTTTTTCAGACGAAATCAGCAGAGGGATTGTAGCCGCTGCTCCTCTATATAATTAGGGTTCATTACCTGTAATATGGACACTAATATATTTATAGAAGCTCCAATAACAAGTCCTACATACCTAGGAAACTATTTTTAACAAAGATTTGTAACCAGCACTAAAAGTAAGAAACTAATACCTATTAGGAGATCAAATCCTTAGAACACAAGAATATAATATTAATACCAACTTGATTTAATACCAACAACTAATATATATTTGATGGTCTCTAGAACAATAAAAGAGATTTGATGGGCCACTGGTTGAATGTTGGCCTAGAAATTATTCGATAGTTTCAAATTTCGACTTCAACCTCCTCACCTTGTATTCCGCACGAATAGTTGCTTTCCAAGTTAAATGTTCTTCCACAGTGGATCATACTCAAAACGATACTCTCTATGTCCATCTTTCTTAGAAATCGTCTTTTTTAATTTTTAACATATTTTAAGAAAGTTATTAATTGTTATGTTATATCAGTATTTTTTATTCATACTTAAATAGAAAAAAAAGAAAAAAAAATCTTTTTACTAAAATTATTAGTTATTAAATTTAATTTTACATTACATGAAACCAATATTAATTTTAAGAAAAAAATCTATCCAAAATTAAAGTAGTAAATCAAAGAAAAATTTATTAAATTAATTAAAGATCAAGTTGAAAATAATTATGAAAAAGTAACATAATAATGAAAATATTATAATCCCAAAATTTGCATATGTAGTAAAGTCCCTATAAGAATAAATATTTCCCATCTAACAAAAATTTTCTTTTCAAATTTTTATACTAAATGTATTTATATGCATAAAGAGAGTATAAAAAATAGAGATTTTTTTGTTAGTGAAGAGCATGAAATGAAGCAAGAATTGATTTTTTCTTATCAATTAGGGTCATTTTAGGAAAGTATATTATTGAAAAATTTTAGGAGACATGTATTTTGGGAATATAAATTGGAAAAATCTATTTAGGATATATAGAAGGAGTACTTCATTTTTCCTAAAGAGATTATCATATTTGACTTTTCATGTATTAAGAATGTCATTAACTGATATGTAATGCATGAAAATCATGTCAGGTTGAGACTTGTGTTGGTTAAGTTTCTCATTGTTTATTATTTGTAAAAAAATTACACTTGGAATTGCAGTCTATGACTACATCTTGTTATATATGTAGTATATGGAAGTGAACCTTTTTAAGTGTTTCTTTTTATTATTCTTATTTTTTTAACCGTGAAGCTGTATGCATTGATGGTTGAGACGGCAGTGAAAAAACTAATAACAATGCATCAATTAGTCTGGGATAAAGTTCTGAGGGTAATTTAATGGGAATGTTTGTGTACGGTCAATTTATAGAATGATATAAGTTAGACGAACAAGATTAGCCAACATTAATATTTATGCTGTATGCTATAAGTTTTGCTATTCGCGAACAAACAAGATTAGCCAAATTAATATTTATGCTGGAAGGAAGGTTTTAAGTTAGACGATGATCCGTTTGAAACGAAGAAAGTGACTAGATTAGAAACAAGGGCGGGATGTAAAGCATTTATGATGTATGGACTGTCACTTATTTTCATGCACATAATCATAGACTTGCGTTGCCATAAAAAATCATTTATTGACAAATATCAAAAGTATTATGAAATAATGAATGTCTATTTCATATTTTTCATTATTCATATGATTTAATTTACCATTCAATATGAGAAATTGAAAAGATGATGTAATTTATTTAATTATTTATGCATATTTTAATGATTCATAGTCCTTTTAAATTCTCTTCTTAATCTTGAAGCCTATAAAAAGCTTAATTGTTCATTAGTTTATGTATAAGTATTTTGTAGAGATTGAAAAATTATTTGGAGTTGTTATCTCTTGTATTTATTTTATCTTATAGTAAATTCATTTTTCTATCATTTTTCTCTTCAATTATACTATTTTTACTACTTCTTTTATAACGGAAAGATAAAGTGAAAGTTGATGAGTGTTAAGCTAGATAGTTGATATTAAATTTCATTAATAAAAAAAAGATTTGAATTAGGTAGTCCATTCTTAACTTTATATATTAAATATTTATTTATTTATTTATTCAATTTCCCTCACTTACAATTCATTTTTAGGGGTATGTTAAGTGCTTGGGTTCCACAATTTGTGTTGGGACGTGGGCCTTTTTGATGTAATACCCTAATTTACATTCTATGCTTTGGGTGTATATTTATTTTGCTAAGTATATTCATATCATGCTTTTATTATTATTGACAAGTGTTTTTGTTTAGAAAATTAATGTTGCTAAGTCTTATCTCGTAAATCATGAATTAATTGACAAGTGAAAGACTTATAAACTATGGTTTAATTAAATAATTTTTAAGGGTATATTAAAGCTTATACATGTTCAACTTAGGATTTAAATTTAATTAGTGACCTAAATATGTGTTAATCTAGAAAATAATATCCTAGTTAGAGGTTACACCAAAATTAAAATGTCTAATTTAAAACATCCACCTTAGGACTTGTGCCTCATTAAGGCTATTTTTGTCTAAAAGTTACGATCAAGAGAGGGAAATTAAAAAAGGAAAATTTACCTAGGCTTTCATTTGACATTTCATTTGCCTCCACCTATCTTTAAGAGAATTTGAACAATAAGAGAGAAAGACAACAAGAGAGACTTAAACACTTGGAAGGAAGCAAGAGAGAAACTGAATTTCTCAAGAAAAAGAGTCGAAAGTACCAAGACGAATTAAGCTTAGCCAAAAGGAGGAGAAAACATATGAGAGAAGGAAAGGGTTGTTTTGATCGAGAGTTTGAGAAAGCCATAACAGAATTTTAAGCATGACAAAGATGGTTTTAATTACATTCATACATAGTTACACTTATTGATCTTTAGCTCATTTCGTTTTTTTTTTTTTTTTTTTTTTTTTTTTTTTTGGTAGATGAGCACAGCAATGCTTAAAAATATATTAGATTGATTGAGGATGTTGGTCGGGAGCTATAAAGTTTTTCAAATTTGGTACTACAAGTCTAGGTTTAGAATTTAAAGTTTAAACCAATGCTAGGTTTCAATCACTTTTGTATATTGTCTAGATTCGATCATTTTGAGATTATAGGTTGATCTTTTTGTTTATTTTGACATGTTAACATATATATATTTATTGGATTAATGATTATACGAAGTGATGTCAATTTTTGATATATATGTGTGTGTGTGTGTGTGTGTGTGTGTGTGTGTGTGTGTGTGATTAAAGATAAACGAAATGTTTATGGATGAATTGAGGTTTATGAATGGATTAGGCTTTAATTATACACTTGATAGTTCTAAATCGAAGAATGAAAATAAGAATGGTTTAGATTATGTAATCGGGAAATTATGGAAGAAAAATTTATTAGCCTTAATGTCAAATTTTAGGAAGCCTTAAACTTTAAACTAAATAAGAAATTTCAATATGCATTGTCATAAAGATCCATGATAGAGGAATAGTGTATTAGCACTCTCGTCTCCCATTAGGTCTGTAGGTATTATGCAGGTGGTATACAAGTAATTAGACTTAGCAAGCTTAAATAGTACATGTAAACTTGAGCTCCGATAATATCATCAATAATTGTGTGTTTAAATTGCTAAATGTGAACTTTTTATCTAATACTTGGCAAATGTGATTGATGACTATGTGTTTTGTTTATTTCATGAGTTATATTACATGATTGATATTTGTTGGATATGTTTGATATTGATGTGTGAATTATAGCATTTGTATGAATCTATGGAAATAAGAATAAGATGGCAAGGGGAAACTATCATGGTGCGGAGAGCAAGCACGAGAGCTACAAACCAAGAGGAAAATGATGGGTTTACGGAATATGAGGTTTCGACCGAGTAGATGCTAAAGTTATTATGACAATAATGATAGATGATATAGCAACAAGAATAGAGATGTAATGAGCGAGATGGGAGTCCTAATGGCCATTAAGCAACCACTAGCAATAGCAAGGCCATAACATAGGGTTAACATGTTGAGGGGTTAAAAAAGTTCAACCTAAATTTATTTATGGGCAAGTTTAACCCTATATTGTTGAGGAGTGGATAGAATCCTTAGAGATGATCTTCGAGCATATGGTAATGAGAGATGAGGATAGGGCGTTTTGTGCCATATTCACGTTGGTCGATGATGCACGAACTTATTGGGAATAGGCAAAGGTTTATTTGGATGTGCTCAACCTTATATGGGCATAATTTAAATGGGTCTTCAATGAGAAATTCTTCTTCGATGGTGTGAAGTCAAAGATTCAAGAGTTCATGAAGTTAGAGTAAGAGGACATGTCAATGACTAAATATGTTCAAAAGTTTGAGCACATTAGTCGATTTGCAACCTTTATGTTAGGAGATGCTCGTATAAAAGAGGGGACACTTTTGAGAGGCTTGAAACCCGAGGTATGTAGTGTAGTACATGTGTCTATAGATGGTTACAATGTTATGGTCACCAAGGCACTAGAAATTGAAGAAAGATGCATCATATGGAGGTTTAAAATAAGACAAAAATTTTTCCTCCATCTATGGCTTCCAAGATCAAGTCGTTGAATTTACTAATCATACATACATGAATTAAAGATTGAGTAAAGGATTACCTATTGTAGCAAAAGATTTAGCCTTTATAAAAAAAAGATTCATCCTAGATGTCTAGCCTATATTGATAATCTACATAATCCAAACACCCATACAAGAAGCAATAAGATGTTGTAGAGTGCTAGCTTTACTTTTTTCCGACTTGTTTAATTTTTCTCTTTGTAAATCTATTTTAGGATATTTTGTGATAACCCTAAGAGAAGAGAGAGAGTTAACATAATTTTTAGGAAGAGAAAGCTATTTTATCTCTTCTTTTTCCTATACTATGTGCCTCTTAAAAATTCACCTCTCTTTCCTATTTATAGGGAAGTGGCTTCCTTGTCCTCCAAAGATAAGGAAGTTATGGGAACAAGTCCTACATGGACTCTTGGTTATGATTTCTTAGTCCTTCAAGGACTATGAGTTGTAATACATATGAGCTTTTTTTATTTTATCCTTGTAAACCTTGAGCTTTATTAAATAGGGCTTAAGTTTATCCTTCTATCAAAATATCTTCTAAGCTTTTAAATTAAGCCTATTGGTCCAAAATTTTTTGGTCTAATGAATTACTAATTAATTTAGACAATCCAAATAAATTGGGTTAGATATTTTTAAGCACCCATATCGGAAATAATTTTTCAAATTACCCTTAAACCTAAATTAGGAAACTAATTTTCTTTTTAGGTAACTTTCTTTTAAACTTGAAACTAAATTATAAATTAGAAAAATAATTTCTAAAATAGAAAACTTTTCATTTTAAAAAACTCATTTTCAAAGGAGGAAACTTTCTATTTTTGAAAACGTTTTCCAAAATAAGAAACTTTCAAAATTTGAAGCCTTTTTCAAAATCTTTGCTTATCTTTTCTTATGTGAATGCTTAAACTTATGTGTGTGACTCAATAAGCTCCTAGATATGTTGGCGATATATTAAGAATAAAAGAAACCTTTTTTATCTCTTGATACATAAATCAAGATTGATCTTTAGCAAGGCATCACAATTATCAAATTCTCTAGAATGATTAATTAATCTATAATTACCTTTTACTAGTATAGTTATCATACAATTCAATCCTCATATCAATTTATCATAACCTCGATCTCAAACTTGATTTTTAGTATGTTTGATTATGATTACATAAGTTTTCTTCGATTCCTAAATGTTTTAACTCTAGAGTGAATGAATTATGCTCTATTGGTATCCTCGTAATATGGCCACGCATTCCTTGAGCAAACATTTATCAAAGTGCAATGTGATAACTTTTTTAGCATATAAAGAATGACATATCCTATCTTAGTCATTCACCAATCTCCATTAGATTCCTAGTGCACCTAACGAATCACCCATGTATAGCTCTTGACCGAGCTCATCAAAACGAGTGTCAAAGTACATAAATCCTCTAATAAGATAATTATGATGACTTCAAGTCAAAACATAAGATGTACCAATCTCGTATGAGATTCCCATAGACTAAACCAAAGGGGTTCTTATGATGTGTCAAGTCCAAGTGTAAATTATCCAACAGAGAATCACCTAAGTACTTCCTTTGGTATCACCATGCCGAGTAGGTGTAAGATCTTCTACTACTATCTTATAGCATAAACATAGCACTCACAAGTCTTACCACATATAGTCAATGTCCATTCTTGACAATATTATGACTTATGACATTTAATATGATATCATTTAAGTGCACCGATATTTATCTCATATCTTTTGATCAATCATTAATGTAATGCATATCATATGGACTTTTATCTAATTTATCAATAAATATAAACAACAAGAATTAATAGAAGGAATTCTTTTGTTAATGAAATCAACAAATACAATATTTTAATAAGTCAAATCATCTAATCAAGGTTAGATCTTAAGCACCTATACTAACAATCTCTCACTTGCTCTGAGCCGATCAGCCATGTCTTTTATTCTCAACAATCGAGTAAGGGTTTCATGTTTTAGCTATAATAAAAGCTTAGTCAAGGGGTAACTATGTTATTTTCAATGTCAATATTTTCTATCCCGATATCCCATGACTAATAATCTCTCTCATTCTAGTGGTAGTGCCATAGTACATGCTTGAATCATTGATGAGACCTTGGTTCCTTAGCTTGTTCCGTGGCTCCATTGTTATCATATTATAATACTATTGGATCAATAACGTTAGGAACCTATGTAGTTGGCCATCAAGTCATGTGAAATTGAAAGAAATCTTTTCTTTGATTCTTCCATACTAAACCTTTTAGTGTCATGTGAATGTACTCGCCTTAGGAGATCCCTCATCTTCTATATGATCTATCTCTATAGATCTTAACTCATAGAATATAGGCTATTCTCTCATATCATATATGAAGAAATTCTTGAATAATAATAACATAACTAAAAATTAGTTTATTTATTTTCATATAGAATAACTAAGGTTAGTAAGCTCTCACTAACCTTTTGTATACTTGAGATTTATCTTTGTTTTTGTGAAAAAGTCAAACTTTTTGATTATTTCACTAAAACATTGATTCTCACTCCTAGAGGCATGCTCAAATTTGTAAATGGATCTTTACAATTTGTAAATCTTATTTACATGTTGTTTAGTGATAAAATTATCAAGGTGTGTCATCTTCACAGACCTTATTTATTTATCATTTCTAGGAATCAATGTCTAGCATTGTAATTTTATAAGTGTTAGCTTTGTCATCCTGTTTAGGGTACACATCACCATGTTTTAAGAAAAAAGATGATATTTATTTTTTTTTTTGATGAACTCATTTTTGACTTATGAAGTTATTGTGTATTTATTTATGGGATAGTTAAGACATTTTATAACCTATCTACTTGGCGTTTCACTAGTGAAGTGTCGGTTTTGAGTTTACTCTAATCTTATTGAGTTCAAAAATTTCTCTCATTATTTCTAGCATCCATAAATTCCTTCCCAATGAGCATAGCATGCCTAGTCCTAAACAACACTTTGTTCTAGTGGTAAAAAAATAATATCAATTTGTTTTTTTAGATATCTCACAAATTTGTACTTTATTGATTTGGGCTTTACCTTATCTTCATCTAAACAATTAACATATGCTTTGTAGCCTAAATCTTAAGAAAAGATAAATTTATTTTTTTTCTTTCCATATCTCATATGGAGTCTTATCAACAAACTTTATTAGAAACTCATTCAAGGTAAAGGTTACGGTAAGGAGTGCTTATCCTAAAATCAAGTAGGAATATTAATTCGACTCATCACGGATTGGACAATGTCTAACAAGTGGTGTCCATTGACAGAGAATCTCATTCTCTTCTAGGTGACCTAAAAATTTAGTGCTTGAGTATTCATCATCTTGATCCGATCGAAATACCTTAATACTTTTGCTAGTTCATTTCTTCACTTTAAATCTAAATTCTTTGAACTTTTCAAATTCTTTAGACCTATGTCTTATACATAACTAAAAATATGATCTATCATCAATAAAGGTTATGAAATAATCATGTCCTCCTCTTAATAGATGAACATGGGCCTAATACATCTTTATGTGCAAGGCCAAACTAACTAGTAACTCTTTCTCCCTTTAGTACTAAAAGGGGAATCATGTCATTTTACCAAGTAAACAAAATTCATAGTCATCATCAAATGATTCTAGGTATCCATTTATACGTAGATTGGATGTTAGATTCTTATTTATATAGCTAAGGCGACAATGCTAGAAATCTATTTTATTCGGATCATTTGAGTCTTTTAGTATTTATGCTAGACATATGTGGGAATTTTGTTATGTTCAAAACATACAAACTATTATTTAAAGATTTCAATATAATAACTCATCTTTTAAAAGAATAACCATTATTTTTAAATAAAATGAAAAACTTGTTCCAAATAAAAAATGAAAATAATATCTTTAGTCTATACCGGGAATAAAAAAATAATAATCGTTGAGTCTTAGCTTAAGCCTATATGTTAGTGTTAGATCATAAGTGCCTATAACTAATGGTCTAACTCTTGATCCATTGTTGTGATGTAAGTTATACTCTCTTAAAGCTATCTTTTTTATAAGCTCCTGCATATTTGAAAAAGGTGAGCAACACATATAATATGACATACCCATGAGGTTAGATTAGAATTACAAAAAAAATTAGCTCTAATAACACAAATACCCGAGGTGATTATAGAAATCATCTTCTTCATAACTTTTAGGTACTCCTTACAGCTTGCATTTCAAATGCTCTTTCTTGTTACATTAAAAGCAAATCATATTTTTGGGCTATTCCGAGCCTTAAGTTTTTTTCACCCTTTCAATAAACGTCGTAGAAGATTTCTTCTTTTTTTGGTGTTTGGGTTTTTTTGGCCCTTCGCCATTTCTTTTTCTTTATTAATAAGAAGTACTAAAATCTTATTCTTCTTGTTAATTTTAAACTAAGCTTCCTTTAGTATAAAAAATAACACTCCAAGATTTTTTTCTATATACATCATGTTAATGTTTATGATGAATTGTCTAAAGTTGTTGGGAAAGGATTGCAATACTAGGTCAATGGATAATTCAATATCCATTTCAACTTTAAGCTTGGCTAGCCTATTGATATAGCCTATAATTTCAACAACATGCTTTTCAATGTTAGACCCTTCATCCATTCTAGCTCTAAAGAGCTTCTTTACTATCTTATATTGCTAATGCCTAGTATTCTCTTTAAACAAGCTCTTAAGCTTCATTATAATATCAAAGTCATTTGTGCCTTTTTGTTGGTGTCTATACTCTAATGCCATAGTAGCCAGCATGATACTTTTAGAGATGATTGCATTATCCCTATATTTGACCCATACTCGCATAAGTTTTATGCTCGATCTTGAGGAAGGTCGGTTGGGAGAGGTTTCTCTATCATATAGAGAATCTTCACATGTTAGAGGATTAGCTTTAGATTCATTTCTCGGTAGGGGAAGTTTATGCCATGAAGGCATTACTTCCTTCAATGATCGATCGAATCAATGTGTTGCTAATCATATTGTGCAATCCGATAGGATAGAAAAATATATAGTTTGCTTAATTGAATTGCATAAAAGAAATAAAGCATAAATTAAAGAAGTAAAATCTATGTTCGCTTTCACTATTTTTTTCATGTTCTTTAACCTTTAATGTAAGACTATAGAAAACTTTTTGATTTTTTTTACTTAATAGGTTTTGATTTCATCCTTTAACATGCATTAACATTGAGTTATCTTAACAAGGAATACATAAAGGATTAGGTTGGTAACTCTTTTATAATTACATCTAATGCAATTCTTATCTTATTGTCATGACAACTCCTTGGGATCTCACATTTTATGTGAATATCAATATCCGTCTATAAATTCGTAGGACCTTGAGTTATGTCAACAAACTCAATAACTTGTTTCAAGTTGGACCTAAATGTTCAAAGACATTGCATGACCCATGATTTAATATGGTAGGTCTTATCCTAGTATGCATACTACTCATCGATCACATTACTTTTATCATGCATGCTATCAATTACATAACAAACACATACATCTCATGCATGACTCAATGATCGATGAATGATAATGGATCTTTACTCCTAGTCCCCTCGAGCCACAAGGAGACTAACAAGTCAAGTACATAGATGAAAAATTATTACAAATTCTTTGAGATTTTCTTCACTTCTTAGCTTCTTCTCATTGTATCTCTTCTAATATCATATCTTTTAATTTTTTATTTATTTAATTAAGAAATATAAAATTACATTTGAGGGAGTAAGATGAGAAGAGGAATACATATGAATGATAGAGAAGGTAGGACACGAAAGCCCTATTTGATAAAAAAATTACAAAAATATATTATTACAAACTAGGTCGACTCATCCATACCATTCACCTATACTTTAATCACATTAATACATGGCATACTAATAAAATACATTTTTTAATCATAACTTTGGTAATTTTATTAAAATATTAAAATTTCTCTAAACTTCAATTTAAAGAAATTTTGAGTCTCGTGCCACTTTGGGCTCGTGGGCTTTTAGGCCTTTAAGGCCCATGGACTCGCTAGACCACTAGCTAGCTAGCTCCTAGTACTAATTAATCACTACCACTAGCCTAGTGTGCTTGCACGCACCCAACTCGGGGCTAGCCATGGTCGGTGCCTAGCACCGGCATTGGTTGGTTGATTGGCTAGTGTCTCTACTAGCTTGGCTACCCTCAAGCCGATGCCCAACACTAGCATGGTGTTTGTTAGTGTAGGTGCTCAAGATTCAACCATGTTTGAAAGGATTTAAGTTATTATATTATTGTATTATTTATATTATTTATAATAAAAGAAGTCTTTCTATTAATTCTTATTATTTACATTTATTGATTGAATAGAATTAGATAAAAGTCCATATGATATGCATTAAAATTAATGATTGATCAAGAGATGTGAGATAAATACTAATGCACATAAATGATATCATTAAATGTGCTAGGTCATTGCATTACCTAGAATGGACATTGATAATATGTGGTTAGACTTGTGAGTAGTATGCTCATGTTATACGATAGCAATAGGAGATCTCACACTTATTGACATAATGATGCCAAAGAAAACACTTAGGTAATTTATTTTAGAGATCATATCGCTGGACTTCACTCACCATGATAACCTATTTGGTTTAGTCTATGAGAATCTCATATGAGATGGGTACAATTGATCTTTTGACTTGAAGTCATCATGGTTATCTCACTAGAAGATTTATATACTTTGACATTTGTTTTGATAAACCCAATAAAAGGTTACAATTGGTCTATTCATTGGGTGCATCGGGAATCTAATGGAGGTAGGTGGATGACTAAGATAGGACATGTCATTCCTTGTATACTAAAAGAGTTTTCACATTACACTTAGATAAATGTCTACTCAAGAAATCTATGGTCATAGTAGCATACACCAATATAACATATTTGGTTTCCTCAGGAGCTAAGACATATGAGAATCAAAGAAAACTTGTGTGATCATAATCGAATAAGACTTATAACCAAGTTCGATATCGCACTATGATAAGTTGACATGAGGATTGAATTGTATTGTAACGATACTCATGAAAGGTAATAACAGATTAATTACTCCTCCTAGAGAATTGGACGGTTATGATACATTGCTAGAGGTCAATCTTGACTTTGTATCAAGAGATAAAGGAGGTGTCATTTGTTCTTAATACATTGTCAACATATCTATAACCCTATTGAGTTTAACACATAAGTTTAAGCATTCACATGATTAAAGACAAGCAAAGATATTAGAAAAAGTTTCATATTTTGGAAAAGGCTTTTTAAAATGGAATGTTTCCTAAAATAGAAAGTTATTTATTTTTAATTTTTTTTTAATTTGGAAGTTAGTTCCAAATTTGAAAGTAAATAGCCTAAAATAGAAATAAGTTTCCTAATTTTGGTTTAAGGATATTCTAGGAAATGTTTTCCTAATGTGAGCCACCTAAAATTATTTAATTTAATTTATATGGATAGTATAAATTAATTAATTAATTAGGCTAAAATGGTTTTAGGCTATTTTTTTTTTAATTAGAAGCCTAAAAGATAATTTGATTGGAGGATAAATATAAACCTTATTGGTTAAAGATGAATGTTTTATAGATAAACATTAAAAGCTCATATGTTAAATAACTTCTAATCCTTGAAGGATTAGGAAGCAACAATCAAGAGTCCAATTAGGACTAAATTATCGCCCCCTCCTTGTCCTTAAGGGACAAGAAAACTCCCCTATAAATAAGAGGAGAGATATGGCAACAAAGAGAGCTTTTTAGTGAGAGATAATTCAAAAAAAAACAAAAAGGAACTATGAAGGATCATACATCTTTTGGAGGTACGGAATAAATTTTTTTTCTCCATCTAAGGGCCAAAGATCATGCCGTTAAATCTATTAACTATACATACATGAATATAAAGCTATAAGTAAAGATTACCTCATTTAGCGTAGATCTAAATTCCTTATTCGGAAAAGCCGCCCAAGTGTCCAACCTTTATTGATGATCCATGCAGTCTAAATATCCACAAAAAAGCACTCAAAATCATTGGGGTGCTAGCTCCACCTTTTCCGATTTAGTATTTCTTATAGAAATCAATCTTGAGCAATTTTATGAAAACCTAAAATGAGAAGAAAAGAGTATAACTTGCTAGGATTTAGGAGAAAACTATTTTCCCCTTAATTTTCTCTCTTAGTCGTGTGCCCTCTATTATTTTTAGGACTGGACGAAACTCTCTCTCTAAAAAATCCTTGTGTTAGTTGAATTTTCTCTCTCCTCCTATATATTTATAGGAGTTATTTTACATGTGGACTTTTGATCATTATCTTTAAAACATTCAACCTTATCCAACAAAGTTGATGTTTATCTTTAAAACATTTAATCTTATTTAATAAGGTTGATATTTATCCTCTCATCAAAATATCTTAAGGCTTTTAATTAAACCTAATGGGTTAAAACCATTTTAGCCCAATCAATTTATTTGGACTATCGAAATAAATATTCTTAAATTATTTGATAAGGTCCACATTAGGAAATAATTTTTCAAAATACCCTTTTAACCTAAATTAGAAAATTCCTTTCATTTTAGATTCTTTATTTTATAATTTAAAACTAACTTCCAAATTAGAAATTCGATTTCAAAAATAAAAAACTTCCCAGCTTAATAAAACTTTCATGTAATAACTAATAACCATTAAAATCGAAATTAAATAAAAATTTAATATTAAATACATGTGAAAAATGTTTTGAGAATAATAAATAATAATTAGGGGTTTAAAATAATATTTAGAATAGTCAAAATAGTTTTTTCATGCTTAAGGAATATTTTATTGATTTCACGGTGCATGAAAAGTAGTTTTTGTATGAAATAATTAATTAATGTATTTTTTTTATCCATGAAAAATATTTTTTTTCCTATAATATTTTTTAGAGGGGTGTTAAATTATTTTATAAATTTTTCTATATGGTGTAAATATTTTATTAAATTTCCTCTGTGCAGGAATAGTACTTTTAGAGATAAAGAATCAAATTAGGTGTCTTAGAAACATGAAGAATTTTTTTTAAGGGCATAGGAAAATCACATGGATGTGTAGGAATACTTAATAAATTTAAATTAATTTTATTAGGTACAAGCAATATTTCCTATAAGAAATAGTCTAATTTTCATGCTAAATAATTAATTTAAAGGCTCAAATGAGGTCCAAAAACTATAAAAATTTAAAATAAACTCCCTTAATAAATATTTGAATTGATAATAGAAAGAAATTGGATTTTTGAAGAGTATAGGATGGAATTGTAGAAGGGGGAACTAAATTGCATAAAATTAGGGACTCGATTGCATAAAATTAAAAACCTAATAATTAAATTTATATTATTTAGGAATGTTAAGGGTCAAAATTCAGTCCAAAATAATGAAAAGAAAGGGTTAGAAATGATTATTTGAATAAAAAGGGGATTTAGGAAATAATAAGCCTTAGAAAACTCTAGAAACTTGGAGGACCAAAATTTGTCATTTTCCTTCCAAATTTGGCCAACCTAAAGCATTAATTAAGTTTGACTTTTAGTAAATTTTTTTGATGAAATTAAGCTAAATGGAGGGCTTAAAACAAAAGAAGAACAAATGGTAAAACATTTATCCAAATAAAAAGATTTGATTGTAAATTGAATTAAAGGTTGATATTTTCCCAAATTAAGGGTGAGGATGAGGTCAACAATTTCACAAAATTTTTCAATGAATAAGGGTGTTGGAAAAAATTAAAAAGGGAAGGAAAATTAAAAAATACAAAGGAAATTGTTGCAAAATTTTCACTCAAAAACTACCCAAAATAATCTTAACAAATTTTAACCCCCAAATCAGTGGATTAAGCTTCAATTTCTTGTTGAGGGCTGAATACCTTAAAGGAGAAAATTAAAAGAGGCAATTCAAATTTAGGGGGAGAAAGGGGAGAAAGAGAATTTTCAAGCAACCTACCTTTTCAATGTTAATTTAGAGCTTAATCATATAATTTAACCTCACCTACATGACAAGAATGCTTAATTTCAAGTCAATTTCATATTTAATTACTTGATTTTGATTTAATAGCTTAATTGAGAAAATTAGGGTTAGGGTTCTTAATCAATCAAATTTGGGGATTTTTAATTATTTTATTTAATTAGTGTTTTGGCACTTGTTTCGATGTATTTAAGCATGAATTAGTGTTAGGAATAAAAAATTTCACTTTAATTGAAGAAAAATCTACTAATTTTTAGGAATTATGTTCGACCTAAACTAAGCAAATCGGGGTTTGAGTTCAAAGCAATTTGATTATGGTTTGATGAGCCATTCACACTTGAATAAGCATGTTTTGATGAGTAGAAATGAAAAATTTGCTAAAATTTGAAGAAAATGGATTATATGGGCTTGTGCCCAATTTTGGCCCATTAAGGCCCAATATGGGTTTAGGCGGGAATTAGGGTTCTAAATTTTAATTAAATTAATTCTTATAGTGATTATATACTTAGACTACTTAGTATTAAAACGGTAGGGCAAAATAAGAAGAAAATCTTAGGAATTTAAATGGTGAAATATTTGGCCTAAATGAGAAATTTTGGGAATTGTATTTTAATTATGTTCCAACTCCTATTTTAGTTCATTCAAGCTCAAAATAATGTAAAAGGATGGTTTAGAATAAAAGTGATTATGAGAATCTAATGAAAAATTGATTTAGGACCTTAAGCCCATTCGAGCACAAACCGAAATTAGACTATATAGTCAATGAAATAATACCTAATTAAGTTAGAACATGGATTAGTACCTAATTTGGTCAAGGTTAGATGTGAAAGGGTAGTTAGGAGCTTAAGGAAAATAACTTAGAATGTTAAAATTTAGAGTAAGTTAATAAAATTAAAATGAAATGTAATTATTTCTTGCTCTTATGTTATGATTGTATTTTCTTTCCAATAATGTATGTGATGTAGTGAATAATGAATGATGGTTATGTTTGAGTTGTGAATGGTGATGAGAATTATGGTTATGGTAATTGATGCGTCAATGATGGTTGCATTGCTTTATATGGATTGATATTATTTATGCCGTTATATTGTCCCAGTTTATACATGTTTTCTTGACATGGTTACATGATCATTTAGGACATTCATTTGGGTACCACTATTAGCATGCATTGTCATTCAAAATGAATGTGCATTTCAAAGCTCATGAATAATGTTTTAAGTCATGAAAATGTATTTTATGCTATGAGTTTCGATAGCGAACGAAATTATTTTAAAGAAAAGGACTTTTATGACTTTAAGGATTTTTATGAGGATGGGCTTCATGGGGTTTTCATATGCTAATAGTAATGGTTCGGGGTCGAGCAAGTGCGGATGTGCACTTTTAGAGACTCGGTAGGGCGCGTATGTGGATAGGTCTAGTTCGCTAGATATATGTTATGAAAACCATAAAGTACCTAAATGGGACATGTCCAAAGATAGAAAAATTATTTTCGGACTCTTTATGAAATGTTTTATGACATGAGAAAAAAGATTTCTTATGTATATATCGGTATTTTATACATGCATATATATATATATATATATATATATATATATATATATATATATATATATATATGCATGCATACTACATGCGTACGTTAACTTACTGGGCTATATAGCTCATATAGTTTCTTGTGGTGTAGATAAATAAGATGCTATGGATTACTTCTCTATGGAGCTAATTTGTAAGGAATGCACCGGATGTTTATACCTTGGATGAGGCTTTAGGATCTAGGTGGACATACTACATGCAATTTATTTACAATACTAGCTATCGTCTTGATATCCTAAAACTAGCTGGACTCGTGCTATGTTATATTAGAAGTAATGAATAAGTAAGTGTAGTCCTTTAAAATAATATAGTTAGTAAATAAGTCAATTTTTTTAATAGTTGGTATATAAGTAGTTTTATATATAAATTAGTAACTCTGTATGAACCGAAGTACTGATAGTAAAATGATAGTGCATTGATAGTAGTGTAGTTACTTTAAATTAACCACTTCATGCATGCCTCCTTGAATAAGTAATAGAATTTCTTAATTAACCGTTAAATAGAAACAATAGGAAAGAGAATAAATGATATAATAATAATTGATAATAAGAAATTATATCTCAATGAATTGCAATAGTTAATAAAAAAAGGATTTGAACTAGCAAATAATCATAAATCCAAGTAATCTAGTTTCAAGCATAGGGGCAAATAAATCAAATGGGAAAAATTTATAATATCTTTTAAGTTAAAGTATAAGACCTACCTAGCCAATATTAGATTTCTAAGACATAGATTTCACTTTAGACATTAAGATTAAGTCACGAGTGCCTTGTTAGCTTGCATTTATTACACTTCGAATGTAGGTTAACGATGGTAATATTCTCAACCTTTTAGGTCCTAGGTTAGGGGTGTTACGGATATGGTATCGAGCAAGGGTTTCTTGAATCACATCCAAGGTATACGAAAGGCAACCTCGGAAATCGGTAAGTATGTTTGATGAATGATGATTATGATTTTTTTTGTTGTGTATTTAATGAACATGAATGGTATGATGTTATCTTAAAAAGCGAGTTATAAGTTAGTATGATATGAGTGACTTAACGAGTATTATGTATGTGTGAAATTAAAAAAAGAAGCATCATGCCACCGAAGTGAGTTAATGATAATAATAATAATACTAATAATGTTGGATCGAGCCGTATGTCAATCGACCGAGAGAGAGAATTGATGGAGCTCCTTAGGAGGTAGCGAGAAAATGATAGACTACAACAAGAAAAGCATGAGGAACGATTACAAGGAATACTAGAGATGACTCGACATGGTCTAGTCGAGTCATGTCATCCACAAAGGACTAAAATAGTAAAGAGGCTCCAAAGGTTTAACCCGAAGGAATTTAAGGGTGGTCCGAACCCTAATATTGCAGAGGAATGGATTGAATCCTTGGAGGTTATTTTTGAATATTTGGATATAGAGGATGTAGATTGCATAGCATGTGCCACCTTTATGTTAGTTTGAGATGCTCGAAAGTGGTGGGACACAATGAAAGCATCTCTTGATGTGATGAAACTCATGTGGAACCGATTTAAGGAATTATTTAATGAAAAATATTTCTCGGACATAGTAAAGTCTCAAAAAATTCAAGAGTTCCTCCATTTGGTATCAAATGACATGACGATGACGGGTTATGTTTGTAAATTTAAGTACGGTTGCCGTTATGCCACCTTTATTGCTGAAAATGAGGAAAGAAAGAAGGAGCACTTCCTTCATGGATTAAAAGTTGAGATAAGGAGTTTTGTTCGAATATCGGTAGATACTTATAAGGATATGGTAAGGAAGGCACTTAGAGTTGAAATAGATCAAAACCGTGCATCCGACACCGCTTTTTAATCCAATAAAGGAGAAAACCTTCCTAGTAAACTTAGAGGTCAAATCGATAGGAAAAGACCTTTTCCTCGGGATAAACATGCTAGTAATAAGAAAGAAAAAGAATCAACAAAGCCACTAAAGAGTGTCCGGTTGGCATAGGAATTTGCTATTTTTATTGAGTAGGGCAATTGTCTAACAATTGCCCTAAAAGGAAATTGGTGGAAGAGAGATGAGCTCCGTGATGGGTATTTACGTTAGCACGAGAGGAAGCAAATAAAGTACATAATGAAAATATACATGATAATGTCTCGACCGCTAGCCTATTTCCACTTATATAGGTAGATTTAGGTATTATGTATATATTTATGATACAATCATTATATAGACAACTAGGTATGATATCTCTAGTGCTAGATGTTATTTACGAGGTCATGTTCCTATTTAGAGAATCATTAGAAACAAACATTATAATTAAAAAACATAAACTAAAAATGAAAGATTGTATTTTATATGTTGATCTTGTGATCTTAGGCATTCAAGATTTCGACGTCATCTTTGACATGAATTGCCTACCTAAGAATAAAGACAGACTTAAACTTGATGGAAGAAGTTATGTAGATATAAGAAGATCTCTTAAGTAAAACTCTTATGGAAAAACTAATAAGTTGAAGAAACCACTTGGAAAAGAGAAGTAAAAATGTGAACCAATATCTCAAATTATTTCAATAGAATTTTTGAGGAAAAACGTTTTTGTAGGGAGGGAAGGATGTAATAATCGGGTACCCACTAAAACTGAAATTAAATAAAAATTTAATATTAAATACATGTGAAAAATGTTTTGAGATAAGAAATAATCATTAAGGATTTAAAATTATAATTAGAATAGTCAAAATAGTTTTTCTATGCTTAAGGAATATTTTATTGATTTTACGATACATGAATAGTGATTTTTGTATGAAATAATTAATTAAAATATGTTGTTTATTCATGAAAAATATTTTTTTGCCTATAATATTTGTTAGAGGAGAGTTAGATTGTTTTATATGATTTTA
Source organism: Dovyalis caffra (assembly GCA_963924115.1). Lineage (NCBI taxonomy): Eukaryota > Viridiplantae > Streptophyta > Magnoliopsida > Malpighiales > Salicaceae > Dovyalis > Dovyalis caffra. The sequence goes on from CAWUPB010001195.1 coordinate 5,062,370, forward strand.
TGAATTTTTCTTTGTGTTGTGAATATTTTATTGAATTTCCTATGTGTAGGAATAACGCTTTTAGAGATAAAGAATTCAATTAGGTGTCTTAGAAATATGAAGAATTTTTTTAAGGGTATAAGAAAATCATATGGAAGTGTAAGAATACTTAGTAAATTTAAATTAATCTTATTAAGTATAAGGAATATTTTATGTAAGAAATAGTCTAATTTTCATGCTAAATAATTAATTTAAAGGCTTAAATGAGTTCCAAAAATTATGAAAATTTGAAATAAACTCCCTTAATAAATATCTAAATTGATTATGGAAAGAAATTGTATTTTTGAATAGTATAGGCTAAAATTTTAGTAGGGACTAAACTATATAAAATTAGGGACTCGATTGCATAACATTAAAAGTTTAATAATAAAAATTAAATTATTTAGGAATGATAATGTTCAAATATCAACCTAAATTGAGGAAAGAAAGGATTAGAAATGATTATTTGAATAAAAGGGGGATTGAGGAAATAATAAGCCTTAGAAAACTCTAGAAACTTGGAGGACCAAAATTTGTCATTTTCCTCCCAAATTTGGCCGACCTAAAGCGTTAATTAAGTTTGACCTCTAGTAAATTTTGTTGATGAAATTAAGCTAAATGGAGGGCTTAAAAAAAAAGAAGAACAAATGGTAAAAAATTTAGCCAAATAAAAAGAATTGATTGAAAATTGAATTACGGAGTTGATATTTACCCAAATTAAGAGTGTCGATGAGATCAACAAGTCCACAAAAGTTTTCTATAAATAAGGATGTTGGAAAAAATTAAAAGGGGAAGGAAAATTGAAAAATACAAAGGAAATTCTTGCAAAATTTTCACTCAAAAACTACCAAAAATAATCTTAACAAATTTCAAACCCCCAAATCAGTGGATTAAGCTTCAATTTCATATTGGAAGCTAAATACCTTGAAGGAGAAAATTAAAAGAGGTAATTCAAATTTAGGGGGAGAAAGGGGAGGAAGAGAATTTTCAAGCAACCTACCTTTTCAAGGTTAATTTGGAGCTTAATCACGTAAGTTAACCTCACCTACACCACAAGCATGCTTAATTTCAAGTCAATTTCATATTTAATTACTTGATTTTGATTTAATGGCTTAATTAAGAAAAATTAGGGTTAGGGTTCTTGATCAACCAAATTTGAGGATTTTTAATTCTTTTATTTAATTAGTGTTTTGGCACTTGTTTATGATGTATTTGAGCATGAATTAGTGTTTAGGAATAAAAAATTTCACTTTAATTGAAGAAAAATCCACTAATTTTTAGGAATTATATTCGGCCTAAACTAAGCAAATCGGGGTTTGAGTTCAAATCAATTTGATTATGATTTGATGGGCCATTCACACTTGAATAAGCATGTTTTGATGAGTAGAAATGGAAAATTTGCTAAAATTTGAAGAAAATGGGTTATATGAGCTTGTGCTCAATTTTGGCCCATTAAGGCCCAATACGGGTTTAGGCGTAAATTAGGATTTTAAATTTTAATTAAATTAATTCTTATAGTGAGTATATATTTATAACACTTAGTATTAAAATGGTAGGGCAAAATAAGTAAAAAATCTTTAGAGTTTAAATGGTGAAATATTTGGCCTAAATGAGAAGTTTGGGGAGTTAAGTTTAAATTAAGTTTTAAATCATAAATTAGTTCATTCAAGCCCAAAATATTGTAAAAGGATGGTATAGAATAAAAGTGATTATGAAAATCTAAAGAAAAATTGATTTAGGAAAAATTAGACTTTAGGCCCATTAAGGCCCAATTGAAATTAGACTATATAATTAATGAAATAATACCTAATTAAGCTAGAATATGGATTAGTACCTAATTTGGTAATGGTTAGATGTGAAAGGGTAGTTAGGAGCTTAAGGGAAATAACTTAGAAATATTAAAATGTCGAGTAAGTTAATGAAACTAAAATGAAATGTAATTATTTATTTACTCTTATGTTCGATTGTATTTTCTTTCCAATAATGTATGTGAAGCGAGTGAATAATGAATGATGGTTATGTTTGAGTTGTGATTGGTGATGAAAATTGTGGTTATGGCAATGATGGTTGTACTTGCTTTATATGAATTGATATTATTTATGCCGTTATGCTTTCCAAGTTTATACATATTTTCATGACATGGTTACATGACTATTTAGGATATGCACTTGGGTACCACTATTAGCATGCATTATCATTCAAAATGCATATGCATTTCAAAGCTCATAAATAATCTTTTAAGTCATGAAAACATATTTTATGCTATGAGTTTTCGATAGTAATCGAATTATTTTAGAGGTAATGGTTCGGAGCTGAGCAAGTGCGGATGTCCACTTTTAGAGGTTTGGTAGGGCGCATCCATAGATAGGTCCGGTTCGCTAGACATATGTAATGAAAACCCTAAATTACCTAAACTAGACATGTCCGAGAGATAGAAAAAGGATTTTCAAATTGCTTATGAAATGTTTTATGACATGAGAAAAAGGATTTCTTATGTATATATTAGTAATTTATACATACACGCATACTACATGCATACGTTAACTTACTGGGCTATAGCTCATATAGTTCCTTGTGGTGTAGATAAATAAGGTATTATGACTTGCTTCATTATGAAGTTGATTTTTGAGGAATGCACCGGACAGTTATACCTTGAATGAGGCTTTGGGATCGAGGTGGGCATACTACATGTGATTTTATTTACGGTACTTAGCTATTATCTTGATGTCCTAGAACTAGCCGACTCGTGTTATGTTAGATTAGAAGTAATGAATAAGTTAGTGTAGTCCTTTAAAATAATGTAGTTAGTAAATAAATCAATCAATTTTTTTAATAATTGGTATATAAGTAGTTTTGTATGTAAATTAGTAACCTATATGAACCAAAGTACTTGGTAGTAAAATGACAAGTATAGTGATACTAGTATAGTTACTTTGAATTTTTCACTCGAATGCTAGCATCCTTGAATATGTAAGAGAATTTCTTAATTAACCGTTAAATAAAAAGAATAGTAAATAGGAAAGAGAATAAGTAATATAATAATAATTGATAATAAGAAATTATATCTCAATGAATTACAATAGTTAATAAAGAAAGGATTTGAACTAGCAAATAACCACAAATCTAGTAATCTAGTTTCAAGCATGCGTACAAATAGATCAAATGGGAAAAATTGATAACATCTTTTAAATTAAAGTATAGGACCTACCAAACCAATATTAGATTTCTAAGATAGATTTGACATTAAACATTAAGATTAAGTCACAGTTCCTTGTTAGCTTGTATTCATTGCACTTCAAATGTAGGTTAATGGTGGTAATATTCTCAACCTTTTAGCTATTAGGTTAGGGGTGTAACATTTCCATTTTAGGAAACTTCCCATTTAAGAAAAATTTCCAATTTGGAAACCCTTTCCAAAATAAAAATTTTATATTTAGAAACTTTTTCCAATATCTTTGCTTCTCACTTATAATCTGAATACTTAAATTTATGTGTGTGACTCAAGAGACTCCTAGATACGTTGGTAATGTATCAAGTGTAAAAGACTTCTCTTTTATTTCTAGATACATAAATCAAGATTGGCCTCTAGTAAGGTATAATCACTAACCAATTCTTTAAGAGGATTAGTTAATCCATTATTACCTTTCACCGAGTATGGTTATTGAAGGATCATGCATCTTATAGAGGTACGAAATAAATAAAATTTTCTCCATCTAAGGGCCCAAGATCATGTCTGTTGAATCTACTAATCATATATGAATGAATAATAAGCTAAAAGTAAAAGATTATCTCTTGTAGTGCAGATCTAAATTCCTTTTCTTTGATTAGCCATCTAAGTGTCCGGCCTTTATTGATCATCCACGCAACCCAAGTATCCACAAAGAAGCACTCAAAATTAATGGGGTGCTAGCTCCATCTTTTTTTATTAAGTATTTCTTCTAGAAATCAATCCCGAGCAATTTTGTAATTACCTTAAAAGAGAAGGAAATAATATTTCTTCCTAGGGTTTTGGAGAAAACTATTTTCTCCTTTATTTTGTCTCTTAGCCATGTGCCTCTAAGTCAATTTTGGATCGGCCAAATTTTCTCTCTACTTTTTTTCTTTGCCAAATTTTCCCTTTCCTTCATATATATTTATAAGAGAGTTTTCTTTGTCTTCCAAGGACAAGGAAAATGGCAACTATGAGTCCATAAAGGACTCTAGGTCGTTGCTTCCTTATCCTCCAAGGATGAGGAGTTATTTTATATGCGGACTATTTGATCATTATCTTTAAAACATTCAACCTTATCCAATAAGATTGAAGTTTATCTTTAAAACATTCATCTTTATCCAATAAGGTTGATGTTTATCCTCCTACTAAAATTATCTCTAAGCATTTAATTAAATATAATGAGCCAAAACTATTTTAGTCTAATTAATTTCTTTGGACTATTGAAATAAATATTCTTAGATTATTTTGACAGGGTCCATATTAAGAAGTAATTTTCCAAAATACCCTTTAACTCTGAATTAGGAAACTCCTTTCCATTTAGGTTCTTTATTTCCAAAATGTGAAGCTAACTTCCAAATTAGGAAACTGATTTCTAAAATAGAAAACTTTCCATTTTGAAAACTCTTTCCAAAATAGAAAACTTTTATAATTGAAAACATTTTTCAATATCTTTGCTTTTCATTTGTAATGTGAATACTTAAACTTATACATATGACTCAATAGGCTCCTCTTTTATCTCTTGATACATAAATCAAGATTGGCCTCTAGCAAAGCATCATGATTACCCAATTCTTTAGAAGGATTAGTTAATACATTATTACCTTTCACGAGCATGGTTACTATATAATTAAGTCCTCATATCAACTTATCACAAGTGTGATCTTAAACTTGGTTATTAGTCTTGTTCGATTATGATCACATAAGTTTTCTTTGATTCCTAAAGTCTTAGGTCCGAGAGTAAACTAAATATGGTCCGTTGGTATACTCCTACTATGGTCACAGATTTCTTGAGCGGACATTTATCAAAGTGCAATGTGATAACTCCTTTAGCATGTAAGGAATGACATGTCCTTTCTTAGTCATACACTTATCTCCATTAGATTCCTAATGCACCTAATGAATAGCTTATGTGCAACTCGATTAATGGGTCCATCAAAATGAGTCTCAAAGTGCTTAAATCCTCCAATGAGATAACCCTAATAACTTCAAGTCTAAGGACCATTTATACCCATCTTATATGAGATTTCCATAAACTAAAACCAAATGGGTTCTCATGACGAGTCAAGTTAAGTGATATCTTCTCTAACATAAATCACCTAAGCGCTTGCTTTGCCATCACCATGTCAATAGGTACGAGATCTCCTACTGCTATCATATAGCATGAGTATAGCACTCATAAGTCTATCCATATTCGTTAATGTCCATTCTTGCCAATGCTAAGACTTGGAACATTTAATGATATCATTTATACACATTAGTGTTTGTCTCATATCTTTCGATCAATCACTATTGTAAATGCATATCATAAGGACTTCTACCTAAGTCCGATGAATTTATCAACATGTAAGCATAAGAATTGATAGAATAAATTCTTTATTAAATGACACAATAATATATTAACTTGGGCCCATCCAAACATGGTTGGATCTTGGGCACCAATCCTAACAGCTTATCATATAATTTGTCACTACCGACGTCGAACCGGACTCCCAAAAATCTCACTTTAGTTTAAGATTTTATTTATTTGCTGAATTTATTTATAGAATTTGAAGTCATCACCTAGTATTGAAGAAACTAGCAATCTAAAATAGTGACTAATTCGGAGATTCTAGGGTAAAGGAGTTGGTTACGCTTTTGGGAAGATATTTAATCACCCAAAGCACCCTTTCCTAAAAAAGGTACCACGTCTAGCTTAGTCCTAAATTTATCTCCAAAAGTATTTTTTCCAAATCATTTTCAATTTTGAAACTCCAATTTCCTAAGTCCTTTATTTCAAGCCAAATTAATTTTTTTATTTTTGAGCATGGCATCATATTGAAACGATCGCCGGACCCCTTCCATCGGGAGACACATCGGTTCAAACATCAAATTCCTTTTTTAAGTCTCGACACAACCGATATGTCGGAGAACACTTGTTTATTAAAAATGATTTTTGGCTAACAATAGTCCCTATCGGATAGGAGACTTTGTTAAAAATTTTATGATTTTTTTTCTTTATTTTTCTTTTATTTTTTAATTATTATTATTATTTTTTTTTAATTTGGACGAAGATCGTCATTAGTCCATAAAGAATTAGCAGACTTGATAGTCCTCCATCCATTACTTACCGAACTTAATCGCTAAGCAAATACATTAAGCTACATTAATTAGGTAAAGAAAATTTAAATACTAAAGTTTAAATCCATAACAAACATGTATAAAATAAATTCAAGGTTAAATTAAAACAATTACAAAATAATACAATAACAAATTCTAAATTAATATAAACTAACTAACATACATAAATGAACTTAGGATTAAAATTCCATTAACTAAATAATTATAGACGATTTAATACTTAAATTAATTACAAACATGCATTAAAAAAAAACAATTATTTTTTTATTTTCTTCTTCTTGTTTCTTTTTCTTTTTCTTTTTTTTTTTGAGAGGGGAGGGGTTAGGCTCGTCCAACCCCTTTTATTATTTCTTTGAGGGAGAGAGGTGGATTGGACATAAGGAATTTTTTTTGAAAAAAAAAAAGGGGCGATCCGACTCATTCACATATGCATTGGGCTAAGCCTAACCCACATCACTTAAAAACTCCATGGATGACTCGCTTCATCCCTCCTTCTCTTCCTCTCGCTCTTTCTTTTTCCTTCCCTTTCTCTCTTTCTTCTCTTTTCTTTCTTTTCTTTCTTTTTCTTTCCCTTTCCCTCTTCTCTCGAATCCGTCTCGTTCTCTCTTTTTCTTTGAATTTGGCTATTGCCATGGATGAACCAGTGAGAGTTTATCTATGGCCACCTAATTTTTCCTTTTTTCTATCTTCTTTTTTCCCTTCCTTTCCTTCTTTCCTTACTAAATCAAAAACCCCCAAATCAATTGCATAAAATTCTTCCCCAATTTGATCGAACCTTAGCCTTTCAATTTTTCAAAAATTTATTTCAATCGAACTAATTGGCTTGATTTCTAGTTAAATCAAGTTAATTCAAACCTTAATGGACTCAATTTTAGCAAAGCCCCTAATTCAATTTGTTCAAAAGTTCAAGAACCCTAAAATTGAATTGAAGTCAATTGAGCTTCAATTCGGGGTTTAAACCCCAAATTGAAACTCCAATTGATTTCGATTGAGTTTAATTCATGCTTCCTAAACTCGTGGTTATGTGTTATGACAGCGGTGAGACTATTGAATGTAGGGGACGTTGTAGGGTGGTGCTTGTGGAAATGACAATAGTAGTGGTAGTTATAGGTGGGTGGCAATTGCGGGATAAATTGAGGTCGTGCAAGGTTGAGTTTATGGGTTGCGAAATTGTTAACTTGGGAAAGAGGTTACGAGCTATTAAGGAGATGGATGCAATAGGGGGAAAAGCTGCAAGTGGAGGAAGATTTTGTCTTGTAAAGCAGGCTGAAATTATTGACTTGGGAAAAACAAGTTGTTTGGATTTTGCAGGAGTAGGATGGTATCGGTGGAGGTCGTAAGTGGAGGAAGATTATGTAGGAATTGCATCAAAGAGGCTTCTAGCATGGGTAGCAAACTGATTTAAGGAATTGTCTAAGGTAGCTAGAAGATGTTGAAAAATTGAAAAGGAAATGGAGGAGAACTCGTCCCTCTATCTTTGCTTTATATATATATATATATATATATATATATATATTCTATTTTGTATATAATTTTCAAACAAACAAATAATTTTTTTATTATCATAATTTCCTTAATTAATTTTTTTATTGATTTTTTTTTTATTTTTACTAACGTGAAAAAAAAGTGGACTAAGAATAAGACTAAAAAAAAATTATGATATGATAGTTTTCCCCTTTTCACAATGTTCACGAGAAAATACCAATTGAAGCATGAACTTCAATAGGTATTGCTTAGCGAGTTTGTAAAGAAATGAAGGAAACCTTACCTAAATGATTGAAAAATGAGAAGATCATTTTGTAGCCCTACTTGAATGATGGGCTAACTTGGTAATCTTGTTTATAAATGAGCATTAGGTAACCCTACCTAAACGATTGATTAAATTGACAACTTGTTTGTAAATAAGTATTAGGTAACCTTACCTAAGTGATAAACTAAATAGAAAACCCCGCCTAAAAATGAAATGATCAATAAGCAATCTTGCCTAGAACAATGAACTAAATTAAGCAACCTTGCCCGAAAAATGAGCATTAAGTAACTTTACCTAAGCTACTAGCTAAATAGGCGACCTTGCCTAGAAATGAAATGATTGTTAGGCAACTTACCTAAAACGATGAACAAAATTAGGTAACCTTGCTCGAAAAATAAGAAGATCGTTAAGCAACTCGGCTAAATGATAAACTAAACTTTTAATCCTATCTAAAAATGAGCATTAGGTAACCCTACCTAAGCAATAAACTAAATTTGGCAACAATGCCTTCAAATGAGCATTAGGTAATCCTACCTAAGCAATAAACTAAATTTGGCAACCTTACCTATAAATGAGTGTTAGGTAACCCTACCTAAGTGATAAACTAAATTCATTAATCCTAGAAATGAGCATTAGGTAACCCTACCTAGATGATAAATTAAATAGACAACCCTACCTAAAAATGAAATGATCGATAGGCGACCTTACCTAGAACAATGAACTAAATTAGGCAACCTTGCTTGAAAAATAAGCATTAAGTAACCTTACCGAAACTATTGACTAAATAGACAACCCCGCTTAAAAATCAAATGATCGTTAGGCAACCTTATATAGAATAATGAACAAACCTAGGCAACCTTGCCTAGAAAATAAGAAGATCGTTTAGCAACTCTGCCTAAATCATAGACTAAATTGTTAACCCTACCCGGAAATGAGTGTTAGGTAACCTTACCTAAGGTAGTGACTAAATAGGCGACCTTGCTTGCAAATGAGCTTAGGTAACCCTACCTAAGAAATTTGGCAATTATGCTTAAAAAATGATTGATCGTTAGACAACCATGTCTAAGACGATGAACTAAATTAGGCAACTTTGCTCGAAAATTAGAAATCATTAGGCAACCTACCTAAACGATGAACGAAGTGAGGCAACCTTGCTCGAAAATTAAGCTAAGTTAGGTGATCTCGTCTAAATATCAAAATGATTGATAGAAAACCTTACCTAGAAGAATGATCTATTATAAGGTGACCTTACCTAAATAACAAGTTTAAATTTGGCAACTCGTCCAAACTCGGATGGTGTGGGCGAATGTGAGCTCTTTCTTTTTTTGAAATTTGAACTCGAATGATTGTTTCTTCTTTTCACATGAGTTGAAGTTACTAAAATGTATCAATAAGGTTGATAGCAATGATTATTTCCTTACTTGAGAGAAACATAAGTCGCCCCACTTTGTTAGCACTCAACTCCCTTGGTGCCTCACTCTAGACTTCTATACTTGGATTGTATTATGTTTTACTATTAAAGATTTTCTTTCCCCTAAGGCTTGGATCACTATTCATTATGAACTTCAGTCTTTTTTTTTTTTTTTTACTTTTTCTCAAATAACTAAAATAGATGGCCTTTTCTAAACTTTAGGGATGGTCGACCATTCACATGTTATGGTCTACCCCTATGAGACCATACCCGATAACTCGATTGCTTACCAAACTTTGACTAAGTCATTATCCTTCCTCAAGATTGCTCTTTTCCCCTAGCTTGATGGCCTTGACTACTTTGATTTATGCTCATAAGCTTACTGTCTAGCCACTATTCCTCTAACTAGTATGTGATACCATCATCCGAGCAGTTTGTTGAACTACATTGGAGTTGCTAGATCCTTAGTCTTACTCCTAAGTATTCTCGGATTATCATTTAATTTGAGCTATAAGATGCCCCCAAGTGTTGATCAAGATCAAACATTTTTCATTCTCTCGACAAAATCATGACGTGTGTTTAACTACCTATCTTCCGATGTTTGCATCATAATTTATAAATTGATCTTAAAATTTTGTCATCTTTTGAAAAAGGTCATTGAATAGACATTTGATTTTCTTGGGTCAAGTCATATACTTGAATGACTCTCTTAAAACAATTTAGATTATTTGAATGAAATGTAAAGAAATTCTAATGAAAGTACTTTCATTCTAAAAAATGTTTAAGTTGATTGATCGAAATCAAAACATGACATTCAAATGCTATGATGGAATTTGCTCAACAAGGTTGGGGTTGAGCCAGCAAAAAGGTGTTTAGCTTATGCAAAGATTGCATGGAAACTAACTTTTGGCGTGTTTGAAGGTAACTAGTCACATGTTAAGTCTATTTTGGATAATGAAAAGAGGTTTCGGTAGAAAGTATTTTAAAATTTTGGTTTTGAAGGATAATGTTGCTAGAAAAAATCTTGATTTTATTTATTTTTTCCTCGAGGTTATTTGATGAAGACTCATGATTCGATGTCATAAAAGACGACAAACAACACACCGACTAATAATTTTCTCATTTTTTGCTAATCACCATTTTTTTTCTTACATCGGAATGTAAAAACCTAAGCAAGCTATCTTGGATTGAAAAGGGCTTGTTAAAGCATCTTATGGAGGTGCAAAATAAATAAAAAGTTTCCTCTATCTAAGGGCCTAATATCATGCCATTGAATCTACTAATCATACATACATGAATATTAAGCTAAAAGTAAAAGATTACCTCTTGTAGTGTAGATCTAAATTCCTTTTTTTATTAGTCGTCTAAGTGTCCAGCCTCTATTAATGATCCATACGACCCAAGTATTCACAAAAAAGTACTCAAAATTAATAGGGTGCTAGCTCTACCTTTTTTCAATTTTCTACTTCGTCTATAAATCAATCCCGGACAATTTTGTGACAACTTTAAAAGAGAAGAAAAGAATATTTCTAGCTAGGATTTAGGAGAAAACTATTTTCTCCTTTATTTTCTCTCTTGGCCGTATGCCCTATATGAGTTTTTGGGTTGGCCTAATTTTTCCTTCCTTTTTTTTTCCTTATGTTAGCCCAATTTTTTCTCTCCCTCCTATATATTTATAGGAGAGTTTCCTTGTCCTCCAATGAAAAGGAAAGTGGCGACTATGAGTCCATAAAGGACTCTAGGTTGTTGCTTCCTTATCCTCCAATGATGATGAGTTATTTTATATGTGGGCTATTTGATCATTATCTTTATAACATTCAACCATATCTAATAAGATTGATGTTTATCATTAAAACATTCATCCTTATCCAATAAGGTTTAAGTTTATCCTCCCACCAAAATTATCTTTAAGCTTTTAATTAAATCTAATGGGCTAAAACTATTTTAGCCCGATTAATTTATTTGGACTATCTAAATAAATATTCTTAGATTATTTTGGCATGATCCTCATTAGAAAATAATTTCCTAAAATACCATTTAACCTAAATTAGGAAATTCCTGTCCTTTTGGTTCTTTATTTCCAAATTTGAAGCTAACTTCCAAATTAGGAAACAAATTTCTAAAATAGAAAACTTTCCATTATGGAAACTCTTTCCAAAATATGAAACTTTTATAATTGGAAACGTTTTCTAATATCATTGCTTCTCATTTGTAATGTGAATACTTAAACTTACACGTGTGACTCAATAGGCTCCTAAATATATTGGCAATGTATCAAGAATAAAAGACTCCTCTTTTATTTCTTGATACATAAATCAAGATTAGCCTCCAATGAAGGCATCATGACTATCCAATTCTCTAGGAAGATTAATTAATCCATTATTATCTTTCACGAGCATGGTTATTATACAATTCAATCCCGATGTCAAATTATCATAGTGTAATCTTGAGCTTGGTTATTAGTCTTGTTCGATTATGATCACATAGGTTTTCTTTGATTCTCAAATGTCTTAGCTCCTAGAGTAAACCAACTATGCTCTATTGTGTACTCTTACTATGGCCATATATTTCTTGAGCGTAAATTTATCAAAGTGCAATGTGATAACTCCTTTATCATATAAGGAATGACATGTCCTACTTTAGTCATACACCTACCTCCATTAGATTCCTAATATACCCAATGAATCGTCCACGTGAAACCCATCAATGGGTCCATCGAAATGAGTGTCAAAGTGCATAAGTCCTCTAATGAGATAACTATGATGACTTCAAGTCTAAGGACCATTTGTACCCATCTCGTATGAGATTCCTATAAACTAAAACCAAATGGGTTCCCATGGCGAGTCAAGTCCAGGTGACATGTTCACTAACATAAATCACCTAAGCACTTGCATTGGCATCACTATGCCAATAGATGTGAGATCTCCTACTGCTATCATATAGCATGAGCATAACACTCATAAGTCTATCTACGTTTACCAATGTCCATTCTTGATAATGCTACGACTTGGGACATTTATTGATATCATTTATATGCATTAGTGTTTGTCTCACATCTTTCAATCAATCACTATTACAAATACATATCATAAGGACTTCTATCTAATTTTACTGAACATGTAAACAGTAAAAATCAACTCGAATGACTTCTTTATTATTATCAAAATAAATAATACGATGATACATCAACTCAAGCTCATCCATACATGGTTGGATCTTGGGCACCTACACTAACATTAGGCTAATGAGGAAATGGATATAAAGGCTCAAAAGTGTTTTAAAGGTTTTATGACATAGGATCACTTTCTTATCCTTGAAAATCTCTTTAGGCAATGCTTGTTTGGAATTTGTCATTTTAGCCATTAGTTGGGTCATTGTGCCACCTTGATGTCCATGAATTTTTTTCTTTAGGCTTGTCGTAGGGATTTTATCATTTTAACTATTGGTTTTGTTTCCTAGTTTTAACTCTCTTTATTTGTTTAGACTTTGACTTCCATCTTCACTTGTAAATTTTGTACTAAAAAAATCTTTTTTTGTTCTTTTTTTTTTTTTTTGCTTCCTTTGATTTTTTTTTCATTCTTTTCCTTTTATTTTAAATATCATTGATGGATTGTTTTGACAAAATTTTTTTTTAGAGTTTCACCGACCATTTATGAACTTTATTTTCTCGCCTCTATTGTGATGGGTGATCCTAGTCCGGATTATTATGAAAGAAATCATAAGGCTTAGAGTGGGACGACAAGGGATAAAAATTATGTGAGATATATTCAAAATGGCCTTTCCTCATCTCTAAGACAGATTTGCCTATGTCATTAAACACTAATCTCTTTTGAATGATGATGATTAATTTGGAGAACCTTAAAGGAAGAAATGATGAATGTTATTTGAGATCATGACTTCAAGATATGTTGTTCATCATTATTTAAGGCACCAATCGTTGAGTCTTTCCTTTGCACTTTATGATGTTTTCTTAAGTAAAACTTTTTCTTCAAGGGTTCGGTTTGGGAGAGAATAAAGAATTTCTTTTCTTTTTTTAGTTTTTTGGGTTTTTTTATAGAATGGAAGATTGCCTCATTACTTTTTGCTCGAAAGGTTATTAGGAGGATTTACTTTTGGCCTTCATGAATTGAAGAATTATCTTTAGCATATATCTATCATGCTTTTAAAATTTGATCAATTTTTGTAAAAATATTTTTTGAATGAATTTATCATTATATTTCTTTAATGGAGAAAGATGTAATGCCAAATAATAGTTTTAAATAAACATCTCTTGATTTCGGATCGTGCAATATGAAATTACAAAAGAAAACATAAGCTTTTTTTCATTGAAAGATACGTCTTAATTCATGCACAATCAAAACATTTAGGAAAATAGTATTCAAAACCAAACTTGTAAATTGTGAGTATACATCTTCTCCATAACTTTCACTCACTCGTCTCTTATTCTCTTGCATTAGTAATCGTGTGGTTTGGGAGTGGGTAGGTTCATATTTATGTTGGAAGCATATAGACCATTGTTAAAACTAATTCAACCTTACTTTATCAAGTCCAAAACCTTCTTCTTAAAATCATTGATGTTATGCCCGAAACAAAAGAATGATATTCGTATCTCTCGTCTTACTCGTACCAAGGAGGATAAAGAAGGGTGCATTGAGTTAATAGGGATTAGAGTAACCTTCCTAATGGTTACTAGGTATTCAAACATTTCATCGAATGAGAGAGGTAAAAATGTTAGTTGTTCAAGTTCTTTTTTGTGGTCTCGATGTTTTTGGTGATAATGGTTATGTGCTATTCATAGGTTTTTAAAAGTTGGTAGATTTTGAAAATGCATGTTAGCTTGAGGGAATTGATTTGCTCGATAGGTTTGGTGGGACATATAGAAGGGATTCATTTGATTTGGTAGGTATGTTTGGTTCATAGTGGTCATTAAACTAGGAATGTCTTGGGTAAATAAAGGTCTTTGAAGGTTACTTGGACCCCCATGATTTTCATATTTTTTTATTCCTCCCCCGATTCTTGGATTGATGAGATTTAGTCTTAACTCGGTGTATCTCACTATTTGTCTTCTTGGTACCACTACTTTTTTTTTAGAACCATCGAGAATCTTCCCTACTTTTATAGCTTATTCTATCCTTTCAGCTATGATAATAATATTATTAAAATTAGAGAAAGAGTTTTTGATCGGATACTTAAAATATGATGTCTTGAAAGTATTTGAGAAAATAGTGATCAACTCTTGTTCAAGCATTGGCGGATAAATCTATGTTGCCACCTCACACCATCTTTAGGCATAGTCTTTAATAGTTTCTTTTGTGCCTTTTTCCATGTTTTGTAGATCAAATGTATTTAGGGCTACCTCTATGTTAAATTTGTATTGCCTAATGAAAGCATCAACCAAATCCTTCCATTTCTTAATTTTAGCTCCTTTTAGCCTCATATACCAACTCAAAGCAGATCCTCCTAAACTCTTATGGAAAAAGTGTATCAGCAACTTCTCATCTTGTATAACCTTAACCATCTTACTACAATGAAGCCTCACATGAGTTATGGGACACCGAACACTAGTCCACTTGGTGAATTCTAGTATCTTAAAATTTTTTAGGATCACCACATCAGTGTACTAGGCATATCTCAATGGCTCTTATAGGATAATAAACATCATCCCCTTTGATAGCCCTCAAGCATTGTTCAATAGCCATTAACTTTTTTAGACTTAGACCTTCAGCTATCCCGTAACCATAAGCCTCTTTTGTTATAGGATCCATCGCTGGCATAAGTGGTATTTGTGAGACTTGTGGTTCCATTGGATATGCAGCAGCAAGATATGAAGTCTCTGCATGGAAATCCATTTGATTGGTTATTGGAATAATAGATGACCTAAGCCGATGGCGTGATGGAACAATATATGGCACTTGAGGTTGTTCTTGACCTTTATTCAAACTACTTCCCCAACTTAATCACACCTACTCGAATAGAGCTTTTAGTTGAGCCATGTCCTCTCTTAAAGAGTCAACATCTTGCTGATCCTTTTTTATCTATTGATACATAAATCAAGATTGGCCTCTAGCAAGGGATCATGATTACCCAATTCTTTTGGAGGATTAATTAATCCATTATTAATCTTCATAAGCATGGTTACCATATAAGTCATTCCTCATATCAACTTATCAAAGTGTGATGTTAAACTTGGTTATAAGTCTTGTTTGATTATGATTACAAAATTTTTCTTTGATTCCCAAATGTCTTAGCCTTTTAGAGTAAACTAACTACGCTCTATTGAAGTACTCCTATCGTGGCCATATATTTCTCGAGCGAGATATTTATCAAAGTGAAATATGATAACTCCTCTAGCATATAAGAAATTATATGTCCTATCTTAGTCATACACCTATCTCCATTAGATTCTTAATGCACCCAATGAATCACCCACAAAATGAATTTCCACCATAATTCATTCAAACTTCTAAGTACATTGATTAATGACATTATAAAGTATTCAAAAAGATATAGAATTTTAAATCCCATAACCGAGAAGGTTTATGTGAGCAGGAATATAAAGTTTAATGAAAATGGTGTTTGGAATTGGGAGAAAATGATTTGAGAGTCCTCCAATCAAAACATTAATGCTGAAAATGCACCTCAGCTTCATAGTGAAACTCTTGAGGAGGAGGATTCTAATGATGAGTATCATATTATGAAAGGCACCAAAATTTTGTAAGATATCTATAGCAGATGCAATGTTGCTGTATTTAAACCACTTTGCAATCTCCAAAATGGAAAGCCGCCACAGAGGAAGAATTCAATATGATTGTTAAAAAAGACACTTGGTTTCCGTTGATAGGCTAAAAAATCAACAATAATTGGTACAAAGTGGGTGTTCGGAGTGAAGATGAATCTTGATGGCTCAATCAATAAATATAAGGCTAGATTAGTCATGAAAAGCTACTCTAAACCACAAAGTATTGACTTCACCAAAACCTTTGCTCCTATAGCTAGATTCAATATAATTAGATTATTATTTGTTCTTACTCCTCATAAAGGCTAGAGATTCTATTAACTTGATATTAAATCATCATTCCTCAATGGTGTTCTTAAGGAGAAAATTTACATTGAGCAAACTAAGGGTTTTGTTATTAAAAATGCTACTAATAAAGTTTATTTGTTGAAAATGGCACCATATGGTTTAAAATAGGCCCCTAGAACCTGGTATGTAGAAATTGATGGCTACTTATTTGACATGGGATTTGGAAAGAGCATAAATGAAGCAACACTATATGTGAAACAAGTGTGTGATGAAATTCTATTTGTGTCAATCTATGTTGATGATATTTTTTTCATTGGTAGCAATCTAAGTTCTGTGAAAGAGTTTAAAAAATGAATGAAGGGCATGTTTGAGATGAATGACTTAAGATAGATGTGTAATTTTCTTGGAATGGAAGTGTCTCAAGTTTCAACAACTATTTTTATTTCTCAAAAGAAATATGCAATAGAATTGTTGAAGAAGTCTTCTCTAATTGGTTACAAAGTTGTCAATGCTCCAGCAGAGTCAAGGATTGAAGTTACAAGCAAATGATGGTTTAACATCTATTGATCCTTCGATCTTTAAGAGTCTTATTGGTTCACTATTGTATTTGTCAATCACAAGGTCGAATATCAATCACAAGGGCAAATATAATATATGCAACCAACATTTTATTAAAATACATGCACATGCCAAGTAAAACTCATTTTAAAGTAAACAAAAGTGTCCTAAGGTATATTCGGGGTACAATTTCATATGGTGTGTTGTTTAGGAGGAGTTCAGCCATGAAACTACTTAGATTCATTAATAGTCATTGGGCTAGATCATTTGAAGATTCAAAAAGCACCTCAAGCTATTGTTTTACCCTTGGATTAGTTGTTATATGTTGGAGTTCAAGGAAGTAAGGTTCTGTTTCTCAATTTGCTACTAAGGCGGAATATATGGATGTATTTATTACTCGTTAATTAGGCCTTGTGGATGAGAAAAGTTATGAATGATTTGAAGTTTAAGCAAGAAGTTACTATAATGATCATGTATGATAATAAGTCTACTATTCTAATGGTAAAAAATCTAGTTTTTTCATAGAAAAACTAAACACATTAAGATTAAATATCATGCTATTAGAGAAGCGAGAAAAAAAGGTGAAGTTGTGCTATTGTATTGTTCAACAGGGGAACAAGTTGTTGATATTTTTACCAAAAGATTATAGAAGAACAAATTTGAAGAACTTAGAGGCAAGCTTAGAGTTGTAAATAGCTCTTACATTAGGGAGGAGTGATGAAGATTGATGTTTATGATCAAAGTACTTATACAAAGCTATGCACCATATTTGTTCCTTTTGTTTTTGAATAGTTTGCAATAAAATTAATGAATGTACTAGAAGTTTGAATGAATCGTGATGGGACTTAATTTTAGCTTTAGACAAGGGGACAAATTTCCTTGAATTATGGAAATTTGGTATTGACTAATACTTTTTGTATCACTATAAATATGTTTTTGTAGTAAAAAAAAATAGTTCCCTTTCACGTTTTTCTTACTTCTTCTTTTAAAATAAACATATTCTAGAAAATTCTTACAGCTTTAGTATCTTGACGAGTTTTGCAAGCTACTACGGAATTCACCTCCAAATGTAGCTCGAACCGAAGCATCAAAGACATCGAAACTTTTCTTGACTATGATGTGAGTATCTAGAAGTAAAACCCGTAGATGGATGTAAAGAGAGTAAAGATAACATGCTAAGCTTGTAGCTTTACACATTACTTTTAAAAGGCTTTCCATATCTCTATTGCATTCAAGAAATCCATCAAACCATGCAATAAGACTTTTTTTGGACCAATTTCTCTTTCTTGAGATGCTTTCTTGATTGACGGTTCTTTGGCAACAAGCAATGCCATGTTCACCACTCCCGGTAGAAGTGGATTGATCAAGTTCCCTAACATGTATGTATTGGTATTCAAATGCTAGGGTTTTAAAGATAATAATTTTCCTTTCCAATTCTACAAACAATGTCTAATCTTAGTAATTACGAGAGCCTATGTTGATATACATTTAGGATTCACTACTAGAAAAATATGAATTAGTGATAGAAATTAGCGACGGATTGTATTCCGTCGCTATTTAGTGATGGATTAGCGATGGATTATAAAATAATATTTTTTACGACGGCTTAGTGATGGACTAATGAGGAATACTTAGCAACGGTTAAACATCCGTCGCTAAATAAGGTGTGAAAAAAAAGCTCTAAAATCAACGATGGATTAGCAATGAAAATTCGATCACGAAATAAAAAATTAGTGACCAAATTTAGTCCACCGCTAAAGTCATCGTTATTTGGGATGATTAGCGATGGATATTAAGTCCATTGATAAATAGCAACGGACGTAGTCCGTTGCTAGCTCTCGAAGGGAAATTTTCCCCTCGAATGTTAACGAAGGACGACCGGTCCATCGCTATTTTAGTAGGAAATTTCTGCATAAAATAGTGATGGAATAGTGTCGGATTCACATTCGTCGCTATTTTGTCTTTATATACCACCCACTTTCTTCTTCTCCATTTAGTTCCCTCACCTCCACCACACCTCCCCTTCCGACGCTAACTAAAAAAATGGCCACCCACACCACTAAATCTTTTTCAAAAGCATTTAACAAAATAAAGAGTATCTTTCTCCTCAAAATCGGATCGTATCCGTGTTCTATATACTTGATCTATCGGGTAAAACTTTATCTCTCTAACTTTTCTATTTTTTTAAGTTAAATAAATGTTATATGTTTTTAGTTAAAATTTTGTTATTTATTAGTTTATTAATTGTTTGAATGTTATTAATTATCTTGTTATGTTAATTTGTATGTAGTAGTTTAAATTTGTTAGTTGTTATTTTATTTTTATAATCGTTAGATTTGTCGTGCTAAGTTTTATTTTATTGTTATTTTAATTGTTAGGTTAATTTGTATGTTAACGTAAAGCTTAAAAATTTAAATTTTGTTAATTTTGAGTTATTAGATTAAAATTTAATTATTTAATATTAAAATTGTTTGTATGATTAATTAAATTAATTATATATTTATTTGCTTTTAGTTTTATAGGTTAATTTGATTACTTGTTTGTTTAAATTTAATTTTGAAATTATATTATTTTTGACGTAGTTTAGTCATTTCGAATGTAAATTTTATAAGTAATTTTATTACTTTAATTATTAAAATTGAAATAAAATAAAATGTATAATGATTTGATCGGTTTGAAAAACAATTGAATAAAATATAATTAAAAAATTAAAAAAATGTTAAAATTTTATAAATATTTTATTAGTTAATAAAATTAAATAAATATTTTAGTTGAAATTTTTAAAAAATTATTTAGGTGATAATGTAATTTAACGTTTTTAGGTTTAAAAAGTATAAAATTTCATGTATTTTAAGTGAAAATGATAATGTAATTACCTTAAATTACCTAAGGTAGTTTAAATTAGGTTAATTGTTTTGTTTAGGTTAGGTTAGCGTTATTATATATTGAACCTAAGGTAGAAAATATCAAAATAATTACACAAAAAATAATTGAATATTAACAAATTAAGTATTTATTAAAAAATGTAATCGATCTTTAAATAATTTATTTAAATAGGAAGTAAAATTCTTAAACAAAATGCATAACTAATTAGAGATAATTATATAACTAATATATGCGTTTAATATTTGTTTAAAATAATTTAGAATGATGGCATGTAATTGTTTGCAATGATTCCGTTATTTTTGCGATAATTTAAAAAATGAGACCTAATCGACAATGGATGAATTTCGGATTAGTTAATGGATTGTTAAATGATGAATTTGTCGGAGGAGTAGAATAAGTTTTAGGTTTTTTTGTTGAAAATTCTAAATGTATGGACGGAACGAAAATTAGGTGTCCTTGTAATTTCGGTAAGTGTCAAAACCAAAATTATGAAGAGATTGACATAGTCAAATATCATTTGTGTTGTAAAGGTTTTGTCCCGGGATATTATAATTGGGTGCATCATGGTGAATTTGAAGCCTATATGACATCCGAAAATTCTAGGAGTCGAGTATGTTTCAAGAAATTATTATATAGGCGAAGGTTGTTCTAGTAAGCCCCAAAATCCATATCAAAGTATGATAATGGATGCAGTCGGTCCATCCTTTGATCCGTCCAACATGGAAGAGGTTCCTAATCCTAGCCTCCAACACTTTTATGGTATGTTGAATGCATCACGTAGAGAGATTTGGCCTAGTTGTGATGAACATTCACAATCTTCAATAGTTGCTTGAATGCTTAACCTAAAAGTAAAATATCTTTTTTCGGAAAAGTGTTTTAATCGGCTATGTGAGTCGATGAAGGAGTTGATGCTAGTTGATAACTCGTATGACAAATAAATTTTATAAAACAAAGAAGTTGGTGAAGGGGGATGGGTTTATCGGTGCAAAAAATTCATTGTTCTCATAACGAGTGCATGATTTCTTGGAAGGAGATAATGAATTAGATAAATACAAATTTTGATAACATCCTCGATATCAAAGTTCTCATCAAGGATCGGGAAAAGAAAAACTTGTTCTAAATAAGAAAATGTACTACTTTCCTCTAACCCTGCGTTTGCAATGATTGTATGCATCGAATGCAATAGCTAAGCACATGACGTGGCATGCTAAATATGGGAGAGATGATGTAGGAGTAATGCGTAATCCTTCTAATTCAATTGCATGAAAAAGTTTCAATCAGATTAATCTTTTTTTTACGACTAAAATAAGGAACGTCTACTTAGGAGTGTGCATCGATGGGTATCAACCATTTGGTCAATCTAGTACGTAATATTCCTTTTGGCCGATCATTATTACTCCATAGAATTTGCCACCATGGATGTGTATAAAGGAGGAACATATGTTCCTAACGAGTCATTTTTTCATGTCCAATAAATCCAAAACATAAGTTGGCCATTTGCTTGCAGACCTTTCATGTCCGAGCTTATCTAGTTATGGGAGGTGGGAGTAGTAACCTACGATATGTACTCGTAAGTGGAATTTTTCATGAGAGCTACAATTATGTGGACTATTAGTGACTTTCTTCCATATTCAATCTTGTCTAGTTGGAGTACTATAGGAAAGAAAGCTTGTCCTTACTATATGGAAAATTCGGACGTTTTCTCCCTTCTAAATGGAAGAAAGACCTCCGGTTTGACAACCATCGAAAGTTTCTTCCTCATAATCATCCATATAGAAGAAACAAGAAAGCATTCACCTTCAACAAAGTTGTTAAATCTCGTCCTCCTCTAATCCGATCTAGAACGGAGATGTTACATCTAGTTGAGCAATGGGGGTTGTTGAAGGTGATCGAAGATGGTGTAGATGATCATAATAGTAGAATCTTTTAGATGTCCGGATAGAGGAAGTGTTAGTATAGGTGCCCTAGATCCAAACATATATGCATGGGCTTGAGTTAATGTACCATTGCATTATTTATTTTAATAATAATAAAGAAGTCATTTTGTTAATTCTTTTGTTTACATGTTCAATAGAATTAGATATAAGTCCTTATGATATGCATTTGCAATAGTGATTGATCGAAAGATATGAGACAAACACTAATGCACATAAAAGATATCATTAAATGTCTCAAGTCGTAACATTATTAAGAATGAACATTGACAAATACGGATAAGCTTTTGAGTGCTATGCTCATGGTATATGATAGTAGTAGGAGATCTCACATCTATTGGCATGGTGATGTCAAAGCAAGTGCTTAGGTGATTTATGTTAGAGAACATATCACCTGGACTTGACTCACCATGAGAACCCATTTAGTTTTAGTCTATGAGAATCTCATATGAGATGGAAACAAATGATCCTTAGACTCGAAGTCATCACGGTTATCTCATTGGAGGACTTATACACTTTGACACTTATTTCAATGGACTTATTAATAGGTTGTACGTGGACGATTCGTTGGGTGCATTAGGAATCTAATGGAGATAGGTGTATGACTAAGATAGGACATGTCATTCTTTGTATCCTAAAGGAGTTATCATATTGCACTTTAATAAATGTCCGCTTAAGATATTTATGGCCATAGTAAGAGTACGCCAATAAAGCATAGTTGGTCTACTCTAAGAGCTAAGACATTTGAGAATCGAAGAAACTTGTGTGATCATAATCGAATAAGACTAATAACCAAGTTTGAGATCACACTCGTGATAAGTTGACATGAAGACTGAATTGTATGGTAACCATGCTCATGAAAGGTAATAATGGATTAACTAATCCTTCTACGGAATTAGGTAGTCATGATGCTTTATTAGAGGCCAATCTTGATTGATGTATCAAGAGATTAAAGAAGAGTCCTTTATTCTTGATATATTGCCAATATATCTAGCGAGTCTTTTGAGTCACACGCATAAGTTTAAGTATTCACATTACAAATGAGAAGCAAAGATATTAGAAAAAGTTTCTAATTATAAAATTTTCTATTTTGGAAAAAGTTTTCGAAATGGAAAGTTTCTTAAAATGAAAAGTTTCCTAAAATGAAAAGTTTTCTATTTTAGAAATCAGTTTCCTAATTTGGAAGTTAGTTTCAAATATGAAAATAAAGAACCTAAAAGGAAAGGAGTTTCCTAATTTAGGTTAAAGGATATTTTGGGAAATTTTTTCCTATTGTAGACCCCGTCAAAATAATCTAAAAATATTTATTTAGATAGTCTAAATAAATAAATTAGGCTAAAATAGTTTTGGGCCATTAGATTTAATTAAAAGGCTTAAAGATATTTTTTATGGGAGAATAAGCATCAACCTTATTGCATAAGGATGAATGTTTTAAAGATAAAAATTACCCTTATTAGATAAGGTTGAATGTTTTAAAAGATAATAATCAAGTAGTTCATGTATAAAATAACTCTTCATCCTTGGAGGATAAGGAAGCAACAACCTAGAGTTCTTTGTGGACTTAAAGCCACCACTCCCCTTATCCTTGGAGGACAAGGAAACTCTCCCCGTATATATAGGAAGTGAGATACGGCAACGAGGAGAGGAATGACTTAATAGACTATTTCGACCAACAAAAAGAAAATGAGAGAATTTTGCACCAAAAAAAAAAAAAAAGAAGGAGAAATTTTGGTCAGCCTCTAAAAATAAGTTAGGGTACATGACGAAGAGAAAAAATAAAGGAGAAAATAGTTTTCTCCTAAACCCTACTAAGAAATACTCTTTCCTCCTTATTTAAGGTTATTGTAAAGTTACCCGGGATTGATTTCTAGAGGAAATAATTAATCGGAAAAGGTAGAGCTAGCATCTCATTAATTTTGAGTACTTCTTAGTGGATACTTAGGCTGTATGGATGATTAATAGAGGTTGGATACTTGGACGGCTAATCAAAGAAAATGAATTTAGATCCGCACTACAAGAGGTATTCCTATATTTGAGCTTATTATTCATGTATGTATGATTAGTAGATTCAACGGCATGATCTTGGGGTCTTAGATGGAGGAAATTTTTTTACTTATTTCGTACCTTCATAGGATGGATAATCCTTTAGGAAGTGAAGTATTTTTTGGGATTTGCCTTACTAGAGTACAAATCTCATCTAGCATAATTTACATGTCAAGCATATTGAGAAAAATGTTTTTGATAATGTTTTTAACACAATCATGAATGTGTCGAGAAAAACTAAAGATAATGTCAACTCTAAGAAAGACTTGAAACTCTTCCGTAAAAGGCCAAAATTAACAAAGGATGATGCATCTAGAAAGTATCCTAAAGCTCGTATATATTACGTCGAAACAACCAAAAAGAAGATTGCTTGAATGGATAAAAAAACTTAGGTTCCTCGATGGAAATGTCTAATCTAGCTAGATGTGTTGATATACAACATGATAAACTTTATGGGATGAAAAGTCATGACTGTCATATCTTCATGCAATGCTTACTTCCAATTACATTTTGGGAGTTTTTACCGAGAAATGTTTGGCAATCATTTACGAGTTGAGTTTATTTTTCAAGCAATTAACTTCTACAGTTATAAAGTAAGAGGATATGTTACGATTTAATGATGACATACCCATCATTTTGTGCAAACTAGAACATATATTTCCGTCCAACTTTTTAACTCCATGGAATATCTTTCAATTTATCTTCCATATGAGACATATATTACGAGACTCGTGCAATATCAATGGATGTATCCGTTTGAAAGGTATTGACATTCAATTTAAAAGTAAAATTAAATAAATTTCTTACTTTCAAACATTAAAATTATTCATATTTACGAGTATCTATGGAAACTAAAAAATAATATTAAGAATAAAGTTAAAGTGGAAGGATCAATATGGAATGCATATTTGGTTGAATAAGCCTCACTATTTTGCTCTCATTATTTTGAGCCTCATGTGCATACAAGGTATCAAAAAGTGCCTCATAATTTTGAATTAAACAACAAAGAAGAAAAGCACATTGAATAGATGTTATCGGTATTTAAACAATTAGGTTGATCAATTCGATACAAAATAAGAAAATTGATACAACTAGAACATAAAACAATCAACTAATATATATTGTTGAATTGTGAAGTCAAACCTTACATTAAGTGAGCTTAACCTATTTATTATATTTAATAATTAATATTAGAAAGATACTAGAGAATAACTCATGTTTCTTAATAATTCTCTTATCTTTAGTGGATTTCGTACCGAAATACAATAGAAAAATCCGTTCATGTCCGAGAATGAAGATGATGCTCTAATTGAAAATGAGTTTTCCTCTTGATTTAATAAATATGTAATTATGATCATTTTATATGTTTATTTTATTGATAGCATTAATGGAAAGATAACTAAACTTAGAGGTGATTTTATGTTTAACTTACAAACACAAAATGCATAAGCAATTTACATAAAAGACCAATTCTTGAAAGATCTCACATAAGGTCCATTGTTAACTTTCGGATTGTACAATGGTTATTTTGTTAATGGTTATAGGTTCCGCACACTTGAGGGATCTTCAAAAATTAGGTCTTGCAATAATGTTGTATACATTAAAGGAAGCAATTATAGCTCGGTTGAGAGTGACTATCATGGGATGTTGATAGAAATCATTGAAGTAGAGTATCCTGTATTACCAATCAAGAGAACCGTATTGTTCAAAATGTGATTGGTTTGATCCCACACCACAAGGAACAAGGGTTCAGCCATACTACAAACTTATGAATGCTAACTTTAAAAGAACCTTGAACAATTATGAACCATTTGTCCTAGCATCATAGTCGGCTAAAGTATATTATATGGAGTACCCTAGCTTAAGATGCAACTCGTTAGTATTGGTGCCCGAGATCTAACCATATTTGGATCGACCCAAGTTAATGTATTATTGAATCATTTAATAAAAAAGTAATTCTATTAACTCTTATATTTACATGTTGATAAATTCATTAGAGTTAGATAGAAGTCCTTATGATATGCATTTGTAATAGTGATTGATCGAAAGATGTGAGAAAAACACTAATGCACATAAATGATATCATTAAATGTCCCAAGTTGTAACATTATCGATAATGGACATTGGCAATATGCGAGATAGAATTGGGAGTGCTATGCTCATGCTATATGATAGCTATAAGAGATCTCACACCTATTGGCATGGTGATGCCAAAATAAGCACTTAGGTGATTTATGTTAGAGAACATATCATTGAACTTGACTCACCATGAGAACCCATTTAGATTTAGTCCGTGGGAATCTCATACGGATGGGTAAAAATGGTCCTTAGGCTTGAAGTCATCACGGTTATCCGATTGGAGGACTTATAGATTTTGACACTCGTTTTGATGGACCTATTAATAGGTTACACATCGAAAATTCGTTGGGTGCTTTAGAAATCCAATAGAGATAAGTGTATGAATAAGATAAGACATGTCATTCCTTATATGCTAAAGGAGTTATCACATTGCACTTCGATAAATGTCTACTCAAGAAATCTTTGGTCATAGTAAGAGTACACCAATAGAGCATAGTTGGTTTACTCTAAGAGTTTAGACATTTTAGAATCGAAAAAAACTTATGTGAACATAATCAAACAAGACTAATAACCAAGTTCGAGATCACACTCGTGATAAGTTGACATAAGGACTGAATTGTTTGGTAACCATGCTCATGAAAGGTAATAATAGATTAACTAATCATCCTAGAGAATTGGATAGTCATTATGCCTTGCTAGAGGCCAATCTTGATTTATGTATCAATAGATTAAAGAGGAGTCCTTTATTCTTGATACATTAATAACATATCTAGGAGCCTATTGAGTAACACGTATAAGTTTAAGTATTCACATTACAAATGAGAAGCAAAGATATTGGAAAAAGTTTCTAATTAAAAAAGTTTCCTATTTTGAAAAGAGATTCCAAAATGAAAAGTTTTCTAAAATGGAAAGTTTCCTATTTTAGAAATCAGCTTCCTAATTTGGAAGTAAGTTTCAAATTTGAAAATAAAGAACCTAAAAGGAAAGGAGTTTCCTAATTTAGGCTAAGGGGTATTTTGAGAAATTGCTTCCTAATGTGGACCTCACCAAAATAATCTAAGAATATTTATTTGGATAGTCTAAATAAATTAATTGAGCTAAAATAGTTTTGGCCCATTAGATTTAATTAAAAGGCTTAAAAATAATTTTGGTGGGAGGATAAACATAAACCTTATTGGATAAAGATAAATGTTTTAAAGATAAACATTCACCTTATTAGATAAAGTTGAATGTTTTAAATGATAATAATCAAGTAGTCCACATATAAAATAACTCTTCATCCTTAGAGGATAAGAAAGCAACAACCTAGAGTCATTTATAGACTCAAAGCCGCCACTCTCCTTGTCCTTAAAGGACAAGAAAACTCTCCCCCTGTATATAGGAAGAGAGTTGTGGTAAGGAACGGGTGAATAACCTAATAGAGTATTTTGGCCAACAAAAGGAAAAAGGGGAGAATTTCGACCAAAAGAAAAAGAAGGAGAAATTACGCCGACCTCCAAAACTAAGTTAGGGCACACGACCAAGAGAGAAAATAAAAGAAAAAATATTTTTCTCCTAAACCCTAGCAAGAAATAATCTTTCCTCCTTGTTTAAGGTTGTCATAAAGTTTTTCGGGATTGATTTCTAGAGGAAATACTTAATCAAAAAAAGTAGAGCCAGCACCCCATTAATTTTGAGTGCTTCTTAGTAGATACTTGAGCATCGTGGATCATCAATAAAGGTTGAACACTTAAACGACTAATCAAAGAAAAGGAATTTAGATTCGCACTACAAGAAGTAATCCTTTACTTTAGCTTATTATTCATGTATGTATGATTAGTAGATTCAACGAGCATAATCTTGAGGCCTTAAATGGAGAAAAGTTTTTATTTATTCCGCACCTCCATAGGATGCATAATCCTTCGGCGACAATCGAGATTGGTGGATCGTGTGTAAGATCAAAGCTAGGTCCGTGTTTGACTTTACTCGAATCATCGGCTATGATAGAACATAATATTGAGCCATTTCAGCAGGATGATTCAAAAATTCGACATGAATTAATAGATGAAGTCAAGGACCTCACTTTGTTTAATGATCCAAATGGATCATTTATAGATGTAGAAGTAGGTGTGGTCGATGAAGAAAATGATTGTGACAATGTTTCAGATGATGAAGATGATAACTTAAACAATTATTATGATAGTTCGAATTAAATTTATATTTCATTTATTGTATTAATAAGAAATTATGTAATTTTTTCTCTTTATTAATTTATTAATTTTGGTTTTTCTACTTTCACTAAAATTTTTTTTTTTTGTATATTTTGATTGTTTTATATCCATAACAAATGATGTATTTTAATTTAACTACCCATGAATGGACTTTAACAATATATATATTGTATTTTTTTCTTTAATGTTAGATCATGTAGCAATGACTTCGGTAATCATGGTTTTCATTCATCCGTCCGGAGGCACTATAGGATCACATTTTGATAATCGTGGATGAGCATCACTATCAAATGGTAGTCCATTAGGATCCCCTACCGGTATCGGCCATAGGTCTCCAATGATAGGATTTTTTCGTGGATCCCACGACTCCCGTAGTCATGGAACTAATACATCTACATCGATAGGTGTTCCTATATCAGCACTCGAGGTTCCACCACCGAACTATAAGAATGGCTCCTCTACACATGTGTCTAACACTTTAGAGAGTTCTCACAGCTCATCCGAGTTGATAACGTATTGTTTTTGTCGATTACGAACTATATGTATTTGTTATTTTTAATATGTAATTTCAATAATTACTACGTTTAAAATATTTTTTTCATCATTTTATTGTTTGCTTGATATATTGACTCCGGATAATAGAGATTATTCTATGAAGATCTATGAGATTTTTAAGGAATGGGTCAACAAGAGAGGATCGTCATGGAAGGATGTCCCCAACGTTACCAAAGGCTTCTACTTTAGTGAATTTCGGGTAACAAACTCATAATTTTCTTTATAATTACACAAAAAATTTTCTCATCAAATAAGTTATATAAATTTTTTTACTTATGTAGAAATTTTTTGAATTGGATGTGGACATCGATCCATTTATTAGAGGGGCATAAGAGCGTGTCGCTAGGAAATGCTATGCTAACTTTGTATACAAGATCAGCTTGATGAATGAGTAACCTCAACATATGAGTCGGAAGACATGGGATGCGTGGTAAGTTGATTTCAAGAAACTTGATCATGTGGTTCATTCGGAGCAAGCATTGCAAAATCGATTATCGGAGATCAATGATCCTTGTTTGGGTCCTTTAGGACATACGAGAGACTCAATATCTTCACAAGAGTATGTACATCGCTTGGTAAATTTCACTCTTTAATATTATTTACTTCGAACATTTCAATTTGGGACTTGTCATCTTCTCTCGTAATGATTTTTTTTTAGGCAATAGAATTAAGATGTTAGCCAATGAGTTTTGAGTTGTTCCAAAGGACTCATAAGAAACGTGATGGTTCATTCATCGATATACGCTTTCGATAGACACGAGTTAATATTTTTCAATTTCAAATATTAAATATGAAAATTTATTCTCAAATTCATTTTAATACTATAAAGATGATATTATTATTTTGATAATGTAGGATCGTGTGGAGCAGCTAATCAATGAGGAAATTGAGGCTTAGAGGAAGGTAGGAATCTTTGAGCCAAACTAGACTAGAATGCCATATGACTATAGGTCGTCGGGGAGAAAAAGAAAAGATTTTATGGGATCCGCACACAATTGGTGCATTATATGTCTCGATCGAGTGGCGGCAGCTCCTTTTTGCGACGTCTTAATACATGATCAATCCGGCTAGCAAATAGCTTTGGATGGACAATGAGGCTACAAAAGAAGAGGTGATCGAGCTTAAGGATACTATTTGTAACATGAAGTCTCAATACAATTCGATAGCATCCTTACCGATGCAACTCGGCACGAACATCCGAGTTGTCTATAGATCCGTCGATCATTCGGTAATCTACTAGTCCTTCAACTCGAGCTTCCAATCAATCCTTCGGTCGAGCTCTCAACATAGCATCGGGATGAGGATATGGGATTAGACGAGCGGGATGAGTGACGTAATATTCAATCACTTTGTTTGTTTGGTTGTTTTTTTATGAAATGTACTCTATAATGATTTTGTCAATGTTATTTTATTTTTCATATATACATGATTACTTATGATTTTTTATTATTAATTTCAATTATTAAATTTCATATTAATAGTATAATATAATTTCTAAAAATGTGAACAAAAGCAAAGAAATTATGAAAAAAAAATCATTTTTGAAAATAGCAACAGATTAGTGACAATTTTGTTTTTTGAAATAATGATGGATTTATTTTCAAAATTAGCAATGGATTTATTTTCAAAATTAGTGATGGATTAGTGAAAATTTTATTTTCAAAATTAGAGATGGATTAGTAATGGATTTATTTTCAAAATTAGCGACAGATTAGCTATGAAAAAAATTAGGGATAGATTTTTTGGGTTTAATGATGGATTTTCTATCACTAAATTTAGCGATGGATTGAGTATTCTATCGCTAAAATTTAGTGACCAATGAAATAGGAACGGAATTGTTGTGTTTAGTGACAAAATATTCCATTGCGAAAATCTTTTTTTTTTTTTTTAGTGATTAGCACCTCACGGTAGAACAAGGCACTTTGTAGGAAGTCTACTAGCTTTAATCTCAAGATGTTAGCCATACCCAAGCAGTAGCCTTCATCAACATTAATGCCTATTAAGGAGTTTTCTTTAAAAAAAAAATTACTTTCAATCTAGAGCACAATTCAAGCCATCGAAAACTCTCTTAACATTCAACGAATTTCTAAATCATTAAGACAAAAAGAGGATTGTATCATCGGCATATTGAGGGTGACTAACCCTCAATTTATGGCCCATATTAATGCCATTGAAAATCCCTCTAGTAGCAGACTCTATTTGGAAGTACTATAAGTCCTTCTATACCCAAGTTAAAAAGAAAGGGAGATAGTAGGTTTCCTTGTCCGATACCCCAAAAATATCGAATTTAGAAGTAGGTGACCCATTAATCGGGATAGATAACTTGAAGGTACCGATGCACTAAGAAATCCACATCCTCCATCCGACACCAAACCATATATGTTTCATGATGCTCAATAAATAATCCTAAAAAACCGAGTCAAAGGTTTTTTTGCAAAACAACTTTCAAAATAAAGCCTTGGATCTTGGTTTTCTTCATGCCATGAATGATCTCACTAGCAAGTAAAGCACAATCAAAATCTGCCTTTGCCTTTCAAAGATGAAAGTCGATTGATTCGCATTACAACTTCAGACATAGTTTCTTGTACCCAACAAAAGAGAACTTTGGCTATGATCTTGTACAATCCATTGACAAGACTAATAATTGGAGAAAGCCATCCAAGGACAAAAGGATTGGTGATTGGAGAATGCCACAATTCAAGAAGCTAAATCTTATGTTTATCCTATAAATCATGCAACAAAATGGATGTTCTTTTACCTTTGTAATTTAGTTCATTGTAATTCTCAAAGAGGACGATATTCCTATTAAATGACCATCTCACTCAAAAGAGCTTAAACTGTTAGGCGATGCTCCATAATATAATTTATATGGCTCTTTAATACATTTCCTTAAGTGAAAGGCCTAACATTTAGATTTAAAATTTGCATAGGTCTATATTGTCTTGTGCTTATTACTTAAAAAAATGAGGGTAGGGAGACTTGAACTCAAGATCAATTAGTTAATCAAGCTCTAATACTATATTAAAAAACTATCTCAGCCATAAAATGAAGTCTGTCTAAATATATTTTATATTAATATCTAACAGTTTTCAAACAAGAAAAGATTCTTAAAGGCATACGAAAAGAAAAGTTTAAGAAATTGCACCAAAATGTTCTTCAGAGTGGATAGGAAGTTTATCTCTCTCTCTCTCTCTCTTTCCCTGATTTTGTAATTGTATTCCAAAATAATTCACTGCCAAGATGCTATTCTTGCCTGCCTCATTAACAGTTACTTATTTAAACCATGAAGGTGTTTTGTCCTTAAACCAAGTGACACTAACATATAAGTCTTCTGATTTGCAGGCCCGTAAGCACCTCAAGTGGAATTCTCCCCCTGTCAAGTATGATGAGTTTCTTATGGTTATGTATGAGCTACGATAGCGCCACCACATTTTTAGGTACTGAGTTACTAGAAGATGTTTCTACTTGTACATATGGTTCGACATGTCAGTACGCCATCCTGAACAACAAAGGCAAGCAATATTTCCCTGGATTTCTAGTTTCCGAAGCTAAAAGCATATAGCTTTGCTTGATGTATTTGTTCCTTTCTCTCCCGAATTTCCCTACTCGTAACTACTTTGATTGAAGGATATATCTGCCATAAGGCTTACATAATTACTGTCCTGTTTTGACATTGTATGCAATAAAATTTAGGATTTTTTTTTTTCCTTGTAAGTGCTAAGCAAGATATGAGGCATGTATATGCCTCCAGATATCCCAAATATTACAAGGCTACTCAATCACTGCTGACAGGAAACTTCTCGTTGCTTGGTACTCACATTTGCGCGACTTCAATTCTTCCAGGACTTTTCAATCCAACGCAGGCAGGCTTGCTGGTTCTTTACTCAAATCACTAAATACAATTAGACCATCACAAAGTGGATAAAATATTCTAGGGACGGAAAACCTTATTTCTTCAAAACAAAGAAAACAAATCTTTCCTTTCTCTTCGCCATATTAAATCCTTGTTATGAATCACGGCATGGTTTCATAGGGAAAGAAAAGCCATGTATTTCGAGATGCACAAACCCATGGTGAAAATTGCCAGCAATCCATGTTTTTCGAGATGCAGTAAACTTCAGTGCTCTCTTTCACAGAAAAATAAAAAACCATCACACAGATACACAATCATTCATGCGCCTCAGAAATGCTTTCAGAGAGTCCTGTCTGAAAGTAAAATGTATTCATTGCAAAGCATGGCATAAAACAAGTCTACATTGTAAGAAAAGAAAGAGTAAGCTCAATAATTTCTATCGCAAACAGATATACATGTGATCATTCTATTGTAACCTCCTCCATAGTTGTTCCACCTTTTGTTCGTGCCTTTCGAGGATTCAATATAGGTGCCTCGTCAGCTGTGGCATTTTCTTAGTAGATTTAACCTGCTTTGTAGTGTCTTTGTCACCCAACTTTCAGTTTTGCAACCGCTCTCTCATTTCTTCTTCAACTTTCAGCAATTTCTTTTTATTGAGTTGCCTACTACTAGCATTTAATCTCATCATGCATTACGCCATGCCAATTCCATCTCATTAGGACTCATAGGTGCCAATGAGGTTTCTTCATACTCCATTATCCCTTTTTTCCCTTCTTTCATCCATCGTTTCAGAACATATTGCACTAGGATAGAAGTTATACACCTTACATTTAGAATTCTTAAAGCATGACAAGATAATATCCCTTGTGAATCAAACATTTTACAGCTACAGTAAACAACATTATTCTTTGCATCATATTGCACAACACGCACTCGAAACTTAATGATAGAACATTGAAACCATAGAAGAATTTGTTGCTTCAGGAAAATAAAAATCCGTTTAATCTCTACAATTCTAGAACATTATTTAAAGGGATGAAGAAGACCAGCATTGATTGAAAATAAAAATTCCAAAACCGCGATATCTATTATAACAACTGCAAAATCGAACAATTAGAACGTAAAATCGAAAGTCTTAAGGCAGTAATATAACAAAGATTTTGCAAACTAAATTTAATTTGAGTTGAATGTCTTCATTGGACATTTAAACCTTTGAGTTGTCTACCCCAATCATATCTTTGATTGAAACAAAGCTTGGCTGGTGAACAAAACATGTACCGAAACCATATCTGCCTTTGTGCTTTATTGCTCCATTTTGAATTGTAACCCCATGAGTGTCCACCTCTGTAAAAATTTTCTTTCCATGATTGTACAAAAGCATAATGTCCCATCCCATGAACAGAATATTTCCATTCTTTAAGAAGTTATTCAGTTTCAACTCTAAGAAGTTATTCAGTTTGAACTCATATGAATCTTGGATTACAAGTATTTTCGTCCAAGATTCTGCAACACCATATTCTTTCATCAGCCACACATCCATAGCGA
The DNA here is from genome assembly GCA_963924115.1 of Dovyalis caffra. NCBI lineage: Eukaryota > Viridiplantae > Streptophyta > Magnoliopsida > Malpighiales > Salicaceae > Dovyalis > Dovyalis caffra. Next base: position 5,096,564 of record CAWUPB010001195.1, read on the forward strand.
GGTCGTCGAAGGTCTGAAAATAAATACAGAGCTGGGAGTCTCCAAAAGTGCTGATATCAAGAGTCAAATATTCAAGATATCTATGAGGAGGTGCTCAGAATGTTCTAAATTGCTCTCTGTCAAAATCAAAAGCACAGATTTCTAGATAGCCTGAACAACCATATACTTTTTTCGGAAGCCAGTGAAGAGATTCATTGACGAAAACGTTCTTATTTTCTAAGAGGCTAAAATGCAAGGAAGTGTAATCATATAGCGGGGCAAACCCAACACTTCTGCATGACTCAGTGCCTAATGTGCATACCTCAGCTAGAGCTTGTGAATTACCAGCCATATATTTTTCTTTTTCATAAGTAATTCTGATAGCCTTAAAACGATTAGATTTGGGACTAAACCCTAATCAGCATAAATGTGAGTGCAAACCCTTTTCCTCATCAAGTGGTGGAAGATTCAAGTACTCACCTGTAAGTGGATTTGATATGTGCATAATGACCTTACCAAATTTACCATGAGGATATAGGTGTAGACAAACCAAGCCGTTACATGAGTTGATGAACTGCACATTAAATAAAACCTGTATAGGGAAACTGAACTCTGCTTCCAAATTACAGTAGCTAGACTTTCCTTGAAATTCAAGCCAGTAGATGAATCGCCCAGACAAACCTCTGGGAAAGTCAACTACCTCTTGAACACAAAGCAGCACATCAGTGAGTTGTTGGTGAAGCTTAGCAAAATTAGGGTTTGCAAGAATATTTTTCTATGACTTACAAACATATCTACATTGAATAAGAGTTGTGATAGGGAGCTTCAAAAAGATCTCTTCGAGGATGATGTGGGGCAGGATTGATATACTCGACATTGTTTTGTTTTTCAGACGAAATCAGCAGAGGGATTGTAGCCGCTGCTCCTCTATATAATTAGGGTTCATTACCTGTAATATGGACACTAATATATTTATAGAAGCTCCAATAACAAGTCCTAGATAACTAGGAAACTATTTTTTAACAAAGATTTGTAACAAATTGGTTTAATTCCAACAACTAATATATATTTGATGGTCTCTTGAACAATAAAAAAGATTTGATGGGCCACTGGTTGACTATTATCGATCACCTAGCAGGGCCTAGAAATTATTCGATAGTTTCATATTTCCCCTTCAACCTCCTCTCCTTGTATTCCGCACGAATAGTTACTTTCCAAGTTAAAGGTTCTTCCACAGTGGATCATACTCAAAAGAATACTCTCTATGTCCATCTGAGAAATTGTCTTTTTTAATTTTCTTACACATTTCAAGAAACTTACTAATTGTCATGTCATATCAATATTTTTTATTCATGCTTTTTTTAAAAAAATAAAACTCTTTTTCTAAAATTATTATTTATTAACTTTAATTTTACATTACATGAAACCAATATTAATTTTAGGAAAAAAATTATCCAAAATTATATTAGTAAATCAAAGAAAAAATTATTAAATTAATTAACAATCAAGTTTCAAATAATTATGAAAAAGTAACATAATAATGGAAATATTATAATCCCAAAGATTTGGCATATGCAGTAAAATTTCTACAAAAATAAAAATTTCACATGTAACAAAAATTTTCTTTTAAAATTTTTATATTAAAGGTATTTCTATGTATGAAGAGAAAGTATAATTTATTATTTTTATTTTATTTTATTTTATTTTATTTTGCTATTGAAGAACATGAAATGAAGAAAGAATTGATTTTTTCTTGTCAATTAGGGGCATTTTAGGAAAGTATGCATTTTAAAATTTTTAGGAGACAAGTATTTTGACAATCTGTATAGGACAAAAGAAGTACTTCATTTCTCCTAATGAGATTGTCATATTTGACTTTTTAGGTAAGTTAAAAAGGTCATTAATTAATATGACATATATGCGAACCATGTCAGGTTGAGACTTGTGTTGGTTAAATTTCTGTGAGAATCATGTCAGGTTGAGACTTTTGTTGGTTAAGTTTCTGATAAACAAAAGTGTAGTTTATTATTTGTAAAAATTACACTTGAAATTGCAGTCTATGACTCTAGATATTGTTGTGGAAGTGATCATTTCTAAAGTTTTTCTTTTTATTAATTTTTTTCTTTTTAACCATGAAGCTGTATGCATGGATTGCGGAGACAGTAGTGAAAAAACTAATAACAATGCATCAGTTAGTCGGGCAGAAAGTTATAAGGGTCATTTAAAGGGAATGTTTGTGTGCGGTGAAGAACAAGGCTTTAATTTATACAATGATTACGCTATAAGTTTTGCTATTCGGGAAAAAAATTATTTTATGCTGGAAAGAAGGTTTTAAGTTGGACGATGATCCGTTTGAAGCGAAGAAAGTGACTGGATTAGAAACAAGGACGGGGTGTAAAGCATTTATTCGTTTTGGTGTGGAAGACGATGTATGGAATGTTACACATTTTCATGCATGGCATAATCATAGACTTGCGTTGCCATAAAAAAATCATTTATTGGAAAATATCAAACGCTAAAATGAAAGTTATTGATTGTTAAGTTAGATATTTGATATTAAATTTCATTAATTAAAAAAAAGTGTTGTACTTGGACAATTCATTCTTAACTTTATATATTAAATAACTATTATTTATATATTCAATATCCTTCTCTTGTGGTCTATCATATGGAGTCTGTCAATTACTTGGGTTTCACAATTTGTGTTGGGCTATTGAGACTCTTTGATGTAATACCTAAATTTATATTCTATACTTTGTGTGTATATTTATTTTCTTAAGTATGTTTACACCATGTTTGTGTTGTTATTGACGGTGTTTTGTTTGCAAAATTAACGTAGCTAAGTGTTATGTATGAATAGTGATCAATTGACAAATGAAACACTTAAAAAAATATGATTTAATTAAATAATTTTCATACATATATAACTTAGGATTTAAATTTAATTAGTGACTCGAACATATATTAATCTAAGAAATAATACCTTAATTAGGAGTTACATCAAAATTAAAATGTCTAAGTGTAAAACATCCATCTTAGGGCATGTGTCTCATTACGACTATTTTTTCCCAAACATTTCGGCTAAGAGAGGAAAATTAAGAGGGGGATTTTCTTAGGTTTCCATCTTTGAGAGAACTTCACTAAGTGAGAAAGAGAGTAAGAGAGACTTAAACACTTGAGAGGAAGTAAGAGAGAAACTGAATTTCTCGAGGAAAGGAGCCAAAATTGCCAAGAGGAATCAAGCTTAGCCGAAAGGAGGAGAAATTTTCCAAAAGAGGAAAGGATTGTTTTGGTCGAGAGTTTAAGCAACGAAGAAGGGTGAGGATTTAAGGGTTTTCAAGGTGATTTTCACTTCAATTAGATCAAAAGTAAATGTAACTTCAACTCTCCACAAGATTTAGGATTGTTTGTGTTAATTTGGTGATTTGTGTTCTTCTTAAACTTAAGATTTCTAATTATATGCAATTGATGTTTGGATTATGAAATTGATGAATGATTGACCAATATGATGTTATAGCATGTATTTAATTGTTGATTGAATTTGTTTAATGTTATGTTCATGTAAAACTAGAAGTTCTAGGTTTTTGGTTAGTTGTTAATGGATAATGTTAAATGATGATGATGATGAGTCCGCATTAAATTGATAATTATACATTGAGATAGGAATAGATATGTATTTAATTATGTATTTATCATGGTATTGATGATGGTTATGTAATTAATTATGGATTAAATTATTGAGATGAAGAATTTGGCTAGGGTTCATTAGTGTTTTTTGCTTATTGGAATTCGGCTTGGGTTTGATGGACGAATGATTGTGTGGAAGCTTGATGGGTTTGGCTTACTTATGGATACTTTATTTGAGATGGTTAAATCATTGGTTGATTGTGTTAATGTGGGATGACTTAGATTATTGAAGAAATTCGGCTAGGGTTAGGCTATATGGTTTGGCATGCATGTGTCTATGGTTGTTTGGTTTAATAAATGATTATGGATTAGGTAACTACTAGATATCACTTGACCATGTGTTTTGGAGCTTATTTGATAATTGTTGGTTTTGGCTTTGGTGTATACTTATTGTTATTTAGTTATGCTTGTTGTTCCTTGATTTGGTTTGGACAATTAAATGATGATAAGGATGATGGATGATTCAACTAGCGAGATGTTTTACATGAAATTACTCGGTTTAGGATGATTTGACTTGATGATTGAGTTTTGTTAGGCTTATTGATGTAGTAATTGTGTTATTGGTTGATGAATGTTATTATTACTTGGTTTGATGATAGATTGGTTGTAAGGAATCATAATGGTTTAGCCTAAATATTGATTGAGTGATTGTTACTATTGCTTGGTGGATTTGACATGCTTGATGGATTTGGTTTGTCATGGTTGCTTGGTTTGGTTGGTTGAATAATTGGATGACTTCGGGTGAGGTAACTAATTAATAGCACTTAATCATGTGTTTTTGTATTTAAAGGATATTTGAATGATTGAGGTGGTCTTGGATGATTTGGCCTAGATAGTTTTAATTGAAGATTTTATGCTTGTGATGCCATGTGAAGGATTAGGTCTATTTCTATAAAATTGCTTGATGTTACGACTTGATGGATTAGGATTAGGTTATAAATCAAAATTGCTTGGGTTGTATAGTTGTGGATCATATTCACAAATGACTTGGTGTGATTTGGGTTGTGTTCATAGTGGTTTTAGAGCTTGATAGGTTCGGTCTTATCATGTTATGTGGATTGTATTCGTGAATGACTTAATGTCATATAATTCATGCTCATGTATATGCTTGATGTTACATTTTAATTGTATTTATACCATGAAATATTTTATGTCATGATTTCAAGCATTTAAGAAATGACATGTACATGGTTTTATGTGAACATTGATATAGCTAGACAAGTTCAAGAGAGACAAGGAAGAATGATTAACCTTTTGTGTGGTTCAATGAATCGAATATATCTAGACCCTTTATGGCTTTTATGATGATGGTTTTAAAATAAGGCTAAATTTATATACATTCGATTGGATATACTCGAAAGACGGAAAAAAATTTTAAGCATGATAAAGATAGTTTTAATTACTTTCATGCATAGTTTCACTTATTATGCTTTAGCTTTTTTTTTCTTTTTTTTTCTTTTTTCTTTTTTTTGTCTTGTGGTGTTGATAAGTAAAGTAATGCTTAAGTATCGGTTAGATGCATTAAGAATGCTGGGTGTGAGCTATAGAGTTTGCCAAATCATATACTACAAGTCTAGGTTTAAAGTTTGAAGGCTAAACCAATGTTAGGTTTTGGTTACTTTTAGGTATTACCTAAATTTGGCTATTTTGATATATATATCAATGTGGACTTACAAGGTGAATGCACGAAAACAAAAGTCATCACCTAACTAATTGGAGAAAACTAAGAAACAATGAACATACTAGTCTTTAAAGATATTTAAATATAAGGTCCGTTACGTATAGAGAAAATATAACATCATTATAATCCCATCTTACCTAAGATAGGCTACATTGTTTGCATGTGAAATTGAAATCTTGTTTTCCTATGTTATATTTATATATCTATTTGAATAAATTTATTATAGTGGGATCGAATAGAGTAATTCAAGGTTTAGGACAGTTTGAGGTCGATACCCATACTTAGAGGGTCAAGGTGGGTGAAATTGAAGTTTTGGTTAATCTTTAGCAAACATAACCTATATCGATAAATAGGCAAGTTTCTAAAGATCATAAGCCTTTTATTAACATAAGCGAGTGAGACATTGACAACCTCACTCACATAAATGGGAAGAGACCCCGATGACTTTAAGTCATGGATTTAAAAAGTTACTAATAACTTCATCATATAAGTGAAAAGCCATTGATAACTTCATTTTGTGCAAGTAAAAGGTAGATAACTATTTTGGAAGCCAACGATGACTTCATCACATAAGTGAGAGGCCATCGACGATATTGTTTCGTACAAGCATAAAATAAATAAAATAACTTTGAAACCACTTCGGCTTTGTCACACATATGGGAAGCAATCAACAACTTCATTTCAATAATTTAATAATTAAGTAAGAACTAGTTTGGGAGCCACTATAACTCCATCCACATAAGTTGAAAGCCATTAGTAATTTTATCTTAAAAAATAACATGAAATAAATAATTAGAAGTCACGGGCAACTTCAACCACATAACTAGGGAGTCACCGATGACTTCATTTAGACAAAATAGGCAACAACCAACAATCATAACTATTCATATCATGGCATTTCATATTAATTTATCATTAAAAATAATCCATATGAATTTGAAAGTTACCTAAGCATCATAAGAGCATTGAGATTTTCTTCTTCAGATAAGTTTGTTTTCTTAATCTCGATGAAGAATAGTTGTTTCGATCGATCAAGAAGAAGGAAACCACTATTATAGTTATCAAAGAGGCTATTATACAATGATTGGAATACTATAGATCAATTATAAAATGACCAAAATATCCATGCATACACAAAAAACTAAAAACCTTTATAGTGCAAAATTACAAAATGCCCGTAGAAACCAAACGACCATTATCAACTATTCATTCAACTTCTAATGGTTCTTTAAGCATGTAAACCATCCTACCATATAGAGGAGGTCATTGCAAAGTCAATAGTGGTGGTGGCATTCACTAATACACTAGAGGAGGAAGATTGGAGGCTTGAAAGTTTGAATCGGATCTCCTCCTCTTCTCGACAATGATTTTGGCAATGATAAGAGATTTCGAGGACACAAATTAACATGTGATACCGAGCGAACATTTTTATGGTGTTTAAGATATCCGATTTGGTTTTGATTGGTCAATTTTTCCGGGCTTTTTAAAACGAGTTGGAAATAGAAGTTTATCAATTAGACCATTTTTTGGTCACTTTAGGTTGTAAATTCAAAATATAAATACTTAGGAGAGTTGGATGACCAAGTTTATTGCGATCGGTCGTTTGGTTGGAATTGAAAGACACAACTAGGTCTCTAAATTGGTCGGGTTATAGTGGTTTTAGCTTTGATTTTTTCCTCCTCCGACGTCCTTTCCTCCTTTAGTAGGTGAGGATGGGCCAATCCAATGATAGGTTATCCATGAATGGTGGTGGTTAGAGGAGATATCTATTGAAGGGCGATCAATTGAAGAAAGGAAGTTCAGCCTAATCTGGTAGGTAAACGGGTTAGAGATTCGAGTCTAATGGTTCTTAAAGGTAATTTGGATGGGTTTTTTTACTTTTTTTTATCTAGAGGTTTTCTATGGTGGTTTTTATGGGTTTTTTATGTGATGAAGGGCAGCAGGGTATGTGGGGGATGTTGTGGTGGTTGGTTAAGTGGAAGGAAAAGGTTGGTGATGATTTTAATGGAGGATGAAGGCTTGGATAATGGAAGGATATGGTGGTTTAAGTGGGTTTGGGTGATGGAAAAGCTTAAAATCCAACTATAGAGGAGAGAATCAGCTTCTAAAAAATTTGATTAAGGCTTTTTTTTTATGTGTGGAGGGGAGAGAAAAGTGGGTTTTTATAGCTTCGAATTAAGGCTTTTGGGAAAAAGTGGATTTTGCTCCTTGTTCCTCCTAATCCATCCAATTAAGCATAACTTGGGTTTTTAAACTTTAATGGCATCCCAACTTACAATTAATTAGGGCCTTTCTTAATTAATTTCTTTAAATTATATCCTTTTAAAAAAAATTTAAGGATTTGGCTTTTTTTGACTTTTTAATTATTTTTCTTTTGACCGCATTTAATCTAGTTCTCGAACATTCTTTCTTTCTTTTTTCTTTAATTAGCTTATTTGAACGGTTTATTTAAATTGATTTCTTTCTTATCTTTTTTTTTTACTTTTATTTATTTTGTTTGCACTGATCTTATTGTTTTTTATTATTATTTTAGTTTTTCTAAATAATAAAAAGAAAATGATCGAGAAGAAATTGGGTATTAATAGTTATCCCTTATTTACAATGCTTTCTTTACAAAGTTATTGAAATGCCATTCTTTGACTATCTAGAAAGCTTTGTAAAGAAAAACAAGAATAAAAAGGAAATAATCAACAAGAATAACGAGCAATCAAAAGCAATTGTCAAGTCCAAATGACAACTAACAACTTGACTAAAAAGATTAAAATAAAAACACATGACATGGATGTGTGATAAGTGACGGACCACATGCTTTCGAAGAATATGACAAACCCTATTCTCTTTTTAACTAGACGTGACGAACTACTCTAACATATCAAGATGTGATGGCCACTCGATATTTTTTTTTTATGACGAGACCACTCTAACTTTGCAAGATATGACAAACTATATTAACCTTATAAGATGTGACGAGACCACTTTGATTTTGTTAGTTGTAATAGACCATTATGATTTAGCAAAACATGACATACCACTTTAATTCTATAAGACATAACAAACCACTAATTTTGCTACATATGACAAATCACTAATTTTGCTACATATGACAAACCACTCTAACCTTATAAAACGTGACGGACCACTCGATTTTACAGGTGGTAACAAACCACTTTGATTTAGGAGAACATGACAAACCTCTCTAATTCCGTGAGATGTGAAAGGCCACTATGACCTTGTAAGATGTGATAGATCACTCTAATTTGGCGTAATGTGGTAAATCACTTTGATATTACAAGATGTGATAGACCATTCGATTTTGTTAGTCGTGACGGATCACTCGATTTAATAGAATATGGCATACCACTTTGATTCTATAAGATGTGGCGGACCACTAATTTTACTAGATATGACTAACCACTCTAACCTTACAAGACATGACAAACCATTATGATTTTATGAGTGATGACAAACCACTCGATTTGGTAGAATATGATAGATCACTTTGATTCTTTGACCTTATAAGATATGATAGACTACCGTGAGTTTACAAGATGTGACAGTACTACTCCGGCCTTACAAGATAAGACATACCACTCTAATTTTATTAGATGTGACATACCACTCTCACTTTGTAAGACGTGACAAACCACTTTGACTTTACAAGATATAATAGACCACCGTAACTTTGTAGGACGTGACAAACCACTCGACTTTGTAGGACATGATAGATCATTTGAACTTTATCAAACTTGATAGATCACTCTAACCTTGCAAGATATGACAACCCACTCTAACTTTATAAGACATGATAGACCACTTTGATTTTGTAAGATATAACGGACCACTCTAACCCCGTAGGATCCGATAAACCACTTTGATTTTACAAGATATGACGGATCACTCCAACCTTACAAGACATGATAGACTACTCTAATCTTGCAAGATAAGATAGACCATAGTGATTTAAAAGGTTGTGATGAACCACATTGACAAAACATGATAGAACGTTCAATTTTCACTCTGTATAGATAGTTTTAGACAAAATATAGATTAAAAAAAAACGTATACCATTTTTTAGGCCTATAGTTTAGGATGATCAACCCTTGGAGGTGAGATAGCTATGTTGAACTAGGAGGTATTTAGTAAGCATTCCCGACTTGCAAATTATACTTTTTCACTTTTAAAAATATAAGTCCCGATCGTTCGAAACACACTTTCTCCTCTACTTTAGTATCACCTTTCTTTTCCGAAATCGAAGTGCAAGGCTTACTCGCTTTTTCTTAAGCTAGCCTATCTACTCATTATGTCATAGTTATTGGTTACAATTCATCGGATCATTTCAACACCATCCGATCGGTGTTTGGTCATATGATCATTTTTCCATTTCAAACTTCAATTTTTAGCATTCACTTTGTCTAGTTCATCATATATAAAAGTTTCTTTTGACTTATTAGAATTTTTTAGAATTTTCCACAATTTAGAATTGTTTAGAATGTTCTACAATTTGCTTCCTTTAGGCAAACACGATTTAGAAGGACTCTTTGTACTACAAAACTTTGATAAACCTCTTTATCATGTCATTCCTTATTATTTGAATTATTTTTCATGTTTTTTAAACAAATTAATACACCATTACATGGAGGACCAAAGAGATGGGCTTTTAAGGACTCGATCATATTGAAAAAATATAATTTTGAAAAGAGTTAGGGAATCACTTATCTACTAATGAGAGGCAATAAAAAAATAAGAATTAAAAGAAAATTCTAACATATAAAGTAGACTGGAAAAAATTTTGATAAATATTTTATTACTTTGGATAAAAAGAGTTATAATTCATATGTAATATTTCTTTACAACATCCGAATTCATTAGTTTTGGCAATTCATCATCATCCATATTTGTCGGAATGAGGGCTTTACCTTAGAACACCTTTTGTTTGTTTTTTATTTTTACCAAATATGGACTTCATAGTTAGGTGCCCATTTACTCTAATCTGCCCTCGATATTTACGAATTTTCTTTAGCATGAGTTCTCCTTCTTAAAAACTTTTACAATGCATTTTTTTATCATATACTTTGGCCATTCTTCTTCTATATAGTTGGACATGGCAAATGGTTATAAATGGTTTTTCACTTATTAGATTCAATTATTTATATCAAATGTTTGCCCATTTAGATTCTTCTAACTCGCTTCTTTCAAAACCCTTAAAAAGGTGTTTTGACTCCTAACGGCATCACCAACTCCATTTTATATACTAGAGAGTAAAGAGTTACTCCTATTAAGGTTTTGACTACGAGTTCGATAAGCTTGTAAAGAATTATAGTATCTCATTCCAACTTTTATAAGTCATTACTATCTTTTGGATAATCTTCTTCAAATTCTTCCGTTTCTTCCATAACCCCATTCATCTTAGGCCTATATGAAAAGCAATTATTGTGTTTTATCTTCCACCGTTGACATAAATCTATTATCATTTTATTTTTGAAGTGCTAAGCATCATTTGTTACTAGAGCTTCGAGAGAGCCATGTCCGTAGGTGATATCTTTTTCTATAAATCGATATATCATTTTTTGAGTTATATGTGCAAAAATAAAATAAATAAAAAACAACTTTTATCCACTTGGTAAAGTAATCAATTGTTACCAAGATGAAACGTTAATCATTGCTTACCTTAGGATTTATTAGTCTAATGACATCCATGCCATATATCATAAATGATCGTGGCAACACCATATTAAAAGGTGGTGCCGATGGAATATTTATCTGATCAACTTAAATATAACACTTATGATATTTTCAAACATAATTGATGCAATCCTTTTCCATGGTGGTTCAAAAGTAGCCACTTCATTCAATCTATTAAGTCATCATATGTCTATCGACATACATAGAACATATCCCTTTGGGAGGGATATCTCTTATAGTCTTCTTTACCTCAATCGTATCCAAACATGTTAGTAGAGAGCCATTAAAACTTCTTTTATATAAAATCTCAAGGTTAAGATAAAAATCCATAGCCAACCTTTAAAGGATCTTTCTATCATGTTTGTTTGCATCGATCGGATGCTCGTTGCTTTTAATAAACTATTTGATGTCATGATATCATAACTTCCATCAAATTCCTCTTCAATCAAACCATAATAGTATACTAGGGCATTTTTAGTTTTGATACATATCGGTTAAATCTTTACACCACATTCAATTTTAATCATAGAAGCAAGTTCTAATACCTCGATGAAATGGTTGTTCTTTCTACCTAGATGGTTGAACTTAATGTCTTCAAACCGACCAGCCAATTTTGTTAGATATTCTTGGTACGATTTTCACTTTTTATTTTTTGTTTGCCACTCTTCTTTCACTTGACTAATTATGAGTAGTGAGTCATCTTATACGTCAAATCTATTTATCTTTATCTCTATAGTTGCTTCTAGACCATGCACATAAACTTCATACTAAGCAATGTTAATGAAATTACAATTTAACTCTCATCAAAAACTATTTCCCTTTTTGTGAAATCAAGATTGACCCGATACCATTTCCTAAGACATCGTAGCTCCATCAAAATATAAAACCCGTATATCGTTATTCAGCTTTAAGCTCTTCTTTTTTACCATCACAATTGATTCATCAGGAAAATCATACCTCAAAGGATCATATTCATCTATTGCATTATCTATTAAAAAATTAGTTATGACACTTCCTTTCCTTATTTTTCTTATCATGAATACGATTTTGTATTCGGATAACATGACTTACCATCTTACAATTTGACTAGATAGGTATGGCTTCTCGAAGATGTACTTAAGAGTGTCCATTTTTAAAATCAACTAAATAGTATCATATAACATGTACTATCTAAGTCTTCATGCATACCATACTAAACCACATCACATCTTCTCAAGTGCATTGTATCTTGACTCGCAATCCATAAATTTCTTACTCAATTAATAGATGGCTTGCTCTTTCGTTCTAAACTTATCATGCCGGCCCAAGACTCTTTTGATTGCTACTTTTGTCACCGATAAATACATAATCAAAGGTCTTTCTAGTACAGGTGATACCAATAATGGTGGATTTTACATATATTTTTGTATCTAATTAAAGGCTTCCGACAACTCTCATCCTATACACTAGGATTTTCCTCTTACAATTATCCGAATATAGGCTCATAGGTATTAGTTAATTGAGAAATGAAATGAGTAATATAATTCAAATAGCCTAGAAGGCTTTTAACACCTTTCTTTCTTAGTTGATGATAAGGGAATACTTTAAATGGCTCGACTTTATTGCGGTCAACTTTGATTTCTTTATTGCTTACTATGAGCCTAAGTAATTTCTCAAACCTCATATAATAAGTACACTTTGTAGGATTTCAACTCATTTGGTATTTCTTTAATCTCTCAAACAACTTTCTCATGATCATAGTATGATCCCGATCTTTTTTGGATTTTGTAACCATGTCGTCCACGTACACCTTTACTTCTTTGTCCATCCCGTTAAGGAAGAATGTAACCATTGTTCTTTGGTAAATGGCCTCAACATTTTTTAATATAAAAGGCATAGCCTTGAAATACAAAGTTCCCTAAGATATGATAAATTTCATCTACTCTCCATCATTCATGGCTATCTTAATCTGATTGTACCTTGAAAATCCATTCATAAAGGAATAGGTGGTATTCTTTCTAATATTATCGACTAAGACATCTATGTGTGGTAATGGAAAGTCGTTATTTAGACTAGTTCTCTTTAAATCTTGATAATCCACACACATTCGGATCTTACTATCTTTCATACCCATTAATACTATGTTTAACACCCACCGAGGGTATTTAACCATATAAAATGATATTTTTGTTTGACTTTACATAGTAAGCTTGTGAAGAAAATTACAAAAAAGTAAAAATCAAATAAGACAATAACCAAACAAATAAATCTATCGTCAATGAAAAATGATGAATGACTCGTCCCTAAATAATTGGCTAATTATCGGTGACCTACATTGGCAACTAGTTAATACAGGTAATCATCCTCGAGGTCAAAGAGGCAACCTTCCCTTGGTAATTGATTAATATAGGTAGCTATCATTAAGGTCAAAGAGCTTACCTTTCCTTGGTAATTGGTTAATATGGGTAATCATCTTTGAGATCAAATAGGTGATCTTCTCCTAGCAATTAGTTAATACGAGTAACAATCCTTAAGGTTAAAAGTTGGACTTCTCTTAGTGATTTGTTAATATGGGTAAAAATCCTTGAGGTTAAAGAGGTGACCTTTCCTTAGCAATCATGACAGAACAAGTGACATATCTTATTCTTGTTAGAAAAAAATAAGTTTTCACTACCAAAGCATAAAATTTCCCTTCTTCTCTCGCATTTGTAAGCCATTGCTATCTAAGTAGGTTCAAATTTCTAAGCTAATTACTCTTACCGACTTTGTTTTCTTAATCAATGCTTCTTTTAAAATGTCTTTTTTCTTTTTTGCTTTAAATTTCTCACCAAGCTATGGTTCATGTCATTCAAATGGCATATACTCATACAGTTAGGTAAACAATTATTTCTTCTTTCATACCTCTAGAGTATTACCCCTAAATGTTTAGGTTTTTGGTAGAACATATCAAGAAATTTAGCCTAAAAATTATTAAGATATCTTGTTTTCACCACTATCCTTAATTTATCAATATGGATCTTATAAAACGTTTCATAATGAGGGTCTTCTTGTCTCTCAAGGCTAAGCAAAACTCTTATTATTTTATCTTTCACCAATTTGATACATCATTATATTTCATGAATGATGTCAATCATATGATCGTACATGAGACTAAAGAAAAGGCTTTGTAAGGATTGATCATATTTGTAAAAATTAGGTTATTTTGAAAGATAAAAGTGAATGAATCATGTGATGTTAGGCAAATCAAGAATAAGAAATGCGAAGTTGAAATGATTACTCTAATAAATTTTTGCAATAACTCAAATGATCTCTTTATTACTCTAGATAAAAGTGAAGTCGATCTAATTTGATTTTGATTTGATTTTTTTTATAAGACTCAACTTTTAGAGTTTTTGACTTTCATGGATTAGGCCACACATTTGAATAATTTCCAATGAAGTAAGTTAAATTATTCAAAAAAAATCATAGAGATGTTTACAATAGTATAATATCATTTAAGAAAATATTTGATTTATTTGGTTGAAAGCCAAAACATGTCATGCAAATGTCATGATGTAATCCTCAAGATGATCCTTTTTAGGCTAAGTGAGTGAATGCATTTAGATCATATAAAAGATTTAGAAACAAATCATTTTTTTCTTTTGGAAAGATAATGTCAAAGGTTGGCTCAAAGAAGGTGAAATGCTCGAATTGATTTTGTAGACTCAAAGGCTTTTCAAGAGAATTAGACTCAAATAGGTTTCCTAGACTCAAAGGTTTTTCAAGAAAAATAGGCTCAAATGGGTTTTTTGGACTCAAAGGTTTTTAACAAAAAGTAGGCTCAAACAAGTTTCTTGGACTCAATGGCTTTTCAAAAAAAAATTGGGCTCCAATGGATAGTTTTGTCTAGAAAGATCTTGATTTCATTTGTTCTTTGCCCCTAGGTATTTGATGTAAAAGTCATAATCTAATGCCATGAATAACGATTTTTAATGCACAAGCAAGTTAAATGTTTGTTAAAAAAAATGTTTTTCTTCTTTTTATTTGAAGCTAAAACTTATCAACATAAAGCAAGTCATCCTTGATAAAAAAAATAAAAAAAAGGCTTTTGAAGATACATAATGTAGGCTAAGACTTTGGCTCATGAACTTAAAGATATAAAAAGGCTTAAAAGATATTTGAGGGTATATAGACTTAGGATAATGTAATCACTCATCAAAATCATTTTAAGCTTATCATACTGATTTTGGCATTTTCATGATTGATCTTACCTTCTAATCTCAGTTCTCCTTTCATGTTCACTCATATCATATTTTTAGAATTTCATAACTTTTTCTAGCTCCGAATTATGGTAAGGGTCACTTAGATAACACTTTCTTTTATATGGTGCCATTTTGTTTTTTTTTTTCTTTTGCCCTTATTATTCTAAAATCATTGGCAAGATTCATCTTGGTTTTTTTTTCACCAAATCCCTAATTTTTTAAAAAGAACATCATTGATTTCATACACTTCCAATTTGCCCCTAGTGTGGGGGTGATCTCGATCTAGATTATTATTGAAAGGAATTATCAAAACCTCAAAGTGGGATGACAAGGGATAAAGTTTCTTTGTGAAGAATATACTAAAAATGGTCTTTCTTCATTTCTAGTTTGACTCACTCAAGTTGATAAGCTTTATTCTTATTTGAAAATCATGATTTATTTATAAAGAAAAAGTGGTAGATCATATGATACCATGACCCAAGTGTGCAACACTTATCATCATTTAAGACATCAAATCATCTCGGCTTCTCATTTAGGGTATCATTATATTATATTAGGCAAGGCTATCCTCAAAAAGGGTTATCGAGAAATGGTCTTTTTGGTTTTGAAAAAGGAATTGCCCATTGGCATTTAAATAATATGTTTTAAGAATTAATCATTTTTGAAATATATTGAATGCATTCATCAATTTACTTCTTCTAGCTTGGATGGCATAAAACAATGAATAATACTTTCAAATAAAAATATCTTAATTTGAAATTGATAATAAATCAAGCTAAGATGGTAGAAATTTCTTTTTCATTCAAAGAAATGGCTCAATCCGTGAAAATTGCAACATTTTTTTCTTCATCCATTGTCATTAGAGTTAGGCTAGTTGTTTTCTCTTTTCTTTTCTTTAGTGCAATCATTTTGTTTTTTTTTTTTTTAGATATGATCATATTGAATGTCCTAAAGACAGAATGCAAATAAGATGAATAAAAAAAGAAGGCAAAGATGAAGAAATGTTGCATGATCCCGCAAAATGACATTATTATGAAAGCATGATAAAACATTTGGCATAAAGCTTTCATGAACTGCGATGACAAAAAGGCAAAGATAATCATAATAAGAGAACTCGCTTGGTCTTAGCAACAATTAGCACTTCTTAGTCAAACTAGTTGTTCCACTCTCTTTCGGTTGATGTTATAAACAAATTAGTCAACATCAATGGCATCCTCGAGTGTGTTGATCATAAGTTATGAAAAAGTCACCAACTCGAGTTATTAGGTATTGGTCAAAAGTGTATGACTAGACTATTAGCATTAGCTTTATCTACCCCTAGGATGTTCACTCTCATACCACACTCCTCTTCCGTTTCTATCCTCGGGGCTCTAAGTATCGGCATGGTCGAACTATTTGATGAAACTCGTATCAATCATCAATATCATGCTTATTCATCTTGTCAAACTTGTAAAATTGCTTGGCATGAATAAAGGCTTAGGTCATGATAAGCTTCAAGTTAAATCCATTAGCACTCATCATATCAAACAACCTAGATATAAAGATTTTCAAGATTGATCTCTTTCAATCATATTTTGTGTTATCCAATGATAACATGTTTACTCTCCTAGTAGCAACATGATTCGACAAGTGATTGAATTTTATGTTTAGAAGGATGAAGGAATCGTTGAATGCAATCAAACCTTGATCAATAAAATTATGTGCCATTTTTTTAAAGCTCACTCAATTTTCAATATAACGACCATTAGTGCCACTATGATATTTGAACATCTCATTTGACTTATACCAATGTGGAAATGGTGTCCGAAGTAGATTTGGTGTCACATGAGCCACTTCCCTTATGCTAACAAGGTTCTTGAAATGATCATCAAAGGAAATGAAAGAGGTAGCAATACATCATTAAATCTCCCTCGATTAAAATTCCTTGAGGGGTTTTGATTGGATGGCTTTGGTTGGTTGTTGAATTGTTGGGGATTTTGGTAAGGTGTTTGGGAAATTTGGTGTTTGGGAAGGAGTATTTGGTGTTTGGGTTGTTAGTCATACTACATTAGTTGAATAGGCCTTCATGTGAATCATAAACTACACAATAGAGTTAACCATGTCGTTTTAAGAAACATACTCATTGTTATTCCTCTAAGAGTTGTTCCATCGCTCTTTAGAACCGAAAAGAGATTCCCCAATCCGAAGCACCTCCGAGTCTTTTCCCTGGATAAAATTATCATTCTTGTGTCTAGATTTTAAAGTATTAGCCATCCTTCCTAACATGATTGCTTATTCAATTTGATCAATAGTAGACATGAACTCAAAAAAGTTATTCAACCCATTACTCTTTAGGTAGTCATAATAGGGATCCTTGAATATAATGACAAAAAGGGTAACTAACTCTTTTTTTAAAAAAAAGGGTCGGTGAATACTAAAAGTTGCTTCTTGCTATTATTGAGCATATTCTCTTATAAATTTTTTCAAGCCTTTTTCAATTGACTTTAGGCTCGATTTATCAATCATCACCTCCAAGTTAAACTTGTACTATCTTATGAATACTTCTACTAAATCTTTTCACCTCTTGATCTTAGTCTAATCTAAGTCAATCAACTAGCTAAGTAGCGGATCTATCTAGGCTCTTAGAGAAAATGTAGATTAGTAGCTTTTTATCATATGTCACCTCAATCATCTTGTTCAAATAAACCCTAAAGTGAGTCCTAGGATATTAGCTCCTAGTATACTTGAAAAATTCAGGCACTTTGAATTTTTTAAGGATCACCACGTTTAGCATCAAACATCCGTCCACACCAAGTAGAGGTCCATACATATCTATGTCTTCGATAGCTCTTAAGCATTCCTCAATGGCTATGAGATTCTTAATTTCAATTCTTAAGACTATATTTTCCTTTTGTAACTCTTCAATGGTGAAATTGGAAGTAGGCATGACCAACATTTGCATAGTCCGAGGTACTATAAGAGTAGGGTCCGAAGATCTTTGAGTAGATTTAGACATATCCCTTAAAGTAGTATGGTTGACATGATTAGGGGTACCAATAGGCTCTAAGTGGAGCATGCCAAAAGGAGGCACTAGAGTGATAGTCCGAGTGATTAGAGGTGGCATGGTGCTAAACACTTCTAAAGAGGCAAATGATCGGCCAATTTCTTTCGAATGATCATCTTATAAGACATGAGATTTTACAACCTTTTTTCCAATAAAGTAACAAGCCTAGCAACTTCTTCCTTCAATGCATCTATTTCTTTCTAGCGATTTTGCTTTAATAGAGCTCTTTCTTCGTTTTTCATCTTTTCTCTTACTCTAGTGTGGTAAATGTATGGGAGAAGTGTAGTTTTAGCAAGACAATCTATGTTTCTCTAACATAAACAAAAGGCACCATGAACTTGGGATATGAATATTACATTAAAATAAATGACATTCAGGATCTGAATATGGAATAATGTTAATGTGAGGATGATAAGAGGATTCAATTGTTGATTCCTTGACATTTTAAAATTATACCAAATTAGTTTAAAGATGAAATTGGGTTTCATTAGTAATATTTGGGATGTTTTAGCATAGGGATTGCTTCTATTATCAACTAGTTTAAAGATGAAATTGAGTTTCATTAGTAACCCTTAAAAAAGTCCGATCGAGCCTTGAAATCTCTTTGATATTTAGACATTATAAAAATTGGACATAAATCATCTTGTCACCCATCCCGAGACAATCGTGACCAAATTGCTTGGTCAAAGTGTTAATACATCTAACTTGTCTAATGAATTTACTTGGGAAGGATGATCATAAGGTTTGTTTATAACTCATTATGTTAACATGATAAGATCTAAGTCTTAAACGGGGCCTCTTCTAACTCGACGAATTATAATAAAATTGTTAAGGTCACCAAAGGCAATGAGTGATATATAAAAAATCCTCGGTTATCCATCGCATGATGGCAACTAGCCATAAGAATTAATATTTTGTGAGTGCCTACCTAAAATGAAACTCATCGAGACACCACTACTACCTCCCTAAGTCCCGAGAAAAGGGTGTGATATACATTAAAAAAAAATAATAATAATGATGTGTGTAGTACATGCATAGGCATTATTTCATATTTAGTCCTAAAAACTTAAATAAATATACAAACTAGGCTGAAAAATAAAAAAGGTAGAGTCAAAAATACACAACCAAATAATGGCAAACAAAACCCATGAATTTAACTAGGCGGGAAAATTACACAAATTGGCATAAAGTTATAAAAATTCATCATAACATCATAAATAAAATTAAAAAAATTACATACAAAGCCTAACCCTAAGTATGAGTCCCTAGTGGAGTTGCCATTTTATCACATGGCGATGTTGAGGTGAGGCAAGGATTTGGAAATAAGGAATGGGTAGAAATGGAGTCACCACTAAGTATTACGATTAATAGGAAACCATAGGATTAGTCTACTCGTAGTTCTACTTAAGGGGTTGGTTACATGTAGGGAAGACTAAAAATCATCTTATCTCATCCTGCTTAAGACAAATTGCATTGCATACAAATTATGACTTGATTTCTAATTCTTTATGATGAAAATCTATACCTATTTTCTAAAATTTGCCTATCAAACGAGTGATTTAAGACTTGGCCGCTCAAGAACCTCGTCCTCACTCTAAATGAATAGGTATGAAAATACAACTTGGCGACTTGCATGGCTTAAGTGATTTCCATAGAAACATGGCTTAATAATATGCGTGACGGTGCACAACTTTAAAATAGGCAAATAGACAATAACGATAAAAATGATGAATTAGACAAAGCGGACAAAAATGGCAAAAAGATCCCAATCAAAGTTCAAACCGATGTAAATTTGAGCATCACGATTTTCGAGCAAACATGCATAATCGGACAAAACAGGCATAAATGATTCATCGAGACTCGAATCGATGCAACTTAAGGCCTAGTGATTTTTAATCATAAGCAAGACATACATGGTAAAATTTGGCAAAAAGGCAAATTGGTCAAAGGAAAAATTAGCAAAAAGTGGTTCAAATCATAATTTGAGCCGACAAGAATTCTAGCATTTTGATTTTCAAACGTAAACGTGGAAATGGGAAAATTGGCAAGCAAGTTAGCATGCTTGGTAAGACTTAATCGATCATAATAAAAATAGTTCACTTAAATAATGAATCTTTTAACACTCATAATTAATTTTAAAATATTCTCGGATGGCATAAATTGAAATTCAAAGTTTTAACAACTTACCTAACAATCAAAAGACTATGATGAGCCATTGAGATGTTAGTGGAATATAAAATTACTAAAATACCCTTTTGAGGTAGACTCTAGTTTTTTCAACTCGATGAAGATTGATTTATTTTCAGATCAACCAAAGAGGAAAAACACCTACCAATTGAAAAGATGTGGAGGTCACTATAAAATAATAAAAATACCCTTGAAAGTAAAAATTATGAATATGCCCCTATGTGTACACGCCATTCGTTGACGACTCCTCTAACAGCAAAAGAAGTGTAGAGAATAATAGCCATAGCCATAGGAGTAATAGCAAAAGAAGAGAAAGCATTAATGGAAGGCATTGTATGCTCTAATATCTTTTCAAAAAACCATCTCAACTAAAAAATATAAAATTATTAGGTGAGCTTTAAAAAATAATTTATATTACTATCTAATAAATTTCTTTCAAGTAAAAGTCATTTGAGTTTGAAACTTGTACAAATTTACAACTACCTTATACTTAATTATTTCATTTTAATTAGAAGAGAAAATGGTTGTGAGATTCGAATTCGTAACTATTTAGTAATCAAGACTTTGATACAATGTAGAGGATATTATCGAATAGATTTTTATATGTATGAAATATGGTTTTATATTGCTGAGTAATTTATAGAGTTACTACAAAAGAGGATAGCTTTTATTTTATGATAACTACTAGCCTATCCCAGTCGTAAGTTCAGTCTCCATTCTAATTATTCAAAGATAAATTCTCCTTGGCTATATATAGTGTCCTAACAATTTTAAATTCAACAACACAGGTAGCATGTCCTATCATATTCTTAAGAGCATGAGAGGAATCAAATTTTCATCAAATCCAATTTGCACTATTATAGGTTCTTTCAATTGACAAACTTAGTAAACCAGTGTAGCATGTCACGGTGAGCTTCTTCAGCAATCTTGACAGCCGGTTCATCCTCGACATTGTAACGAACTGTCCATCCATGACCGACACCAGGGAATATTTTCACATGGCTATCAAACTGCAAAATATAGGAACCGGGTTTGATAGATCAAGCATAAACATAAAATCCAGAGCCTCAACAGTAAGGGAAACAGAAGACTCCTCTTTAGCTTTTGGGTTAAAACATGCCTTTCAAAGAGACAAGTCCCTTTCCTTGAATCCAAAATGTTAAATCATAGTCAATTACTACAAGTCATGAGATGAAAAAAGTTTGAAAATATTTTCTCCTTAAACCATTGAACCTGGATAATTGCCAATCTTGAGGTTGAGGACACATTACCTGAGATTTTGCAGATAAAAACTCTCCAAATTCTTTCAAATGTTCTGCCGGGAAAATATGGTCATTTTCAGCTCCCAGAAAAGAAATAGGAATCTTTACCTCTGGAACAAAATAATATGCCATCAATTGTAATGCATAAATATTAAGCACTCCCTATTTATCCTAAACCATTTCAAGAGAAGGAAGGTGAAACTAAACATAAGAAGTTATAATTACCAAGAAACAAGGGAAGATTGAAAAGGGAAGAACCTTAATTACCTTTAATTTCATCAATGGTAAGTTTACCAGGATGCAATATAACTGCAGCCTGAATATCATTGGAACTGGCTAATTTCACTGCTACGTTTCCTGAAACAAATGTTAGCGTAATCAAATATCACAAGGCAAGTTGATTTCTCTAGTCCTTTGGATAAGATCTTGCTCTAATTTGAGCAAGGTAATAGCTAAGAGGGAAAATGACTTACCTCCCCAGCAAAAACCTGCAGCACCAATGGAATTCACACCTTGACTTTTTAAAGCAGCAATTACCAACTTTGCATCTTCATGTCCTTTGTCCTACAACAGATCAATTCAGATTAAACTAAAAACTAGTTCTTTTTCAATGTATTTCACTATCATGTCATTCCACAAATTGTATCTCCAATATTACTCTTGACACTAACCGTGGGATGGGCATTTTTCCATGCCTCTCTATCAAAATTAGGCTTGCTCAAATTAGCTGGATCGCCATAAAAAAAATCAGGAACCACTACAAAGAATCCAGCAGCTGCAACTTTGTCTGCGAGCTTCCTTCAGATCAAGAACAACGAGACTAAATAATTATTTTGATGAGATCAGTAATAATTGTTAATATTAATTAACCTAGGAGTTGTTTATATCAGGGCATGTATTCTTGTACAAGAACATAAGCATTGCAAAGCCTGGATTTATTTCTTGAATATTATTGGTTTGTGTGATAATGATTCTCTGTTAAACAACAAGTCAAGGTCGAGCCAATGGATTGAAATTAAAAAACTGGCCATAATGAAACTACATATATAGCTAACTTGATTCTAGCAAATGAGAGAATTATGTTAGCTTTCCAAATACTTAGTTATACCATCATCTAAGTTTATTATTCAATTAAAAATCCATTCTTTCAAAATGTAGTGCAAAAATTTAATGGATCATACCTCAAATTCGGAGCTTCATAACCTGGAAAAATATGTTTAAAGATAACAAGCCGATCAAATACTAACTTTCTAAACAAACACCACCAAAAAAACACACTCTTCTACAGAAAATAGAAAATCCATCTCAAAATCAAACCTAACATAAGCTAAGAAAAAGGAAATAGAAGATTAAAAGAAAAACAAAGAATGGCTTAGTGGGCTCTTACCAAAAGCATCAGAAATGAAAAGGATGGCAAGCTTGGAATCTGAAGGACCAGTAACATAGGTTTTAAGGCCACCAAATTCTTGAACTGTCCCTACTCCATAATCTGGATTCAGCTTTGGTGGGTTCTCAAAACACTGAGAACTTGACATGGTTGACGATCAACTGCTACACTTAGAAGACTTCGGACTAGGAAATGAGTGAGCTAGACACAGTACGTACTTGCAAGGGAAACGGAAAGGAGAATCAAAAGGCTTTTACAATAAGATAGTAAAGGGTTGGCTTGTGTTACGTCATTCAGTACGTCAAAGAGGAGTTATTGGACGTCATTACATACGTAAACGAGGGCTGCTAGATACTATTACCTTCAACCCTGGGGGAGTAGTATCTGCTGAAGTCTATTCTCTCTTCCTTAATTAGCTTGTTAAGTTCGAATTTGAAGTGAGTTTTTTTTTTTTTTTATTGGTAGAATTTATTTATTCTAGATATTAAACTAATGGGAAAAAAATGTATTCTTAATGTTATCTAAAAAGTCAATTTAATCTCGATTAACGTATTAAATAATATGAAAATATATATCTCTTGTTATTGAATTAAAATAACAAATATTGTATTGTCATATTTTAACAACACATATCAAAATTTTCTTGAAATTAGTATATATATATATATATGTGTGTATATATATGTGTATGCTTCTTAAATATTAAATATACTAGCAAGACGGCAACAGAATCATTTTTAAACTACCATACTATATACATCAAGTACACTACAAAATAATATTGAATTACCGATGGTCTAATTTAGATAAAACCATCGCTAATGTAATTTAGCGACGGTTTTGCGATGGTCAAAAAATCATCTATAAAATACTAGTCACTAAATTTTTGCGACGATTTTTGGACCGTCGCTAATTTTGCAACGGACTAAACCGTCAAAACAATAAAAAAAACGTCGCTAAATATGATAGTAAATAGAGGAAATATTTACGACGGTCCAAAAACCTATCGCTAAGTCCATCTCAATTTAGTAATAGAATTAGCAACAGTTTGTTTCCCATCGCAAATATTTTAAGATTAGCGATGGTACAAACCGTCGCTAATCATCTTATTTTCAAAAAAAATTACCCAAAATTTAAATATCTAAAATTAACCAATTGCTATTTAAAAAGTCTACTAAATATCCAAGACATAATATTTTAAAATTTGATAATTATTAATGTAAACTCGTATTAAAACGTAATAAATATTATTCAATTATTAAATTTTTGAAAACGAGTATAAATTTTGTTGTTATTACAAGAAAACATGATAGCTAGGAGAAATTGGTAGGATTGTCACTCGGAGGTTGGGTGGAATCGTCTAGAGGTTGGGTGGAGTCGTTGTCGGTCTTAGGCATGGCGAATGAACTACCACCTTGCTGAAAATGTTACTTGGAACATCTGCTCGCATCCGTGACATCATCGTGTATTGCTATCAAGTTTACTCTTTCAACTTATTTGTTGTAACCAACAACAATGTGATAGTACCTCTATAGGTCATGGATCTCTGTCGTATTTGCACATGTTTGATCATGAAATTTCTTTCGTTGCGCCTTATCACCGAGCATGGAACCATGAAGTTGTCGAGCTTGAGGTTGTACTCACATTAGAGTAATAATGAGATGCGTGTGACTCAAGTCCGTACTTTCTCTTCCTCTTACTATCTCCTCCACCAACGGACTTTCTAAAAATCTCATTAATGTTGACGTCGATGGATGTATTCCCCCTCGACTGTCGACTAGCAACCTCCTCCTCATTTATTAATCTTTCTACGATCTCTCGCATAATTGTGAAACACATAATATTAAATAATTATGTGAAATAACATTATAAATTAATATATATAAAATAACGTTATAAACTACTAACTTGCATCGATAAGTCTTGACCGTTGATCAACAATGACATACTAATCATCAACCTTTCTCTAATGAGTCCTTAAGAAAACCTCGTGAGGATCAAGTTCACGACCCAACACCTCATGCTGAAACCAATATACGTAAATGTATTCAATATACTCAAATATTTAATTAATTATTTTGGATATAATTATAAAAAATTATCATTATTATTATTATTATTATTATTATTATTATTATTATATCATGCGTATTGTGTGCTCTTTATGGCCGATCGATTCCCCCATATGTCTTGAAAGACCGGCTCCAACGCCACCAGTCTCGCTCCCATGGTTCTACACTATCATCTCAAATCGGGCAATGGCCTTTAGTTTTGCCCATTTGATAGTCCATGCATCCCATATATCCTGTGAGATAAATGCTGGCTTTGGTCTTCTCCGAGAAGACTAAGAAAGTCGAATACGACTTTTGTGTCAGACTTTTCCACGCTTTCTTAATTGTGCTCTCATTGATATCATCATCCCACGTAAATGATTTATGAAGAAAAATAATAATATTCATTAGTAAATTTATTTGAATATTATTATTTGTTAATTAAATATGAAGTTATGTAATAAATTAATTAAATAAATTAGTACCTTAAACTCCTTCCAGTAGAAGTTTTTTATTTCGAAGTCATTTTCTTCCACGTCCATCCGGAAATATGAACATACTTATGGAATGTCTTATAGATCGTGTGAGAGCAAACATGAGAGGAATACAACCTATGAAAATAGATATTAATTTAACAAATAAATGAATACATAATTATGGTAATTAAAAAAATATTTTATAAAATTAAGCATAAAACATACTCATTGTGACCAACGATAATAACCCTAACTCGCGGATCGAGCGTGGATCCGATAGGTTCCGAAGCCGATGGATGAGGGATGTTCTACGACTGGACGTGTTCAAAAACAGAATGGTTGTCTTGTTGTGATGATGAGGACACTAACAATGACAAAGGAAAAAATATGGGGGACGTGGAGGTTCATAATAAGGATACGGCTCGAGCCGAGATATGTCGAGCCTCGAAGGGTATGTCGAGGGGGCACTAGAAGAGTGGATAAGAGGCATGTCCATATAGGGCCCATCCGACCAGAAAAGGAATGAGAATGGCATCCACATCCGTAATCACTACCCGAATCGATATCCGAATCGCGATCCTCACTATATGACATAAGCCAATGCATCCTAGAACGTCCACTACCTCAAAACAGTATGACCTACACATTATTAAATTCATTAGTATTAAAATAAAATATTCATTATATAATACTAGCATATAACATTCATATTAATCTAAAAAATTTCAAATATATTTATTTAACAAATCACATATATTAAACAACATGAACACATAAACATATATTTAAATATTATCTTAAAAAAGTACATATAAACTATGTAGGACAACAAAATCATATACCTAATTTTTTTTAAAGAACGAGTGATGGTACCCTAGAGATATATTGAAATAACGTAAAAAATTATATGAGGGGACAAAACCAGCCTAACCTAATAAGCTAGGAGGACAAGGTTACTCGAACCCTTAATTTGCTACTCGTAATTACATAAAATCCATATGGATAATTTGGCAACTAAATATAAAAAATAATATTACATATTCTAATATGATCTACCATATCGTTAATCGGTATCATGGTCATCATTGTCACATTATTCATCTAAGTCTTCGTCAACATCTATTTTAAACTCATCTTCATTCTCTACATTAATTTCACTCTCTTCTAAATCTAGTAATGCTCCATTTGCATCATTCAATGATCGACATTCGTTGTCATCAACTTGGATGACATTGTGTTGGCCTTCCATTTCATTTTCTTGAAAGGATTTGATATTTGTTTGGTCGATGATAACGGACGATTCGGCACATCCATCGTCGGTCCGGGTTTTACCTTACATACCGCCAACCAATCGCATCCGATGCATTTCTATGTAAGATATATTACATAATACATCCGATGCAATTGTGATGCTAGTATGAAGGGATCAAATCTATTTAAAGACCTATGACTATTGACCTCCACTAGTCCGTAATGATCATGAACTCTTATACCGATGCCAAGTGTAGTATCATACCAAGCACATTTGAACAAAACGAGTTTTCTTGATTGGTAAGGCGGTATACTCAAGTTCAAATATATTAGTCAACCTACCATAGTAGTTATTTCCTACCACACCATAGCTAACTCATTTTACACACACTCTACTACACATTGATGCTCTCTTCGAACCATGAACATCGGTGTGGAACTTATACCTTTTTATAACGTATCCCGAATACGACTTAGTTGTTCGCAATGGTCCTTTTATCGGATCTTCAATGTAATGATCTGTTATCGTATTGGGTTGTGCATTACTTGCCTATAAAGCCCGGATCTATTACTTAATGGTAGTATAAAATTTGATAAAACTATTTTTTTCATAATTAAAAAAAAAAATCTTTACTTTAATTTCTTATACTTATATATCGACGGAACCGGGATGCAAAATTAGTTTCAAGCCAAACATCTACCTCGTTCTTCGATATGTCGGGATCAATTTCATAAAATTGGATGATAAAATATCCGAGAAAGAAAAATATTCTTATTATATGTTATTAAAATGATTGATACTTAATGAAGTAATGTATAGTAATATTTGACAATTATAGCACTTACTCCGTGTAAGGTGTCACCTTATCACGAGTTCAACAAAATATAGGTATGAGATGTATTCTTTTCTTGATATGTCGGGACATGTGATCTTGCTCGATCAAGTGGTCTACCTTCGAGTTTGAATATTGGAAGCATTCGTTCAATGTCGTCGGTTGGTTCTCAAAGACACTCAAAGTTTCGAGGCACTTTTTGATGCCTAGTGTATACATGAGGCTCGAAGTAATATGAATAGAACATTGAAGCTTCCTCAACTAAATATGTGTTGCATATTGACCCTTCGACTTTAGCTTTATTCTTAACATTTTTTTTTTAATTTTCAAAGGTACCTATAATATTATAAATGCATTATACTTAAAAAATATATATTAAAGAGTTAATTAATAACAAATGCCAAAAAATAATAAAAATATTTACCTTTTAAATGGATACATCCATCGATATTATACTAGTCCTCGCTATTTTTGCTTCATATGCCAAGTGTACGGGAATATGCTCCATAAAGTCGAAAAAACTAGGTATGAAAATACGCTCTAATTTACACAAGATTATAGGTATATTTTCTGAAAACAGAGCATATCTTCAACCTTAATGACAATAGATGTCAATTCCTTAAAGAATAAGCTCATCTTAGTTAGTGATTACCATACATTTGTTGGTAACAAGTCACGAAATGCGATAGGTATTAACCTTTGCATAAATACATGACGAGTCATGACTTTTCATACCATGTAATCCGAAGTTATTCATATCAACACACCTTACCAAGTTCGAGACATATCCGTCTAAAAACTTGAGTTGTTTAATCCATTTTTAGCAATTGTTTTTTTTTTTCTAGAGTGTAACAAGCTTTTAGATATTTTATAGAGTTTTCATTTATTTATAATTTAGAACATCAACAATATAGCTTCAAGTCTTCTCTAGAATTTGCATTGTCATAACTATATTAAACACATTGTCGAAGATATTTTTTTCAATGTGCGTCACATTCAAATTATGTTGAATTAGATTAGAACTTCAATAAGGTAGATTACGGAATATATTATGTTTTTTTCATCATAATATTTAGATATATTATTGTTATACTCATCGGAGCCCTCTTTCGTTACTTTCAACAACCCCCAATGATGTAATTCTTGTAAAATTTCTATTCCGGACTTGATCGGAGGAGTAATGTCTATAACACAAAAAATTTGCTTGAACGTATTCTTGTTTTGCCTAAAAGGATGACTTTATGGTAGAAACTTTTGATGGCAATCAAACCATGAAGTTTTTCTACCATTACGAAGGCTAAAAGCATCGAATTTTTCATACAATATGGGCATGTTGTCTTACCTATAATACTCCAACCAAACAACATTGAATATGCAAGAAAATCATTAATTGTCCACATGACAACGGCTACTCATATGAAAATTATCTTTACGGGACACATCATAAGTAAGAGCACCTACTTTCTACAATTCAACCAACTCTTTCATTAAGAGTTATAAGTATACATCTAGATTGACTTTAAGGTTTTTAGGACCTAGGAAAATTACATTCAAGAACATATATTCTTCTTTCATACATTTTCACATGGCAAATTGTAAGGCGTTACAATCACGAGGCCATAAAGAATATAGTTGTCCAAATTTACCAAAAGGTTGAAACCCATCGGTGCAAGCACCTAATCTAACATTCCTAATTTCCGATACAAAAGAAGGATGTGTTTGGTCAAAATGCCATCATGTAAAGGAGTTCGAACAATGACGCATGACGTCTAGCTCACAAACATGTTGCGTATGCCACGTCATGTCGCCAATGATGGCACTCGATGCATACATCCTCTCGTAATCATGGGGTTATCGAAAAATAATATTTTTTTTATACGGGACATATGTTTCTCTAATCAATCACGGCCTAAGGTTTCAATATCGAGGATGATCACATATTTTACAAGTGATTCTCTCGTTGTTTTCACCCCAATAAATCATTCAACTATTTATGCAACTGTAGATCTTTTGAACGAATAAACCCATCATTTTTATCTCTTTTTTTGTACTCGTAAAATTCTTCGGCATACGGTTATCGGCACGCATCAACTCTTTCATAAGTTAACATAAGTCGTCGTAACACCTCTCCGAGAAATGATGCTCGGACTTGAGATGTAACAAACGAGACATTTTCAATAACTCGTGAATGGTTTTCCGAATCAGACCATATTTCTCTATTTGATGCATCTAATAAATCATAAAATGTTTGGGCGGTAGGGTTTGGGTCTTCGTTTGTATTAAACGGATTAAATGATAGATCGACTACATCCATCACCATTTTGTGGTATCGATTAACATGACGATCATCAAATATTTGTTATTGTTGAACATAATTAATCGAATTATCATAAATGATCAAATCATTCTCTCTATGATGTCTCCACACGTAATACCTAAACACAAAATCATATCTCATCAAATGATACTTTAACGGTATCGGATTTTTTGTAACTACGATTTTGACATTTTGTAAGTTTACATGGATATCATATCTCATTTCCATCCATACACTCTGGATGACTAACTGCAAAATTAATAAATTCATTAATCCTTTCCACGAAATGCTCATTTAATACTCTATTAGTTAATTTAAAGTCAATCCAAAAACGATCTGAATTTATTTTAAACTCAATAATTTTTTACTTACTAATTAAATTTGTAATTACTAAAAATTTAAAATATTTCTAATAACTTAATATTTTTTTTACTAAATAATTTGGTAATTATTAATTAATTTTGTAATTACTTGACACCTTTACTTAATCAACAACTAAATAAACTTAATCACTTATTAATTTTGTAATTACTAAGTCTAAATTCAACAAGTATTAATTTTTAAATAATAATTATTTTTTTAACTAATAAAAATTTAAAATATTTCTAATAACTTAATTTTTTATTTACTAAATATAACTTCAAAATAATTAAATTCTTAAATTCTTAATTAATATTCTAATTACTTATCTACTTAACTTAATGAATAACTAAATAAGTTAATTACTAATAAATTTTTAAATTACTAAATAAATATTAAAATTTAAATAATATTTAAATTATTAATTAATTTTATAATTACTTAACACCTTTACTTAATAAACACTTAAACAAACGTAATCGCTTATTAATTTTTTCATTAATAAATCTAAATTCAACAAGTATTAATTTTAATTACTAATTATTTTTGTAATTACTAAAAATTTAAAATATTTATAATAACTTAATTTTGTATTTACTAAATATAATTTCGAAAAAACTAAAATTTTTAATTCTTAATTAATTTTCTAACTACTTAACTCATTAACCTAATCAACAACTAAATAAGCTTAATTACTAATAAATTTTAAAATTAATAAATTAATATTATAATTTAATTAATATTTAAATTATGAATTAATTTTTTAATTACTAATTAACACCTTTACTTAATGATCAACTAAATAAAATTAATCACTTATTAATTTTTTAATTACTAAATCTAAATTCAACAAGTACTAAATTTTTAATTATTAATTATTTTTGTAATTACTAAAAATTTAAAATATTTCTAATAACTTATTAATAATTTTCTAAAATAATTAACTTTCAAAAATACCAACAATTAAACTAACTAAATTAATAAATAATATTTAACAATAAACTAGCTAAAATTACCAATTAACAATGACACCGATAACAATAACAATTAAATTAATAAAAAATAATAATAATTAAATTTTCTTAACAATAAAAGTAACACTTTAAACTCTCACAATTAACAACAATTAATAAAAATTATATTTTCCTAACAATTAAAATAACTAAATTAACAATTAACAATAAAATAATTAAATCAACGAGTTAATAATAACAATTAAAAAATAACAATAACAATTAAACTCACAATTAAAAAAATTAATAACAATTAAATTTATTTAACAATTAAACTAACTAAATTAACAATTAACAATAATATTAATTAAATCAACAATTAACAATAACATTAACAACACAACTAACAATTACAATAAAATTAATAATTAAGCATTTAAACTCTCACAATTAGCAAAAATTAATACCAATTAAATTTCCTTAACAAATAAACTAACTAAATCAATAAATTACAACAATATTAATTAAATTATCAATTAACAATAACATCAACACATGCAATTAACAATAACAATTAATTAAATTAACAAACAATATTTCAATTAAGTTCACTAAATAATTGCAAAAATTAAAAAATAAAATGAGGGGTTAGATGGGGGAGGACCTTTCACTAACACAAGGAGGAGAGGGGGTCATGCTGGTGGAAGGACTTTGTCGGATTGGTCCGGTCGGAAAACGACCGATGTAGGAAGAGAAGGTAAAGGAAGAAAGAAATAGGAAAATAGGGAAGAAAGGGGGAGAGATGGAGGGGAGAAAGGGAAGGAGGAGAGAGGGGAGAATATAGGAAGAAAAATAAGGGAGAGGGGGAAGATTTGATGGGAGATATGGCCAAATCGACGGCTTGCGTCGGAGGAGAAGAAGAGAGGGGAGAGAATTTTTTTTTTTTTTTTTTTTTGAAAATTTTCAAGTGGATGGATTTTTAAAGGTTAAGGTTTAATGATGAACCCCAAACCATCATTAATTGTCGGTTTCTTTTTTTAAAAAAATTTAAAAATAGTCATCCCCACTAAACAGATTAAATTTAGCGATGATCTACGGATCGTCGTTAATTTCAATATTTGCAATGGGGTTTTTTTTTCAAAAAACCATCGTAAATTTGGTTTTTTAATTTTTTTCTTAAATTGCAATTTGCGATGATTTTTCTAAGAAAAAACCATCGGTAATTATTTTGCAACGAAATTAGCGACGTTTAACTCGTCACTAGTTGTCTTCTCTCTATCTTGTTACTGGTCCGGTGGACCGTCACTAATTTCAATTTTAGCAACTCGTCACAAATATGATCCAAATCCAAAAAATAAAAAATAAAAATCCAGGTAATTAGCGACGGTTTGGTCAAACCGTCACTAAAAATGGTCGTTTTGTGGAAATTTAACTATGGTTTTTTGGACCCTCGTTAAAGCGATTAAAACTGTCGCAAAATTTTTAAATTAGCGACGGTTTTTGGATCGTCGCTAATTTCCCATCGCAAAAATGGCTTTTTGTTGTAGTGGTATTATTTTTTTTTAATGCCATCTCTTATATATATATCATTTTTGAAAGATCATTTTTAGTTTATCTTATAGGCATTGTGAAAGGCATTGATATCCGCCCAAAGTTTCAATCAAATTCATTACGTTCATCCATAAAATTCTTATTTTTCTTCATTAAATTTGTCACAACTCTTTACCAATATATGTTAGACTCTGTGAATCTGAAAATTCCAACAAAACTTAATGTGAAAACTCCTCCAAGTGCTATTTTCATTAACAAGAAATTTTCTTTTGAATATGAGTGGCCTAATAAGAACAAAAAAAGAGGGAGAGAGAGAATTGCAATTTAAGTGATGAAGGTCAAGTCGCTTTCCCAACCGGATAACTTCGGGGAATATAATTTCTTTCGCACCCCCTTTTATATGCGGTCCTAACCTTGTTACTCTTACTTCACTAGCAAGAGAACTTCGCTCGTAACATATCCCTTATGATATGATCTTACTTTTTGAAGTAGCCGGATTGGAAAGATTATAGCTCGCCCTATCATATAAGAAAGCCTCTTTGGTCGTGTCCATCAACCAAGCGTTCCTCGGAGAGGTTAGGATCTTTCGCTTTCTTGATGAGCCGACCACTACTTCACGGAGAGCGTTTTCGTGGAGACGAGGAAGATCTCCAAAGCCGGGTTCAAATTTTGATTTTTTTTCTTTCAATTTGAGTGTTTAATCAATAAATCTTTTTTATTTGAATGCCCAAGTTTTTCTTTTCTTTTCTTTTTTATTTTTATTTGAGTTTCCATAATTAGATAAGATTAAAAAATATTTAAGCATCCAAAAAAGTAGGTATAGCTTCGATTATTTAGGAAAAAATACATTTTGAGTCTCTAATCTTTAATTATTTTTCTATTTGGGTTTCAATGTTTGATTATTTTTTTTTCTTTTTAAATTCTCTCAATCACCTAAAACTAAAAAATATTAGCGTAGCCGAAATATCTCGACACGCAACAATCTTTAGTTGACAAGTGCTAAAAATGAGTCCCACTCATATATATATATATATATATATATATATATATAATACTTGACAAGAATTAAAAACAAAAATCAAATGAGTCACTATTATTCGAATGAACTTGAATTGTTTAGATAATATATATATATAAAGTACTTGACAAAAATTTAAAAAAAAAAAATCAAATGAATCACTATTAGTCGAATGAACTTGAATTATTTAGATAATATAATCTTAAAATTCTCAAATTAAGCAAGAAAAATATTTAGAAGATAGTATCTTAGAAGTGTTTTAAAACAATTGGTCATTAAACTTGCCGAGTTCATTCGAGCTAATAGTTGATATTTTTATTTTTTATTATTTTCAGCTATTTTCTTTTATATATTTTTTTCTTCATAAATTCGAGTGGGATCCACTTTTTTCCACATATTAAAGGATTTCGACTTCATCAATTTTTTTCAATCTCATGTGATAGGGAAACTAAAGAAAAATAAAATAAAATATTGAACACTTAAACAGAAAAATAATCAAATTTTAAGTACTCAAATTGTAGTTTTTTTCTAAAAAAAATAATAATATTTTTTAATCTAAGTGAGACCTATTTTTTGCTAAATGGCAATTCATCTTCTATACATCAATATTTTTAAATTTCAAGTGATTATAGACACTCAAAACGAAAAAAAAAATCAGATTTTAGGTACTCAAATTGAAGAATTTATCAACTCGGGCATTCAAATAAAAAAAAATACTTAAGTTTTCTCATAAAGAAAAAAAAACGAGCATGGGTTGGTTTTGGACCCCGGCTTAAACTTAGATTTCCTGTAAGGCTTTTTGGGTTGCTTGTAGGAAGGCTTATTGTAATAAGGTTCCTTTTTGGGTTTTGCTTTGTGATGACGAGTAAGGAGTTTTGTGGGCCTTATCGTGGCAATTGTTTTTGCAATCGAAAGATGACGGTTTTGAGGTAGTAATATCAAATTGCTTACGAAGCTACTAAGTTTCGATCCGGTTTTCTTCATTTCCTATTTGAGGTGTTTTTAGAGTTTTAGGTCTTGGCAAATCTTGAGTCCTTCCTTTTGGGTTAGACTAATTAATTCCCCACATATCAACTAGTCATAAGGGATTTGGTCACCAAAGGCATCTTTAATACGGGTTCTAACCTTTTCTCCTAAAATGATTGGTAATCCTACAAGGAATTTCTCTTTCCAAAAAGGTTGGTTGGAATCTTCTCTTAACATGATTCTAGTGAGAAAAGTGGTTTTGTAATATTGGAAGTCACTGAGTTTTTTGCACCTAAGGTTACTTAGGAGTTCAACGTTTTTGTCTTTAAAGTGAGAGGGATCTCCTATAAAATATAGGGCGATGGTCGGGATTAGTATTGAAATTGCATCTTGAATGGTTTCACCTAAGTCATCTAGAATAGGTAATTCATCTTCATGCGTTTATATGGAATTTAGAATTTCAAGCTATTGTTGGATAGTGAGATGGTAATCCTACCATCCTTTCAATCGACTCGAGAACCTCGCTATAAGGAGTTCGGCTATAGCTTGGTCTAAGGTTCCAGTTTGGGTTTTGTAGGCATTAGGCTGCCATGGTCATTTTTGGAGTAAGCTCAAAATATTATATTCGGATAATTCATCTATGGTCCATTCATAGATAGACGAGGCTTTGAATCTTGGTTGAGCTAGCTTGTTTGGTATTTCTCCTATATCGGAGGCAATGATCATAGGTAAGGAATTGTTTGAATAAAGTTTATTCACTTCAAGGAGAGATTCTTTATCAAATTTTTAGTCTAATACATTAACACTATGGGATTGGGGTGTGTTAGGTGCTTCTTGCCTAGAGGTTTTGACGTTATAGGATATTTCTATCTTGCTAAGCTAGTCTCTAATAGCTTTCGAAATATAGGTGTGTTAGTTTGTATTTGTTGATGGCTAGTTCTAGAAACATGGAAAGGTTTAAAAGCTGGACTTTTAAGTTTTTTGTTTGTGGTTTCTGTCTTAGCAAAGGAAACAGTTGGTTTTGGGGTAGGTGAAACAACTAATTGTTGGATATAGGTTTCTATCCTTCCTAGTTGTTTTCTTATGGTTTGAAGGTTGGTATTTGTAAAATTGTTCTATTGAACAATGTTTTGGTGGTTGATAGAATAATCATCCTTAACTAACTTATAGGGACATGCTTCTATCTAAGCTTCTCCATAGGAAAAGGTAAGTTTTCCGGAAGGAGGATGTTATGACTGGATGGTCTTTCCATCTACTTCCCATACGGGGTGTTTATTCCTAGTGGTAACGGGGTTCATTGTTTTGGTGAAAGGATAAGAAATATTATCTTCTTCTAGTTCAAACCCCGGTTCGGATGTAGAACCCGAAAATAGTACAAAACAAGTCAATATGTTGACTAAAAATCGGGACCTTATACTTAATCTTATTAAACATATATATGACCCTCAACTACAAAAGGAGTATCTAGACGGACTCCTAAAAACTTTTGAAGAAAAACCTATAGAAAAACAAAAACCCTCAATCCTCTATTCTACTAGTACCGATATCTATGACCTTACTCGTTATACTAGATAGAAAGAAAAAAACAAAAAACCAACAACCATTATCCAAGACCTATAAGCTAAGATCAAAACCATCAAAAATGAGCTTAAGAAGCCCAAAGAAAAACAAACCCCAAGACTCGGGACTCCCGAAAACTCCTTCTAGAAAAACATGTAGATCAAGAGTCTAATTCAAAGGATGAAAACCCGGACATACAAAACCTAGAAAATCTAAAAAAGGTTTCGGAAGATTTTCTTTTTGTTTTAAAAGAAGTAACTTCTCGCAACTACTTGATCAAAATCACTCGTTTTTTTTTTCAAAATGATTTTAACATTGATACTATTTCCTTGTTTGATATTGGTGCTGATTTGAATTGCATAAAAGAAGGCATGGTTCCAAAACGAGTTTCATATAAAAACCCATGAAAGACTTTTTGCAACAAACAATTCTAAAATGACCATACATGGCAAAATGAAAGCCTCTATGATCGGTGGTATAACCGCCATCAAAAATCATTTGCTTCTTGTTGAAAACATGCATCATATGGTAATATTAGGTACGCCTTTTATTAATCTTATAATCCCTTATAAGGTTAATGATGATAACATTTCTTTCAAATCCACGCATACAAAACTTGTTTTCCCTTTTATTGAGAAACCAAAAACCAAGAATCTCAACATTATAAAAGTATGTTCTATTTATAATTTCTAGATAAATGCTTTAATCAAAGGAAAACAACAAGCATCTTTTACATTTATGTCAAGATGTTTCTTTACAAAAAATACAACGTCGGTTACAAAATGACTTGATGAAAGAAAAGATCTTTGATTTATAAAAACTTATTGAAAATGAAATTTGTTCAGATTTACCAAATGCTTTTTGGAATAGGAAGTACCATAGTGTTGACCTACCCGATAAAAAAGACTTTGATGAGAAACAAATTCCTACCAAAGCCGAACCTATCCGGATGAATGTTGACTTTGAACAATATTGCAGGTTAGAAATTCAAGACTTAGAATCCAAAGGTCTTATCCAAAAATCTAGGTCATCATAGTCTTGTCCGACTTTCTATGTCAATAAGAATTCTAAAATAGAAAAAGTAACACCTAGATTAGTGATCAATTACAAACCTCTAAACAAAGCCTTAAAATGGATTAGGTACCCTATTCCCAATAAAAAGGATTTGTTACAAAAATTGATTTTGCTTTTGTCTTCTCTAAGTTTGACATGAACTCCGGATTCGGCAAGTCCAAATCCATCCTAAGGATAGATACAAAACTACTTTCACTCGTCCTTTTTGGGCGGTACGAATGGAAAGTCATGCCCTTTGGTGTTAAGAATGCTCCTTCTAAATTTCAAAAGATCATGAATGATATTTTCCTACAATACTACGCATTTTGTATTGTTTACTTAGATGATGTTTTAATATTTTCACATTCTATTGAACAACATTTCAAACATTTGAAAACATTTTTCTATGTGGCTAAACGGAATGGTTTAGTTGTTTCAAAATCCAAGATTTCTCTTTTCCAAACCGAATTCATTTCCTAGGACATTATATTACCCAAGGAACAATCACTCCTATAGAGCGATCTTTAGCTTTCGCTAATAAGTTTCCCGATAGGATTCTTGAAAAACCCAATTACAACGATTCCTAGGAAGTCTAAATTATGTCTTAGATTTTTGTCCAAACATTAACCATATTGCAAAGCCCTTAAATGATAGGTTAGAGAAAATCCCAGTTCCTTGGTCCGATGAACACACCAAGATAGTTCAACAGATTAAGAAATAAGTCCTAGAAATCCCATTCCTTCATCTCATAGATCCCTCTATACCCAAAATTGTAGAAACTAATGCATCTAAGTTAGGTTATGGTGGGATACCGAAACGAGTTTCTTTGAGAAAAGAAAACATTATCCGAGTTCACTTCGCACATTGGAATAATAGTCAAAAGAACTACTCCACTATCAAAAAAGAAGTTCTAAGCATTGTCATGTGCATTCAAAAATTTCAAAGCAATTTACTAAATCAAAAATTCCTTTTACGAATTGATTGTAAATCCGCAAAAGAAGTTAGCTCGGGTAATTACTCAAAACATAGTTTCCTCTCTCTCTGCTTGTTCTCTGTAATCCCTTAGAACAAATTTCCTCACTTGTAACCCACAAAACCGAAGGCATCATATCCGCTTCGTTTTATGTAATTTGTAAGTCGGTTTAATACAAATTTCTTATTTCATATTATGTCTTTGTTTAATTCTATATCTTTATTTTAAGGTATATCGACTGAAAGCAATAACCAAACCTTTAAGGTTTAATCTTTGGTGTAACAATGCCACATACCATATATATATACATATATCCTGTTTAGGGAAATGAAAATTCATTTTTATATTTTCTTTTCTCCTAATGGTGCAAAATAATAGTCCATTTGCTAAGATGTAAAATTGGGATTTGATGTGTGAAGGTCTCTAGTAACCGAAGGCAAAGTTCCATGGGTTTTTTTTTCTTGTTGCGAATAATTAATTCTGAAGATGATATGTGTGAGAGTTTGAGAAAGATCAAAGATAAGCAAATCTTTTATTAAAAAAGAAAGAAAGAAAAGCAATAGTGATTTTGTGGGTTGCTTGCTAACATGATATGAAAGAAGGGAAGAGGAGAGACGAAGACTGATGCATATTAAAGAATTAAAGAAGAAAAAAAAAAAAAAACCTAAGTTAGCATTCGGATCGTGTTTCGAAATAAAAGGACAAAACCGAATAATAAAGAGAACTGTATTTAACAATAGCGTCCAAGATAAAATATGTGTTAACGGAAAAATTTTATATTACTCTTAGAAGTTTATGTTTGGTTAATAGTTTACAAACTAACATAGAATGTAAAAATTCTCTCATATGCCCTTCTATTATTTGTATTTATAGAATATATTTCAAACAAACAAAACTTTTTATTATTATTATTAAAAAGCTTTAATTTACCTCCTAACATATTATCTCATTATTAAATAGATACTAACCTTTTGATGTTATCAATTTTGTCCATAACGTAATTGAGACTAGGCAATATCTCTCCTCCGTCCATCAATTGTTAGTGATAGTTAAAAAAAAAAAAAATGTTAATTTATAGGTACTTGTTAAGTGTTTTGGACCCAAAGTATGAAAATAAATTTCAATCTATCCTAAAAGATGACATAATCACCAAATTATAGTAAAATTTTCTCTTATACAAGCTGGTGAAGTTGAGAGGCAAAAAAATATAAACAATTATCATTATTTGAAACCAAAATTGTCACTTAGGGTAGGCGAGGTTTATTTTCACAATATAAGCATTTAACAAGCACATACAAATTAAATAAAATCTTTTAACCTTTATTGAAAGTGGATGAATTCAGACGTGACTGTTGTCTAATGTTGATTATATTTGAAGTAAATTTGATGAAAAACAAAAAGTTTGATTCTCACCATAAAATTTCTCGTAGAGAAATACGTTAGGGGCTAAATTGAGGTTTCCTCAAGTTTAATCATCATATAAGTTATCTAAACAAAATTATTATGCTTAATTCTGAACAAAAAGTGAAATCGCCAACACCTTCAAGTTATGGTAACTCCTACCTCCTTAATTGGATGTTTAGGTGGCTGATCTAACTCTCCCTAAAGACAACCAAAATTGAATGTCCTTGGCCTCCATTACTCTCACGAGAATTTACTTTCTTGCCTTGACACTGACTTGTCTTTCGTAGTCAGAACCATATAATACAGACAACACAGAGCATGCGCTATATATATATATATATACACAGATAGCTATAGGCAAGGGACCAAATCCTACGTAAAGGACGATGCTTATCTACGTTGATGTGTAATTTGAAGTGGGAAGTGCCTGCAAGTTCAATGCATTGTTGTTGGATAACTGACTGATATTGTTTTTTAGTAGCATGGATCTGGACTTTTTTAGTGTTTTCAGCCGCTAAATATATACATGTGGACGGGTGGCACATTTCTTTAACTTGTATAGGCTTGTGCCTAGAAGCCCTAGACTAGAGTGCTTTCTGTTCTTTTTCGTACGAGATAATGCTGTTGTTCTTCCCAGCTTAAAGGCCGGAGCTGGATAGATAAGCACTTCATGAGTTATATATGCTGGTAACAAGGACAGATTCCCATTTGAGGTAGGTTAAGCAAAGTTTGGCTTGGCTAAGTGCAGACTAGCCAAAACTTTCACATGCAATTATATACCTCGGTCCATGATGTTTTCTAACTTATATAAGTAAGTCAATTAGGGTGATTTCAAGCAACTGGGAATCTTTCAAAATGGAGGAATAAGAAAATTTTCAAAAACAATGGGACTGAACATCATTCTAATGGTTTTGAGTTTGTCTTTTTGGTTTTGAAACCGTTGGTGAGTTTTGTATCAGTTTGACTGCTATTTTTTTTATTTTTTAATGAGTTAATTATATTGATGATGGATAAAGTTGTTAATTTTTTTTCTATTGTATATACTAACAATCAGATATTTATAACTCTACGTAAAAATAATTTTTTTGATCAACCAAATTACTTAAAAATAACCATATACAAGAAAACGATTGAAGAAAAAAATCTTGAACAAATACATTCTTAAAGACAACAGGCCTTTCTCATTCTTAATATATATATATATTGATTGTTTGAAAAATAAAGAGATAAAAATAAATTGAATTTGAGTTGATTAAAAAATTTTCTTGTTTAATTTTATACATTAATTTTTATAGTAATATATTTTTCTAAACAAATACTTGTTATATATATATATATATATATATATATATATATATATATATATATATATTCAGATCTATTAATTAGCATGAAGTTCTTAATTGCCATGTGTCTGACAATAAAACCTATATAACAATACCAAGTGTACAATTAGCGAACACATCAACTTAAGATGACAAACCACTGAAATTAAATAATAAAAAAAATCACAAACACTCCCCTTGGCAAATAAATAAAAATACCTCTTTAGTATTTCTGTATAATTGAAGGAATAAATGCATTGCAACTGGGGGATGTCCCAAGCTGATGGAATAAATAGGGTAATAAAATAGGACATGGGGTGGTGACACTGCTCCTCCCGATTTATCATTCTAGTACTGCTAATTATTCACCATCCATGCTATGGTAAATCTTAGACTTTAATCAAGAATCTTTCTTTAATGTATCACAGGTAATTATACAAAGACAGAAAAGGAAAAGCAATAAAAAGTCTCAATTCTTGTTTCATTCTTTGCAAGAACATGGTAAGTTGCGAGCCAGCTTTTATCTTTTAATATGGTGTCAAAACACACATTTTTCTGATACCATAAGTACATATTATTACAGTGGCAGTACACAAGCAAAGACATTATCCATGAAATCATCTTCAAGATCCACTAGTCCCTACAACTCACAAGAAGGCATCTATCCATCTCCACAACAACAGAATCTTATTCACTTTTATCCATTACAGACACGAGAAACATTCATACATAGGACAACAAGAACAACAATTAAACAACAGCAACGATAAACACATTCAACTCAAGCACTCCACTACTACTACTACCCGGTATCACATACGTTCTTCCACACTCCAACTATTAATGCAAACAAATCTGACAGACCAACCTTAGGCTATTAAAGGACTTCACTACATAACCACGGTCACATGTCCCAGTACTGTGCAATACCAGAGCAAGCCAAGCCAGAATAGAATGAGTGAAAACAAACAAGCCTTTATTGAGATCATTTTACCAAAGAGTGGACCCCAACAGTTAATGATTAACCACTGAGCTTCTCCACAGAAGTATCTCACATCACCCCAGAAGTTTTCTTCGTACTACTACTTTTTAATAAGAGTTTAATACCAGCATGATTTGTTTGTAGGTAAAGAGACCAAGACAAAAGCATGAAATCAAAGAAAAGAGAAGGGTGGATAGTGGGACCCGAATTACCTAACGCGCATGCACTAAATCCATGGGGGTTCTCAACACTTGAAGAAAAGGAAGTCCTCATTTACAGCACAGCCCACCTCTACAATCAACCCATGCGTTCAAATCCTTTGTGACTTTTGTTAACCTTTAATCCACGATAAAGCTAAAAGATAATCATTTCTGGTCAACAAACAAAACCCAATTTTTTCTTCACCTTCTGCAAGCAAAACAGCCATATCATCCCACTACTTCTCTCCTTTTATTGGCCCATTATATACAAGCTCTTGAGAAAAAGAGTTGGAAAAAGAGCCCCCACATGAGAAAAAAGTTACAGTGATTTCAAACTCACCAATCATTCAAACCAAGAATTCTTGAGTTGCTACCTTTCTTTCATTGTTCCTTCCTTCCACTTTTTAGCAAACATGCTCCCATGGAATGAGGGAATGAAACTTAATGGTAGTTCATGCCTAAAGTTTTGGCTTTGAGCTTCAAAGACTTTAAGTAATCTATAGCTTCATCAAGGACCAACAACGGTTCCTTGTCCTTTGCACCAGGGATTATGCCATCCAGAATTTTCAATGTTGCACGAATCTTATCCTTTCTAAATTGCTTGCTGCCCAAAATGGAAACCATTTCCTCTTCTTGGGTTTGGCCTATAGCATAGCTTGATTCTGTCTCATCGTCATTTCGGTGAAATCCTTCCACTTGTACTGAACTAACAGTGTCTACTAACGATGATTTTTTGTACCCACCATCAATCAATTTCTGCCTTTTGCTTGGGCCATCAGAACTAGCAACTTCCTCTGTTATTTCCTCTACTTGTTCTTGTGTCCCATAACTTTTAATCAGAATGGGAGAATGACCAGTACTCCTTACTTCATCATCGTCACTAACATCGTCACTGCCACCACCATCTTCATCATAATCCTCATCATCCGAGTATAGCAGGGCATTGATTTCTTCAGTGTCCTCGTGCATCTCACTTTCTTCAGCACTAGAGTGATTCTCATCTGATACTTTATGCAACTTCAGCTTCGTCTGGTCCATTTTCGATACATGTTCTTTGTAGTTAAAACAACCAGGAAGCGGCTTTGCATCAGCTGCAGTTGGTTTTGGAACAGTAGGACCCAAGGAACTGTATATCAACCTTTTTTCATTCCCAGACTGGTCAAAAACAAGGAACCTTCTCTGGCTTCCAGGAATTGGGTTTGGCAAACCTCCCCTACCAAGCCCATAAGAAAACATGGATAAGTTATCTTTGACATATGGGCTTGTACCAGGAAGAAAATTCTGGGAGTGAGGGGCTAAACACTGAGGCAACCCATAGGATTCATTGCCTTGTTGTATCTTGAGATTTTGAATGCTTTGAACTGCAAACCCTGGCATTGCCACATTTGCAGAAGTCATGTAAGCTCCAGGGTGGATACATGCTGGCAAACATTGTAGTTGTGCAGGATCCAACGATGTGGTCATGCAATTGAAATTTGGCGATTGCCAAGTAGAATGTGGTGGAAAAAGCCAAGAACCTTCAGCCTTAACCATCCAACCAAAAGAAATACCTGTAGATGAAAATAAAAAAGACAAAATAAATTAGTCTCTGGAAAAGAACCTGTTATTATGTAGCTTCAGACCTAATAATAGTGAGATATCGAAAAATACCAAGAGTTGTGCTTCGATCTG
This sequence comes from Dovyalis caffra, assembly GCA_963924115.1. Lineage (NCBI taxonomy): Eukaryota > Viridiplantae > Streptophyta > Magnoliopsida > Malpighiales > Salicaceae > Dovyalis > Dovyalis caffra. The sequence continues at coordinate 5,140,636 of CAWUPB010001195.1, forward strand.
CAATATTGAATTAATTGCTGCTTCTTTCAGGAACAAGGAAAAGAAAAGGAAAAACTACAAATTCCAGCTTGATACAATAACAGAAACGTGGAACCAATCTACGTGACAGGTTTAAGCAAATGACGAAAGTATTCTGCCTGTAAAAAAGTAAACAAGGAATGAATTATTATCGATTATAAACATTGAGAAAAAAATGATTCTAAGGACTCTTACAGCCAAAATATATAAGAAGTTAACTATTTCACAAAAATACTTTCGTAAGAACTGCCAATTAATTGCATCGCGCAAAAAGTTAATTAATAAAGGAAGCATTAAATGTTTTGTACTGACCTGACAATCCTGCAATGGTTGATAGCATGCAATAATTTTAACTATAATTGTTGGTTTTCCAGCGATTCCATTCTCGTATTTCAATGCCCGAAATCTTGTTTGACTAGCTGCTTGGCACACCATAACTTCTTTTGACCACTTAAAACTCAGACTATTCAGATGCAGGCTCCAACACCAAAACAATTACCGAATAACAGAAAGCAGGACAGAGGAAAGCTTGATATAAAGATCAAAGACGGACTGGACTTAGAATGAAAGCTAAAGGGGAAGCAACGTTGTAGAAACAGAAAACTTGAATTGAAAAAGAGAATGAGGATCAAACAGAAAGAGAAACTAAAAGAAAGATAAATTGTTTTCTTGTTGTCTTTTCAGCTAATCCTATGAATATCACAATAAATGATGAACAAGTGATTCGATCCCATTAACAATTTTGTGAAGAATGACAAGTCGAGAGTCTCAAAAATTGAAGTTCGCTAGAAAGGTGATTTACAGAATAACCCTGCAATACAAATTCAAACGCATTACTTTGCGGAACACGTCAACTGATGGACTCAACCAAGGCATATTGTTTTTCTTTGCAATAATGAATTATTCACAGGTATCTACTCTATGTATATGCCAGATTTCCTGCAAAAGGCAGCATAAGAAAGAGAAACATGAGTGCTTATTGGTTTTTCAATAATCAGATACAAATGCAATAAGATGGATAAACCAGATGAAATAAAAAAAGTGGAACTAACTCATAAATAATCTCTACAAATTTGAACCTTGGCTATTATATTTGACAGGAGATTTTTTTTACGAGCACGATATTACAACTAAATTGCACCCCATAACTGTGATTCCTAAACTACCCTCAACAACAAACACAAGATTTATCATTATATTCTGCTTTCATGTTCTACCATTTTCAACCAGCTGAGAGTCCGATAAAGACAACTATGACAAAAATAAGCTGGCAAAACTGAATTTCAGCTTTTCTTTACAAAACAAAAAGGTATGCAAATGAACATGATTGACGTCTTTCAATGTTCAAGCTACCAAACAAACAAAATCCTAAAAATTATCATCCATCACATCCTTCATTTCCACCAAGCAAAAGCAACCAAGAAACGTATAAATCGACTACTATTGATTCAAGTTAAATTCAAGCTATCTCCCTCTATCTTTTCCTCACTATTGATTATTCTCATCAGCCAAGCAGGCTAATCCAAATTCTCTCCTGAATCCATCAAACCCCGTGTAGCAAAATTTGGAAACTTTAAGCTTAAAATAAGCCAAAGCACCAAACTTTCTCAATCACCAAACACAAAAACAAAAACCCATCAAGAAAAATGAAGATAAAACCATAAAAGAACTCAAACAAATAACAAATTTAACAAAAATCCAACATACCCATCGAGCAAAAAAAGGAAGGCACGCAAAAAGAAAAAAGAACCCAGATAAAGAAATTTAAAATTTTAATCACTTACAGTGCAAGAAAATAATATTAATATCTTTCTTTGATCAGATCCAAAGAAACAAGGAGTTGACTCAAAATGAAATCCCAAAAACACTGAAAGATTACAGAGAGAGAGAAACAGAGAGAGAGAGAGAGAGAGAGAGGATGGGAACAGTTAAAAGTGCAAGTTCAAGAAGGTTGTGTCTAAAGAAGTGAGTGTGCTAACAGGTGTTAAGATTTTATAGAGATTTATATGACCATATTGCCCTTTTACTGTTGTAGAATAGTATTTGACCTTTGGCCATGGTTAAGCTAACCTAACATCAGTTATTTGTTTACCGTTGATTGAGGAACGCCACTCCCTCTCTCTCTTGGACCTTCACCTTTTTTCAGAATTAAAAAAAAAAAATAGTGATTTTTGTGGAATGAAATAGACTGAGTTACAAAAGAAATGCTATATAATTAATAATGCGAATAAACCTCAATGAGATGTGCTCCCTCCCAACTTTTTAAGTTTGAATTTTAGAACTAACATTTCAAATAATTCATTTTTTCTTAATATATGAATTCTACATAAAAATGTGGTTTTAAAATCATTTTAAAAAATAATCTCAATTCCTTTTTTTTTTTTTTACATAAAACTGATTTAAAAATATCTATTAACTTAAAATAATAATAATAATAAATGTGAATAATCCATTTAGATGGCAATTATACAAAATCTAACTGATTTTAATTTTAGGGGATTAGTTGGGATGTAGTGTGTGTTTGGTGGGTAAGCCATGAAATGGATTTGAATTGCACAAATTTCTTTGGTTTGAGCAAGTAAATGGTATATTCTTTTGAATATCTTAATTCCATGGCTTCCATCAATACAAGAGATTAGATCAGCCTCTTTACCTAGAACTCTGGCTGTTTGTTATCTTCCATTCTAACCAATTAAAAAATTGTGAGGTAATATATATATATATATAATGACTAATTTTTCTCTTAATGTTGAAATGTTATGAATTCCATATATTGGTTAAGTCACCTGGAATCCTAGATAATTTTTAATAATTGTTATTATCCTATCAATCATGTCATGTCAACTAAAAATAAAATCTAAGTTAAAAAGATGTGCTAATGTGGAAATAAAAAAAAATATTGATTTTTATAATTCATTGATCATAAGTTACATAAATGGAACTAATCATATTCATCATGTAATAATTAAATAAACTAAAATTATAAGAATTCAAACATATTTTGTTGATAAAAATTATTGGATATAAAGCCGTTAGATTATATATACTAATGTCAAAATAAAATAAAAAATAATAGAACGTAATATACAAATTGTTTCTGCAAATCATTTCTTAAAAAAAAAAAAAAAAAAGGAGGAGCCTGTGATTCTGAACACTATTAGGCATAGAGCCTCTTCCAGAAAAACAAAATATGGAAACCTACTGTGATCTGTTCTAACTAGTGGAAATATCCTTGTTACTTTTTGTTATATTAATTGGTCTCTTTTTCTTCTTCTTCTTCTTCTTTTTTTTTTTCAATTCTCAGATTTTCTTTTCCTAAATAATATTGGACTCATAGTCATAGCATGAGAATGGACTAGAATCATGGGCTCCACAGTTTAAACATCCATCTCAATGAAAAGAATGCTCAAGATAAATACGAATTGGGCTAGCTAGCCCATTATTTATTTATTTATTTATTTATTCATTTATTATTATTATTATTATTTACCTTAATTTGTGCATTCCTGAAATAATTGCAATTATGCCAATAATGATAATAAGCAACCTTGAATCATATAGACATAAACATGTGCCATTACTCATAAATCTCCACTCTTCTAATTGCTAATCTAATAATTAAAATGGTCATTGGCCATTTAAAAGGCAAAGCAGGTGATCTACAGGCTGCAATATTGACCCCCACAAAAAATAAATACATAATATTATAAAATAAAAGAGCCATGCCCATGTATGAATGATTAAAAGGGCATCAATTGTAGGCTCCCAACTTATGCACATTTAAAAAATAATTATAAAATTTTTAATAGTAGATAGCACTCATGTAAAAAGAAAATCCATAAAAAAAAAAAAAAGTATAGATATAATAAAAAAAAACAAAAAAGCAATAATGTATGAATTATTTTTAAAATTATGCATAAGAAAACCCATGGCTTTGTACAATGTTGCTTAGAGTGGAGGGAACAAGAATCATAGGGCTAACTTATATTTAATCAAAACATCATAAGGTCTTCCCTTTTTGAGGCAACCAAATATGTTCCAAATTTCCATCAGATGGGTTGCAGGATATCTGGGGATTCCTCTCTTCTTAATTTTGCTTCTAAATTTAATATTAATGAAACCAATTTCTTAATTCACTCGCAAATTCTTTTCATTTAAAACTTTATTAGTCTTCAAAAGCCAGTACTACTAGAGCAAATTCTCTCACTAATCTTTCATATTTTAGGCGTTTGTTGCAAATTCATTAATTCTTAATCTCTTAAAAAATGTCGCCAAGATAAAAAAATTTGTCTTTTTTTAAGATTTTAATAACAAGAGTATTCATGGATCATTTTTCATACTATATCTCAATCGGTGTATTTGTAAGGAAATTCTTTCTTAAATAAACCTTCAAAATTCGAATTAATTTATTAATTACAAGGAAAAAATAACCTCTTAAATTTGAACTTTAGGAGAAAGTCTACTCACCACCTCAATTAAACTTATAGGTGCACATATCATATTAATATGGAAGTTTGGTTATTAAGATTGTCAATAAGTTAGTGCGATGATATCTTTTGTTGATTTTCTGAATTTCAAACCTTTGAGGAAGAACGTTACGCATATGCTATTAAAATTGTCGACAAATTAGCATGAAAATACCTTTCATTGTCAAAAAAAAGAAAGAAAGGAAAAAAAGAATATACCAAACATAAAAAAAGGTTTAGCCTGCTATTTTCTACTTAATTTAGGCGTATTGTTTGGTAAAGTTTGATTTCTTTTCCTCAATTCCTAAGAGTCCAAGTTTTATTCATTGGTCATAATTTTTCTCATTCTTCCCCCACTCTCATGGAAAACAAAAAACAAAAAAACCTACCAACTTTAGGCCCTCATATTAAAATACTTACGGTCCCACCCATCCCTGAGTTTTGGGCAATTAGCTTTGATTGCTTAAGCAGTTGTTGGAATTTGCTTTCTAAAAGTATTAATTCTTAGAGATTCAAGCAACCATAGAATTCACACACACACACCCACATATATATAAAGGTAACAATGGAATCAATTTTATTTTTATTTTTATGTTAAATAAAGAGGGTATAAATGTGTGTAATGAGTCAATATAATGTTGTAATGCACTTGATTCATATATTTACCTAAAATGAAAGCAAAACCATGTAACTTTAGTGATGTAATTAGAGGCAAATGGGGTTTTTGAAAGTGATGATTAGTGGAGATAAAACGGGCATGGGGTATGTATGATCTTGATGTTTTGTAGTGGAGGACAAAGAAGTGCTCATATGTGTATATATGTTGATTTTTGAGCAAAAGCCTTGATGAAACTAATACAAAACTTAAAAAAAAGAAAAAGGTTAATCATGAAAGAGAAAACAAAGAGTAAATTAATTACATTATATTAATCTAGTGCTTAATTATCCACCTTGCCTCCTTTCACATTGAATCTTAATTGTTAAGCGTCCGGCAAATTAATGGAATAATTTAGCATTCAACTTATCAGGTAACCTTTTTCCTATTGCAGGATTCAAAGTTTAATTTTTTTTTTTTTTTTTTCTAAATCAACTTTAGGATGAGGAATAATTTGTGGAGAGAAATAAAAGTAACTTGCTGGAAAGCAGTAACAAATTTAGGAAATTATTAAATACTGGCCAAGCACGGTTGTGTATATTTCGTAAACTACTCGTATCGTTAATCAACCAAATTGGCATGAGAATAGGTTAATGTTCAATAATAGCTATGTAATAAATAGTAGCTACGATGTTAGATGACCTATAGCAAGATGAACTTGATCAGATTTTATGGTCGGATTAGCGAAACATGTCAAAATCAGCTTGCAACTTGCAAGAGTTTGATGGGCATATTTCAATACAAATTATTGTTGTCCCACTTTCATGTAGTTTTCGTACAATGATAGCAACGACCACTTCGGTTTCACGATATAAAGAATTTGATCTTCTTATTTGAAAGGTAATTTTTTAAAAAAAACAAATTACGTTATTTTACCTCATTACGATAATTATGCTTAAAATTGCAAGAAATAGTACCCTTTTTTTTTAATAATCGATTTTTAAACAAATAAATATTTATCTTATAGTGAATTATACTTACACATCTTGCAATTAAAAGTAAAAGTAATGTATAGTAACGTGACGTTACTTAAGTGTGCATTAAGTTTTATTATAAATATGATTGATAGTGACTCCATCTCGCAAGATACTCTAATTTTCGGTCAAAAACAGAATTAAAAGATAATTACTTAATTAATTACAAGAACATAATCAAAGTTTTCAAAGTTTATGTGTGTTTAGCATATTGATTCACGTGCAACAAGGATATAATGCAGCATCATTATTCAAGCCACGATAGCTGAATATTTCTAGCTCAAGTTGCTAATGAAAACTTGCTATAGAAGAGAAGTTGGTCCAAAAAAGATGGCCGATTAGAGGCTAAACCATGAAGATAGAAGAGCACATGGGCATCACATAGGCATTGAAGGGTGAAAATGAATGATTGAACTTGTCTTGTGACATCTTTCTTTGCAAGCTGTATAATGGACCTAAAATCTAATTATGCTTCCATTTGGCATTATCATATCCTCTTCTATTTACTTGTAATCATCAACCCTCAACATTTTAAGCTAGCTACCATGAACTTAATGATCTTAAGAGTACCATATGCATGGCACTGTTATGGCCCAACCTCGAGCTTAGTTTTAAAGTCCTAAAACCCTCATTTCAGGGCTTGTGCTTCCTGAGGTCCAGCAAATTTTCAGCCAAGACCCCAAGAGAGTGGTTTTCTTGAGCTTGAAGAACAAACAAGCCACGTTTAGAATCTATAATTTGACATTGTCTTTAAACTTTGGACGCCTGAATACAAAGATGAGGAAAAGAAAATAAACAAAATTTGTTTTGATTATTTATATACTGAAGCATGTTCTCTTAATCAGACAACCTTACTATAATTTTTAGTACATTGATTTCAGCACTGATCATCATAATATGAGGAATATTATTGGATAATTAACTATAGTGGTCATTGTTCATCCACTCATTTTCTACCACTCTCTCAGAGAAATTTTAAAGAAAAAAATGATATGGCTTCCAATATATAATTAAAGGTGAGCAAATAAATCAAAAAATATATCTACAAGCTTGAGTGCTTGTTCCATTGCCCTCAATTTGGATTAATCTTTTGCTGTCCTCATCAAAATTAATGATCAGAAATCCTTAAGTAATCTCCTGACTTGCTCTAATGTGACGAATAGCACCACAGTGAAAGGTCCTTGCCTTGAAATTGTAGGGATAAACCCTTTATACAAGGCCATAGGACCCTCTGCCTTGATCGTCTTCATTGCACAATCCAGTGCACCCTTATAAGGTGGTTCCACCCCAGGCTCCACCTTCATATTCATAACTCTAGTCTTGATCACATCAACTGGATTTGAAGCAACAGAAGCCACAAATCCAGCCACAAAACTTGCAGTAACATGGGTGCCAATCCCATCATTCATCAAACCCTTATCCAGGATCATCTCCTTGGCTTGGTCATATGATGCAAGCTGTGATGCAGTCACAATCATTGCGCGGTTGACTGTAAGACCCGACCCGCGCCATAGGCTGGCAACACCCTCTTGCTTTGACATTTGACTTAAGGCATCTACAACACTCTTGTAGTTTCTACGTTGTTCAATAGGGAGACGTCCATCAGCCTGCATACGGACCATTGCCACATCTGCAGGATTCCCAACAGCAGCCCCGATAGCACCGGAGATCAGTCCAGCCACTATCTTACGTACAAGTGGCATGTTATTGGTATCAGGATCGGTCCATCTGTGTTTGAGCACACCATAAATGCCCATACGAGTGGTGGAGTATAGGGTTTGGCGGAGGATGGTGGCGGAGACACCGGATATAAGGGCAGCAGCGCCTTCGGATTGGATGATACGGACACCAATGGAAAGGGGTCCAATACGCGGTGGAGGAGGGACTTCCAAGGTGGTTGGTAAGGAAATGTTGGCAGTAGAGCTTAAGGCAAAAGCAGGGCGATGGGATTGTATAGCAGATGGATTTGGGATGTGGGATTCACCTTGAAGTTGCATACGGACCTTGATTAAATCTAAAGGGTGTGTGGAAGCACCAGCAATGATTGAGGCGATACCACCTTCAGTAAAACCTTTCAAACCCATGTTAAATTCTAATGGAATTTTTCAAAGGTTGATGATCAAACAAACAAAGAGTTCAATTATTTGGGATTGAAAGAGAACTAGAGAGAGTGAATCTGAGCTGAGAAAGGAGTGAGATGTGGTGTCTTGATGAGCATTAAGACCGTCATCCATATTTATACAGAGACTGAGAGCTTCGAAAGAACATAGAGACCTTCTTGAAAGCTTTACGCGGCTAGCTAACTATACGTGTTGACTGTGTTTACTTGTTTAATTTTAGAACTAGTTTTTTTCTTGTTCAAATTAGTGTGCCTATTATTGGCCTTTGGCAGTCTCGGTTTGACCCTGAAGTAGCTTTAATAATATTCAAAAACCTGTGTTTACACCTTATATTATTCAGCTTTGTGCCACAATTGGAGTTATCTACTTGGTTATGGCACTTTCTTCTGTGGATTCCATGTGAGAGAAAGACAATACATCTACATGCAATTGACCAATTATCAGTACTCGATCACTAACCCCGTGATCCAGTCCCAATTAATTTTAAAGCTTTAGAATTTGTTTCCCAAATAATTTCAATTTGAATACATTTTGCTACCATATGTGGATTGACTGCACTTTTAATTTGGTTGAAAGGGCCCCCCTTATGAAAACTCAGACCCAGTTATTACAAGGTCTAGGATCTTGATTCATGTTCAAACTCAATCCTAATTATCAAACCTATTTCACTTTCCATTTCAATTTTCTCCCCCTCCCACTTTTCAGTTATATGTGAACTTTATGTGGTCCGTATTTCATCCCACACTAATCTTCTTTTTTTTTTTTCCAAAAAAAAAAAAATGCTTACCATCAATCCAAATTTATTATCAACAAGTTTCTCTTCTTATTGCTTTAATTAAGGGTGATCATTTAGTTTTTAACATTTTATTTTGGTTTTTAGTTAACCAAACCCGAATCAAATTACTATTCAGTTTTTTAGTATCTAAATTAAAATTTTGTTTTTGAATTTTTTCAATTTTTTTAAAACATAAATAGAACAAAAACACTATCAATATATCACATAGATTATAAGTTCATAACTCTAGCCCATACCTATTTTGGACGAGAATAGATCTACTAATTTTTTTATTTCGGTTAAAGAACGACATGTCACTTGTTAAAGAAAATTAGTAGTATATGGAAGTAGAGAATTACGGTGCAGCGTGGCTTGTCTATATGCGACAAAGAATTTTTCTTTGAAAATGATTTGTAAAGAATTTATTAAATTTTCTTCAAAAGAACCTCAAAAAAATATGAGAAAGAATTAAAAGAGGTAACACTATAAGAAAAATACCAATTAGCGACGACATTTACCGACGGATTAAAATTCGTCTCTATTTAGCGACACATTAGCGACGGATTATAAAAGGTTGTATTTTGCGATGGATTAGCGACGGACTAACGACGAATACTTAGCGACGATAAAAAATCCGTCGCCAACTAAGGCGAGGAAAAAAATGCCAAAATCAACGACGAATTAGCAACGAGCATGTGGTTGCTAAATGAAAAAATTAGCGATAAAATTTTTTTCGTCGCTAAAATTCCCATAATTTAGTGAAGTTAGCGACGGATTTTGGAATCCTTCACTAACTTTGGGATTTTAGGGGTAAATTTCCCCCAAAGTTAGCGACCGACTTGCCATCCGTCGCTAGGTAGCGATGGACTTGGCATACGTCGCTAATGTTTCAGATTTTAGGGGGAAATTTCCCCTCAAATTAGCAATGGACGTCGAGTCCATCACTAGGTAGTGATCGATTAGGCGTCCGTCGCTAACTTTGGGATTTGGGGGGAAAATTTTCCCACCAAAATCACCACTTAGCGACGGATTGTGAAATCCGTCGCTATTATGAAATTTTGGGTAAAAATTCTCCCACCCACATTGTTCAAATTTGTGACGAATTTGCTATTCCGTCGCTAATTAGCAATGGATTGGCGATTCCATCCCTAATTAGCGACGGATTGAAATCCGTCACTATTTTGAAATTTTGGAAGGAAATTTTCCCACCCACAAGGTTCAAATTAGCGACGGATTTGCTATTTCGTCGTTAATTAGCGACAGATTGACGACTCCATCACTAATTAGCGATGGATTGAAATCTATCGCTATTTTAAAATTTTAGGTGGAAATTTTCCCATCCACAAGGTTCAAATTAGTGATAGATTTGCGATTCTATCGCTAATTAGCGACGGATTGGCGATTTCGTCACTAATTAGCAACAGATTGTCGATTCCGTCACTAATTAATCCGTCGCTATTTTGAAATTTTGGGAGAAAATTTTCCCACCCACACGGCTCAAATTAGCGACGGATTTGTGATTTCGTTGCTAATTAGCGACTAATTGGTGATTCCGTCATCGATTCGCAATAGATTAGTGACGAAATCGTATCCGTCACTAATCTCCGAGCCTATAAACACACAGTTTCTCTTCTTCTCTCCCATTCGATCCCCTCTCTCCTTCACCTAAAAATCCACCGTCGCCTAGAAAACCACCACCCACGCCGCCTCTCGCCACCAAGTGACTTCCTAAACCATGCAAATCGGTGAGGTGCATCGTTCTCCCTTAAAATCCAATGAAATCTATGCTCCCTCTCCTTGGTCTCTTTGGTAAAACTTTCTCTCTCTAACTCTTTTTTTTTTTTAATTAAATGAATGTTATAAACTTGTAGGTTAATTTTGTTATTTGTTAGTTGATTAATTGTTTGAATGTTGTTAATTTTATTATTATGTTAATTTTTAATTGTGTTAATTTATTTGTTAATTATTAGTGTAAATTTATTAGTTGTTTATTTAATTTTCTTAATTGTTAGATTTTTTAAAAAAATGTTATTTTTAATTGTGTTAATTTTAACTTAAAAATTGTTAATTATGTTAATTTTTTAGGTTTAATTTTATTAATATAATTTATTTAAGGTTGATTTATTTTTAATTTATTTTTTTAATTTTTAGATTAAAATTTAATTATTTAATCTTTAATTTTTATTTTAAATTAATTAATTAATTGTGTTGATTATTAAGTGAATTTTGTTAGTTTTTTGTTTTAAGTTAATTTTTAAATTATATAATTTTGTACATACTTTAGTTAAATTTTGTTGATTACTTCTTATGAAATTTTTAATTTATTAGTTGCCTATAAATCCATCAACTAATCGGCAATCTACCATTTCTTCCACACGAGCTTCTCGTTCGGTCTCCACCCAATCCTCCCGTCGAGCCCTCCACATAGTATCGAAGGAGGATATGGGATTAGACAAGCAAGATGAGTGAGGATGCATGATAGAATAAAAATTTAGTGACTTTGTTTTATTTTACCGAATGTACTACGGAATGTTATTGTTAAAATTAATTCATTTTCAATCTATACGTTATTACTTTTAATTGTTAACTATTAAATCCAATATTAACTATTAAATATTAAATGCAATATTAATAATTTAAAAAAAATAAAATGAAAAAAATATTTATTTTTTGAAAATATAGCAATGTAATAGCGACAAATTGGTGACAATTTCATTTTTTAAAATAGTAACGGAATAGCAACGAATTGACTTTCAAAATTAGCAATGGATTTATTTTTAAAATTAGCGATGAAATAGCGATGGATTTATTTTCAAAATTAGCGACGGAACAACGATGGATTAGCTACGAATAAAATGATCGATCGAGCAACAAGATTAGCGACGAATGTTCCATCACTAAATGTTGCAACGGATCGAGTTTTTCATCATAAAAAATTAGCGACAAGCCAAATAACGATGGAAAATATTCCGTTGCTATTCCATCGCTATTCATGAATGACGATGGAATCGGAGCGTTTAACGATAAAATCAAAGTGTTAAATGAAGGATTCATCTGGATTTATTTTAAAGCAAGAGGATAAGAGCATAGGTAGAGAAATATTGCAAATAATGCATAAGTTGTGGAATTAAGAGTGTAAGTCAAACATAATTATAACAAAAGTAAAAAAGAGAGAGAGATGAAATGACACTAGCTGAATTAGGGGTAGCCATTTAGCTAGCTATGGTATTGTTTTGCTTTGATCATAAGAGAAAAGAATTGGTTAGAATATACTTCTCCTCCTAATTTTATTTTTCTTATTCTAATATTGATGTTTCTACCAATTAGACATAATAAATAAATGATTTTGATGTTCATTTGAGGAAAAAAAGGATAATTTTTTCATAACGATAAATGCACATCATAATAGTAGAGTAAACAACTCTTTGACTTATCACTTTTTCTTTTCGGTGTTTCCATCACAACATATTGTAGCTGCATGCTTGTTCTATTTTTATAGTTTTGGATTTTGACTTGTGCTTTCTTTATTTTGTTTCATTCCATAATTTTGCATTTTTTTTTTACAAGGTTTTAGCCCTAGTTATTCTTAGGCTATCATTCTCTCATGTTGGCTTCAATCTTAATGTTGTTATTCGTATGTTCTATAGTTTTGATGTTGCTATTTTTATTTTTTATTTCTGAATTCCTTCTTTTATGATATTGGAGGTATCTAAACTTACTCGGTTGGCCTTCTAGTTGGTATGTTGCATCTAAACCGAAAAAAAAATTGGTTTTTTTTTTCAATTAAATACCGAATCAAAATTGATATTTTGGTTGGATTCAATTTTTTGAGTTTAAATTGAAGAGTGCTCACTCCTAACTTTAATAATTAGTTATTCGAGAACCGTTTTAGGTAGATCAAATTCAAAGTTCCAAATAGAAAGGTTAAAGAATGACTTGTTGGTTGTTGTTGAAAATTAGTAGTATATGAAAAATGGAGAGATATCGTGCAGGTGTTGCTCATCTATATGCAACAAAGTCTTTTTCTTTGAAGATGATTTGTAGATAAAGAAATTTTTATAATCAAATGTCAGCAATTAATTAGTTAGAAAGTTACTCATGTGAAGGGATTGAATAAATTCAGTTAACATTACGAAATGCAATTAAAGATGAGAATTTAGTTATAGCTTACGGGATCATCGAGATACTAGAAACTATAGATAAAGAAACCAAAGACTTGAAAAATAAAGTGTTTAAAGTTGAAAAGTTCATGACTCTTCAAAAAGTTAAAGATGGTAAAAATAAAGTTCGCCTATCCAATGTATTTCATAGTTTGGAGATGATTATATTACATAAAGGACAACCTAATTCAAATATTTTAGTAAAGAATTTATTAAATTTTCATTAAGAAAACCTTTAAAAAGTATGAGAAAGAATTGAAAGAGATAAAATAAAAAATAAATGAACTCGAAGGATTTATCCGAATTTATTTTGAGGTAAGAGGATAAGGATACATGTAGAGAAATAATGCGAAGTTGTGGAATCAAGAGTGCAAGTGAGACTTAATTACAAAAAAATAATAATAAAAAAAAATAGAGAGTGATGAAATTACACTAGCTGAATTGGGGTGGCCATTTAGCTAGTTATGGTATTGTATTTCCATGATCATGAGAAAAAAAATTGGTTAGAATATATCTCTCTTGTTAATTTTATTTTTCTTGTTTTAATGTTGATGTTTCTATCAATTGGTCATAATAAATAAATGATTATAATGTTAAAAATAAGTATAATTTTTTCACAATGATGAATGTACATACAATAGTAGAGTAAAAACTCTTTGACTAGTCACTTTTTCTTCTCTATGTTTCCATCAAAGCATTTTACAACTACATGCTTGTTCTATTTATATAGTTTTGGATTTTGACTTTTTCTTTCTTTATTTTGTTTCATTCTATAATGTTGCATTTTTTGTAAGGTTTTGGCCTTAACTATTCTCGACTATCTATCTCTCATGTTGCCTTCAATCATGATGTTATTATTCTTATGTTGTACGAGTTTTGATGTTGTTATTTTTATTTTTCTATTTTTGAATTCCTTATTTTATGTCATTGGAGGCATATAAACTTACTCATTTGGCCTTTTAGTTGTTATGCTGCATCTAAACTAAAAAAAAATTGGTTCTTTTTTTTTCTTTTTTAATTTTGACTTAAATATCGAATTGAAATTGATATTTTGGTTCGATTCATTTTTTCAATTTAAACCAAATAGTGCTCACTCCTAACTTTAATAATAAGTTATTTGTGGATCATTTATATAGATCCAAATTAAAATTTTCAACTAAAAAGGTTTTTTTTTTTTTTGTTAAAGAATCACATGTCACTCATTGTTGAAAATTAGTAGTCTACAAGAACCGTAGAAATACGAGCATAACGTCGCTCATTTATATGCAAAAAAGTCTTTTCTTTAAAGATGATTGGTATCTAAAGCAATATTTATAGTCAACAAGTCAATAATTGATCACTAAAAAAGTTACTCTTGTGAATAAGTTGTATCAACTACTCTAGGTGAATTTTTTCATTTTGAAAAAGGAGATCGAAGAAACAAAATTTTGATAGGTGATCTAATCATGAAAAAAATAGACAAACCACTTTGGATAAGTTGATGAGATATGTTCTCATAATACATTAATGAAACTTATTACAATGATTAGTTTCATGCATGTTTGAAACAGAGGCTACACTTTGAAAGCTCAACTTTTCTTTTGTTGGATTGCTACTAAAAATGCTTAATATGAATTATACTATAATCACTAGCTTTTGGTTTGCTTAAGGTAGCCTTACTACCCTCTAGTTTAGCTACTTCAACTATTTTGATTAATGCTCGAACATTTACTTTCTAAACTTTCACCACCTTGATCGACTTAATGATGTCATTGTTTGATCCATTGTGGAATTTGGTTTGAGTGATTAGATCATTGGCCTTGCCCTCTAAGTGTTTTGAATTTTGTGGATTACCATTTAGATCGGGTCATGAGATGCCCTCAACCATAATTCTTTAGTGAAGTAATACGAGTGAAAGATTTTATCAAGTGGGAGTTAGCCACGAAAGACGAGATGAGGTCTCTCGAGAAGAATAAGACATGGACGTTATCAATATTACTAGAAGGAAAAAAGATTATACACAATAAATGGGTGTACATGATCAAAGAAAAGCATAATAGTAGTAAAGATACAAGGCAATGCTAATTATAAAAGACTTTC
Source organism: Dovyalis caffra (assembly GCA_963924115.1). Lineage (NCBI taxonomy): Eukaryota > Viridiplantae > Streptophyta > Magnoliopsida > Malpighiales > Salicaceae > Dovyalis > Dovyalis caffra. Next base: position 5,155,883 of record CAWUPB010001195.1, read on the forward strand.
AACAAAAAGAAGGTTGACTACATCAAGATTTTCCCTCATATAGTCAAGATGACTACTATTATACTAGTGATAAGTATTGTTATTGCAAAAAATTTACATCTAGAGTAGTTACATCTAACTAGTTTCCTATGTGTGACTTTGAGGAAGACATCTATGTGATACAACCAGAAGGCTTCAAAGTTTTAAAGAAGGAAAAACTTATTTATAAGTTGTAGAAAAGTTTATGTGGTTTAAAACAAGCTCCCAGGTAATAGTATAAGAAGTTTGATGGGTTCATGTGTGATAGTAGTTTTGAGAGATGTGAGATGGATCAAAACTATTATATCAAGAGGTTTGATGACTCGTTATCTTAATTTTTTATTGTTTGTTGATAATATGTTTCCTGCAAGATCTAACTCAAAAGAGATCAATAAGCTCAAGTAAAGTATAAGAAGTTTGATGGTTTTGAAATAAGCTCCTAGGCAATATTATAAGAAGTTTAATGGGTTCATGTGTGATAGTGATTTTGAGAGATGTGAGATGGATCATTGCTAATATTCTTATTTGTAAGCTATAGAAAAGTGTATGTGGTTTAAAACAAACTCCCAAGTAATAGTATAAGAAGTTTGATGGGGTCATGTGTGATAGTGGTTTTAAGAGATGTGAGATGAATCACTACTATTATATCAAGAGGTTTGATGACTTGTTATCTTATTTTTCTATTGTTAGTTGATAATATGCTTATTGTAGGATCTAACTTGAAAGAGATTAATAAGCTTAAGTAAAATATAAAAAGTTTGATGGGTTTAAAACAAGCTTCTAGGAAACGAGTATAAGAAGTTTGTTGGGTTCATATGTGATAATGGTTTTAAGAGATATGAGATGGATCACTACTATTATATCAAGAGGTTTGATGACTATTATCTTATTTTTTTTATTATTTATTGATAATATGCTTGTTGTGGGATCTAACTTGAAAGAGATCCATAAGCTTAAGCAATAGTTAGTAGAACATTTTAAGATGAAAGACTTAGGACCCGCAAAATAAATACTTGAGATGAAAATTAGTAGAGATAGATTAGAAGGTACTTTGACTTTATCTCAAGAAAAATACATTTAGAAAATGCTGAGTAGATTTAACTCTAAAGATGGAAAGATCATAAGCACTCCTTTAGGAAATCATCATAAGATTTCAAAGGAGCAATAACCAATGATAATTAAAGAGTAAAAAATAATATCTACAATCCTTTATGCATAGTTGAAAGTATAATGTATGATATGGTTTGTACAAAGCCTGATATAGCTCATGCCATAAGAGTTAATAGGTACATAGCACATCTAGGAATAAAGCATTGGGAAGGAGTAAAGTGGATTCATTATTATATGAAAAGTACTTCGTGTATGACCCTTTGTTTTAAGATGAGTTATACTAGTCTATAAGAATTTGTTGATGCAGATTTAGGTGATGATTTGAACAATAAAAAAAGTACAACGAGTTAGGTTTTCACTTTGGGTGGTACTAGTATGAGTTAGGTATCTCAACTTCGAATTGTGTTGCTCTTTCCACCATTGAAGTTGAGTATATAGCTATTACAAAAATTGGTAATGAATTGGTTTGGTTGAAGAACTTCCTAAAGAAAGTGGGTAAGGCATAGAATGATAATGATCTTTTAGTGACGGTCATAATACAATTCATCTTGCCAAGAATCTAGTCTTTCATACAAGAACCAAACATATTTCGTTAAAGTATCACTATATCCATGAGTTATTGGATAATAAGGTAATATGTTTGAACAAGATTTTAGGATTGGAGAATCCAACCGATATGTTGACCAAGGCAGCTACTATTGATAAGCTAAGGCTTTGCATTTCTTTAGTTCGCCTTCATGTTTAGTGATAAGAAGGCCTTACATTAGGAGGACTTGAAGTTTGTTGAGAAAAATGGATAGTTACAAAAGGTTTGTTGTTATTTTGGAGATTAGTCTCCCAAGTAGGAGATTTTTAAGTTGTAAAAACTTATGTGAATGGAGGCTCATATTATAAGGTGTTATACGGATCCGGGATGACGGTTTCACTAGCGGGTTAGCGATTGAGGGTCAAGAGGTAAAGGCCTCTTGCAAGGGTTCAAGGACAAAGCTCCTAAAAGGGTCTATAAAATATTAGGCTAGATGTATAGGCCTTTTATGCTTTTTTCTTATAACCCAAGTTATCATCCACACTATAATTAGAGATAACATCACTTGTATTTATAGTCACCATTTGAAAAAACCTAAAAAAAAAAAATCCTAGTACGAGTTGTGGAGTAGGGATCATTATTGAACCATGTAAAATATTTTTGTTTATGTGATTATGCTTGTCTTTCTACTATATTTTTTTTCTAGATTCATTTCCTAACAAGTTGTTTGACCATTGCATGTGGTATTTTGTATGGTTTAGCAAATCCTCCACGAACAACAAAGTGATGTGCTCGAGTTTCTAAACAAGTTTTCTGCCAACTTTCCAATCGTTATAAAATTTGCTATATCATCGCCATTAGTCACTATAGAGTTAACTTTATACTTGAAAAGTTTTTGTCTATTCAATAAATTTGATTGATGTGTGTATAGTTAGCATTTAGTATATACATACATATAAATAGAGAAAAAGCCTTTTTTGGTGCTCGAACTTTGATTTTTTCTTTTTTTCTGTTTTAGTGTCCAACCATTGATTTCTCATGATTTACCATCAAAACTTTGATTTTTAATTTATTTTAGTGCTCGAGTTCACCTAAAATCTAATTTTACTAATGTGTCAACCTCGCCACATCAGCACCTCATACTTTCATGTAGCTATCACACTTAAATAGAAAAAGAAAAATCAAATGTTAGGCATTGAAATAGAAAAAAAATTAAAGAATGAGTACCAAAAAAAGCCATTTTTAAAGAAATTTATGTAAAATTATTCTAGCAATTTCTAAAAAATAACTTTCATATCATGCTCATAGTAATTTTTTTTATACTTATCAATGGTAATACTTAGTACTCTATATTAGTTAAAAATTACTTTTAACAAATTTTAAACCCTTTTACATGTCTAGATAAATTTAAGACACATACGGCATAAGCAAAAATTAGAGAGAAAAATGTTTTCTTCCAAAAACCCTAGTTGCCAAACCTCTCCACATCAAAGCCAAAAGTTGGCACAAATTACCAAATAGGATTTATAGAGAAAAATCAACTACATAGGAGGATTAGAGCTAGCACTCTTAGATTTCAGTGGTTGCCTTTGCGGGGGTTTAAACTGCGTAGATTATTGATAGAGGTCAGTTGGATGGTTCCTTTTCTATAAAGGCTAAATCTACGCTACAAGAGGTAATCTTTTATTCATGTTTTTAATTCACGACACACACACACACACACACACACACACACATATATATATATAGTTGATTCAACGGCTTGATCTTGAAAGCCTTAGATGGAGGAATTTTTTTATTTCACATCTTCATAAGATGCATGATCCTTCAAGCACAACCTATATGAAAAAAAAAATCAAGGGACAAAAAGATACAAAAGGTCTAAAACCACACACATGGGAAAATACTTAAAAGAACTGCAACAATACAGTGGTGTAAAAAATAGGTAATTTTCTTCCAAAATATTTGACAAACAAAAAGCAAATGCAATGCAATACAAAAAAGAAAAATCACCAATAAATTATAGCATAGAGAAGGTTGAAAAGGCCAAAGAGGGTCTCTTTGCTAAAAATAAGAGGGAAAAAACCATGTAAAAAATTTGTAATCTAAAATAGCAAACATTTGAAAATTTTAAACTAGCAACAGCTTATACTTGTACAAAGCCAAACAATACAATTGACAATAAGAAAACAAGAATGCCTTTATTTTTTTCTCCTAAAGTAACAGAAACAAATCTAAGAAAGTTGAGGAAGAAAAAAAACATGAAAAACTTTGGATTTTTCTCAAGAGGAAACAACTAGCGAGCAACCAAGAGTGTGGCATACAAAGAAACAAAGGTAAGTAAAGAACGAAAAGAGATGATAAGTCAAAGGTGAAGAAGGTGGGAAAAGTCATTTATGGTATTCTATCATTGAATGCATTGTGTTTTTTTTTTTTTTTTTTTTTGAAATCTAGTTGTTCCCTATTTAAAAGTTCAATTTGTTTGGTGTTGTAAATTGGATATTTTGGTGAAGCCTTTTTGTCTTTTAATAGAGAGGCCACATATGTTCTTATTTGGATATCATGAATTTAGAATGGTTCATATAGCAATCTTATATCATAAAATAGAAAAGATAAAAATACAAAATCTCATGTATCTAATATTATATCAAGGGGAAAAAGTTATTCCATAGGAAAAGGAAGATAGCATGAACAAGAATTGAAAATATGGCAACAATAGTTTGAACATCAAAAAAGTAGAGAAATGACAAAAGGGATCTAACAATCTATTAGCACGAGTTAGGCAACCTTTTTTTTTTTTTCAAAATAATTGTTGGACAAAGCACAAAAAAAAAAATGCAAAGAGAAACATAAAAGCATCAATTAATTACTTAACAAAGGAGATAAGGGAAGGTGGTTCTTTTTTTTTTTAAAAAAAAAAAAAGAATATGCACGAGTGAAGAATAAAACATCTACATTCATTAAGAAAGAGAATGCATCACCAAACTAAAGTATAAAACTACTAAGAGAATGCATCACCAAACTAAAGTATAAAACTACTTTATATATATTAATCATAAGCAATCTAGAACTATTCCAAGTTGTTCATGAAGCAATTAAAAATAGCAAAATAACTCAAATGGAAAGCATAAATTACACGAATCCGGTATGGCATTGAGTAAGAAAACTATACCAAACTTGAAAATTTCATAGCATATGCTGGACTAGAAAAGCAACTATGTATAGATCATAAAATAGAATGGTATCTCGTAGGGCAAGTGATGAACGAGAGAGGAAGGAAGCATAAAAAAAATCTTAAAGTAAGCAAAAATGGTCATTCCTTAAAACAAACGAGTATCCATGAACAAGGGAAGACAAATTTAGTTGAAAGTAATTGGATAGCTAATAGAGATAATAAGGAAAAGGTCAATAAGAAATCTAACCTTTATAAAGAGAAGAAACTCGACAAACGAAACAGCAAAGTTAAAAAGCCAAAGGATGTAATAACCAAGTAGACATGAGCATAAGAGGAGCCTCCTAGATGGGGAAAAGAAGGGTAAGCATTGAAAATATTAAAAAAAATAGTTATGTAGTCAAAATATAGCACCATGATACTAATAAAAAATAATAAGCTATAATAGTTAAGGTAACGAGTGATTCACAAACTCATAACTCTTAATTTATGATGTTCAAATAGGAACATATGGATCTTTCATTTAAAAAAAGGAAAGAAAAATCAAGAGTGAGTCTTACAAATAAGCAAAGGCAAGTAAAGAACGAAAAGAAAAAAAAAACAATTGTATTTAAAAAATTCATAGAATGAACATGATTGAAAAAAATGGTAATAATAAGTTCAACATCACAAAAGCGGACAAACTAGAGAAGGGATCCAATAATCTATCGATGTACTTAGGAAAAACATGTTTTTTTTTTTCAAAATATTCTTCAGAAAAAGAACACAATGCATGTAAAAAGAAACAAAAAGGCGTCAATTAAGTGTTTCATAGAGGACATCAAGGAAGGTGTTTTAAAAAAAATGAACATGAGCTAGAAGTAAGACATTTGCGAGCAATTAAGAGAGCACGGATCATTAAAGCAAAGTATAAAGTTCCTCTATACTTATTAACCAAAACCAATATGGAATTGTTCTGAGTAGTTCATAAAGCAATTTGAAAATAACAAAATAATACAGATGATAATGATGATTACACGGATTTAATGCGACATTCAACAAGAAAATTAAAGCAAAACAACATATTTCACAAGCATGTATAAAGCTAGAAAAACAACCATGATAAGATCATAAAAAAGAGTACCATATGAGGGTTAAGTGAAAAACAAAAAGCAAGGGGTTGCAAATAAATCGAAAATAGACAAAGATGGTGTTAGCTCGGAGTAGACAACATCTATGAATAGGAAAAGACATATGCTATTAGAACCAACTGGATAGGCGACAGTGATAGCTAACCAAATGTCAATATGCAAACTAACCTTTATAGAGAGAAGAAGTTGACAAACCATGCAAAGAGCCAATAAAGCTGAAAAGCTCAAGCATGCAACAACCAACTATATCCAAGCATAAAAGAAGCCTCATAGTAGGGAAAAAGAAGGGTCAAAATTAGATTGGCAAAGTGGAATCTTTAGCATCGAAAAGGCAAAAAAAATTATTATTGAATCGAAGTACGATCTTGTGATGTTAGAAAAATATATATAGGCCATGATAATTAAGGCGAGAAGGTGATTAAAGAATCAATAACTCTAAATTTATAATGTTTGAATAAGAATATATGGCCGGCACAACATGAAATGCATACCAAAAAAATTGACAAGAACAATCAAAAATAGCCCTATAAGGCGGGCTATAAATGCATAGAAGCAAAATTGATCTTGTTTGGAGAGTGAAAGTGGAAAGGAAAATGGACGAAATAGAAACAAATAAAAACATGATATACACCATGTAGTTTTTGATGAACAACAATGCCAATATATTCTTCATAATTGAACATTATACGTAAGAGATTTGAAAAAGAAGAATCCAAGATATAGAAAGAGAAAAAGAAGAAACAAAAAAATAACAACTTAGAATTTTTTAAAAGAACAAAAATAATTATTTTTTGCTTTCTCTTCAAAAGGCAAGAAAGATGATAAAACAAGAAGTATAAAAAGCAAGAACAGGATGAAAATAGAATGAAAGCATAACATAAAAAAAGAACATGAACATAAGAGGAAAATTGGCACCAACAACAAACAACATATAAGCGACAAAATAAGAGAAATATTCAAAATCGGATAAAGCAAAGCCAAATAAAAAACATTAAGAAAGAAGGGGAAGAAAAACTAAAATTAATGATAGTAGGAACAATGAATGTCTAAAAGAAAACCAAAATACAACCAAGAATCAGAGAAAACAAAGCTACCATGGCCGAGGATGAAGACCAAAGTAGAGGCCACAACAACCATCAAGACTCGTACATGAAAAGAAAGAAGAAAGCAAGAACAAATAAGAGACAACACAAATAGTTAGTATAGGTACAAAAAAATGGGAACAATAAATTTCTAAAAAAATTAAAACATAACTAAGAATGAGAAAAAATAGACTTGCCATAGCAAAGAACGAAGAACAAAGTAGAGGCCACAACAACCATCAGCATGACACATGAAAAGAAAGAAGAAAAAGTAAGAACAAACAAAAAACAACATGCATAGTTAGTATAGACATAAAGAAAGAAAAGGAAAAAATAAAATAAAGAAAAAAAGAATAGAAAGAAAGATAAAGACAAATGATAATGGCCATCGATGATAACAAAAACATTCAATGTGTGAATAAAGCATCAAACAACAACTAAGAAGAGGGAAAACAAACCTAACATAGCAAAAAAAGAAGGCACAACGCAAGAGCACATCAAACATTTTCGAAATGCATTTAGAAGAAGAGGAAAGCACGAAAAAAGAAACATAAGACACATAATCAAGCATAGACAAAAAGAGAAAAACCCTACGATAAATAGTATATGAAAGTAAAAGACCATCAAACAGAGCACAACTAACCGGACAAACAAAGTTAAAAAAAAAAAAAAGAATAGGGAAAACCAAAACCCAAGCACAGAGAAGGCAATTCGAAGAAACAAAGAGCAAAACAAAGAAGAAAGGTAAAGAGAAAATGCTAAGGGTAGGAAAAAGATGAAACAAAAGCATAAAAGTAAAGAGAATAATGATATTGAGAAAAGTAAGATAAGCAACAACAATGGGACCTAAGAGGAGGCAAAACCCAAATAATTAGAGCAAATAAAAAAGAGAGGTGGATCAATAAGCTAGTGTTTCACAATAAAAGCCGACATCGAAGCAAGCACAAAAAGTAATAATAAGATAAAATATTAAAGAAATAAAAGGGTACCAAAACTAGATAAGGAATGAAATTGAGACTAACCTAATTGCAAGTAAATGAAATAAGCAATGACAAAGCTGCAGCAATGAATTGGGTAGCCAACCAATCCCTAACCTATAAAACCCAAGAAAACTAGAACAAACAAAAACCAACAAAATGGGACGAAGAGAAGTAAATCGAAGGACCTCCAACTGGCGTTAGAAGATCAAATTGATTAGGTAGGGTCCGAGTTTTTTGAAGACACTCATTAGAAGTGCGATAGAAGCATAATGGGGACAAAGAATCAAGGAAGAAATGAAAATAAAGAAGCATGACTGAAAAAAATTAAATGCTCCTATGAAACCATAAACAAAAGATGAAAAGGGGCATTGTATAAGTGAAAGGAAATTCAAAGGTGAGGTCACAAACGTAACCTCACAACAACATCCAATGGCAAGAAAGAAATTAAGTCGAGAATGAAAGGAATTTGTTTGAGCAAGAAAATAAAAGGTAGCAAGATATATAAACAAAGATGAGATAATCCAAAAGTTGCAAGATCAAACAATATGGAGAGGAACACATAAACACAATAGAGGATGGATGACCATAAGGGGATGAAAATGGAAGAAAAATGAAAAACGATCCGCATGTACAGGCAATCGTGTGGGGTGAATAGAGCTATGAACAACTTCACCTCACCTCTTTTAGTTTTTACTAGTTTCTTACCCATACTATGTTGCGAGTCGAGCAAGCATATATGAAATAATTTGAAAAAATTATTCTAGTTTAATGATCCGTATTCTACCATGTGTCCGCAAATATATATTAATTAAAGGTAAAAAAAATCATCCATTTTTATAATTTTTTAATCAAAATTTTATATGTCACTAATTTTCTCGGATTTTTTATATTTTTTTACCAAAAAATAATTTATTCTTTTTTATCCATGAAGTCTTTATTAAAAATTTTTTAATAATTTTAAAAGAAAATTTAATATGAAATATACATTAAAAAAACATAACATTATTTTTATAAGACGAGTGTCATTAAAACAAAGTAACAATTGATATAAAAACTTACATAAAAATAAATAAATAAATAATTTTGATTCTTATTTAATACCGATGAGAAGATTAGATTTTAAAAGTCGAGCATATCCGATTTTGATATATTTATTCATAAAATTATCAACGATATTAGAATAAAAAATTATATATATTGGAATAATTTGTTGGTTTTGCAAAACATAATTTTAATTATTTAATTTGAAAAAAAAATGTATCCATAATATCAATTAATAAATAAATAGTAAAGATTTGTGTTTTGTGTTGTTGCATAGTTAATTTCTAATAAATCCAAGAATTTAATATATATATTTTTACATGATAACTATACCGAGTGGATTTTATATTTTGCAACATAAAACAAAAAATATTAAAGGAAAAAAATTAACTTGTAAGTAGTTTATTGAATAGATTTAAAGTTAGTACAGAGTGGATTTTGTATTTTGCAACATAAAACAAAAAACATTAAAGAAAAAACAATTAACTTGTAAATAGTTTATTGAATAAATTTAAAGTTAATAGAACACAACAAAAATATTAAAAAATTCATTTCAATTATATAAATAAATAGCAAATAAACAAATGAAATTCTTTTTGTTTCTTCTTTTATAGGCTATACATGACCAGTCCTCATGCACAAGCCTCACATGTAGAGCTATGATTCGAAAATTTTAAGAATCTATCATATAAATGATATCATTTATATTTTAAAAAAATAAAAATAATCATGCTCTAAAATTTATTTCAAATCCATGCATAGATAAAAATAAAATAAAAAATTCATATTTGTCTGTAAATAAAATGTAATAAAAAATAAAAAATTATTTTGATGTGATTTTAACATAAAAATGACAAATTAAAAGAATAAGCTTTAAATAATAAAAGTAATATAATCTAAAATATATGTTTATCTTGAAAATAAAAACATATCATATATTTTTTTCATCTTTAGGTTGTTTGAGAAATATAAAAAATAGTGATCGATCATCCATAGTTTTTGCCTAATAATTCATAATAATAAATTAATAAAAAATAAGATTCATAATTATCAAAAGTGAAAAAAAAAAAAAAACATAGTACCAAACAAAATGTAAGGCTAACTGAGAGCACCAGCATTCAATGCATCAGTAAAAGGAAAATGCTAATGACAAAAAAGGGCACAAAAGCAAGAGAGTAGAAGAAAAAACAGATTAAGACACAACAGTAGATCACCAACCACCCGATGGCATTGAAGAAATTGATGGCAAAATAAATATTTTTCCTTTTCTTGTAATTGATTAATTTCATGAAATAGTTCAGTAATGGCAAAGGTTTTGGAATATATTTCGGAACAGTTGGCCAACATGAGATTGATACTACCCTTGCTTAAAAGAAAAAAACAAAAGGCAAAATGTTCAGTAATGTCTTTATTGATTAGCCTTAGCCGGTTCATTTTGTTACTTGGATTGCACTAACAAATGACCTAGTTATGGATGCCATTGCCCCCAAAAGTCCCCGTAGGCATTGACTAAATGCATAGTCTAATTTTATTTGCTACTTCTTTTTTTCTTTCTTTTTTTTTAGATATTTGCATGGCTTAGATCAACAGTTTCATTTTCCAAGATTGTGGTCAGCAAAAGTACTTTTAACTTGTTACTCAACATCCAATGAATAGCTAGTTTATCAGCAATAAAATAAAATAAATAAAAGCTTATATGCCATCTTCACGAAGGTGAATAGAAAAGTTTTGAGTGCAAATCCTGCACTAGCCAATAGCCAGAAGAGGAGGAGGAGAAAAAAAAACAGATATAACTGGTCAACAACAAGAACAATTGGTCCTTCTAATGTTCAGGAAGTTGAACTAACGCTAACAATAATAATTAAAGCTCAAAGTGTCTGTCTTGTTTTCCTACCTTCACCAGCCACATATGATAGATTACGTCTCTCCTGAATCTCCAATGTTCATGACCTATAAAAACCCCAAGATTAGCTCTGGTATGTCACAGAAAATCTCATAAAATTCTTAATTAGCTTGTATAGCTCATAGGCTTCTAAGCACTTACAGAAGCTTATAAACAATATGGCAGGATTCAACTGCTTTTTTATATCAGCTCTCTTCATCGCTTTGTCGGTTTCAGGAGGCGAAGCAGCTCGTCATCTCCTGCAATTTCCACCTCTACCTTCTATACCAAATCTGCCTAAACCAACATCGCCACCATTGCCTTCTATACCAACACTGCCACGGCCCACATTGCCAACCTTGCCAACCACTCAACCTTCATTCCCTAAGCCCACTCTACCTCCACTTCCTAGCCTGCCAACCATGCCTACTCTCCCCAAGGTCACATTGCCTCCATTGCCAAGCATGCCTTCAATCCCCACTATCCCTATCCCAACTACAATTCCCTCCATCCCATTCCTCTCTCCACCACCTGGAAACTAGGCCATATATTACTGTTCTTTTTGTGCATCTTTGAGTATTAAGTATCATGTATATGGATCTCTACGGAGTAATAGTACTATGAAGAATTCATCTTGTTAGTTTCTTGTACGTGATTCAACTAGTACTTGAGCATCGTTCTTTTCTATTTTCCCTGTATTTGCTTGTCATTCATGTATCGTAAATTGCCAATTTTCAATAAATATCTGTAGTTTGTTTCCACATTACTTTTTTTTTTTTTTTCTGATTCTGTTCATTAGCTATAAATAATAATAATAATCATGCTATTTGATATTTAATATAATCTATGTTTACTTATATTAATCAATCGATTAAGCACATCAACCAATGATGAACTTTTTTCATTGACATGCATGAAGAAATTACTAATTACATTTTCAACAAAATGAGCTCTGAATTTTTAATAAAGGAATTGAAAACATTATTCAAAATTATTAAACTTGGTTGATTTAGAAGCATATGAAATTGACGTTAAATCTCATTGAACTTAGTTTGTTCACGTCAAGTAATTTTCTTCAATTTTCCATGAAATCTATTTTACTAAGAAGCACTCAAATTTTGAAATCAGAATTAATGTAGGTACTTTATCCTAAAAAATTTTAATTAGTCCTATACAAACTACTAAAAAAAATGATTTTTTTTTTTTTTTTTATTGATATGGGTGATGAAATCACTAATAATACTATTATGCTTGATAGAATATAGCTGGATACATTTTTCTTGATCAGGCTGCCTTGTAATTTTGATTCCTAATCATCATGTAAAGGATAAATTTAGATAGCTACAGTTTGCCAATGGCCATATACCCAGGTTCGATTACTCCTTAAACAAATTATGAAGAAAAAGTTAATTATATTGCTCCCAATATATAATTAAAGTTAAACAAATAAATAAAAAAATATATATCTAATTAATCATCAGAAATCCTTAAGTAATCTCCTGACTTGCTGTAATGTGATGAATAGCACCACAGTGAAAGGTCCTTGCCTTGAAATTGTAGGGATAAACCCTTTATACAAGGCCATAGGACCCTCTGCCTTGATTGTCTTCATTGCACAATCCAGTACACCCTTATAAGGTGGTTCCACCCCAGGCTTCACCTTCATATTCATTACTCTAGTCTTGATCACATCAATTGGATTTGAAGCAACAGAAGCCACAAAACTTGCAGTAACATGGGTGCCAATCCCGCCATTCATCAAACCCTTTTCCAGGATCATCTCCTTGGCCTGATCATATGATGCAAGTTGTGATACGGTCACAATCATTGCGCAGTTGACTGTAAGACCCGACCCCCGCCATAGGCTGGCAACGCCGTCTTGCTTTGACATTTAACTTAAGGCATCCACAACACTCTTGTAGTTTCTATATTGTTCAATCGGGAGACGTCCATCAGCCTACATACGGACCATTGCCACATCTGCAGGCTCCCAACAGTGGCCCTGACAGCACCGGAGATCAGTCTAGCCACTATCTTACGTACAAGTGGCATGTTATTAGTATTTATCACGGTCGGTCCATTTGTGTTTGAGGACATCATAAAGGCCCACACAAGTGATGGAATAAAGGGTTTGGCGGAGGATGGTGGCGGAGATATCGGAGAAAAGGGCAGCAGTGCCTTTGGATTGGATGATAAGTAGACTAATGGAAAGGGGTCCGGCTCTGGATGGAGGAGGGACTTCTAAGGTGGTTGGTAAGGAAATGTTGGCAGTAGAGCTTAAGGATGGGGTTGTGGTAAGACTCTGTGATTTTCATCAGCTTCATCAGCCAATACAAGATGTTTTAGCCGGTTTAGCTCTAGCAAAACGACTGATGCGAGATCTGGCCTATCCTTTTTCCTCAGCTCACAGCACTTCAATGCCAGTTTTGCGAGCAATAAAGCCTCTTCTACAAGCCAATCTGTTTGTGTTGGGTCAAGAATATCTGAGAAGGTTCCTTTCTCTACGGCTTGCTCAACTTGGTGGGATAGACCTATGGGATTCTTTGCTGTAATAAGCTGTTAAAGTATTAGACCTAATGAATACAAATCTGACTTGATGCATAACAGTCCTGCCTGCTAATATTCTGGATCAATATAACAAAACGTGCTAGCTGCGTCTTTCAGGCCATATTGGGTAATACTGTCAGCTAAAGCTGCCGGAACAAGCCTGGCCAAACCCACATCCGAAATCTTACTCACATAATTCCTGTCTAAGAGAATGTTTGCAGGCTTAAGATCGCGATGCACCAAGGGTTTTGGTTTTGTTTCGTGAAGGAAAAGAAGACCGGTGGCGATTTTAGAAGCTATGCTAAAACGTTTTCTCCATGGGATTGGAGGAGAGTTGCCTTTCCTGAATAGGCAGTCTTCTCTTATTATTTTTAGCTTGATTGAAACCTTATACACTCATAAATTTATTAATTGAGACCTTTCGTTATAACTCTGTTAACTATTCATTATACGTGATAAGTTAAAATTAATGGTAACTAATCGGACAACAACACGTGATAAATTTTTTTTTATTCATATTTCTACGTATCAATTCTTGATTGGCATGTGAAATGAATAATAGAGAGTCTCAATCAAAAAAATTAGAACTGTATAAGGATAAACTATGAGGTAAATTCGATATATAAACAAAGATGAGATAATCCTGAAGTTGCAGAATTAAACAATGTGAAGCGGAACACACAGACACAGTAGAGGTTGGATGGCCATAAAGAGATGAAAATGGAAGAACAATGAAAAAGAGTCTGCATGTACAGTTAAGTGTGTGGGGGTGAACAGGTTATCAATAGCTTCAACCTACCTCTTTTAGTTTTTCTTGTAATTGATTAATGTCATAAAATAGTTCAGTAATGGCAAAGGTTTTGAAAGATATTTCGGAACAGTTGGCCAACATAAGATTGATACTACCTTCGCTTAAAAATAAAAAATAACAAACCGCTAATTCTAAGACTTAAGGATCACTTTTGGGATAATTCAAGTTGTCTTTATTGATTAGCCTTAGCCAGTTCATTTTGTTACTTAGCAAATGTCTTAGTGATGGATGCCATTGCCCTCAAAAGTCCCCATAGGCATCGGCTAAATGCATAGTCTAATTTTATTTTTATTTCTTTTTTTTTTTTCCTTAGAAATTTTCGTGGCATAGTTCAATAGTTTGATTTTCCAACATTGTGGTCAGCAAAACTACTTTTAACTTGTTACTCAACATCCAATGAATAGCTAGTTTATTGGCCCAAAAAAAAAAAAATAATAAATAATAAAAGTTTATATTCCATCTTCATAAAGGAGAATAGAAAAGTTTTTAGTGCAAATGCGGCACTAGCCAATAGCCAGAAAAAAAAATAAATAAATAAAAAACAGATATAACTGGTCAACAACAAGAACAACTGGTCCTTCTATTGTTTAGGAAGTTGAACTAACACTAGCAATAATAATTAAAGCTCAAAGTGTCTGTCTTGTTTTCCTGCCTTCACCAGCCACATATGATAGATTACGTCTCTCCTGAATCTCCAATGTTCATGACCTATAAAAACCCAAGACTAGCTCTGGTTTGTCACAGACAATCTCATAAAATTCTTAATTAGCTTGTATAGCTCATAGGCTTCTCTTATAAGCACTGACAGAAGTTTATAAACAATATGGCAGGATTCAACTGCTTTTTTATCTCAGCTCTCTTCATCGCTTTGTCGGTTTCAGGAGGCGAAGCAGCTCGTCATCTCTTGCAATTTCCACCTCTACCTTCTATACCAAATCTGCCTAAACCAACATCGCCACCATTGCCTTCTTTACCAACACTGCCACAGCCGACCTTGCCAACCACTCAACCTTCATTCCCTAATCCCACTCTACCTCCACTTCCTAGCCTGCCAACCATGCCTACTCTCCCCAAGGTCACATTGCCTCCATTGCCAAGCATGCCTTCAATCCCTACTATCCCCACTACAATTCCATCTATCCCCTTCCTCTCCCCACCTCCTGGAAACTAGACAGTCTCATTGTAGAGGGGTTTGTTGACGGTCCTGTTATAAGTTCATGTCCTTTGGGTGCACTGATCTCTGTGGAGTCGTTTGAGCAGTTCATTCGTTCATTTCTCATTTAGTTCATCTTCTTGAGCATTATTGTTAGTTCCCATTTTTATTGTATTTGTTTGTCATTGTATCATATATACAGTTATGATTTCCAGTTTTCAATAAATGAATGCGCTTTGATCGACAATAATTTGATTACTATGCTCTACATTTCCTTTTAATTTCTGTTTTCAAAGAACCATAGATTTGAACAATGATGAATTGTCATATTTATTAGGTAGCAAAGAACTTCTTGATGTGTTTGGTTGTCTGAATTAATAAAGTTAATTAATTTCTAGGGCCGTTGAGTGTGGCACCGAAATGATAGACAAAATAGATTTGCTGGTAATGCCTCAGTGACTTTTAACATCACCTCAGACCAGAAAAATAAATAAATAAAAGTTGATACCACGAGGGAAAAATAATAAAATAAATCCAACAAGAGATTAAACAATATAGGATTAGTAATAATTTCTGATATGAAGAATAATTTTACTCAGATATCCGGCATTGAATAAATTAATCAATAAATATAAATGCTTGTTCTTCTTCTCACTGCCCTTAATCTTAATTAATCTATAGCTGTCCTAATCATTATATTCAGAAATCCTTAAGTAATCTCCTGACTTGCTCTAATGTGACGAATAGCACCACAGTGAAAGGTCCTTGCCTTGAAATTGTAGGGATAAACCCTTTATACAAGGCCATAGGACCCTCTGCCTTGATCGTCTTCATTGCACAATCCAGTGCACCCTTATAAGGTGGTTCCACCCCAGGATTCACCTTCATATTCATTACTCTAGTCTTGATCACATCAATTGGATTTGAAGCAACAGAAGCCACAAAACCAGCCACAAAACTTGCAGTAACATGGGTGCCAATCCCATCATTCATCAAACCCTTATCCAGGATCATCTCCTTCGCCTGATCATATGATGCGAGCTGTGATGCAGTCACAATCATTGCGCGGTTGACTGTAAGACCTGACCCACGCCATAAGCTGGCAACACCCTCTTGCTTTGACATTTGACTTAAGGCATCCACGACACTCTTGTAGTTTCTACGTTGTTCAATTGGAAGACGTCCATCAGCCTGCATACGGACCATTGCCACATCAGCAGGGTTCCCAACAGCTGCGCCGACAGCACCGGAGATCAGTCCAGCCACTATCTTACGTACAAGTGGCATGTTATTAGTATCCGGGTCGGTCCATTTGTGTTTGAGGACATCATAAAGGCCCATACGAGTGGTGGAGTAAAGGGTTTGGCGGAGGATGGTGGCGGAGACACCTGAGAAAAGGGCAGCAGCGCCTTCGGATTGGATGATACGGACACCGATGGAAAGGGGTCCAACACGGGGTGGAGGAGGGACTTCCAAGGTGGTTGGTAAGGAAATGTTGGCAGTAGAGGTTAAGGCAAAGGCAGGGCGATGGAATTGTATAGCAGATGGATTTGGGATGTGAGATTCACCTTGAAGTTGCATACGGACCTTGATTAAATCTAAAGGGTGTGTGGAAGCACCGGCTATGATGGAGGCAATACCACCTTCAGCAAAACCTTTCAAACCCATGTTAATTTCTAATGGAACTTTCAAAGGCTGATGATCAAACAAGCAAAGAGTTCAATTAGTGGGGATCGATAGAGAATTGCAGAAAGTGAATCTGAAAGGTTGATGAGTGTTAAGAGCATCATCCTTGTCTATATAGACAGAGAGGTTGATCAGGGAAAGAACATGGAGAGCAGCTTGACGCGGCTATTCAACCACGCAGGTTGACTGTGTTTATCTTGTCTGGTTGTTTGCTTGTTCAAAGGTGATATTTTGTGACCATTATTGGCAGTCTCTGTTTGGCTTCCATCCTTTGATGAAGCAGCCAAATACCATTCAACTTTACAAGTAGGTGCCACGTGTGGAATTTTAAGGGCCATGTTTTGTGGGTTTCACACGGAAGACTAGATGCCCATCCAACTTGATCAATAAGCGTAACCCCTTGATCTTTGTCTTGGATGATTCTATTGCCTGAGATTTTGCTTTCCCACAGTATCAACTTCAAGTTTTCACTTTTCATCGCTGAGTTATTTTGTTTTTCCTCTCTTTGCTACCATATCGCATTTCTGCTACGGCACTTTTTGGTTGAAGTTGTCCACTGTCTTTATTGAAAACTCAAAACAGCCTAACTTTCTGCAATTTTTCAAGGAATTCAGACCCAAAATCATGGGAAGTCTCTTCTTTTCTTCTCTCTGCTTCTGAGCGTCTGCCTGTGGTCGGAAAGTCAACACTGATGTGAAGGTTATTGCTAGAAATCAAACGTTTTGACCCTAACTAAATTCCCTTCCAATTAAGAAACTTACCAGAGATGAAAACTCGCCAGAAAACCGATGTTCCCTTTTTCTTCTGTTACTTGATTTGATTGATTTTGCATCAATTGGCTTAAATTATATAGTTTTTAACCCTCTATTTCTAGGAATTCAGCCCTTTTTTTGTTTTTGCAACAAATTAGATAAGATATATATATATATATATATATATATATATATATATATTTGATTCAAAAGAGGATGAATTTATTTGATCTTGATTCTTGTGTAGCAAAAACAAGACTATACTTGATCTGCATGAATCCGCTGAAGTTATCTATAAATGGCTTCTTTTTTGTAAAGATGGACATTATTATATGTAAATTCAATTGCATCCTATTCTAAACTAAATTTCTTCTATAGAACTGTTGCACTTGTTGAAGAGATAAAATATAACTAAAATATATCTTTTCTTTTCTTTTTTTTATCAGAGGTTGAATTAATCATTAGAAGAAGAATTAGGCAAAAAAAATAAAATAAAAAATTACGTTCTAGAAAAATAATTTTTTTTTTTTTATAAAAAAAATTTCTATTTGACATAGCTTCTTCCTATACCTATGAACTCTGTTGGATCAAAAAATGATACATTAGAATAATCCCATTGACAACAGATAGAAACTATTTAAGTTTATTGGTTTGGAAAAAAACCATGTTACTCCTCGTTCAATTCTTTTGGTACAATTGGTTCTTTTTCTCGAATTTTATAATGCTTTTTTTTTTTTTTTTTTTCTTCCCATCGGAATTATTTCAACACCCCAAAAAATGGACAATTTTTTTTTCAAATAACAGCATTCAGATACACATGTTATTATTACACTCCGTTGTAAAAAAAACATAATAAGGTTTCACACCACTAACAAAATTATTCCTAACATGAGAATACTAAATAGCTCCATCTTAAACATATTACATGTCCATCCAGGGTTGGGTGATAATATTCATATGTCCATGACTAGTTATTTAGAATAGCCTGCTCCCACCATTTGGTCACTCTGCCTTCAGGACTTCGATCTCAAAATCCAGGACCGAGTTTGGTTGTATTCCCCATGCTGGAAATCCACCAGCTCCATAAGCATAGTCGGGAGAGCACTGAAACATCATTAAAAAAGAACTAGCTATTAGATACATACAATGAGCAAGAACTTCATAGAATTCTCCAATCCAATTTGTGATCCATGAAGAACTAATCTTTTATAACTACATCATAATTATTTGTAAAGCAGCTCAAGGGTTTATGAGTAGACAGAAAATATTGGAATTTGATCAATGAGAATTATTCATAATCTGGACAAAATACGGAAGTGGACATAAAACAACAAAAATCACAAAAAGCAAAACGTAATTGTATCTTCCATCAAAATCCTTGGAATACTCACCTAGAGCAAGAAACATGCATGCCAAAAGTAAAGACGAAGTAGGAAGAAAAGAGAAGGGCATTAAGACAGGAGGAAAAAAAGAAAAGAGCATAGTTACCCAAAATACCATAGGAAGTGATATGGCAAGGGGGTAACTTGGTTTGCCAGATTTTTCAGATACTAATGGGATTGCAATGCATATGAAAGTTCACAATTCAAACAATCTCAATCACATTTTTCCTAGGCAAACCGAGTAAGATTTTGCTATACACCCAAAAACATTGTGGTCCAAGCCCATTGCCAAAAATATTTCAGTTCCACACACGCACAAATAGTGATTCTTATATGGTTTGATGCATCAGAGACATAATTGTGTTAGATTGTTAGAAGCATAAAAGGATGAAGAAATACCCGCAGACGCGCAACTTCTCCCAATTGCATTCCCATGACACCTTCATCCCATCCTGCAAATTAATTGCATGGGATTAATAAGCTCTTCATCCAAGTTAACCTCTCAAGGATTCACATGGAGCAGAGACAAAAAGAAAAGTGGCCATCTATAATAAACAATGCCATAAACTTGAGATTTAACAGGTTTTTCTTTTTTGGTAATGGATGTAAAAGGATTATAACCACTTAAAAGTAAAAGTTTTATTTGAGTTGGATCCATCAAGTGATCAACATTTGATCTATGGTCTCACACACACATATGGAAAAAGAAAGTAAAAGTTCTCCAACAGCCAGAATTTTCTTGTTTAGAAAATAAACTTGGTGCAGTTAACATATTTAAATTTTAATATTTACATCCATAAAAGAATCTGGAAAATTTTGTAATTCTTCTTATTTATATAAAGGAGTAAAAAAACATAAAAGCAAAGGCAGAATGACGACCAATACCGAATAACCAGCATGGACGTCAATGAATAGTTAAATGGGATTATTTACTTCCAGGACAGAATCAAGTATGTTCATGTTCAGTTTACAATTAAATCAAGGAAAAAGAGACAAAGAAATCTAGTGGCAACAACTATTCAGTCAATAGCTTCTAAACTAGGCACGTAATGATCAATCAATCATTAACTATTAGTTAATTTCATTGATTGAAGGATATACAATACCAGACTCTTACACACTCCAACAAGGTAAGAAGCAAAGATAATCTAATGATTACCATTCGAAGCACACCCAACAACAGCAGGTCTTACCTTTAATAACTGATCCCTGGCCAATTTTGAATGAGAAAGGCTCCTGCCCGGGATCCTTTGTGCTAGAACAAACAATGAAAAAACACAATGACTCAATTTATGAAACAGAATCCATAACCACGGAAAAATAAAATCATATAAAAATTTTTATTAAAACAACTCAGGACAAACCCTCCTCACCTCCAAAACTTCTGAGAGAGATCACGATTTTTCCCTGTTAAAAAAAAAAGAAAAAAAAAGAAGCCAACGTCAGTTCCTTGTTATTTCAATTTTCAGTAATCCAGCACCTTTAGATATATCACTCTCCAAGCTTTATCTCTCCAACACACAACAAAGATCAATCCCTTTCACCTCTTTGAACCCAAATCCCAAAACCCAGCCAAAAAAAAAAAAAAAAAGAACCATTATATTATAGCAACCCCACAAAACCCACCGCAAAAAACCCTACATTGCAACATCTAATCTAATTCTGTCACCAATTAAGGAATACACCTAATAACATCTCATAAACCCATATCAAAAAAACCAAACTTTCAAAGTATTATAGGACTTAAGATCTCAAATCTCTAAATTTTCCATACATCTCTTAGTAACCAAACAGAAAGCAACAAAATTCCGAAATTGCAAATCAAATTAAGTAAAAATAAGAATAGGGTTTTGTCAAACAAGGGAGCTAGCTAACCAAAACCAGTGCAGTGAACGGTGACGATTTGACCAGCAGTTGGTTTGGGACCGGTTCCTGGTCTGATAACTTGTTTCTCCACTCCCATGTTTTTGCTTTGCTTGTAGACGTGTTTGCTGCTTCGATTTTTTTCGCTCTCCAGTTTTATCATGCCACCAAATGGTATTTAACATGTGCCATGCACGTGATGAAAGAATCATTTTTTTTTTAATCTAATTTATTTAAACAGATTTGCTTATTTACAATTTTTTTCATTTCATAGGTAAGAAAATCCTTAGATGAGTGTACAAATATTTACTATTATAATTATATTATTAAAAAATAAAAAAACTAGAAGAAGTGCAAGTGATATTATTCATTCACTATACCTCTAAACTCATTGTTTCTATTCATGTTTTTTTTTTTTTGGTTGCTTTTTAGTCTCTCTTTCTTTGAGAGATAAATTAATTAGTTCTTTTGGTTTAAAAATTAATTTTTTTATCCTTTTTACTATTTTACCATTTTTATTTTTTTGTTTTAAGAAATTATAATATATTATCATTATATTTTATAAAAAATAACGGTGCTTTGTTGTTGTTGTTTTTTTTTTTTTAACATCTAGCCTCTCTTTTTCAGTTTCGTATTTATTAGACTATTATTATATAGTCAAATATATTATTTAGGTCCTTATTTATTACAAATATATTTTTTAAAATAATAAAATTATTTATAGTTAATAATTATAATACATTATCATTATGTTTTACAAAAACTATCAAATTATTATTATAAAATAGAAATATATTTTGTTTAAATAAAAAAATTATTTATAGTTAATAATTATAGTACATTATCATTATATTTTACAAAAAATATCAAATAATTATTATAAAATAGTTATTTGCATTTTTATTGTGAATATTGTATTTAGGTCGTGCTTTTTTGTTTTTTCTTTTCTTAAGGTTTGGCCTCCTTTTTTTTTCTTTTCTTTTTTTCAGTTTCGTATTTGTAGGAATATTATTATATGGTCAAATATATTATTTAGGTTCTTATTTATTAGAAATATATTTTTAAAAAATAATAAAATTATTTATAGTTAATAATTATAATATATTATGATTATATTTTACAAAAAAAAATATCAAATTATTATTATAAAATAGTTATTTGTATTTTGATTGTGAATATTGTATTTATTAGACAATATAATATTTTCTTATTATTTTAAATTATGATATAAATAATATATTAATATATTAATTTACGAGTTTGAATATATATAAAAATTGATAAGTATTTTAGTAATATAATATATTTGATAATATACCATATAATTAAATTAATATTACATTGTATTAGTTAAATATTATTTTAAATATATTGACATAATAATATAATATTTATTAATGAATGATTTATTTAAATATCGGATGACAATTATTCCCCTTCTATATAAATAATTTTTTTTATCATGAAATTAGGTATGAAAAAGAAATTACTTAACGTATAGTTTGACAAGTAATAAAATATATATGATATTTTTTAAAAATTTTAATTTGAACATATATATTTGATTATATTATTTTTATTATTTAAAATTTATTTCTTCAATTGTTTGTTTCTTATTAAAATTATCATCGAATTAATTTTTAAATTTTATATGATTTTATTTGTTAATAAATTTTTTTTTATATATGGCTTTTGAAATAAAATTTTAGAACTCGATTGTTTTATTTTTAAAAAAATATATTATTATAATTTATATGATTGATTGTATTTATGTTTTTCAATGAAAATGACATTGTTGCATATATAAATTCCGATGAGAAAGAGAGAGCTTGAAGTGTGTTTCAGCTATTAAAATTATTCTAAAAAAACTTAAAGAACTAGGGTTTTTCCTATTCATTTACTCGTAACATTTTATTTATTTATTAGTGTCGACCTAGAGAAGCGGGCTCTAGCCGTTGGCTCGACTCATTATATTGTAGTTTTTTTTTTTTTAATGTTGGCCTGGAGAAATATTTTATTTATTATTTTTTTATTTTTTTATTTTTTAGGGCTAGCTTTTAGAAGCGTGCTCAAGCGACCTTGCACAAGCAATCTCAATTAGCGTTTGCTTTCTTTTTTTTTCTTCTAATAATTTATTTTTATATTTTGTACCATGAAATTAGGTGTGAAAATATAAAAAAGATTTTTTTTACGGTAATAGAATATATATAATATTTTTAAAATTTTTAATTTAAACATATATATCTTATTATATTGTTTTTATTGTTTAAAATTTATTTCTTCAATTATTTGTTTCTTATTAAAATTCTCATTGAATCAATTTTTTAATTTTATATAATTTTATTTTTTTAATAAATTTGATTTTTTATATATGAATTTTGAAATAAAATTTAAGAACTTGATTTTTTTATTTTTTAAAATATATTATTATAATTTATATAATTGATTTAACAAATACTATACATGTAACGCCCCCGTCCCAGTCATATTTCTACTACCCAAGTAGAGTACTAGACGAAGCGCGTTACGCCGACATACCATAAACTCTAAGTAGTTCTCTTATGATATTTTTAAAACTTTAACAAGACATTACGTATATAACTCCTTAAGATAAAATTTACATCATATAATTAAATATATTAATAAAACATTACGGACAATATTCAATTTCTCACGAACTCCATACCTCAAATTTACGGATAAAATAAAAACTAATATACGGTGCCTCACATGAGCCGATTACGAGGAGCCAGCCGCATCCGTACCAACTTGTCATTTTTCCGTCACAACATAAAAATAACAACGGGGTGAGTCAAAGCTCGGTAAGTAGGGTGATGCACGTGATATGCAATGTTGTTTTGACTTCCCACCATACTCATAAATTTTAATCTCGGGTACCACGGGTATTAGCCGGTTACTCTATTTATCATTCGGGTGGTCCGCAGATCACCTTCTGCTACAATGGAATTACCCATCGTTGTAACTACCGTTAGCGGGAATCCATCGTCTAACGAGTGCAAGCACACAGCTTGGTTTCATCCGAGATGATCCTCGGATCATCTTCTCGCTACAACGGAATTATCCCTCGTTGTAAGCTGCTATTAGTGGGAATCCATTGTCTAATAGTGCGAGGCACACAACCTAGAGTACTTGGACTACTAATACCCATTTATTCTAGTTAGGTTATCAAACCTAGATGTACAAACCATTTCTCAATCAATTGACTTGTCTTAAACCACCCACTATGCACATGATGCACGTGATGACATATTTAATCACATTCAACCAAATTCGGGTACCAACCCTTTATTATCATGCCATACTCATGGTCAAACCCACACTCAGAATTTACCCATTGCTCACATACCAATCATGATACTCATAGCGGGAACACAACCTCCGCTCATTAATATTGTTAATTAGTTTCGTTAATATTTAAAAGAAGGTCCAAGTCCATTTACTTTAATCCGAGCTCATTAAATTTATCCTAGGTCCAATGACTCTATTTAATTCCATTTTATTTAGTCCAAGCTCATTTAGTTTATTCCAAACCTATTAATTTTATCAAAGTCTAATTTTTTTGGTTTTAGGGTTTATTACGGGGCAACTCCTAATCGAGTAAATAATTTTCTAATTTTAGAACATAATTAAATCTTACTCATTTTATTTTAGATACTAGACATATTTATTTATAACATATCCAAAACTTAGGTCTAAATACCAAGTACACAATTAATTACAAATTTTTGAAACTTATGGAGCAATCTGCCTAATAGTAGTTTATCTAGAGCTATCTATACTAAATCGGGTATAACTCTTTGTACACGAATTCAATGACTAAGAAATTTTAAAGGGAGTTAGTTGAAACATAGATGAAAAAATTTTATTCTTTAAGTTTCACCCAAAAATGGACCTAAAAGCTTTGAACATGTACCCTAAAATTCGGACAGAATTTACTCCTTATCAACACTAATTTATTAGTTCATTCCAACCCAACTTTAAACACGTTTTAGTTCACTTAAATTTATTCCAAGTTCAATCCAACCCATCACCACATACTTGGATATTTTTCAAAAAATCAAAAAATCATAAATCATCACAACAAGGCATCCATACATAGATTTATTCCAAGCATCAAGCATATAACCATTGAAAATTATTACAACCCATGAAATAAACACTAACAAAATAACTTAAAAAAAAATAATTTAAGACATTAATCAGCCAAAAAAAATGAAACCTGCTTACCTCTTTTAGGTTTGATTAGAATTTCTTTAGCTCTTTTTCTTTCCTTTTTCCCTTTTCTTTCTCTTTTCTTTCTTTCCCTCTTTTTGCTGTTTTTCTCTCTTCAATTTGGCTTCTCTTTTTAATTCTAGATGGCTACGGTTTTTGGCCTAAAAATGGCAGCCATTTAACCCTCTCTTTCCTTTATATACCCACCTTTTATCTTCTCATTTATTTATATCATAATTGTTACAATTTAACTAGGCCAAATGTAAAGTGGAGGAAGCTTGGAAGGCAAAGCTGGCATGTTTTAGAAGTCAAAGGTGATGATTTGGCTTCTAAGCATTTAATTCAAGTGCTTAGGTGGCTAAAGAAAACTTAGGATAAATAAAAACATTAATAAGCTGAGTTAATGTAATTAGAAAAAATTTATTTCATAAAAAATTCGAAAATTTTCATTTTTAAAAATTCAGAATTTCTTTTCCCCCAAAATTCCAACGAGTGTTTCCTCCTAACCCATCTATACTAAAATGTGCATAACTCTTTCTATATGTATCAAAAAATTATGAAATTTTATAGAGAGCTAGTAAACACATAGAAAAACAACTTTTATTCTTTAAGTTTTTCTCAATAATCAATCTAACAGCATTAAATAAATCTCACACGATTCGGGCAGATTCTTCTCCCAAAATTCCAGCAGAATGCATTTCGAAACAACTCTCACTATAATTGGTATAACTCTTAATGTATAGGTCTAAATATTATAAAATGTTATACAGATCTATTCAACACATAGATGAACAACTTTCATTTTTTAAGGTTGACCCAAAAATTACTCTAAAGTCCTCAAATAATTCACACAAAACTCGGGCACAATATAGTCCTTAAAACACTAATTTTGCATATTTGATTTCTTTAATAATTAAACCATTAATCTTAAGCACAATAACTTTAATTTAACATAAATCACATATTTCAAGCATTAATTTCTCATGATAAAATGAGAATTATACTTACTCTTAATATACATATATATAGAATTATACTAATACACGTCGCGTTACGGATAAGGGTTTTTACGGAGGTTACAATACAAGTTAAGCAATAATATATAATTGGTCCCTTCACTCGGGAAAAATATATATATATATATTATTGGTCCTTTCAATGTCTCTGAACCAATATTAATTTATTTCTTCAATTATTTATTTTTTATTAAAATTATCATTAAATTAATTTTTTAATTTTTTGATATAATTTTATTTGTTAATAAGTTTGGTTTTTTAATATATGAATTTTGGAATAAAATTTTAGAACATCAATGTTTTTTTTTAAAAATATATTATTATAATTTATGCAATAAATTATTTTTATTTAAAATAGTGTTTTATTTTTTAATATATATATATATATATATATATATATATATATATATATATATATATATATATATATATATAGAGAGAGAGAGAGAGAGAGAGAGAGAGAGAGAGAGAGATTTCTAGAATTTATCGAATCAATTTTGTTGTAGTTTTTATTTTAATTTATTGACTTAAATATATTTCTACGAGTTTAGATGAGTTTTTTTTTGTATATTTTTCTATTTATTCTATATACTCGAATCATATATATATATATATATATATATATATATATATATATATATATATATATATATATATATATATATATATATATATCATTAGTTTTGTTAAAAATTAAATATATATAGATTCGATTTATATTAATCACTAAAAATAAAACTTTCTATTCGCATTATATCGTACGAATCGTTAACCCTATGTATATAACGATTGTCCGACTAGAGTGTAGCGCGGGTATCCAACTAGTAAAACTAAAAGATCCGAGGTTTTTTAATACTAAAATTACCGTTCATTTTGCATAGTGCTTGGTTCATTTTTTTCCCCTCCATGTTTTCCTTCTTTGCTAATCTATAGTAATTAACTAATTCTCGCCTTTCTTACTTGCTTTTATACTAAGTCATTTGTTCGCGGCAAACTCATGACTCGCTTGTTGCATTTGATCGGGTTTTTAGGATAAAAAGGGTGCTATTATTTATAAAAATGTAATTATTCTTGAACATATCGGTCCTTATAAGGAAGCATTTGGAGCATTTGCTACACAAAATCTTAAATGCTATCATGAAAAGTAATGGTTGAAAATGTGAAGTATTTGATTTATATTAAGAAATTCATGAAAAATTTAAACAAATTTGTTATTTATTTCCAAAGTTTAAAATATCTAATTTCAAAAAAATAATGTTTTTTTTTTTTAATGTCTATAAGCACATGCATATTATATAAAATATTACTATCACATAACATAATTTAATAATTAACAATTACATAACATTTATTTCTCAAAAAAAAAAAAGTACATATATTATACTAAAGATTTTAGCACTAAAATAAGATACTTTTGCATTATTAAAAAAATAGGATATACCGATCCATTTAATATTCATAGTTGGTGCATTTTAGTAAATAAATTATTTTAAAATATATTTTCATTATTGTTTTTTGTAATTTTCAAATTATTTAATTTTGGTCCTTAAAATTTTAAAATAAAAATGTCAATTCCCTAACTCATGCACTCGCACATGCCTTTTCTTTCTTCTTTTTTTCTTTGGTTTTTTCCATCAATTTAAGTTTTTTTTTTAATTTAATTGAGTTTTAAAATTTTGAAAAATCATTTTTTTCCTTTGCTTTTTTTTGAATTAATTTATGTTCTTTTGTTCTAAAAAAATTTATTGGATGTTAAAATTTTGAAAAATTAATCGTAATTTTTTTTCCATACAAACTGATATTTATATAATATATCTTTTTATAGTTTAAAATTAACATATACTTTAGCTTATATTACTCTTGTTATTTAAATTTCATTCTTTGCATTTATCATTTTTTTTATGAAAATTCTCATCTAATTAATATTTTTTATATGAAATTTTATTTACTGATATTATATAATTTATTTTTCTCTATATTTGAATTTTAGAATAAAATTTTAAAACATGATTATTTTTTTAAAAAAATAAATTGGTATATTATATCATCAATTCTTAGAATTTTTAAATGATAGTTGCATATATGTAAATATATAAGTATTTTATTCTAAAAGGTTAAAAGTATATTTTAAATAATTTTCTCGATTCACCAAATATTGTCAAGACTTATAAAAAAACTTATTGAATCTTTGATTTTATTAAAAATTAACTATATATCATCCAACATAATACAAATTATTTACTATAAATAATTTTTTTTAAATTATAGAACCAATTTATTTTAAATAATATAATTAAAGTAAGTTTTTAAAGGAACCAACCAATTATTCAAATACCTTCTTTTATGCTAATTTTATTGATTATTTTATAAATAAATATATATAGATCAAATGCATATACTTGAAAAAAAAATTCTTCTCACCAATATTAAATAAGAATAAAATTTTATTTTTTTATTGGTTAATTTTTATGCAAGTACATACATTAATTATAAATTTATTTTTTGGATACATTCTTATTTAAAAATATATAATTTTAAAGTATTTATTTTTGAATTCTTAAAAAAATATTTTACGTTTAAATTGTTACAAATTTTTATTTAAGAATCCCTAAATAAAAAAGAATAAATTATGTTTTTTTTAAGAATAAAATTTTATGAAAAACAAAAAAATTAAATAAAAAATTATAACATTTTCAAATGATTTTGTTCTATTTACCCATAACGTTGCGCGGATAATTTCAAAAATTAATCTTCTCATTAGTATTAAATAAGAGTTTTTTTGTTGTTTGTTAATTTTTATAAAAGTCTATCCATTAACTATAATTTTATTTTTTAAAATACAATATTGTGAAAATTATATTTTTAATTTTTTTTTCAATTCTTGATTGATATTTTAGTTAAAATTATTACAATTTTTAATTTTAAAATCAATCCATAAAGAAGAATACTTTATGTTTTTTTAATCAAAAAATTTTATAAAAAAATATTAGAAAAAGTTAATTAAATAAAATATTATAATTATTTTTTAAAAAAATAATTTTGTTCTACTCGTATCGGTGACATAGTGCGGACAACCGACTAGTTTTTAACTATTTATCATTTAGAAGTTCATCATAAAGTTTCATGACATGCTGCAAATTTATTTAAACAGCTTGGTTTAGCTAAACGATCTATTTTTCAGTTTTCATAATTTTTATGGTGGGAAGATTTTTTTTCTTTAGAAAAAGAAAATCTAAAATTAAATAAGATTTTTATGGTTTTAAATAGTTATCATTACATAATATAACAATTGTTACTTAATAAAATTAGCCAACACTGCTAATATTTTTGCTGCTAAACATAATATAATTATGTTTCCGTCAATAAAAATATTATATAAAGATAATAGTTATTTTTGTTGTTGCGTTAGGAATAAATACCGTTATCTTATTATCTAAAATTTTGTTATTATTTTTTATTAAGACATTCACAATATTAATTATTATGAGCGTTATTTTACTATCATAATAAATTACAATCCGTGATGCTATTACCCATTAACCAAAAAAAGAGAAAATCCAATGCCTAGAATAGAAGTGTCATAATTCATAAAACCAGTTATAGATACATGAACGTAAAGAGGCCCAAACAAAACTAAGCAAGGCGAACACTCATTGTTAGTCCAGACAATCCAAAGCTCCAAAAGCATGCCGAGTTTTGCATGTGAATTGTCGGTTGATATGGTAAATGGATTTCTTTATATTCTTATCTTGAGTTTGAATAAAACAAGAACATGGATAATGGATTCCTCTAAGAAGATTTAGCCTTGATGCTCCAAACTTTACCCTAAAGATAATCTCTTCTTTTTTTCTTTTTTTCTTTTTTAATAGATAATCTAATCTTTAAAAGATGGAAACTTTTAACATTTACGCAATAACTTATGGTTTTAAGACAAGATTTCATTCTCACTTAATCACTTCAGATATCATTGCAAAGTAACCAAACCCAACCTCGACAACACATGTCAAACCCATCAGCCATTGAGGGCATCAAGAACCAAGGGCAGGCAAGAGCATGAGGATTGGGCCCTCACCAATTAAGGATAATCTACCGTGTGTCGGTGAGGATAAACAATAAATAGCAATCCAATGATGAACTTCTAGAACTGAAAATGAACAGTCCAAAACCCATGTGAATACATAAATATAGATAGATAGATGATTAAGAAGAACCCAACTCATAATACTAAGTATTACCTCTCTAATATGATTATAATTCCAAAATTCCCCAATTAAGACACTGTTCTCACACGGCGAGCTGAAGAATCTAATTAAAGTAAAAGAAATTCAAGAAACCTAAGCATAGCCAACAAGCTTAGAGAAATGAACGAACATGGAGAAATTTACAACTCATCAATCACACTTTTTTAGCCCATTATTTCTCCATTCCTACACCCTATAAAAGAAACAGAACCATCTTTGTCGTAATTAATCTTTAACCCCACAACACAACACAACAAAAGATTATTCATATTTCACACCCTCTGTTCCTCTTGTATTTCTCTCACATTTCTTGTCTCTCCCCCTCTCTCTCTCTCTCTCTCTCTCTCTCTCTCTATCTATCCAAACGCAGGGCCTGTTGTGTTTCAGATTTCTGAATGACATTTGGTTGAGTTTTAGGAATCTGAAATGTGACTGGTTGGTTCTGATCTAATCTGGGTTTGGTGAAGAGAGAGAGAGAAAAAGGTATGGAAATTCAGAGAATTAAGGAGTTGTTACTCCTTTGGTGTAGAATCAAAAGCACTCGTGTGGCCCTCGTGGGTGGAAACCATACAGCTTCCAGGTTTTGTACTCGCTAAGGATATTTCTTTTCTTGTTGTTTTGGCTTCAATTCCTTCAAAGAATCAATCTTTGTTTATGTATCGAAGTTCTTCACTTTTGCTACTTAGAAAAAAAGCTTGAAACTTTACGTGATTGTGGATTCAAATTCATTGTTTTGAGTGAGAGATTAGAGATGGATTGGGCTCGCGGGCTTTCAGCCAAGGATCTAAATGAGATCAAGCATTTGCAGAATGGAGGGATTGGCTTGAATTCAGATGCCATTTTGGTGCTTAAGCTTCCTGATTCACGAGTAATGCGTGTCGTCTCTCGCTCGTTGTTTTTTACTATGGTTATTCTGACATTGCCATTCATGGGGTCCATTTTAAGGGAGCTTAATTCAAGTTCTTGTTTTGATGCCTCCGGTTCTGCCTCAATTGATCTTGAATTCTTCGATTTGCTGTTGCGAGATTTGGCCAGGGAGGGCCTGATCAAGAAGGGCGATAAAGCTCTCATTGTTAGCTCTGGAGTTGGGGCCGTAGTTGATAGTTCAAGATTCTTTAACGTCAATGACATTGACTTCATATCGGAATCTGATTTGGAGCAGGAAAGCTTGTTCCCGAATGCATCATTTGATTTTGCTTTGACATTGTCCGTTGAAGATACTAAACATGTCGATCGTATTGTGAAAGTTGGAGGCATTTTGGTTACTCAATTGAGCAATGACCCCTCAAATGCGTTCCAAAAGCTGTCAAATTATAGAGTTGTGTATCTTCGGCGATATGATTCAACCATCGTGGCAATGAGGAAAACAGGTTTGGTGAATCAGGTTGTGATGTCCTCGACAAAGAGGCGGCCTTTGCAGCTGGCATTGGATGCTAAGAAAGCAGCATTGCTAGGCTTGGAAGATGTTATGCTTGAGCCACCGCGAAAGGCTCTGGCAAAATCTAGAATGTACTTGAAGAGTTTCAATTATCTTCCCGACTTAATGGGAGATTCTTTAGAAGGTTTCTCGCGCCGAGTTTTCATCGACGCAGGCTTGCAGGAGGAGGAGAACGGTGCAATGCAATGGTTTAACGAAAACTATCCAACCAGGAATCAAGACTTCGAGTTTCACCGCATAAACATGTGGCCTGAAGGAAATACCAGGAAGGCGGCATCACCTGCTGATGTTTCGAATTGGTTGATGAAGAATGTGAGGGAAGGTGAGTTTGTTGTGATGAAAGCAGAAGCAGAAGTAGCAGAGGAGATGATGAAGAGGAAAACTATTGGTTTGGTGGATGAGTTGTTTTTGGGGTGCAACAACCAATGGGAAAAGGGGAAAAGAAAGAAGAGCAAGAGGGCTTATTGGGAATGCGTAGCCCTTTATGGAAGGCTGAGAGATGAGGGGGTTGCTGTGCATCAATGGTGGGATTGAGAAGAGGAGAGAAACAGACCCTCATAGCTAGTTTCTAATGGTGTAGTGTGTTTGTTTTTGTTGTGTTTTGAATTTTCAGTGGCCAAACCCATTGAAGGGTTTCGCAAATCCAATAAAGAATGTTGTTAAGTGGTAGTGGGGTTTTGTTAGTCATTGAAAGAAGCACAGCATCTGATTTGCTGTTGAGATCAGGGACAGGAATTATGCTGCTCCCTTTGACTCTTGTTTCTGTCACTTCTTGATTAATGTATGAGAATAAATATTATTGAATTCTGAAGTGCTCTTTTGCTGATTTCTGTTAATCTCATATTATTTTACCTACTTTGTTATTAATTTCTTTAATTTGTTGCCCTCACTTTCTCCTTCAATTAACTCTTAATATATTTGCCTCATTTATTCTTTTTTTTTTTTCCTCAGCAACTTGCTCATATATATATATATATATATATAACCCTTCCTTATGTATTGTTTCGCCTTCATTTTTCATGGGAAAATTTTGACTTGTTTTCATGGCATTTGCACTGATCATGATTTCCAAGAGTCAAGAGTTGCGTTGTGGACAAACAGAATACTTGCAATTGTTTGAAAACTATTTTAGCCTCTACTAGTTTGTTATCTGTTATAAAACTAAATTATCTTAATTTGATTCTCAATATTATGTTGTAAATCCATTAAAATATATTAAATTAAAGGTAAAATAAAAAAAATTTTAATTAAAATCTTGTATTTAATCGATTCTTTTTATGTTTTCATACATTAAAAAAATATATATATTTTTTGTACATATTGATTCTCAAATAAAAATATATAAGAATCTAAATAGAAAATTGAATCCAAAATTCTTTAAAAAAAAACCTTAATTTTTTTTTCCATAAGGTTTTATTAAAAAAAAAGTTACAATTAACATAAAAACTTGTTTAAAAATTAACAAATAAAAAATTAAATTTTTATTCTTATTTAATATAGATGAGAAATATATATATATATATATATATATATATATATATATATATATATATATATATATATATATTCAATCACAAAATAATCAATAATATAACATTAAAATCTATATTTGAATAATTGGATGGTTCTTATAAAAAATTATTTTATTTAAAAAAACTAATGTTTAATATTCAAAAAAATTAATATTAAATAATTGAAGTTACGTGTGTAGATGCATAGTTAATTTCTAATAAAATCGATTATCCAAATTGTTTTTTTATATACATCATGATTATATTTAGTTGGTTTAGATATCGCAGCTTAAAACGACTGTGTGTGTGTGTGTGTGTGTTGCTCTCGTTTAAAAATAATAAGAATTCATTATATAAATCATATTAATGTATTTAAAAAAAAAACTACATATAGAGAGAAAAATAAATCATACTTGCTTAAAAAATAAAATTATATAAAAAATAAATTAAGAAATTAATTTGATGTTTTCGTAAAAATGACAAATCGAAGAAATCATCATAAAAACTAAAAGCAAAACAATAAAAAATGACAAATCAAAGAAATTACATTTCTTCATTGCTAGACCGTATGAAAGGTAAAAAAAAAAATAACTATTATTTTTTCATAAATTTAGCACAAAATCTATAATAGAAAACAATAAAAACAAATGTTTGGAAAAAAAAATCCAAGGATCAAAACGCAATATAAATAAAGTTGGAGAAGAAAATAAATCTTTTGAAAATATTAGGGTCTAAAATGTGACATTGAGTAAAAATTGAATATAAATGCTTAATTGAAAACTATCTCTTTCGTTTATTCAAATTGGATGAATTGTTTAACACTCGACTTAAATCAACTAGAGATCGTAAATATAGGTGAAGCTCCTAGGCCTCCTCTCTCTTTCTTCCCATTTGCATTCTTATAGGAGATTGTTAGGCCGTTTGGAAATTTTCTACATTCGATGAATGCACACCGAATGGTTCGAATCCTATGCATTCTAGAGTCTTTATGGAGGTGGATCCGATCGCTATTACTCCCTCAAGAGTATGGATTTTAGTTGGTCTAGACAAATCAAAAGGCTTTTGGCAACCCATATTGGTTAAATCCAATATATCTTTATGCAAATATTGTCATCTACATGGACATGCAAAAGGCAACTATCGGATACCCTGAATAATGCCCAAGCACCGGTTCGAAAGCTCTTCCAAGCAACAAAAGAGGTATCTACAGAGAAGACATCTAATGAACAAGTTTGGCAAACCGTCCGAAGAAAGCCAAGATGTAGAAGGTATCCGTTGCTCAATGTTGCTACAAAGAAAGGTTCGACCTATTTTAATCGGTGATGAAGTAACCTCGAACCCTTCAAAGGGGAAAAAGGATCGATGATAATCCAAAAATAGCTTCTTATTCTAAAGTGAAAGAAATGGTTGCTCTAATGGAGGTAGACAAAAAAAGTAGTAGTATATCCTACTATAAGTGATAGTTGTCAGTTGAATACACATGATAATGTTGATAATACAGCCTGACCTCCCACGGAAAATATATCTTCGATTGAAGCACATGTAGGACCTAATGTTGACATGCAATAGGAGTTTACCACGCTAAATAATTTCAACTCTCTAAACATGTTGGAGCATCATAGTAAGGATGATAGTGCTCTAAATGAATATGTTGAGGGTGATCTCTCTCCCCATGTTGCTTCAAATGGTATATTGGATAATAAATCTTGGGTGGATTTGGCATTTAAAGACAGTCTAGAGCAAATGGAGAAAAAATGTAAAATGATGTCTAAGAAACAAAAAAAGAAATTACGTAAAAGTCTAGTTCGGAGTAATTTAAAGTGTATTATTAAATCGGATGAAGATCATAATAGAGAACCATTTCTCCCTTTGTCTTATGAAGAGCTTAATTTGGAACTTAAGCGGTATTTATGTCCTAGGAAAAAAAGATATGACAACTCTTCTTATTGTCTTAGAACCTAAGCGGATGGGTGATAAGCTTATAAAATTTGCCGAGTCTCTTCGGCTTTTAGATTTTTTACATGGCAACCATATCAATAAACACATTTGAATTCTTGGGAAAGGCAACCTTTTGGTGGATTTATAGTTTGTGTCTCTTATAGTTGGTATTAAGGACTTGGTTACTAACAAAGAACTATTGTTCACTTTAGTCTATGCTAGTTGTGATTGAGTAAAACATAGGAGTCTCTAGGATAATCTTCACTCACTTAATGTCTCTTTATTGTGGATTATTGGAGGTGATTTTAATGCAATCATAGACATCTCCGAAAAGGTTGGTGGTTCTTAATTAGGGTTGGGGTCTATATTCGACTTTAATCGTGGCATTCAACTTCTTAGGGTCTAAGATATTGGGTATACTGGAATCAAATTTATCCGGAGCAATAATCAAGAGGAAAGATCTCATATTTGGAAAAGGTTGGACGTGGTGTTAGTTTACGATGCTTTCATATCTACTCTTCCTAGGTTAAATTGTTCTCATCTAGCTCACTTACATTTTGATCATTATCCTTTTGTATTGTCTTTTGCTTTGGATAACCCTAAACTTATGAGATTTTCTTTCAAGAAAATATGGATATCTCATGCTAAATTTCTTCTATTTGTACATAGTATGTGGGCTACAACTTACGATCGGGATCATTTTCTTAATTTACAACTTAAACTCAAAGCTTTGAAGGGTGATTTGAAATCTTAGAATTAGGGGTTTTTGGAGATATTTATTAGAAAAATAACCAAGCTAAGGATGAGGTTATTCAAATCAAACCTACTTTATAGGTTTTGTGGAGTTCGATAATTATGCTAAATCAACGGAAGCCAAAAAGAAATTAGCTAGGATAGTGAATCAAGAAGGACAATTACTATAAGAGAATTCCCTAATCAAATGGCTTGAAATAGGGATTGCAACAATGCTTTCTTTCATGCTTGTGGTCATAATTGATCAACCAAATCTAGGTTTGCTTTTGCTTTGGATGATGGAACTTTATGTATTAAGAATATGATTATTGGAAATGCTATTATAGAATACTTTCAAAAAATATTTATGAGTGACCCTATTATAATGGATGACACTTTCCTGAATGTTGTGGATGACACTTGCCTTTATTGGTAACGGACTCGAAAATGATGAATTGATGGCTATTCCATCACTAGAGGAGATTAAATTAGCGAGTGTTTGAGCTAAATGAGCTTAATGCTTCGGGTCTAGATGGCTTCACAGGAGCTTTTTTTATGTCTTACTAGGACATTATTTACAAAGATATGGTCTTAGCGATTTAAGATGTCTTTAGAGGAGGAGATATCCTAAAGGGAATTACTATTACTTCTATGGTGTTTATTCCTACATGTCCATGATTGAAAAACTTCTCGGACATAAGGCATATTAATCTATATAAATTTACTTATAAGATCTTATCTTACATATTTATAAATAGATTGAGTGTGATATTGTCGAATCCGATATCAAATAAGTGGTCGTGGCTTGTGAAAGAAAGACGGATTCATAAGAGTGTTTCTTTAGCTTAATAATTATTTAATGATATCGATACAAAAATTCATGGAGGGTAATGTGATTTTCAAAGTGGATATGTCTAAGGCTTATGACAGATTAGAGTGGCATTTTCTTCTCAAAGTGATATGGTAATTTGGCTTCTCTAACGGTTGGTGTGATCCGATTTTCAAATCATTAAGTAACTCGTTGGTACTTTATCTTTCCGAACTCCAAATCATTTGGTTTTTTTAAGTGCTTTCATGGGGTGCGATAGGGTGATCCATTGTCTCATGCTCTTTTTATCCTAGCTTAGGAAGTTTTTAATAGAAGTTTGAATGCCCGGATTATGAATGGTTCCATTATCCCTTACTACATTGGATGCAACTCTATCACTTGTCTGTCATTTATTATTTATAGATGACATGTTGCCATTCTATAATGGTGGAAAGAAGACTATTGACAAATTGATGTCCCTTCCGAATTGTTATTCCTCTCGCTAGTGGTCAAACTATTAACTTTAGTAAGAGTTCTATTCTTTGTAGCATAAGATGTTGCCGAACAAAAAAGGCTTCTATCCACCTAGAAGGGCTTCCTATAGTCCACTAATGTGATGACTTACTTGCGTATGCCTCTCTTCGAGGAAGAGCTCATATAGATTATTTTGTGAATCCGGAAAACAACATCAAAGACAAACTAACTAGTTGGAAAGGGAAATTATTATATGCGAGTGGAAAGCTCACATTAATTCAAAGTGTTCTAACCTCTATTCACATCTGCACCATGGAAATGTTACCTATTTTGAAACCCATCATTTCCAGACTTCATGATTACATCTCCAACTTCTTCTAAAATAGTAGAGGGGAAAATAGACACCATTACATGAATTAGAGGACTATCTCTTTTCCTTTGTAGGAGGGTGGACTTAGTGTTAAGAAGCTAGGTGAGTTCTTAAACTCCATGAAAGGAAAGCTTACTTGGTTTTTTCTAACCAGCTCCTCCTTATGAAGTTCCTTTGTTAGATCCGTGCCATCTTCTTTTAAATCAATCAAGCATAAAATGCGCTCTCTTGTATGGAGAACTTTATAATATCATATTGGTTCCTTGCTGGAATGATCTATGTGGGTGGCTAGTGTAGGTGATATTAAGCTATGGAAAGATAAGTGGACTATGTTATGCTACTTTCTAATACATCTAACATGAATGTTTCTTTAGTTTAAGTGAAAAAGGAGCATTCAATCTACATGACTCTGCCACGAGTAGTGAGAAATGAATTGGACTAAGTGACCTTGGATGCTAGTACAAGTGATAGACTCTATTAAATGGATTCGAATAATGGAACCTTTAACACTAAAGCCTATCATGAGGTTAATAAGTTTACTACTTCTAAGTTTAAATAGTGGTAAAGTTTATGGAACAAATGGTCGCCTAAAAAAAATTGGTATTTTTGTTCGAAAACTTTTGCCCAATGATGTAGCAAGTAAAGGCTAATATTCAGTCCTGTGGAATTTCTTTGGTGTCTAAATGTTAGTGTCGCGACTTTGCACATAAGGAAACTAGAGATCGCTTGTTCTTACATGGCAATATTACAAACTATCATTGGAGATACGTTGACAACATTTTCGATGTCGCTCTAGGCAATGGAACGTTGATGCTACTTATCTCGACTCGGTTAATAAAAGGACTAATCATTTCCTAAAAAACCTTCACTTGCATGATTGTATTTAATCGTATCCTATGGGAAATTTGGCTATTGGGAACAAATCTCTGTTTTAAAATAAGTTTATGAATTGGCTTAATGTCAAGCATGAAGTAGCGAACTCGGTTAAGTGAGATAACTCTCTTTATTCCAAAAAAGACCATCTCTTTTCATAATAGTATTTATTGCAGGCATTGGGACTTCAATTACTATCTACTATGCCTACGTATTGCTTTACAACACACATTTAGAGAAGGTAATATGGTTACGGATAGACTTGCAGATTGGGCATTCCAAAGACTCCTCATTTAAGGTAATTTTCTTGGCTACCAACTTTCCCTTTCTTGTCAATCTGTTGTTTTGGATAACAAATTAGGTTTGTATAATTTTTGTCCACATTAATTTGTTTTGTAGATGGGGCAGTATTATTTTCTAAATAGATAGGATTATGAAGAATGTTATTTTATTTTCTTATGTTATTTTAGGGTTTCTTATAGTTTTTAGGTCTTTTTAGATCTTTATTTTCCATTATATCTCTCTATAACTATTTATTTAGTGGTTTAGGATTTTTTGCCCTCCCAAGCATATTAGGCTAGAGTTGGATTTGTCCCTCCTTATAATTTACCATAATTTTATTTAATAAATTATTAATGTACCATCCCTATTTCTTATATATATAAACGATGCTTGAAAATAACCCAAAAATGATCAAAATACTACTACATAGTACAAATAAATAATGTACGTGAGAACGAGTAAATAGTGCATTGAGTGTGATTAATAGTAATGTGAATAGTATTTTTTTCAAATATTTTAGTATTTTGTATAATTTGTTTCAATTCAACAAGAAAAACCTTATAAAAAAATTTCTCGAATTAAACCTTATATTTGACGCATTTCGTGGATTCAACCTCATTGAAATTAATAGTAAACATCTTTTCCTACAAGAAAATTTCCTATGGTTTTTGTTTTATAATTCAATCCACTTGAGATGAATTCATAAAATGCCAAAAGAGGGAAATAAGAGTATTTTCCCATAAAGTTAACTAAATAAAAAAAAAGTAAATTATTAAAAACACTCTATAGTTAGATGGCAAGAAAACTTTGTACTCTTATTTTCCAAAAATTATACCTTATATCTTGATGTTTTTATGATGAAATTTCAAACAAGTGAAGTATAAAATGACAATAATATCCTTATATATATAAAGGATAAATTAAAAAAAAACTCCTTATAATTAGAAGGTAGATACACTCTGCATTCTTATTTTGTATAATTTGTTTCAATTCAGCAAGAAAAACCCTATAAAAAAATTTTCTCAAATTAAACCTTATATTTGTCGCATTCGTGGATTCGATCTCATTGAACTTAATAGTAAGCATCTTTTCCTACAAGAAAAATTCCTATGGTTTTTGTTTTATAATTTAATCCACTTTAGATGAATTCATAAAATGCCATAAGAGGGAAATGCAAGTATTTTCCCCATAGAGTTAACTAATTCTTGCATTTTTTTTAAATAGTCAATTACAAAAAACACTCTATAATTAGATGGCATGAACACTTTGTATCCTTATTTTTCAAAAATCATACCTTATATCCTGAATTTTTTACAATAAAATTTCAAACAAGTGAAGTATAAAATGACAATAATAACCTTATATATATAATAAAGGATAAATTACAAAAAACACCCTACGGTTAGAAGACGAAACACTCGCATTCCTAGTTTTCAAAAATTACACTTTACACTCGAATATTTTAAGGTGAAATTTTAGGCAAGTGAAATATAAAATAATGCCAATATATATATATATATATATATATATATATATATATATATATTAAGACTTCTCATGCCAATTAACCATTATCAACCTTATTTGTTTTTCTCTCATGTTCGTCTCTCTCGTCGAAAAGAGAAAAATCCAAAAAACTCATAAATTTAACAATTAAACCTTTTGAAAATAAAAGGATTTCTTATGTGTTCATGTTAATTGAACATTTGTGTGGTTGCTTAGAGTCGAATCGAAGACAATTCAAAGTTGAAACAAGGTATGCTATAGTCTTATCCTAATTTTTAAATTTTTGAAACACAAACCATAAAATATTGGGATTAACATGATTTTTATCTAATCTCGAGAAAAACCCATAAATATTTTGGGTGTTTTGACGATTTTTAGTCGTATTTGAAAATCCAAAAAAAAAAAAAAACCTAATTTTTTTAATGTTTAATTTTTCATTCAAAATTGTTTGTTTATCTTTTAATTGGTTTTTTTGAGCAAAACCCATTAAAAATTAGGGTTTAAAATTTTTTTATATTTTTAATATAAAACTTGTAAAAAAAAGAAAAACCTTAATTTTTTAACATTAATTTTTTTTTTAATTCTTAAGTGCCTTTGTAGCCTATCACGTAATTTTATGAAAAAAAACCTACTAAAACATAAATAAAAGGTAGAAGACTTTAAAATTTTCTCCTCTTCTTATTTAAAGCACGTAACTAAAAATACGAGTGTTTTAGTATTTTTAGTAGCTATGTTTTATTATTCGAGTTGTTGAGTTCAATAAATTCTTTTTATTTGTCATGATGAAGTTAATATTTATTTTTCATGTAATATTATAGTTGAAGATGAAATTAAAATATATGTATTTTTTGAAATATTTTCATTTAATGCCCATGTCCTAACAAGGAGCCGAGAGTACTACTACATTGTGTCACACCCGAGAGTGCAAGGTAATACATTGTGTCCTCTATCTTGGATCTCCATATCAATGTATAATGGAATTTTCTTATCTTGTTTAAAGTTCAAAGCTTTCTAAAATTTAACATTTACGGCTAACAAATTTTTTTGCAACCTAAACCATTTATAAACATCCTACACCATTTCCATTTTCATCATTGGATTGAAACTAACAATTTGCAACAAGCCTTAAACCATTCATATTCAATCTAAGTTAATATCATTTTCATATTTGCATCTATAATTAGATTAATTCATCGGTTATCTAAAATTGACATAAGCATTTCATTATCCTTCAATTCCATGGATATATATAATTGAACGTACCAAAATAACCTAAAAATCATCATTTACAACCTAATATGGCTAAAACTAGGCAATACTCGAAACCTAGCAATGGTTTAACCTTCAAACTTTAAACCTAAACTTGTCATACATAATTGGGCAAAATCTATAGCTCACAAGTCAACGTCCTCAATACATCTACATGTCTTCTAGCATTGCTTTATTCATCTACACCATAAGACAAACAAAAGGAGCATAAGCTCAAGAAATGTAATCGTGCATGAATGCAAATAAATTCATTATCTATGATTCTGAAATATATTTCCTATCATCTTCACAAAGAGTATAATCTAGATCATTCTCTTGTGAGCCATCACATCAAGGATATACATTAGATCATTCTCTTTACATGCTAAGAATATTCATTAGATAATTCCCTTAGTATGCCTTACTTAAAAACATACAAAGAGTATCCACTAGATCATTCTCTTTATATGCCTTGCAAAGAGTATACATCGGATCATTCCCTTTACAAGCCTATCCGGAAAACATAAGCATGACTTTTTTTTTTTTGTGAATACTTAAAATCATGCCTAAACATTTTCATGGCATGAATGCAATTAGAATGCTTATCGAGCATATACATGAAAGTAAACTATATAGCATTAAGCCATTCATGAACACAATTAACATGATATGAATAAGTCGAAACATCAAGCTTTAAAACAACATGAACATATTACAACAACCTCAATTAATCACCAAATCTAAATTTTATCAAGCCATAACTATATTAAGCATTTTCATAGCCATAGGCCAAATCCATCACAAGAAATAAACATACAATTATCATCATTACAATCTATAATCTCAATGATAGATCGAACAAGCATAAACGAAAGCCAAGGCTATCAATTCTCCTTAAACCATTCGATTAATTAGCCTATAATCGAATCATGATAGTATTCCTAAGTGTTTAATATATTTAAGACACAAAATCATTCCATTAATCAACCATAGTCGAATTCCTCATGCTTCTCCACAAGTAATTCAATCATCAAAACCAAGTAACAACAATATTCATTGACCCATAATATAAATACTAAATAAATAAGCTTAACCTAATTCATTCAACAAGCCCAATCATTTCAAATCAAATAACCTCAAGTAAAACACCACCTCGCCAAATCATCCATCACAACATCATCATTCAATTGTCCAAACCAAGTCAAGTAACAACAAGCTTAACTAAATAACATCAAGCATACACCAAAGCCAAACCATCAATTATCCAACAAATACCTAAGTGGATTATTATCTCATATACACATGCATGCAAAACTATGTAATCTAACTCTAGCGGAACTTATCAAGCATTAACATAGTCACTCAATCAACAAGCCTAGCTGAATTCAACACCAATAAACCCTAGCCAAATGTATTATGCAAACCAAGTCATTCTACATCAATAGAACCATCAATTCATTTCAATCATCCTTTTCAAGTAACCATAAACAAACTGATTCCATAAAGCAATCCAATTTCATAAGGTAAACCAATTCCATCAAGCTTCCACACAATCATTAATTCATCACCAAGTACATCGTAAAAGTATAATCATACACTTAAATGATAAATTATCAAGCAAAACTCAAGTAACAACAACACCAAATTCGAATCTATCATAAAAATATATGCCATCATTAAATCATCACCACACAATATCAAGTAAATCGATAGACTACTAATCCGAAACCATTCTTAATGACATGTATCACAAGCAACCACACTCATTTATTTAGCAAG
Organism: Dovyalis caffra; assembly: GCA_963924115.1. Lineage (NCBI taxonomy): Eukaryota > Viridiplantae > Streptophyta > Magnoliopsida > Malpighiales > Salicaceae > Dovyalis > Dovyalis caffra. The sequence continues at coordinate 5,199,467 of CAWUPB010001195.1, forward strand.
CTAAGGCTGAATTATATGAAGCAATAATACCATCACCGAAGCAATAATACCATCACCAAATCAACAAGCCAAATCCAAATTCATCCAAAGTCACCCAACATAATTAATCCAATCTTATTTCACACATACTAATCATCACAGGAATATTCATCAATTAAGTTTAATCCAACAATTAGTCACACAGACCCAAAACTAAGAATTTTCAAGTCTTACATGAACACCACGTTACACACTCTAAATCCATAATTAAACGCATATCCATCACTAATATAATGGTCAATCACCAATTAATTACTTATCCGAGTTACATCATATTGTAAAGTCTTCATTTAATAACTAATCAAACCCTAGAATTTCTAGATATACATGAACCCATCATTTAACACATTTAATCACCAATGAAATACATTTTATAACATCACAACAACTAATCTTTCATCAACTTCATAGTGCAATCATCAATTGCACACAATTCAATCAAATGTATAATTAGAAATCCTAAGTTTCATAAGAACACAATTCACCAAATCAACACATAATTATCCTAAGTCTTGTGGTGAGTTGAAGTTACACATACCTTAGGTTTTATGGAAGAAGAAATCATCTTAAAAACCCCCAAATTCACACCTCTCTTCATTGCCTAAATTTTTGGCCAATGTAGCCCCCTCTCATTCTAAGTGATTTTCTCTCCTTTCAGCTAAGCTTGCTTCTTTTGGACAATTTCAACTTCTTTCCTTGGTAAATTTTGATTCTCTCTTGTGATTTGGTCTCTCTTGCTCTCTTTCTCTCTTAGTGTTCAAGTTTTCTCTCAAAGATGGATGGAGGTAAATGAAATGTCAAGTGAAAACCAAGAAAATTTTCCCCTTTTTATTTCCCTCTCTTGGCGAAGTTTTTGATCCAAAATACCCTTAATGAGCTACATGTCTTAAGGTGGTTATTTTACGCTTAGACATTTTAAGTTAAGTGGAACTCCTAATTAGGATATTATTTCCTAGATTAATACATGTTTAGGATACTAATTAACTTTTAAATCTTAAGCTATACACATATAAAAATATTTAATTAAACTATATTTTTTAAGTTATTTACTTGTTAATCAATTCACTATTCATACCACACTTAGTAACATCAATTTGCAACCAAGAAATCATCAATCATAATACAAGCATGGCATGCATGTACTTAGAAAAATAAATATGCACATAAATTATAGAAATATTTCAAGTATTACATCATCCCTTTCTTCTAAAAATTCCATCCTCGGAATTTAATTTACTCAACACTTCCACATAATTCAACAACATCAAACATGTTATAAAATTTGTCAAGTAAAGAAGGTATACAATCATCAAACATACTTGCCAATGAAAAATAAAAGTTCATATTTGATAATCTTAAACACGTACTTGTTGATGATGTTGCTGGAGCTTTGAGTTTGCATGTAAGATTTAGGTCTACTAAGTCTAATTACTTGGATACCATTCTATAACACCCATAACTCAATAGGGAGTCAAGAGTGCTACTACATTACCTCACACCTAAGGGTGCAAGATAATGCACTCGTGTCTTCTACCCTAGATCTCTATCTCAATGCATAATGAAATTTCCTTATCCAGTTTAAAGTTTAAGGCTTCCTAAAATTTAATATTTATGGCTAAGAAATTTTTGGCAACCTAAACCATTTATAAACATCCTACACCTTCTAATTTTTCATCCTTGATTGAAACTAGCAATTTACAACAAACCTAAAACCATTCATATTCAATCTAACTTAATATCATTTCCATAATTGCATAAATGCATTCATAATTGGATTAATTCATTAATTATCTAAAATTGACACAAACATTTCATTATCCTATCCTTCAATTCCATGAACATATATAATTGAACATACCAAAATAACCTAAAGTTCATCATTTACAATCCAATATGATCGAAACTAAGCAATACCCAAAAGTGGTTCAAACCTAACAATAATTTACCCTTCAAACTTTAATCCTAGACTTGTAGTACATAATTGGGAAAACTCTATAGCTTAAGATCAGCATCCTCAATACATCTACATGTCTTCAAGCATTGCTTTACTCACTTGCACCACAAGACAAACAAAATGAGCTAAATATCAATAAATGTACCCATGCATGAATATAAATAAATTCATTATCATGATTTTGAAATACATTTCCTTATCATCCTCATGAAGAATATACATTAGATCATTCTCTTATGAGCCATCATATTAAAGGTATATACTAGATCATTCCCTTTACATACTAAGAGTATACACCAGATCATTCCTATTGTATGCCTTGCAAAGTGTATGCACCATATCATTTTCTTTGCAAGCCTATCTTAAAAATATGAACATGACTTTTTTTTTTTTTTTGAATACTTGAAATCATGCCTAAACATTTTCATGATATGAATGCAATTAGAATGTTTATCAAGCATATATATGAACATAAACTCGTATGGCATAATATAATTAACATGACATGACTTGACCAAACATCAAGCCTTAAAACAACATGAACACAATTTGAACAACCTCAATTAATCACCAAATCTGAATTTTATCAAGCCATAACAACATTAAGCATTTTCATGGCCATGGATCGAATCAATCACAAAAAACAAACATACAATTACATCATTACAATCCATAATCTCAATAATAAGTCTAACATGAAAGATCATCATTCTATAGAGGTGCGAAATAAAACAAAACTTTTCTCCATCTAAAAGGCCTAAGATCATGTCGTTGAATCAACTAACCATATATTCATGAATTAAAGCTCTAAATAAAGAATTACCTCTCGTAACATAGTTTTAAACCTTTTATAGAAAAGAGTCATTCAAGTGTCCGACTTCTATCGATAATCCACGTAGTCCAAGCATCACAAAAGAAGCACTCAAAATTGGTAAAGTGATGGCTCCACCTTTTCTAACTTGTTTAGTGTTTTTCTTTAGAAATCAAATCGGAGAAACTTTGTGACAACCTAAGAGAAAGAGAAAAGTGGTGTGTTTATTTTTAGGAAGGGAAAAAAACTATTTCTCCTTAATTTTCTACTCAAGCCGTGTACCTAAGCTTCTTTTTCCCTTTTGTCATTTTTTCTCTCTTGTTAAAAACACAATCATTTGTCATACCTCTCTCTCATATATTTATAGGATAGGCTTCCTTGTCCTCCAAGGACAACGAAAAGCGACAATGAGTCCCTAAAAAACTCTAGGTTTTTGTTTCTTATTCCTCTAACGATTAGGAGTTATTTTATATGTGTATTTTTTTATCTTATCTATAAAACATTCATCCTTATCTAATAAGGTTTTTGTTTGTCCTCTCAAGCAAAATATCTTTTAGACTTTTAATTAAGCCTATTGGTCCAAACTATTTTGGCCCAACTAATTAATTTAGACTATCCAAATAAATTATCTTAGATAATTTTAAGAGGCCCAAATTAAAAAATAATTTCTCAAATTATCCATAAACCTAAATTAGGAAACTAATTTCTATTTTAGTTTATTTAATTTTAAATTTGGAACTAAATTTTAAATTAGAAAACTGATTTCTAAAATAGAAAACTTTCCATTTTCAAATTTTTTTCTAAAATAAGAAACTTTCAAAATTGAAAACTTTTTCCAACATCTTAGCTTTTCTTTAATCATGTGAATACTTAAAATTATGCGTGTAACTCAATAAACTCTTAGATATGTTGGCAATGTATAAAGAATAAAAGACACTCTTTTATCTCTTGATCATTAAACAAGATTGGCCTCTAGCATGGTATCATGACTACCCAATTCTCTAGAAAGATTAATTAATTCATAATTACCTTTCATGAGAATGATTACCATATAATTCAGTCCTCATGTCAATTTATCACGAGTGTAATCTTGAACTTGGTTATTAGCCTTCTTCGATCCTAATCACATAATGTTTCTTCAATTTCCTAATGTCTTAGCTCATAGAGTAAACCAACTATGCTCTATTGGTATACTCCTATCGTGGCCACAGCATTTCTTAAGCGGACATTCATCAAAATGCAATATGATAACTCCTTTAGCATACAAGAAATGATATGTCTTGTCTTAGTCATCCACCTACCTCAATTCGATTCCTAGTACACCCAATAAATTGCCCACGTGCAAACCTTTATTTGATCCATCGAAACAAGTGTCAAAGTATATAAATCCTTCAATGAGATAATCGTAATAACTTTAAATTTAAGGACTAGTTGTACCCATCTTGTATGGGATTCCCATAGACTAAACCAAATGGATTCTCATGACGAGTCAAGTCCAAGTGATATGTTTTCTAACATGAATCACCTAAGTGCTTACTTTGGCATCATCATGATAATAGGTGTGAGATATTCTACTACTATCATAAAACATGAGCATAGTAATCACAAGTCTAATCGCATCTATTAAATATCCATTCTTGATAATGTTACGACTTGGGATATTTAATGATATCATTTATGCACATCGATACTTGTCTCACATCTTTTAATCAATCACTAATATAAATACATATCATTTGGACTTCTATCTAATTCTATTCAATAAAAAAATATACGATATAAGAATTAATAAAAAAAATTATTTATTATTAATAAAATAAATGATACAATAATACAATAACTCAAATCAATCCAAATATGATTGGATCTTGGGCATCTACACTAACACAACAAGCATAAGCCAAAGCCAAGACTATAAATTCTCCCCAAATCATCCAATTAACAAGCCTATAATCGAATCATGATGATATTCCTCTAGTGTTCAATCTATTATTCAAGACATAAAATCATTCAATTAATCAAGCATAGTCGAATCCCTCATGTTTTCCCATAAGCAATTCAATCATCAAAACCAAATAACAACAATACTCATCAACCAATAACATAAATACTAAATCAATAAGCTTAACCTAATTCATTTAACAATCAAATCATTTCAAATCAAGTAACCTCAAGCAAAAAACTACCTAGCCAGATCGTTCTAACTTGATAAAATTCATACCATTGATAATGGAATAGATTGGATATAATGACTAAAACTTTGCCTACAAAGAAACTTAATCTCTGCATAGAGAAAGCTAGTATGGCAGAGCCTCCCACAAGGGCGTAAGGGATAGAATTTTTGGTCTCGCCCATATCCCACCATAACGAGCAATTATTGAATTTAACAATTACTACTGCAAGTATGAATTGATGAATCAACAATTATTATTGGATGGACACAACAATTGATGAATCAATAATTATTGTCAGGTGGGGGTAGCAATTGTTGATTTCAACAATTGCTACATGGAGTAGCATTTGTCTTGCCTATAAATAGGCATGGCTTGCTTTAGTTTTGAGACAAAGAGCGGAGAGTAGAGAGAGCAATAGAGTGAAAATTATAGACTGCAAGAAAAAGAGATTTATGAGTGTGAGTTGTTATCCTTTGAGCCTCAATCGGATGGTGATCTTAAACCCAATTGAGATTAAATTTTAGCATATTGATCTTTGGATAGTGCTCTACTCAATGATCGAATCAATCATAGAAAAACCATCATATTGGTGAAGATCATATTGTGATCCCATTATTTGATATAATGGAAGTTTTTAGTAGACTACGATCCTGTGATTTTTCTCCTTCATTCGGAGGGAGTTTTTCACGTAAAAATTCTTAGTGTCTTATGTGCTTATTTTCATTTTTATTATTATCCCATTTTTATTACACAAAAAGGGAATGAGTTTATCCAAGCAATTGGGCTAGTGTGTGTTCTAACCCTAACACCAACTCGACTATATAAAAGAATAAATATGTTCTAGTTCGGATTGCCCAATAAATACAATAAGGCAAAGTGAAGCATTCAACTCAACTAATGCAATATGCTACCCATTATCACAAGCATGCATCAAACACCAAGATCATAATGACCAAAATTTATGTGTCAAAACAAGGACCAAATGTTGTATAGAGAGCTCTTATATAATCATATGAAATCTTGTACTTATATATCTCCAAATGTTGCACAAATGATAATAGTACCATGCATCGTGGTTGAAAAACATGACACATGAAGGATCATCATCCCTTTTACTACACTAGATTTATTTCCTTTATTCATTTTCTCTAGTTATTTAAAGCAATAACATGGAAAATAGTTTTTCATTGATGGAGAGAAAACTTCGAGTGTTGGTTCTACAATGTTCCAACTATTAAAAACCTAAATGAAAAATAATTTCAAACAGAAAATCCAATAAATAAAAAAGAGAAAAAGTGTCAAACTCAATTGCAATTCATTGTTGTAGCCTCTCTTATCCTATTCATGTTTGTTCATTCTTTTATTGGTTACTCTACAACAAAAGAATAAAATAACTCTAGGCATGCAAAGTATGAAAGTTGAAAATTTTTTAGTTACTTGCATATTCATGAGCAAGATATCTAAAAGTTCCAGCTTAGTCTCGTTTCAATTGAAGCTTTCCCTTCTAGAGCAAGACGAACCAATCCAAAATAAGCCACTTAGGCCCTCATATCATCTGCTAAAAGAATATTAGAAAGCTTAAGATCCCTATGAATAAAACTTTGATATGGTAGCCCATGTAGGTATTCAATGGCTCTAACTACATCCAAACAAGTAGTTAATCTTCTAGTCCAAGTCAAGTGGTTTGACACCCTCCTTCTTTCAACTAAAAAAATGAAGGCTAAGAATTCCCCAAGGCATATATTCATAAATAAGAAGCCTTTCATTTCCATCCAAGCAATATCATAGAAGGGCAACTAGATGGCGAGTGTTGAACCTTAGTAAGCACTACAATCTCGGACATGAACCAAGCTAGACCTTTCCCACTAAAAATAGGATTTTTTTTTAGTAGTTTCAAATTAACTTAAATACTTTAAAAATCCTAATTTTTTAATAGGTTTTTCCTCAAAACAACCAATTAAAAGATAAACAACCATTTTCGAACAAAAAATTAAACATTAAAAAAATTAGGGTTTTTTTTAGATTTTCAAACACAACTAAAAAAACCTTTAAAACACCTAAAATCTTTATGGGTTTTGCTCGAATTAAATAAATATAATGTTAATTCTAATATTTTATAGATTAAATACATTTGTGTTTCAAAAATTAAAAAATTAGGATGACACTATAACATACCCCTTTCAACTACGAATCGTCCTCGATTGATTTTTAGTTCGACCATAAACAACTACATAAATGTTTAATCAACAAAAAAAAAATAGCTTGATTTCAATAAATTTAGGTGTACTTAGCTTGATTTCAACTATGTTTTTATGCATCTTCTCTCTCTACAGAGAGAGAGAGAGAGAGAGAGAGAGAGAGAAAGAGAGAAATGAATAGGAGAGGAAAAGGCAAGTTAGGAAAGGATGGGTTGAGCTTAGCTAGCATTTGGGGTTTAATTATATATATAAGAGTATTGTCATCATTTCATAATTCATCGGTCTAAAAGTTCATCTTAAAAAATGGCATAAAGTGTAATTTAAAAAAAATAAAGGTGTAGAGTATCGTCACCTAAATATAAGATGTTTTTAGTAATTTACCATAACAAGAACATCAATTTTAAATATTTTTTCATTCAATCTTCTTGTTTGTAAGAAAAAAGATGTTTCGGGTTTGCTTATCACTTTTTATCTATAAAGAAATGAGATGTAATATGATTTTTTATCTTCAACAATATCATGATGAGATCTATATATAATACACGAGTAAACAATGTAGGTGTTGGTGGAATGTTTATTGACAAAGAAGCTTTACATTCCTTCAAAATAAGAGGGGTGCGGAAAGTTCTCAAATTGAGTTTTTCAGTTGTTCTTCTCGTAATGTTAAAGTTTAGTTCTTCTTAAGCTAAACTCGTGCAGGTGATTGAAGTTAGAATGTTTCAATACAAATGATAAATGTTGTCAAATACAACAATTTGTTAGCAACTTACCATATTTACAAGAATTAAATGAGGAATAACTTTTTTGTTGATGCAAACAAGGATTAAAAAATACCTAGACAATTACCTCATCGATCAAGACCTCCACTTCACGTATGAAGGACTTAAGTGGTTGAAATCCATCTAACACTCTTTTACAATTACCTTATCATTTAAGAGCTCAAAGCAAATTATGCCGGACTACTAAAGGCCAACACAATGATTTGCAGATCATTACTATTAGCAAATAAAGGCCCAAACCCATCATGATTAAGCCTTAATTTTTAATGAGTTTTGCTCGAAATAACAAATTAAAACATAAACAATCATATCCCCCTAAAAAAATAAACATTAAAAAAATTGATTTTTTTCAATGTTTTAAATTTTTCTTAAAAAACCTTAAAATTCCTAATTTCATTTGATGTGTTTTGCTAAAAACAACCAATTAAAGGATAAAAAAGTTGTTTTGAAGCAAAAGTTAAATAATTTAAAAATTAGAGTTTTTTGAGATTTTTCAATTGCGGATGAAAAAAGAACCTTCAAAACACCCAAAATATTTATGAATTTTTCTCGAAAATAGATAGATGTAATGTTAATATCAACATTTTATGGATTAAATACATTTATGTTTCGAAAATTAAAAAATAGGGTTACGCTTCACATACGTTGTTTCAACTTTGAATCGTTTTCAATTCGATCATAAACGACAAAAGAAAGTTTGATCAACAAGAACACACAAGAAAAGTGTTTGATTTCAACAGATTTGGTTGTAAATTTCAATGTTTGATTATATTTCTATCTTCAAAGAAAGAAAGAGAGAGAGAGAGAGAGAGAGAGAGGAAGAAGAACATGGGAGAGAAAATGCAATTTAGGAAAGGGATGAGTTTTGTTTTAACTAGCATGAGGTTTAATTATACATACATAAAGTGTTGTCATTTCATAATTCACCAAATTGAAAATTCGTCGTTAAAAAAAAAGTTATAAAGTTTAATTTAAAAAAAATAAAATGCAGAGTATTCTCTTCACTTAACTACAAAGTATTTTCATAATTTATTCTAAATTCAACTATTGTTACATGATATTAAACTTTTAAAACAATATTATTAATAAATTTATTAATAATTATTAATATATTTACTATCTTAGTTGTCATAATTATTATTTTACTATTACGATAAATCTCAACTATTACTTTACAACTTGCAACCCCAACTTGCAATCGCTACCGCCAACTACATCCACCATTTAAAACTATGCTAAATGGTCCTACAATTTGTTACGTTTAAAAGTAACATTCTTAAATCCGTACAAACATAAGGGCTAAACAGGGGGCTTTATCAAGTTGCCACCTGGAAGGAACATCCTCCTTTCAAAATCCACATTGATCTCCATATTATAACACGTTGACCTGAGTGATATTTCGTAATCAAAGAAATGGTTTAACAAGAAGAAAATCGAGCAGCTGAGCAGCAACATGAAACGAACTATCCCTTTTCGCATTGGTAAAAATACAGAAGGCCAAGTTCCGCAAGAGGCAGACTAAAGTGAAAATTTGCCAATTAAAAGTAGTTCTCAACTTGTTGCTCCTTTTAACTTTCATGATTGAATTAATACCTCAATTTAATAGCATGATGAGGACAACATAACGGATTTACTCATATGTACAAGATATGTGACTCGTTATTTTACATGGGCACAATTGCAATGAAAACTTCTGCCCAAACCCAACTTATTTTCTTACCAACTCTATCAACCCCAGGAAAGAAAAAATTTTAAAAATTGTTTTTGCCACCTGGAGATTTGGGATAAATAATGAGATTAGAAAACAATGATGTCTGCTATGCCCTGATTCAAATACCAGCTTCAGCTTCAGATAAGCTATCCTGTTTCTCCATCAACAAGTAATCACAAATTTCCAAAAGCTGGTCTGCAAGGGGAGGAATACCAGGGTTCCGTCCATCGTTGTATACGTGAGCATTGTAAGCAATCTGCCACATATCATGTCTGAACTCGTTTCGGTTCTTGTATTCCATCTTCCTAGCCTTGTCCCTAATAGTCGAAAGATCCATGGGGTGTTTAATGATGTCCAAGTAGTCAGGAGCCTCCTTCTTGGACACAGGTTTCAGGAAAAGGTAGGACACCTCCACCCTATCTTTAAGGGCATCCACAATACCCTCCAAGATGTTTGCCAAGCCAACCTGGATCGAAGTTTGAGAAAAATTGAAGAACTTCGTTCAGGTTTCGTACACAAGCAACGAAACTAAATTTGGCAGATACAATGATATTCTCTCTTTAATAACTAACTAATGGTACAAATGCACTGATGCTGCAAATTGTTGTTTCAATTAAGGGATATGGTTCTAAAGGTGGATTTCCAAGTCCATTTAGGTAAGAAAATTCTATTTTAGTTGATAATACTTCCCCAAGTTAATAGAAACTACTGTTCAGGATAAGTTAAAAGACATGTTACATAATGACCAGTTAGACACTACAACCAAAACATTTCAAACTTAAATGAAAAGAAAGGCCTAGGCATACGTAATTTTTTAAGCAATTCTGAGTCACCTCTGAATTGCGCTAACCCCTAAACCATAACACTCCGAGAAACTCCTCCAAGCCAACCAGGACCAAACAGGAGAATAATAGATAGTTGTTAACAAGCTTTTCAGAAATAATAGCACTGAAGAGCTTTAAACCAATGACTTTTTAATTGGGGCTTGTACAACAATTTCATTTCTTTTCAAAAAAAGATAGGGCGGACATAAAAGCTAAGCTAGCACAATTTCACAAAAGACAAAATTTGACCAATAAAACTCTTCCAAACCAGTGCAAAAAAAAAGAACTATGGATGACAATTAAACAGGCAACATATATGATGCATAGCAGAAACCACATGGAAGTAATAAGATTGGAGCTAGTGAGTACCTCTCCAACTCTACGACGCTTTGCTGCTGGGGTGTAATCAGCACCATATCCCCCCACATCAAGAACAGGTCGCCTTTTTGCACCCCGATCCCTTTCTGGCATCCTTCTGTCACTTCTAGCTGCCCTGTAACCATCCAAGTAATCATCACTGATTTCAGGCTTTTTCTTCTTCTTCTTCTTCTTCTTGGCTTTTTGGCGTTCTTCTTCCTCCCAATCCCATCTAATGGTTTCTGTGTATCTTTTAATCTCAGCTAATTTTTCTTGTTCTTCACGTGACCTCATTTCTTCTGCAAAAATCCTCCTTGCTCTCTCTTCCCTCAGTCTCTCAGCAGCTCTCCTCTTCTCCTCCTCTTCCCACCATCTTCTGTCCTCCCTAGCTTTCCTCTTAGCTGACTCTCTAGACAAATGCATGGTTTTCCCAGGCTTTTCCAAACTGGATAGTTCAACAATTTTTTTAGTTTTTCGATACTCATGACCAGTGCTTCCATCCTGACTGACCTGGTCCAGATCAATAATCTCTTTGGACTGTTTGATAACAATTTTCTTTTGAGTCTTTTCTCTATCTTTTTCTGCTGGTGGACGTATCACAATGGACGGCTTATGAGAATCAACATGGTCTCTGTCTGTGTATGTTGGTGGTCGTATCACAATAGCAGGCTTATGTGATTCAATTTGGCCTCTCTCTGTATCCATTGGAGGTCGTATCACAATAGATGGCTTATGTGATTCAACCTGTACGTTTTCAGGTTTTGCCTTATTGAAAATTTTTATTTTATTAACCTTAGCAGTAGACCTACTCCCAGTGTCAATATCAGAACTGACTGGTCGGACATTGGACGTGGTAGGTTGATCAGAAGTATCAGCAGCTCCATCAGAAGGTTTATCAGAAAATTTCTCTGTGGAACCACACTTGAATTTCACTGGAAGGGATTTTGCTAAACTAGATTTTTCACTCTCAGCAGCTTCAATTTTGGTTGCACTTTTGGGGATCATCTTTTTCTTCTGCAATTTATGCTGGGATACATTCAAGAGATCCCCAGAAGTGGATTTTCTGGAAGCCTTTTCCAAATCTGTAGTTTCAGACGGCGTTTCAGGCTCCTTTCCATACTTAGGGCAGTTTTTATTGGTCTTCATGTGTCCAAGCTGGAAAGTAAAATGTAATACAATTACAACAGATAAATTCTTCTGAAGCATCAAAATAAAGAAATAAACACCACAGCTAATTTGGCAAGTTATGCACCTGTCCACATGCTCCGCAAACGAATTTCTCTCTTGCTGATTTCTTCTCCTTGAAAATCTGGGTTGGAAACAAATGTAAATTTAAGGTTGTTCAGGGCAGAAAACAGGAAAGCTAGAATTCAAAAGTTAAAAAGGGCAGTAGTGTTTCAAAAGTTAAAAATCTATACAAATGCAGCTTTAAAGTATAACATGATAGGCTATTTAAACAACAGTCATTTCTTGAACAACTACCGGTGCAAGACATGATTATGAAGCACAATGGGTGTCAGAATAGGAAAATAAAACTTCACATACCCCTAGGTTGCATCTATGTCACTACACACCACTTGGTATAATGGTATGAGAGACCTCGTATGTTACTATCAGTGGCACCTACAGACAAGCCAATATGATATACTTAAGCCTTGAAATGAATTTCATGCAATCTTTATAGGGAATGAGAAGAGTAGATATTTGGGTTTTGTGAATTACAAAAGGCATCATAATAACATAATTGCCTAGTTGCTAATTAGCAGAAATTGAAATGGAGCCTCTAGTAGGTAAGCTTGTCCTATCTAAATTCTTTACTTGAGTAAGTTGCAACCAAACATTACCAAACTAGAAATTAGTCCAAAACACAAAAAATGATTATCCTGTTTTTCTCTTTCATATCTTCTATTTCTTCTATGCTCCCATAATCACATATCTATACAGTTGCACAGTAAGACAGCAAATTCATTACAACTTTATGGTACACATATAAGTTGTACTTGATGTGAAAGGAATTTCTTAAGTGCAACTAGACACAGACACAGACACACACACAAGCACATACACACACACAAAGAAAAGGGAGAAAATATTAAACCTCCAAAACTAAAGAAAAAATACAAGTGCATTATATCTAACAGATTCCGTATCTTTAGATAAATGTTCCTAAAAGAAATTTCCAGTAACAAAGATAAGGTTGCATATGTATTGAAGAAAAGACAAATAGGCTCACTTGATTAAGTCCATCTGCCATTATAACTTTTGCTTTCAGTAGAGGCATGTTAGAGGAACCATTCTTTTTCACTGTTTTCACCTTCTCAGACATCTTCCCTTTGATAGATAATGTTTCAAGCTGCCACCATAAGATAGTCACTGGTGTATACTTTAACAAGCAGTAAGAAATTATCTAACCAAAGGGTATGAAAGGAAACTGGAAGTGAACTAGCCAAGAAAAATGCATGTTTCACAACAATAAACAACATGGTTAAGGTGAAATGTATTTTACCTCCTTCAAGTCCCTAATGCTGTTCTCTTTTGGTGTATAGGATCCATTGGGTTGGGTTTTGTTCATTTTCTTACCCCGGTGAACATTGTCAACAAAATTTAGTTTCGTAGGTGCCAATGCTACCTCAACACCAACATTTCTTGTTGTTTTCTTCTTTTTCTGCCCAGCCTCATCATCTGCAGCAGAGCAAATCACTAAAATCTAAGCTAAATAATAAGTAACAACATGCAATCTATGATTCATCTACCCTAAGTGTGCCATCTAAGATAGTTCATTAAGTACAAAGGTTATGCCACATTAGCAAACACTAATCGATATTGGAACAGAAAAGCACAAGTAAATGGAGTGGAAAATAACCTATCCCTTAAATGAAAGTCCACCAAACTAGAAGATTAAAGACACGCAAACGATGTGAAAGAAGAAAATAAGTGCCATATTACCAATGTTTCAGAGCATAAAGGTAGTAACAGTGATAAACCGGTGATTTTGATGCACCAAGATTTATAAGTGACTCATGCACCCCAATATGTGGCAGCACATAGACTGCCACGTTCCTGGCAGCAGGAAATGTTTATCCCAAGACATAATTGTTTCAACAATCTAGAAGTCCACAGAAGGATGCAAATAATAGTTCATCAGAAATGGCCATATGTAGTAGTAAGAAAGCAAACAAACCATACCATCCATAAGCAACCTGCATAGTTCAGCTGCCTCAGCAGCTTCATCTTCAAATTCCTCTTCTGCCTGAGCTTGCGACGGGCGTCTTCTCATTTTTATGCCCTTAACGCCATCTCCTTTGTCGTGCTTGGACTCGTAATTACTCTCGTCTCCTTCAAATTCTTCTGCATCAAGTAAGTTTTCTAGGTCTCCAGCAAAGGAATCCAGATCACTATTTGCTTCAGAATCACTTTCAATTTCATCACCATCCAATGCTGAAAGAGATTGAACTTGACGATCCCAAATTTCTTGACACTTTTCTCTTGTCTGTTGCTGCAGTTGAAGAAAGGACATTCGTTGGCCACGTGCATACTTGTTGATAGTTGTTGGATCAACCTTTACCCCACACGAAGCTTGTTCACTTGATAGCTTGCGTATCATGGCAATACGATGCCACCTTGTCTGTTTTGCAATCTGCTCATCAGGTACATTGAACTTCAGAAGAACCTGGAAATCAGAAAATATTAGAATCAATCATTTACATCTTTCTTGTTCATCACTATCAATTTTATTCTCTATGGATGGGTGAGATTAATTTACGGCTGTTATTTACCAGTCATGTTGTATAGCTGTTAGAAGTCAGTAAAATTGCAGATGACTGCTGTTAATGCATAAGGAAGAGGCCTATTGGTTTGGTAGCTCCCTTTGGAATGAAATACAATCTGATGAGCAGGGACTGTTACATTGTTAATAAAATGCAAAAGGATGAGGCACATGTGCCTCGATGGTGCTAATCAAAAATCTAAAGAGACCTTTGTAGTTAGATCTGTTTGGAGCGGTTTTTCTATTACCATGTGAGATTCTGCTTAATGCTTGAATGTCGGTAGCTTAATCAATATATGGTTTTCCCAAATTAAATAAGAGAGTATCGATGGCCTCGTATGAAGCATGATATCCCAGGTATGATATTTCAGTGGAAGGCCAAGAACTTCATCACCCTTTCTCCATGTCATGTTGTAATGATTCTACTAGCTATTTAACTAAATCTACACCAACGCTTCCAGTGCCTTCAGTTCGACATGCTGTAATAATACATGTTTCAGAGAACCGATGAGTTCTACAGGGTTTCCTGGAAGCTTATTTCAAGCTATTCATCTCCAAGATACAATCTATTAAGGATAACTGAGAATTCCTTTGAAGAGAAAAAAAAAAAAAAAAAAGGCAACACACCTCTCTTGCAGCCTCCATGCTCAATCTACGAAGATCAGCATCTGTCCCAGTAACAGTGGAACCTCCTCGACCAGCACCTGCTTTTTTCTTGACCATTGCATTTGACATTGGTGCCTTTGGAACGGCACGAACATAGCTAAATCCTAGGCCCCGGCCAGATGGATCACCAACACCAGTAATTTCAAGACGCTCAATATTTTCTCTATCCTGATGAAAAAAAATTGAACTTGAGATTTGAAATTTATGAAAAAAGGAAAAATATTTTTTCCCAAAAAAATGGAATACCCCTGGCAAATCCTAAAAATCTGAAACAGAAAATAACCAGCAAAGAGAGACAAAAGAAACTACTTCAGTACACAAGAAATTATAACTAGAGCTGGGTGGACTAGAGAACCACTAACAATATTACTTCAATACCATTTTAAAAAGTAAGAAAACCTCTTACAAAATTATCACAGCAGACATTGCTAGATTGTCATAATACCACAGCATAAAGGTGAAAATTAAGGAGTGTCTGCTTTTCTATTTCATAGATTCATCAATAAAATGAGAGCCAACACCAAAATAGATAAGATACCCCTCCCCCTCACCCCCACACGACAATGGAAAGGAAAATAAATAGCAAAATGATGATCCTAAGAAAGAAAGAAAAAATTTACAGTGCAGTTGGCAGGCATAGATGACATATAGAAATGACACAATGGTTACCCAATTTTCTTTTCTTTATTTCTTTTTTGAAAAAGATCAAAAAACATCAACAGAATGATGCCAAGAAGTTGCCAACCTTTTACAAAAAAGACAAATGACATACAAAATGAAGAATCTGCAAATTCTATCTCATCATCTGCATTTCTATAAGATTGTATGTGCAGAAATAACAATAATTCTTTTCCTTGCACACACTTTTGTTGTGTTCCTCTCAACAACCAAGAAGTTGCCGCTAATAGAATACGCCTTTAGAGCTCTTTTCCTACAGAAATGTTCCACCATTCAAGCATTCAACTTTGCAACCACACTCCAGATAGTGATTTACAGACCCATACATGAATACAAGTCATTCAGTTTGCTCAGGGGCTGTGAATAGAATGTGGTTAGGATTCTACTTCCAATTTCAATAGAGATTCACATTCAATTTATGTGAAATTGAATGTAATTGTAATAGGGTCCTAATTCAACTAAAAAGACATTAATTTATTTCACTTAAAATAAGAATCAGTTATTGTGGAATTGTAGTCCTTGTTGCTAACAAACCAAACAATATTAAGCAAGAAACAGAACGAGATTCCCAATCTCTAACTGAACCAAACATGATCATATAAAATTCTATTCCAAAAACAATGAAGCAACAAGGGAGCAAGTTTCTCAATCAATGTTCAAATCAATCCCAGAGAACTGACAATCTAACATCCAAAAGAATCAATTTCTTAGTGTAGAATGGTGAAGGAAACAAAAAGAACAACACTCTCACTATGGAACTGCTATTTCTATATAGAAGCTCTTACAGAGGACAGCTATTCACACATAGTAACTGGTAGATGCATCCAAAACACTTTCAGAGGCAATTCTAACCTTAAAGCAAATTAAGATCAGAGATGGCTCGAGTATGTAACAAATCAGAAAAACAATATCTTACCTGGTTTGTACAAGCAACAAAATTGCTGCTCAGGCTCCATGGAGTTATCTGCAGTTCCCTCTCAATGTGCGACCCACCAGCCAGAGCTATCGCTTCATCAGGGAGCTGACTCATTGCAGTCGAAACACTAGTAGGAAGTGTTAGCCTTGTAATCCCCAAGTGTTTAAGACGATACAGACCAGCTTGCATGCTTTCATAGGCACAGACCTAAAGCCCACAATGAGGGGGATAAATCATATATTTATTTAAAAGAAAAGGGAGAAGTACATGGATCAACATAGCACAGGAACATTCAGCATACTAAAGGACCACCAGAGAACCAGATACAAGAAAATTCAGATGATCTTTATTCTTTCCAAAGCAAGCTCTATTAAACCACCAAATTCATTAGGTAAACCATTGTCTGAAGTTGAAAGTTTAAGGATCCACAAGGTAGCAGTGCCAATCGTTTTAGTTTAACAATATAAGCGAGATATGAACTAATTTTCCTGTAAAACGAGTATCCTTACCTTGTGCTAACTATAAAACCTGTCAGTACCTTCGCTCTAACAATGCAAGTTAAATGAGATCTCATTTACATTTAGCATGCAGGAATTTCATCTAATAACACTTGCTAGTCAGACAATAGAGTTTGCAAATAAAATTGCATGCAATTTCCAAAAAGAGCTTACAGCTTACAGCATCTTTGCAATATTACAACCTTTCAGCAAGTGCAAAAATCCAATTAACAATGACCTCAAATCAAACCAATCCATGACTATCAAAATTCAATGCCGTAGTAGAATCATAAAAGATGAGGAAAAATTAAAGAGAAAATTAGAAATGAAATCTGAAACTCACATTCTCTGGTAAAACCATCTTTTTCAATTCCTCTTCAGATGGAATGATGAAATCACGCTTCTTGGCCCAGAACAAGTGTCCATTTGCATCCTTCTGTATGTTGAATGTCCATGTAAAGCAATATATATGGCACATCGAAAGATTCATTTATCAAAGCGCAAAGCCAACAATCATCTAAACACTAATTATTTACTAGACTATGAAATCCAATGTAAATTATAAAGCAAGAATTATACCCGCAAAATAGCACACTCCTTGAGTTTCTTCCGTAAGATGGTCTCTGAAACATTTGGGAAATGAGTGGACAGCTCATCTGTGCGGATCCAAGGAAGCGTGCCACGCTTCTCAGCAGCTCGGAACTCGCGATAAAGATACAGCAATAACCTATTTATGATATATGCCTGAAGATTCTTAGAAGCGGGAGCTAATACCTCCATAAGGGGCTCCTGCAAAGACAGATCAATGAATCCAAATTTATTTGAGGGCGCTTGCACCAAATAATTATTAATTCTTGTATTTCTATATTGAAACATCATAACATTTTAACTTCTAATGGCAGAATTGAAAAAATGACACTTCGAGGATAGCATGAAAGAAGGTAAATCAAACCTGTTGTCCAACGACGGCAACTCTGTCAATGCGTCTTATAGAAAGCTTTCCTTTTGCAGAGCGAACCAACAAATAGTCAGTAGGTGGCACCTTGTGGGGAAATATGGGAGCTTTATACATGTTTGTTTCAAGAGATGATTGACTGCAACCAGCTTTTATGTCTCCAAGGAAAGGGGATTTATCAGTCTGATCTAGTATCACAACATTCCCCAAGCTGCTTTTTTCATTGCGCAAGGAGATGCCAGTTTGATCACCAGGGCTTGACTTTTGATAGTAAGTGCGGAGATTAGCACCCATACCAACATTGTTTAATAACAAAGGTCTTTCCTCACAATACCTGCGGAGAGAGCAAGTGAAACCTGTAAAAATACTTGTCTTCA
This sequence comes from Dovyalis caffra, assembly GCA_963924115.1. Classification (NCBI taxonomy): domain Eukaryota; kingdom Viridiplantae; phylum Streptophyta; class Magnoliopsida; order Malpighiales; family Salicaceae; genus Dovyalis; species Dovyalis caffra. The sequence continues at coordinate 5,218,169 of CAWUPB010001195.1, forward strand.
TATGCACATGAGCATGAGGAAAAAACTTCAAAAATTAAGATCACCATAAGGAAAGAAACACCACAGTTTAGGATGAACCTTTTCTTTTTCTTTCTTTCTTTCTTTTTTTTTTTTTTATCGAAAAGAAAAAAAGAAGAAGAAGTTCAGATGAATTTAATCCTGAAGCAATTACATTTATCAAAGTTAAGAATTTAATATGATGCAACAAAAGTGTTTCTACATGCCCACAAGCTTAATATGAGAAACATACACTAATAATGGTTGCGTATTTACATCTGTATTACATTAGAACTGGTTTTTTAAATTAACCAAAATGTTGAAAAAGAGAGTGGTGAAAGATTCCTTTTACAGAAAAGATTCAAATTAGCAAATACGTGAATAAAAAAATTTAAACCAGAAAATTAAAAACAACTATCTAGGTTTCGTTTTTAAGATTGATACCGAGTTGATAGAAAACCATGAGTAGCCATAGTAAAAACATATAAGATATAGACTTCAACCAAAAAAAAAAATTGAATAAATCTATATTGAAAAGAAATTATAATCTAACTTGATACTGTAGGAGGTTCTCAATGCTATGGCACATTATGATGAAGAAGCAAATAATGCAGAGAGAATTGCAACTACTACCTAAATTTTTGTGGCCCATAAGTTTCATCAATTTAATGGAAGTTTTATTAATACAGATCAATTATACTGGAGATAAGTGATGTGATTAATAGATATCCAGCATAATCACTAGAATTGAAAGGCAATGTAATGATATTTAGATCATTCCTACTTACTATGTGCTCTGTCCATTAAATGTTAGCAGAGAAAGCAGTGGCAGAAGGTGTTTTTGAACTCATTTAGTGAAGGCAGGAGTGGAAAAAATTGTTGTGGAAGAAGGAATATAAAATGTCATTGTATTACACAAGATTCTACTAGAATGATGGTCATTTTTTAAATAAGATAACAACATGAAAAAGAAAGCACCAAGAAAACTAGAGACTTAGGAATTACAGAAAAGATCCAGTGAAGACAAATAAAAAATATGCTAAGGTAAGAGGGAGAAATGATGGAGAAAATTAAACAAATAAGAATGCATGTAACACAGCCATGCAAGAATCTGAGCATGGTAGCAAATCAATGACCGAATTAGGGAATTTATCAGCTTTACTAGGACAATGATTCATTGACAGTTTGCTGCACATTAAAAGAGCGCTTTCTGATATTACATTTTCAAATGAAATTAATGTTAAACAAACTAGCTACTTCAGATAAGCATCTCAGAAATATCTATGCGCTAATAACAAAAACCTTCTAAAATTGCTTCTGTTGGTTCCAAAATATATATATATGAAGACAAGACCAAAAAAAAAAAAAAATGAAGAGAAGAATATCAAAGGGAATAGAAATGGGATTAATAGAAGCATGCAAGTCTCTGTATGCCAATTTGAGCATATTTCAAGTATGTAAATAAGCAAATTGTCTATGAGCATGAAAAAAGCTTTGTAAAAGCCTTAAAGGGAGATTTAAAGTAGGCAGATCTTTATTAAAAAAAACCTAGTTCTATGCCTGGGAGATATAAGACGGGAGAACCCAGGAAATAGGAGTGGGATGAGGAAAGCCAAAGTGAGAAAAAGAAGAAAGAATTTTCTTTCACTTACTCCATTAAAAAAACATGACCATCTTTCACAGAAAGGTCGGATTTCTTCTTGAATGCCCCTGGAGGGCGCAGAGACTTGTTCTCACCTGGAATCTTTTGTGCCCTAGGCCACAAGTGAATTTTTGTACGAACTAGATGAAGCAATGAGTTTGGCTGAACATTTTGGGCAGCAAGAGATTTATTGTCTTCAAGCTCCTTCCCTAAATAAAATATCTTCACAGTTTCTGATGGCTTGAAATCTATAAAAAGAATATTTTGAAGTAAGCTCTTGAACTTCTTAAATAATTTAAAAATAAAAAAATGTAAAATTGGATTCACAATACAAGCAATCAAGCTTAAATTAGGTATATTACAAGCAGAAGAGTGATTACAACCTAGCTTCTTTGAAGCTTTTGCTTTGACAGAAGAGACAGTTTCCTCAGCATCCACATGTACCTTACTTCCTTTGCCTCCCAAGCTCTTTAATATAATTTTCATTGGTCCTATAGTAGGTAGCTTACCTCGTTCTTTGACAGCTACCTCATGGTCATGAGGATACCATAAAGCTTTTGGTCGATGAAAATTAGCTAAATCTTTACTGCAAAACAGTGGATTACATTCAAAAGGAGTACTTAGAAAATGCAGGACATAGAATTGATAGGTAACTCAATACAAATTTGAATTACATTCAAGTCAAGGAAACATGACATATATGAGAAACAGTATAGTTTGCTTAAAAGAACAAGAAAAAAGGGAACTCCATATTTATGCAGATGCTTGAAAAGCAGTCATAATTAAAGGACCGACCACAATAAAAGATAAACACCTTTGTCAATTATACTATAACTAAAAGGTGCATGGAGCCTTGAGGAGATTAGGCTTCCTAATGCCTGAGGTGCCTAGCACTACTCTAGGTGCTTGCCTCAGTAACATAAGATGCCAATCTAACAAGAATATCTATTTAAAAAAAAAAAAAAAAAGAGAAGCAGATAAGCAAAGAATCGCCAAACATTATCAAACAAAAGGCTTCAGATCAAAACATCAATTCTAACGTCACATGTATATGGTCAATAAGAAAATCCATGTCAATATACAAAAACCGTGCTATTAGAACACCCTTTTTATTTTTTTTTTGGTAAGTACATAGCACTTGTATGGTGTAACTCAAACACAAAATTCCCATTGACTTGAAGAAGTACATCGCTTTTACTTGTAAGATGTTTTCCCCCTTCAGCAATTCTATCCCTCACTATGAGTTTAGATAGGCTATCTCAAATTTAAATATTGCTGTAAAATGTGAATTGAACAAGGGCTTTAAATACGCTAAATTGTAGGAATCAAATATAGCTTATCAAAAGGAGAAATCCTGCACCATCTAATCATCTCAATAGTTGAAGAATAACTGTCACTGAGACCCTGGGAGTTGGAGAACCTAAATTCAAATCCCTGATTTTCAAACCATCAAAAAGAACTGAAGAATAATGAGTTATTATTCTAAGAATAGGCCACAAATGTGAAACAGCATAAAAAAGACTGCTACAAAGTAGGGCACTGAATCTTACTTGCTCAACTTCAATTTCATTGTCTGAAGCTTTATTGCAGGCGCAGAGTGATGAATTTTAATGCCATAAGCAGTTCGTTTATTAGAATTTGATTGCAATTGCTGAGAAATTTTCCTGTTCATGTAGAACTTGTCATTAGCAATGTTGAATTGCCAGCCAGATCGATTTCCACGGCCTACCAGCTCATGAGAAACCCTTTGCTTTAGGGGTCGAGTCATAATCATTGCTCCTGCATGAAGTTGAAGATGCTTACTATCCCTGTGATCCAAAATTTCAAAGAGCATCTGCTCATCTTGAAGATCAAGAATCAGCTTGGGCTTTATGTTAGCTTCATGTGGTTCCCATATTATATCATCTAACCAAGATCCTTCCATCAAGTTTCTATTTTGCAATGCGACCTTGCTGAAACGCCTTACAGCATCACTTTCATGATGCTCCACAGCATTATTCTCCCTTCTATCATCAGCACGATCAGCTTTATCCATTTCCAGCCGAGATTCCAATCTCAGAAGTTGCGGATGGCATCTACTTTCTGATAAAGGAAGATTTCCAAGTTCTGAAGAATCTCCTGACCCAAAGGACTCCAAGAGAACATAAGACCTATTCTGAAAATAATTATCAATGTTCTCATTTAACTCTGAATGAAGATTTTGTGCACTAGTCACTTGTTCAGTTTCTCTAACAAATGAAGATCCCGAGTCAGGTCCAGAGAGATCACAACTCTCCACAGAATTGTCACTGATTGCAGGGGAATTGTCCCAGAGAATTCTCTCTTCCCAATCTTGCTGATCAAGGGGGTAGAATTTTGAATGCAATGGAGACTTCCATCCCACATCCTTGTTCATTGGTTCAGCACTAAGATAAGAGTTCTTTCTTTGTTCCTCAGTTTGAACAGACATTTTAATAGCTCCATGCACAGATCCAAATCTTGCTAACTCTGAGGCATCTTGGCTGAAGATTGAGATATCATGTTGATTTACATGTAAATGTGATGGAAACAGTTGACCAGAGTCCTTTAAAAATGCCTCTTCATCCTCTTCAACAATATCAGAAACATCCATAGATTTATACTTCTCTGAAAATGAATTAAACAACGAAATTAAAGCAGGAATCAAGCAAAAAGCAACCATGAGAAGAAGGCACATAATTAATACATTACTTCCACAGCATTGAAGAACAAAACCGAACAACTAGAACTAAAAAGAAGAGCATACAATGCAAATTGCACAGGTCCTAAAATATCATATTCACTGTGACATTGCTAGAACAAGTCAAATGATAATGAGATGGATATCGTTGGAATAGGAAATATTCTATTTAGAATATTCTGGGTGTACTTTAAGATGTAAATATAGGAATTTAAGGCTCTAATCAAGGAGTTTAGGAAGATTTATAGCTTTAATTTCCTAGTTTGTAATTTCCTAGTTTAGATGCTATATGTAGCTATATATATGTAAGTTGTAATACAAATAGAGGTACGGCAATACAATCAATATTTCCTGCTTCATATCAATTCACATGGTATCAGAGCTAGTCTATTTTCTCTAAACAAAAAATCCTAGCCATCAACCACTCTAATTTATTTTCTTCCCCACTGCCATGTATGAAATTACATCAGATTCTACACCCACTCTTGTCCATCCATCTACCTCTTACAAAACCAAAGATTCCTTGTGCTAGTCTCAATCCGTGCACATGTACATCCACGACAGGGGAAAGATTGGGTATTCAACTGGTGAGAAGAATGAGCCAAACTTGGATGATCCGGCCTATCCAGTTTGGGATGTAGAGAACTTCATGTTTAAATCCAATTCTAGATTATCTGGTATTCATAATGCTTCTTTGGCACAAACAGGTAGTGATTTAAATGCCTTAGTGCGTTACTCTTTATCACAATCCGCTCCATGGATCATTGATTCTGGAGCATCTGACCATATGACAAGTTTTTCAAACTTGTTTCATACTTATGTTCCTTATTCGGGTCATGAAAAAATTCGTATAGCAGATGGGTCCTACTCGCCTATTGCTGGCAAAGGTTCAATTATTTTGTCAGATGCTTTATCCCTTAAATCTGCTCTGCATGTACCAAAACTTGCATGCAATCTTCTGTCTGTCAGCAAATTATCAAAAGATTCTAATTGTAGTGTCACTTTATTTGATTCCTATTGTTTGTTTCAGGATCAGAATTCGAGGAAAAAGATTGACAGTGCTAGAATGATCGATGGTCTTTACTATTTTGAAGATGAAGTCTCCAAGGATAAAGGACCTCGAGGACTAAGTAGTATCAGTTCTATCCCTTATAAAGGTAAAATAATGCACTGGCACTATAGACTAAAGCATCCTAATTTTCTTTATCTTAAAAAATTGTTTCCTATCTTATTTAAAGGCTTGGATAGTTCTCTTTTTCAATGTGAACATTGCATTTTGTCAAAAAGCCATAAAAATATTTATCCTTCAAAACCTTATCAACCTTCACAACCATTTTATTCAATTCATAGTGATGTATGGGGTCTTTCATGAATCCCTACTTATTCAGGCAAAAAATGTTTGTAACCTTTGTTGATGATCATATTAGGTTGTGTTGAGTATATTTACTGGCTGATAAATCTGAAGTTAAGGCAATGTTCCAAAATTTTTATAACATGATTGAAACTCAATTTCAAACTAAAATTGGTATTTTTCATACTAATAATGGTACTGAGTATTTCAATGAAATTCTTAGAAATTTTTTAAAGATAAGGGTATTCATCATCAATCCACTTGTGTTGATACACCGCAGCAAAATAGTATAGCTGAGCGAAAAAATCGACACTTATTGGAAGTTGCGTGGTCTCTTATGTTTTCTATGCATATCCCTAAATACCTCTGGGGAGAAGCATTTTAAACGGCAACATATTTTATAAACAAAATGCCTACTAATGTACTTAAATTCATTACTCCTCTTAAGTGTTTTAAAAATTTCTTTCTTGAAAACCGAATTTCATCCAATTTACCCCTTAAAATATTTGGGTGCACAGCTTATGTTCATTTACCCAATAAGGATCCGTCCAAGCTTGATCCAAGGGCTGAAAAATATGTTTTTATTGGCTATGCGTCAAATCAAAAGGGGTACAAGTGTTTTCATCCAAAGACCCAAAAAGTCCTAGTTACTATGTATGTTCTATTTCTTGAAAATCAGCCTTATTTTCAAAAGAATTTTCTTCAGGGGGAGAGTTTAGAGGAAGAAAACAATTAGAACAACATACCTATTTTCATTACTTTACTTCAAACAGTGGCCTTTACACCTAGTGTCTTCGAAAATGACAAAGCAATTTCTACTGATAAGAATACTGTTTTGCCAAACATTGTTGAATCTTTGATAGGGAGAGAAATACTGCAAAATAATCCTAAGGATCAGGAACCTGAGGTCATTGTTTATGCAAGGAGAAAGAAACATCTAAAGGGTAAAGAACCTATCGTTCCTCCAACACCTAGTCAATCCATTACCTCAGATTCAGGTACTCAAAACACTTCTCAAAATACTAATCCTCCTATTTCACCTCCTGTTTTACCTAATGATTTCTCATAAATAATGTGATCTTGATGTTCCTATTGCACTTAGAAAAGGAACTCGTTCTTGCACTAATCACCCAATTGCAAAATATCTGTCTGATGATCGTCTCTCTCAAAACCATTGGGCATTTACTTCAAAAATCTCTAAACTATTTGTTCCAAGAAACATTCAAGAAGCACTTGATGATCCAAATTGGAGAACAGCTGTGATGGAGGAAATAAATGCACTAAAGAAAAATGGAACATGGGAAATTGTAGAGCTGCCTAGAGGTCAGAAAACAGTTGGGTGTAAATGGGTATTTACTATGAAATGCAAGGCAGATGGTAGTGTTGAGAGATACAAGGCTAGAATTGTGGCTAAGGGATTTACTCAAACATATGGTGTTGATTATCAGGAAACCTTTTCCTCAGTAGCCAGAATTAACTCTATATGTGTTTTATTGTCTCTCGCAGTCAATTTCAATTGAGTCTTATACCTACTAGACGTGAAAAATGCTTTCCTGAATGGTGATTTGGAAGAGGAAGTCTTTATGAGTCCACCTCCTGGTTTTGAAGAGTTTGTTAGTCAAAACAAAGTTTGCCAACTTAAGAAGTCATTGTATGGCCTCAAACAGTCTCCAAGGGCATTGTTTGAATGGTTTGAAAAGACTTTAAAAGGATATGGGTATCATCAAAGTCAGGCAAATCATACTCTTTTTTATAGACACACTGATAAAGGGAAGATAGCAATCCTCGTTGTATATGTTGATGACATGATATTAACGGGTGATGATCTTGATGAATTAGCAAGATTGAAAAAATGACTAGCTGAAGACTTTGAGATTAAAGACCTAGGAACATTAAAATATTTTCTTGGCATGGAATTTGCAAGATCGCGTGAAGGAATCTTTGTAAATCAAAGGAAATATGTCCTTGATTTACTGAATGAAATCGATCTTCTAGGTTGCAAGGCTGCTGAGACTCCAATTGAGGTAAATCTCTAACTAAATCCTGCTAAAATTGAGGATGTGATTGAAAAGGAGAAATTTCAGCGCTTAGTGGGCAGACTTATATATCTGTCGCACACTCGCCCAGATATAGCATTTGCGATAAGCATGATAAGCCACTTCATGCATGCACCAGGCCATGAGCATTTTGAAGCTGCCTATAGGATACTTAAGTACCTAAAAGGGACTCCAGGAAAGGGTTTGATATTTCAAAAACGTTATCACTTTCAGGTGGACGTCTATACTGATGCTGACTGGGTTGGTAGTGTGACAGACAGGCAATCAACATCTGGATATTGCACAGTTGTTGGAGGAAATTTAGTTCCTTGGAGAAGTAAGAAGCCAAATGTTGTGGCACGAAGTAGTGCTGAAGCAGAATTTAGATCCCTTGCACAAGGGATTTATGAAGTTATATGGATTAAAAAATTGCTTGAAGATTTGAAGCTTCCTGCATCACTTCCTATGAAAATTTATTGTGATAACAAAGCTACCATTTCAATTGCTCATTATCTGGTTCTTCATGATCGGACTAAACATATTGAAGTTGATAGACACTTTCTCAAGGAGAAACTTGAAAGTGGGCTAATTTGCATTCCTTATATTCCTACTTCTCAACAAGTGGCTGATATACTCACCAAAGGTTTACTGAAAAAACAATTTGATTTTCTGGTAAGCAAGCTGGCAATGTAAGACATTTACAAGCCAGCTTGAGGGAGAGTGTTGGAATAGGAAATATTCTATTTAGAATATTCCGGGTGTATTTTAGGATGTAAATATAGGAATTTAAGGCTCTAATCAAGGAGTTTATGAAGATTTATAGCTTTAATTTCCTAGTTTGTAATTTCCTAGTTTAGATGCTATATGTAGCTATATTTATGTAAGTTGTAATACCAGTAGTGATACAGCAATACAATCAATATTTCCTGCTTCATATCAATTCACAGATACATTAAGCCTGAAAGAAAATACCTAAAGCAAGAGAGCACACCTTTCAAAATGGAATATCTATGATCTCTTTTTACTCCTTTCTTCAAAGGTTCATGAATAGCAAATATTTCAGAGAACCGTAAGATCTCCATCCCATCTTCTATACACAAAACAGGAAGTGGAGTGTAACCTTTACCATCTAGATGCCCCTTGACCGTATCAGTTTCCTCCTACATTAGCATAAAAGACATCAATAAGAATCAGAATAACAATATAAATTTCGCAAAAATATGCAAGTGGATTATTCAGCACCTTGGGTGAAAGATGGTGCACATTTACAGATTGTCATATTTTATCAACCTTTACAGAGAAAACATGGTATGTCTTTGATTAACAGATGACTAAGATTTACCAGGTTAGCATTTCAGAAGTGTAAGAAGCAAATTAATCACCATGTTTAAAGCATAAATGTGTTTTTCCTCTCTGTGACCTTTTCTTTTCTTCTTTTCCTAAAAAAAGTGAGGGATGTGATTATTTGCTATTAGAGTTGCGCCATGGGTGACGTTGAGTTCTTTGACAAGGATGGCAGAATTCTAGACAGTAGCCTTTCTGGGTTTAGGAAAGAGAGAATATTCTAATACTTTGATGAAATGTGCCATTTGCTGCAACTATCTGGTTTTTCTGGATGAAAAGAACTGAAAATTTTTCAAGGTTCACTTCCCATCCAGAAAGTAGTTGTTGAAGAAGATAGTCTCCCAAGGCAACTCTAACAACATCTCCCAAGGCAACCCTAACAACACCAGAAAATAGTGGGATAGCAAAAACAAGGCAATCTGTGAGCAAACTAAGAGGTTGTCAAGACCTAAATCTTATAAACTGTGGCAACTGGGCAAGAAAGATATTATTTCCAAGCCCAGACTCAATCTCTTGCATCCTTGTGATGCAATGCTTCAGGGGTTTTAGGGTGTTTCCCTAGTTGATACTCAACAATCAAAGAGATATGGGGCATTTTTATTTAGAGCTTTGTCTCTTTCCAGAGAATTGTCACACAGTTAATACCAAGAGAAGTATTTACTGAACTGCTTGCACTCATCTATATTAAAATCATGATCTAACATGCACAGATGTTTTTGCAATCTCAGGGCTTGCATTCATCTTTCAAAAATATCCATAGTCATTGATTTGTTGAATGAACACCTAACTTGTATAATACAGTAATCCAAACATTTGCTGACCAGAACATCACGCAACAGCCTTTAGAATGCAATGCAGTAACAGGTAACACCAACAGAAAATTGAAGAATGAGGAGGACATGGCAAACTGACCTCATGAATATCTTCGATATCAGCATCAGAGCTTTCAGAGCCCATTGAGCCAAGTTCTATACCATCCTGGGAAGGCTTCTCTCCTCCAGAAACTACTCCAACATCTTGCTGACCTGAAAAAGAGATTCTAAACTAAAGAATCTTTGCTGACACAGTTTAGAAAATTGGAAAGCTTTGTGTGCATGAAGGTATTGATGGTAAAAAACCAACGAATATTACACAACCAAGGAAAATAACCTCAAATAGAAATAAAATATTCGATACAAAATATTATTAAGAGAGAACCAAAAAAAGAAGAAGAATATATATATATGAAATCACGTGGTCTGATAATTAATCACACATCTCAGAAAAAAGTTTCAGAATTCCTTAATGCTACTGTCTTTGTCTTGTGCCAATTCAGAAAAGTCTCAGAAACAACACAGCCACCACTCCTTGGAAAGTTCAAATTTGGAGAAAAGCTTGGGAAATCTCATTAGGTTCAATTGTACGCTGCAAAACCTCCTAGGTGAGTGATGCAATTTAAATTACTTTGTGTACACACACATTGAGCTGTCTGAGAATAGAGAACAGAATGTAAGGCAAAATCAATCAAGATGATTGCTGAAATGTCACATAGAAAATCCATCCAAACAGCTTATACTGAATTTGTACGTCATACCAAAGCCCCTTTCAGGTTCCCCACAAAATGGGTGTAATCCACTTAAGGAACATTTGCAGGCTACAGGGTGAATAAAAACCAAAGGAGAGGGGGCATGAAAAATATCTGTTTGGTGAATCACAGCTACCAAGTTCTGATCTGACCAGCAGCCAGGATTATTAGCACCGAACAGTCAGTCACATTTTCAGAACCTCAATCTTTTAAAATTAAGAGTATAATACCAGATTTCAATATAAAAGTTTGAGCGGGGTAAAGGAAAGAATCTATCTGAACCACTAAAATCACAGAATAGACTATGAATAAATAAAACCTTAAAAGATTAGAGCACCGGCATTCCATATCCTAAATGGAAAAAGATTAAAAATAAACAAATAAATAAAAATTTGATGAGGAATGTCTATAATAAAAATGAACCAATATTAATCTCCTAAGATCGAACCTAATAGAGAGGCTGTTTGAACTTCAAGTTTTTTATCCGAAACCAGAGGTTCCTTTTCAAGTTCCTCTTCCACGCCCTCATCGTAATCTTCATTGTCAGATGTAGGTGCCTGCAACATGGATTCAGACAACACATAATCCTTTTTTGACAATAAATAGTCCTCCTCGCTAACAGCTTGAATCTCAGGCCCCTCATACTGTTCATCAAAGTCTTCATAATCAACTGCATCTTCAGCCTTTGCATCATAATCTAGCAGCAGAAATACAGAGCAAACACATAATCAGAAGGTTTAATGAGATAAGCCACAAGATAAATTGCAAGTTACATAAAGTTAAGCCTCAGAATGATTAGTATATAAACCTCAGAGTGCATTAGTATAATAATGTGGAATCTACATATTGCGGCACACACAAGAGAAAATTTATGCATGGATGCATGCATATGTACATGTGCAGATAAGTTCATACAATCAGTTTCAACTTTTAACTCACAAACAAAAACAAAAGGGACTCAACAAACAAGCAACTGAACACCATCAAAATATGCATCAAAATAAAAACAAGGCATAATCACAAGTCCACTGTTCCATGCAGCATAAACAACATAATGCCAGAGGAAGGGTTGGAAAATTCTGACATGGCTTGAACTTAACAAAAAATTATTAGAAAAGGTACAACCATTTCAAAATATAATAATTAGTGAATATTTTCAATAAAACCAAGCATATTTAAGTCCTTACATTTGGCTTGGCCAGACACAAATATCAACATAACGCGACTCACAAACCTGAATATCTACTCGCACTGACTTCTACTAGATATACTGAAAAAAACTAAATAGTTGGGTTCTCTTAATAACAAGTTCATGTCCTTCCAATTTCTAATAAATGGTACTGAAAATAGGAGTAGAGATCTCAGTTACTAGAATAACGATAAGTGTCTAACCAGTTTTCCCATTCTGAAAATTTAGTATTGATAAGTTCCAGTCTTTGAAAGAATATCAAGCACGACTTAAATTGAGTTAGTGCTCTCTCTCTCTCTCTCTCTCTCTCTCTCTCCCCCCCCCCTCTCTCTTAAAGATTTCTTCAATAAACTCTGATGTAACTTATTTCAAGAGCTGGAGATGCATTACTTTCTGCAATGGCATGCAACTGTTATTATTATGAATGTATTGAGTTAATGGGATAACATAATTTATGAAGAACTATGTTTTCCCAATTCCACAATATATTCATAACGATAATCATTATATCCTTTAAAAAAGGAAAAAGAAAAGGATAAAAAAACCTTTCTGGGCTTCACCACTGAGGACAAATGTTGTCAGATCAGATAGTTTCCTTGCATCCCTATGGTATCATGGTATCATGCTTTGGTTGGTTTTAGGGTGTCTCCTAATAGTTCTCCGGCATTAAGGGTCTTAATTATTCAGATTTTTGTTTCATTGATGTCTTTGCTAGGAGGTTGCATGTGCATTCCTACATACTCCCATTCACTTATAAAACATATATCATTCAGCATTTTCATGACAGCATCCTATTTTGCTATTTTCTAAGCCTCATTATTATTATTGTTATTCAAGAAGTTAAAGATACCTTAAAAAGTTATTGCTTTTTCACGCAAATCTAGGCATTGCTCTGGTGATTATGTGTGCCTCAACACTTGAGCATACTGAATATGTTCCTTAAATGTAAGTTTTATTTTTTCAACAGAACCATCATTATAAGATATAGCCTCATGATTAAACTAGAAAGCTTCCCAAGTACTTGACATACTATAATTGAAATAAAATATAAGAGTTCACAACCTTGCCAAGAATCTTAGGCAAGATTTAGACAAGTCATGTTTCAATAACCAGTATGCCAGAATAGTAGAAGAATCCAAATAGAGCTTCTTAAAATGTCACCAAAATGCAAGTCAAGAAAGTAAAAAACAACAGAGAGAGAGAGGGGGTTAATTAGTCAAAGAACCAAAGATACTAACACAACATCAAAAACTGCATGACATAGTTTTTCCTGGCAGACAACATCACCTTGTTCTGCAGCGTCAGTGGATGTTTGGGGTGATTTCACTGACAACTGAAAATAGAATAGCATGAGATTAGTGTCAAGCGAAAAAAGAGAGAAGAAATCTGCTCGAGCATCATAGAGAACCGAAAGCTAAAACACATGATAGAGATTTTCCATACATCAATTTCTGTCAATGACGAACCCAACTTGTCAGCTAGTGCGGCAAGATGCTCCTTTGCATCCTGAAAATATGCAGTTTAGCACCATAAGTGAGTATCAAACTGGAAAACACTTACCATACTAAAAAATGAGAATGTTGCTCGCTAAAGGTAAAAGAAGAATGTATGATAAACACAGCAAGCCCACAACTCAATTGACAGTAAGATGAGAAAATAGGTTGCTGCAAAACATAGCTGCTGCATGCCTGAAAGTGACTTGAAATTTCTAAAGATGCCATAAACCAACTTTGTCTATAATGCTGACAGCTGACAACCCACATTTACTAGATTCAAAAACAAAAGAAATATTGTATTCCTTATGTACTGTCAAAGATCAATGTCCATAAACTTGACAACCTGCGGCAACCAGAGGTTTCATATTGAAATATGAAAATCTTTTCACTCAACCTCACCTCCTGGAGTGCCAAGCCACAAGAAATGACCATTACCAGTAAAGTTTAGTGTATTTTCCATCTTTGAATTCTTAAAACACTATTAATTCTTCATTTCAACGGCCTAAGCCTCATATGATTTTCTTTTTTCTTTTCCTGTCTCAAATAAATAATACTGCCTTCGCTCAGTATCAGTTTTAAGAGGATGCCAACTGTCATTTGCATGTCCATTGATTTATGTATCAACACGTGCATATTATTGAATCTTTTACTGAAAATATAAGAAATAAAAGATTACATATAACAGAAACAAATAAGCTCACCTCATCAAGGTAATCAGCATCAAGATCACCAGAATTATCAACATTCCCAAACATAAAACCCAAAAATCGGTTACCCCCAACTTCCTCATATTCCTCATCATCATCTGTCCAAAAGTCATCCAAACATTAGAATAGGATGATCACAAGCGAGTAAAGAAGATGGAAAAAGAAAAAAAGGAACTAATTTTGAATAAGTATGTCGTACGTTTTTTTTTTTTTTTTTTTTTTTTTTTTAACAAAACCAGTTTATTCTCAGTTTGTGTTTCATAAGGTTGTCTAACTAACAAAACCAACCTAAACTACAGTCCTTAAAAAAGAGACTGCAGGCTTCAATTAAACAAGCTATCCATACGCCAGGACCATCAAGATTCTACCTATATCTATTAGCTGTCTGAATACAAAACAACAGTGCCATTCCTTGTCCTCAACAAAGAAAGCACACACCCCTAGAAAGCCTTCAAACTCCACACTTATACGTATAATTCTACCAATAATTACTGAAACAATGAGCATAAAACAATCAATTACAACATCTTATGGCATTAAATAACCAACTTACCATCACAGGAAGCACCTCCCGACTCATAGCCACCTCCACCCATATTTTAAAGACAGTTCTGTCTAGAATCATGAAAATGAAAATTTTCAGTTTTTAGCTATTAAAAAAAAAAAAGAATAACCACTTAAAACAATAAAAAGTTTTCATTTCACTTGGAACAATCCACGTGGAAAACAGAAAATAAATGACAAAAAATTGAAAAAAAAAAAAAGAGCTAAAATAACGCCAAAAAAAAAAAAAAAGGAACTTGGGAAAGTAAGATAAAATCAAAACCTAAAAAAAACCAATGAAATATTCTAAAACAGAAAAAAAATAATAATCACAAGAAAAAAACATCGTCAGAATTCGAAAAGAGAAACCACAGATGAATTACAAAGCACAAATATGAAGAGAAAATCACAACATAAGCCAAAAACACTAAAATTGAGCCAAAAATACTAAACAATTAGAAGGTTAAATTCATTAAAATAACGAAAAATAACCACACTCGAATTCTCCAATGAAATAAATAAATAGATAAACATTCTCTAAAACTTTCAATTTCCCATTGAAAATGAAACTCGTGTAAGTAACCTAAAATCAAACCCTAACAGAAACCTACAGAATACTGTAGAAAGCAAAAATGGCCAAAATTAGGGGGAAACCACAAATTAACTCAAAAAAAAAATAAAGCACAGATTGAAAAGGAAAAAGTACAAAATAAAGCCAAAAACACTAAATAGAAAATTAAATTCGTTGAAATGACGAGTAATAACCACACGTCCTTGAATTCTTCGGCGAAATAAATAGATATATAAATGAATAATATTTAAAACATGAAATTGCTGTTAAGTTTCAAAAAGAGAAGAGAGAGAGAAAATTAGAGATTTGAATTTGGAAGGAATGATGATGATAAATGAGAGGAGCTGAAAACAGAAATTGGAGTGACTGGATTGAGATGTCACCTGGTAATTTAAGAGGATTGATTCACATCCTGATGCTGAATAACGATAATCTCCGACCGTGATAGCGAGTACGGAGTGGATTTTGGATTTAACAACGAACTGAGAGGCTTTTTGCTTTTGCTTCTCTTTTTTTATTGAGGGAAAGAAGGGAGGGGGTTGTACTTATAAAAAGCGGGACTAACAGGTTATCATCTAGTTGTTGGTGCAGGATTCGGGACGGGTTTTTAAGATGGGTCGAACTTGGGCATGGACTTTTTAGATTTGGAAAATACAATCCACGCCCATAGAAAATTAAAGGTTTAATTTCAGTTTTTAGACTTGAACTAGTTGTCTTTCCTTGAGCAGAACATGTAAAATCAGTTGAAAAAATAATTTTAATTTAATAGTATATATTATATTATAGGCCTACCAAAAATATATTGAATTAAAGATGAAAAGAAAAGGTCATTTAATTTTACAATTTATTCTTCCTCATGGTTTTTGTAAATTTTGTAGTTAAAAAATATGATTTGTTATTTTTATGTATTTATTTTTAAATAAAAACTCATAATAATGTAAATAGAATACTTAATTCAAATTTAAAGAAATCCTTGATTTTTTTTAATATATAAATTACGTCAAAAAAATAAAACACAATTAATATAAAAATTTGTATAAAAATTAACAAATGAATTTTTTTCTATTCTTACTTAATACCGATGAGAAGATTATTATTTTAAAAAATATGTACCTTTGATTTATATATATTTATTTATAAAACAATCAATAATAAAAGTATAAAAGTTGTATTGGAATCATTTGATGGTTCTCCTAAAACATTATTTCAATTATGTTATTTATAGAAAAACCTATTGGGCTCGCCGAGATAAAAGAAAAACTATTATAAAAACATTAAAATTCATCTAGGATGGACGGTTGTAGCTAACAATTAAAACAAATAACTTATTATAAAATTTATTTTTTATTAAAATTAAAATATTATAAATTCAATTAAAATTCATATTGGAAAAATTATTCGATAGTACGTAAGAAAAAAGTAAAAACATAAAAGAAATTATAAAAGTCACTTCATATCATGATCATCTAATCCCTCTCATCTTCTTAGGGGCTCACTAGGATGGACGATGGAGTCCCGGAGCCCGCCGGGAGGGACGATAGGAGGGATAATGGAGTCGTCGGCCGGTGCGGGGGTCGGTAGGCAAGCGAGACATCTACGATAGCCTATGTAACGTCACCGTAATCGATAAAATCTAAGTCTCCATCCCTTGAATCTTCATCTGCTACTCGCATGATAATGTTATTCGCTTGTCTAACCTCACTTGCTTTGCCCTCATCCTCTCATCATACTGGTTGGGAGTATGATCGACAGACATTGTCACTCGGGGAATTACTATACTATAGAGGATGAGTTAGCGCCTACTAAATGGGATAAACACTACGAGGCCTCTAACTCGATCCTATAAACCCACTTCTTATTCTCCCCTCCTACTGACTTTAGGGTATATGATGTCTATTTTGACTTATGACTCCTCAATTCTAGCCTCTCCATGATGTCTAGTATGCATGTGAAGTTCAAAATAGTGCGAACAAAACAAAAAGGCTTTTTCTATCAAAAATGCATTGCATATTGACCCTTCCACGTTTGTCTTATTCCCGATATTGTTTTTTTTAACTTACAAAGGTACCTATGATATAAATTAATTTAATATTTGATAATTGCAAGTTCATTTAATTTAATATTAAAATTCAATGTCATTACCTTTCAAATAGATACATCCATCGATATTGTACAAGTCCCGTAATAGATGTCATATATGCCAAGTGTCTTGAAAGATATTTCATAAAGTTTTTTTTTAAAAAAAAAAGCTAGAAGGGAATATACACTTTATTTTGCACAAAATGATGAGTATCTCATCATGAAGATACACCATAGCTTATTCTCTTATCACGATAGAAGTTAATTGCTTGAAGAACAAACTCAACTCGATAAGTGATTGCCAAACATTTCCGAACAAAAGCTTTTGAAATGCAATCGAACTAATCTCTACATAAAGATGTAATAGTCATGACTTTTTATTCCATACAATTTGTCATTTCTTATATCAACACATCTAGTTAGGTTAGACACGAATCCATCAAGAAACCTAAGTTGTTTGATCCATTCAAGAATTTTTATGTTTTTAGTGTTTTGAAAGGGTAAAAGTAGCTTCGGGGTTCTTTCTAGATGTATCATCCCTTGCTAATTCCGAATTATAATAGAAAAGTTTTAAGTTTTCTCCGAAGTTAGCATTTCTTTAGTCTTATCCAACATATTCATAATCGTGTTAAATATATTATCGAACATATTTTTCTCAATATGTATGATATCTAAATTATGCTTGAATGAGATTTATACTCTAGTAAGGCAAATCTTAAAAAATACTTCATTTTTTTCATCCACATTTGAGAGATTCTACTATCATGATCATTTACACCCTCTTTTGTCACTTTCAACAACTCTCATTATTCCACTAGCTGTACACATCTCATCACTAGATCGGATTGAAGGAAGGCTACATCTAACACCTTTTTTGTGGTGAATGCTTTCTTGTTTCTTTTAAATAGATGATCTTGAGGAAAAAAGTTTTGGTGATTGTCAAGCCACAAGGTCTTCCTTCTATTAAGAAAAGAGAAAGCATTAGAATTTTTCATGCAATAAGGACATGATAATTTTTATATAGTACTTCAACCAGAAAATATCGAATATGCTTGAAAAGTCACTAATATTCCACATCACTATGACTCTCAATATAAAATTCTACGTAAGATATATATCATACGTCACCAAACCCACTTCCTACAAATGAATCAGCTCGACAATTAAAGATTGTAAGTAAACATCCAACCTATGCTTTAAATTTGTTAGACTTAGAGTAATCAATATTAGGAACATATATTCCTCTTTTATATACATCCACGGTTGTAAATTGTACAGGTGTCATAATTACCAACCAAAAAGAATATTAAGCACCGGATTAACCGAATGGTTGAAACCCATCAGCAAAAACTCCTAATTCGATATTTTTTCTTTCAACTATAAAAGGAACGTGAATCGATCAAAACTCCATCGATGCATTACTCCCGTATCCTTTACCTCATGCTCGGCATGCTATGTCATGGGCTTAGTTATGGCATTCGATGCATACAATCTTTGTAATTATAGGATGAGCAAAAAGTAGTATTTTTTTATTACAAGAAGTTTTCTCTTGTAGTTCTCCTGCACGGTCTTCGATATCAAGGATATACATAAAACTCACATTTATCCAATTCATTGTCTTCATCCAAATAGATCATGCGACCTCTCTCACAATAATGAATCTTTTTCATTGGTAAACCCATCTCTTTAACCAACTTTTTTGTTTCATAAAAGTTATTTGTCATACGATTATTAATAGGCATTGACTCCTTCATTATTTCATATAACTCATTGTAACACTTTTCAAAAAAATAATACTCGATTTTAGGTTCAATAATCGAGCAACTCGTTAACAACCGTGAGTGATTATCACAACCAATCCAAATCTCTTTACATGATGCATCTAACATATCATAAAAGGCTTAAGCGATTGGATTTGGTACCTCCTTCATGTTAGATAGATCAAATGATGGACCGACTATATCAATCACCATTGTTTGATATGGATTTTGAGGTTCATTAGAGCTAACTTCGCATTCATGATAATTTTTAGAAACAAAATGACTCCTAAAATCATAAAATGCCATGTATGACTCAAATTCTCCTTGATATATCCAATCATAATATCCCGACATAAAACTCTTATGCCACAAATGGTATTCGACCATTTTAACCTCTTTAAAATTTCTGTTCTAACACTAATTGTGATTATAAAGGCACCTTATTTTGGTTTCATCCATACATTTTAGGATGAGTAATAGCAAATTTAACAAATTGTTTAACCTCTTTGACAAAACTCATTATTTAACAATCTATCAACTAACCTAACATTCATCCATTATCATTCAAATCCCATTCTTTTAATATTTGCAAAAAATTACACAATGCATGCAAATAATTCTTAATCAACATTCCTATAAATTAGACATTCTTTGATTTTTAAATTATTTAATTAATAATTTTTCTAAACATCTAATAAAATTTTGACAAAGTCTCCCTATAAATAGCACATTTCCTAATTAACAAATAATATAAATAATCACACGAGTATTACACTCACCGAGAACAACAATTGTCTTGAATATTCATCTAAATTAAATCTCAAACTCATCCTCCCAACTCCATCACAAAGCATTAACCCAACCTCATTTCTTCTCATTTCCCAAGGGTCTCGAACCCCTCGGATCCAATACACTACAACGTATCTTAACACACTTCAAAAATCATAAAATAAATCATCATTATTATATAAGTTAATCTAAATATTTTTTTTATCTAAAAAAATAGTTAAAGAAATAACATATTACTATTATTGTGTTTTAGTTTTTTTAAATCTAATTTAATATTTTAGATAAAAAAAAATAGTTCACTTATTAAAATATTACTACTATTGTGTTTTGGTTATCTTTAATATAATTTAATATTTTATTAAATTTTGATTTTTTGATTTGATTGGTAGTTATTTTTAAAAATATTATTAGGTGGTAAATAGGAAATCGAGTTTTATATTTTCTTTTTTTGTAAAAAAAAATGTACATTAAAATAAAAATATAATAAAATAAACATAATTAATTAGATTTAATAAAAAATAACATAGTTAATCAAATTTTTCCTAAATTCATTTCATACTAATTCAAATTAACACTAATTAATCGATGTTAACATACTTATTCATTTAAATCATAATTAATCAAATTAACCTACCATAATAAGCAATAATTCAGATTAATTAATTAAATTAATAAATTCAAATTAATATAATTCATTTAAACCTAATTTAAATAAATCGAATTAATCAACTAACAACTAATTTAAATTAACTCCAATTAACTTTAATTTAAATTCAAATTCAAATTAATATAAACAATTCACCCTAATTATATTAACTTAATTAATCAATTAATAAATATTCAAAATTAACCCTAATTTAAATTGAAATTAACGTAATACAATTCACACTAATTAAATTAACCTAATTAATCAATGAATAATTAATTTAAATTAACCTAATTAACCCTATTTGAAATTAACCAACTCAATTAACGAGTAATTCAGATTAATGAATTAAATTAACAAAAAATAATAATCTTAACAACTAACAAAAGCAAAAAATTAACTAATTAATCAAAACTAACCTAATAATTAACACAAATAGCTAGTGGGTATGGAAAAAAAAGTAGAGAGAGAGAATTAACAATAGGGGAGTCAAAGGAAAGGATTCAACAGTGTGAAACACTCAATTTCTTAAGGAGAGATGAGCGTTGTATCGATCGAAGGATGTTGGGGAAGGAGTTGATGAAGGATCATACATCTTATGGAGGTGTGAAATAAAGCTAAATTTTTCCTCCTTCTAAGGCTCTCAAGATGAAGCCGTTGAATCAACTAATCATACATACATGAATTAAAGTGTGAGTAAAGAATTATCTCTTGTAACATAGATTTAGCTTGTATAGAAAAGAATCATCTAAGTGTCCGGCCTTTATCGATAACCCACACAGTCCAAACACCCATATAAGAAGCAATCGGTAGTTGTAGAGTGCTATCTTTATCTTTTTTTGACTTGTTTAATTTTTCTCTTTAGAAATCGTTCCGGGATATTTTGCAACAACTCTAAGAGAGAGGAAAAGAGTTGACGTGATTTTAGGAAGAGAAAACTATTTTCTCTCTTCTTTTTCCTATGTCGTGCGTCTCCTAATTATTTTTTCTCTCTTTACCGTACCTCTCTTTTCTATTTATAGGGGAGTGACTTCCTTGTCTTCCAAGGACAAGGAAGTGGCGACAACAAGTCTCACATAGACTCTAGATTGTGGCTTCCTAGTCCTCCAAGGACTAACAGTTATAATGTATGTGGGCTTTTTTTTATCTTATCTTTATAAATTTTGAACCTTATCCAACAAGGCTCAAGTTTATCTTTCCATCAAAATATCTTAAAGACTTTTAAATTAAACCCGTTGGCTCAAACACTTTTGACCTAATTAATTACCAATTAATTTGACCTATCTAAATAAATTAGGTTAGGTATTTTTAGGAAGCCTATATTGGGAAATAATTTCTTAAATTATCCTTAAACCTAAATTAGAAAACTAATTTCTTTTTTAGGTAACTTACTTTTAAATTTGAAACCGACTTCCAAATTTAAAAATTGATTTCTAAAATAGAAAACTTTCTATTTAGGAAACTTTCAAAACCGAAAACCTTTTCCAAAATCTTTGCATCGCTTTTATTGTGTGAATACTTGAACTTATACATATGACTTAATAGGCTTCTAGATATGTTGATAATATATCAAGAATAGAAAACACCTCTTTTATCTCTCGATACATAAATCAAGATTGACCTCTAGCAAGATATTATAACTACCCAATTCTCTAGGAAGATTAATTAATCCGTAATTACCTTTCATGAGCATGGTTACCATTCAATTCAGTTCTCATGTCAATTTATCATAGTGTGATCATAAACTTGATTTTTTAGTCTCGCTCGATTATGATCACACACGATTTTTTCGATTTCTAAATGTCTTAGTTCTAGAGCAAACCAACTATGCTTTATTGATGTACTCCTATTATGGCCACATATTCTTTGAATGGACATTTATCAAAATGCAATATGATAACTCTTTTAACATACAAGGAATGACATATTCTATCTTAGTCATCCACTTATCTTCATTAGATTTTTAGTGCACCCAATGAATCGTCCATATGTAGCTCTTGATTGAGCTTATCAAAACGAGTGTTAAAGTACATAAATCCTTTAATGAGATAACCATGATGACTTCAAGTCAAAGAACCGATTGTAGCCATCTCGTTTAAGATTCCCACAGATTAAACTAAATGGGTTCTCATGGTAAGTCAAGTCCAAAGATATGTTCTCTAATATTAATCACCTAAGTGCTTACTTTGGCATCACTATGCTAATAGGTGTGAGATCTCCTATTGCTATCTTATAGCATGGGCATAATAGTCACAAGTCTTATGGCATATAGTCAATGTCCATTCTTGACAATGCTATAACTTGAGACATTTAATGTTATCATTTAAGTGTATTAATATTTTTCTCACGTCTTTTAATCAATAATTAATGCAATGCATATCATATGGACTTCTATCTAATTCTATCCATAAATATAAATAATAAGAATTAATATAAAGATTTTTTTATTAATAAAATAAAAAATACAATATTACAATAAGTCAAGTCATCCAATCAAGGTTGGATCTTAGAAACTTACACTAATAGTTGAGTCGCCTTAGGTGGTGGATTTAGGGCTAGGTAGTCGATGACGAGTAAGAAGAGGAGAGGGAAAAAGGGAAAAAAATGAAAAGAAGAAAATTTTTGTCGATTTAGGAATTAAAAATTAGTAACGAATGGGATTCCGTTGCTAATTAGAAAGGGATTAAAGTGTCCGTCCCTTATACAAATTTAAATCGACGTTCTATTTTTAATCTTTTCATAAATGGAGTAAAGTTGTTAGTCGGCTACGTAATACTAAATTTCATCACTAATCCATCGCAAAGTAGCGATGGATTTTCGCTAATATGAATTTAAATCCGTTGTTTTATTTTCTAATCTTTTCGTAAATAGGGCAAAGTTGCTAGTCGGCAATGGAATACTCAATCCTATTGTCAATCCCTTGCTACTTAATGACAAATTTAAGTGTCCGTCATTAATTTGAATTCCAAACAATCGTTTCATTTCCCGGGATATTCGTAAATGGGAATTAGTGATGAAATTGCTATTTCATCACCGATTTTCCTCATAAATCCGTCGTCATTCCATCGCTAGTTTTTTTTAGGCTAGTTAGCGATAGAACTCTATCCGTAACCTATATCTAGTCGTGATTCTGTTTCTAAACATATTGGTTGTAATTTGTCATGAAAATCATTGCTAAATAGAGATGGTTTAGTGTCCGTCTCTAATTTTCGTCTTGGTAGTTTCCTTGTAATTGGTGCAAAAAGATTATCTTTGGAACCATTATTCTTATTTTTTTCGTTTTCATTAGAGAAAGTAAAACAGATGACTTGGGTTTGAAATTTGGGTTATGATTGGTGCAAAAAGATTATTCTTGGAACCATTATTCTTGTTTACTTTGTTTTCATTAGAGAAAGTAAAACAGATGACTTGGGTTCTTAATTTTTAGCTTATAAAATCAATATCCAACATTCTATATATATAAAAAAATCCCTCTGCTGATTTAATTTGCTGTGTAATAAATTAGTCCTCAATGATTAATTGTAGTATATTATACGATTCCCATGTATTAACTAAAATTTGTTTCACTCCACAATCATTCTCTTAATTATAGAACTAGTAGTAAATTTTAGAATTTTACAGGGAAGTACATACATATTTAACAATGTTTCATTTACATAAACAAACATAATTGGTAGTTTTAACAAAAAAAATTTAAGCAAGTTCGAATTCCAAAAAATTCAATTTAGTTGGTTATAATATAATAAAAGAGGTTTATTTCTATTATGTAGTTCAAAAATCCTATAAACCTTCCGATAAAAAAAAAACCTACATTGCATTTGATTTCTCAAGTTTTAATTTTTCTAACGTCTAAAGATATTCATTCTAACAAAATAATATGATTTAAAATATCATTATTACAACAAATTAAAATTTCAATAATAGTTTTAATAGAACATATCGTATTCCAATAACTTAATAAAATTCTACAGAATCTTTATGTTCACTCAATAAAACTATAAGAGAAGTTATATATATGTATATATAGAAAAGGGGGCAGAGATTACATTAACAAAATGTTAAGAGAGTAGAGTTACGGGTCATGTGATTAATTGCCTGCCTTGTTAGCATGGGTATTTTGACATAGGTAGTGGCCCTGTATCTTTAGCAACTAATGGGTCATGTTCTCATGGATCCTATCAAGCCCAAATAATTAATCCAGCATATAAATTTAATAAGCCCAGCAAGCTGGTCTAAGTGGAGATATTCAATGGCCGTAACAACTCTCTCAACTAATGACTTTTTGACTCTTATGATGTTTATCAATTTGTGCTCGAGAAAACTAGAGATAATTAAACATTTACTCCTTATTAATTTGCTATATATATATATATATATATATTTTGTTGCTCCTCCTTTCTCTCTCTTTTTCTCAAACGGTAAAAACAACTTAAACACAATATTTAAATGTATACATAATACAAACACATTTGAAAAAAATATTCAGGAAGTAAATTTTTAAAATACCAAAACCCAAAACTAATAAAATAACTATTTATGAAAAATTTATCATTTGGCTATCATTTTTTTTATTCTTCAAGATATCTTAAGTTTAAAAATCCAAACTAATCCCTTGTTTTTGTATTTGATATACAAATAGAAAACAGCTTATTCAAAAAGTTTTTTACATACACAAAAATTAAAATTCGAGATCATTTATTTAAACGATTAATTCACTATAGTTATTGTTATATGTAAAATAATAAAATAGTAAAATAATGAAATAATTAAGCAATGTTTACTTGTGCAAAACTTTTTAGAATGTTTTTCTATAAAACAGAAAACTAAAGAGTACATGTTATGTTTATTAATTGAAAATAAAAATTATTATTTTTTTTGGAAACACTGGTTTTCTCTTTCTTCAATTATTTAGAAAATTTTACGACATTAAAAAGGTTTTTTTTTTTTTTTTTAATGTTTATTTCTTTTATTAGTTTTAATATAAGCCAGACAAGATCCCCATTTGCATTTGGGTGAATGATCAACTTAAAATAATAATAATAATAATAATAACAGAAAAAGTACTTCATTGCATGATCTCCCGACTATAAACAAAAGAGCACAAACAACAATGATTTATTGCTTTGGAAATAATCTGCTGTTTTTGTGGGTTAACTTGTTATTTCCAGGGTGGCATCAGAATTAAATTTTGTCCAGAAATTTCAATATCCTATGTAAGTTTGATTATACAAGTCACTTATTGCTTCTTAACGTTCATTGCAAGAATCTGAGATGCAACTACTTATTCCTGCTCATTAAAATGCTAGAAATATTGGGTTACCTACAATATTCTGCACCATTTAATGCCTGTCAGAACTAGTAATCTGGGACAACCTGAATCCTTGTACTGCATTGTGTTCTCTTTGAGACCATGGCCACCCTCCTCTTTTAATGCCTGTCAGAACTAGTAATCTGGAACAACCAGAATCCTTGTACTGCATTGTGTTCTCTTTGAGACCATGGCCACCCTCCTCTCTAACACAAGAACCATCCATTATTCAGGATTGCTAATTTATTTATTTATTCAGGGGAGGACTAAACTAGATATCTTCAGCTAGGATTTTTATTCTTTCTGGTATATCCTGTATGTCTGTAGTTTTCATCTCGGAACAATACACTTGAGTTTTTCATGCTGTATATTCCATATAGGGTTAAGCACCTGTTTTCGCTTTACTTTTTCCAATATTTGATCATTTTTTTTTTTTTTTTTTTACTTTTGATGTAACATAGGAGATTGAAGACAAGGCAACTTATCCTGCAACATTTTGAGCTTAATGCAACCTTAACAAATTCTTGTCTCTCCCCTGAAGTCTTTTGACTTGACATGTAACAAGCATCTCAGCAGAAAGCCATATTAAGAACAATTCCCATTCCTTTATTTGAATCAGTACATTAACATTACATAAAAATTCAGGAGAGATAAGCCAACAATTGGTGGCATTGGACTGTTTTATCATAGAATTTAACTGAACAAATTGCTTTTCTAAATAGCTTTTCCTAAGGGTTTTTCGGAGATTGAAAAAAATGCTCTTAAAGTGCTCTTCCTACTAGGGAAACGAATACCCTAACCCTAATGAAACAGATCGTATCACCAAAAAGGTGAAGATTTGTAACAAGGATTTCCTACCGGTATCATCTAATAGCTCGTCCACGGAGCGAGGACTCAATTTGGTCCCCAACATGCATACAATATCAATTTGATCTGCATAAATTAACTCCTGAACTTGTCTCTTCTTACATAGACCACCTAAACCTCTACAATTCCATGAAATAATTGATTCCTATGCACACACCAACTGACATGGTGTTAGACATCTCCGTATTCCTGTCTTCTTCGGAGCTGAGGATTTGCTCTGAAGATTCTGCTGCTGCAACGCTGCTGTTTCTGAAATCAGCAGCCATGATTCGAAAAGTTTGCTTTGGATATGATTGAGTCCATAGAAGCATCACTATATTCTCCATCACTTTCCACTAAGCTGCCTCCATTGTTCAGCACCTTCACTTTGCGTTTTTTTGCCTCTATTGTTCATGGAAAACTCAATGCTTGAAAAATCCGGATAAAAAACTGATTCGAAATTCTTTGATTTTTATATAGAACTCCACTCAATCTATCTTCAAGAGGATTTGTTCATCCACACAGACTTTCAATCAAGTTCCAATCAAAATCCTTACAACCAACAGATTAGATCAGCATAGGCTTAACTTGTCGAAACCGATCACCCTTCCATAAGGGATTAAAAGGCTAGTAATGGCAAACAATGAATTTCTAACCAACAGAATCGATCATGAGCACCATTGACACTCTTCGAGGCCAGGCCTCTTCGAAGAACGGGTTCAAAATAGCGTCAGAATTGTCTAGGGCTTGATACATGTTTATCACGGAAATAAAGGTGATTACAACTGGAGAAGCACCTAAAGTTCTGAAAACCTCAAAATCCAAACCACCAAATCATCCTTGAGTTTACTATAATCCACACCTTCAGAGATAGCATAAACCGAACTTCTTTTGAGCCATTCAGTATCCTTTTCCTTACTATCGATCATAAGAAATTAATAGCTTTGTTTGTTCAGTGATTGGGTTTTTCTGAGTTTTTTGGCTTTACATCCTCATCTGCTGAAACCTTTTGAGCTACAGGACTCACAACCTCTGCATAAGACCTATCATCACGCAGCCTGAGATGTTCTGGTGATATCCTTCTTTGTTGTTGTGCAACATTTTCCTTTTCTGGAGGGGACCTTTTGTTGTATCTTGCAACATTCACGTGCAGCTTATGGGTTCCAATCCAGATGTCATTGAGATGAACAAACAGAGTACCTAAACCCCAACAAACAAAACCAAAACGCCTTCCTAACTTTGTTTTCCTCTTCGATATCAACAATTCTATGACCTCTCTATCCTCGCAAAAGTTCGTTACGTATCCTTGAAATCGATCCCATCAGAGAATCTGTCAAAGTAAAACTTGTAGGTAGAGGTAGTAACAAGAGATAGGTTAGGGTTCTTTCGGTATTTATTGTCGTAGACATGGATTCAGTATGTAAATGCAGGGTGGTCAGCTGCTCCATTTGGTGAGTTTAATTGCATTTGCTTGCAGAAACCAAAATACTTCAAAACGCAGAAATCGGGCAACTAGTACATATTACTCCAGCTGCTGTTAATTTTTCATCTTTAGTGCCTTCAAATGCAGTTGTATTTATCATATGAGTCTACCTAATTTGTTTGGTAGATGCAGGAATGTCTCAGAAATTGGAATAAATAACAATAAAACCATAAAAACTACACAAATGATCTTTCTGTTCACTGACGTTTCATATTGTCTGCTATTTTTAAGGTCTTGGAAATTTAGTAAGAGGATTTTAATGCGGATCAGTAACACATAGGATCGGTAACACATAGCGTTTTTAGAAGTTCTTGGAAAGAAGAAGATCATAAAAATAGTACAGATTAGTAATGCTCTCAATTAATTTTTCATGCGAAGTGGCTGCAAATGTTGTGGTCAGCATATGAGCAACTAAATTGTTTAATAGATTCAGTGTGCCAAAAGTAAGATACAACAACAAAACAAAACAACTACTCTTTTCTTTCTTCTATTAAACTTTTTTAGATTCATTTATGCAGATATCTTCTGTGTGGGGCTATTGCATTCTGTTTATGGACTTTTATTAGTGTCGTGTTCAACATCATACGTTGCGAGTGATTAGTATGTTCTGTGCAAACCAAATCATTATTTGATTGGAAAAATTAACTAGGTCCTTATGATTTTTCCTTATACTAAGTCCTTTCTGATTCTCCAACATGTATGATGTCAATTATGATTTGCCTTTCTTAGGAAAAATGACTTTTCGAGTCGATATTTACGAATCGATGAAGTAGTGCGTCAACGGAAGCTTATTAAGGAAAGGATTGGATGTTGTTTAATTATCAGTCAAAGATTTGCTGCTGATTTCTTTTCCATATCTGTCATAATTGTTAAGAGTAGGGTATCTTTATTGCAGCTGATTGTTAAAATTGATGCTGGTTGAGGCCTTATCGTGGTTTTTTCAACTTGTTTAGCAGAGGATGCTGGCAGTATAAAATTTGGGTTTACAAGGTTTCACAGATATTCTTATCAGGTTAACCTAGTTCTCCTGTGATGCTTAAACTAGTGCAACTTAGGTTAGTCTCTTCCTATGGAGGTAAATGCAAAATCTGTTTCGCAATTATGCATATGCAACTCTTGTTCTTAGATTACTTCTCTGATGCTTTGTTCTATGATGGTGTTTCAGTGTATTTTGCAATTTTGTACCGAAATCTGCTACAGAAAATGCAAAAGATTTATGTGTTGACAGAAAAGTTCATATTGCAACCAGGTATGAAGGAAGGTCAAGGATATTATTGAAACTAGCATCTCAACAGAAAACCATATTAAGCATAGTTACCATTCATATTATTTGAAACACTACATTAACATTAAATGAAAATTCAAGAGAGACCACAAGTAACTAAAATTCTGCGGTTGTTTACGCACCATGAAAATATAAAAGGAAATGAGGGCCCATTTCCATGCATGAACCTTTATTTACCTACATAAATATGCAGTCATAGCATTATATATTTCATATATATGCCAGCTGCTATGTAACTATGATCTTAAGGTCCGTTGTGAATAGTGGCAATTGTGGTGGGGGCTGACACTGAGAAGAGGGGGGCATTGGCACCGAAGGGACAGTTGGTGGAAGTGGAAGCAACCTGACAAGTAATGAATCAGGCAAATTAGGAAGAGCTGTAAAGCCAGGAATATTAGGCATCGGAGCCAGGAGATGACAAGTTGCTTCAGCAATGTCAATGCTTGAAAATGACAGTGTGATCATGAACATGGCCAAAATCAGTAAACGAGTAGATACCGTTGTATGATAATATAAGAGCAAGAAATCAGTGACCTGAGATGAACAATCTGGACAAGGAAAGAATTAGAGGCTCATGGGATGTGGAAACAGCGATCTTCCTATCGGTTATTTACAGATGTAGACATTGATTCAGTACATAAATGCAGGGGGGGGGTAGTAAGCTTCTGAATTTGGTGAGTTTAATTGCATGTGCTTGGCTAAAACTAAAGTAGTTCAAAAAGCAGAAATCAGGCAACTATTACATATTACTCCAGTTTCTGTTGTATTTATCACATCAATCTACCTAATTTGTTTGGTAGATGCAGTTATGTCTCAAATTTTGGAATATGTAACCATAAAGCTACACAAATAATCTTTCTATCCACTGACGTTTCATGTTGTCTGCTATATTTATGGTCATGGAAATTTGGTATGTGGATTTTAATGCGGAGTCGTACGCAGAGTGTTTTTAAAAGTTATTGGAAAGAAGAAAATCATAAAAGTAGTACAGATTAGTAATGCCCTCAATTAAGTTTTCATGTGAAGTGGCTGCAAATGTTGTTGTGGTCAGCATTTGGGTAACTAAATTGTTTAATAGATTCTGGTGTGTGACAAAAGTAAGATACATCAATAAAACTATACAACAACTTTTTTCTTTCTTCTATTAAATTTTTTATATTTATTTATGTAGATAGCTTCCGTTGTGGGGCTATTGCATTCTGTTTTAGGGACTGTAGCTAATGTTGTTTTAGATATGATATGTTGGGGAGTGATTAGTATGTCCCGTGCAAACCAGATCATTATTTGATTGGAGAAATTAACAAGGTTCTTAATGATTTTTCCTTACACCAAGTCCTTTCCGATTCTCCAACATGTATGATATTAATTATGATTTGCTCTTCTAAGCAAAATGACTTTTTGAGTCACGATTTAGGAATCGATGAAGTAATGTGTCAATGGTGTTTAATTGTCAGTCACAGAGTTCTGATTTCTTTTCCATATCTGTTAGAAATGTTACGAGTAGGGTATCTTTATTACAGCTGTTTGTTAACAATGATGCTGGTTGAGGCCTTATTGGGGTTTCATCAACTTATTTAGTAGCGGATGCTGCCAGCATAAAATTTGGGTTACAAGGTTTCTCAGATTTACTTATCCGGGTAAAATAGTTTTCCTGTAATGCTTAAACTAATGCAACTCCGGTTACTCTCTTCCTATGGAGGTACATGCAAAATCTGTTTCGTAATCATGCTTATGCAACTCTGCTTTTTAGATTTCTTTTCTGATGCATTCCTCTAATGTGTTGACTGAAAAGTTCATATTGCAACCAGGTATGAAGGGCGGTCAAGGATATTGTTGAAACAAGCATCTCAACAGAAAACCATATTAAGCATAGCTACCATTCATATTATTTGAAACAGTACATTCATATTATTTGAAACAGTACATTAACATTAAATTAAAATTGAACAGAGAACACGAATAACTGAAATTCTGCAGCCGTTTACACGCCATGAAAATATGAAAGGAAATAAGGGCCCATTTGCACTCATGAACCTTTATTTACCTACATAAATATGCAGCCAAACCATTAAATATTCTAGCTGCTAAGTAACAATGATCTTACGGTTCATTGTGAACAGTGGCAAGTGTGGTGGGGATTGACACTGAGGGGATAGAAGATGGAGACATTGGAACTGGGATAGTGGGTGGAAGTGGAGGCAACCTGACAAGTGGTGGATCAGGCAAATTAGGAGGAACTGCAGAGCCAGGAATATTAGGCGTTGGAGCCAGGAGATGACGAGCTGCTACGGCAACATCAATACTTGAAAATGACAGTGTGATCATGAACATGGCCAAAATCAGTAAACGAGTTGATGCCATTGTATGCTAATATAAGAACAAGAAATCAGTAACCTGTGACCTAGAACAATCAGGACAAGGAAAGAATTAGAGGCCTATGGGGTGTGGAAACTGTGACTTCCTTTCGGTATTTATAGTCATAGAGATTGATTCAGTATGTAAATGCAGGGTGGTAAGCTGCTGAATTTGGTGAGTTTAATTTCACGTTCTAGGCTAAAACTAAAATACTTCAAAAAGCAGAAACCAGTCAACTAGTACATATCCCTCCAGCTACTGTTAATATTTCATCTTCATTGCCTTCAAATGCAGTTGTATTTTTCACATGAGTCCACCTAATTTGTTTGCTAGATGCAGGAATGTCTCAGAAATTGGAATATATAACCATAATGCTACTCAAATAATCGTTTCTGTCCACCAACAGTTCACATTGATCGCTATCTATGGTCATGGAGATTCAGTATGAGGATGTTAATCTGGGGCCATAAGACACAGTTTTTGGTTACAGATTAATACTGCTCTCAATCCATATTTCATGTGAATTGGCTGCAAGGGCAGTTGTTGTCAAAATATGAGTAACTAATTAGTTTGCTAGATTCAGGCATGTGTTAAAAGTTAGATATAACAATAAAACTACACAAAGCTACTCTTTTATTTCTTCCGTTAATTATTTTTACATTTATGTAGTTAGCTTCTGTTAGGGGCAATATTTCTGTTTGGGCTTATTACATTCTGTTTTAGGAACTGTAATTAATTATGTGTTAAATATGATATGTCGGCGAGCGATTAGTTTGTTCCATGCAAACCAGATGATTATATCATTGGAAAAATTAATCAAGTCCATAATGATTTTTCTTTATACTAACTCCTTTCTGAATCTCCTACATGGATGATATCAATTATGATTGCCCTTCTTAGAAAAAATGACTTCTCGAGTCAGCAACTTAGGAATTGATGAAGTCGGGGATCGATGGAAGCTTATTAAGGAAAGGATTAGATGTCGTTGAATTTGTCATTCAGAAATTTCGGCTGCAGATTTCTTTTCCTTATCTGTCTGAAATGTTAAGAATAGGGTATCTTTACTGCAGCTGATTATTTAGAATGATGCTGGTTCAGGCCTTATTGTGGTTTTATCTTATTATTTACCAGAGGATGCTGCCAGCATAAAAAAATTTCGGTATCACAAAGGCTTCGGAGACATCCTTGTCCAGTTAGCCTAGTTTTCCTGTAATGCTGAAGCTAGTGAGACTCTTAAGTAATTTGTTCATATGATGGTAAATGCAAAATCTGTTCCGTAATCGTGCTTATGCAAGTCTGCTTCTTAGATTACTTTTCCGATGCTTTGTTTTATGATGGTGCTTCGGCGTATTTTGCACAAAACTCTTTTACTGAAAATGAAAAATATTTATGTTTAGATAAAGTTCATCTTGCTAAAGGATTACAACCAGGTATAAGGGAGGTCAAGGATTTTGTCTGCAGGATTTTTTCTGCAGAAATGGAGGTTTTGTTACTTGTTATTTCTACTGTAGTGCAAGGTCAAGGATTTTAATGCTTAAATTAGTGCAACTCAAGTTACTCTCTTCCTATGGAGGTAAATGCAAATCTGTTTCGCAATCGTGCCTATGCAACTCTGCTTCTTAGATTACTTCTCCGATGCTTTGTTTTATGATGGTGCTTCGGCGTATTTTGCACAAAACTCTGCTATTGAAAAGGAAAAATATTTATGTTCAGATAAAGTTCATCTTGCTAACGGATTGCAACCAGGTATAAGGGAGGTCCAGGATTTTTTCCGCCGAAATAAAGGTTTTGTTACTTGTTATTTCTACTGTAGTGCAAGGTCAAGGAATTGGAATCTTGAAGATTTTTCTCTAGTTATAAACCGGAATTCTGGTTTTACCCTAGCTGAGAACATACACATGGGCACGCAAGTGCATGCACCGGTAAAGCTATCGTCAATGGCTCAATCGGGGAAAACCATGATGATAAATGACATTTTTTTCAGACTTGAATAAGGGAAGTACATAAATGAACATGAAATTATATGCAAACAACCTTTTATTCAGTAATAATAGATTAAAATATACAGAAGTATATGGAACTCCAGGTCCTAGAAAGTAGAAACTAATATAGCGCACAGAAGGAAGAAAAAGAAAAGCCCAACTAAGCTCACATATGTGAGTTCAACTATAACATACAACTGTAAGCCTTCATTACCTCCCAAATCATACAAGGAAGACAGAATTCCTTCAAAAAGAAACATGAATACTACAGTATGTCTTGTATCATAAGAAAGGAACTGCAAAAGGGTGAAGTATCAGAAGAGAAGATAAACTGAGCAAACTCAAGGGCTAGTAGTTGCAGGAGGAGGGGACAGGAATGGAATAGAGGGAATTGTTGGAATAGTTGGAATTGTGGGGATTGAAGGCATGCTTGGAAGAGGAGGCAAATTGACCTTTGGGAGTGTAGGAATGGTAGGGATGGTAGGCATGCTAGGAAGTGGAGGCAGTGTTGGCTTAGGTAGTGATGGTTGAGTTGTAGGCAAGGTGGGCAATGTCGGCTGTGGCAGATTTGGAATAGAAGGCATCGGTGGCAGTGTTGGCTTAGGCAGTGTTGGCACCTGGAGGAGATGACGGGCAGCTAGGCTAACATTCATGCTCGAAAATGCCAGAGCAATGAAGAAAGTAAAGATAAAGCTTTTGGAAGAGGCCATCACTGAATTTCAAGATACAACACTTGTGATCAACAGAAATATATGAGTAGAGAATGAACAAGTAAGTTGTTCTACTCGGCTTGTAGGGTAAAGTTTAGGCTGATTGTAGTATTTATAGCAGTACATGAGATCATTATGGTGATTTGGCCACTACTAGTTGGTTGCAAAAATCTGTAAGACACAATTTTGAGGTTTATTGTTAGTTCACCTACTTCTATATTACATTAGTTGACCATTGTTTCTTTAAGAATTCATCTGTTTGGCTATCTAACCACAGTTCTTGGACTAAACAACAAATATTCTAAGTGTCATAATTCAGTTGATCCTTAGTTAAGTTCTATGCTCATAAATCAGTAGGTTACTGCTCTTCTCTAAACTCTCAATTACACAACCCAAGTTGTTAGTTTGCAGCAAGCAACCACGACTTGGAACCCCAGAGTTTCCTTGTTGGCAGTTCGTCTTCTCATCTGCATTTCTTTGAAAAGATGTCACAGGCTCCTTACAGGGGTTTTTGAATATGATTCGGCAAGTTTTTGGGGTTAGGTGAGTTGATATTTCATAATTAATGCCTCCTAATACAACAGGAAAGTCCAAGTGATGGCAGAACAGGCAAATAGTTTTTTTTTCTGTTTTTTTTTTTTTTTAAAAATTACTATAATCCTTTACCAATATTTGCAGCAAGCATTACTTAATGTTGGTCAAGTGCAGGCCACTAGCCAAGTTTGCAATATAAAAAAGAATCATATCCATAATTGCAACCTATAGGTATCCCCAAGAAGATAATCAAAGCAACATTTTCTAGATTTTAATAGAAGATTGTTTGTGTTTCAGGAATGATTAACATGTTAACAGATCATGTGGCAATTCGACAAGTGTTGTTAAGAGGTTGTTCATAAATCAATTGTAAATTTACAGCAACCATAGTCAAACCTAGTTTTAAGTTATTTACTATAAACTGCATGCCATTCGAGCGATGTTTCACATGGTGGAGGTATTTTTTTAAAAGATGCAACTGCGAAAAGACACAAATGAAGACATCAAATTTAAATTTTGAATCTAGTTACCAAATAAGCTACCATAAATTAATGATAACAAACTCATTTTCTTTCGCAGGATCTCTTTTCGGTATGTTCCCGTTACTGGTTTGAACTTGTAGAAACACAAAATCCATACAAAACCAGTTGATCAGCCAGTACTTTTGCAGTAGAGGAACATCAGTTATTATAAATGGTTTGTAATGCGTAGAGTTAGAAGAATGCTTTATGCATCAAAAACCTCTAGTTACAGAAGGTTGCAGCTCTTCTCAAAAAAAGATAAACCAAACCATTAATTTCTTTACATGAAACCTTTAAATTCTGAATTGGATCATTTCCTTGTAAATAAAATATAAATGCATGAACATGTGTACCGTAGGAATATTCACCACAGGATGTATGTATCCGTGAGGAGATCACAACAATCCTTCAGAAATCAACATGGTAATTTATTGTCATTTATGATAGTATCTCTGATACACAATACTTATTCCAACGAAAACACATAAATATATCTGAAGTCTAAACGCACTAACTGTGCTACGACTAAGATTATTTCTACAGGATTATTAACAGACTAGAAGAACCTATTTCCATATCCAAGATTGTATCCATAAGGAGGCGTTCTCGTGCTTGGATTGAAAGGAGTCCCAGGCCTATTTGTATTGAAAGAATTCCCAGTCATGTTTGTATTGAAGGGATCAGTTCCAATCATGTTTGTGTTGAAAGGAGTCATAGTTGTGTTTGTACTGAAAGGAGTCACAGCCATGTTTGGGTTGAATCCTATATTCCTGGTATCAAAGGGAATATTCCCACCAATGCTGGGGTTTGGAGCCCTAAAAGGCTGAGGAGGAGCTGAATTTTGAAGCAGAAACTGCTCGGCTTGCCTGGCTAGATTCTGCTTGAGATCATGTAAAGTTGCCCTCAATTGTTCAAGTTGTGCCAAGTCAAGATCCTGAATAGGATTCTCCCACCAGTTCTGACTCTGACTAGCTTTCATCGATTTGTCTAACTCTTCACCTCTCTTCTTTTCCATTTCTAGTTGGTTGAGCCCCTAGTGAATCATTTATTAGTTAAAACGTATTTTGGTTTTCTAATG
Organism: Dovyalis caffra; assembly: GCA_963924115.1. Lineage (NCBI taxonomy): Eukaryota > Viridiplantae > Streptophyta > Magnoliopsida > Malpighiales > Salicaceae > Dovyalis > Dovyalis caffra. Next base: position 5,254,683 of record CAWUPB010001195.1, read on the forward strand.
AAAGCAAACAGATGGTGCAAAAAATTCCAATTAAAATTCTTTAAAAATGCAACCCAAAAAAAGAGAGGAAATTATCGCAATATCTTCTGCATATAAAAGAAGAGACAAATACACTTTCAAAATTCTTGCCACTTGGTACCTGAGTGAGCTGCATGTTGAGTTCACAGATCCTAGCATTGCGATGAGCCTCAATAAGATGAGAAGCACCTGAATTTTGGGGAATATTTCCCGAGGAAAAACGTTGCACCACCTTTTCGACAGAAGGGTGGCCAAAAGAGTAGACCTTCTTGCCAGGCGAGAACACAATGACGGTGACTTCAACGCCACAAAGAGTTGAAAGCTCACTAGCCTTCTTGAAAAGGCCAGATCTACGCTTTGAGAAGGTTACCATTAGATTGTTGTTGTTTGGTATTTTGACCATCTCCAACTTTTGGCGACCCTTACTGTTTCTAACCATGGTTAATCAACAAAAAGAAGGGCCTCACCAAGAAAAAAGAGATAAATATCTTCAGAACAGTATACATAGAGAAGAAAAGGTTCACAATTTATACAGGTTTCAGGGCTTGAATTCAAGAGTAAAAGTCGTAAAAAATGACTGCATTCTTGGTGGAAATTCGACAGTGCTTTGCTTTCATTTATTAGCTTTCTAGTTTTGGGGGTGGGTTCAGAATCCCCTGAGGACTGATATATATGGTATGCTCATTCGGCGTCATCAATGTCTAGAACCAATTTTGTTGGTTACACCATTCTCCGATTCACCAACGATGAGATACGTTGAGGAAATCTCTTGGAAACATCCTTCTCCAAATCCTGCCTCTTTTGTCATTCTGTGATGAGAAGGTGAAATGGTTAGTCAGCAATTGAAAATCTTGGATAAACTAAATCCCTTGTTAGGACTTACTGATAAACGATTCTCTACGAGTTGTTAGGAAGCAGAATTTATAGGCATATCTACCGTCGTGTTTTTATACACTAAACTTGCAGCTATTTGACATTGTTTCCTCTTATATGAGTATAGCAGAATCCAGAATCTGATATAACTGCAAAGCAAAATTTGACATTTCTATATAGCATGAAACGTCTTCCTGTTTAAGTTTGCTGATTGAACACATTTTCCTTTGTGATTTCATATAGAATTAGAAAACTTATTACATATGCCAAGATGATGATGAAAAAAAAAAAAAGGGCTTAACAATGAACTTATTGTGTAATTTTCACTAGATTGCAATTAAATTTTGCTTTAAAGACTCCAATATTTTTCCCTCCACCAAAATCATTTTAATTGTAATATTTGCATCATACATATTATTAATTCTTCAAAACATTATTAATTTCCTATTCGAGAGACCATCCTTATCCTATCTTTGTGTCATAAAGTTTTATAAAATGCAAATCCAGAAAAAGAAATCTTTGATATATTTGGCTAGTGTTTTACTGTAGTAGGGTGTGCATTTTGCCACCAACATGGACATTCAAATTCATTGCATCACACACATTGAAGACTTTTAGAGACAAACTAAAATTCAGAAAAAATAATACAATGATCATATATCTCAAAATAAAAGCTTAAAAATACAAAGTATTGTCAAAATACAGTATAAAGTGTATATATATATATATATATATATATATATAAAACAGAGCTGAAACAAATTGTCAACACCCCAATAATTCTCCAAGGACACACGAAAGGAAGAATTATGCCATCGAATAGCATGAAACTACACTAGTGTACGTGTCTATGCCAAATCAAAGCGGCACTAATGGTACATACAATACAAGCCCTTGCTGCAAGGAATAGAATGACGAAACTCAAGGGCTAGTGGTAGCAGGTGGTGGGGAGAGGAGTGGAATGGAGGGAATTGTAGTTGGGATTGGAATTGTGGGGATTGTGGGCATGCTTGGAAGTGGAGGCAAGGTCACCTTGGGGGCAGCAGGCAATGTTGGCAGACTGGGAAGTGGAGGCAATGCGACCTTGGGGACAACAGGCATGGTTGGCATTGTTGGCAGGCTCGGAAGTGGAGCCAAAGTGGGCTTAGGCAGTGAAGGTTGAGTAGTTGGCAAGGTTGGTAATGTGGGCTGTGGAAGTGTCGGTATAGAAGGCAATGGTGGTTTAGGCAAATTCGCCAATTGCTGAAGATGACGAGCAGCTTCCCCACCCGAAAATGATAAAAGAACGAAGAGTGCTACGATAAAACAGTTGAAACTTGCCATCTTGCTAGATTTTCAAGGCCTTACAAGACTATGTTATGAAGAACTGTATGAGATTCTGTACTGTGACATAGCAGGGCTGGTCTTGGGGTTTTTATAGATGGAGATGAAAAGGGAAGATCTCTCTTGAATGGTTGGTGTAGTTGAGAAAACAGGACAGCTCTTTTTAGTTCAGTTTTTGTTAGTTCACCTTCTTATCTATATACATTGAAAAGAGTATCATGTGTTGATTGTTATTGACTGTCTATGTTTTTCTTTGCTGGATTAAAAAACTTGAAATTCCTCTAATCTATCCTCCATCTTTTGTTAATTGGTTGTTGACCAGTAATCAAGTTACGTTTTAGAATAATTTTGTTGTCCAGAAAATGTTGGCAAATTAAAAAAATAAAAAGTTGAGTTATTTGTTTGGTTATATCTAGTTTCTTCTTCACAGAAACAATCAATCTTTGAAACTGTAAAAAAACCAGAAAGATTACAAGAGAACATTTTAGCCAATGGAGTCTTAGGGCAAAAGCATCAATCACAAAGTTGTATGCGATAGGATTTGACCTAGAATGGCTAAGGCCAGACTAGAACAACTTGAATATTTTACAAAAGATATACACAAGTTGGTCAATTGGATAAAGAATATCAATCTTAGGTATCAGATAAACATAGCTAAATGGGTTTATCCATTTGTGGAAGATAAAAACATAACTTGAATATTCTTCAAATGGCCCAACGTTAGGCCTTTTTTTAGAAAAAAATTAAATTACTGTAGGAGTTAATGACTAAGCAACAAGGAAAATATTTCACAAAATTTACTAAAGAAGAGAAATTTACAAAAAGGGCCATCTGTTTTGAGTTCTTACGACATGCAGTATATGGAGGACAGAAGTGAGATGATGATTTTCAACTGAAATGCCATGAGCAACAATCTTATCTTTTCTGCTTGAAAGATGATTGCCCATATCCATGTTGGACCGAAAATTAGAATCAACTCTCACTGCCAAAATAATTATAAACCGTTGCTAATTGTCGAAAAACTATCCCTAAAATTAATTAGCGACGGTTTCTTAAGACCGTCGCTAACTTTGTGATGGGAAAACTATCGTTAATATTGAAAAAAATCGTTACTAATTTTCGACAAATCAGCAATTTTTTTTTTAAAATCAATGCCAAATCTATTGCAAAATTTGGACAATTTAGCAACCATATTTCAAAATCGTCGCTAAAATTGTTAGCTCCTAATTTTTGCTTTCCTTTATTATCATGATTAAAAAGAAAAAAAAGAAGAAAAAAATAGAAAAGAAAAAAGAGAGCAATTAGAATAATCTAGCTTAGATTAATTCTAAAAAAAGGGGGGTTTAATTAAAAAATAAAAAGTTTGGAAATAAAAAAGAGACAATTGAGGGCATAATTAAAAAAGTCAAAGCTTCAAATCCTTTAATTAAAATAAGAAGTGGTACAATTCGAACTAATTAAAATAAGAGTCCAAATCATTGGCAATGGGAGGCTTAAATTAAAAAAAAAAAAATTGAACCCAAATAAATGCATGGAAGAAAACCAAGGACAAAATTGGATTTTTGCCAAAAAAAAAAAAACCTACATATAAAAACTCCTATGCATTTGTGTATATGAGACACTATTGATCATCACCTAAAACAAGAAACCCTTTCAACCTCTCTCTCGCCGACCGCAATCGTTTCTTTTGTCCACTCCAATCTCTCTCTCGTCGATTCCCATCTCTCGCCTTACGCCCAAGACACCGCCCCCCACACGCCCGCCAGCCCTCCACTTCAGCCAACAACTCTAGCCTCTTCATAACCCACGAGTCCTTTCACTAGCCTCCACATTCGTGTCGGCCCTCACTCCGGTCGTATCGCTAGCCTTCCTCACCCCACCCGACGCCATATCGGCTCTCACACACTACCCACACAACCCTTTTACTAGCCAACACCCATAGCCTCCCTAACTTAAGCTTCCACTAGCCCCACATGTCTCTCACCCCACGACTCGTTACCCATACCATAGGCCATCACACACATTAAGCTCCACTCATGCTCAAGCTCATTACACTTCCAGTTCATTTAGGCCAACTAGCTCAAAACACACCATGAAGGCCACCTATTCTAGCCTCCTTCCTACATCTAAAACACACCATAACAACCAACCTTTCAACCTCGAAACACACAACAAAGCCCCCTAAAGTTGACTCAAAACACACCCTAAAACAACCCTTATTCCGGACCTCCTAACATGCCATAACAACCCCTTCCATAAGCCATACATAAACACCGCCGACCCTCTTCCACATGGCCACCCTCCAGCCCTCACACCAACGTCCGAAACACACCATAATAGCCCTTTTAAACTCAGCTCGAAATACAAGCAACAAAACCCTATAAAAAAAAAAAGAAAAACAAAGAGGAAAGAACTCGAAAAAAAGGACCTTTTGTTGTGGTTTTGTTGTTGTTTTGGTTGATTTGTTTTAATAGAAAACACATTTCGATGAGTTTTTGGTCACTCTAATAGGACCCGTAACGCATGTTACCAATAAATAATCGCCCTCATTTCCCAGCTAATCAAATATTCAATTATCATCGCGAACGAAGAGAGTAAGACTAACTCTAAATCAAACATAAGAATCATTGGATTTTTAAGTAAAAAAAGTCCAAAACTACTATACTTTTAAAATATAATTGGTGTTTGCTTTTTTTGGATGATTGATTGATTGTGGTTTGCAATATGGAATTAAAGGGGATGATGTTATTTAGAGTTATTTTTTATTTTTTATTTTTATATATTTTTTTCCTCGTTTCTATTTTTAATTTATGTTTTTCCTTTCCTATCCTTTTGGTTCCTTGTTAGATCAAAATAAGCGACCAGTAGCTTTTTCCTTATATGATGAAGTCACTAGAGGGTTTCAACATAATTTTTTATTTAATTGTTTATTTATTTGAAAAAAAGATGTTGGTAGCTTTCCACTTGTATAACGAAGTCAGTTGGAGGATCTCGAAATATTTTTGTTTATTTGTTTACTTGTTTGAAAAGAAACCACCGGTAGCTTCTCACTTATGCGATAAAATTGTCGAAGGATTTTGAAATATTTTTGTTTAATTATTTGCTTATTTGAAAAGAAGCTACCGATAGCTTTCCATTTATGTGAAGAAGTCGTCGGAGGGTTTCGAAATAATTTTTATTTGATGTATGCTTTTTGAAACGAAGCTACTCGTAACATCTCACTTATCCGATGAAGTCACTCTAGATTTTTGAAACAGCTTATTTGCTCCTCGCTTGAATGACATGAAGTTGTTGGTGACATCCCACTTTTATAACAAAGTTATCGATAACTTTTTAAATACTTGATGCGAAGTTGGTGACTTCCTACTTGTGTAAGTGAAGTTGCTCGGTGACTCGTAACTCATGCCAATAAAGGGCTATTTATCTTTAAAAACTCATATGTTTTTCAATAATAAGTCGTGTTCACTAATGATTAGTCAAAATTTTAATTTTTTTTAACTTTTTTCTCATTTGGGTAGGTCGTATTGGCTTTGGATCGACTCGAATGTCCAAACTATCTTGTTTCATATCTAAACCATCTCATCCTATATTTTTACCAAATAAATTCATTTGAATAGGTATAGAAGTATAATAGAATAAAAAACTAAAATTTTATATTCATAGATAAATAATGCGACCTACCTTAGGTAGGATAGGATGGTGGTGACATTATGTCTTCCCCATATGTAATCGACCTCTTATCTAGATATCCATATAGATTAGTATATTTAGAGCTTTCTAGTTCTCTCCGATTAGCTAAGTGGTTACTCTTTTGTTTTGGCATGTTCCCCTTTAGCGGTAGGCCAATGTCGACGGAATTGACAACTCCACTAGGGACCATGCTATGCTAGAGTCAAGCTTTGAATGTCCGTGTTTATAAATCTTTAGTTTTGTTATGCCTTTATGTCTATTTGTTTTGATTGAGTGATTTTCGTTTAATTGTTTATCTCGTTTTCGTGTTATGGGAACATATTTGTATATGTATGTGTTGTTTTTTTACAACTTTGGTTGTTTAATTTTTAGCATTTTATTTCATACATTTGAGACTCGGATATGGAGTTGTGCTCCACACACTATACTTTGCAATTTTAATTGTCATTCGCATTCATCTTAAGATATAGGGAGTTAGTAGTAGTGCCTCAATGGGTTTCACCCTAAGTAAACACTTATGAAACCTCAAGCCTTCTTGTTAGCCGCCATTAGTGATAGGCAATCGATGATTAAAAAAATAGAAAAGAAAAAAGAGTGCAATTAGAATAATCTAGCTTAGATTAATTCTAAAAAGAGGGGTTTAATTAAAAAATAAAAAAGTTTCAAAATAATAAAAGAGACAATTGAGGGCATAATTAAAAAAAGTCAAAGCTTCAAATCATTGAATTAAAATAAGGAGGGGGACAATTGAAACTAAGTAAAATAAAAGTCCCAATTATTGGCAATATGAGGCTTAAATTTAAAAAAAAATTGAGCCTAAATAAATGTATGGAAGAAAACGAGACAAAATTGGATTTTTTTCCAAAAAACGTATATATATCAACTCCCATGCATTTGTTTATACGAGACAATATTCATCATGACCTAAAATAAGAAACCCTTCCAACCTCCCTCTCATCGATCGTAACCCTCTCTCTCGCTCACTTCGGTTTCTCTCTTATCAATTCCCTTCTTTGCCTCATGTCTAGCACACCAGCCTCGACACCAAGCTTCCACATGCCTACTAGCCTCTATTCTAGCCAACAACTCCAACCTCTTCACGACTTACAGATCCTCTCGCCAATCTTTATATGCTTGCTAACCCTTACTCTAGCCGAGTATCATCGACCTTCCTCACACTAGCTAGCGCCACGAGCAGTTCTCACATACTACCCACACAACTTTTTCACCAGCCTATTGCCCATGGCCTCCGTTGCCTAAGCTTCCTTTCGCCTCACATGTCTTTCACCCCATAGATCGTAGCCCACACCATAACTCACCACACACATTACGCCCCACTCATGCCAAAGCTCACCGCACTTCCAGTCCACTCACACCAACTAGCCCAAAACACACCATAAAAGCCACCCACTCTAGCCTTCTTCCCACGTCCAACACACACCATAACAACCAGCCTCTCAACCCTAAAACACACACCAAAGCTCCCCAAAGTTGACCTTAAACACACCCCAAAATAACCCCATTCCAAACCCCCTAACATACCACAACAACCCCTTCCATAAACCATACACACACGCACAAACTACCAACCATCTTCCACACGACCACTCTCTAGCCCCTACACTTACGTCCGAAACACACCACAACGACCTCTCCGAACTCAACTCGAAACACAACCATAAAACCCTATAAAAAAAGGAAAAAAAGAGGAAAATGAACCGAAACAAAAACAACCTTTAGCTGTGGTTTTGTTGCTATATTATTTGATTTGTTTTGATAGGAAACGTATTTCGGAGGAGTTTTTGATCACTCTAGCAAGATCGGTAATGCATGTTACTAATAAATAATCGCTCTCTTTTCCTAGCTAATCGAATATTCAATTATCATCAAGAATGAAGAGAGTAAGACTAACTCCAAACCGGACATCAAAATCATAGGATTTTTGGATAAAAAAAAGTCTAAAACTACTACACTTTTAAATATAATTGGTGTTTACTTTTGTTTAGTGATTGATTGATTATGGTTTGCAATATGGAATTAAAGAGGATGATGCTATTTGGAATTATTTTGTATGTTTTTTTTTGTTTTATATTTTATATTTTCTTGTTTCGTTTTTAATTTCGTTTTTCCTTTCCTATGTTTTTGTTCCTTGTTGCATTAAAATAAGCTATCGATAGTTTTTCATTTATGTGATGAAGTTGCTGGAGGGTTTTAAAATATTTTTATATAATTGTTTGCTTGTTTGAAAAGAAGCCGTCGATAGCTTTCTAGTTATATGACGAAGTCATCGGAGGGTCTCAAAATATTTTTATTTATTTGTTTGCTTATTTGAAAAGAAGTCGCCGTTAGCTTCTTACTTATGTGATGAAGTCGTCGGAGGGTTCGAAATATTTTTGTTTAATTATTTGCTTATTTGAAAAGAAACCATTGGTAGCTTTTCATTTATGTGACAAAGCCTCCGGAGGGTTTCAAAATAATTTTTATTTAATGTATGCTTTTTGAAACGAAATTGCTTATAGTTTCTCACTTATGTGACAAAGCTCGCTATCGATTTTTGAAATAGTTATTTGCTCCTCGCATGAGCGACATGAAGTTATCGATGACTTTTCATTTTTGTGACAAAGTTATTGGCATTTTCTTAAATACATGACGTGAAGATGTCGGTGACTTCCTACTTGTGTGAGCGAAGTTGTTGGTGACTCCTAGCTCATGTCGGTAAAAGGGTATTTATCTATAAAAAATCATCTAGTTTTTAATAATAGGTCACGTTCGCTAATGATTAGCTAAAATTTTAATTTTTTTTTACCTTTTTCTTATTTGGGTACGACGTATTGGCTTTGGACCGACTTGAACGCCCAAACTACCCCGTTTTATATTTGAACCATCTCGTCTCATTTTTTTTATCAAATAAATTCATTTAAATTGGCATAGAACTATAACGAATTAAAAACTTTATTTTTATATTCATAAACAAACAATACATCCTACCTTAGGTAGGATAAGAGAGTGATGATGTGATGTCTTCTCCATACGTAATCAATCCCTTATCCGGATATCCATGTAGACCAAGTATAAAGTTCTTTCGATTAGCTAGGTGGCGACTCCTTTGTTTCGACTTGTTCCTCCTTTAGCGGTAGGTTGAAGTTGACAAAAATCATCATAAATTGTCTAGAATTAACGATGATTTTAGTGATTGTTTTTTAGGATGGTTGCTAAAGTGTGATTTAGCGATGGTCACAAACCGTTGCTAAATCTGTTTGATTTTTTTTTAAAATTTGTAATTTTTATTTCATCGCTTAGTAGAGAAATTTAAGCTACTCCAATTTAAGAACTAAAAAAAATGCTATAAATTAAATTTTTACATATTATGAAACCATAATAATATATAAAATTCGACAAAGTGAAATACATATTAAAACATCAAATTATGAAATAATTTTAAAGTTTGTTAATATTTCAAAAAAAAAACATAAAAGCTAGAAGTAATCAATACGGTCGTCGATCGGAGGATCGATGAAGGAACTGCCTCTCTACATATTCAGCGAGTATCTACTCGCATTATAGCGTGCTTAGTCTCGAGTATACTTGTTGTAACTCATTAGTAATATCTAGGAGCGATGATATAATACCCTCTAGTTTCTCAATCTTTTCGCTTATCCGAATTATGAGCCTCCATTTCCTTTTGCTGCACTTCAATATCGACATGGAACCACGAAGTGATCGAACTAGAGGATGTACCGACATTAGAGTAATAATGAGAGGTTTATGACCCGAGTCCTTACATCCTTTTCCTCTTACTATCTCCTCCTCCAATAGCCTTCTTAAAAATCTCATTCATGTCGATATCAAGTGATGAAGTCCCTTTGTCTATCAACTAGCAACCTCCTCCTTAAATATTTTTTCCATGGCCTCCTACAAAATTGCATAAATTTTAATATAAATAGGTATGTCAATAAGTTATGTAAAAGTAAAATACGTATAAAGCAATCTTACAAAATAATTACTTACTCCAAGAATTCTTGCTCGCCGATCGATGAATACGTATTGATTATCAACCTTTTCCTTATGAATTCTCAAGAAAACCTTTTGAGCATTGGGTTCACGACCTAACTCATTATGCTCGAAACAAATATACTTAAATGTATAATTAATTACATTGAAATAGTTATATGTATATGTATATGTATGTATGTATATGTAAGATTTACCATGTGTATTAAGTGCTCCTTATGGGTGATCAAACCCCCGTATGTTTAGATGGACCGACTCCGATGCCACTAGTCTTGCACTTGCAGTTTCGAGCCGCCATCTCGGATTAGGCAATATACTTATATTTTGCCCATTCTTTATGCCATACATCCCATATATTTTGTGAGATAAATGTTGGTTTGGGGTGTTTCTTAACTCGATAAGGAAAGTCGGTATATCATTTTCGTGCCGGACTCTACCATGCTTTCTTTATACCGACTTCGATATTCCGCTAAAAGGCTTCGCAAGAATGTTAAAAATATTCATTAGTACATTTAATTGAACATTCATATTTCTTAATTAAAATATAAAGTCATATAATAACTTAATTAAACTAAAAGCTACCTTAAACTCTTTTTAGTATAAATCTTTAGTTTCTAGACTAATTTTTTTCTATGTCGATTCGGATATCGAAGGATCATGCATCTTATGGAGGTGCGGAACAAAATAAAAAATTTTCTCTATCTAAAGTGCCCGAGATTATATCGTTGAATCACCTAACCATATATTCATGAATTAAAAAAATAAATAAAGAATTATCTTTTATAGTATAGATTTAAACCTTTGCGAAATAAGTCGTCTAAGTGTCCGGCCTCTATCGATAGTCCACGCAGATCCAAGCACCATACAAGAAGCACTCACAATTGGTAGAGTGCTGGCTCCACCTTTTCCGACTTGTTTAGTGTTTTATTTTAGAAATTTAATTAGGATAACTTTATGACAACCTAAAGAGAAAGAGGGAAGGTGGTGTATGCTAAGGTTAGGGAGAAAAAAATTTTCTCTTTATTTTTCATGACAAGTTGTGTGCCTTAGAATTTTTTTTTCTTTTATGCCATTTTTCTCTCTTCTCAAAACTTTCTTATTGCCACATCTCTCCTCCTATTTACAGGGAGAGAGTTTCCTTATCCTCTAAGGATAAGGAGGGGAGACAACTAGTCGTAATTGGAATCTTGTTTGTTGCTTCTTAATCCTTTAAGGATTATGAGTTATTTTATATGTGAGCTTTTTGATCTTATTTTTAAAACATTCATCCTTATCCAATAAGGTTCATATTTATCCTCCCATCAAAATATCTTTCGAGCTTTTAATTAAACCTACTAGCCCAAACTATTTTGGCCCAATTAATTAATTTAGACTATCTAAATAAATTAAGATAATTTTAGGTGGCCCACATTAGGAAGCAATTTTCTAAAATACCCCTAAACCTAAATTAGGAAACTAATTTCTTTTTAGTTTATTTATTTTCAAATTTTTAATTGAATTCCAAATTAGAAAATTGATTTCTAAAATAGAAAACTTTTAATTTTAGGAAACTTTTCATTTTCAATTTTTTTTTCAAAATAGGAAACTTTCAAATTGAAAACTTTTTCCAATATCCTTGCTTCTCTTTTATTATGTGAATGCTTAAACTTGTGTGTGTGACTCAATAGGCTCTTAGATATATTAGCAATGTATCAAGAATAAAAGACATTCTTTTATCTATTGAAACATAAATCAAGATTTTGGCTTTTAGCAAGGCATCATGACTACCTAATTTTCTAAAAGGATTATTTAATCCGTAATTACTTTTCACAAGCATGATTATCATACAATTCGAGTCCTCATGTCGGTTTATCATAGTGTGATCTCGAACTTAGTTATTAGTTTTATTCAATCACGATCACATAAGTTTGTTTTGATTCCCAAATGCCTTAACTATTAGAGTAAACCAACTATATTTTATTAGTATACTCTTACCGTGACCATAGGTTTCTTGAGCATACATTCATCAAAGTGCAATGTGATAACTCTTTTAGCATACAAGGAATGACATGTCCTATTTTATTCATTCACATACCTTTATTAGATTCCTAGTGCACTCAATGAATCGCTCATGTGCAATCCTTTATTGGGTTCATCAAAACAAGTGTCGAAGTATATAAATCCTCCAATGAGATAACTATGTTGACTTTAAATCTAAGGACCAGTTGTACTCATCTCGTATGAGATTCCCATAGACTAAGCCAAATGAGTTCTCATGGAGAGTTAAGTTAAGTGATATATTCTTTAACATAAATCACATAAGTACTTGTTTTGGCATTATCATATCAATAGGTGTGAGATCTCCTACTGCTATCATACAGCATGAGTATAATACTTATAAGTCTATCTCGCATATAGTCAATATCCATTCTTGACAATGCTACGAATTGAGACATTTAATGATATCATTTATAAGCATCAATGTTTATCTCATATTTTTTAATCAATCACTAATGTAAATGCATATCATATGGACTTTTATCTAATTCTATTTAATAAATAAATATAAGACATAAGAATTTATAGAAAGAATTTTTTGTTATTGATAAACTAAATGATGAAATAATATAATAACTCAAACTCATCCAAACATGGTTGGATCTCGGGGCACCTATACTAACAATCTCCCACTTACACTAGAGCCAACTAGTCATGTCCTTTAATCTCGACGATCGAGCAAGGGACTCATATTTTAGCCGTGATAAAGGCTTAGTCAAGGGATCAACTATGTTGTTGTCGGTATGAACCTTTTCTATCCTTATGTCATTGGGATCGATAATCTTTGCAATCGGATGGTAGCATCACGATACATGCTTGGATCGTTGATGAGACCTTCGTTCCTTATCTCGCGTTATAGATCTTTTGTAGTTGGCCATCAAGCTATATGATGTTGGAATAAATCTTTTTTTTTCATACTAAACCTTTTAATATCATGTCAATGTATCTCGCCTTAGGAGACCTCTCACATTCTAAGTGATATATCTATATAAATCTCAACTCTTAGAATGTAGGCTACCCTCCTATGTCATAATTAGAAAAATTCCTTTTATTTATATCTCAATCTATTATAATCATGTTTAAAGATGAGAAGTAGTTTTTTTAATTTTTTTATGTAGAATAATCATGACTAGTAGGCTCTTACTAACCTTTTATATAACTATGGTTTATCTTTATTTTTGTGAAAATATTAAACTCTTTGATTAGTTTACCAAAACATTGATTCTCATTCCTAGAGGTATGCTTAAGTCCATAAATGGACCTTTGCGTCTTACAAATCTTATTTACATGTTCTTTAGAACCATCGGGATTGGTTTATGTAAGAATAGGGTGTGTTTTATATTAGTGCAGGCTAATTGTCTTTGAGATATTTTTCTAAGTAATTTTTTTGGAGAGCTTATTAGATTTTGATGTAAATAGTAACAATTGTTTCTAGTGTGGTAATAGAATTTTGATTTCACAATTAAGATTTCATTTAAATGAGAGACCGAGAGGCGTTTTTCTAGAGTGATTTTAACATTTCCTTACTAATTTATTAATTGAAGTTTTTGTGGAGTAGGTAATTCGAACTATTTTTTTTATCGGGATTGGTTCATGTAAGAATAGGGTGTGTTTTATAGTAGAGAGTGTGCTAATTGTCTTTGAGATATTTTTCTAGATAGGTTTATTGGAGAGATTATTAGATTTTGCTATAAATAGTAACAATTTTTTTTAGTGTGATAATAGAATTTTGAATTCACAATTAAGATTTCATTTAAGTGAGAGACCGAGAGGTGTTTTTCTAAAGTGATTTTAACATTTCCTTACTAATTTATTTATTGAAGTTTTTGTGGAGTAACTAATTCGAACCATTTTTTTATCGGGATTGGTTCATGTAAGAATAAGGTGTGTTTTATATTAGTGAAGGCTAATTGTCTTTGAGATATTTTTCTAGGTAAGTTTTTTGGAGAGATTATTAGATTTTACTATAAATAGTAACAATTGCTTCTAGTGTGATAATAGAATTTTGAATTCACAAAGTAAGATTTCATTTAAGTGAGCAACTAAGAGGCATTTTTCTAGAGTGATTTTAATATTTCCTTACTAATTTATTAATTGAAGCTTTTGTGGAGTAAGTAATTCGAACCATTTTTTGTTAGGAAAAACCTATCAATGTATTTTTATGTATTGTATCATTTATCCATCACACTCTTCTATAAAAATTCAATCAATTATAACTATTACTTTGTTTCTATTATTTAATTATTTTTAGATTTCAATCTTAGTACAAGTGGTTTGCCTCGATATTGTATCTCGCTAGTGCGGATGTCCCGGTTGTCTATAGATCGGCCCACTAGCTAGGACTCCGGTGTCCCTCCCATCGAGCCTCAAGAGGAAGATATGGAATTAGATGATCGGGATGACGATCGGGAGTGACATTTCATTTTTGTTATATTTTTTTCCTTACATACTAACAAATATTTTTTTTGTTAATATTAATTTAAATTTAATTTATCATATTTAAATTTTAATAAAAAATTAAAATTTTTATAATATATTTTTGTTCTAATTAATTGTTAGTTACTAATGAGAAAATCACAAATTTAAAAACTAACGAAAAAATTTTATCAATTTCAAAAAAATAATAACAATAAATTTAGAGATGGATTAGAGACGGATTAGTGTTGGAATTTTTTTACATTTAGTGATGAAAATTAGTGAAAAAACATTGATCGTTGATTAGCAACGGATTTAGTGATGGAACAACGATGCATTATTTGGTGGGAAGACGGTTTTGGTGACCAATTAGCGATGGAATATAGAGATTTAGCGACGTAAAAACTATCGTTGAAAAAATTCAAAAGCTGGCTGGTCCCACCATTAGTCATTCTAACGACTACATTGGAATGTTATTGAAATCATAGGGATTAGAATATAAATTACTCTTTTCTTTTCTTATTACAAATTGAGTTGAAGAATGAGCGGTTAAACTTTGATGGGATAATTTATTATAAGTACGTTAAGTTATCAAATATATAAATTTTAATTTTTTTTAATTAAGTATATTAATTTTTTTAAAATTATCAATCAAATATTTTTCTCAAACTTTCGTTAATTGCTCAATTATCTAAGTGATTAAAAGTAATGCTAGCTTTTAGGAGAATCTACTCTCTCTCTCTCTCCCTCTCTCTTGTTTTTTTTTATTTTTTATTTTTTTCACACTCAATTATACTCGTTCGTTCATCACTAGGGTTAGCGACAAGTATTTTAGTGATTGCTTTTTTTCTTTTTGTAAATTCGTCATTAAACACTTTTGGCGATGGATTTACATTTAATAGTAATGGATTTTTTTGTCACTAAATGGCGTTTTTCTTGTAGTGACTGCGTAGTATTCCTATTAGTTGAAAGTTTTTATTTAATATGATAGGCTATATTCTAAAAGATCATGCCTGCTATTTATTTATTTCTTATTACAATATATAGAGGTTGGATCCTGAGACCTCTTGTAAGGAAACAAAGACATGGATATCCGGAATGAATTAATTGGCTAATTATTATAGGTCCATCATTTAAAAGCATTACCAGTATGCCTAGCTACAAAGGTGCATGCATGTAGAATTTGGCCTTGTCCACAAAGAAGAGAGAAACTTGTTGTCTCGATGATACTAAATTCTGTATTGATAATGGTGATAAATTCCAGCTATATAAAGCATTGAGAAACTTTAAAAATAAGGTTGACAACATAGAATTCTTCTTAATTTCCCTGTCTTATGCGTTCTTATTTTTATGTTTTGGAATAATGTTATTAGTCCATTCTCTTAATGCCAGACAGCTAATTAAAGAATCATTAACTGACATAAACCCGAAAAGGATCAGCCTTTGTTACTATGTACCTATAGAAGACTGTCCATATCATATTTTCACTTCTTATGCTGCATCTGACAATATCATTAATTAGATTCATCAAGTTCTGATATATTTCCTGTTTTTCATGTACCTTAAAGTGGAATTTCATCCCTTGACTTTTGATGATTATGGAAATAATTAAGAAAAGAAAGAGATGTACTAAGTAAATGTTAAAGTTCATATATAAGATACAAGGAGACAAATGAAAACAGGAATCAACAATGCTCAGATGATTAACAAAAAAAAAAAAAAAAAACCACACGCACACAATTCCTCACTCTACTCCATAAAGCAGTATAAGAACCAATCATTCAGAGGATATTTCTGACATGACAACTTAATAATCAAACTCAAAATGAACCTAGTTTCCAGCTGGTGGTGGGGAAAGGAATGGAAGAGAGGGAATTGTAGTTGGGATAGGGATAGTGGGAATTGAAGGCATGCTTGGAAGTGGAGGCATGGTGACTTTGGGTAGACCAGGCATTGTTGGCAGGCTAGGAAGGGGAGGCTGTGTGGTTGGCAAAGTTGGCAATGTAGGCTGTGGCAGTGTTGGTATAGAAGGCATTGGTGGCAATGTTGGTTTAGGCAAATTCGGCACAGAAGGTAAAGAGGGCAATTGCTGAAGATGACGAGCTGCCTCGCCACCTGAAAGTGACAAAGCGATGAAGAGAGCTAAGATAAAACAGTTGAAACTTGCCATCTTGATGCTAAGTTTTAAGTCTTGAAAGAGACTATATGAACTAGAGAAATAAGTAAACAAAGAGCTGTAAAAGATTGCTTGTTATGAACGGGACTCGCAATGGGTTTATATAGATGGAGATGTAGGAGAGACCTATTTGTGATCGGTCATAGATGGTTGGTTTAGTTTGTAGAGCAGACAGTCAATTTGAGTTTTGTTATAGGTGGGTCACCTTCTTATCCATCTTTCATTGAAAAAAATATCATGTCTTTTTCTTTTGTTTTTTCTTGTTGTTATAGTTGTTTTGACTTCTCTTCTTTTCATTTTTCACTCATGCAGGCTTCAAAATTGTATTGTTGGCCAATCAAACTATTGAGTATTTGTTTGGAAATCTAGTTTTTAGTTCAGAGGAACAACTAAGCCCACTTTAGATTCGATGTTTTAGCTAATCTTTCTGCTACCGCAGAACTATGTGGTAAGAATAAGTAACTAAACTGGCTACGGCCAGTCTACAGGAATAACTTGAATATTCCTAGCAAGCCCAAGTTGAGGACTTCAGAAATGCACAAGGGGGTTGTTTCTCTTTTTTATTGAGGTCTCTAACCTATGCAGAAAAGATTTAGTTTTGCAGCTTAAATCAATTAAGAACCACAGCAAGAAAATAAATCGAATGACTGGAGACATGTCGATCTGCAGAAGACCACATCTTTTTCTGAAACAAGAATTAAGCAACAGATGGCTTCTTGTTCTTTGGCCAAAAAAGAGGTCTCTAGTTGAGCACAACAAGAGAAAGAAACTTATTGATGCTGATATCTGTATCATGTTGAGGTGGGGACAAAATGCCAAATTTGGTGAACATAAAAAGAAAATTGTTGATGTATGTATGCAAACCTTGGTGGCCCATTGACCTGAAAAGGATTTGCCTACGTGCTTTTGCAAAAATGCCTGTAGGATTTCTTTTTATTCTGCATTCATGACCATAAAATTTTGGTACGGAAATGGTGTATTTATAAGCTCATAATGTATATCCATGTCTCTTTCTCGTGTCATTATTTTCAATGAAGCATGAAGTTCTTCTAATCGGATTCCACAAAAATTCTGCATAAATACAGGTCTTCAGATTCTGCAGAATATTCTGGTGATAGCTATGACTTTCTGGTTATTTCAGAACAGAATTTTAGTTATGGCCTATAATTCTGAGGCATGTTTCAAGAAATAATACGAACTTTAAATTACAATTTATGATCCGCAATCCGAAAAACTTCAACAGCAACCATATCATGCTCAAATTAACGTTATAAAGATAATTATCAATTTTCTGCTATTGATCTACTGAAATGATGTATTAAAATTATCAAATATATCAATAGGTTTTCTACTGCCAAATAAATATAATTCATTATTTAATAGAGGTGTTAAAGAGAGAAAGGAGTAATGTAGCAATCAAATGTGGAAACAAACTACAATCAGTCATTGAAAATCATCAAACCATTTAGTTTTTCACTTCTGAAATGGAGCATTTCCCTGTTTTGGAAATGATGTTATTAGTTCGTCTTCCTAAGGCTGCACTAGATGAATCATGAACCCGAGAAGGATCGGCCTAAGTGCCTGTGGAAGACTTTCCATATGATGGTACTGCTTATGATGGATTTGCTAATATCATTAGATTCATCCAGTGCTCAAAGTATTACCTTTTATCATGGATCTTGTAGTAGAATTTCATCTCCTGATTTTTGTTGATTATTTTCTAAAATAATTTTCGTTGAATGGGATTTTAAAGCTTTTTTATAATCATTTTGACCTTGAGTTTAACAAGATACTTTGTTTTCTTATCCACGGGAATAATTTAAAAGAAAAGAGAGAAGAAAGTACTGATCAAATGTGAAAGTTCAAGTATATATAACGTACTTATCAAATGTGAAAGTTCATATCTATATATATATATAAGATGACACCAGGAAACAAATTAATACAGGAGCCAACAATGCTCAAATGAATGAAAACAAGCAACAGAATTCTTCACACTACTCCACAGGGAGTACAAGACCAAGCACTCAAAAGATATCTCTGACATGACACCTTAATCATCAAACTCAAAATAAGCCTAGTTTCCAGCTGGTGGTGGGGAGAGGAATGGAATAGAGGGAATTGTAGTTGGGATAGGGATAGTGGGAATTGAAGGCATGCTTGGAAGTGGAGGCATGGTGACTTTGGGGAGACCAGGCATTGTTGGCAGGCTAGGAAGTGGAGGCTGTGTGGTGGGCAAGGTTGGCAAGGTGGGCTGTGTCAGTGTTGGTATAGAGGGCATTGGTGGCAATGTTGGTTTAGGCAAATTCGGCACAGAAGGTAAAGGGGGAAACTGCAGAAGATGACGAGCTGCCTCACCGCCTGAAAGTGACAAAGCGATGAAGAGAGCTAAGATAAAACAGTTGAAACTTGCCATCTTGATGCTAAGTTTTAAGACCTGAAAAGAACTGTATGAACTAGAGAAATAAGCAAACAAATAACCGTATGAGATTGTTTTTGACAAACCGGGGCTCGTAATATGTTTATATAGACGGAGACGTAGGAGAGATCTATTTATGATCTGCCACATATGGTTGGTTTAGTTTAGAAAGCAGGACAATCATTTTGAGTTTTGTTATTGGTAGGTCACCTTCTTATCCATCTTCCACTGAAAACAAGGCCATGACTTCTTTTTCTTTTTCTTTTTTTTTTGGTTGTTATAGTTGTTGTGACTAGGAGTACGTTTTTTTTGCAGGATTCAAACTTGTATTCTTGGTCAATCAAACTATTGAGTATTTGTTTGGTAATCTAGTTTTAGTTCGGAGAACAACTAAGACCTGAAAATGTTCTTTTCTTACAAAAAAATAAACATTAAATTCAGTGTTTTAGCCAATCTAATGTTTCTGCTATTGCGTAATCACACACAAAATCTTTAATGGCAGCTAAGACCAGTCTACAAGGAGTGTAAAAATAGACAAAGGGGGTTCTTTATTTATTTATTTTTTCATGCAGGATATTAATCTTAAATGGCTTTATCTCTAACCTACATTGTTTGTTCAATCTTTAATGTGCTGAAGGTCTCTAACCATGAGCAAGAGCATGGTATTTATGAGCACAAAATGTATATCTATGCTCTTGCCCATGCCTCTTAGCATGAATGAACAAACCTGAAGTTCTTCTAACCGAATTCAACATAAATTCTGCAGTAATAGCTATAACTTTCTGCAGCAACTGTAAGTTATTAACTAAACTTTATGGTTACTTCCAGAACCGAATTTGAGTTATAGGTTATAACTTTGTGTGGCATGTTACATGAAGTAGTGCAAACTTCATATTACAATCCATATCCCAAAAACTTCCAACAGAGATCATACCATGTCACCTTAACTTTATTAAGATAATCATCAATGTTCTGTTATTGGTCAACTGAAATAATTATATTAAGATTATGAAATTAAATATATGAACAAGTTTTCTACTACCAAACAATTATTATTTTTAACAATTAAAATATTATCAGTGTTGGAAAGATCTAGAGAGGAGTAATGCAGCAATCAAATGTGGGAACAAAGTACAATCATTTGTTGAAAATCATGAAATCATTTATTTCTTTACATGAAACCTTGAAACATATGAAATGGATATTTTCCTTTGTTTATAAAGTATAAATGCATAAACATATGTTTAATAGGAATATGGAAGCCAATATGTATGCACTGATGTGGAGATCACAACAATCCTTCAGAAATCAGCATGGTAATCCATTAGTATCTCTCATACACAATACTTAAAATCCAACCCAAATCATAAATATAATATTGTGGCTAAGCCTTTCTCTTACAACTGAATTATTTAGCTGACTAGAAGAACCCATTTCCATATCCAAGAATACCATTTCCATATCCAAGATTCCCATTTCCATATCCAGGATTATAGCCATAAGGAGCCACAGACATGTTTGAGTTGTAAGGAAGGGGAGGACTGGTCATGTTTGTGTTTGTGTTTGTGTTGAGAGGAGCCATGGCCATATTGTTTGTGTTGAACCCAGATCTCCAGTTATCGAAAGGAAGAATCCCATTAGAACTGGTGTTTTGTGTCATTAAAGGCTGAGGAGGTTTTGAATTTTGAATCAGATTCCGCTCGGCTTGCCTAGCCACATCATGCTTGAGTTCCTCTAAAGATGCCTTCAATTGTTCAAGTTGAGCCATGTCAAGTTCCCCAATAGGATTCTCCCACCAGTTCAGGATCTGACTGTCTTTCCTCAACCTATCCAACTCTTGGCCTCGTTTCTTCTCTATTTCCAGTTGCTCAAGGACCTAGTGAATCATTCATTAGTAGAAAAATATTATGGTGCTCTGATGAAATCAAACTGATGCAACTAAAATTTCTTTAAAATGTGCAACCCAAAATAAATAAATAAACAGAAAATAAAAACTATACATATTTTCAAAATCGTTGCCAATTAGTACCTGAGTTAACTGCATGTTGAGTTGACAGACCATAGCATTGCGATGACCCTCAATACGTTGAAATGCGCTTGGATTTTGGGGATGGATCCCAGAGAGGAAACGTTCAGTGACATTTTCAACAGAAGGGTGGCCAAAAGAGAAGACCTTTTTGCCAGGAGAGAACACTACGATGGCAACTTCAGCACCACAAAGAGTGGAGAGTTCAGAAGCCTTCCTAAAAATGCCTGACCTACGTTTTGAGAAGGTTACCATTAGATGGCTTTCGCTAGGTATCTTAACCATCTGCAGCTTTTGACGACCCTTACTCTTTCTCACCATGGCGAATCAACAAAACTAAAGGACCTGAAAAGAAAAAAGAGACAACTATCTTCTGAATGGTATGGATAGAGGAGGAATGGCACAATTTATACAGTTTTCTAGATTTGAATCCGAGAATAAAAGCTGTCAAATGTACTGCATTCTTGGTGGCAATTCTTCAGTGTTTTTCGGTGCTTTGCTTGAATTAATAGCTTTCTAGTTTTGGAGGTTTCAGAATCCCTGAGGACTAATATATATGGTATACACAGTCGGTGTCATCAATGTGTAGAACCAATCTTTGTTGGTTACACCATTCTCCAATTCATATCACCAATGAGATTTGCTGAGAAAATTTATTGGAAACATGCTTTTTTACACTCTACCCCTTGTGCCTACCTGTGATGAGTAGGTGGGATGGTTAGCAAGCAAGCGAAACATCTCAAATAATTTAATACCTTCGTTGGACTTACTGATAAACAATTCGCTACGAGTTGTGAAAGGAGTTACTCAAAATGGTCCTCGATGAGATAAGGGATCTTAAGAAGAAGAATTTGTAGATAGTTTTATCACAATGTTTTTGGATGCTAAGCTGGCTGCTATTGGATATTCTTTTATCTTAGATAAAACTGCGACATTTTATGAGTATAATGTTTTTATTAGCATCGATTCTTGTATTCGTAATCTGAAGTCAATTAATTTTAATAGAATTAA
Source organism: Dovyalis caffra (assembly GCA_963924115.1). Classification (NCBI taxonomy): domain Eukaryota; kingdom Viridiplantae; phylum Streptophyta; class Magnoliopsida; order Malpighiales; family Salicaceae; genus Dovyalis; species Dovyalis caffra. The sequence goes on from CAWUPB010001195.1 coordinate 5,276,682, forward strand.
TTAAGATCGTAATATAGTTTTACCAGAATGTTTTTAGATGCTAAGCTGGCTGCTATTGGATATTGTTTTATTTTAGATAAGAGTGTAAAACTGTGACATTTTATGAACATAATGTTTTTATTAGCATCGATTCTTATATTCGTAATCTGAAGTTAGTTAATTTTATTAGAATCAATTAAGATGGTAATATAGTTGTTGATAGTTTTGTTAAGTGAGGAGTGGATAGGCATGGAAGTTATCTTGCTCAGCTATTGTACTAGTTTCTTCATGTAAAAAAAAAAAAAAGGGAAAAACTGTGACATTTATAGAAGAAACCAGAAGTCTGATATGATTAGAAAGCAAAATGTGCAGTGCTATATGGCATGAAACATCTTTTTGTTTAAGTTTGCTGTTAGGATACCATTTTCCTTTGCGAATTGGTATCGGAAAATCAAAAAACTTGTTAGTCATGTCAAGATGAAATTAGAAAAGTCTTAATAATGGAACCTGCTGTGTATTTTTCATTATACTGCGGTAAGATTTTGTTTTAAAGACTAGTACTTTTCCTTGTGCCAAAACTAGTTACTCATAATTATTACATCATACACATTATTGATGCTTCAGAATGTTATTAATTCCTATTCAAGACACTATCCACATCCAAATCTTTCTGCGATAAACTTTCAGATTTCATGAAATGAAAGTTCACAAAAAGTAATCTCTGATATATTTGGCTGTAGGAAATTCAAATCCATTTCATCACATGATCAAGCACACACAGATAAAAGGCTATTGAACACAAACTAAATGGAAAAATTGAAAGAAAAACACAATAAAATGTTCCTATACCTCAAAGTACAATCATAAATACAAATTGCCAGCCAGATACAGTGTAAACAAAAACAAACAGAATTGAACAAATGTAAACACCCCAATAAACTCTAAGGGCACAAGAGAGGAAGAATTGTGCAACCCTATAGCATGAAACTACTCTTGTACTTGCTATAACCAATCAAAACCACACTAATGGTACATATAAGCTCTCACTCCAAGAACACAGTGAAGAAACTCAAGGCTTATTGGCAGCTGGTGGTGGGGAGAAGAATGGAATAGAGGGAATTGTAGTTGGGATAGGAATTGTGGGGATTGAGGGCATGCTTGGAAGTGGAGGCAAGGTCACCTTGGGGACAGCAGGCATTGTCGGCAGGCTAGGAATCGGAGGCACGGTGACTTTGGGGACAGCAGGCACTGCTGGCATTGTCGGCAGGCTAGGAAGTGGACGCAAGCTGGGCTGTGGCAGAGTTGGTATAGAAGGCATTGGTGGCAATGTTGGTTTAGGCAAATTAGGAAATTGCAGAAGATTACGAGCAGCTTCACCACCCGAAAATGACAATGCAATGAAGAGAGCCAAGATAAAACAATTGAAACTTGCCATGTTGCTAATGCTGGTAATGTTTCAAGTCTTCACAAGACTATGAGCAAGATGCAAGCAAACAAAGAATTGTAGGAAATTGTGTGACATTCCGGGACTAGTCTTGAGGGTTTATATAGATGGAGATGAAGAGAGGAGATCTTTCTTGAATGGTTGATTTAGTTGAGAAAACAGGACAATCATATAGAGTTTTGTTATTGTTAGTTCACCATCTTATCTATGTCTTTGAAAATAGTATCAAACATGGATTGTTCTTATTGTTGTTGACTGGCTATGTTTTTTTTATTTTTATTTTTTAAATACTCACGGCTCAAAAACTTGAAATTCTTCTCTTTTTTTCAAGGCAAATAGATATTGTTTATTGGTTGTTGACCAGCAATCAAGTTATGTATATATATATTTCCACAATGTTAGTAAATAAGAAATAAAAAAATGTAGAATCCTCACCAGATTCAACATTTTAGCGGGAAGTCTTGGTTCAAGACCATCAAGAAGCTAGACTAGAGCAACTTGAATATTCCTAACAATGGCCCAACTTAATCGCTGAAGACGGATCTAGTTTTGAAGTGAATTCCATACTCTATATATTACGCATTTTTCTTCCCATAGAATAGTATAAAATTATTACAGGACAAACATATCCATCTGTTTGTATATAATATTAAACAAATTTTATATGTCTCTAGATTTCTAGTATCATATTTGTTTTTAAAAATGTTTGAAATATTCAATCTGTTTTTTCGATTAATTTTTCCAACCATACAATTTTTTTTTATCAAAATATATTTTACTAAAATACAATAAATAAATAAAACTCTAAAGACATTAAAAATAGAATATATAAGTTATGTGATTTTAAATGTTTTTTTTTCCTTATTTCAATAAAAGTTATTTTTGTTAAGAAAATTTTATAATCGAAAAATCTTATCGGAAAGACAGATTAAATATTTTAAAAAATTTAAAAGATAGATAAGAAATTTAAGTATTATATAAGGATAGATGTGTTATCTATTGTTATAATTAATATAAATAGCAACAAGTAAAATATTTCATAAAATTACACAAATTTACTAAAGATGAAAAATGTTCAATAAATTGATTTCTTACCACAAGGAGGGAATAGCCATGCTTTTGATTACAGTAGTTACTGGATTGCCACCCCTTTAAATTTTATATCACTGTGTATTAGGTTTATTAGTTGAAATTTTGATTTAATACGAGAGGCCCATTGGACCTCAGAAAATGATAGGCCCATATTGTAAAGAAAAAATATCATGCCATCGGCCCTTCACAAAAATAAAATCTTAGGTCCATCGTTCAAAAGGATCAATGAGATATTGGGCATGGGAGCTGTTATTTTTATATTATTAGTATTATTATTATAACGAAAATGAGTGCATTGATCACCACAAATTCAGACCCAAATTGGTCATTTCACACCTATGGAGTTAATCTTATCTAAATTTAATATCTTTATCCATTTATTGAAGCCAATTGATTATAAAATACTGAATTATTTGTTAAAAAGAAAAAAGTTTTTATTTTTTTAGAGGAAAATATGAATGTTCTATCGTACTAATTTGTTTTTTCTATTTGAATATTCTTTAATTTTGCTGTTTGAATTGTTGTCAGCAGCATATAATTCTCACATAGCAGTAAAAAATGAAAACAAAAAACTAACTAAAAACGGAGAGAGAGAGAGAGAGAGAGAAACAAAAAGAAGGAACCAGCCTTTTCTTTTGCTGGAATACGACAAATCACCACCCAAAAACAAGCCCTTTTGTCACTTCTCTCTCCGGCCAACACCAGCCATCACCACCAGCAACAGTTAATGTTAGCGACGAGCACAACAGCAGCTCCACCACACTAGCCCCGTCCAACAGCCCTAAAGCCGACCACCACAGCCCGAACGATTTAGCAAGTGACAAGCGTCTGTCTTCCTATTTAGACCTAAATTTCTCTCTTTTTCCATCTTTCTTGCCTACAAACTCCCTTTCTTTAATACCAAACCTCCTAATCCAGATCAGAGACCTCTTAATACGTCATTTTCAAGCAGAAGAATAGCTCAAACAAATGAAGTAAAAAAGAAAAGAGGACTCAAAAGTAAATGGAAGAGTTATAGAGATTTTTGCAAGTCACAAAAACACTTGGCAAGCTGAAGAAAAGAGATTGCTTCACCAGATCCACTTAGCAAGTGAAGAAATGAGTTCATTAGGAGTTAAAGTTGAAGACTTTGAGAGAGGGAGGAAGAAGTGGCAAGGAAAGATCCAAGATTTGGAGAGAGAGATTGGTGAGATAGAGGACATGATTGGATTTATGTCAAGAAAGGATGTTGTTGTTGGTGGTTGGTGATGATGGTGGTGAGTTTGTGGAGGTAAGGAGGAGTCTGGTTGGTGTGGGAGTGGGGAATGTTACAAGGAAGAGTACGAGGAGGATGGGAATTTTGTTTAGGAGGAGAATAATAAGAGTTTCAATTTAGATTTATTAGCTTCTATTGAAAGATTAAAATTGTAATTACATGAAATACTTCTTACTCATAAATCTTAAAGTTAATGTTTTTTACATATCTTTATTTGTATTTAGACCTTTAAATTAATACTGAAAATAGATGGAGAACGATTTTTCTCTCTTGATTTGAAAATTAATATCTTTTTTTTTTTTTTTTATAGTTTTGTTATTTTTTATTAAAAAAAAAAACCAACCTCTTCCTTTTGTAGCATTAATAGAAAATGTATCTAGATACATATATAATCAATAATTACATTTATAGTGATTAATACATGTGTTTTAATTAATTAGATATATATATATATATATATATGTGGTAAGTCATAATTAATTTTCCATTTGTTCCTATGTTTTGGAGTGCCACAATTAATACTCTCTTGCAGGTTTGCTCTTCTTTTGATCTTTTTGTGTGCCTTTACTTCAGATTATTTGAACTTTGGGGGTGGAGATTTATATTTTCTTTCCGAGTTTATTTGTACTAAGGATTTTAAAATCGAGGAAAAAAAAAACAAAATTTTAGGATCTTAAGCTGAGATTATGTTGTATGTTTTGGTAATTTGATCTCCCTTGTCAATCGTTCATTCATGGACATCCTCCTAGGTCATGGAGATTTTTCCTGCATTTCTTTTAAAGAAATGGAAGAGAAAAATAGTTGCAGTCATCTTCCATTCCATTAGTCGATCCAGAAAGTTATTTAGTTACTATTGAGTTTCAATTCAATTTTTTCAACCCTATGGCTTAGATTCACGTGGAAAGGAAAATATTTATTTAGCCGATTGAGTTTTAGAAATTAGTAATTAGTTATAAAGTATCTTAAAATATTGGTTACCAGAAAATAAAAGTTTTTAATTTTTTTTTTTATTTGGGTTCCCAACTTTGATTTTAGTTTGTAGTTAAATTTTTTCATCTTGTAATCCTTTATGTAAGATTTCTAGATGAGTATCGTTATTTTTATAATTCTACGTATCTCTCATGTTATTTAAGATCAATAAGATGAAAAAATTTGATTGCAGATAAAAAAAAATTGAAGACCTAAATCAGAAAAAAAAATTAAAAAATAAAAACTTTTCCTTTTTAACAAATAGTTCATAATATTTTTATAATTAATTGGCCTTAATAAATGGATAAATATAATATATTTAATCAGGATTAATTCCATAGGTGTGAAATGAGTAATTAGTTATAAAGTATTTTAAAATATTGGTTAAGAGGAAAAAAATTAATTTTTTTATTTGGATTCCCAACTTTATTTTTAGTTTATAATTAAATTTTTTTTTCTTTTGTCTCATAATTTTTTATTTAAGATTTGTTAGACAAATGTTATTGTTTTATAGTTTTGTATGTCTCTCATATTTTTTAAGATTAATAAATAAGATGAAAAAATTTAATCATGGATAAAAAAAATTGAAGACCTAAATAAGGAAAAAATAAAATTAAGAACTTTACAAGAAATTATTGTGATTTAAGTTGTCTATTTTTTTTTCTCTTTTCAACTTGTTCACTTGAATTGTATATTTTAAATATCAACTAATCAAATAATATCCTCAGTTTTTTTTTTTTTTTATCTCTTTTATGAGATTCGGTAATAATTTCCATCAATCTATGGAATTCAAAAAAAAAAAAAATTATCTAATTATTAATCAAGGTAAAATGAAAATTGACAAATTTTTATCAAAAAATATAATTAACTCTAAGGCCTATGTGTAGATTATTATGTTCCAAGAGGATAAAAAAAAAAAAAAAACTGTTCATTTGATTTCACTTTGTGTATTGCTAAATTCATTATATGTTTTGTTATTCTCACTAATTTTTTATTTTAAATTACTAATAAACCCTTATATCTAATCACTTTTTATGATGCATTTGGTAATGCCACCATATTCTTAGACTTTGTTTTTGAATTCATCCTCCACTTTTTTTTTTTTTTTTTCCTTAGAATACCATTTTTATTGACTGTTTTCTTGAATATGTAATTTTTGGTAATATATGTTGCTTATCACCTCCACATTATAAAGTCATTAAATATACTATTTTTTTTTCTTTTTTATCAACTGGAATAATATAGTTAACACTATCAAATTGATCAATAATTTTTTAGTAGCTAAAAAAAGATGATTCATCGGTAATATTGCAAGCTTATTAGGACTCTAGAAAGAGAAGAGAGTAGCAACCAAATGTGGAATCAGCACCATATAAACTACACTCATTTTATTGAAAAATGGACAATGATATAGGTATATCGTATATGTATGATACAAGGAGACAAATAAATACGGGAAAACTAGGAAACAGGAATGCTCAATGCATGAACAGCGCCAGAAGCAAACAACACAATTCCTGATCACACTGTACTCCACAGAGACCAACAGATATGAACTCCTGACAGAGCTTGATAACCAAACTCAAAATGAAAGATAACATGGTCTAGTTTCCAGGTGGTGGGGAGAGGAATGGAATAGAGGGAATTGTAGTTGGGATAGGGATAGTGGGGATTGAGGGCATGCTTGGAAGTGGAGGCAAGGTGACTTTGGGGAGACCAGGCATTGTTGGCAGGCTAGGAAGTGGAGGCTGTGTGGTTGGCAAAGTTGGCAATGTAGGCTGTGGCAGTGTTGGTATAGAAGGCATTGGTGGCAATGTTGGTTTAGGCAAATTCGGCACAGAAGGTAAAGGGGGAAACTGCAGAAGATGACGAGCTGCCTCGCCGCCTAAAAGTGACAAAGCAATGAAGAGTGCTAAGATAAAACAGTTCAAACTTGCCATCTTGCTGTTACCAAGCGTGCGTTGAGGCCTCACACAAAAGACCAGAAATGAGCGAAGAAAATTATTGTATGTGATAAACCAGGTCTAGTCTTCGGTTTATATAGAAGAATGAAGATGTAGTAGCAGGACATATATCTACTTCTCAGTAAGTTTGGTGTAACAACTTGAGTTTTCGGTTTAGTCATTGTTAGTTCACCTTCTTTTTCATCTTCCGTAGAAAGAGAAAAAATAAAAAATAAAAACCACATGTATTGTTATTGTTAACGTTGTTGTTGTTGACTAGTTATAGATGTTTATCCCTTTGTTTTCTTTTCTTAAATCCTAAGCTAAATTGTAAAATATCTTTGAATTTGAGTAAAAAAAAAAAAAAAGATACTTTCTCAATTAAGAAGAAAAATATTTTATTTTTCAAAAAATATGATTTTTTAAATGTGTTCCTTGTGTTAGAGTTTTATTGAAAATTTGACCAAAAAATAGAAATTAAAAAACCTCATTAAAATTATCTCAATTCCTATTATTTTTTGCACCAATTTATAAAAAAATCATTTACTATAAAACTAAAACAGATGAGAAAAAGTAACATTGTTTTATACTGTAGACACAAACAATGCAACTTTCCTTTCTTTCCGCTTTTCTTTACTTTTGTTAAATAGCTGTGCAAAACAATTGTTTTATACTTTTTTTGGTTTCAGCTATTGGATCGAAATTTCACACTATTCATTTGAACAGTAACGGTGGCTAGCGTCTTTTTTTTTTTTTTTTTTTTTTAAATAACTGCAGTTAAAATTTTAAAGTAACCAATAATTAATTGGGTGCTAAAATTTTAAAAGAATTGATAATTTATTTCCTTCGTTATTTATTTCTAAAGTTTAAAATATCAGTCCATTTAATATTAAAAAAAGTACATATATTACACTAAAAACTTTAGTGCTAAAATAAGATACTTTTGCATTATTAAAAAAAAAGAAAGATATATCAATCCATTTAATATTTATAGTGGTGCATTTTAGTAAATAATTATTTTTAGTATATTTATTTATTTATTTTTTTTGTAATTTTCATGTTGTTTTATTTTCATCCTTAAAATTTTAAAATAAAAATTTTAATCTCATAACTAATGCACTACACATGTCTTTTTCTCTTTTATTTTTTTCTTTACTTTTTTCCATTAGTTTATGTTCTTTTTTATTTAATTGGGTGTTAAATTTTTGAAAAATCATTTTTTCCTTTGCTTTTTTTTTTCCAATCAATTTATTTATTTTTATTTAATTGGGTGTTAAAATTTTAAAAAATCAATCATAACTTTTTTTTTCACAAACCGACGATTATATAATATATATTTTTATATTTTAAAATTAACATATACTTCAACTTATATTACTCTTATTATTTAAATTTAATTATTTGAATTTATCATTTTTTTTAATGAAAACTCTTATCCAATTAATAGTTTTTGTATGAAACTTCATTTACCGATATTATATAATTTATTTTTCTCTCGTAATTGAATTTTAGAATAAAATTTTAAAATATGATTTTTTTCTTTTTTAAAAAAATAAATTTTTATAACATATATCATGAATTCTTAGAATTTTTAAATGATAGTTGCATATATATAAGTATATAATTATTTTATTCTAAAAGGTTAAAAGTATATTTTAAATAATTTGTCTTAGTTTACTAGGTATAGTCTAGGCGTATAAAAAAAGTATTGAATTGTTAATTTTATTAAAAATTAACTATACATCTTTTAACGTAATACAAATTATTTGCAATTAATATTTTTATAACATTATATAACCAATTTATTTGAAATCAAATAATTAAAGTAATTTTTTAAAGGAACCAACCAATTATTCAAATACTATTTTTATGCTAATTTTATTGATTATTTTGTAAGTAAATATATAGATATCAAATGCATATACCGGAAAAAAAACTTCTCACCAACATTAAATAAGAATAAATTTTTTTTTCATTGGTTAACTTTTATGTAAGTCTATACATTAATTGTAACTTTAATTTTTACATACATTCTTATAAAAAATATAATTTTAAACTATTTGCTTTTGAATTCTTAATTAATATTTCGTGTTTGAATTATTATAAGTTTTTATTTAAGAATCCCCGAATAAAGAACAATAATTTTTTTTTAAATAGAAGTTTTATGAAAAACACAAAAAAAAAGGTAATAATTAAATAAAAAATTATAACATTTTGAAATTATTTTGTTCTATTTGCCATTAGCGTTGCACAAATAATTTCAAAAATTAATTTTCTCATCAACATTAAATAATTTTTTTTTCATTTGTTAATTTTTTATAAAAGTTTGCCCATTAATTATAACTTTATTTTTTGAAATAGAATATTGTGAAAATTATATTTTTAATTTTTTTAATTCTTGATTAATATTTTAGTTAAAATTATTAAAATTGTTAATTTTAAAATCAATTCATAGGGAAGAATGATTTTATGTTTTTTCAATCATAAAATTTATAAAAAAATATTAAAAATTTTAAAATAAATTTGTTTTACCATATCTCGCGGCGTAGCACGGCAACCGACTCGTGTTTACTAATAGAGGAATTGAGAAGATTTTGAAGAGTTTTTTTTTTTTTGGTCAATTTCTAATAAAAAAAGAAAAATTTTGTTCGTACCTAATTTTTGGAACAAATAATTTTTGCACCAACTTGACTTGATGGAAAATTTTCAAGTAGACAACCTAATCCATGAAAGTCACAATAAATAAAAATGATTTTCTAAAAATTTAGAACAAAAAATCATTCAAAGATAAGTTCACATAATCAAGCGCAAACATCGAAAGAAAATGAATGATATGAGCAACAACAATAAAAGGTCGATGACAAATGGATGATTACAATCAATGCTTTAGAAACATGCTATGTTTAGACTGGCAAGCAAATCCGTGTCGATACTAAAAAATCAAGTACTTCGACTTCTCTTCTCTCCGGAGCAATAAGGAGATAATCCGAGTTATGACCAAATATTCATTAACGTGATCATTTGACTTTACTTTTTCTATTCTTAACTCAACTAACATGATGTGATTCATGATCTTTCACCTCTCAAAACACCTTTGTGTTGACAAGTATGATCAATCCCCTAAAAAAAAATACTTTTCTTTAGTCTCATGCTCGATCCCGTAATTGATGTCATTCATGAAATGTGACGATGCATCGAATTGACATATAATAACATGATAAGGATCTTACTCGAATTTGGTCTTCAAGAGGTCAGCCTCCATTAAATCCGTAATAAGCTTTCTCATGACAAATTATTGACGATAGACAAAAGCCACCTCAACCATTTTTAAGGCTAGATTCTTGATATGTGCTAGCAAAAGTCCGGACATTTGGCGACATTACCAAGGGGGCACAAAAGAACAGGTGATCTCCCATTCAATTAGAAGAACATGCACTAGTCAAATGATATAGATAGTAATCCAATCAGCAATCCCTAACGAATACAAAAACATGAGGAATAATCGAAATGCAAACAGACAAGCTCAATAAAAGTAGTTGCCTAAAACTTTGAACCTATTTAAGCTAGACGACACATAAATGAAGAGAAAAGAAAGAAAAACCTATGTCTAACAAGTGATGACCTATGCTTCTATAAAAAGTCAACGTCGACCTAAGTTAGAGTGGTCGTCATATCTTATTAAAAAACATGATCCGTTGGATCCTATCAAAATTGACATGGCTAGTCATGTCTTATCAAAATCAACGTAGCCAGTAACATCTTATCAAAATTAATGTGGCGAGTCATGTCCTTTCGCATTGATATGGCTAGTCACTCTTTCTAAATTTTAAATTGACATAGCCCATCACGTCTTTTTAAATTTCAAATCAACATGGCTAGTTATGTCTCTTCAAATTTCAAATTGACATAGCCAGATCATGCCTTTTTGAATTTCAAATTGACGTGGTCGACTACATTTCTTCAAATTTCAAATCAATATGGATAGTCATGTCTTTTTAAATTTTAAATTAATATAGCCAATCATATCTTTTTAAATTTTAAATCGACGCGGCCGATTGCATCTTTTTAGATCGACGTGGCTATCAAATCTTTCCAAATTTCAAATCAACTTGGCCGATATCATCTATTCAAATTTCAAATTGGCGTGGCTAGTAATGTCTTTTCAAATTTCAAATTGATATGGCCAATCACGTCTTTTTAATTTTTAAATTGATGTGGCCGGTCAAGTCTTCTCAAATGTCAAATTGACATGGCTAGTCACGTCTCTTCAAATTTCAAATTACCATGGCCAATCACATCTTTTCAAATTTTAAATAGATGTGGCTAGTCATATCTTTCCAAATTCCAAATAGATATGGCTAGTCACATCCTTCCAAATCAATCTGGCAGCTCATGTTCTTTCAAATTCCAAATCAACAAAGCAAATTGGATCTTTCCAAATTGATGCAACTAGTTGCATCCTTCTAAATCGACGTAGTTTTTTCACATGTTTTTAAATTCCAAATTGACACGGTTAGTCGTATCCTTCCACATTGATGTAGCTAGTCATGTCTTTCCAAATTCCAAATTGGAGTGACCATTCGTATCCGTCCAAATTGATGTGGCCAATCACATCCCTTCAAATCGATGTGGCCAATCATGTCATTTCAAATAGATGTAGTGTAATGCTCGATACTCGCTAAAATAGAAATGTAATAAAAGTTTAATATTAAAACCGTGTGAAAATAAATAAATAAATATTTTTGAGAACGAGAAATAATTACTAGAAATTTAAAAGAATATTTAGAAGGGTCAAAATAGTTTTCCATGCTTAAAGAATATTTTACCGATTTTTCGGTACATGAATAGTAGTTATTGCATGAGAAAATTAATTAAAGCATGTTATTTGTTTATGAATTTTTTTTTGTTTAGAATAATTGTTAGAAGGGTGTTAGATTATTTTATATGATTTTATGAATTTTTCTACATATGGTGAATATTTCATTAAATTTTCTAAGTGTAGGAATAATGGTTTTAGAGGTAAAGAATTTAATTAGGCACCTTATGAGTATGAGAAATTTTTTTAAGAGCATAGAATAATCATATAGGATGTGTGAGAGTGCCTAGAAAATTTAAATTAATTTTAGTAAGTATAGGGAATATTTTTTATAGGAAATAATGTAATTTTCACACTAAATAAATAAATTCAAGGCTCAAATTAGGGCCAAAAAAATTATGAACATTTAAATAAAACTCCCTTAATGAATTTTTGAATTTATTATAGAAATAAAATTGATTTTTGAAAAGTATAGGATGGAATTTTAAAAGTAGGGACTAAATTGCATAAAATTAGGGACTCGATTGCATAAAATTAAAAGTCTAATAATCCAAATTAAATTATGTGAGAGTGTTAAGGGTTAAAAATTAGTCCTAAACACTAAAAAGAAAGGATTAGAAGTGATTTTTTTTCATAAAAGAGGGACTTAGGAAAGAATGGGCTATGGAAAAGTCTTGAAACTTGGAGGACCAAAATTTATCATTTTCCTCCCAAATTGCCCGACCTACAGCATTAATTAAGTCTGACTTCCAATAAAAATTATGACAAAAAATAAGCAAGGTGGAAGGGTTAAATAAAAAGTTAAATAAATGGATAAAAATTGGGATAAATGCAAATTAATGATTGGAAATTGAATTAAGGGATGAGATTTTTCCACATTAAGGGTGGAGGTGAAGTCAATAATTTCACAAAATTTCATATAAACAGGGGTGCTCAAAAAATAAAAAGGAGAGGAAAAATTGAAAACACAAAGGAAATTCTTACAAAATTTTCACTTAAAAATCACATAAAATGTTTTTAATAAATTCTATCCACTCTAATTAGTGGAAGAAGCTTGAATTTTAAGTGGGAGGCCGAAAATATCAAGGGAAAAATTCAAAGATCAAATTCAAGAATTTAGAGGAAAAGAGGAAGAAGAGAAATCCTTGACCAATCTACCTTTTTAGAGTCTAATCGAAGCTTAAACAAGTAATTTAACCTCACCTACACCACAAGCATGCTTAATTTTAAGTCAATTTCATGTTTAATTGCTTGATTTGATTTAATTCTCAATTAAGAAAAAATAGGATTAGGGTTCTTGATGAACCAAATTTGGAGGTTTTGAATTCTTTCATTTAATTGGTATTTTGGCACTTGATTCTGACTTATTTGAGAATGAATTAATGTTTAAGAATGAAAAATCACACTTTAATTGAAGAAAAATCCACTAATTTTTAAGAATTATATTCGACCTAAACTAAGCAAATTAGGATTTGAGTTTAAAGCAATTTGATTCTAGTTTGATGGGGCATTCACACTTGAATAAGCATGTTTTGATGAGTAGAAATGAAAATTTTGCTAAAAATTGAAGAAAATGGGTTTTATAGGCTTGGGCCTAATTTCGGCCCATTAAAGCCCAATACGGGTTTGGACCAAATTTCGGGTCCCAAATTTCAATTAAATTAATCCTATAGTTTTTAAATATCTAGGCTACTTCATGTTAAAATGGTGGGACAAAATGAGGAGAAAATGTTAGGATTTTAAAGAGGTCAAGTTTAGGCCTAAATGAAAATTTTGGAGAATTAGGTTTAAACCAAGTTTTAAACCTTAAATTTGATGATTCAGACTCAAAATACAGTAAAAAGATGGTTTAGAATGAAAAAGGCTCATAAAAATTTAAAGAAAAATTGGGTTAGAAAAAATTGGGCCTTAGGCCTAAACCAAAATTGAACCTTCGAATCAATGAAATAATACTTAGTTAGGTTGGAACATGAAATGATAGTTAATTTGGTAAACACCAAATATGGAAAGATAATTAAGAACCTAAGAAAAAGAATTTAAGAAAGTAAAGTGAAAGGTAAGTTTAATGAACAAAGAAATGGAACAAACATGTTCATCTTCCTTTATGTTATGGTCATGTTCTTTCAAATGCTACATGAATGGATTAGTTTATGAATAATGGTTATGCTTGAATGTGATTGATGATGAGAATTGGGTTATGATGATTGATGTGCCAATGATGGTTGTGTTGGGTTATATTGGATTGTGGTTATCTATGCTCGTTATGCCGCCCAATTTTATATCGATTCTTATAAATTGGTTACATAACCATTCTAAGTAAGCATTCATGAATTCATACAAACTTGCTGGTTCATTGCAAATTGCATACGCATGCTTAGCTCATGAATAATGTTTTAAGTCATGAAAATATATTTTATGTTATGATTATTCGATAGCAATCGAATGATTTTAAAGGAAAAGATTTCCATGAATTTGAGGTTTTGAGGAAAGGACTTCATGGGTTTTTCATACAGGTGATGATAATGGTTCGTGGCCGTGCAAGTGCGGACGGCCACTTTTAGACTCGGTAGAGCGCGTCCGTGGACGCGGTCCGGTTCGTCGTACATATGTGATGAAAACCCCGAAGTACCTAAATGAGACATGTCCAAAGATAGAAAAAAGATCTTCGACCGTTTATGAAATGTTTTATGACATAAGGAAAAAAGATTCATTATGCATATCGTTGTTTTATGCATACATACACATGTACGTACACTAAATACATATATTAACTTACAGCTCCTTGTGATGTAGATAAATAAGATACTACGGCTCACTTTTCTCGCGAAGCCGACTACCAAGGGAGGCATCGGACGCATGTAGCTTGGATGAGGGTTTGGCTTCCAGGTAGACCCATTACACAGAGTAGTTGACATAGAATCGGTAATGCATATAAATAGTTAAGGTGTGTAATCGAATAAGTAATAATAAAATAATAATATCGTAGTAATAATATAATTACTTTAAATTATCCACCGCATATTGACATGATTAGAAGTTTAGCAAACATGTAAAATAAAATAAATTAAAATAAAATATTGTCATAAATAAACGCAACATAAACGTGAAAAATTTATAGTGAAGTTAAAGTAAGAAATATGACCCGAACGTCATTAAAAGATTTTTATCACATAAATATTATTACATACATTACAATAAGATCATAGTGCCTTTTTAGCTTACATTCATTGTACTTTGAATATGGCTAACATCGATAATATTCTCAACTTATTAGGTCCTAGGTTGGGGATGTCACATGTAGCCAGATCACGTCCTTCTAAATTGCAATTTGACATGACCAGCTATGTCTTGGTCGACTCACGCCTTTTCAAAATTTTCTTTTTATTTCTTTACAAGCTTACTATGCAAAGCCAAAGAAATTTTTTTTTCAATGACTTTATGTTATCAGCATTGTAAAGAGGAGGGTAACTCTTAGCATCCAATTTTTACCTCAAAGAATTTAATTAACCGGATAGTTTATATATATATATATATAAACTCGAAGTTAATTAGGTGCTAATAGTTTGAGGCAAAAATTGAGTGCTTTAGCGGTTGCTTCCTCTTTACAATGCTTATATATATATAAGGAAAAAAAAGAGTTATTTGGAAAAAAATAATTTTTAGGTAAATTGAAAAAAATTAAAAGTCTTGATTTATTCTAATTAAGAGGTGTAATTGAAATGCAAGCAAATAAAATTATAGCAAAATAAAAAAGATGAGAAAAATCAAGGACTAAAAACTATGTTTACCTAAAAATCTAATTTTTCTCTATAAATACCCAACCCATTCAGCCATTAAGGTTAGATACAGATCCCAAAAAATAAAAAAACCTAAAAACATAGCAAAAAAACCCTTAAGGAACCAAAACCCGAATAATCGATCGGGTTACTTGTTTACCCGATCGGACATTTCTCCTCTAAATCAAGCACCATTTGATCGATTTTGACTCTAATTTCCACCATCAATAGATAGCCCATCACTATATCACCCCCATCCTTGCCGGTTACAGGAGGAGATGACGTCGAAAGAGGGAGAAATATGAGCTTGAAACACCGCGATCCGACCCATTTGTATCTTTTAATTCTAGCCTAACCACCAACTACCATCACTCGAGACTTGCTCGTCTAACTTCCATTAGTGTTTCTCCTTTGGATTCATGGCTCAAAGTCACTAGAAAATGGTTTAATTGATGATGAACCATTTTTGATTGGTTTTGAAGAACCTAAAAAGATTTGCTAATCAAGGTCAAATCGTACATCCTAATCATACAAAAACTCGTTCTCGGCCTCACGAGTTGATTGGTATCCTAGAAACCTCTAATCATTGTTGAAATAAAGAGATCTAATCAAAAATTTTGACCCTTTGATCTCCCACCTCTAATGTCTTTATCGACTACCACCACCATGGTTGAACTTGCAACGATCTCCTCTATAATGCAGGTAGTTCATGCACCTAAAGGACCATCTAAAGCCGAACGTACAATCGTAGTGGTTGTTCGGCTTCTAAAGGCATTTTGGTTATTTCACTTCTAGAGAGCATTTTTGTCATTTATAATTCATTAGTGAGCAGCTCAATCATCATAAAATAGTATTTTTGACACTCAAAATAGTTGATTCTTCCTTCTCGACCGACTAAAATAATCAGCCTTCATCGAGATTGAAGGAAACAAACTAATCCGAAGAAGAAGATCTCGACGCTTTCATGATGCTTCGGGTAACTTCTAAATTCATGTAGATTATTTTGAATGATAAATAAGTATGAAATGGTATGTTATAAATGGTTATGATTATTGGTTGGAATTTGTTTTGCTTAAAACGAAGGTGCTAGTTGCTTTTCACTTATATGACAAAGCCGCTTATCGGCTTTGAAGTCATTTTATCTCGTTTTGTCAAAATGAAGTTACTAAGTGGGTTTTTACTTATGCAGATGGAGACCTTAGTGGCTCCCGAACTAATTTTATTTAATTTTGAATAGCTAAAACAAAGTTGCAAGTGGCTTTAGGAGTTATTTTATCTATTTTCTATTTGTTCAAAATGAAGTCGCTAGTGACTTTCCACTTATATAGATAGTAGTCGCTAGTGGATTTCAAAATAATTTTATTTAATTTTAAATTACCGAAATAAAGCCAACCGTGGCTTCCTACCTATGTGATAAAGTCGCTACTCGGTTTCGAAATTATTTTGTTTTGTTGATTGCAATGCCGAAATGAAGCTATCAATGACTTCCTACTTATATATGCGATGAAGCCGCCGGTGATTTTGAAATGATTTTATTTTTGTTGTCTCGCTTGTCCGAAACGAAGTAGTCAATGACTTCTCACTTATGTGACAAAGCAGGTAAGTGGCTTCTAACCAGCTTATCCACTCTTTGCTCGAGCCAAATAAAGTGATCGATAACTTTTCACTTATCTAATGAAATTGTTGGTAATCTCCTAAATTCATGACTCAAAATCATCGCTGGCTTCCCACTCGTGTGAGTGAAGTCACCGATGACTCGCCGCTCATGCTAATAAAAAAGCTATCCATCTTTAGGATCTCACTTACTTATCGCAATAGGTCGTGTTCACTAAAGACTAACCAAAATTCTAACTTCTCTCACCTTTTCTCTTTGAGTAAGGGATATTGACCTTAAATCAGCCTAAACCCTCAAATACTATGTTTTATACCCAAACACTTGAAAATACCCAGCTTTTATATTTTAATAAACTCAATTAAATAGGCATTGAAGTATAACACATTAAAACTCAAATTTTTATGTCTATATGCAAACAATGCAGCCTATTTTAGTTATAACAAGATGATGATGATGCTATGATCGACCCTTTACCTAGATATCTTTACGTACCTAAAACCGACCACCACAACCCGAACGACTTAGCAAGTGACAAGCTTCTACCTTCCAATTTAGGCCTAAGTTTCTTTGTTTTTCTATCATTCTTGCCTACAAAACTCCCTTTCTTTAATATAAAACCTCCAAATCTAGATTAGATATCTCTTAATACATCTTTTCAAGCGTAAGAATAGCTAAAACAAATGAAGTAAAAAAGAAAAAAAGGACTCAAAAGTAAATGCAAGAGTTAAAGAGATTTTTACAAGTCATAACAATACTTGGCAAGTCGAAGAAAAGAGATTGCTTCATCGGATCCACTTAGCAAGTGAAGAAATGGCTTCATTAAGAGTTAAAGTTGAAGACCTTGAGAGAGGGAGGAAGAAGTGGCAAGGAAAGATTCAAGATTTGAAGAGAGAGCGGTTGGAGAGGAGAGGAAATGATTGGATTTATGTCAAAAAATGATGTTGTTGTTGGTGGTTGTAGTGAGTTTGTGGATGGTGAAGAGGAGTTTGGTAGGTGTGGGAGTGAGGAATGCTACAAGAAAGAGTAGGAGGATGAGAATTTTTTTTATGGTCAACAAGATTATTAGCCTTTGCTAGAGTAGCAGTAGGAAAAGAGTTATAAGGGGTTTCAATTTAGATTTATCGGCTTCTATGGAAATAATAAAATTGCAATTATATGAAATAATAAGAAATAAATTCTTCTTACTCATAAATCTTAAATTTAATTTTTTTAACATATCTTTATTTGTAATTAGACCTTTAACTTAGCACTAAAAAATAATCGGATAATAGATGGAGAATGATTTTTCCCGCTTGATTTGAAAATTAATATCCTTTGGTTTTTTTTTTAATTAAAAAAAAGCTTTTCTTTTTGTAGCATTAACCTAAAATGTACCAAAATTATTTAGATAAATATATAATCAATAATTACATTTATCATAATTAATACATGTATCTTAATTTATTAGATACATTTTAAATATACATATATCATAATCAATATGTGTATCATAATTAATATCAAGTATCTTAATTAGTTAAATATATTTTAAATAGATATTATATCTTTAAATACATGTATTATTTATTATTTTTTCTTAGATACATGTATCTTGTAAGTCATAGTTAATTTTCCATTTGTGTCTATGTTTCGGAGTGCCACAATACTTTCTCGTAGTGTTTGCTCTTCTTTTGATCTTTTTATGTGCCTCGTACTTCAGATTATTTAAACTTTTGGGATGGAGATTTACATTTTCTTTCCGAGTTAGTTTGGACTAAGGATTTTAAAATCCAAGAAAAAAATACCAAAATTTTAGGATCTTAAGCCGAGATTATATTGTATGTTTTGGTAGTTTGGATCTCCCTTGTCAATCATCATTTACGTACATCTTCCTAGGTCATGGAAATTTTTCCTACATTTCATTTAAAGAAACAAAAGAGAAAAAAAGTTAAAGTCGTCATCCTTTTCATAAGTGAATCCGTAAAGTTATTTAGTTACTACTAGCCTACATCCTATGCATTGTCGCGGGTGAGCTATACGATATTGTTATATGTTTATTCATATAAAATATAAAATTCAAAAATAATTATTTAAAAATACCACAAGAAAAAAAATTAAAAAAAAATCAAAACATATATCTCATATTTTGCCGTAAGGTTAGCTAAACAAAAAGACTCGTCAAGTTAAATAATATAAAGTTGCTTATTAGATATTGTTTCATATAAACAAGTAATTTATTAGAAATATGTATAATAAATGGTAACTAAAATAACAATGTGGTATTTTTTGAATTTTAAATGATTAATTTTTATCATATATTCTTTATCCGTAATTTGTTAATGAGTTAGAGAGATCACCAAAAAAAAAAAAAAAAAAACAACCAAAAAACTTATTCAAATTGAGAATTTGGTAAAAAAAAAAAAATAGAGATAAAATTACACATGATAAAAATTAAAATGATCAAAACAAAGTAAAGATCATAAAAGAAGGATCAAAGTGAATAAAAAGAAACTTTCACTAAATGAAAAAAAAACTTATAAACAATAAGACTAAAAAAATTCATTTTGCATAAGGCAGTAAATAAAAGTAAAACATGATAGAATTTTAATGATTAAATAAAAAAATTCACAAAATGAGAACTAAAATAGAAAATGTTTTTTACTAAAAACCAAAAAAAAAAAAAAAAGAATAGTGAAACTATATTTAATTTTAGTGTAGAAACAATAATAATCAAAGATAATAAAATTTCAATGATAAAAAAAAAGATCACAAAATTATCAAAATAAAAAAAAGATCACAAAATAAAAACCAAAACATAGCAAAAAGTTTTACTAAAAGTAAAAAATTAGTTCCCTATAGGTAAAAAAAATAAAATTTAATAAAAATTTAATGATTAAAATAAAAAAAATTACAAAACAAGGACTCAAACAAAAAATAAAATTCTACTAAATTTAATGACCAGTAACAAAGAAAAAAAAATCACAAAATAGGAATTATGATAGAAAGAAAAGTCTCATTAAAAGAAAAAAAGTTTAGGATAGTGAAACTTTATTTATTTTTAGTATAGTAAGGATAAAAATCAAGCATGATAAAACTTTAATGACTAAAATAAAAACGTATTGCAAAATAGAATAAAAAAACATAAATATTTACTAAAAGGAAAGAAAAAAATATTTATTATTGGGACAAAATGAAATATAATAAAAATTTAATATTTCTTATAGAGACAAAAATCAAATATAATAAAATTTTAATGATCAAAAGAAAAATGTTACCAAACAAGAGCTAAAATGAAAATAAAGTTTACTAAAAGCCAAAAGAGGCCTTAGCGGAAGAAGAGGGAAAAAAAGTGAATAGTTAATAAACAAGTGATTATAGGAATAAAAATAAAATTTAATAAAATTTTAATGGTAAAAAAAAATTACAAAATAGGTAATAAAATAAAAATAAAGTTTATTAAAAGCCAAAAGAGGCCTTGGCGAGGAAAAAAAAGTAAGCGAGTTAATGAACAAGTAACATGCTACAGCATTTTTTCATTTTCTTTTATTTTTAATAAAATTTTAATGGTCAAAAGAAAAAAAATTACAAAATAGGTAATAAAATAAAAATAAAGTTTATTGAAAGCCAAAAGAGGGCTTGGCCAAAGAAGAGGAAAAAAAGAAAAAACTAAAAGCCAAAAGAGTCTTGGTAAGGAAGAAAAAAGTAAGCGAGTTAATGAACAATAAAATTGTAGCGACCTTAACCTAATTCTTTATAAAACTTTTGTATAACTTAGCCATTTTAGTTATAGAAAACTCAATTAATCACAAAATATTAGAAAGATTAGAATTTTATTTTATTTTATTTTATTTTATTTTTTATTTTTTTTTACTGGATAGCTAGGTTACACAAGCTCCCACACCTGGCCGTGTACTTGCCCCGTATAATTTAAAATCTCATTTTCCCTTGAAAACAGAAGGTTACATGGCCTCCCATACGCCCGTGTACCTTCTCGTGTATGTTTCTCGCCTAAACGGAGGGTTTTTCGGCCATAACACTTCAAAACCTAACAAAAACCATTCTTTCCACTTATAACCCTTGGATATTCAATCAAAACCACTTTTTCTTTGTTCATAAATACGTCACAAAACATATCCAGGAGTTCATATTTACACATTTACATATACAATTCAAAAATCTCCTAGGATGCATATGCTCGACATAATGAGAGAGAAGAGAGGAAGATCGCCAGTCGACCTATCACTTATGACGTGACTTGAACAACAAAAGATGACTTTAACTTCCACTTCTTGTTTCTTAGCACCTAAAAAGATAATTGCATTTTTAATGAGATACTACTTAATGAGGGATATAA
The DNA here is from genome assembly GCA_963924115.1 of Dovyalis caffra. Taxonomy (NCBI): domain Eukaryota; kingdom Viridiplantae; phylum Streptophyta; class Magnoliopsida; order Malpighiales; family Salicaceae; genus Dovyalis; species Dovyalis caffra. The sequence goes on from CAWUPB010001195.1 coordinate 5,297,904, forward strand.
TCTTGATACTCTAACATACATATGTATATTTTCACATCATTAACCAATAGCATATTCATAACACAAACATAATCATTCATATAATTCAAACATGTTCATTTATCAAAATGCATGTATGTATTCTTTTCTTATCGGTTATGAACAAAACACGTCAAGTATCACCTCGGGAACTTGTAACATGTAACTTGTAAGCTTATAAGCTTATAACTTGTAAACTTGTATGGTTGGCCAGCTTGTAGACTTGTATTTGACCCATTGGGTCCTTGTAACTTGTATTTATGGTTACTTGGACATGGCAATCATAACCTTACCCTTTTATCTTTCATACATCGTGAATGCCCCATATAACTTGTACTTATACATAATAACATTCACAGCTCATGGCATGAATCATCAACACATGCTTGCACATAGCACTTTCATAACATCAAAACATAATTCATACACAAACATTGATTCACCATATCATTCGAAAAGTTAATAATATCACATGGCAACACAAACACATAGTATCAATCAATTATATCACTCACAAAAATGACGTCTTCGTCATTTGTCAACACGTTACGTCTTGCACCTCATGCTCCTCGGCATCTATAAACACATACACATATACTTTTATAAGTCATTTTATCATGATCAAACTTCTAAATACGCTCAAAGTGCAAAATATGACTTTAGTGGTTAACTTATTTCTTTCCGGGTACTTGACCCTTTCGCACTCTTTTTACCATAAGTCCCAAAATACAAATTCAAATGATGCAATTCTAATTTTACATGAAACTAGACTCATAGATATCTAACATATTCAAAAACCAAGTCTATTTACGAAATACACAACTCATGGTGATTTTCTAAAAATAAGACTTGCTGCCATTTCTTTATGGGTACTTGACCCCTTTTCACTCTTTCTACCATAAGTCCTAAAATACAGATTCAAATGATGCAATTCTAGATTCACATGACCCTAGACTCATAGGGCTCTAACATGTCCAAAAATTAAGTCTAGGTACGAAATACACAACTCATGGTGATTTTCTAAAAATTAGACTTGCTGCAGAATTCACTGAAAATCCGAACAGCTTACTTGCAAGGGATAAAAAAAGGATATGCAGGTTATCTTAAGCTTAAATTTAACAAGGTAATATTTCAAGGTATTATCGACAACTATCATGTTTTAACCTTCTTCAAAATCTGACTCTAAAATCTCGAATTAAGCAGTATAAAAATATTGTTACAGGGGGTACATACCTAGCTTTCAGCTTGCCTTGGAAAAATTATGGTTTTTCCCTTCTTTTTTCCCTTTTCTTTTCTCTCCTTTTTCTTTTCTCTCTCTGGTTCACTCCTGTTTCCCCAGCTAGGGATTGCAAAATGAAGATAAAGAGATGACTTTAGATATATATATATATCTTGACAAAGTTCGTTTTAGTCTCTCAAGGTGTGGCTTGTTTTTATTCTAGTTCTTCAACTTATATTACTTCGATTGAGCCCCTATTTCTTTCTATTATTCAAAATACTTATTATCCAATACCTCACTAATATGTCATATGCAGGTATAATTATATGCATGTAATTCATAAGTATACATGTATGCATGAACAAGTGTATATTTTGGGATGGGATTATTACAAAAATGCTACAATAATTTTTTGTTTTCTTTTAGTATATATGATAATTGAGTTGCAATTCAATTTTTTCAACCTAATGCCTTAGATTATCTTTAAATATTGGTTAATAGAAAATAAAAGTTTAAAATTTTTTTTATCTCGGGTTCCCAATTTTGATTTTAGTTTTTAATTAGATTTTTTTTTTGTTTCGGAATCCTTTATGTAAGATTTTCAAGAAAAGTATATTTATTTTATAATTTTGTGTCTCTCATGTTGTTTAAGATTAATCAATAAGATGGAAAAATTTGATTATGGATAAAAAAAAATTGAAGACCTAAAAAAATGAAAATAAAAACTTTTCCTTTTCAACAAATAGTTCAAGATATTTTATAAGTAATTGGCCTTAATAAATGGGTAAAGATAATATATTTAGATAGGATTAATTCCATAGGAGTGAAATGAGTAATTAGTTATAAAGTATTTTAAAATATTGGTTAATAGGAAAAATAAGTTTTTATTTTTATTTTTTATTTGGATTCTCAACTTTGTTTTTAGTCTATAATTAAGTTTTTTTTTTTTTTTTGTTTTTTTTCTTGTACTTCTTTATTTAAGATTTGGTGGACAAATGTTGTTGTGTTCATAGTTCTGAATACTCATAGCGTTTAAGATTAATAAATAAGAAGAAGGAATTTAATTACAGATAAAAAAATTGAAGATCAAAATGACGAAAAAATAAAATTAATAACTTTACAAGAAATTATTGTGATTTAACTTGTCTTTTTTTGTTTTTTTTTTTTTCAACTTGTTTACTTGAATTGTATATTTTAAATATCAACTAATCAAATAATATCCTTAAATTTTTTTTTCATCCCTTTTACGAGATTCGGTAATAATTTCAGTCAATCTATGGAATTAAAAATAAAAATTCTTATTATTAATCAAGGTAATTTTTTTTTTTTTTTTTTTACAAAATTGTATCCAAAAGTATAATTAACTCTTACGCATATGTGTAAAGGTGTAGATAATTATGTCCCAGGAGGGAAATAAAAAAAAGCTGTTCATGTGATTTTACTTTTTATGATGCATTTGGTAATGCCACCATATTCTTAGACTTTGTATTTGAATTCATCCTCCACTTTTTTTTTTTTTTTTTTCCTTAGAATACCATTTTTATTGACTGTTTTCTTGAATATGTAATTTTTGGTAATATATGTTGCTTATCACCTCCACATTATAAAGTCATTAAATATACTATTTTTTTTTCTTTTTTATCAACTGGAATAATATAGTTAACACTATCAAATTGATCAATAATTTTTTAGTAGCTAAAAAAAGATGATTCATCGTTAATATTGCAAGCTCATTAGGACTCTAGAAAGAGAAGAGAGTAGCAACCAAATGTGGAATCAGCACCATATAAACTACACTCATTTTATTGAAAAATGGACAATGATATAGGTATATCGTATATGTATGATACAAGGAGACAAATAAATACGGGAAAACTAGGAAACAGGAATGCTCAATGCATGAACAGCGCCAGAAGCAAACAACACAATTCCTGATCACACTGTACTCCACAGAGACCAACAGATATGAACTCCTGACAGAGCTTGATAACCAAACTCAAAATGAAAGATAACATGGTCTAGTTTCCAGGTGGTGGGGAGAGGAATGGAATAGAGGGAATTGTAGTTGGGATAGGGATAGTGGGGATTGAGGGCATGCTTGGAAGTGGAGGCAAGGTGACTTTGGGGAGACCAGGCATTGTTGGCAGGCTAGGAAGTGGAGGCTGTGTGGTTGGCAAAGTTGGCAATGTAGGCTGTGGCAGTGTTGGTATAGAAGGCATTGGTGGCAATGTTGGTTTAGGCAAATTCGGCACAGAAGGTAAAGGGGGAAACTGCAGAAGATGACGAGCTGCCTCGCCGCCTAAAAGTGACAAAGCAATGAAGAGTGCTAAGATAAAACAGTTCAAACTTGCCATCTTGCTGTTACCAAGCGTGCGTTGAGGCCTCACACAAAAGACCAGAAATGAGCGAAGAAAATTATTGTATGTGATAAACCAGGTCTAGTCTTCGGTTTATATAGAAGAATGAAGATGTAGTAGCAGGACATATATCTACTTCTCAGTAAGTTTGGTGTAACAACTTGAGTTTTCGGTTTAGTCATTGTTAGTTCACCTTCTTTTTCATCTTCCGTAGAAAGAGAAAAAATAAAAAATAAAAACCACATGTATTGTTATTGTTAACGTTGTTGTTGTTGACTAGTTATAGATGTTTATCCCTTTGTTTTCTTTTCTTAAATCCTAAGCTAAATTGTAAAATATCTTTGAATTTGAGTAAAAAAAAAAAAAAAGATACTTTCTCAATTAAGAAGAAAAATATTTTATTTTTCAAAAAATATGATTTTTTAAATGTGTTCCTTGTGTTAGAGTTTTATTGAAAATTTGACCAAAAAATAGAAATTAAAAAACCTCATTAAAATTATCTCAATTCCTATTATTTTTTGCACCAATTTATAAAAAAATCATTTACTATAAAACTAAAACAGATGAGAAAAAGTAACATTGTTTTATACTGTAGACACAAACAATGCAACTTTCCTTTCTTTCCGCTTTTCTTTACTTTTGTTAAATAGCTGTGCAAAACAATTGTTTTATACTTTTTTTGGTTTCAGCTATTGGATCGAAATTTCACACTATTCATTTGAACAGTAACGGTGGCTAGCGTCTTTTTTTTTTTTTTTTTTTTTTAAATAACTGCAGTTAAAATTTTAAAGTAACCAATAATTAATTGGGTGCTAAAATTTTAAAAGAATTGATAATTTATTTCCTTCGTTATTTATTTCTAAAGTTTAAAATATCAGTCCATTTAATATTAAAAAAAAGTACATATATTACACTAAAAACTTTAGTGCTAAAATAAGATACTTTTGCATTATTAAAAAAAAAGAAAGATATATCAATCCATTTAATATTTATAGTGGTGCATTTTAGTAAATAATTATTTTTAGTATATTTATTTATTTATTTATTTTGTAATTTTCATGTTGTTTTATTTTCATCCTTAAAATTTTAAAATAAAAATTTTAATCTCATAACTAATGCACTACACATGTCTTTTTCTCTTTTATTTTTTTCTTTACTTTTTTCCATTAGTTTATGTTCTTTTTTATTTAATTGGGTGTTAAATTTTTGAAAAATCATTTTTTCCTTTGCTTTTTTTTTCCAGTCAATTTATTTATTTTTATTTAATTGGGTGTTAAAATTTTAAAAAATCAATCATAACTTTTTTTTCACAAACCGACGATTATATAATATATATTTTTATATTTTAAAATTAACATATACTTCAGACTTATATTACTCTTATTATTTAAATTTAATTATTTGAATTTATCATTTTTTTTAATGAAAACTCTTATCCAATTAATAGTTTTTGTATGAAACTTCATTTACTGATATTATATAATTTATTTTTCTCTCGTAATTGAATTTTAGAATAAAATTTTAAAATATGATTTTTTTCTTTTTTAAAAAATAAATTTTTATAACATATATCATGAATTCTTAGAATTTTTAAATGATAGTTGCATATATATAAGTATATAATTATTTTATTCTAAAAGGTTAAAAGTATATTTTAAATAATTTGTCTTAGTTTACTAGGTATAGTCTAGGCGTATAAAAAAAGTATTGAATTGTTAATTTTATTAAAAATTAACTATACATCTTTTAACGTAATACAAATTATTTGCAATTAATATTTTTATAACATTATATAACCAATTTATTTGAAATCAAATAATTAAAGTAATTTTTTAAAGGAACCAACCAATTATTCAAATACTATTTTTATGCTAATTTTATTGATTATTTTGTAAGTAAATATATAGATATCAAATGCATATACCGGAAAAAAAAACTTCTCACCAACATTAAATAAGAATAAATTTTTTTTCATTGGTTAACTTTTATGTAAGTCTATACATTAATTGTAACTTTAATTTTTACATACATTCTTATAAAAAATATAATTTTAAACTATTTGCTTTTGAATTCTTAATTAATATTTCGAGTTTGAATTATTATAAGTTTTTATTTAAGAATCCCCGAATAAAGAACAATAATTTTTTTTTAAATAGAAGTTTTATGAAAAACACAAAAAAAAGGTAATAATTAAATAAAAAATTATAACATTTTGAAATTATTTTGTTCTATTTGCCATTAGCGTTGCACAAATAATTTCAAAAATTAATTTTCTCATCAACATTAAATAATTTTTTTTTCATTTGTTAATTTTTTATAAAAGTTTGCCCATTAATTATAACTTTATTTTTTGAAATAGAATATTGTGAAAATTATATTTTTAATTTTTTTAATTCTTGATTAATATTTTAGTTAAAATTATTAAAATTGTTAATTTTAAAATCAATTCATAGGGAAGAATGATTTTATGTTTTTTCAATCATAAAATTTATAAAAAAATATTAAAAATTTTAAAATAAATTTGTTTTACCATATCTCGCGCGTAGCACGGCAACCGACTCGTGTTTACTAATAGAGGAATTGAGAAGATTTTGAAGAGTTTTTTTTTTTTTGGTCAATTTCTAATAAAAAAAGAAAAATTTTGTTCGTACCTAATTTTTGGAACAAATAATTTTTGCACCAACTTGACTTGATGGAAAATTTTCAAGTAGACAACCTAATCCATGAAAGTCACAATAAATAAAAATGATTTTCTAAAAATTTAGAACAAAAAATCATTCAAAGATAAGTTCACATAATCAAGCGCAAACATCGAAAGAAAATGAATGATATGAGCAACAACAATAAAAGGTCGATGACAAATGGATGATTACAATCAATGCTTTAGAAACATGCTATGTTTAGATCGGCAAGCAAATCCGTGTCGATACTAAAAAATCAAGTACTTCGACTTCTCTTCTCTCCGGAGCAATAAGGAGATAATCTGAGTTATGACCAAATATTCATTAACGTGATCATTTGACTTTACTTTTTCTATTCTTAACTCAACTAACATGATGTGATTCATGATCTTTCACCTCTCAAAACACCTTTGTGTTGACAAGTATGATCAATCCCCTAAAAAAAATACTTTTCTTTAGTCTCATGCTCGATCCCGTAATTGATGTCATTCATGAAATGTGACGATGCATCGAATTGACATATAATAACATGATAAGGATCTTACTCGAATTTGGTCTTCAAGAGGTCACCCTCCATTAAATCTCGTAATAAGCTTTCTCATGACAAATTATTGACGAGTAGACAAAAGCCACCTCAACCATTTTTAAGGCTAGATTCTTGATATGTGCTAGCAAAAGTCCGGACATTTGGCGACATTACCAAGGGGGCACAAAAGAACAAGTTGATCTCCCATTCAATTAGAAGAACATGCACTAGTCAAATGATATAGATAGTAATCCAATCAGCAATCCCTAACGAATACAAAAACATGAGGAATAATCGAAATGCAAACAGTACAAGCTCAATAAAAGTAGTTGCCTAAAACTTTGAACCTATTTAAGCTAGACGACACATAAATGAAGAGAAAAGAAAGAAAAACCTATGTCTAACAAAGTTGATGACCTATGCTTCTATAAAAAGTCAACGTCAGCCTAAGTTAGAGTGGTCGTCATATCTTATTAAAAAACATGATCCGTTGGATCCTATCAAAATTGACATGGCTAGTCATGTCTTATCAAAATCAACGTAGCCAGTAACATCTTATCAAAATTAATGTGGCGAGTCATGTCCTTTCGCATTGATATGGCTAGTCACTCTTTCTAAATTTTAAATTGACATAGCCCATCACGTCTTTTTAAATTTCAAATCAACATGGCTAGTTATGTCTCTTCAAATTTCAAATTGACATAGCCAATCATGCCTTTTTGAATTTCAAATTGACGTGGTCACTACATTTCTTCAAATTTCAAATCAATATGGATAGTCATGTCTTTTTAAATTTTAAATTAATATAGCCAGCCGTATCTTTTTAAATTTTAAATCGACGCTGCCAGTTGCATCTTTTTAGATCGACGTGGCTATCAAATCTTTCCAAATTTCAAATCAACTTGGCCAGTATCATCTATTCAAATTTCAAATTGGCGTGGCTAGTAATGTCTTTTCAAATTTCAAATTGATATGGCCAATCACGTCTTTTTAATTTTTAAATTGATGTGGCCGGTCAAGTCTTCTCAAATGTCAAATTGACATGGCTAGTCACGTCTCTTCAAATTTCAAATTACCATGGCCAATCACATCTTTTCAAATTTTAAATAGATGTGGCTAGTCATATCTTTCCAAATTCCAAATAGATATGGCTAGTCACATCCTTCCAAATCAATCTGGCAATCATGTTCTTTCAAATTCCAAATCAACAAAGCAAATCGGATCTTTCCAAATTGATGCAACTAGTTGCATCCTTCTAAATCGACGTAGTTTTTTCACATGTTTTTAAATTCCAAATTGACACTGTTAGTCGTATCCTTCCACATTGATGTAGCTAGTCATGTCTTTCCAAATTCCAAATTGGAGTGACCATTCGTATCCGTCCAAATTGATGTGGCTACCACATCCCTTCAAATCGATGTGGCCAATCATGTCATTTCAAATAGATGTAGTGTAATGCTCGATACTCGCTAAAATAGAAATGTAATAAAAGTTTAATATTAAAACCGTGTGAAAATAAATAAATAAATATTTTTGAGAACGAGAAATAATTACTAGAAATTTAAAAGAATATTTAGAAGGGTCAAAATAGTTTTCCATGCTTAAAGAATATTTTACCGATTTTTCGGTACATGAATAGTAGTTATTGCATGAGAAAATTAATTAAAGCATGTTATTTGTTTATGAATTTTTTTTTGTTTAGAATAATTGTTAGAAGGGTGTTAGATTATTTTATATGATTTTATGAATTTTTCTACATATGGTGAATATTTCATTAAATTTTCTAAGTGTAGGAATAATGGTTTTAGAGGTAAAGAATTTAATTAGGCACCTTATGAGTATGAGAAATTTTTTTAAGAGCATAGAATAATCATATAGGATGTGTGAGAGTGCCTAGAAAATTTAAATTAATTTTAGTAAGTATAGGGAATATTTTTTATAGGAAATAATGTAATTTTCACACTAAATAAATAAATTCAAGGCTCAAATTAGGGCCAAAAAAATTATGAACATTTAAATAAAACTCCCTTAATGAATTTTTGAATTTATTATAGAAATAAAATTGATTTTTGAAAAGTATAGGATGGAATTTTAAAAGTAGGGACTAAATTGCATAAAATTAGGGACTCGATTGCATAAAATTAAAAGTCTAATAATCCAAATTAAATTATGTGAGAGTGTTAAGGGTTAAAAATTAGTCCTAAACACTAAAAAGAAAGGATTAGAAGTGATTTTTTTTCATAAAAGAGGGACTTAGGAAAGAATGGGCTATGGAAAAGTCTTGAAACTTGGAGGACCAAAATTTATCATTTTCCTCCCAAATTGCCCGACCTACAGCATTAATTAAGTCTGACTTCCAATAAAAATTATGACAAAAAATAAGCAAGGTGGAAGGGTTAAATAAAAAGTTAAATAAATGGATAAAAATTGGGATAAATGCAAATTAATGATTGGAAATTGAATTAAGGGATGAGATTTTTCCACATTAAGGGTGGAGGTGAAGTCAATAATTTCACAAAATTTCATATAAACAGGGGTGCTCAAAAAATAAAAAGGAGAGGAAAAATTGAAAACACAAAGGAAATTCTTACAAAATTTTCACTTAAAAATCACATAAAATGTTTTTAATAAATTCTATCCACTCTAATTAGTGGAAGAAGCTTGAATTTTAAGTGGGAGGCCGAAAATATCAAGGGAAAAATTCAAAGATCAAATTCAAGAATTTAGAGGAAAAGAGGAAGAAGAGAAATCCTTGACCAATCTACCTTTTTGCAGTCTAATCGAAGCTTAAACAAGTAATTTAACCTCACCTACACCACAAGCATGCTTAATTTTAAGTCAATTTCATGTTTAATTGCTTGATTTGATTTAATTCTCAATTAAGAAAAATAGGATTAGGGTTCTCGATGAACCAAATTTGGAGGTTTTGAATTCTTTCATTTAATTGGTATTTTGGCACTTGATTCTGACTTATTTGAGAATGAATTAATGTTTAAGAATGAAAAATCACACTTTAATTGAAGAAAAATCCACTAATTTTTAAGAATTATATTCGACCTAAACTAAGCAAATTAGGATTTGAGTTTAAAGCAATTTGATTCTAGTTTGATGGGGCATTCACACTTGAATAAGCATGTTTTGATGAGTAGAAATGAAAATTTTGCTAAAAATTGAAGAAAATGGGTTTTATAGGCTTGGGCCTAATTTCGGCCCATTAAAGCCCAATACGGGTTTGGACCAAATTTCGGGTCCCAAATTTCAATTAAATTAATCCTATAGTTTTTAAATATCTAGGCTACTTCATGTTAAAATGGTGGGACAAAATGAGGAGAAAATGTTAGGATTTTAAAGAGGTCAAGTTTAGGCCTAAATGAAAATTTTGGAGAATTAGGTTTAAACCAAGTTTTAAACCTTAAATTTGATGATTCAGACTCAAAATACAGTAAAAAGATGGTTTAGAATGAAAAAGGCTCATAAAAATTTAAAGAAAAATTGGGTTAGAAAAAATTGGGCCTTAGGCCTAAACCAAAATTGAACCTTCGAATCAATGAAATAATACTTAGTTAGGTTGGAACATGAAATGATAGTTAATTTGGTAAACACCAAATATGGAAAGATAATTAAGAACCTAAGAAAAAGAATTTAAGAAAGTAAAGTGAAAGGTAAGTTTAATGAACAAAGAAATGGAACAAACATGTTCATCTTCCTTTATGTTATGGTCATGTTCTTTCAAATGCTACATGAATGGATTAGTTTATGAATAATGGTTATGCTTGAATGTGATTGATGATGAGAATTGGGTTATGATGATTGATGTGCCAATGATGGTTGTGTTGGGTTATATTGGATTGTGGTTATCTATGCCGTTATGCTGCCCAATTTTATATCGATTCTTATAAATTGGTTACATAACCATTCTAAGTAAGCATTCATGAATTCATACAAACTTACTGGTTCATTGCAAATTGCATACGCATGCTTAGCTCATGAATAATGTTTTAAGTCATGAAAATATATTTTATGTTATGATTATTCGATAGCAATCGAATGATTTTAAAGGAAAAGATTTCCATGAATTTGAGGTTTCGAGGAAAGGACTTCATGGGTTTTTCATACAAAGTGATGATAATGGTTCAGTGGCCGTGCAAGTGCGTACGGCCACTTTTAGACTCTGTAGAGCGCATCCGTGGACCGGTCTCGGTTCGTCGTACATATGTGATGAAAACCCCGAAGTACCTAAATGAGACATGTCCAAAGATAGAAAAAAGATCTTCAGACCGTTTATGAAATGTTTTATGACATAAGGAAAAAAGATTCATTATGCATATCGTTGTTTTATGCATACATACACATGTACGTACACTAAATACATATATTAACTTACAGCTCCTCGTGATGTAGATAAATAAGATACTACGGCTCACTTTTCTCGCGAAGCCGACTACCAAGGGAGGCATCGACGCATGTAGCTTGGATGAGGGTTTGGCTTCCAGTGTAGACCCATTACACGTAGTAGTTGACATAGAATCGGTAATGCATATAAATAGTTAAGGTGTGTAATCGAATAAGTAATAATAAAATAATAATATCGTAGTAATAATATAATTACTTTAAATTATCCACCGCATATTGACATGATTAGAAGTTTAGCAAACATGTAAAATAAAATAAATTAAAATAAAATATTGTCATAAATAAACGCAACATAAACGTGAAAAATTTATAGTGAAGTTAAAGTAAGAAATATGACCCGAACGTCATTAAAAGATTTTTATCACATAAATATTATTACATACATTACAATAAGATCATAGTGCCTTTTTAGCTTACATTCATTGTACTTTGAATATGGCTAACATCGATAATATTCTCAACTTATTAGGTCCTAGGTTGGGGATGTCACATGTAGCCAAATACGTCCTTCTAAATTGCAATTTGACATGACCAGCTATGTCTTCGTCACTACGCCTTTTCAAAATTTTCTTTTTATTTCTTTACAAGCTTACTATGCAAAGCCAAAGAAATTTTTTTTTCAATGACTTTATGTTATCGCATTGTAAAGAGGAGGGTAACTCTTAGCATCCAATTTTTACCTCAAAGAATTTAATTAACCGGATAGTTTATATATATATATATATAAACTCGAAGTTAATTAGGTGCTAATAGTTTGAGGCAAAAATTGAGTGCTTTAGCGGTTGCTTCCTCTTTACAATGCTTATATATATATAAGGAAAAAAAAGAGTTATTTGGAAAAAAATAATTTTTAGGTAAATTGAAAAAAATTAAAAGTCTTGATTTATTCTAATTAAGAGGTGTAATTGAAATGCAAGCAAATAAAATTATAGCAAAATAAAAAAGATGAGAAAAATCAAGGACTAAAAACTATGTTTACCTAAAAATCTAATTTTTCTCTATAAATACCCAACCCATTCAGCCATTAAGGTTAGATACAGTATCCCAAAAAATAAAAAAACCTAAAAACATAGCAAAAAAACCCTTAAGGAACCAAAACCCGAATAATCGATCGGGTTACTTGTTTACCCGATCGGACATTTCTCCTCTAAATCAAGCACCATTTGATCGATTTTGACTCTAATTTCCACCATCAATAGATAGCCCATCACTATATCACCCCCATCCTTGCCGGTTACAGGAGGAGATGACGTCGAAAGAGGGAGAAATATGAGCTTGAAACACCGCGATCCGACCCATTTGTATCTTTTAATTCTAGCCTAACCACCAACTACCATCACTCGAGACTTGCTCGTCTAACTTCCATTAGTGTTTCTCCTTTGGATTCATGGCTCAAAGTCACTAGAAAATGGTTTAATTGATGATGAACCATTTTTGATTGGTTTTGAAGAACCTAAAAAGATTTGCTAATCAAGGTCAAATCGTACATCCTAATCATACAAAAACTCGTTCTCGGCCTCTACGAGTTGATTGGTATCCTAGAAACCTCTAATCATTGTTGAAATAAAGAGATCTAATCAAAAATTTTGACCCTTTGATCTCCCACCTCTAATGTCTTTATCGACTACCACCACCATGGTTGAACTTGCAACGATCTCCTCTATAATGCAGGTAGTTCATGCACCTAAAGGACCATCTAAAGCCGAACGTACAATCAGCAGTGGTTGTTCGGCTTCTAAAGGCATTTTGGTTATTTCACTTCTAGAGAGCATTTTTGTCATTTATAATTCATTAGGAGCAGCTCAATCATCATAAAATAGTATTTTTGACACTCAAAATAGTTGATTCTTCCTTCTCGACCGACTAAAATAATCAGCCTTCATCGAGATTGAAGGAAACAAACTAATCCGGAAGAAGATCTCGACGCTTTCATGATGCTTCGGGTAACTTCTAAATTCATGTAGATTATTTTGAATGATAAATAAGTATGAAATGGTATGTTATAAATGGTTATGATTATTGGTTGGAATTTGTTTTGCTTAAAACGAAGGTGCTAGTTGCTTTTCACTTATATGACAAAGCCGCTTATCGGCTTTGAAGTCATTTTATCCGTTTTGTCAAAATGAAGTTACTAAATGGGTTTTTACTTATGCAGATGGAGACCTTAGTGGCTCCTCGAACTAATTTTATTTAATTTTGAATAGCTAAAACAAAGTTGCAAGTGGCTTTAGGAGTTATTTTATCTATTTTCTATTTGTTCAAAATGAAGTCGCTAGTGACTTTCCACTTATATAGATAGTAGTCGCTAGTGGATTTCAAAATAATTTTATTTAATTTTAAATTACCGAAATAAAGCCAACCGTGGCTTCCTACCTATGTGATAAAGTCGCTACCGGTTTCGAAATTATTTTGTTTTGTTGATCGCAATGCCGAAATGAAGCTATCAATGACTTCCTACTTATATATGCGATGAAGCCGCCAGTGATTTTGAAATGATTTTATTTTTGTTGTCTCGCTTGTCCGAAACGAAGTAGTCAATGACTTCTCACTTATGTGACAAAGCAGTAAGTGGCTTCTAACCAGCTATCCACTCTTTGCTCGAGCCAAATAAAGTGATCGATAACTTTTCACTTATCTAATGAAATTGTTGGTAATCTCCTAAATTCATGACTCAAAATCATCGCTGGCTTCCCACTCGTGTGAGTGAAGTCACCGATGACTCGCCGCTCATGCTAATAAAAAAGCTATCCATCTTTAGGATCTCACTTACTTATCGCAATAGGTCGTGTTCACTAAAGACTAACCAAAATTCTAACTTCTCTCACCTTTTCTCTTTGAGTAAGGGATATTGACCTTAAATCAGCCTAAACCCTCAAATACTATGTTTTATACCCAAACACTTGAAAATACCCAGCTTTTATATTTTAATAAACTCAATTAAATAGGCATTGAAGTATAACACATTAAAACTCAAATTTTTATGTCTATATGCAAACAATGCAGCCTATTTTAGTTATAACAAGATGATGATGATGCTATGATCGACCCTTTACCTAGATATCTTTACGTACCTAAAACCGACCACCACAACCCGAACGACTTAGCAAGTGACAAGCTTCTACCTTCCAATTTAGGCCTAAGTTTCTTTGTTTTTCTATCATTCTTGCCTACAAAACTCCCTTTCTTTAATATAAAACCTCCAAATCTAGATTAGATATCTCTTAATACATCTTTTCAAGCGTAAGAATAGCTAAAACAAATGAAGTAAAAAAGAAAAAAAGGACTCAAAAGTAAATGCAAGAGTTAAAGAGATTTTTACAAGTCATAACAATACTTGGCAAGTCGAAGAAAAGAGATTGCTTCATCGATCCACTTAGCAAGTGAAGAAATGGCTTCATTAAGAGTTAAAGTTGAAGACCTCGAGAGAGGGAGGAAGAAGTGGCAAGGAAAGATTCAAGATTTGAAGAGAGAGCGGTTGGAGAGGAGAGGAAATGATTGGATTTATGTCAAAAAATGATGTTGTTGTTGGTGGTCAGTAGTGAGTTTGTGGATGGTGAAGAGGAGTTTGGTAGGTGTGGGAGTGAGGAATGCTACAAGAAAGAGTAGGAGGATGAGAATTTTTTTATGGTCAACAAGATTATTAGCCTTTGCTAGAGTAGCAAGTAGGAAAAGAGTTATAAGTGGGTTTCAATTTAGATTTATTGGCTTCTATGGAAATAATAAAATTGCAATTATATGAAATAATAAGAAATAAATTCTTCTTACTCATAAATCTTAAATTTAATTTTTTTAACATATCTTTATTTGTAATTAGACCTTTAACTTAGCACTAAAAAATAATCGGATAATAGATGGAGAATGATTTTTCCCGCTTGATTTGAAAATTAATATCCTTTGGTTTTTTTTTTAATTAAAAAAAAGCTTTTCTTTTTGTAGCATTAACCTAAAATGTACCAAAATTATTTAGATAAATATATAATCAATAATTACATTTATCATAATTAATACATGTATCTTAATTTATTAGATACATTTTAAATATACATATATCATAATCAATATGTGTATCATAATTAATATCAAGTATCTTAATTAGTTAAATATATTTTAAATAGATATTATATCTTTAAATACATGTATTATTTATTATTTTTTCTTAGATACATGTATCTTGTAAGTCATAGTTAATTTTCCATTTGTGTCTATGTTTCGGAGTGCCACAATACTTTCTCGCAGTGTTTGCTCTTCTTTTGATCTTTTTATGTGCCTCGTACTTCAGATTATTTAAACTTTTGGGATGGAGATTTACATTTTCTTTCCGAGTTAGTTTGGACTAAGGATTTTAAAATCCAAGAAAAAAATACCAAAATTTTAGGATCTTAAGCCGAGATTATATTGTATGTTTTGGTAGTTTGGATCTCCCTTGTCAATCATCATTTACGTACATCTTCCTAGGTCATGGAAATTTTTCCTACATTTCATTTAAAGAAACAAAAGAGAAAAAAGTTAAAGTCGTCATCCTTTTCATAAGTGAATCCGTAAAGTTATTTAGTTACTACTAGCCTACATCCTATGCATTGTCGCGGGTGAGCTATACGATATTGTTATATGTTTATTCATATAAAATATAAAATTCAAAAATAATTATTTAAAAATACCACAAGAAAAAAAATTAAAAAAAAATCAAAACATATATCTCATATTTTGCCGTAAGGTTAGCTAAACAAAAAGACTCGTCAAGTTAAATAATATAAAGTTGCTTATTAGATATTGTTTCATATAAACAAGTAATTTATTAGAAATATGTATAATAAATGGTAACTAAAATAACAATGTGGTATTTTTTGAATTTTAAATGATTAATTTTTATCATATATTCTTTATCCGTAATTTGTTAATGAGTTAGAGAGATCACCAAAAAAAAAAAAAAAAAAACAACCAAAAAACTTATTCAAATTGAGAATTTGGTAAAAAAAAAAAATAGAGATAAAATTACACATGATAAAAATTAAAATGATCAAAACAAAGTAAAGATCATAAAAGAAGGATCAAAGTGAATAAAAAGAAACTTTCACTAAATGAAAAAAAAACTTATAAACAATAAGACTAAAAAAATTCATTTTGCATAAGGCAGTAAATAAAAGTAAAACATGATAGAATTTTAATGATTAAATAAAAAAATTCACAAAATGAGAACTAAAATAGAAAATGTTTTTTACTAAAAACCAAAAAAAAAAAAAAAAGAATAGTGAAACTATATTTAATTTTAGTGTAGAAACAATAATAATCAAAGATAATAAAATTTCAATGATAAAAAAAAAGATCACAAAATTATCAAAATAAAAAAAAGATCACAAAATAAAAACCAAAACATAGCAAAAAGTTTTACTAAAAGTAAAAAATTAGTTCCCTATAGGTAAAAAAAATAAAATTTAATAAAAATTTAATGATTAAAATAAAAAAAATTACAAAACAAGGACTCAAACAAAAAATAAAATTCTACTAAATTTAATGACCAGTAACAAAGAAAAAAAAATCACAAAATAGGAATTATGATAGAAAGAAAAGTCTCATTAAAAGAAAAAAAGTTTAGGATAGTGAAACTTTATTTATTTTTAGTATAGTAAGGATAAAAATCAAGCATGATAAAACTTTAATGACTAAAATAAAAACGTATTGCAAAATAGAATAAAAAAACATAAATATTTACTAAAAGGAAAGAAAAAAATATTTATTATTGGGACAAAATGAAATATAATAAAAATTTAATATTTCTTATAGAGACAAAAATCAAATATAATAAAATTTTAATGATCAAAAGAAAAATGTTACCAAACAAGAGCTAAAATGAAAATAAAGTTTACTAAAAGCCAAAAGAGGCCTTAGCGGAAGAAGAGGGAAAAAAAGTGAATAGTTAATAAACAAGTGATTATAGGAATAAAAATAAAATTTAATAAAATTTTAATGGTAAAAAAAAATTACAAAATAGGTAATAAAATAAAAATAAAGTTTATTAAAAGCCAAAAGAGGCCTTGGCGAGGAAAAAAAAGTAAGCGAGTTAATGAACAAGTAACATGCTACAGCATTTTTTCATTTTCTTTTATTTTTAATAAAATTTTAATGGTCAAAAGAAAAAAAATTACAAAATAGGTAATAAAATAAAAATAAAGTTTATTGAAAGCCAAAAGAGGGCTTGGCCAAAGAAGAGGAAAAAAAGAAAAAACTAAAAGCCAAAAGAGTCTTGGTAAGGAAGAAAAAAAGTAAGCGAGTTAATGAACAATAAAATTGTAGCGACCTTAACCTAATTCTTTATAAAACTTTTGTATAACTTAGCCATTTTAGTTATAGAAAACTCAATTAATCACAAAATATTAGAAAGATTAGAATTTTATTTTATTTTATTTTATTTTATTTTTTATTTTTTTTTACTGGATAGCGAGGTTACACAAGCTCCCACACTGGTCGTGTACTTGCCCCGTATAATTTAAAATCTCATTTTCCCTTGAAAACAGAAGGTTACATGGCCTCCCATACGCCCGTGTACCTTCTCGTGTATGTTTCTCGCCTAAACGGAGGGTTTTTCGGCCATAACACTTCAAAACCTAACAAAAACCATTCTTTCCACTTATAACCCTTGGATATTCAATCAAAACCACTTTTTCTTTGTTCATAAATACGTCACAAAACATATCCAGGAGTTCATATTTACACATTTACATATACAATTCAAAAATCTCCTAGGATGCATATGCTCGACATAATGAGAGAGAAGAGAGGAAGATCGCCAGTCGACCTATCACTTATGACGTGACTTGAACAACAAAAGATGACTTTAACTTCCACTTCTTGTTTCTTAGCACCTAAAAAGATAATTGCATTTTTAATGAGATACTACTTAATGAGGGATATAATCTTGATACTCTAACATACATATGTATATTTTCACATCATTAACCAATAGCATATTCATAACACAAACATAATCATTCATATAATTCAAACATGTTCATTTATCAAAATGCATGTATGTATTCTTTTCTTATCGGTTATGAACAAAACACGTCAAGTATCACCTCGGGAACTTGTAACATGTAACTTGTAAGCTTATAAGCTTATAACTTGTAAACTTGTATGGTTGGCCAGCTTGTAGACTTGTATTTGACCCATTGGGTCCTTGTAACTTGTATTTATGGTTACTTGGACATGGCAAGTCATAACCTTACCCTTTTATCTTTCATACATCGTGAATGCCCCATATAACTTGTACTTATACATAATAACATTCACAGCTCATGGCATGAATCATCAACACATGCTTGCACATAGCACTTTCATAACATCAAAACATAATTCATACACAAACATTGATTCACCATATCATTCGAAAAGTTAATAATATCACATGGCAACACAAACACATAGTATCAATCAATTATATCACTCACAAAAATGACGTCTTCGTCATTTGTCAACACGTTACGTCTTGCACCTCATGCTCCTCGGCATCTATAAACACATACACATATACTTTTATAAGTCATTTTATCATGATCAAACTTCTAAATACGCTCAAAGTGCAAAATATGACTTTAGGGTTAACTTATTTCTTTACGGGTACTTGACCCTTTCGCACTCTTTTTACCATAAGTCCCAAAATACAAATTCAAATGATGCAATTCTAATTTTACATGAAACTAGACTCATAGATATCTAACATATTCAAAAACCAAGTCTATTTACGAAATACACAACTCATGGTGATTTTCTAAAAATAAGACTTGCTGCCATTTCTTTATGGGTACTTGACCCCTTTTCACTCTTTCTACCATAAGTCCTAAAATACAGATTCAAATGATGCAATTCTAGATTCACATGACCCTAGACTCATAGGGCTCTAACATGTCCAAAAATTAAGTCTAGGTACGAAATACACAACTCATGGTGATTTTCTAAAAATTAGACTTGCTGCAGAATTCACTGAAAATCCGAACAGCTTACTTGCAAGGGATAAAAAAAGGATATGCAGGTTATCTTAAGCTTAAATTTAACAAGGTAATATTTCAAGGTATTATCGACAACTATCATGTTTTAACCTTCTTCAAAATCTGACTCTAAAATCTCGAATTAAGCAGTATAAAAATATTGTTACAGGGGGTACATACCTAGCTTTCAGCTTGCCTTGGAAAAATTATGGTTTTTCCCTTCTTTTTTCCCTTTTCTTTTCTCTCCTTTTTCTTTTCTCTCTCTGGTTCACTCCTGTTTCCCCAGCTAGGGATTGCAAAATGAAGATAAAGAGATGACTTTAGATATATATATATATCTTGACAAAGTTCGTTTTAGTCTCTCAAGGTGTGGCTTGTTTTTATTCTAGTTCTTCAACTTATATTACTTCGATTGAGCCCCTATTTCTTTCTATTATTCAAAATACTTATTATCCAATACCTCACTAATATGTCATATGCAGGTATAATTATATGCATGTAATTCATAAGTATACATGTATGCATGAACAAGTGTATATTTTGGGATGGGATTATTACAAAAATGCTACAATAATTTTTTGTTTTCTTTTAGTATATATGATAATTGAGTTGCAATTCAATTTTTTCAACCTAATGCCTTAGATTATCTTTAAATATTGGTTAATAGAAAATAAAAGTTTAAAATTTTTTTTATCTCGGGTTCCCAATTTTGATTTTAGTTTTTAATTAGATTTTTTTTTTGTTTCGGAATCCTTTATGTAAGATTTTCAAGAAAAGTATATTTATTTTATAATTTTGTGTCTCTCATGTTGTTTAAGATTAATCAATAAGATGGAAAAATTTGATTATGGATAAAAAAAAATTGAAGACCTAAAAAAAATGAAAATAAAAACTTTTCCTTTTCAACAAATAGTTCAAGATATTTTATAAGTAATTGGCCTTAATAAATGGGTAAAGATAATATATTTAGATAGGATTAATTCCATAGGAGTGAAATGAGTAATTAGTTATAAAGTATTTTAAAATATTGGTTAATAGGAAAAATAAGTTTTTATTTTTATTTTTTATTTGGATTCTCAACTTTGTTTTTAGTCTATAATTAAGTTTTTTTTTTTTTTTGTTTTTTTTCTTGTACTTCTTTATTTAAGATTTGGTGGACAAATGTTGTTGTGTTCATAGTTCTGAATACTCATAGCGTTTAAGATTAATAAATAAGAAGAAGGAATTTAATTACAGATAAAAAAATTGAAGATCAAAATGACGAAAAAATAAAATTAATAACTTTACAAGAAATTATTGTGATTTAACTTGTCTTTTTTTGTTTTTTTTTTTTTCAACTTGTTTACTTGAATTGTATATTTTAAATATCAACTAATCAAATAATATCCTTAAATTTTTTTTTCATCCCTTTTACGAGATTCGGTAATAATTTCAGTCAATCTATGGAATTAAAAATAAAAATTCTTATTATTAATCAAGGTAATTTTTTTTTTTTTTTTTTTACAAAATTGTATCCAAAAGTATAATTAACTCTTACGCATATGTGTAAAGGTGTAGATAATTATGTCCCAGGAGGGAAATAAAAAAAAGCTGTTCATGTGATTTTACTTTTTATGATGCATTTGGTAATGCCACCATATTCTTAGACTTTGTATTTGAATTCATCCTCCACTTTTTTTTTTTTTTTTTTTCCTTAGAATACCATTTTTATTGACTGTTTTCTTGAATATGTAATTTTTGGTAATATATGTTGCTTATCACCTCCACATTATAAAGTCATTAAATATACTATTTTTTTTTCTTTTTTATCAACTGGAATAATATAGTTAACACTATCAAATTGATCAATAATTTTTTAGTAGCTAAAAAAAGATGATTCATCGTTAATATTGCAAGCTCATTAGGACTCTAGAAAGAGAAGAGAGTAGCAACCAAATGTGGAATCAGCACCATATAAACTACACTCATTTTATTGAAAAATGGACAATGATATAGGTATATCGTATATGTATGATACAAGGAGACAAATAAATACGGGAAAACTAGGAAACAGGAATGCTCAATGCATGAACAGCGCCAGAAGCAAACAACACAATTCCTGATCACACTGTACTCCACAGAGACCAACAGATATGAACTCCTGACAGAGCTTGATAACCAAACTCAAAATGAAAGATAACATGGTCTAGTTTCCAGGTGGTGGGGAGAGGAATGGAATAGAGGGAATTGTAGTTGGGATAGGGATAGTGGGGATTGAGGGCATGCTTGGAAGTGGAGGCAAGGTGACTTTGGGGAGACCAGGCATTGTTGGCAGGCTAGGAAGTGGAGGCTGTGTGGTTGGCAAAGTTGGCAATGTAGGCTGTGGCAGTGTTGGTATAGAAGGCATTGGTGGCAATGTTGGTTTAGGCAAATTCGGCACAGAAGGTAAAGGGGGAAACTGCAGAAGATGACGAGCTGCCTCGCCGCCTAAAAGTGACAAAGCAATGAAGAGTGCTAAGATAAAACAGTTCAAACTTGCCATCTTGCTGTTACCAAGCGTGCGTTGAGGCCTCACACAAAAGACCAGAAATGAGCGAAGAAAATTATTGTATGTGATAAACCAGGTCTAGTCTTCGGTTTATATAGAAGAATGAAGATGTAGTAGCAGGACATATATCTACTTCTCAGTAAGTTTGGTGTAACAACTTGAGTTTTCGGTTTAGTCATTGTTAGTTCACCTTCTTTTTCATCTTCCGTAGAAAGAGAAAAAATAAAAAATAAAAACCACATGTATTGTTATTGTTAACGTTGTTGTTGTTGACTAGTTATAGATGTTTATCCCTTTGTTTTCTTTTCTTAAATCCTAAGCTAAATTGTAAAATATCTTTGAATTTGAGTAAAAAAAAAAAAAAAGATACTTTCTCAATTAAGAAGAAAAATATTTTATTTTTCAAAAAATATGATTTTTTAAATGTGTTCCTTGTGTTAGAGTTTTATTGAAAATTTGACCAAAAAATAGAAATTAAAAAACCTCATTAAAATTATCTCAATTCCTATTATTTTTTGCACCAATTTATAAAAAAATCATTTACTATAAAACTAAAACAGATGAGAAAAAGTAACATTGTTTTATACTGTAGACACAAACAATGCAACTTTCCTTTCTTTCCGCTTTTCTTTACTTTTGTTAAATAGCTGTGCAAAACAATTGTTTTATACTTTTTTTGGTTTCAGCTATTGGATCGAAATTTCACACTATTCATTTGAACAGTAACGGTGGCTAGCGTCTTTTTTTTTTTTTTTTTTTTTTAAATAACTGCAGTTAAAATTTTAAAGTAACCAATAATTAATTGGGTGCTAAAATTTTAAAAGAATTGATAATTTATTTCCTTCGTTATTTATTTCTAAAGTTTAAAATATCAGTCCATTTAATATTAAAAAAAAGTACATATATTACACTAAAAACTTTAGTGCTAAAATAAGATACTTTTGCATTATTAAAAAAAAAGAAAGATATATCAATCCATTTAATATTTATAGTGGTGCATTTTAGTAAATAATTATTTTTAGTATATTTATTTATTTATTTATTTTGTAATTTTCATGTTGTTTTATTTTCATCCTTAAAATTTTAAAATAAAAATTTTAATCTCATAACTAATGCACTACACATGTCTTTTTCTCTTTTATTTTTTTCTTTACTTTTTTCCATTAGTTTATGTTCTTTTTTATTTAATTGGGTGTTAAATTTTTGAAAAATCATTTTTTCCTTTGCTTTTTTTTTCCAGTCAATTTATTTATTTTTATTTAATTGGGTGTTAAAATTTTAAAAAATCAATCATAACTTTTTTTTTCACAAACCGACGATTATATAATATATATTTTTATATTTTAAAATTAACATATACTTCAGCTTATATTACTCTTATTATTTAAATTTAATTATTTGAATTTATCATTTTTTTTAATGAAAACTCTTATCCAATTAATAGTTTTTGTATGAAACTTCATTTACTGATATTATATAATTTATTTTTCTCTCGTAATTGAATTTTAGAATAAAATTTTAAAATATGATTTTTTTCTTTTTTAAAAAAATAAATTTTTATAACATATATCATGAATTCTTAGAATTTTTAAATGATAGTTGCATATATATAAGTATATAATTATTTTATTCTAAAAGGTTAAAAGTATATTTTAAATAATTTGTCTTAGTTTACTAGGTATAGTCTAGGCGTATAAAAAAAGTATTGAATTGTTAATTTTATTAAAAATTAACTATACATCTTTTAACGTAATACAAATTATTTGCAATTAATATTTTTATAACATTATATAACCAATTTATTTGAAATCAAATAATTAAAGTAATTTTTTAAAGGAACCAACCAATTATTCAAATACTATTTTTATGCTAATTTTATTGATTATTTTGTAAGTAAATATATAGATATCAAATGCATATACCGGAAAAAAAAACTTCTCACCAACATTAAATAAGAATAAATTTTTTTTTCATTGGTTAACTTTTATGTAAGTCTATACATTAATTGTAACTTTAATTTTTACATACATTCTTATAAAAAATATAATTTTAAACTATTTGCTTTTGAATTCTTAATTAATATTTCGGGTTTGAATTATTATAAGTTTTTATTTAAGAATCCCTGAATAAAGAACAATAATTTTTTTTTAAATAGAAGTTTTATGAAAAACACAAAAAAAAAGGTAATAATTAAATAAAAAATTATAACATTTTGAAATTATTTTGTTCTATTTGCCATTAGCGTTGCACAAATAATTTCAAAAATTAATTTTCTCATCAACATTAAATAATTTTTTTTTCATTTGTTAATTTTTTATAAAAGTTTGCCCATTAATTATAACTTTATTTTTTGAAATAGAATATTGTGAAAATTATATTTTTAATTTTTTTAATTCTTGATTAATATTTTAGTTAAAATTATTAAAATTGTTAATTTTAAAATCAATTCATAGGGAAGAATGATTTTATGTTTTTTCAATCATAAAATTTATAAAAAAATATTAAAAATTTTAAAATAAATTTGTTTTACCATATCTCGCGGCGTAGCACGGCAACCGACTCGTGTTTACTAATAGAGGAATTGAGAAGATTTTGAAGAGTTTTTTTTTTTTTTGGTCAATTTCTAATAAAAAAAGAAAAATTTTGTTCGTACCTAATTTTTGGAACAAATAATTTTTGCACCAACTTGACTTGATGGAAAATTTTCAAGTAGACAACCTAATCCATGAAAGTCACAATAAATAAAAATGATTTTCTAAAAATTTAGAACAAAAAATCATTCAAAGATAAGTTCACATAATCAAGCGCAAACATCGAAAGAAAATGAATGATATGAGCAACAACAATAAAAGGTCGATGACAAATGGATGATTACAATCAATGCTTTAGAAACATGCTATGTTTAGACTCGGCAAGCAAATCCGTGTCGTACTAAAAAATCAAGTACTTCGACTTCTCTTCTCTCCGGAGCAATAAGGAGATAATCCGAGTTATGACCAAATATTCATTAACGTGATCATTTGACTTTACTTTTTCTATTCTTAACTCAACTAACATGATGTGATTCATGATCTTTCACCTCTCAAAACACCTTTGTGTTGACAAGTATGATCAATCCCCTAAAAAAAATACTTTTCTTTAGTCTCATGCTCGATCCCGTAATTGATGTCATTCATGAAATGTGACGATGCATCGAATTGACATATAATAACATGATAAGGATCTTACTCGAATTTGGTCTTCAAGAGGTCAGCCTCCATTAAATCCGTAATAAGCTTTCTCATGACAAATTATTGACAGTAGACAAAAGCCACCTCAACCATTTTTAAGGCTAGATTCTTGATATGTGCTAGCAAAAGTCCGGACATTTGGCGACATTACCAAGGGGGCACAAAAGAACAGGTGATCTCCCATTCAATTAGAAGAACATGCACTAGTCAAATGATATAGATAGTAATCCAATCAAGCAATCCCTAACGAATACAAAAACATGAGGAATAATCGAAATGCAAACAGACAAGCTCAATAAAAGTAGTTGCCTAAAACTTTGAACCTATTTAAGCTAGACGACACATAAATGAAGAGAAAAGAAAGAAAAACCTATGTCTAACAGCTGATGACCTATGCTTCTATAAAAAGTCAACGTCAGCCTAAGTTAGAGTGGTCGTCATATCTTATTAAAAAACATGATCTCGTTGGATCCTATCAAAATTGACATGGCTAGTCATGTCTTATCAAAATCAACGTAGCCAGTAACATCTTATCAAAATTAATGTGGCGAGTCATGTCCTTTCGCATTGATATGGCTAGTCACTCTTTCTAAATTTTAAATTGACATAGCCCATCACGTCTTTTTAAATTTCAAATCAACATGGCTAGTTATGTCTCTTCAAATTTCAAATTGACATAGCCAATCATGCCTTTTTGAATTTCAAATTGACGTGGTCACTACATTTCTTCAAATTTCAAATCAATATGGATAGTCATGTCTTTTTAAATTTTAAATTAATATAGCCAATCGTATCTTTTTAAATTTTAAATCGACGCGGCCATTGCATCTTTTTAGATCGACGTGGCTATCAAATCTTTCCAAATTTCAAATCAACTTGGCCAGCATCATCTATTCAAATTTCAAATTGGCGTGGCTAGTAATGTCTTTTCAAATTTCAAATTGATATGGCCAATCACGTCTTTTTAATTTTTAAATTGATGTGGCCGGTCAAGTCTTCTCAAATGTCAAATTGACATGGCTAGTCACGTCTCTTCAAATTTCAAATTACCATGGCCAATCACATCTTTTCAAATTTTAAATAGATGTGGCTAGTCATATCTTTCCAAATTCCAAATAGATATGGCTAGTCACATCCTTCCAAATCAATCTGGCAATCATGTTCTTTCAAATTCCAAATCAACAAAGCAAATTGATCTTTTCCAAATTGATGCAACTAGTTGCATCCTTCTAAATCGACGTAGTTTTTTCACATGTTTTTAAATTCCAAATTGACACGGTTAGTCGTATCCTTCCACATTGATGTAGCTAGTCATGTCTTTCCAAATTCCAAATTGGAGTGACCATTCGTATCCGTCCAAATTGATGTGGCCACCACATCCCTTCAAATCGATGTGGCCAATCATGTCATTTCAAATAGATGTAGTGTAATGCTCGATACTCGCTAAAATAGAAATGTAATAAAAGTTTAATATTAAAACCGTGTGAAAATAAATAAATAAATATTTTTGAGAACGAGAAATAATTACTAGAAATTTAAAAGAATATTTAGAAGGGTCAAAATAGTTTTCCATGCTTAAAGAATATTTTACCGATTTTTCGGTACATGAATAGTAGTTATTGCATGAGAAAATTAATTAAAGCATGTTATTTGTTTATGAATTTTTTTTTGTTTAGAATAATTGTTAGAAGGGTGTTAGATTATTTTATATGATTTTATGAATTTTTCTACATATGGTGAATATTTCATTAAATTTTCTAAGTGTAGGAATAATGGTTTTAGAGGTAAAGAATTTAATTAGGCACCTTATGAGTATGAGAAATTTTTTTAAGAGCATAGAATAATCATATAGGATGTGTGAGAGTGCCTAGAAAATTTAAATTAATTTTAGTAAGTATAGGGAATATTTTTTATAGGAAATAATGTAATTTTCACACTAAATAAATAAATTCAAGGCTCAAATTAGGGCCAAAAAAATTATGAACATTTAAATAAAACTCCCTTAATGAATTTTTGAATTTATTATAGAAATAAAATTGATTTTTGAAAAGTATAGGATGGAATTTTAAAAGTAGGGACTAAATTGCATAAAATTAGGGACTCGATTGCATAAAATTAAAAGTCTAATAATCCAAATTAAATTATGTGAGAGTGTTAAGGGTTAAAAATTAGTCCTAAACACTAAAAAGAAAGGATTAGAAGTGATTTTTTTTCATAAAAGAGGGACTTAGGAAAGAATGGGCTATGGAAAAGTCTTGAAACTTGGAGGACCAAAATTTATCATTTTCCTCCCAAATTGCCCGACCTACAGCATTAATTAAGTCTGACTTCCAATAAAAATTATGACAAAAAATAAGCAAGGTGGAAGGGTTAAATAAAAAGTTAAATAAATGGATAAAAATTGGGATAAATGCAAATTAATGATTGGAAATTGAATTAAGGGATGAGATTTTTCCACATTAAGGGTGGAGGTGAAGTCAATAATTTCACAAAATTTCATATAAACAGGGGTGCTCAAAAAATAAAAAGGAGAGGAAAAATTGAAAACACAAAGGAAATTCTTACAAAATTTTCACTTAAAAATCACATAAAATGTTTTTAATAAATTCTATCCACTCTAATTAGTGGAAGAAGCTTGAATTTTAAGTGGGAGGCCGAAAATATCAAGGGAAAAATTCAAAGATCAAATTCAAGAATTTAGAGGAAAAGAGGAAGAAGAGAAATCCTTGACCAATCTACCTTTTTAGCAGTCTAATCAAGCTTAAACAAGTAATTTAACCTCACCTACACCACAAGCATGCTTAATTTTAAGTCAATTTCATGTTTAATTGCTTGATTTGATTTAATTCTCAATTAAGAAAAAATAGGATTAGGGTTCTTGATGAACCAAATTTGGAGGTTTTGAATTCTTTCATTTAATTGGTATTTTGGCACTTGATTCTGACTTATTTGAGAATGAATTAATGTTTAAGAATGAAAAATCACACTTTAATTGAAGAAAAATCCACTAATTTTTAAGAATTATATTCGACCTAAACTAAGCAAATTAGGATTTGAGTTTAAAGCAATTTGATTCTAGTTTGATGGGGCATTCACACTTGAATAAGCATGTTTTGATGAGTAGAAATGAAAATTTTGCTAAAAATTGAAGAAAATGGGTTTTATAGGCTTGGGCCTAATTTCGGCCCATTAAAGCCCAATACGGGTTTGGACCAAATTTCGGGTCCCAAATTTCAATTAAATTAATCCTATAGTTTTTAAATATCTAGGCTACTTCATGTTAAAATGGTGGGACAAAATGAGGAGAAAATGTTAGGATTTTAAAGAGGTCAAGTTTAGGCCTAAATGAAAATTTTGGAGAATTAGGTTTAAACCAAGTTTTAAACCTTAAATTTGATGATTCAGACTCAAAATACAGTAAAAAGATGGTTTAGAATGAAAAAGGCTCATAAAAATTTAAAGAAAAATT
Source organism: Dovyalis caffra (assembly GCA_963924115.1). Classification (NCBI taxonomy): domain Eukaryota; kingdom Viridiplantae; phylum Streptophyta; class Magnoliopsida; order Malpighiales; family Salicaceae; genus Dovyalis; species Dovyalis caffra. Next base: position 5,326,326 of record CAWUPB010001195.1, read on the forward strand.
GGGTTAGAAAAAATCGGGCCTTAGGCCTAAACCAAAATTGAACCTTCGAATCAATGAAATAATACTTAGTTAGGTTGGAACATGAAATGATAGTTAATTTGGTAAACACCAAATATGGAAAGATAATTAAGAACCTAAGAAAAAGAATTTAAGAAAGTAAAGTGAAAGGTAAGTTTAATGAACAAAGAAATGGAACAAACATGTTCATCTTCCTTTATGTTATGGTCATGTTCTTTCAAATGCTACATGAATGGATTAGTTTATGAATAATGGTTATGCTTGAATGTGATTGATGATGAGAATTGGGTTATGATGATTGATGTGCCAATGATGGTTGTGTTGGGTTATATTGGATTGTGGTTATCTATGCCGTTATGCCGCCCAATTTTATATCGATTCTTATAAATTGGTTACATAACCATTCTAAGTAAGCATTCATGAATTCATACAAACTTACTGGTTCATTGCAAATTGCATACGCATGCTTAGCTCATGAATAATGTTTTAAGTCATGAAAATATATTTTATGTTATGATTATTCGATAGCAATCGAATGATTTTAAAGGAAAAGATTTCCATGAATTTGAGGTTTTGAGGAAAGGACTTCATGGGTTTTTCATACAAGTGATGATAATGGTTCGTGGCCGTGCAAGTGCGTACGGCCACTTTTAGACTCTGTAGAGCGCATCCGTGGACGCGGTCCGGTTCGTCGTACATATGTGATGAAAACCCCGAAGTACCTAAATGAGACATGTCCAAAGATAGAAAAAAGATCTTCGACCGTTTATGAAATGTTTTATGACATAAGGAAAAAAGATTCATTATGCATATCGTTGTTTTATGCATACATACACATGTACGTACACTAAATACATATATTAACTTACAGCTCCTTGTGATGTAGATAAATAAGATACTACGGCTCACTTTTCTCGCGAAGCCGACTACCAAGGGAGGCATCGACGCATGTAGCTTGGATGAGGGTTTGGCTTCCAGTGTAGACCCATTACACGCAGTAGTTGACATAGAATCGGTAATGCATATAAATAGTTAAGGTGTGTAATCGAATAAGTAATAATAAAATAATAATATCGTAGTAATAATATAATTACTTTAAATTATCCACCGCATATTGACATGATTAGAAGTTTAGCAAACATGTAAAATAAAATAAATTAAAATAAAATATTGTCATAAATAAACGCAACATAAACGTGAAAAATTTATAGTGAAGTTAAAGTAAGAAATATGACCCGAACGTCATTAAAAGATTTTTATCACATAAATATTATTACATACATTACAATAAGATCATAGTGCCTTTTTAGCTTACATTCATTGTACTTTGAATATGGCTAACATCGATAATATTCTCAACTTATTAGGTCCTAGGTTGGGGATGTCACATGTAGCCAAATCACGTCCTTCTAAATTGCAATTTGACATGACCAAGCTATGTCTTGGTCACTCACGCCTTTTCAAAATTTTCTTTTTATTTCTTTACAAGCTTACTATGCAAAGCCAAAGAAATTTTTTTTTCAATGACTTTATGTTATCAGCATTGTAAAGAGGAGGGTAACTCTTAGCATCCAATTTTTACCTCAAAGAATTTAATTAACCGGATAGTTTATATATATATATATATAAACTCGAAGTTAATTAGGTGCTAATAGTTCGAGGCAAAAATTGAGTGCTTTAGCGGTTGCTTCCTCTTTACAATGCTTATATATATATAAGGAAAAAAAAGAGTTATTTGGAAAAAAATAATTTTTAGGTAAATTGAAAAAAATTAAAAGTCTTGATTTATTCTAATTAAGAGGTGTAATTGAAATGCAAGCAAATAAAATTATAGCAAAATAAAAAAGATGAGAAAAATCAAGGACTAAAAACTATGTTTACCTAAAAATCTAATTTTTCTCTATAAATACCCAACCCATTCAGCCATTAAGGTTAGATACAGTATCCCAAAAAATAAAAAAACCTAAAAACATAGCAAAAAAACCCTTAAGGAACCAAAACCCGAATAATCGATCGGGTTACTTGTTTACCCGACGGACATTTCTCCTCTAAATCAAGCACCATTTGATCGATTTTGACTCTAATTTCCACCATCAATAGATAGCCCATCACTATATCACCCCCATCCTTGCCGGTTACAGGAGGAGATGACGTCGAAAGAGGGAGAAATATGAGCTTGAAACACCGCGATCCGACCCATTTGTATCTTTTAATTCTAGCCTAACCACCAACTACCATCACTCGAGACTTGCTCGTCTAACTTCCATTAGTGTTTCTCCTTTGGATTCATGGCTCAAAGTCACTAGAAAATGGTTTAATTGATGATGAACCATTTTTGATTGGTTTTGAAGAACCTAAAAAGATTTGCTAATCAAGGTCAAATCGTACATCCTAATCATACAAAAACTCGTTCTCGGCCTCTACGAGTTGATTGGTATCCTAGAAACCTCTAATCATTGTTGAAATAAAGAGATCTAATCAAAAATTTTGACCCTTTGATCTCCCACCTCTAATGTCTTTATCGACTACCACCACCATGGTTGAACTTGCAACGATCTCCTCTATAATGCAGTAGTTCATGCACCTAAAGGACCATCTAAAGCCGAACGTACAATCGCAGTGGTTGTTCGGCTTCTAAAGGCATTTTGGTTATTTCACTTCTAGAGAGCATTTTTGTCATTTATAATTCATTAGGAGCAGCTCAATCATCATAAAATAGTATTTTTGACACTCAAAATAGTTGATTCTTCCTTCTCGACCGACTAAAATAATCAGCCTTCATCGAGATCGAAGGAAACAAACTAATCCGGAAGAAGATCTCGACGCTTTCATGATGCTTCGGGTAACTTCTAAATTCATGTAGATTATTTTGAATGATAAATAAGTATGAAATGGTATGTTATAAATGGTTATGATTATTGGTTGGAATTTGTTTTGCTTAAAACGAAGGTGCTAGTTGCTTTTCACTTATATGACAAAGCCGCTTATCGGCTTTGAAGTCATTTTATCCGTTTTGTCAAAATGAAGTTACTAAGTGGGTTTTTACTTATGCGTATGGAGACCTTAGTGGCTCCCGAACTAATTTTATTTAATTTTGAATAGCTAAAACAAAGTTGCAAGTGGCTTTAGGAGTTATTTTATCTATTTTCTATTTGTTCAAAATGAAGTCGCTAGTGACTTTCCACTTATATAGATAGTAGTCGCTAGTGGATTTCAAAATAATTTTATTTAATTTTAAATTACCGAAATAAAGCCAACCGTGGCTTCCTACCTATGTGATAAAGTCAGCTACCGGTTTCGAAATTATTTTGTTTTGTTGATTGCAATGCCGAAATGAAGCTATCAATGACTTCCTACTTATATATGCGATGAAGCCGCCGGTGATTTTGAAATGATTTTATTTTTGTTGTCTCGCTTGTCCGAAACGAAGTAGTCAATGACTTCTCACTTATGTGACAAAGCAGTAAGTGGCTTCTAACCAGCTATCCACTCTTTGCTCGAGCCAAATAAAGTGATCGATAACTTTTCACTTATCTAATGAAATTGTTGGTAATCTCCTAAATTCATGACTCAAAATCATCGCTGGCTTCCCACTCGTGTGAGTGAAGTCACCGATGACTCGCCGCTCATGCTAATAAAAAAGCTATCCATCTTTAGGATCTCACTTACTTATCGCAATAGGTCGTGTTCACTAAAGACTAACCAAAATTCTAACTTCTCTCACCTTTTCTCTTTGAGTAAGGGATATTGACCTTAAATCAGCCTAAACCCTCAAATACTATGTTTTATACCCAAACACTTGAAAATACCCAGCTTTTATATTTTAATAAACTCAATTAAATAGGCATTGAAGTATAACACATTAAAACTCAAATTTTTATGTCTATATGCAAACAATGCAGCCTATTTTAGTTATAACAAGATGATGATGATGCTATGATCGACCCTTTACCTAGATATCTTTACGTACCTAAAACCGACCACCACAACCCGAACGACTTAGCAAGTGACAAGCTTCTACCTTCCAATTTAGGCCTAAGTTTCTTTGTTTTTCTATCATTCTTGCCTACAAAACTCCCTTTCTTTAATATAAAACCTCCAAATCTAGATTAGATATCTCTTAATACATCTTTTCAGCGTAAGAATAGCTAAAACAAATGAAGTAAAAAAGAAAAAAAGGACTCAAAAGTAAATGCAAGAGTTAAAGAGATTTTTACAAGTCATAACAATACTTGGCAAGTCGAAGAAAAGAGATTGCTTCATCGATCCACTTAGCAAGTGAAGAAATGGCTTCATTAAGAGTTAAAGTTGAAGACCTTGAGAGAGGGAGGAAGAAGTGGCAAGGAAAGATTCAAGATTTGAAGAGAGAGCGGTTGGAGAGGAGAGGAAATGATTGGATTTATGTCAAAAAATGATGTTGTTGTTGGTGGTCAGTAGTGAGTTCGTGGATGGTGAAGAGGAGTTTGGTAGGTGTGGGAGTGAGGAATGCTACAAGAAAGAGTAGGAGGATGAGAATTTTTTTATGGTCAACAAGATTATTAGCCTTTGCTAGAGTAGCAAGTAGGAAAAGAGTTATAAGTGGGTTTCAATTTAGATTTATCGGCTTCTATGGAAATAATAAAATTGCAATTATATGAAATAATAAGAAATAAATTCTTCTTACTCATAAATCTTAAATTTAATTTTTTTAACATATCTTTATTTGTAATTAGACCTTTAACTTAGCACTAAAAAATAATCAGATAATAGATGGAGAATGATTTTTCCCGCTTGATTTGAAAATTAATATCCTTTGGTTTTTTTTTTAATTAAAAAAAAGCTTTTCTTTTTGTAGCATTAACCTAAAATGTACCAAAATTATTTAGATAAATATATAATCAATAATTACATTTATCATAATTAATACATGTATCTTAATTTATTAGATACATTTTAAATATACATATATCATAATCAATATGTGTATCATAATTAATATCAAGTATCTTAATTAGTTAAATATATTTTAAATAGATATTATATCTTTAAATACATGTATTATTTATTATTTTTTCTTAGATACATGTATCTTGTAAGTCATAGTTAATTTTCCATTTGTGTCTATGTTTCGGAGTGCCACAATACTTTCTCGTGTGTTTGCTCTTCTTTTGATCTTTTTATGTGCCTCGTACTTCGCATTATTTAAACTTTTGGGATGGAGATTTACATTTTCTTTCCGAGTTAGTTTGGACTAAGGATTTTAAAATCCAAGAAAAAAATACCAAAATTTTAGGATCTTAAGCCGAGATTATATTGTATGTTTTGGTAGTTTGGATCTCCCTTGTCAATCATCATTTACGTACATCTTCCTAGGTCATGGAAATTTTTCCTACATTTCATTTAAAGAAACAAAAGAGAAAAAAGTTAAAGTCGTCATCCTTTTCATAAGTGAATCCGTAAAGTTATTTAGTTACTACTAGCCTACATCCTATGCATTGTCACGGGTGAGCTATACGATATTGTTATATGTTTATTCATATAAAATATAAAATTCAAAAATAATTATTTAAAAATACCACAAGAAAAAAAATTAAAAAAAAATCAAAACATATATCTCATATTTTGCCGTAAGGTTAGCTAAACAAAAAGACTCGTCAAGTTAAATAATATAAAGTTGCTTATTAGATATTGTTTCATATAAACAAGTAATTTATTAGAAATATGTATAATAAATGGTAACTAAAATAACAATGTGGTATTTTTTGAATTTTAAATGATTAATTTTTATCATATATTCTTTATCCGTAATTTGTTAATGAGTTAGAGAGATCACCAAAAAAAAAAAAAAAAAAACAACCAAAAAACTTATTCAAATTGAGAATTTGGTAAAAAAAAAAAATAGAGATAAAATTACACATGATAAAAATTAAAATGATCAAAACAAAGTAAAGATCATAAAAGAAGGATCAAAGTGAATAAAAAGAAACTTTCACTAAATGAAAAAAAAACTTATAAACAATAAGACTAAAAAAATTCATTTTGCATAAGGCAGTAAATAAAAGTAAAACATGATAGAATTTTAATGATTAAATAAAAAAATTCACAAAATGAGAACTAAAATAGAAAATGTTTTTTACTAAAAACCAAAAAAAAAAAAAAAAGAATAGTGAAACTATATTTAATTTTAGTGTAGAAACAATAATAATCAAAGATAATAAAATTTCAATGATAAAAAAAAAGATCACAAAATTATCAAAATAAAAAAAAGATCACAAAATAAAAACCAAAACATAGCAAAAAGTTTTACTAAAAGTAAAAAATTAGTTCCCTATAGGTAAAAAAAATAAAATTTAATAAAAATTTAATGATTAAAATAAAAAAAATTACAAAACAAGGACTCAAACAAAAAATAAAATTCTACTAAATTTAATGACCGTAACAAAGAAAAAAAAATCACAAAATAGGAATTATGATAGAAAGAAAAGTCTCATTAAAAGAAAAAAAGTTTAGGATAGTGAAACTTTATTTATTTTTAGTATAGTAAGGATAAAAATCAAGCATGATAAAACTTTAATGACTAAAATAAAAACGTATTGCAAAATAGAATAAAAAAACATAAATATTTACTAAAAGGAAAGAAAAAAATATTTATTATTGGGACAAAATGAAATATAATAAAAATTTAATATTTCTTATAGAGACAAAAATCAAATATAATAAAATTTTAATGATCAAAAGAAAAATGTTACCAAACAAGAGCTAAAATGAAAATAAAGTTTACTAAAAGCCAAAAGAGGCCTTAGCGGAAGAAGAGGGAAAAAAAGTGAATAGTTAATAAACAAGTGATTATAGGAATAAAAATAAAATTTAATAAAATTTTAATGGTAAAAAAAAATTACAAAATAGGTAATAAAATAAAAATAAAGTTTATTAAAAGCCAAAAGAGGCCTTGGCGAGGAAAAAAAGTAAGCAAGCTTAATGAACAAGTAACATGCTACAGCATTTTTTCATTTTCTTTTATTTTTAATAAAATTTTAATGGTCAAAAGAAAAAAAATTACAAAATAGGTAATAAAATAAAAATAAAGTTTATTGAAAGCCAAAAGAGGGCTTGGCCAAAGAAGAGGAAAAAAAGAAAAAACTAAAAGCCAAAAGAGTCTTGGTAAGGAAGAAAAAAGTAAGCGAGTTAATGAACAATAAAATTGTAGCGACCTTAACCTAATTCTTTATAAAACTTTTGTATAACTTAGCCATTTTAGTTATAGAAAACTCAATTAATCACAAAATATTAGAAAGATTAGAATTTTATTTTATTTTATTTTATTTTATTTTTTATTTTTTTTTACTTGGATAGCAGAGTTACACAAGCTCCCACACTGGCCGTGTACTTGCCCCGTATAATTTAAAATCTCATTTTCCCTTGAAAACAGAAGGTTACATGGCCTCCCATACGCCCGTGTACCTTCTCGTGTATGTTTCTCGCTCAAACAGAGGGTTTTTCGGCCATAACACTTCAAAACCTAACAAAAACCATTCTTTCCACTTATAACCCTTGGATATTCAATCAAAACCACTTTTTCTTTGTTCATAAATACGTCACAAAACATATCCAGGAGTTCATATTTACACATTTACATATACAATTCAAAAATCTCCTAGGATGCATATGCTCGACATAATGAGAGAGAAGAGAGGAAGATCGCCAATCGACCTATCACTTATGACGTGACTTGAACAACAAAAGATGACTTTAACTTCCACTTCTTGTTTCTTAGCACCTAAAAAGATAATTGCATTTTTAATGAGATACTACTTAATGAGGGATATAATCTTGATACTCTAACATACATATGTATATTTTCACATCATTAACCAATAGCATATTCATAACACAAACATAATCATTCATATAATTCAAACATGTTCATTTATCAAAATGCATGTATGTATTCTTTTCTTATCGGTTATGAACAAAACACGTCAAGTATCACCTCGGGAACTTGTAACATGTAACTTGTAAGCTTATAAGCTTATAACTTGTAAACTTGTATGGTTGGCCAGCTTGTAGACTTGTATTTGACCCATTGGGTCCTTGTAACTTGTATTTATGGTTACTTGGACATGGCAAGTCATAACCTTACCCTTTTATCTTTCATACATCGTGAATGCCCCATATAACTTGTACTTATACATAATAACATTCACAGCTCATGGCATGAATCATCAACACATGCTTGCACATAGCACTTTCATAACATCAAAACATAATTCATACACAAACATTGATTCACCATATCATTCGAAAAGTTAATAATATCACATGGCAACACAAACACATAGTATCAATCAATTATATCACTCACAAAAATGACGTCTTCGTCATTTGTCAACACGTTACGTCTTGCACCTCATGCTCCTCGGCATCTATAAACACATACACATATACTTTTATAAGTCATTTTATCATGATCAAACTTCTAAATACGCTCAAAGTGCAAAATATGACTTTAGTGGTTAACTTATTTCTTTCCGGGTACTTGACCCTTTCGCACTCTTTTTACCATAAGTCCCAAAATACAAATTCAAATGATGCAATTCTAATTTTACATGAAACTAGACTCATAGATATCTAACATATTCAAAAACCAAGTCTATTTACGAAATACACAACTCATGGTGATTTTCTAAAAATAAGACTTGCTGCCATTTCTTTATGGGTACTTGACCCCTTTTCACTCTTTCTACCATAAGTCCTAAAATACAGATTCAAATGATGCAATTCTAGATTCACATGACCCTAGACTCATAGGGCTCTAACATGTCCAAAAATTAAGTCTAGGTACGAAATACACAACTCATGGTGATTTTCTAAAAATTAGACTTGCTGCAGAATTCACTGAAAATCCGAACAGCTTACTTGCAAGGGATAAAAAAAGGATATGCAGGTTATCTTAAGCTTAAATTTAACAAGGTAATATTTCAAGGTATTATCGACAACTATCATGTTTTAACCTTCTTCAAAATCTGACTCTAAAATCTCGAATTAAGCAGTATAAAAATATTGTTACAGGGGGTACATACCTAGCTTTCAGCTTGCCTTGGAAAAATTATGGTTTTTCCCTTCTTTTTTCCCTTTTCTTTTCTCTCCTTTTTCTTTTCTCTCTCTGGTTCACTCCTGTTTCCCCAGCTAGGGATTGCAAAATGAAGATAAAGAGATGACTTTAGATATATATATATATCTTGACAAAGTTCGTTTTAGTCTCTCAAGGTGTGGCTTGTTTTTATTCTAGTTCTTCAACTTATATTACTTCGATTGAGCCCCTATTTCTTTCTATTATTCAAAATACTTATTATCCAATACCTCACTAATATGTCATATGCAGGTATAATTATATGCATGTAATTCATAAGTATACATGTATGCATGAACAAGTGTATATTTTGGGATGGGATTATTACAAAAATGCTACAATAATTTTTTGTTTTCTTTTAGTATATATGATAATTGAGTTGCAATTCAATTTTTTCAACCTAATGCCTTAGATTATCTTTAAATATTGGTTAATAGAAAATAAAAGTTTAAAATTTTTTTTATCTCGGGTTCCCAATTTTGATTTTAGTTTTTAATTAGATTTTTTTTTTGTTTCGGAATCCTTTATGTAAGATTTTCAAGAAAAGTATATTTATTTTATAATTTTGTGTCTCTCATGTTGTTTAAGATTAATCAATAAGATGGAAAAATTTGATTATGGATAAAAAAAATTGAAGACCTAAAAAAATGAAAATAAAAACTTTTCCTTTTCAACAAATAGTTCAAGATATTTTATAAGTAATTGGCCTTAATAAATGGGTAAAGATAATATATTTAGATAGGATTAATTCCATAGGAGTGAAATGAGTAATTAGTTATAAAGTATTTTAAAATATTGGTTAATAGGAAAAATAAGTTTTTATTTTTATTTTTTATTTGGATTCTCAACTTTGTTTTTAGTCTATAATTAAGTTTTTTTTTTTTTTTGTTTTTTTTCTTGTACTTCTTTATTTAAGATTTGGTGGACAAATGTTGTTGTGTTCATAGTTCTGAATACTCATAGCGTTTAAGATTAATAAATAAGAAGAAGGAATTTAATTACAGATAAAAAAATTGAAGATCAAAATGACGAAAAAATAAAATTAATAACTTTACAAGAAATTATTGTGATTTAACTTGTCTTTTTTTGTTTTTTTTTTTTTCAACTTGTTTACTTGAATTGTATATTTTAAATATCAACTAATCAAATAATATCCTTAAATTTTTTTTTCATCCCTTTTACGAGATTCGGTAATAATTTCAGTCAATCTATGGAATTAAAAATAAAAATTCTTATTATTAATCAAGGTAATTTTTTTTTTTTTTTTTTTACAAAATTGTATCCAAAAGTATAATTAACTCTTACGCATATGTGTAAAGGTGTAGATAATTATGTCCCAGGAGGGAAATAAAAAAAAGCTGTTCATGTGATTTTACTTTTTATGATGCATTTGGTAATGCCACCATATTCTTAGACTTTGTATTTGAATTCATCCTCCACTTTTTTTTTTTTTTTTTTCCTTAGAATACCATTTTTATTGACTGTTTTCTTGAATATGTAATTTTTGGTAATATATGTTGCTTATCACCTCCACATTATAAAGTCATTAAATATACTATTTTTTTTTCTTTTTTATCAACTGGAATAATATAGTTAACACTATCAAATTGATCAATAATTTTTTAGTAGCTAAAAAAAGATGATTCATCGTTAATATTGCAAGCTCATTAGGACTCTAGAAAGAGAAGAGAGTAGCAACCAAATGTGGAATCAGCACCATATAAACTACACTCATTTTATTGAAAAATGGACAATGATATAGGTATATCGTATATGTATGATACAAGGAGACAAATAAATACGGGAAAACTAGGAAACAGGAATGCTCAATGCATGAACAGCGCCAGAAGCAAACAACACAATTCCTGATCACACTGTACTCCACAGAGACCAACAGATATGAACTCCTGACAGAGCTTGATAACCAAACTCAAAATGAAAGATAACATGGTCTAGTTTCCAGGTGGTGGGGAGAGGAATGGAATAGAGGGAATTGTAGTTGGGATAGGGATAGTGGGGATTGAGGGCATGCTTGGAAGTGGAGGCAAGGTGACTTTGGGGAGACCAGGCATTGTTGGCAGGCTAGGAAGTGGAGGCTGTGTGGTTGGCAAAGTTGGCAATGTAGGCTGTGGCAGTGTTGGTATAGAAGGCATTGGTGGCAATGTTGGTTTAGGCAAATTCGGCACAGAAGGTAAAGGGGGAAACTGCAGAAGATGACGAGCTGCCTCGCCGCCTAAAAGTGACAAAGCAATGAAGAGTGCTAAGATAAAACAGTTCAAACTTGCCATCTTGCTGTTACCAAGCGTGCGTTGAGGCCTCACACAAAAGACCAGAAATGAGCGAAGAAAATTATTGTATGTGATAAACCAGGTCTAGTCTTCGGTTTATATAGAAGAATGAAGATGTAGTAGCAGGACATATATCTACTTCTCAGTAAGTTTGGTGTAACAACTTGAGTTTTCGGTTTAGTCATTGTTAGTTCACCTTCTTTTTCATCTTCCGTAGAAAGAGAAAAAATAAAAAATAAAAACCACATGTATTGTTATTGTTAACGTTGTTGTTGTTGACTAGTTATAGATGTTTATCCCTTTGTTTTCTTTTCTTAAATCCTAAGCTAAATTGTAAAATATCTTTGAATTTGAGTAAAAAAAAAAAAAAGATACTTTCTCAATTAAGAAGAAAAATATTTTATTTTTCAAAAAATATGATTTTTTAAATGTGTTCCTTGTGTTAGAGTTTTATTGAAAATTTGACCAAAAAATAGAAATTAAAAAACCTCATTAAAATTATCTCAATTCCTATTATTTTTTGCACCAATTTATAAAAAAATCATTTACTATAAAACTAAAACAGATGAGAAAAAGTAACATTGTTTTATACTGTAGACACAAACAATGCAACTTTCCTTTCTTTCCGCTTTTCTTTACTTTTGTTAAATAGCTGTGCAAAACAATTGTTTTATACTTTTTTTGGTTTCAGCTATTGGATCGAAATTTCACACTATTCATTTGAACAGTAACGGTGGCTAGCGTCTTTTTTTTTTTTTTTTTTTTTTAAATAACTGCAGTTAAAATTTTAAAGTAACCAATAATTAATTGGGTGCTAAAATTTTAAAAGAATTGATAATTTATTTCCTTCGTTATTTATTTCTAAAGTTTAAAATATCAGTCCATTTAATATTAAAAAAAGTACATATATTACACTAAAAACTTTAGTGCTAAAATAAGATACTTTTGCATTATTAAAAAAAAAGAAAGATATATCAATCCATTTAATATTTATAGTGGTGCATTTTAGTAAATAATTATTTTTAGTATATTTATTTATTTATTTATTTTGTAATTTTCATGTTGTTTTATTTTCATCCTTAAAATTTTAAAATAAAAATTTTAATCTCATAACTAATGCACTACACATGTCTTTTTCTCTTTTATTTTTTTCTTTACTTTTTTCCATTAGTTTATGTTCTTTTTTATTTAATTGGGTGTTAAATTTTTGAAAAATCATTTTTTCCTTTGCTTTTTTTTTTCCAGTCAATTTATTTATTTTTATTTAATTGGGTGTTAAAATTTTAAAAAATCAATCATAACTTTTTTTTTCACAAACCGACGATTATATAATATATATTTTTATATTTTAAAATTAACATATACTTCAGCTTATATTACTCTTATTATTTAAATTTAATTATTTGAATTTATCATTTTTTTTAATGAAAACTCTTATCCAATTAATAGTTTTTGTATGAAACTTCATTTACTGATATTATATAATTTATTTTTCTCTCGTAATTGAATTTTAGAATAAAATTTTAAAATATGATTTTTTTCTTTTTTAAAAAAATAAATTTTTATAACATATATCATGAATTCTTAGAATTTTTAAATGATAGTTGCATATATATAAGTATATAATTATTTTATTCTAAAAGGTTAAAAGTATATTTTAAATAATTTGTCTTAGTTTACTAGGTATAGTCTAGGCGTATAAAAAAAGTATTGAATTGTTAATTTTATTAAAAATTAACTATACATCTTTTAACGTAATACAAATTATTTGCAATTAATATTTTTATAACATTATATAACCAATTTATTTGAAATCAAATAATTAAAGTAATTTTTTAAAGGAACCAACCAATTATTCAAATACTATTTTTATGCTAATTTTATTGATTATTTTGTAAGTAAATATATAGATATCAAATGCATATACCGGAAAAAAAAACTTCTCACCAACATTAAATAAGAATAAATTTTTTTTTCATTGGTTAACTTTTATGTAAGTCTATACATTAATTGTAACTTTAATTTTTACATACATTCTTATAAAAAATATAATTTTAAACTATTTGCTTTTGAATTCTTAATTAATATTTCAGTGTTTGAATTATTATAAGTTTTTATTTAAGAATCCCTGAATAAAGAACAATAATTTTTTTTTTAAATAGAAGTTTTATGAAAAACACAAAAAAAAAGGTAATAATTAAATAAAAAATTATAACATTTTGAAATTATTTTGTTCTATTTGCCATTAGCGTTGCACAAATAATTTCAAAAATTAATTTTCTCATCAACATTAAATAATTTTTTTTTCATTTGTTAATTTTTTATAAAAGTTTGCCCATTAATTATAACTTTATTTTTTGAAATAGAATATTGTGAAAATTATATTTTTAATTTTTTTAATTCTTGATTAATATTTTAGTTAAAATTATTAAAATTGTTAATTTTAAAATCAATTCATAGGGAAGAATGATTTTATGTTTTTTCAATCATAAAATTTATAAAAAAATATTAAAAATTTTAAAATAAATTTGTTTTACCATATCTCACGGCGTAGCACGGCAACCGACTCGTGTTTACTAATAGAGGAATTGAGAAGATTTTGAAGAGTTTTTTTTTTTTTTGGTCAATTTCTAATAAAAAAAGAAAAATTTTGTTCGTACCTAATTTTTGGAACAAATAATTTTTGCACCAACTTGACTTGATGGAAAATTTTCAAGTAGACAACCTAATCCATGAAAGTCACAATAAATAAAAATGATTTTCTAAAAATTTAGAACAAAAAATCATTCAAAGATAAGTTCACATAATCAAGCGCAAACATCGAAAGAAAATGAATGATATGAGCAACAACAATAAAAGGTCGATGACAAATGGATGATTACAATCAATGCTTTAGAAACATGCTATGTTTAGACTGGCAAGCAAATCCGTGTCGTACTAAAAAATCAAGTACTTCGACTTCTCTTCTCTCCGGAGCAATAAGGAGATAATCCGAGTTATGACCAAATATTCATTAACGTGATCATTTGACTTTACTTTTTCTATTCTTAACTCAACTAACATGATGTGATTCATGATCTTTCACCTCTCAAAACACCTTTGTGTTGACAAGTATGATCAATCCCCTAAAAAAAATACTTTTCTTTAGTCTCATGCTCGATCCCGTAATTGATGTCATTCATGAAATGTGACGATGCATCGAATTGACATATAATAACATGATAAGGATCTTACTCGAATTTGGTCTTCAAGAGGTCAGCCTCCATTAAATCCGTAATAAGCTTTCTCATGACAAATTATTGACGTAGACAAAAGCCACCTCAACCATTTTTAAGGCTAGATTCTTGATATGTGCTAGCAAAAGTCCGGACATTTGGCGACATTACCAAGGGGGCACAAAAGAACAAGTGATCTCCCATTCAATTAGAAGAACATGCACTAGTCAAATGATATAGATAGTAATCCAATCAGCAATCCCTAACGAATACAAAAACATGAGGAATAATCGTAAATGCAAACAGACAAGCTCAATAAAAGTAGTTGCCTAAAACTTTGAACCTATTTAAGCTAGACGACACATAAATGAAGAGAAAAGAAAGAAAAACCTATGTCTAACGAGTGATGACCTATGCTTCTATAAAAAGTCAACGTCAGCCTAAGTTAGAGTGGTCGTCATATCTTATTAAAAAACATGATCCGTTGGATCCTATCAAAATTGACATGGCTAGTCATGTCTTATCAAAATCAACGTAGCCAGTAACATCTTATCAAAATTAATGTGGCGAGTCATGTCCTTTCGCATTGATATGGCTAGTCACTCTTTCTAAATTTTAAATTGACATAGCCCATCACGTCTTTTTAAATTTCAAATCAACATGGCTAGTTATGTCTCTTCAAATTTCAAATTGACATAGCCAATCATGCCTTTTTGAATTTCAAATTGACGTGGTCGACTACATTTCTTCAAATTTCAAATCAATATGGATAGTCATGTCTTTTTAAATTTTAAATTAATATAGCCGATCGTATCTTTTTAAATTTTAAATCGACGCGGCCGATTGCATCTTTTTAGATCGACGTGGCTATCAAATCTTTCCAAATTTCAAATCAACTTGGCCAGTATCATCTATTCAAATTTCAAATTGGCGTGGCTAGTAATGTCTTTTCAAATTTCAAATTGATATGGCCAATCACGTCTTTTTAATTTTTAAATTGATGTGGCTGGTCAAGTCTTCTCAAATGTCAAATTGACATGGCTAGTCACGTCTCTTCAAATTTCAAATTACCATGGCCAATCACATCTTTTCAAATTTTAAATAGATGTGGCTAGTCATATCTTTCCAAATTCCAAATAGATATGGCTAGTCACATCCTTCCAAATCAATCTGGCAATCATGTTCTTTCAAATTCCAAATCAACAAAGCAAATTGGATCTTTTCCAAATTGATGCAACTAGTTGCATCCTTCTAAATCGACGTAGTTTTTTCACATGTTTTTAAATTCCAAATTGACACGGTTAGTCGTATCCTTCCACATTGATGTAGCTAGTCATGTCTTTCCAAATTCCAAATTGGAGTGACCATTCGTATCCGTCCAAATTGATGTGGCCGACCACATCCCTTCAAATCGATGTGGCCAATCATGTCATTTCAAATAGATGTAGTGTAATGCTCGATACTCGCTAAAATAGAAATGTAATAAAAGTTTAATATTAAAACCGTGTGAAAATAAATAAATAAATATTTTTGAGAACGAGAAATAATTACTAGAAATTTAAAAGAATATTTAGAAGGGTCAAAATAGTTTTCCATGCTTAAAGAATATTTTACCGATTTTTCGGTACATGAATAGTAGTTATTGCATGAGAAAATTAATTAAAGCATGTTATTTGTTTATGAATTTTTTTTTGTTTAGAATAATTGTTAGAAGGGTGTTAGATTATTTTATATGATTTTATGAATTTTTCTACATATGGTGAATATTTCATTAAATTTTCTAAGTGTAGGAATAATGGTTTTAGAGGTAAAGAATTTAATTAGGCACCTTATGAGTATGAGAAATTTTTTTAAGAGCATAGAATAATCATATAGGATGTGTGAGAGTGCCTAGAAAATTTAAATTAATTTTAGTAAGTATAGGGAATATTTTTTATAGGAAATAATGTAATTTTCACACTAAATAAATAAATTCAAGGCTCAAATTAGGGCCAAAAAAATTATGAACATTTAAATAAAACTCCCTTAATGAATTTTTGAATTTATTATAGAAATAAAATTGATTTTTGAAAAGTATAGGATGGAATTTTAAAAGTAGGGACTAAATTGCATAAAATTAGGGACTCGATTGCATAAAATTAAAAGTCTAATAATCCAAATTAAATTATGTGAGAGTGTTAAGGGTTAAAAATTAGTCCTAAACACTAAAAAGAAAGGATTAGAAGTGATTTTTTTTCATAAAAGAGGGACTTAGGAAAGAATGGGCTATGGAAAAGTCTTGAAACTTGGAGGACCAAAATTTATCATTTTCCTCCCAAATTGCCCGACCTACAGCATTAATTAAGTCTGACTTCCAATAAAAATTATGACAAAAAATAAGCAAGGTGGAAGGGTTAAATAAAAAGTTAAATAAATGGATAAAAATTGGGATAAATGCAAATTAATGATTGGAAATTGAATTAAGGGATGAGATTTTTCCACATTAAGGGTGGAGGTGAAGTCAATAATTTCACAAAATTTCATATAAACAGGGGTGCTCAAAAAATAAAAAGGAGAGGAAAAATTGAAAACACAAAGGAAATTCTTACAAAATTTTCACTTAAAAATCACATAAAATGTTTTTAATAAATTCTATCCACTCTAATTAGTGGAAGAAGCTTGAATTTTAAGTGGGAGGCCGAAAATATCAAGGGAAAAATTCAAAGATCAAATTCAAGAATTTAGAGGAAAAGAGGAAGAAGAGAAATCCTTGACCAATCTACCTTTTTAGAGTCTAATTGAAGCTTAAACAAGTAATTTAACCTCACCTACACCACAAGCATGCTTAATTTTAAGTCAATTTCATGTTTAATTGCTTGATTTGATTTAATTCTCAATTAAGAAAAAATAGGATTAGGGTTCTTGATGAACCAAATTTGGAGGTTTTGAATTCTTTCATTTAATTGGTATTTTGGCACTTGATTCTGACTTATTTGAGAATGAATTAATGTTTAAGAATGAAAAATCACACTTTAATTGAAGAAAAATCCACTAATTTTTAAGAATTATATTCGACCTAAACTAAGCAAATTAGGATTTGAGTTTAAAGCAATTTGATTCTAGTTTGATGGGGCATTCACACTTGAATAAGCATGTTTTGATGAGTAGAAATGAAAATTTTGCTAAAAATTGAAGAAAATGGGTTTTATAGGCTTGGGCCTAATTTCGGCCCATTAAAGCCCAATACGGGTTTGGACCAAATTTCGGGTCCCAAATTTCAATTAAATTAATCCTATAGTTTTTAAATATCTAGGCTACTTCATGTTAAAATGGTGGGACAAAATGAGGAGAAAATGTTAGGATTTTAAAGAGGTCAAGTTTAGGCCTAAATGAAAATTTTGGAGAATTAGGTTTAAACCAAGTTTTAAACCTTAAATTTGATGATTCAGACTCAAAATACAGTAAAAAGATGGTTTAGAATGAAAAAGGCTCATAAAAATTTAAAGAAAAATTGGGTTAGAAAAAATTGGGCCTTAGGCCTAAACCAAAATTGAACCTTCCGAATCAATGAAATAATACTTAGTTAGGTTGGAACATGAAATGATAGTTAATTTGGTAAACACCAAATATGGAAAGATAATTAAGAACCTAAGAAAAAGAATTTAAGAAAGTAAAGTGAAAGGTAAGTTTAATGAACAAAGAAATGGAACAAACATGTTCATCTTCCTTTATGTTATGGTCATGTTCTTTCAAATGCTACATGAATGGATTAGTTTATGAATAATGGTTATGCTTGAATGTGATTGATGATGAGAATTGGGTTATGATGATTGATGTGCCAATGATGGTTGTGTTGGGTTATATTGGATTGTGGTTATCTATGCCGTTATGCCGCCCAATTTTATATCGATTCTTATAAATTGGTTACATAACCATTCTAAGTAAGCATTCATGAATTCATACAACTTGTCGGTTCATTGCAAATTGCATACGCATGCTTAGCTCATGAATAATGTTTTAAGTCATGAAAATATATTTTATGTTATGATTATTCGATAGCAATCGAATGATTTTAAAGGAAAAGATTTCCATGAATTTGAGGTTTTGAGGAAAGGACTTCATGGGTTTTTCATACAAGTGATGATAATGGTTCGTGGCCGTGCAAGTGCGTACGGCCACTTTTAGACTCTGTAGAGCGCATCCGTGGACCGGTCCGGTTCGTCGTACATATGTGATGAAAACCCCGAAGTACCTAAATGAGACATGTCCAAAGATAGAAAAAAGATCTTCGGACCGTTTATGAAATGTTTTATGACATAAGGAAAAAAGATTCATTATGCATATCGTTGTTTTATGCATACATACACATGTACGTACACTAAATACATATATTAACTTACAAGCTCCTCGTGATGTAGATAAATAAGATACTACGGCTCACTTTTCTCGCGAAGCCGACTACCAAGGGAGGCATCGACGCATGTAGCTTGGATGAGGGTTTGGCTTCCAGTGTAGACCCATTACACGCAGTAGTTGACATAGAATCGGTAATGCATATAAATAGTTAAGGTGTGTAATCGAATAAGTAATAATAAAATAATAATATCGTAGTAATAATATAATTACTTTAAATTATCCACCGCATATTGACATGATTAGAAGTTTAGCAAACATGTAAAATAAAATAAATTAAAATAAAATATTGTCATAAATAAACGCAACATAAACGTGAAAAATTTATAGTGAAGTTAAAGTAAGAAATATGACCCGAACGTCATTAAAAGATTTTTATCACATAAATATTATTACATACATTACAATAAGATCATAGTGCCTTTTTAGCTTACATTCATTGTACTTTGAATATGGCTAACATCGATAATATTCTCAACTTATTAGGTCCTAGGTTGGGGATGTCACATGTAGCCAAATCACGTCCTTCTAAATTGCAATTTGACATGACCAGCTATGTCTTGGTCGACTCACGCCTTTTCAAAATTTTCTTTTTATTTCTTTACAAGCTTACTATGCAAAGCCAAAGAAATTTTTTTTTCAATGACTTTATGTTATCGCATTGTAAAGAGGAGGGTAACTCTTAGCATCCAATTTTTACCTCAAAGAATTTAATTAACCGGATAGTTTATATATATATATATATAAACTCGAAGTTAATTAGGTGCTAATAGTTTGAGGCAAAAATTGAGTGCTTTAGCGGTTGCTTCCTCTTTACAATGCTTATATATATATAAGGAAAAAAAAGAGTTATTTGGAAAAAAATAATTTTTAGGTAAATTGAAAAAAATTAAAAGTCTTGATTTATTCTAATTAAGAGGTGTAATTGAAATGCAAGCAAATAAAATTATAGCAAAATAAAAAAGATGAGAAAAATCAAGGACTAAAAACTATGTTTACCTAAAAATCTAATTTTTCTCTATAAATACCCAACCCATTCAGCCATTAAGGTTAGATACAGTATCCCAAAAAATAAAAAAACCTAAAAACATAGCAAAAAAACCCTTAAGGAACCAAAACCCGAATAATCGATCGGGTTACTTGTTTACCTGACGGACATTTCTCCTCTAAATCAAGCACCATTTGATCGATTTTGACTCTAATTTCCACCATCAATAGATAGCCCATCACTATATCACCCCCATCCTTGCTGGTTACAGGAGGAGATGACGTCGAAAGAGGGAGAAATATGAGCTTGAAACACCGCGATCCGACCCATTTGTATCTTTTAATTCTAGCCTAACCACCAACTACCATCACTCGAGACTTGCTCGTCTAACTTCCATTAGTGTTTCTCCTTTGGATTCATGGCTCAAAGTCACTAGAAAATGGTTTAATTGATGATGAACCATTTTTGATTGGTTTTGAAGAACCTAAAAAGATTTGCTAATCAAGGTCAAATCGTACATCCTAATCATACAAAAACTCGTTCTCGGCCTCATGAGTTGATTGGTATCCTAGAAACCTCTAATCATTGTTGAAATAAAGAGATCTAATCAAAAATTTTGACCCTTTGATCTCCCACCTCTAATGTCTTTATCGACTACCACCACCATGGTTGAACTTGCAACGATCTCCTCTATAATGCAGTAGTTCATGCACCTAAAGGACCATCTAAAGCCGAACGTACAATCAGTAGTGGTTGTTCGGCTTCTAAAGGCATTTTGGTTATTTCACTTCTAGAGAGCATTTTTGTCATTTATAATTCATTAGGAGCAGCTCAATCATCATAAAATAGTATTTTTGACACTCAAAATAGTTGATTCTTCCTTCTCGACCGACTAAAATAATCAGCCTTCATCGAGATTGAAGGAAACAAACTAATCCGAGAAGAAGATCTCGACGCTTTCATGATGCTTCGGGTAACTTCTAAATTCATGTAGATTATTTTGAATGATAAATAAGTATGAAATGGTATGTTATAAATGGTTATGATTATTGGTTGGAATTTGTTTTGCTTAAAACGAAGGTGCTAGTTGCTTTTCACTTATATGACAAAGCCGCTTATCGGCTTTGAAGTCATTTTATCCGTTTTGTCAAAATGAAGTTACTAGTGGGTTTTTACTTATGCGATGGAGACCTTAGTGGCTCCCGAACTAATTTTATTTAATTTTGAATAGCTAAAACAAAGTTGCAAGTGGCTTTAGGAGTTATTTTATCTATTTTCTATTTGTTCAAAATGAAGTCGCTAGTGACTTTCCACTTATATAGATAGAAGTCGCTAGTGGATTTCAAAATAATTTTATTTAATTTTAAATTACCGAAATAAAGCCAACCGTGGCTTCCTACCTATGTGATAAAGTCAGCTACTCGGTTTCGAAATTATTTTGTTTTGTTGATTGCAATGCCGAAATGAAGCTATCAATGACTTCCTACTTATATATGCGATGAAGCCGCCGGTGATTTTGAAATGATTTTATTTTTGTTGTCTCGCTTGTCCGAAACGAAGTAGTCAATGACTTCTCACTTATGTGACAAAGCAGTAGTGGCTTCTAACCAGCTATCCACTCTTTGCTCGAGCCAAATAAAGTGATCGATAACTTTTCACTTATCTAATGAAATTGTTGGTAATCTCCTAAATTCATGACTCAAAATCATCGCTGGCTTCCCACTTCGTGTGAGTGAAGTCACCGATGACTCGCCGCTCATGCTAATAAAAAAGCTATCCATCTTTAGGATCTCACTTACTTATCGCAATAGGTCGTGTTCACTAAAGACTAACCAAAATTCTAACTTCTCTCACCTTTTCTCTTTGAGTAAGGGATATTGACCTTAAATCAGCCTAAACCCTCAAATACTATGTTTTATACCCAAACACTTGAAAATACCCAAGCTTTTATATTTTAATAAACTCAATTAAATAGGCATTGAAGTATAACACATTAAAACTCAAATTTTTATGTCTATATGCAAACAATGCAGCCTATTTTAGTTATAACAAGATGATGATGATGCTATGATCGACCCTTTACCTAGATATCTTTACGTACCTAAAACCGACCACCACAACCCGAACGACTTAGCAAGTGACAAGCTTCTACCTTCCAATTTAGGCCTAAGTTTCTTTGTTTTTCTATCATTCTTGCCTACAAAACTCCCTTTCTTTAATATAAAACCTCCAAATCTAGATTAGATATCTCTTAATACATCTTTTCAAGCGTAAGAATAGCTAAAACAAATGAAGTAAAAAAGAAAAAAAGGACTCAAAAGTAAATGCAAGAGTTAAAGAGATTTTTACAAGTCATAACAATACTTGGCAAGTCGAAGAAAAGAGATTGCTTCATCGATCCACTTAGCAAGTGAAGAAATGGCTTCATTAAGAGTTAAAGTTGAAGACCTTGAGAGAGGGAGGAAGAAGTGGCAAGGAAAGATTCAAGATTTCAAGAGAGAGCGGTTGGAGAGGAGAGGAAATGATTGGATTTATGTCAAAAAATGATGTTGTTGTTGGTGGTTGTAGTGAGTTTGTGGATGGTGAAGAGGAGTTTGGTAGGTGTGGGAGTGAGGAATGCTACAAGAAAGAGTAGGAGGATGAGAATTTTTTTATGGTCAACAAGTATTATTAGCCTTTGCTAGAGTAGCAAGTAGGAAAAGAGTTATAAGGGGTTTCAATTTAGATTTATCGGCTTCTATGGAAATAATAAAATTGCAATTATATGAAATAATAAGAAATAAATTCTTCTTACTCATAAATCTTAAATTTAATTTTTTTAACATATCTTTATTTGTAATTAGACCTTTAACTTAGCACTAAAAAATAATCAGATAATAGATGGAGAATGATTTTTCCCGCTTGATTTGAAAATTAATATCCTTTGGTTTTTT